>OU744340.1:20219693-21612193 GCA_916610165.2 Gymnosoma rotundatum | reverse complement strand
CCACACGACCCAATGATACTGAACTGCACGACAAGTGTCTACTTTAGCTTTCTTGAATAGCGCCATTTTTGAGAGTTTCTGTAAGAAAACACATAAAAAACGATCTTATAATCATTTTTAGCATACTTTTTGTGCGAAAAAAGCATATTTTTTTGTAATAATTATAGTTGTAAATTTGGAAACAGTGGAATTTTTTTAGCGTATCACATGCTAGTGTCCTAAACTACTTGGCATGCTAAAAGATTCCTTCAAGGTGCAAAAAAGCTAATTTACTATGTCAGTATATGTGACCGAGAAGTTCATAAGAAGCAAGCTGTTTCAATGAACACAAAAATTAAAATTTGCGCTAAAAGGAAGTCAGATTGAATCTAGATTGCAGGATTGTACCAATGCTAGCGGATAGGGACTGCTGGCGCAATTGATCTCAAGGACTATTGCAAAGAGGTAATTGCTTTTGCACCAACAGCAAATCCACTAAGAGGTCCCTTATACATGCGCTTATCTCAGCAAACCTAATTCTAGATAGTTCTTTGGAAATACGACTAGTTTTGGCTAAGTTTGTGAGGAAAGCGGAAATTTATTACAAAGGAGCAAAAGACACATTTTCTGGTTAATCCCTATCGATCTGCGGATAGCCCATCGGCAAGTCCAGATAAATAAGCCAAAGGATTCTTTTTTTTTGAGCACAAGGATTATCTGGCTCTGATTAAATCAATGAAAAGGAACACAGCTTTTAAAGTTACCGTTAATACAATAACGTTGCTCAATAACTTTTGTAGCAACTGCCATCACTTCCTAGGATACACTACTCGTATTATATGTTTCAACACTGGCATAATGCAAAAGCAGTTTCTTCTTTAGTAGTAGTAGGCGATTTTCTGGTTTACTCGCCACTTTTTGTCTTTATTGCGACTCTAAGTAAATGTTCTGCACAAACCACTCTATTATTGAGTAACACAAAGATATAAAAAATTATTTGCCCCAAATGGTTTAAAAAAAGCACTTGGGCAGAGCCGTTAAACAAGGGAACTTTAATAAATATCGCGTAATATTTGAGAATATGCGAAAGCCTTACAATAAATTGCTACAACAATTTAGATTTAACAATAAAAAAAATTGTTTTAGCTGTGAAACATCGTATGTCACTTTATGAGGACAAAGACTTGAGATTTATTATGACCTAAGGTGGGAGAGTTTCAAATAAAGGATTTGGAAAAAAAATGTTTTTTCTAGTGGTTTTTAAGATGCGTCAGCTTAAAAAATTTAGTTGGTCAAATTAAGTTCTAATGACTAATTGTGAATATTTTTTCATTAAAATTAAATCTTTTAAAATTCTATAAAATTTTTTAACAATGAAAAAAAACGTGTCTTTCCCCATAATTCCACGTTAAGTACAAAAGGGCTGAAAAATATTAAAACAAAAAGATTTATGATAATTTTATTCACTGATTCCAAATTTATAAAAAAAAAATGTGTAACAATCACATAAAAACATACAAACCCTTTTATCAAATGTGATTTAAAAGAAGTTTTTATAATAAAAAATTTTAACTTTTCATTTAAAAAAAAAATCACGATTTAAAATATTTTTTTTATGTATTTGCTCACATGTGATTCTTTGTTTTAAAAAAATTAAAGAGATTTATTTCACTAAAGTTCTTAACTTTTAACTTACTTTTGCACACTAACAAAATTGGAATGTTATTGTCGCCTTAAATTAAAATGAACAAATATTTATAGGAAAGTAAAAATACCAACAACCAGTGATCTCCAAACGATTTACTTGAGACATTGCAGCTTACAGCGAAACTTAATAGCGAAGCGTCAAAGCTTAGCAGTTAGAAAATCCGATTTAAAGCAAAATTTGCTGCTTTTTTATTTTCAGGGAAATCTAGCGGTTTTATCTTGTTTTTATTTCTTTACAGTGGGTTTTATAAAATAAAATGAGTTAACAAAAAGTTGACGCTCTTATTTATCGTTATAATATTTCTGCCCAAAAGCGTTTGGCTGTTCTACTTTAAATAATAAAAGGCGCTTCCAAGTTTTTAATGTTATTTTAATCAGTGAGATTGAGAACTTTCCCTTTTTTCTTTATCATTTCTTGCTATCTTTTCGGGTAAATAGCATCCTAAATCTTAATTCGGGTACTTAGATAGCTTCTTAAAATATTCTATTAAAATTCATCCAGCAGTTTTTGCGTGATGACTACACAAACAAATTCATACACTGAGAAATTAACAGACTAAAATTCCGAAAATGGGTTTTTTTGTATTATAAGGGCGCAGCTATAATGTGTGCACGCTATTGTCACAATTGAAAGAACACCCTGTGAAATGCTAAAACAAATTAAAAAAGACTCTTTAATGACCAAAGTAACTTCCGTGATTTTACAAACTATTTAGTCACTGTTGGAAATTTTGTACTATTCGTTCCTTTGCAATAATTTAGGAATCCTAACAAATTATTCACAAAGCCCATAAATTTAGAATATTTAATTTTTTTAAAAAAAGATTGAAAATCAAAACTACATTATCTTTTATTTTAATAGTTTAGTAGACATTAGTAGACAGCATTTATAAAATATTAAGGATTTAATATTTTAATAATTTAATTTCATTAAATTATAAATACAAATTTTTTCTCTCTACTTTACTTACCGTTTTAAGACCTATATTTTTTTGTGTTGATAGCGGCTTTTACCAGTATTATTTGGTCCAAAAGTACAATGTTATCACAATAAATATATATATATATATATATATATATAAAGGGTTGGTCAAATATAATTTATTTTCGTATTAGTTATAAAAAAATTATATTAAAAATAATTAATCAATAATTTTAACGGCATAAACTTCCTCCAATACGGTCTTTTGCTGAACTGTTTCACTAAAAATCTGCGAAAACTTAAACAATCTAATTAGAAATAATTAATTAATATTCTTTATGTTATTTAACTTTTAATTCTGAATTAACTTGTGTCTTGCTAAAAATTTCATTGAAAAGGCCTATACTTGATTTGCCGCAGCAACCACTGAACTTAAGTTGAAGATCTCTGTTCATTACAGATGATAAGACATTGCCTATGGGTTATTTGGTCTGTTAATTGCTCTATGGATATGTTCTTGAAGTGACAGCAAAGCTAAACAAATAAAAGTTTTTATTACATGATTATATCCACAGTTATCCATTGATATAAGTATTTGTTTGGGTTATTGGGTTTTTGAGAAAATGTAACCTATAATAAAAATTTTCACAATAATAAAAAGTTAATAGATTAATAACTTTCAGGTTCAGGTTCTAAGATAAATGCCGAAATTAAAAAAACTAATATTGGGATGCCAGAGAATTAAAAGTAAGAAAGAAACTACACACATTCAATAAGAGCGCGACAAAAGTTTTTTAATAAAACAATGATATCAATGAAATTCTTTATTCCTGTGAAAGTACGTTGGATACCATTTTGTGTGAAACTCGATTTCTTTTGCATGGTCACGACGGGGACGCATGCAGAAGTCCAGACGCTGAACCCAATTTTCGACGGTTTTCAAGCATAAATCGGTTTCCAATAAATTGGTTGTGACATTTGCTGTGTGGCTTGTGGCGCCGTCCTGTTATAACCACATGTCCTTCAGGTCTATATCATAAAATTTTGGCCAAAAAATTCGGTTATCATTGAACGGTAGCGAGTCCTATTCACAGTAACGTGCCGGTCTTGATCATCACGAAAGAAGTACGGCACAATGACGCTGCCGGCCCATAAACCACACCAAACTGTATTTTTTTTCAGAATGCAGTGATGACTTATGGATTACGTGTGGATTGCTGCCTGACCAATAACGCATATTTTGTTTATTGACCAAGCCATTCAGCCAGAAATGAGCCTCATCGCTGAAGATGATTTTTCGATGAAAACCAAATCATTTTAAGTTGTTGCTCAGCCCAATGCACGTACATATGACAAGCGGCTTCAGTTCTTGCGTCAATTTGATCTTGTAAGGATGTAGGCCAAGATCTTTTCATAAAATTCGCCACAACGACGTCACAGAGATGCCCAACGCTTGAGAACGACATGTGGGAGACACATTTGGGCTTTCTTCAACTGAAGCCTCAGCGGCAGCAATGTTTTCGACAATACGGGCACTTCTTTGTCTCACTGGCACGGGAACATTTTGTACTGTGCCTGTGAATTAAAATGTTTCCATTAGACTCTCAATTGTTGATCTGCTAGGACAATTATGAGGACCATAAATTGAGGCCACTGATTCCGAATTTCTGTAGTAAATTTCGACTCGTTGTTGGCTCGTATATTTTTCCTTCATGAAATGACATACCTTACTAAAGAAAAATGTCAAAAAAGCGCCAAGAAATACGGCATCGTTTGCTTCCCTGTAGCTATACTTTAGTAGCGTCCCTGTTGAAAAATCCTTTATATATAATGTTACATAAAAATATTTTCGGCGCTTAGTGGGTTAAGCATTTTTCAAAAATTTTAGTATTCAAAAGCATTTAAATGATACCCATATTGATATCTTAAAAAATATGGTGCACAATCGTACTATTCTGTAAAAAGTTCATAGTTCCGAGTTATGGAATATATGCGCGGGGGCGATTTTTTTCACTTGATGTTTATTTTTTATTTTTTAATTCTCTATCGTGTCATATAATTTCTTTTTGTTTTTTTTTAATTTGAGTTACTTGACTAAAATAGATTTGTTTTAAATAATAAGGAAAAATTAGGAAGGACATGGACCGATTTTGCTGATTTTCAATAGCAATATTTTCTCTCATTCTAGCTCATTTAGTGTCTCGGCAAAAGTTAATTTGCCTATCCTGTCAAATCCTTGGGGATTAAAAATCCCGTTTACGTTTTTTTAACTCAGAAATTTTACAATAAATTAATTGTCTAGAGTAAATTAAAATTACATAAGCAAAAATAGAACATACCCTTTTTCTGGGAAAATCCTGAAAAACGGTTTTTTTCGCTTCTTTCTTTTTTTTTACCAAAAACGTTATAACAACAATACTTAAATAATGATTATTAAATAGTTCGGCCAAAATTAAAAAAAAAAATTGTAAGCCAATTTTTCTCCAAATTAAAAGAGCTCATTTGTTTTATAGATATTTTCAAGGTCAAATGTAAGTTAAAAAGTTTAACATTTGAGTTAAAAATAGAATTTTTATGACATTTTCAAAAAAATTTATGCCTGAGGTACTTAACTTTGGTAGCCTATCCAAAAGCGCTCCTTCACAATCTTTCACTGAGAAATACCTCCTCTTCTCTGTGGTATAACCAACACCGGCTTCGCTTACCAAGGATTTTCTGGCAGACAGTTTATAAAAACGTTACATCTTTCTAACATAGAATACAATAAAATATATCTATTATAAAAATGGACGTTATGACTCTAATTTGATAAACATTACGTCCATGGACGTTAAGACATGCCACCGTATTTTGTTGCTAAAGGCTTTTTTATTGTTTCAGGTCTATGGCGATTTTAGCATTCAATATTCGTTTCTCAATTAGATTTCCTGCATTTTGGATTCTTCCCCCTTTAATATTAATTAAATTTGCACAAATACAAAATACTAAGAGCTTCTCCCTTATTCATATTTATTTAATATTAACCGGCAAGGTTATAGAAATACATCGAAGAAATGTCAATTTCTTATATGTTTGTGCATAATTAATTCTTCTTAGAAAAATATCCTTAAACAAAACCGTCAATTCATCTAATTATATTTATCTTTGTAAATATTTACATGTTTAGTCCATGTGCTGGTCGTCTGTCATTTATTTTTGCTGACTCATATGCAGCCAATGCAAAATTGTTGAGAAGTTAATAAAAATAACAATCATGATTAAATTATAAGAATTGAGGCAGCTGTTAAACTTAAATTCGGAGGTTTTGTGATTCTTAAATTAAGAAATTTTATAGATATGTATGTACATACTTCATTATTATTTGCGCGCTTATGTTGTTGAAAGTCCACACCACGTTTTTTCGCACCTGCGCATGCTATGCATTTCATATTTTCTATGAGTTCAACACTTAACTGTATTTGAAGTTAAATGGGAAGCATTTTCCATGATAGTGTTTAGTGTTGATCAGCTGCCATGTAAAGTTGTTGTTGTTGTTGTTGTTGTTGTCAATTAACTTGTTTTGCTATCAAAGTGAGCTTTCTATATATGAAGGCATCCTACGTTTTTGTGCTCTGTAACGCTAATAATAATTTTCTGACAGATGCATGAACGCGAGAAGGCGCATAACGCGTGTAATGGACTGTTTAGTTTAATACCTTGTCTTCGTCACTTCGTTACGTGGAGTTAAATGATTTCGAATCTTAAAACCATGAGAATTCAGTAGGGATGTAAACGTGAGCCTAACAACGGACGGGTATAGTGGAAATACTTAAATTTTCATAGACTAGTGGCGGAACCTTAAAGGGATGGATAAGAATACCTCACAGAAGGTATCGCGAGAGAATAACAGCTTGGTTGGAAGCTAGACAACTACGAACCGAGGAAGAAGACACCTGCAAAGTGTGCGTCGAAAAAGCTGAGACGTTAGCGCGTACTATGTTTGTATGTCTAGCAATGGCTAACATTTGGCATAGTCTTAGACAAAATACGACACTAGAGTCGAGCAAGTAAGGTTATTGTAAATTACAAATTGGGTAGCAGAAAACCATTCATGTTGCTTGTACTTGTTTATGTTTGTACTAAATACGAACATGAATCACATTAGGTACAATTTGATATTGTATTTAATTGAATTTTTTGTATTTTGAACTTTGCAGCGAACAGTGCTTTATGTTATTTTAAAATACAACTATTAAAATTCAATTACAAGGGACGCAGTGATAAGAAAGGAAGCTGACGATAGCACGTAACTCAATAAGCGTTCACCAAGGATTGAAGGTGTCAAAAAGGGACCCATTAAGAAAGCGGTCTGCTACGATATCTTTCCTACATTAATAATAAATCAATTGATTTTCAAAAAAAACTTTAAAATGAAAGGAGCCTAAAATTCTACTTAAAATAATAACTCTTAAAATAGCTTAAAAATAAATAACTAGAACTATAAGAACGAAGAAGGAATAAAAAAACAACAATAAAAAATACAACCCACACAAACACGAAATCAAATTAGCATCAATTAACAAATAATAAATAAAATGAAAACTATATGAACTGTACTGTAAGAATGTGTAGCCTTTTATAATAAAACCAGACATCTACATCCTCATAAAGTATACAACGCTCCCATAAGAGTCAACAGATCTATAGGAGAAAGATACCTTAATATCGCAATCATCTTCAGACTCCGGGACGTATAGAATAGTTGTCTCACTAGAGAGTATCCGCCATGTAGACATCAACTCCCGCAAAATCAATTGCATTGAATACTGATCGATAAGGCAAGACAGGCCACTAAAATGCCGAACTAAGCTGGAAAAGCGTAGGAAATGATATTACGGATAGTGAGCGATTTACTTTAAAAGCATCTTACATCAGTTCCTACTACATGTTTAAGAGCTTTCTGGGATGCAGAGTAAACTCTCTAATTCTCTTTACTACATCGTTAATGTGATGATTGTTCCCGAAGTTTTTAATAAAGGCAGGCTAAAAGAGAGAAAATTTAAATTTCTAATTTCTTGTCATCGGTTAACAATAACCTGTGGCGACTTGTCGTTAAAGTTTAACAGCCTGTTTTTATAAATGTGTTCAAATAACAGACGTGCAATTGCTACACAAGCAATCAAGTTTTTAATTGTGTTCATTGTATCTTTTCGCTTGGGCATAAAAGCTCTTTTTCTTGGTTGTGTTCCTGTCAGAGAGCAATACTGCCTACATGGCTTTATTAACATTTCTCAAAGCTTTTTCGTTACATATATATGTGATGTTTCGTAAATGGGGACAACCCTAGCTGTAAAAGTAACAACAGCAACAGGTATTGAAAAATAAATAAACAAACGAAAAGAAATTCAATTGTTTGCTTTTTTTCCAAAAAAAAAAAAATGTTTTCGTCCATTGCTTTCGGGTTTTCTATAAATATTCTGGAAAATAACACTACAGAGAGTCGCCTAAGCCGTAGAATTTTGCGTGATGCAACCAATGTCTCAGAAGTTCCAGAAAACAAGTAAGTACTCGTATATGAATATAATTTGATTTTATAAAGATAAGAATTTTTTTTGTAGATTTATAGCAAACTTCGGTGTTAGGAAGGAAGTTTTTTCAATTCTGTTAGGAGAACTGGGAACAAAAATGAAGCATGGCAGGCGAAGTAGCAGCATTTTCCCAGCAGCAGCTTTGTGGCGTAGTTGTAGGAAACACAATTACCACATTATTTGTTCGTCTGGGTGGCGTAGCTTTCAAAGCAATTGGGTTATACGTTTTCGGCTATCAAGTTACGTCAAATGTGTTCCCGGTGTGAGCTGCAGCTGCGGAAAGGTGGCATATCGTATCTATGTCATTTTCTATTTCTGTTAATATAATTATACAAGACGGTCCGCCACCTGTACCATTCATATGTTTGGTGCTCGCCGCTATTTTCCCCTTGGTTCTACACTTGATGTCTGCCCATATCTTAAAATTAAAAATCATAGGAAATTGAAATTAATCAAATGACAAAGAACACACTTTTTTCCAATCTGTTCCATTTCGTATTGGAGGCCCGACAGCATTTACCCGCTGAGCTTCAATATCCCATTTGGCTTTAATTTCGGCATTTGTTTTACCGAAAGTGGCTAATTCTGGGAACTCGTCCATCGAGTCTACCAAGGCACGAAACTGGTTAGGGTTGATTTTTTTTCTTCTGCAAATTATAATTATTATTATCAGTATATGGTTTTAAATTTCATTTAGAAGTACTTAAATTTTTTGGTCAAACAATCCATTTTTATTTTTTTTTATACCAATACCCCGGTTTGCGTCGTTAATTGGGACTGAAAAAATGAGACGCAAACCGAAACGACGCAAACTGAAGCAGAATTTTGAATTGTTTACGTATGTACTTGATTTTCGTTTAGTCAATACAGGATTTAAACATTTTAGCTTAGAAAAAGGGTTTTTAAATCAAAATATTTTCTTATTATTTTTTGAATAACAGATTTTATTAAAATAAAAATATAAAAATGGTCTTAATTATAGAAGTGGCTAGTCTAAAGTAATTTGCTTTCTTTTTTAGCTCATTTTTTTAACTTTCAGACTGAACTTCACTCCACGACATATATGTAATTCGAAACTAATAACTACGCTTAACATGTAAACAACGCACACCTGCAAATTTGCTTTCTACTAAACGAGAAATCCCCTTTTTCTGCTTTAGCTTTGTAAAAACATTTTCATAACAACGACGCAAATCGAAGCATTTACGACGCAACTTCGAAGCCATGGGACGCAAACTGAAACAAAAAAAACGCTGCATTTAAATTCCAGAAACTTAAAAAAAGACGCAACTTCGAAGCGACGCAAACTGAAGCGACGCAAATTGGGGTATTGGTGTATTGCAAACGGAACAAATAAATATAACATACACGATCGATTTTTTGTGATTGTCTAATTTGACATTTCGCTTCGTTCATTGTTGATATATGCGAACCAAAATTTTGTCAATAATTAAAAGCTTCTTTGTTTACACTCAAAAAAAAGTCTACAAAAACTTAAATTTAAAATCGTTCGCCAGTGGGCGTGTAATACATTAGAAAATAAGTTACAAAAACGAGACGTAAATATAAAAATTAGAGTAGAAGCTGTAGGGAGATTGTATAGTTTATTGCTTAAACTTAGTAAATAAAATAATTTACAATTATAAGATTATTTAATATTTATTTATTGAGAAAGACAAATTAATCATAAAATTTTTTTGTTCAATGTTTTACAGTCAAGATATACGTTTCTGTGTTCTCGTACGTACCGTTGTGAAAACTGGTTTTGCTCCTCTTCAACACTGATTAAACCATGAAAGTCTTGCATTAAAGGAATCGCTCTTTGTGTCACATCATTAACTGCGTTCAGTATGAGAAGGTTCCTTTTAGATTATTGGAACAAATCATCGTTCGGCCATGAAGAAGGGCTCTTGTTCAGAAAACTGTCAGCAATTTTGAGTCGATTGAATAATAACTTGCTTTTGTAGTCATCGATGTTAACCATAAACGAAAATCAAAATATAATTCATGTGTAAAACACACAAAAAGTAAGCCATATGGTTTCTCTTTTTGAACAACGGAGTGGTTTTAAACACACTTTTTAATACAGCATTTCTTCATCCAGTTTTTGTTCCAGAAGCACACATGCATCATAAATACAGTCTGTGCTTGAAGCACTTGTATCACAACAGAGAATCTGCACTCTGTCCTAAGATTCCAGTCGATAATGGCATTCCAAACTACTTGTACCTGTTAGTCTGCTGATGAGTTCTAGAATTTTGTTACAGCGATAAATTGTTTGTTATTATCATAAGAAAAAACTGTCGGTAGGTGTTATTCTTAAGATTTACGTGAATCTATAGCTGGCAACAGTTTGCCATTCCAGTGGACAGTACCGTATCCAAGCTTCCGAGTTACCAAGTACAAGAGCTGCAGCTCTCTTCGCATTTCCGTTCGAATTCTATGGATTGAATACTTGCTTATAGCAAGTTCGTCCGTATTATGCCCTACTGCTTCAATATAGCTTCACATGGCACTTGTCTAATCCAACAACTTACTTTGCAATTATAATTTTTTTTTGTATTCAAGTTTTATAGGGCTAAGAGGAAGGACAACTTTAACTAGGCCGATTTTCTTGTAAATATATTATATCAGAATCAGATGAATTTTCTTGTATGATGGAGCTAACAATAAAAAAAATTTAACACGACGCTTTTACTCCAAAACAGATTAAGGGGGTATTGGTTGGTTTTTAGATAAATTTAATTTTTTTAGACACCCTAACCCTGGTATTTTATCACCTTTCTGAACCTTTAAGTTCAGACCCCACTGCGCAAAACAGTCATTAAGTACTGTCAAGTAGAAATTTCACTTGTAAATTCAAATGAAAAATCATTGGAAATGCCTTCGACGACTATCACGCCATTTCTATTTGTCCTGGTGAAGGAACTCAAGTAACTTTCAAAAGGACGATATCAGAAATATAACATTTACTAACATTAAATTACCTTTTAGAAAATAATCAATATGAAGACAATAATAAAAACGAATGGATTGGAATCTGTCATGTACCCCTGAACAGGTTAAAAAGAGTTGCAATCAAAGGTAGAGGGAACGTGCGGGAACAATACGCCAACTGCACTCGAGTGCAACCTAGAAACAGCTGTTCGGGTGGTGTGATTATAGATTTTGATTAAAAAGATGGCAGATATCAGAAAAATGGTGGGAAGAAAAAGCGAACGAGAGGAGGACAGCCGTACCTCTACCACGTTCGTTAAGCCAGTGACTACTAATGTCCTATAGCCGACTTATGTCGTCTATGAAACAGCTGCAATAAATGTCTCTTTTGTCTTTAAACAATTGTATTTACGTTTATCCTACGTCTCCACGAGCCATCTACTGAGCATGAACATCATGTCGCACTTGAATTTGGCTTATGTAGACATCCAATATCTATGTGCAACCATCATTGGCCAACCATTTGTCTGAGCAATGATTTTAGCCATCAAATATGACTTTTGGTATGATTTGTCGTTTTTAAGAGTGCAAACACACTTTTTCTTGTCAAAAACATTGAAACAACCCTGACGACAAACAAAATAATTTGCTCAAACACAACATGAACTTCGACACGTTTTCGCCACATGCAAGAGAATGAACAAATTATTAGCGTTATGTGTATGGCTTATTCAATTTAATAGCTAGTGGAGACGTGGGGTTATAAAAATAAATATAATGATCGTGAGAGAATGATAAGTGGATCATGAATACTGTAGCCGTCATTATCTAACTCGTGATATTGCGCAGGAAAGCTAGTGTCATATTGTGTCATCGACGTTTTTGCACAATGTCCTTCTTCTTCACAACATAAACTTTTAGGGAATTCGGGAGTTGATGCAAAACTGGCTTACGCCTCACTCCCATATGACTTCCCCGAAGGCAGAGTTAAATAATAAAATTTTGAAAGTATTACTGAATAGTAAAAACACAAGGTTATGCACAAAATGCGTTTGATATATTTAATCGATATTATTTATTTTAATCCATTAAAATAGAAAAAGAGGTGAATTATTAACAGATACAATAAAATATTATATGGATCAGCGTTACATTTAATTGTATTGAGCTGTTGTCATTTGAACTAAATACCAGTAACAATCAAATAAATAAAACAAAAAAGGCATTTAACAGGAAACTTTAATATTTCCCCTATTTTATTTGATTTTATTCATCGTGCTTTAAACTGTGCAGAGAATAGTGCATAGTGAATTATTAACAATATAATTTTTGAAATTTTATTTAATTCGATTACTTCATTTATAAGGATGGGCTTCAGTTTGTGTTCACATTATTAAGGACTGTAAATACTGAATATGCAGTTTTTAAAACCTGAAATTAAAATAAAATATTATAAAATTAATTTTATGTATATGTATATTTATGAAAAATCAATATGTCCCAGCAAAAAAAAAAAAATGGTGGTGTTCAAAATATCATGGGTATTTTAATTGGCTCTCTTGCTTACACTTATAAGTTCGTTTATTCTTGTTAAGTTGTATTTTTTAATCTCATGAATATTTTGTTAAATTTAGATATATTCGCCGTCCCAATAAAAAATTTTAAAATATAGTACCATTTTTTTATAACAAATAATTATTAATGAAAGCTATTTAATTAATTAAACAACGAGAATTTTTTATTATATTAATTAATTTTCAAAATAAAATCTTTTTTCGTGCTAATTTTTAATAAACCGATTAATTATTTAAATTACTGATATTGATTGATTGAGGGTCAAAGCCATTTCGTTACAGCTTACTTAACTCTTCAGAAAACTTCTGACAGACATTTAAAATAAACTAAAAATTTTTGTCCTAACAATAAAACAAAAATCAAAGTTTAAGCAAAAACAGCAATAACTAACAGATATTCTATTTTTCTTTCTCTACTGTGTACGGCTGACTTTCTTTCGGCTCTTTTATACAGTTGAAAGAGGATGCAAAAAATACCAAGAACACCACATGGCTAGATATGTTATTGGGACCTCCTGAACACAAAAAACCCTGTAATTATTTTTTTCTAAATACCGTTTTTTAGATAACGGTACTTTTGTGTTTTTTGGTGTATAGTCCCACTCAAAGCCTTGTGTGCTAACTTGATTGTATCTACATGGTTTCAACCTAAATATTATAAAAATACCAAAAACCCGATTTTTCGAGAAATGCGAGAAAGCACCTGCGGCTCCATTTTAATGGGTGGCTTTAATTTATTTTAAGAAATTCTAAAAAAAAATATTGAATAAACGTATCCTAATCATCTCATTTTCACTAGTTTTAAGCATTCATTTAAATGTCAAGCTGTCTTGTTAATGTAAACCATGCTCGCCAATGTCAAGCGAATGTTAAAGTCATGCGTTTTTCCTTTAAATTAAACCAGTTCATTTTAAGTAGAAAGCATGAGTTGCATGTCTTTTGCTTGGAATTTTCGTGAAGATGCTTTATTTAAGTCATAAACATAATTAATAATAATTGTCAACAAGAAAGTGAAATGAAATGACCTATTGTGTCTGTTGCCAGAAACTAACACAAACGTTCCAAAATAAAAAAAAAAACCTGCAATGCATAACAAGCAAATAACAATAGGTCCGTTCAGTAAGTAAAAATTGTAACTAATTGTTACTAGAACGAGATCAAGTACTCGAAAAACTTGTAGGGTGAAAATTTGAAAAAAATTGTTGCAAGTTTTAGTGAGTAAAATCTTTAATAGCAAGAATTAGTCAAGCAGCTGCTTTTAATTTCGTTTACAAAATAAATTGCTTAAAAAATGTCTGACAAAAATAAACTTTTTGTAACACTGAAAGCAATTAAAAAAAGAGAATATTTAAATAATAGCGCATATTCAAAACTCATAATCAAAGTCGTAACTTACTAAACAGAAACTAAAAAAAGTTAATAGATAGTTATAGCTCTTATTCACAATTCACAACTTCCAGCTGATAAAAGAAATACAACCATGCGCATTAGCACGTAGAGAAAATAACATGTCGAAGTTGTTGCCTGTATTTGTTTTAGCTGTTGCTTTATTTTTTACTTATCTTATCATACACATAAACATTTACAAACCATTTTACTTAATACTGTATTATTAAAAAACGAATAAAATAAATAAATCCTTTGGCTCTTAACGAGTTCATCATTTTTAACCATTTTAAGTATTTTCTGAAAGATCTTCTCAAAAGCTCTTAAATAATATCCATATAGACCTGTGTCTTCAAAATTATAGTACATAATTGCACTCTTCTATGAAAAGTTCAGAAGTCCATAACTTGAAAAATATGGGCGAGCGCAAATTTTTTCACTAGATATTTTTTTCTCATTTTTTAACTCTCCATCACTCCATATATTTTTTTCCCTGAATTTATTTACCAAACATACATGTCTAGCTAATTTCTTTTTTGTGTTGATGTTTTTTGGATTCGGCAAAAATAGATGGAAGTCGCAAAGATAATAAGGCAAGCGTATTGTTTAGAAAATAATACTATTTATTGCTTTGAAAATTTCAAAAAGATGCAAATTGGTTGCTAGATTACCACTTAAGAAATGTTTTGCTTTTCAATTAAATTGTTAAACAAAATCAGCTGTTATTTAAATGTAGTAGTTAGTTGACATTTAGTTACAGCTTTACCTCGAATTACGTGACAACTTTTTGTGCTGAAAGTAACCAACTGCGAAAAACTTAAATAGGTACTTAAAAAAAGTTAACATTTGGTAATCATTTCTGAATATGCGCTAATAATTTTTTGTTTTCTTTCTTGCTAACTTTGCAAGTGTTTTTGTTTTTGTAAAAGTATTGTTACGTTTTTTCCCTTCTATGGCTTTCTCTGGCTATACTTTTTAATCTTACCGGTCTTATGAACCCTTGGTCTCGTATTTACTAAACATACGATATTACTACAAACACAGCCACCCACGCTACACTCCTGTGTTACTCCGGCGAGACATGAACTACTCGATGCCTTATTTAATAACCTTAACCATCCACAGTCATCTCCACTACTCCTTTTATCCAAGTCAGCCATCTCCTTTAATCCAATAGCTACAACACACGTCTGCCATACACTGTTGTTATGCTGTCACACTTCCCCGCGCTAGCCGCTATTGCTCTTTCTTTTTATTACAAAGGGCTTCTTGACAATTATCTGTAGCTCTTATATTAAATTTGACGTCTCCACTAAATTATCTGCCATGGCTTCACACAATAATTGTCTTTCGCCTCTCGGGAGGTTTGTACTGTTGTTTATTAATTTTTAATTGCTTATAACAATAATTACTTTTCGTTGCATGCATGTCCGAATTTGGACTCCCTGTTTTGCAGTACGCAGCTCTACTGACGCAGCCATTGAGGCTGCTCAGCTTTTGTTAGCTAATTTGTGGTATTATTCTATACACACACCATTAGTTGTTGAATTAACTTATTCACCACGTTCATACGGAAACAACTACAGGGGTTGCCAGATTTTATTATTCGTAACAGTATGATGAAACATTCAATATGCACTTTTTTTTCATACAAATTTAATAAAAGTAGTACAATTTTTATGTACTATTATAAAGTATAGGTTATTTTTACAGTTAATATTTTTATATCTAAATCATAATAAGAATGTTTATTAGAACTAAATGCACAAGAAAATTATATTCATGAATGCTTAAATGCTTTTGAAAACTACCTAGTAATTAAAAATATAAAATATTTTATGTCTATATTCTTCTTTATGGGTTATTTCGAATACTATTGTAAATTTTTCCTTGTAGTTGACATTAATTTCCGGGCTTATAGAGGTCTATTGTTTTATACGTTTTTTTATTCTAGTACATTTACTTTAAGAATAATTAGATTTAATGGTCATCCCGTACAGTTTTTAAGTCTTACAAAACATTCCCAAAGCCACAACAATTTTCTTTATAAGTTGAAAAGTTTCTGTTTTACTCTCTCGTTACTTGTTTTTGATAGTAAAGTTAGTGAACAGACCTAATACCTACACATAATGTTTACAAAATAATAATATAAAAAATTCTACGAACAGGTTGAGTTGGAGTTGAAAAACTTCTAGCATATTCAAAAACCCCTTAACATTTCGGTTTATAAAATCAAACGTCTTACTGACACATTCATTCTGATTCTGATAAACATTTTTTATCCGTTACTAAAGTGGTAAAGTTACCATCGTGTACTTTTGTTTATTACACGCGAATAAGTAAAAAATCGTCTAAATAAAATGTCTAATTTAATAAAGTTTAAAAAAAATAAATTATGAAGCAAATGTACTCAAAACGGTTTTACTTTTACTCTGTAACTTGTGTCAATCTGTCGTAATGGTTACAAATGGAGCCCCTAGTAGATCACGACTCTACAAGGTTATTGATTGTTTAGTCAGTTCATGTGGGTGGGAAAAAACGACGGTTGTAAATAACATTCTACTGTCGAATGGCATTGCCTCTAGTACACGGATCCATTAAAGTCCGGACTGTGTAGTATTTTTCTTGTTGGAGCTCTCAAATTTTTTAGTGTATGTTAGGAATTCTTTTCTTCGCATAAATCCTTCTCTTTACTTTCTATGATCGCACAATTTAGCAGGCAAAGTACTTAACAGTGTCACTAGATCTACGCTGAAGCCATAAGATGTCTTAGAAAATTTAGAAGAGCTAAACTCTGCTGCAGAAAACTCACCACGGTAAGCTATAAGGGATATGCGCCACGTGCCAGAGAAAATTGATGACTGACTGACTGCATTTCACGAAAGTTCAAATCGTCAATACTGCCATAAAACTCTGATGTGGGTTTCGAAGTTGCAAGCAAGGTTTTGCAGTAAGAGACTGCCGCTTTTGGCAAATAAACATAAAACTCCCCAGATTACGCCATCTAGTTTCAGCCTTTTAAAGAAAGTGTTTAAAAATGCTGCTTTGCATAGTTCCTAATGGAATTGCGACTGAAACTTTGTTACAAATATTTAGGTGTACATCTCGTTCTGGCTAACTCGTACGCCCGCTCATTACTATAGTATATCTTATCTACAGAGCCCAAAATAAAGTAATGGCAGAAAGCGAGCATAGCCGTGATAGCTCTTTATTACATTGACTGTTTAGATAATATTTTTAATTATTTATTTCAGCTTATGAAGTTCCACACACAAGACCTTAGGTCTTATATACAGTAGTAGTAGTAGTAGTGAGTGTTACAGTAATAAATTAAAATTAAAAATGACCCTGACATCAAAATACTAAAATGAACTTAAAAAAAAAGCATAACATATAAAAATTAACAAAGAAAAACTTACATAAATTAAATTAGTATTATTACCAAAACACATAGAATATATTAACATTTATAAAATACACCTATTAATAAATAACAGTTTAAGAAATAATATTTAATCTATTTTTGAATTTACGTGTGTTAGTTAAAATTTGTGTGTTATGGGGAATAGAATTTCGAAGAGTTATTGCAAATACATAAAAATGCCATTGAGAAACAAGGCTTTTAAATCCAAATGATCTGATTCTTTTGCCTTTACAATTAGATGCGAAAAGGAGTCTAATGTAAAGCTGATTCGGCTGTTGTGTATAAATTTTTATTTGTAAAAAAATTTAAACTCTTAGGTTAAGAAAGTTTCACGAACTTTGACGAAAACATCGATACCCTAGAGCGTCGCCCTAGGCCATACACGTACCGGGTGATGTTATTAAAACCAATATTTAGCTTTCTTATGCTGCAATAGTCTCACGTAGCAAATTGCTCACATCCATATAATAAAATAGGAACTAAATATGTTTTGGCTAGGTTCGGCCACTGGCATAATTTAAATGATCCGACCAAGTCAGACTCTTGTTAAAAACTACTCCAAGATTCTTAGCAGAATTCACTATTTCACTTTCCTGGTTATTAATAAATAAATGGGGTATTATATTAAAATGTGTGAGACGTTCTTTTAACAATAATGCATTTTGTCTTCTTAGGGTTAAATGCAAGACCATTTGCTGATGCCCAAATATGTATACGTTGAAGCGGTTCATTCAAGGAAAGCATGCATGGAGCAAGCACCTCAGTGTTACAACTTGTATAAAGTTGTACATCGTCAGCATACATCCTAATCTTGTAAGCCGTTAACATGTTAGGGAGGTCATTACAATACATAGAAAATAAAAGTGGACCGAGAATCGAGCCCTGTGAAACACCTCTCGTAACAGTTAGTGCACTTGACTTATTGGTTAGTGATTCGATATACTGCTATCTCTTGCAAAGGTATGTTAACCATAAGCTAGTTGCTGTTAAAGAGAAATTAAACAGATTAGTTAACTTAAAACAAAGGATATTATGGTCGACAGTATCAAAAGCCTCGGATCCAATAGTACCAGAAAGTTTATTTTGCCACAATCAATTTCTTTGCGAATATCCTCATCAACATCAACTAATGCAGTTATGCAACTTTGTTTCTTTCTAAACTGTCGAGATGTAAGCATAACCATGCATAATTTTTTAAGACGACTTAGATTGAAAGGCAGCATAGCTTTAGGCCTGAATTCAGATCCTGTTTTTGGTATCGGTACGATTCTTGCTGTTTTCCAGTTAGAACGAAATTGATTTTGAAGCAGGTTCGGCAACAGAAGTTTCAAAAACTTTGGATTAATACAATCCGCACCTACAGAGTTAAATTTTATTGACAACAAGCTTTCAAGTAGATCACACTGATTAATAATGTTATTGGTTTGATGATTACAATAGTATGTTAGGTCAGAATCTACTGTAGGAATATCTAAAAAGTTTTCATTTATAACATTGGCATCAGTTAGAAATTTCTTCCAACTATTTTTTTGCCGATTTCGATTTCACGTATTGTTTTCCATGTCTTCCTGGTGGAGAGAGCATGAGAACATTTTTCAACATAAAATTCCGATTTTCTTTTTTAATCAGTCTATTAACTTTACGTTTAGCAATGTGATAGTTATCATGGAGTTCAGTTGTTTTAAACCTTTTCCACCTGCAATACGCAAACTCTCTTTGTCGAATCGATTTTTTTATCTCATCTGAGAACCAAGGTTTTTCCTGTAAGTGATCTTTTTTGTTTTTAGAGGAACCGCTAAATTAAAAAGAGTATTTATATTCTTCTCGAGGAAAGTGAGTTGTTCATCTACTGAATTTAAATAATACACGCTAATCCAGTCAATTTTGTCGAACTCTCGCTCGAGTAAATTAACATCCATGTTTTTGAAATCACGAAAAGTATTCGTTTGAACTGGCGTTTCTTATTGGAAATTATAGGCCATGAAGATCAAGTCATGCTTTGAGAAACATGATGCAGACAACTGATCATATAGTAAGATATTCGATTCTAGAACTAAAATCTCCTGCGATTATAACAATATAACATCGTCATATATAACAGTTTGTATCTCTAGCGTTCGAATAAACTGGCTAGCGTTTATATTTCGGTTAGGCCTGTGACTTCTATAAAAAGGTACTTAACAAGATTTACTGTATGACTATTATCAAGTTCCTCAAAGACACAGTTTTCTCTTGAAGTACATTTAAAGCAAAATTGAATATCTTTTTGTTACGTAAATTGTAACGCCACCATATCCGTCTTCCCTATCAACTCTACGAAGGTTGTATCCATTCAATGAAACATATAAGTCAGTCATGCTGGAATTGAACCACATTTTAGATACGCAAATAAAAGCTATAGAAGAATTTTCGAATATAAGTCTAAATTCGTCAATCTTTTTCGTTAAACTTTGAGCATTGATGTGACATATTTTGATACCATCTTTTTGGTTAACCAAGACTTTTAACATATTTTCAACGCTTTCTCTGCAAATATTATTTAATGTTATTAAGCGTTTTAAACGTTTACGCAAAATAATATTCACCCATATTCTGTTTGGCGACGACAACACAAAACGACGTCGTTTTTCTTCATTTGTTGTAAATCGGTATTCCCGTTGTAAATATTGTCATTAATCGATGACTGTCGCTATATGTTTGGTATTTTCTAAGAACGATTGGTGTTGATGTTGCCGTTTAGTTTGTCGTCGCCATTTTTGATGTTGAGTTGTGCTGTGTGTGTGCAAAGGAATATTTTAAAAACATGAAAAAGTATACAGCAATATTAAAATAACAAAATAAGAAATATACAAAATGACAAAAAAAAAAAAAAAATAAAAATAGAAAAAACTAAAATTACCAACTTCTGCCAATTTGAAAAATTAGTGGAAGAGTTAGAAAGAATCCATCCCAATGAAAAAAAGGCAGTTAGTTAAAGGTAGGATTTTGTTGCGACGAACGTCGTCATTAGTTTGTTAGGGAATACCAAATTAGTATTGATGTTGTCTTAAAATGATGTTGTCTCAAAATTAACGACAATGTTGACGACACCAAACAGAATAAGGGGAATATTATTATATAAACAGCAATGTAGTGCGTGTTTTCAGTTTAAAAAATTTACATATTTTAAATGAATTATTATTTTTCAAAGAAAGTCATCTCAAGCAATGAGCTGTGACAGAGTTCAGCTAACATTTTTGTAAAATAACACTTTTAGAAGTCCTAAAGAAAAAAAAGAAATGGGCAATAAAAGTACTATTATAGTTTCATACCTGAACGAATACTGGTAGCCGCACGGGAATCAAGACTCCTCCTGCCCTTATAGCACTGGATAGCTGCGAACGTTGTAATAAAAACAAAAATGCTTTTTTAAACTTCTGATTGCGATCCATCCAATTGCAGGCATAAATGGACTCGGTTAAATGCTCATTGGCCTGACAATACAATTCACCATAATAACACAATAGAAATATCTCAATTGTAATAGCGACGAAAAAAAAGAAACACTGGAGCATTTTTGCTGGCTGTATGCCTATATAAAGTACATAGACGCCTATGGTGCACTGACCCAAACCAGTAGCAACAAATTGTATGAGACAGTTGTTGGAAATGGATTTCTGAACGTTGTCGAATAGTCTAAAAAAAAAAATAATAATAACAAAATGTTATGATTGATTTACAATTAACTTAAGTCATAACAAGAAATAATTGTCACTAAAAAAGTGAAACGAAGTATCCTATTATGCCGGTTGACAAAGCAAGAAGACTACAAAATAAAAACAACTAATACAGAACGAAAAAAAACAAAATATATATAACCAATGAAACACTTGTGCCGACCTACAGCTAAATAATGATAACAAATTCTACACTTAGATAGAGTTAAAAGGAAAAAAGGTTGCAGTACCAGATCAAAGCATACCATGTTTATTTTTACCTTTTTCATTAATTTTTATCATGAACAAAACCACATGCAGGAAAAAAAGTTAATGAAAAAAAAGGTATGGAAATACTAGATGTAGGTGTGGTGGTTTGCCCGCTGCCTCGATGGACAGAGACCGATTTGGCTGATTGTGAATAGCAAAATATTTAAAACAATGTCTGATCGATTGGTGTATTTATCTATTTTTCTAGCTTATCTAGTGCCTTGGCAAAGTGGATTTCAACACAAACACGGACGGATAGATGAATAGTTGGACATCGTCGGAAACGGATACTGTAAAAATTTAAACGGAATAACAAGCTTAAATATACAAAACACCAGTTTTTGGAATTTTTGGCTGTCAGTCTGTGTTCGCATCACGTAAAAACTACTGGATGGATTTGAACAAAATTTTGTCCGAAAATCCCTTAGAACCCTGGTTCAAATATAGAGTCATTTTTTTCTGTAAACAAAAGTTATTTCGTGACAAAATAGAGATACAATTGTGAAAGCACCCAATTTTACCGGTGTAATGGCTTTAAGACAGCTGACAGCTGCCCCACATTAAAATTAAAAAAATTATAAAATTATATTAAATTATAGCTCCCAAAAGCAAAAAGAGGTACAAAAACAAATATAAAAATTAAAAATTGTCTCCATATAGTAATCTATATAGGAAAACGCTTAAAATTCAACAAAATGTCGATTGCTGTGACCGTTATAGTAACGAGTAATAATATTCATAATAATATATAAAAGGGTGACCCCTTAGTTCATTTAATTTGATGTATGTAGCTAAACTTTTGGATAGTTGTAGAAAGTTGAAATTTACAAAGAACCTGATTGCAAGCAAGTACGAGGGCTGCTATATATATTTCTGGCCTGGCAACACTGAGTGCCGCCAAGTGCAATCTGACATTTCCATTGGAAAGTTTGTCATTTTTAAGCATAATCGTACTTAAAACGTTTTGGCGTACGACCATTATTTGTGTTGTTTACAGTGACTTGAAAAAATTAATATAGAAAAAAATGGAATTAACTCGTGAACATTTTCGTGCTATCATTTTTTACAACTTTCGACGTGGATTATCACGACAAGAGTGCATTGATGAACTTAAATCTTTAAATGACGATGAAGCACCATCCTATAGCACTGTGAAAAATTGGTATAATGAATTTAATCGTGGCCGAAGCTCGCACAGAGACGAATTCCGTGAAGGTCGTCCAAAAACGGTTGTTGTGCCAGAGAACATTGATGCCGTGCGTGAACTGATAATACAAGATCGACATGCGACATACCGAGAGATAGGGACATCCTTGGACATTTCTTCCACCAGCATACATTCGATACTGCATGAACACCTGGCCGTAAAAAAGGTTTGTTCTCGTTGGATCCCGCACAATTTGAAAGTCGCTCAAAAAAAGACTCGTGTCGATTGGTGCAAAGAAATGTTGCTAAAATACGATTGCGGTGCTTCAAAAGACGTTTATAAGATCGTCACAGGTAACGAATCATGGATCTATGCGTATGAGCCCGAAAAGAAACAACAATCGACCGTGTGGGTCTTCAAAGGCGAGCAAAATCCAACGAAAGTTGTTCGTGGAAGAAGCACTTCGAAGCAAATGGTCGCCTGTTTCTTCGGCAAAACTGGTCATGTGGCGACTGTTCCGCTTGAGCAACGTAGGACGGTCACTTCTGAGTGGTACACTACAATTTGTTTGCCTGAAGTCATCGGAGAAATTCGAAAAACGAACAAGAGAAGACGAATCATTGTTCACCATGACAATGCGAGCTCTCACACATCGGCTCAAACCAGAGCGTTTTTGACCGGCCAAAACGTCGAATTAATGGGCCATCCGCCGTACAGCCCTGACTTGGCCCCTAAGAAAAAAATGCGTGGTCAACGATTTTCTTCGCCAGAAGAAGCTGTTGTTCAAAACCATGTTTTAGAGGTGTCTCAATCGGAGTGGAAAAACTGCTTCGACAACTGGTTTGAGCGCATGCAAAAGTGTATAAATCATGCTGGAGAATACTTTGAAAAACAATAAAACCATTTTTGATTATAAATATTCGCATTTTCACTATTAGGCCAGAAATATATAGAGCAGCCCTCATATATAATTTGAATTTGGAAATTAAAGGGTTTTCCTAGATGTACTTTGATGTATGTATATTGGCAAACTGTTGAACAGAACAGAAGTGCTGAACAGAATGTTGAAATAAACAAGGAGCACTAGTGCTGAGTCAGCTATAACACTTATAAAGTTTGTAGATGTAATATAAAGGTGTCCCAATAGTTAATGTAATATGATGTACATATGTGGCCATACTTTTGAACCATAATAAACAGACAGCTGAAATCTGTTTTGAAATCGTAATGTAATTTGACGCTAGGGCTGGCTCGTGACATCAATGCAGTTAACACATTTGAAAAAGAGCTGTAAATTAATCATTTCTTTTTGAATTTATTTGCGAACCATTCATGTGCTCATCTAGCAAAGTTTGAATTTAATATTTTTATACTAAAAAATGAATTAAATTAAATTTTACATGAATTGAGACGTGCTTTGACCCTCAATTCTCAATATCAGTAATTAATTTAATCGGGGTAATTTAAAAAATAGCACAAAGTTTTTTTTATGAACACTAAATAATTTAAAAAATATTCCCGTGCATCTAATTCGAAATTTGAGTCAATTCGTATGAATTTGGTAAAAATGAATTGCGATTTATTTATAATTTTAATGCTCAAAGGTGTCTGGTATTCTATAACAAATGTGTCGACAATACTGTATTGACGTGACTCCGTTTTTTGTCGACGCCTTTTTGCATTACAACTGGAAGTGATTTAAACCAAACATAGCATTAAAAATATATAAAAAGCTGAAGTTTACGAATTCAAAACAATTTGAAAAATTGGTGGAAGAATTGCAGAAGAATTGTAGAAGAATCCATCTCTCGCACTGGGTTTTGGCAGAGGCACTGCTTCATGCAATTTTAAAGAAAAATGGGTAGAAATTGGAAAAGTTCTAAATTCTCTTGGTCCGCCTAGAAGATCAACAGATGAATGGCCAAAGGTAACAAAAGAAAGGATTGAATAGGGATTTATAAAAAAGTTTGTAAAAATTACTTTTAAGGTATGGCGAAATTAAAAGTGAAAAAAGATGGTTGCTAATAAAGCAGAGTGTAAAGCCACTGGCGGCAGAATGTTTAAACAATTTTCACTCAGTCCGCTGGAAGAAGCTGTGGCAAACCTTCATAACTTTGTAACGACACGTTTTTGCTCTAGCCGGGGTAGGTCAGCGGATGTCCAGTGTCGTACATAAAAAAAACAATTATCAGAAACACCTTTGTTTTGTTATACGTTATAAAATTTAATTTATTGTAATTCTGTTTTTTGTTGTTTTTTTTTTATTTTACTTAAATTTAACTTGTTAAATATTTACATAAAATAGAACTTGAAAAATAAATTAGATTACAAAGGAAAAATTTAGTTAGCCCAGCCACACGTTAGTCAATTAATTTTTTTGGAGAATCGGACAGTAAGAGCTAAGCAGGAAGCGATCTACCACTGCGGTGGCATACGCACTACCAACAAGGGTTGATCTAATCCACTGGGCAGCGAGAACCTTGACGGCATACGCACAATCTACGTCCAGGCGGCTCAAGTTTTAGCGATTCCTGACCGATTTGTCCACGAAATTAATTCTTTAACAAAAAGAAAAACACAGGAGTCGTCAAAGCGTGTACGTCGGTCTAGCTAGGAGACGGCAACACCGAACTTCAAGCCAGCCGAAGTATCCGAATTGATTTCTTGGTTGGAAACTATCGGGAGCAATTGATCTTTTATTGGAGTGGCATACGCACAACTTCGATATCAGATCTCTTCTCCACTGATCAAGTCTTAGCATTCGATGGCATACGCACGATCAAATGATCCGACTGTTCAGCTCAATAGCTGCCAACTGACTCACTTCTACTTCAGTTACAACCAGCGTTGCCGCTTTGGTCCAATCGGACCAAACTTGGTAGTTTTTCGTTTTTAAAAAACAGTTTGGTAGTTTGGTTGGTTTGTTGAATTTTTTTAAATTTTTGGTAGGTTTCCCACCTGTAGCAATTTTTTAGCATAGTAAATTTTTCATCTTAAAAATTCAGAACATAAAATAAAAAAAATGTAACTTTTAATAAAATAAACAATAACTTTGATAGTGTTACCACTATTTTCAAAAACTGTTTTGGGTGTACTAAAAAACATCTCTACTTTTTTGCATAGAGATGATTAAAGCTATAACCATCTCTGGTTTAAGAAACGCGAACTATTTTATGAAATTGAAATTTAGAATATTTTTAAGTGAAGGTTTATTTTCAAGTGTATGTATTAAAAAATTAATAGACGAAATGGAAAAGTAATTAAACTTTATTAATTCTAAATATGTATCTATTAATTACATAAATATTTACTAATATTGCATGTATTTTTTTCAGATTTTTATCAAAAGCTCCAAAATTAAATAAAAATAATATAATCATATAATTTCAGAAACGACATTCCATCTACGAGGTAGAACCACTCTTAAAATTTTTGTTTTAAAACATTTTTAAATAATATAATACTTTTAGTAAAGAAACAGTCAAAAGAAAATTTAGAACCGAATGGTTGAGCGAATTTGATTGGCTCCAGGAAAGGGATGGGTGTTAATTCTGCATAGTATGCTCTAAAACTATTTTGAAACCAATGAATTATATGTGATATTTTTTGTATTTTAAATTCCTTTTGTTTTTTTATCTGTATACATTTTGTATACACATACATACATCCGTTATTTTAAATGAAATATTGCTTTTATGTTGTTATTTTATGTATATTTTTATGTTTTTTATAAAAACTGGAATTTTTTATTATATTACTATATAAGCCAAAATAAAAATTTTGATTTTATTGAAGAGTTACATTTTAAAATTTTTGGTAGGCTGTTAACGTTTTGGTAGGATTTTTGAAAATTATTGGTAGGAAGTAAATTTCTTGTGTGGCAACGCTGGTTACAACAGACTCATTTGCCCACACGCATAAAACATTCAATTACTTTGTCTTTCGTGTAGCTGAGAAAATACGAATATTATGACATCCGATATTCCACTCTTGAGTGTATCAGCGTTGCCGCTTTGGTCCAATCGGACCAAACTTGGTAGTTTTTCGTTTTTAAAAAACAGTTTGGTAGTTTGGTTGGTTTGTTGCATTTTTTTTAATTTTTGGTAGGTTTTCCTCCTTTAGCAACTTTTTAGCAATAGTAAATTTTTCACCTTAAAATTTCAGAATATAAAATAAAAAGAAATGTAACTTTGAATTAAATAAACGATAACTTTGAATAGTGTTACCACTGTTTTTAAAAACTGTTTTAGGTGCAATAAAAAACATCTCTGCTTTTTTGCATAGAGATGATTAAAGCTATAACCATCTCTGGTTTAAGAAACGAAACAATATTATGAAATTGAAATTAACAATACTTTTGAGTGAAGGTTATTTTTCAAGTGTAAGTATTAAACAAATTAACAGACAAAGTGGAAAAGTAAGTAAACTTTTTTAATTGTAAATATGTACCTATTTATTATATAAGTATTTACAAATATTGCATGTCAAAAGAATTTGATTGCCGCCAGGAAAGGGATGGGTGTTCCTCCTGCATAGTATTCTCTAAAACTATTTTAAATCATAACACCCATCTTAAAAATCACCAAAAGACAAACTTCCATCTCAACAATTACAAGAAAAAAAACCAAGTGAGTATAACAGAGTTTATATGCAAGAAATGCATTTTTAAATTTTTGGTAGGCTGTGAACGATTTTGGTAGGATTTTTGAAAATTATTGGTAGGAAGTAAATTTCTTGTGTGGCAACGCTGGAGTGTATAATGACACGAAGTGTGATCCACTCAAACGTGAAGTAAGCGAATGCATATGTAGTTCTTACATAACAACAGAGTTTGTTCTTAAAACTGCGTACATTGTTTATCTTAATTATTTATTACAAAAACAATAACGCAAATAAATGTTCTTTATTTAAAGCATAAAGAGCAAACAACAAAATGAGTACTCTGTATATTATAAAAAAAAAACTAAAGAGTATAATTTAGGCAATTCTCTTCGTGTGGCTTAACCCGCATACAAAAAAAAAAAAAAAAATACAAAATACTTCATATAAAAAATGGAACATTATGATGTAAAAAAAAAACAACAAAGGCATTTGTTTGTTTGTTGAGGAATGCAAAACCGTTGTTCATTTTATTAGGTGTGCCCAAAAACAAGTACAGCGACTTTTGGTCGTCACAACCTCCAGAAGCATTTGCGTCTTGAAGAAGCAGTTCAAAGAGTTCAAGTGGTTGACATGGAAAACTATTCTAATGACATGGAACTTGCTGAAGTCAAAATTGTCTTTGAAAGCACAGCCAGAAGCAGGCAAAACATATATACATACTTGCGATACGGCAAATTAAAATATTACAATTCTGCCTAAAGCCTGCAGTACATGGCATGTAGAAAGCCACATTCACATGTGGGTCTGACGTAATTTTGACGTCACCATGAAGCTTCATTGGCAACATGTCGTGTACTATTAATTTTTGTGACAATCACATGCAGTACACATTCACATGTGTTTGCATGCTGCTTTGTAGAAACATGCACACATGTGTTTTTTTCGCATGCTGTGTACTTCCTTGCTACATGTGAATTCTGACATTTGAGATATTTTTACATGCGCATGCAGCCGTCACAAATATGTAGCAGCAATAATTTTTGATACAACATTTTTTATTCGCATGTATGCATTGGCGGTGTTGCCATTGTTTATTATTAATAGAAATATATGACGGGAAAAACTTAAGGCCGGATAGAACGTTCAATAATTTATTATATTTTAGATTGAGAGAAAAATTATTTATTTCTTTAACCAGCTGTTAGTACCAACTTGTCAAAAAAATTTTACTGCTGTTAATTCATTCTAGTCTAATTGTAAATCAATTTTTTAATATTTTAGTCAAATCATAAACTATTTGACTTGACTTTGTAAAATTACAAGTGGTATATTTTTTTTTTTGGTATTTTATCAAGGCGAAGTCAACATTCATCATGGTATTAATTCATCACGAATAGACATCGGCTAAGGAGAAGATAGCAGAGATGCTTTTTTTACCTTTTTCAAAAAAATTTTTCATACAACAATCCAATAATCGCCTCAGCGCCACTTGGGCATTATTGAGGCTAGCTGGCAAAAAACACATATGTATTTATAATAATAAATATGTATGTATATATATTTATAATAATAAAAAATAAAAACGTTTTTTGTTATGTGTAATGCCGTTCTACACTTTTTTTAATTCTTCTTTATGGAATTTTTTTCCTGGTGTTTCGGACTTTGGTAATTTTTAAGCAGTGGCAGTATTGATATTCAAAACAGCTGTATGCAATTTGTTTCGGGTTTGATTTCTTTTTTATGTGGAATTATATATTTAAATTTTAAACTATTATTTCATATTATAAAAAGTGTTTAATATGTGTGAAGTCGTGGTCGATGATTCCCATGTTTTTGAAGAAGTTAAGCCACGTAGGCAAAGAAAATCTACAGCAGGAGACAGAAAAATTCAACACGTATGGACCGACGATGAAATTATTAGTTTAATTTCTTCCGTGGAGAAACACCGTGGGCTTTGGAACTACGCTTCACCAGAGTATAAACTTACAAGGCTGAATGGATGGCAAAGTGTTGCAGATGAGCTAGGAATTGAAGGAGTTGATGCTAACGAGGCAAAAGTTAAATGGTCATCTCTGCGCACTACTTACATGGTCAATTTGGCAAAATTGAGAAAAAAAAAGTCCGGACAAGGAGCAAATGAATCCTATGTTGTCACATGGAAATTTTTCAAGGCGTTGATGTTTCTTGAAAGTAATAATTTACAACATTCAACTTCTTCAACATCAACGCTAAATCTGGTAGGTACAAACATATGCAAATATGTATATACTTATGGGTATTATTTGCTAATTCATCAATTTTTTAAAATCACAATATGTACTTATTTATATTTACATGCACATAACACTGGTTTCAGGAATCTGACGACAGTAATCTGTCGCTACTGGCGGAGTACATGCCCCCATCACAATCTGAATCAACATTCTGCAGTATACGTAAGCGTTCACGACCGGTAACATCCTCACCATCCAAAGAGTCTCCCAAATCAAGTGCAATTTCAATTCTTAACACTGCCGTGGCTGCGTTGCATTCATCTGACACGAATTCAGCTTTCTGCGATCATCTTTTGGCTGAATTGAGAACACTTTCAGATGCAAGATCACGAGAGTTGCGTTATAAAATTTCACGCTTGATGATGGACTTCATGGAAGCAAATCACCAGCAAACTCCAACATCACCACTCCCACAATTAGTCCAAAATGGGCAAGACCCTGATGAACTGCTCAGCAGCGACATTATTTTTAATTGAAATTATATATTTCTTAATTTTTATTTTGCAAACACAAACTGAAGTGATCTCCTTATGTAATATCTACTTTTAATGAAAAATATGTGTTTGTTTATTTTTGTTTTTTTAATTCCAATAAAAAAAAAAACAGTATTTAATTAATTTAATTTTTTAATTTTACTAAGCAAGGATATGGAAACATTATATCATATGCGATCATATTGCCATGCAACATCACCTTCATCAACGAAATAGGTGGCAAATTCAGTCTGAATTTCTTTTGCATCGTCTGTGCAATATCTTTGGCTATGGAAGGGGAACCATGTTTGTTGAGTCCGATCCTCTGAGCGCCATTCGCCAGCACTTCTTAAATTTCCCTCGTCATCGTATTGGTCGAAAGAATTACTAGGAGCGTACTTTGCTTTATTTGTAGTAATTAGGTAATTGTGGAGTGCACAGACAGCAAGTACAACTTTTTTAGTTTTTTCAGAGTCCAAATAAATTGGTTTTCGTAGCACACGGAAACGTGCCGACATGATGCCAAACACATTTTCAATTATTCGGCGTACATGACTCAACCTGAAGTTAAAAATGCGCTGCATTGTTGATAATCCACGCTGAGAATATGGTTTCATTATGTTTTTTCTGAGGGCGAATGCATCGTCCGCTACCAGTATATACGGGACGGGCACTATTCTTCCAGGCAATGCTCTTGGTTGAGGCAAGTGCAACTTGCCTGTGTCCAGTGCTTGAGCAAAAGAGCAACGATTAAAGATGCCACCATCTGACTGTCGCCCATTACAACCAACATCGATATATAATAATTTATATTCGGCATCTGCTATTGCCATAAGCACAATACTGTGTGACCCTATGTACATAAAAAATTAGTCGATACAAAGATTTGCATACGTATTTACAAACCTTTATAATTATAAAATACACTTCCAGAGTTGGCCGGAGCGATCATTACTATATGTTTGCCGTCAATGGCACCAATACAATTTGGGAAATTCCACTTTGCATTGAATTCTTGGGATACTTTTTCCCATTCGTCTTCATTTTTTGGTAACTGTAAATAAGAGAAAAATAACAAGTGTCATGAATTTGCAAATCCGAAGCTCACTTTAATGTAGTCCTGGACAAGTACATTGTATATTGCATCAAGAACCTCTGGTATAATCCGAGAGATCGTTGTCTGCGGAATGCGAAATATGTATTGCAAAGACGTAAAATTTTCGCCTGTTGCCAAGTAGCGCAGCGCCAACGTCAAACGAGTTGCTGGTGAAATACTCAATCGCATATTTGTATCCTTTTTCTTTATGTGGGGTGTAACCAATTGCAACAAATGGTCAAATTGATCTGCAGTCATACGCACGAATCCTCGATATAAATTAGGCTCTTCAGCACGTAATTCGTGCATCAGTTTTGCGCAATACCCTTCCTTCTCCCGTTTCTTCAACCATTCTCTCATCCACACACTGCGCACCCTCTTCTTGTTTTTTACTTCGTCGTCTTCATTTAAAATACATGTGGCCAAAATGGAAATAGCAGCCCACTTTCTCTTTGACATTTTTAAAAATTTACAAAAATATTTTATAAAAACATATGATTGGCGCAAATGTTGACATATGAAATGTACACACATGTTACATGCCGTGTACTGATAACAAATATGTAGCCATTCAAAAATGTACACATGTGCTGCCATTGCATATGCGTACGCTTCGGCTACATTTGTCACATTTAAATTTTGGGACAAAACTACATTTCGTGTAATATCAAAATTTTTAAACATGTATCTACTGTTACATATTTAACAAATGTAAACAAAAAGCTGAGAGTTGTCATGACGTCAGAGCCACATGTGAATGGGGCTTTTTACATGCCATGTACTGCAGGCTTAAGAAATTTTCTTTCCAACACAATTTTTTGATTTTTCAAGCTTTCATCATCAATTAAATCAAAATTTTCTTCACTTATAGAAAACATTTTGCCATAAAAGTATCAAACACGTTGTCACAGGAATGTTATAGAATGCAAAATATTTATTGAATTGATGCCGACATTGATACGAAGTGATATTGATACTAAAATGACGACAACGACGACGCCGACCACTAGAATAAGGGCGATTTTGTTGGATTGAGTTTTGATCTGATAATGCTTGACGACATGCCTTCCGACCCTTAGACCAATGATGATTGTCAGCTACATACTCCTCAAACTGCTATGATGGAACCAAAGTGGAAGAAAAACTAAGTACACAAGTAGAGGATTTATGTATACTCGTATATAAATTGAATTGGAAAATTTCATAACTGTACAACTATTTTATTTAATTGTTTTAATCAGAGAATTAATAAAAAATTTTTTGCAGCAAGCCTCAACTCTGCGCAGAAAGGATCACATGCCTTAATTTAAATTTCGCGATGGGTATACAAAATCTGGGTCGAAGACCAGTGCACCTGATTTGCTTGACGATTAAATAACATATTTTATGGTACTTAATCGCTTTATCACAGATTCGGAATAATATATTTTAGCTTATTAAAGTAGCTTGCAGGGATGGGCTTTTAGTACCATATCAAAAGGTAGCAACTAAGAGCTGAGTAAACATTTTAAAAACTTTAAACCCTGTGGCATGTTTTAATTTTGTAGAATTATTGCAGGAAACAGTTCTAAACAATTTCAAGCGCACAAAAATTAAATATTTAATTATTTTAATCAACGCGGCCTGTTAAGCTTTCTAAGTTTATATCTTTAGATATACACAAAATAAATTTAAAAATACACTATTTTTGAAAGAAGTTCTCCTTTTAGCGAATATGGAAATACGAGGGCTGCTATATATATTTCTGGCCTAGCAACACTGAGTGCTGCCAAGTGCAATCTGACATTTCCATTGGAAAGCTTGTCATTTTTAAGCATAATCGTGTTGTTTACAGTGACTTGAAAAAATAAATATAGAAAAAAATGGAATTAACTCGTGAACATTTTTGTGCCATCATTTTTCACAACTTTCGACGTAGATTATCACGACAAGAGTGCATTGATGAACTTAAATCTTTGTATGGCGATGAAGCACCATCCTATAGCACTGTGAAAAATTGGCATAATGAATTTAATCGTGGCCGAAGCTCACTCAAAGACGAATTCCGTGAAGGTCGTCCAAAAACGGCTGTTGTGCAAGAGAACATTGATGCCGTGCGTGAACTCATAATGCAAGATCGACATGCGACATACCGAGAGATAGAGACATCCTTGGACATTTCTTCCACCCGCATACATTCGATACTGCATGAACACCTGGCCGTAAAAAAGGTTTGTTCTCGTTGGATCCCGCACAATTTGAAAGTCGCTCAAAAAAAGGCTCGTATTGATTAGTGCAAAGAAATGTTGCAAAAATACGATTGCGGTACTTCAAAAGACGTTTATAAGATCGTCACAGGTGACGAATCATGGACCTATGCGTATGAGCCCGAAACGAAATAACTATCGACCGTGTGGGTCTTCAAAGACGAGCAAAAGTCAACAAAATTTGTTCGTGGAAGAAGCACTTCGAAGCAAATGGTCGCCTTTTTCTTCGGCAAAACTGGTCATGTGGCGACTGTTCCGCTTGAGCAACGTAGGACGGTCACTTCTGAGTGGTACACTACAATTTGTTTGCCTGAAGTCATCGGAGAAATTCGAAAAACCAACAAGAGAAAACGAATCATTGTTCACCATAACAATGCGAGCTCTCACACATCGGCTCAAACCAGAGCGTTTTTGACCGGCCAAAACGTCGAATTAATAGGTCATCCGCCGTACAGCCCTGACTTGGCACCTAATGATTTCTTTTTGTTTCCGCACATCAAGAAAAAAATGCGTGGTCAACGATTTTCGTCGCCAGAAGAAGCTGTTAAAGTGTTCAAAAACGATGTTTTAGAGGTGTCTCAATCGGAGTGGAAAAAGTGCTTCGACAACTGGTTTGAGCGCATGCAAAAGTGTATAAATTATGCTGGAGAATACTTTTAAAAACAATAAAACCATTTTTGATTATAAATATTCGCATTTTCACTATTAGGCCAGAAATATATAGAGCAGCCCTTGTAAATATATGCTTTCTGTTTTTTTTTTCTATCAGGTACAGATTTTTTAAGAGGCGTGGCAAATAAAAAAGCGGTAACATTGTCATATTTCTACCTAAATCGAGGAGGGATATAAAGCCATAAATTAATATAGAAGTTGTCCAATAAACTCAATAGATGATCAGGAGTTGGTGTTCAAGGTGGTCATTTGTAAGAAGTTTGAGTCTGGTCTAGAGGCAAGTATTCATTTAATTCTTATGCAGTATGACTTGCGCCTTTAATGCAAAATGAACCAGACAGCTTGTTATCGGCCAACACTTTACTGTGGGCCTTAATGAAGGCGAAGCTAAATTTATAAACAAACTGGTTGAAGCAGTACGGAACCGATACAACCACAGAAGGGGAAGCGTTTTTTAAAAAAAGCTAGGTTGGAGTTTACAAAAGGATAAAATATTGTTGTTACCGTCACTGTCTAATCCCTAATATAAATTATAAAATTATCGACAATTGAAATTGTATTTATTTTTTTTTATCGTCTAAGTGTCAGTCTTTAAAAGTTTGTCCCCTATTAATTTATTTTTCGCGGGATAAAATTAATGGACTTAACAGAGCCATTTTAAATTTAAGAGCATTTGTGGATCTTCCATTTAAGATTAAAGAAGTTTGCTCTTGGTTCCCAAACGAAAAAATTAGTTTTTGTTTTTGTATATTGTTTTATAATTATATGTGTCTTAATGTTATTTCAGGAATTTTAATGTAAAAGTATAGGAAAATAAAATTATACAAATCTTAAAAAATCTTATACTTTTCGTTCAAAATCTATATTGGATTCGAAGAACCTGGGCAGCTTCACCCAACAACTGTGTTGTCTTAATAAAACTGATGTGTCACAATCAATAGACTAAGAGATTGTTAATCAAAACAGCGCAGTCCTTGGCCAACTGGGTTAAACTGACAATTTAAAAGTAACGTTTTGGATAATGTATGCGTATGCAAGGGCCAGGAGTGTTGCAGGTTCAGAAACAATGGAAAATTTTCTCTTTGTCCTAAAAAGTTAGTCGGCATAGATTTGATATTAATGCTACAATGTACCCTTAAGCTCAACATTCGTGTGTATTTAGTGAAATTGAAAGTAAGTAAAATTCAAGTAGTTTGTTTTTAATAATATATCATGCTTTATATTCAAAACAACTGTATACCTTACAGTTGATTAACTTACTCGAATACGGCGTTATGATCCTGAATGCAGTCCGTTAACTCTTTATACCACAGTTCCTCAGAGTACGAACCATTATTACCCAGATCTTTGATACGTGAAGCTAATGCCCTAATTTGTGTTGAAAGCACGATTAGACAGATCGCTGGATATGTATCGTTTACAACATTTTGTAATATTGTTAATGTTACAATATAAAGCAAATAACAGTTTGTTAGCACGTAAATTCTTTGTGATGCCCTCCAATTCCATGGTGTCCAGGTTGAACAAATTTGTATCATTTTGTCGGAAAACAAAACGAGAGTTGCTGTACTGATAAGGAAAACTAAACAAAAGCCTCCAAAAAACATAAAAAGTTTTTTAGCTGATGCAACTCCCTCCTCCAATACGACCACTTCTTTGCGTGTCTTAGCTCTAGCGTCTAAACGTTCTAAAGTCTTTTGCAGCTTAAGTAGCCTGTGTTTCGTCGCAAATGTGGTTAAAAATTTTATATTACAAGCTAAAGTTGTTGTTGTATTATAGATGTTTTCACATAACTCTCTTTTATTTTTCGATTGGATTAAATAAATAACTACAGTTATGGTAAACAAGATAATCGAAGCGTTAATAATGATTGCAAAAACAAAGTAGGCCTTCAACCATTTCGATTCCTGTTTAGGTGGCTGTAAGCCGAATAGTTTCCATACCATCCAGTGGTATTCAAATGCCAGAGAAGTGCTTACTTCCGCTTTCTTTTGTAGAGCCATGATTGAGAGTTTCTTAAAAAAAAGAAAAAATTTAAATTAAAGGTGTATTTTTTTATATTTTCAATAAACAGGTATATTTCAGTTTTATTCTTGGCCATTCTGTAAATCTCTCCTTTTCAGGTCAACACCCAGAATACGAAGTCAGCCAGAAGGCAGACATTCTACTCCGGAGCTCAAATAAGGCACTAATTATTATCATATTTAATGGTGAGCACACTGGGTTGGAAAATTAATGCAAGATTGTTTCCTGAAGCTTAACAGGTGTGACTCTCTAAAGAGAGTAACGCTAATGTAGATGAAAGCAACTATTAAACGTCCTTGCTAAAAGAAGCTCGGATAAAGAATTATTTATTTGGTAAAAAAAATTACGCCGCTAAGCTGTGATGGGCACACAAAAAAGTAAACAAACTCAAAAATAAACAAATGAGAGTGATATATTCCGATATATGCCGAATCTTATTTACCCTTCACCATATGTGTAAATCTTGTTTAGTGAAATAACTCTCAAAATGGGAAGGAGGTTATCAATTCGACTGAATGTTGCTTTTTTCTTTGTTTTATGTTTGTGTCTGCAGAACTCATTTATTTCTGAACCGATTTTCGTAATATGATATAAATCTTACAAATTAAAGGGTGTCCCCATTCAACATACATATTTATTAAGTGTATTATGAACTGTAAACGGCATTTCTGTAGAATTAAAAATGACTACAATAGCTCCCAATAACAAAAAGTTATACAAAAATAAATCTAAAAATTAAAGGGTGGCCCTATAACTAATGTATATTTACGTATCTTTTGAACTGTTATAGACAAACTCTTGCAAATTGGATACAATGTCGATTGCTATGGCGTTATAGTATTAAAGGGGGCGCCAACAGGTCATTTAATTTGATGTATATGGCCATAATTTTAAACAGTTGTAGACAGACGATTGAAATCTACAAAGAACCTGTGTTACTAACAAGGATAAAATTTGGATTTGGAAATAAACGGGTGTCCGAATTGTTGATGTAATTTAGTGTATGTGGCCTAACATTTAAACCGTTATAGGCAGACAGCTGAAATTAACAAGGGACCTGTTTTTGTAAGAACGCTCTAACCAGAAGCTTATAATTTGAATTTAGAAATTAAAAGAGCCTGCAAAAGTTGCACAAAATGTAAAAAATGTAACCAAACGGCTACAGTGTTATACATATATGTATGGTGAAGGGTATAAAAGATTCGGCATAGCCAAATATATCACTCTTACTTGTTACGAGGGCTGCTATATATATTTCTGGCCTGGCAACACTGAGTGCTGCCAAGTGCAATCTGACATTTCCATTGGAAAGTTTGTCATTTTTAAGCATAATCGTACTCAAAACGTTTTGACGTACGGCCATTATTTGTGTTGTTTACAGTGACTTGAAAGAATTAATATAGAAAAAAATGGAATTAACTCGTGAACATTTTTGTGCCATCATTTTTCACAACTTTCGACGTGGATTATCACGACAAGAGTGCATTGATGAACTTAAATCTTTGTATGGCGATGAAGCACCATCCTTTAGCACTGTGAAAAGTTGGTATAATGAATTTAATCGTGGCCGAAGCTCGCTCAAAGATGAATTTCGTGAAGGTCGTCCAAAAACGGCTGTTGTGCCAGAGAACATTGATGCCGTGAGTGAACTCATAATGCAAGATCGACATGCGACATACCGAGAGATAGAGACATCTTTGGACATTTCTTCCTCCAGCATACATTCGATACTGCATGAACACCTGGCCGTAAAAAAGGTTTGTTCTCGTTGGATCCCGCACAATTTGAAAGTCGCTCAAAAAAAGGCTCGTGTCGATTTGTGCAAAGAAATGTTGCAAAAATACGATTGCGGTGCTTCAAAAGACGTTTATAAGATCGTCACAGGTGACGAATCATGGATCTATGCGTATGAGCCCGAAACGAAACAACAATCGACCGTGTGGGTCTTCAAAGGCGAGCAAAATCTAACGAAAGTTGTTCGTGGAAGATGCACTTCGAAGCAAATGGTCGCCTGTTTCTTCGGCAAAACTGGTCATGTGGCGACTGTTCCGCTTGAGCAACGTAGGACGGTAACTTTTGAGTGGTACACTACAATTTGTTTGCCTGAATTCATCGGAGAAATTCGAAAAACCAACAAGAGAAGACGAATCATTGTTCACCATCACAATGCGAGCTCTCACACATCGGCTCACACCAGAGCGTTTTTGACCGGCCAAAACGTCGAATTAATGGGTCATCCGCCATACAGCCCTGACTTGGCACCTAATGACTTCTTCTTGTTTCCGCACATCAAGAAAAACATGCGTGGTCAATGATTTTCGTCGCCAGAAGAAGCTGTTGAAGTGTTCAAAAACCATGTTTTTGAGGTGTCTCAATCGGAGTGGAAAAAGTGCTTCGACAGCTGGTTTGAGCGCATGCAAAAGTGTATAAATCATGCTGGAGAATACTTTGAAAAACAATAAAACCATTTTTGATTGTAAATATTCGCATTATCACTATTAGACCAGAAATATATAGAGCAGCCCTCGTAAATGCAAGTATGTAAATAATGTATGTTTTTTTTCCTTACAATGCGTAATTGCAACGCACTTACGATTGTTTTTGTTAACAAAAATTTATTTACAGGGTCCGCTATCTAACGTTCTTTTTTCATCTAGTGCTTATTTCGTGAATGGTAACACTTAGCTCCTGTCTGATTTGACAGAAAATTGGTTTTATACTTCCGCTAAACGAATATGGCTGTGTATACGCTTGAACAACGCTGGGAAATATTGCGACATTAAGATGCCGAATTTGGCAAAAAAAACTTATCTTTTCAGATAAAAGTGTTGCATTTGGGTCACAGAAATCCCGCACGCAGACATTGAAAAGCATATGCATCCAAAACAAGTCACTGTTTGGTGGGGATTATGGTCCAGAGGTATAATTGGGCCATTTTTCTTCGAAAATGAGGAGTGGTCGTTACAGTCAATGGCGATCGTCATTGGCAACATTTGTTTTCAACAGGACGGCGTTACGTGCCACAGCCGAAGCTAAACTGTTTTTTTTATACCATTTAAAAAAAGTAATTTGGCGGACCCTTATCTTTTTTCTTTTAATTTCAATGGGTTTATAGTGACTGAAATATTCAGTAGGAATTTTTTAAGTTTTTTTTTAAATATTTTTTTTTAAATTATTTTTTTTTGTATAAAATAGCACAATTGGTAGAAGCCCTTCATACTGTGTTTTTTTTTTAATTTTTGGAAAATTTATGATTTGAAAAAGTATGTATTTATGTTTTTAGCTTTTACTTACAAATCAATTCTTCGTAAATTAATATATTTTAAAGTGAAAAATTAATTTCACAACAGTTAAGTAGTTTTTGTTTTTTTTTTTACAAAAGTTGAGAAATTATATATATTGTTGCGGCAATAAAATAAAACTATTAATGTCCTTTGCAGCGAAAATGTAGAAGTATTTATACGAGAGAAAAAGAGTTTACAGTGGTTGCCAAACTTTTCATAAAAATGCATTTGAAAATATCAACTTTTTCATTTCATTTTCTATTCCTCTCAATTAGTCAAAGAATCTCAAGACATAGGGGCTAAAATTATTATAGCCGCTTAATTAACATTGTGCCGAACTCACCCATAAAAATTTATTGCACTGAATGCTGTTTTACTTCTTTTTTTTTAATGAAAATTCTGGCGAAAATAATAACTGAAGGCGGTTAATTACACGATTGATTTTAAGTATTAACTTGAAATTTTTGGCAATTTAGTTAATGTTGATGTTGTCCGCATGTCCGCTTGTTTGTTGAACAGAAGACATAAGTTCAAATCCCAAGGGAAGTCCTCAATAGAAAATTCAATAATTGTTGATAATTGTTGGATAAGTTGTTTAAAAAGGCAAATACTAGAAAAATGTTGGAAAATTCCGTTTTTCAAATGAATATTCTTCATTAGAATTTAAAATAATTATGAATTATAATTTTATCATTTTTACTAAAAAATTAAAGGATGTTCCCGCAGAGATGTTTTTTGACGTACGTAGAATTATCTTTTTAACCGCAACAGTTAGACTTCTAAAATTTGCTGAATGTTGCTTTCTTAATGTTAGCGCCTGCAGAATTCAGTCATTTCTAAACCGATTTTGAAATTTTTTTTTGTAATTTGAGAGATTATGCTTACAGACTGGTCCCGTTTTAAAAACAGTTCATAATCTTAAAAATTGAAGGGTGTCCCTATATAACATACATGTTTTTTAATCGTATTATGAACCGTAAAGGACACCACCCGAAAATTAAAAAAAAAAAACTGAATATCACTATGGCTCCCAATAGCAAAAAGGAATAGAAAAATAAATCTAAAAACTACAGGTTGTTCCCATAGGTGACGTAAATTGACCTATATGGGCCTATCTTTTGAACCGTTATAGACAAACGCATGAAAATTGGTCAAAATGGCGTACAAGTACAAATTTTCAAAATTATAAATTAAAGGGTGCCCCAATAGTTCATTTAATTTTATGAGGAATTAATTAATATTAAAAGGAACATGTATTGCTAAGTCCGCCATAAAGAATGTATTAATATTAATTTCTGCAGTTCCACAGTTCAGGTATACATATGTAAAATTCTATAAATGCGCGCTACAAAAATGAAAACTTAAATAGAATAATGTTGTGCGACATCCCCACTAACGTTGCGACCGAGTTGTACAACTTGCCAAAAATCAAAAATTTTTATCTTTCGTTCAACCAACACGCAACTTCATACAACTACACCACAATCATTGCAATATGTTGTAGAACTTTCTCAAGTTGTACAATAGGTCGCAACGGCTTGCATTATGAGTGAAACAAAGGGTTCAACCATAGAGAGGAATGTGTAGTCATATCATTTTAACCTTAATAGACACAAAAATACGGCAGCCGTTAGAGCAATAAATAAAAAATAAAAAATTCAAGAAACTAAATGAAATATTTATGCCTGGAAAAAATTTATATTGTAAAAAATAATAAAAAAAAAGTCGAATCTTGTGTACCCTTCACCAAATATTGGGGTGACAGAGAATTAAAAAATAAGAGAAAATAATTAGTACTACATATGTATATATAATTTTTAGTATTACCTGAAAGAGCTCTTCAAAAGCTTTAAAATGATAGCCATATTGATATCTAAAAAAAAAAAAAAATATTGTGCACAATCAAATTTTTCTATCAAAAGTTTAGAGGCCAGAAAATATAAGCGAGCAAAAATTTGTTCACCAGTTTGTTTTTCTTATTTTTTAATTCTCTATCACACTAAACTATATTTGATCTCAGTGATATGGAGAAATTAGAGGCAGGCGTGGTGCCTTGACGACATGGACTGATCTTGCTGATTTTGAACAGCGAAATTTTCGAAACAGGCGGTCATCGCTCAATCGACTTCGCTATAAGAACTTAGAATATATATATATATATATATATATATATATATATATATATATATATATATATACTTCCAGGGTCGGAAATGCATATTGCAGAAATTACAAACGGAATGACAAACTTAGATGTACTCTCTGTTCATCGCGGTTAATCTTGAAGAAGGGCCTTATGAAATTTCATTTTTAGTCTACTTTTCCAGTGACCAGTATACCCACAGCAAATAATAGAGAGGTGTCAAGTCGCATTCCCTTGGAGGCCAATTAATGGGTTTATTTCTCAAAATTAACTTAAAGGCAACTTTTTGATTTTAATAAGTCGCTGGTGGCGCTCGGTCTAGCGCCATCCTGCTAGAACCACATATCGTTAAAATCAATGTAATCAATTTTTTAATTCAAAAAATTGTTAATCATGGCGCGATAACGTTGGTGAGCTCCAGATTCATTTGTAATAAAATAAGGTTTAATGTGGATTCGCCTTATAAATTTCTTGGTAAAAAGTCTAAGCAAAGCGTCTAGAATTTTGGAATTTGATTTAGAGTCATAAAACTTGGCACAAGTCATTATTGTTATAAAGTTGAGATATGTTTAAGATTTTATGGAAATCCCTTACAGTCCATACCTTCGAAAATGAATTTTTGGACGATCCTAATTTTTTTTTACTTTTTATTATGAATTATTATGAATTTAAAATGTTTGCAATGCTTTACTGAACTACGCCACGCCTATCCACGCCCATAGAACTAAGAAAAGTTTTTGCTTTAAAAGTTTTGATTTTGAAACAAGACAAACGATTTAATGACCGACCGATAAGTACTTTTACGTTTATAAGAATATAAACTTTTTTTCATCACCTATTATTTCCTTAAGAACGTCATCAAGTACCAAAATAGTTTGATGGCTTATGTAAGGATCTGATAAAAAAAAAATCCTCGATAAAGAACATTAGATTCTGTTACGACTTTTTTGCAATTTATTAGAAACACTGGTATATAGTTTCCATAGTCTTTATTTCAAGCTTTCTTGGAAAGCAAACTTATTGGAAGTAATTATGTATCCGAACTATTAATATGCATAACGTTTTTTTTTTTTGAACATTTTTTTTAATAAAAATAATAATGTATTTCTCTTGATTTTCTATAACATTAATACACTTTTTTGGGGAACATTAAGCCAAAAATTAACTATATGAGCATGACAGTTAGAGCTGCAAAACTATGGATAGTGGCGTTATTTGATAGTTTCAAAAGTATTTTTTGATACCATCGATACTACGTATCGATAGTTTTTGATTCTTGGAAATATGTCAATTATTTATTTTTTCAATATAAAACCTTAAATCATTCCTTTAAGTAAAGGAAAGGAAAGAAAGCAGGCATTAAAAGTAGAGCAACAAGCAGTGCTATATTCCTTATAAATCTAGTTTAGTAATGTAACTCCAAAAAAAAGCAAATGTTGGGTTTCGCAAAGAATTAAAAAATAAATAAATTTTGGTACTGCATTTATATAATTTTACATAAAAATTGCGTCGGCTCTTAATGGGTAAAGCATTTAAAAATTTTTTTAGTATTTCCTTAAAGATCTTCTCAAAAGCTTTAAAATGATACCAGGGCTGCTATATATATTTCTGGCCTGGCAACACTGAGTGCTGCCAAGTGCAATCTGACATTTCCATTGGAAAGTTTGTCATTTTTAAGCATAATCGTACTCAAAACGTTTTGACGTACGACCATTATTTGTGTTGTTTACAGTGACTTGAAAAAATTAATATAGAAAAAAATGAAATAAACTCGTGAACATTTTCGTGCCATCATTTTTCACAACTTTCGACGTGGATTATCACGACAAGAGTGCATTGATGAACTTAAATCTTTGTATGGCGATGAAGCACCATCCTATAGCACTGTGAAAAATTGGTATAATGAATTTAATCGTGGCCGAAGCTCGCTCAAAGACGAATTCCGTGAAGGTCGTCCAAAAACGGCTGTTGTGCCAGAGAACATTGATGCCGTGCGTGAACTCATAATGCAAGATCGACATGCGACATACCGAGAGATGGAGACATCCTTGGACATTTCTTCCACCAGCATACATTCAATACTGCATGAACACCTGGCCGTAAAAAAGGTTTGTTCTCGTTGGATCCCGCACAATTTGAAAGTCGCTCAAAAAAAGGCTCGTGTCGATTGATGCAAAGAAATGTTGCAAAAATACGATTTCGGTGCTTCAAAAGACGTTTAAAGATCGGCACAGGTGACGAATCATGGATCTATGCGTATGAGTCCGAAACGAAACAACAATCGAGCAACGTAGGACGGTCACTTCTGAGTGGTACACTACAATTTGTTTGCCTGAAGTCATCGGAGAAATTTGAAAAACCAACAAGAGAAGACGAATCATTGTTCACCATGACAATGAGAGCTCTCACACATCGGCTCAAACCAGAGCGTTTTTCACCGGCCAAAACGTCGAATTAATGGGTCATCCGTCGTCCAGCCCTGACTTGGCACCTAATGACTTCTTCTTGTTTCCGCACATCAAGAAAAAAATGAGTGGTCAACGATTTTCGTCGTCAGAAGAAGCTGTTGAAGTGTTCAAAAACCATGTTTTAGAGGTGTCTCAATCCGAGTGGAAAAAGTGCTTCGACAACTGGTTTGAGCGCATGCAAAAGTGTATAAATCATGCTGGAGAATACTTTGAAAAACAATAAAACCATTTTTGATTATAAATATTCGCATTTTCACTATTAGGCCAGAAATATATAGAGCAGCTCTCGTACCAGTATAGATAGATAAAAAAATTTGAAAATTTCAGAGCCTCGTAAATCGGAAAATATGGGCGAGCGCCAATTTTTTCACTCTTCTTCTCTATCGCCCTATATATTTATTTTTTTGATTACAGTTAATTCATTGTTTCAAATGATTTAAAAAAATAGAGGTAGGCATGGCGTTTTGCCTGCTGCCTCGAAGGACATGGACCCGTCATGCTGATTTCCAATAGCACCTCCTTTGACACTTCATCTGAACGGTTGAAACATTTATTTTTTTTTTTAATTGAAACACTAACACGGCCGGACTTACGGACATCGCTCAATTGACTTTGCTATGCCTATGTAGTCAGAATATATATACTTTATGGGGTCGTAAATGGATATCGTAGAAATTACACACGGAATGACAAACTAAGTTGTACCCTTTTTCTACTTTTTGTGGTGAAGGGTAAAAAAATTCTTTTAATTATTATTCTTGCAAAAAGCCGGCTGCAAAATAAATTTCATATGTCAGCCTTTAACGGTTCAAGAGTATGGCCACATACATTAGATTACATTAACTATTGGAACACCCTTATATATTTATACACATAAGTAATATATAATAATAATCATTATTATAAAAGGTTTACAGGTGGCCGTTATACCGTTTTTATTAACTTTGTTTTTGGTAGCCTTTTTTTTGTCGATAGTATCACTATCGAAAAAAATATCGATAGTCCGCTCAAAACAAAACTATCGATACTATCGATAGTGCCACCGATAGTTTTGCAGTTCTAATGACAGCTCGTTTGCCAAATTGTCTTTCTTAAGTTCTATGGGGATTACAAATTTTTGTTAACTGTTTCAATCAGAATTATGATTTTTTTTAAATTATATATATTGCTTGATTTTAATTTTTTTTAACCAAAGAATGCCTTATTGTTGTTCTCTAAAAACTGATTAAGATATTCACCACCAATTTGCAACACACTGCATAACTATGATGGTTTAAATAATTCATATCAAGTCGTAACTAATCGTGGAAAATTTTAAATTTGTTTAAATAGAAAAAGACCATAAGCAAGTACAGTTTTGGAAGGGACGAAAAAAATTATAATAAAGAGGAGATGTAATAGCTTTGATTAAAGAAAATACACTGTTATACAATTAAAAGAGTAATACAATAATGACTTAATGTTTTTTTTAGCTCTTTTCTTAATGCTGCACATTAATGAGTGTCTCTTTTTGGATCCTTTATGTTAAGACGTTCCTAAATTTAAACTTTTACATAAAGTTGATTTCTTAAATAAACATTAGCGCCCTAATGGATTTGACTTAACATTTATGTGTCGCGTATTGACGACTGTGGCTTACAAAATACCAATTATTGGAAAACATTGATAAAAAACCGCTCTATTAAAACATATTTTTCAGGTTTCTTTTAAAAATTTTTTTTTTAATTTTAAAATTAAAATTTTAAAATTAAGAAAATGGCAAATTAATATTAAAATTATAAAAAATAAAATAAATGAACGATATAGTTTCTTTTCATAACACTTCAGCTGTCAATAACTGCCGTTTGCATGGAACTAAAATATAGAAATTAAAAAAGAAAACGCGTTAGCTTTCCTGTTCGGGAATTAATATTTTAAATTTAAATTAAATTTTAATTTTTTTTATAAATGACTAGAAATTATTTTGGCTTAAGTTCATTTATTTTAATTTCTAAAAATCTTTTTTAGAAAGAAAATTTATTTTGACAAATGTATGCGGACGTTTTCCAAAGAAAACAAGAAAAATTAGACGCTAGCAGAATGAAATGCTGCACTTCTGGACCGCTACGACCTTCATCAGCATTCTTCGAAAATTAAAATAAATGAACTTAAGCCAAAATAATTTCTATTCATTTATATAATATTCAAAGCTCAAATAATAATTTAATACGAGTAAAAATTAAATTTTAATTTTTTTTTCTTAAAAAATATATCCTTTTAAACAAATTATTTTCAGGCTTTGTAAGATACCCCCACTGTGTGCCGTTCTTAAGATGTCTCTGTTAGTCAATACAATTGTAAAGGAATTTTGCAGTGGAAAAGTGTAATTAAAAATCAGCTGCATTTCTACATAACTACAAACATTTGCTAACAATTAAACCGGGGCAATTTCCAACGTATTGAAAGTATTTGTAATAGTTTGTTTTAGTATTATCTTTGAAATAATTATAAAAGTTTTTCAGTGCAAAGTTAAAAGTCTAAATAACAAAACAATTATTATTCAATCAGAAATAAAACTTTTGCAAGAAAATAAATTGGAATTTAATGAAGTGGCAATTTTATACGAGTATTTATATTTATTTTATGTTTAATTTTAATTGAAGTCTCATTAGTTGAAAAATTACTTTTCTTTCCTTACTTAGCAGAAACTTATTAAATGCCAGTGTAAGTCATTATGAAAATTCTTGCTTTAATATGAAAATAGTTTTGAATAATAAAATGAAAAAAGTAGCAGTTAGTTCACTTGTAATGAAGCTTTGCTAAGTACAAATGAGTTAACCTTTGAAGCAGTGGAATGGAAAAAAAACACCTCCACACAAGGCAAAAAAAGATCCGCTATCACATTGGGTAGGTAACACTCAAGTGCTTAAATAAAGTTTTTCCTTTATTGAGTTTTATTTATTCTTATTTTCCATAATTAATTTTCAAAGTAATAAATTCTGTACCGCTTTGTAAAACAATTTTTACTTCTTACTAGTTAAACCTCATAAAGCAGTCGACATTCAATCTAATTTTCAAGTTTTTTTTTATAAAACGTTTCTAAAGATAGCACCATAAAGGTCAAAAAACTTCAATTTCTGGAATATGGCTGCTGCCATATCTTCTTTGTATGGAGTTTGATTTTTTTATGAAAATTTATTTACTGTATGCACTTATATCCGGTCTAGTTTTAAGAGCAAGGTACATATGTAAGTGCGCCTATAAAGAATTGATACTCCGTTTCATTTATCTTGTCACTATGATCGCTGAAACATTTTAATTGAAATCCTTCATTCAAAGGTCTACAAACATGGCCTTACATTTATTCATTTCGTTGTCAGTTATAAGATCGTTTATGTAAAATTTTTGGCATATGGTAATCGCTCAAGTTTCTCCATCCCCAAAAAACAGCTTATAGGTCCTTTATTTACAATTTTTAACTTGTTTGATATTTGCTTTTTAACATTCATCAATTCATTCAGCTTTTCTTTTTTATGTCTTGTATACAAACATGGCTCACTTGCACAGGCAACAAATCATTATCCAGCTTCAAGTTCCTCTCACCGCCAGACTGTTTAAGTCCATATAAAGATTTCTTAAGCTTTAATAATGCATTAGGGTCTTTTTCAATTTAAAAATATTTAGGAATTTTCATATATACGCCGTCTTGAGGTTCTTTATTAAGATACGCTGTTGTTACATATATTGCAACAAGAATTCTAATATTTAATATCGAGTAACCGGCTACATCCCTTTGCAACTAGCTTTAAACTTTTCTATTTTATTATTGTTGTCTTTCTGTAAAGAAAAAATACACTTGAAACCAATAGCCTTCAGGTTTTTAGTTAATTGAATAACGGACCATGTATCATTCTCAATTAAAGTCCTGTGTATATTCATTTCTCATGGCTTGTATTTATTTAGCAGCATCTAAAACATGGTTTTTGAACACTTCAACAGCTTCTTCTGGCGACGAAACTCGTTGACCACGCATTTTTTCTTGATGTGCGGAAACAAGAAGAAGTCATTAGGTGCCAAGTCAGGGCTGTACGGCGGATGACCCATTAATTCGACGTTTTGGCCGGTCAAAAACGCTCTGGTTTGAGCCGATGTGTGAGAGCTCGCATTGTCATGGTGAACAATGATTCGTCTTCTCTTGTTGGTTTTTCGAATTTCTCCGATGACGTCAGGCAAACAAATTGTAGTGTACCACTCAGAAGTGACCGTCCTACGTTGCTCAAGCGGAACAGTCGCCACATGACCAGTTTTGCCGAAGTAACAGGCGACCATTTGCTTCGAAGTGCTTCTTCCACGAACAACTTTCGTTTTGTTCGTCTTTGAAGACCCGCACGGTCAATTGTTGTTTCGTTTCGGGCTCATACGCCTAGATCCATGATTCGTCACCTGTGACGATCTTATAAACGTCTTTTGAAGAACCGCAATCGTATTTTTGCAACATTTCTTTGCACTAATCGACACGAGCTTTTTTTGAGCGACTTTCAAATTGTGCGGGATCCAACGAAAACAAACCTTTTTTACGGCGAAGTGTTCATGCAGTATCGAATGTATGCTGGTGGAAGAAATGTCCAAGGATGTCTCTATCTCTCGGTATGTCGCATGTCGATCTTGCATTATGAGTTCACTCACGGCATCAATGTTCTCTGGCACAACAGCCGTTTTTGGACGACCTTCACGAAATTCGTCATTGAGCGAGCTTCGGCCACGATTAAATTCATTATACCAATTTTTCACAGTGCTATAGGATGATGCTTCATCACCATACAAAGATTTAAGTTCATCAATGCACTCTTGTCGTGATAATCCACGTCGAAAGTTGTGAAAAATGATGGCACGAAAATGTTCACGAGTTAATTCCATTTTTTTCTATATTAATTTTTTCAAGTCACTGTTAACAACACAAATAATGGTCGTACGCCAAAACGTTTTGAGTACGATTATGCTTAAAAATGACAAACTTTCCAATGGAAATGTCAGATTGCACTTGACAGCACTCAGTGTTGCCAGGCCAGAAATATATATAGCAGCCCTCGTATTAATTTAATATTAATTTATTTTTCAAGCACAAAGTCGTTTTATTTTTATTTTTTATTTTTTCAATATTTCGCTACTCCTTTGTGTAGCATCATCAGGAAAAACAAATATTTATTTGAACATAAAATAAAACAACAACAAAAAAAGTAACAAAATTTTTTTTCAAACTAAACTTAAAACAAAAAAAAAAAAATTATTTTGTCATATAAAAAATTCTTTGAAACAAATATAAAGTACAATATTATTTCTTATTTGACATAACAATAAAAAGCAAGGCTATAATATGACTTATCTTAAAAAACTAGTTCAATTACTACTTCCTCATTTGCAAACTAATGTAATGTGTTTTGTAAGCGAGTAACAAAATATAGCAATCACAAAAGTAAGTCATTATATGCCAAGTACTTTTTAAGGTTATGTCTAATTTTTTGCTGGGATAAAACCGATGTATCTCTTACAAATGATTTCCTTTTTATAAATAAAAACTTTTTTCAGTGTTGTAAACAGTGCAGTTTGTATGTTTTATGGCACAAGAAGAAAATTAAACAAAAATGTTTTTATAACTAAAAAAAACATTATACTTTTTCAACTGTTCAATAGTTTAATAATATACATCAAATTACAGCAACTAGAGGAGCACCATTTAATTTCCAACTTAAAATTTTATACTTGCAGTTGTAGTAGATTTATCAATCAGATTTTAAGTAAATTTCATTTGTCTACAACTGTTCAACAGTTTGGTCATATACATTATATTAACTATTGTAAAACCCTTTAATGTATAATTTAAAACTTTTATACTTTTTGTTATACCAAAGAAAGTAGTGGACGTTCTGTCTAAAATTCAGGTGTTTGTATACAACGGCTCCAAAAATACGGCATTATAGCTCAAGTTACATTAACTTTGGATACACCCTTTAATTTTAAACTAAAAGTTTCCTGTTATAGCGGGTAATACAGGTCTCTTAAAGTTTCAGTTGTCTGTCTTTAACGGTTTAAAAGTTAGGCCACATACTCCTAATAACATCAACTATTAGGACACCCTTTTATTTCCAAATCCAAATTTTATACTTGATTTTATAGCGCAGTAAGTAATAAATGTTTTTTGTAAATTTCAATCGTCTCACTACAACTGTTCAAAAGTATGGCCATAGACATCAAATTAAATGAACTGTTGGCGCACCCTTTAATATATAATTTCAAATATTAATACTTGTTACTATAACGGCTATAGCAATCGACATTCTGTCCAATTTGAAAGCGTTTGTCTATAACGGTTCAAAAGATAGGCCCATATAAGTACATCAATTATGGGTGCACCCTCTTAGATTTATTTTTGTATTACTTTTTGTTATTGGGGGCTATTGTATTGCGCAGCCATCTTAAATTTTACAGAAGTGCCCTTTACAGTTCACAATACACGTAAAAAATATGTATGTTGTATGGGGACCAATCTGTAAGCATAATCTATCATATTACTAAAATGTTTCAAAATCGGTTCAGAAATAACTGAGTTCTGCAGGCACAAACATAAAAAAGAAACATTCAGTCGAATTGATAACCTCCTTCTTTTTTTGATGTCGCTTTAAAATCTTCATTGTAATTGTTAAGTTTTGACAATTAATAATTTTAAGGAGAGAGATCAAGTCCTCTATACATCTACGCCAAATAAATGGTACCAAATAAATTGTGGCCGCTTGAGTTCTATAAGAACAAAAGAATCGCAAGCAGGTAAAGTTTTATCGCTTAAGATCAAATCATATCATGAAAAATTAGAAGTAGGCGTGGTTTTTGCTGCTGCCTCGAAGGACATGGACCGATCATGCTGATTTCCAATACTACCTCTTTCGATACTATATCTAATCGATTGACATATTTATTTTTTCTGTAAAGTCAACACTAACACAGACGGACAGACGGACATCGCTCAATCGACTTCGCTATGCATAAAAAGTCAGAATGTATATATATATATATTTATTGGGTCGGAAATGGATATTGTAGAAATTACATATGGAATGACAAACTTAATTATACCCTTTTTCCACTTTTTGTGGTGAGAGTATAATAATTATAATTAAAATAAAATTATTAGCATTAAATGGTAGATAAATTTCTTTCATTGTCATTATTTCAAATAATGCCAATGAAATTTCAATGGGACTGATAAAATCCCAAGTATGATTTTTTAAATAAAAAAAAAAAAAAATAAACTAGACTGACACTCATGCTTCAGTTTACAAGATTCGGAACAGCCGAATGTAGTTCTCTTACTTATCTTTACTTTTTGTTATTTTGCATTCTTATATTCAAATAAAGTTAAGCAGCCGTCAACGGTTTATGTTTTTGTTTTTTTTTTAATCGAATGTCATGATTTAAGTTTATTATGGTCGTACAATTTAATGATAAGGTCCATTAAATTTATGAAATATTTTAATCGCCGATAATTTTTGCTTTTTAAACATATAAATAGTTCACATTTTATACATCATCATATGTAAATATGAACGTATATATAAATGTATGAAGATATGAATGCGTTTGTATAAGTGTATGAAGAAATAATATTATTACGCAAATGGTTGAGTGCCCATCAATTTCTCTGTTTATAACCTTAATCAATGTAAAAGGATATTTGTGTCTTAATATGTGTTTGTATAAAATCTTAAAATGGCTTTAAGAGTAATTTTATGAACAACCATAAACGAAAGCTGATAATATAGACATACATACATTTATAAATTGACATATATGACGTGATAAAACTACAAATGCATGCAATCGAAAAATATCCATGTTCATGAAATCATTATATAAGAAGAAAAACTGCGTATAAATACGAAGGCACACCCTGCAGTTAATGTACATAAGTGAACGGATGCTTTGTTAGTAAAATATAAAAATATACAAAATTCGCTTTAAAAATACTAAAATTGGAGTTGTAACGTATACAGTTAAGATAAAAAATATAGGTACAATGCTGATCTGTCTTTAAATGTTAACAGTGCACAAATAGCTTGTTTTTTTTCACGCAAATAATTTGTAACAAATTTATTAACCACTAGAAAATACTAGCTATTCGATAACAATAAGAAAGTTAATTTCTTTAAATTAATATTAATTACTTCTTCTGCTGCTCATAATTGTTTTTGTAGCTTAATTCCCTTTGAGGCTCCTACAGCACAGTGGTTTGAAAACGATTGTTTTTGGACAAAATTCGGTATCTTATGAACCACTTAAGATATCTTAATGAAATTTTAAAAAGCCAAAGCAGAGGTATTTCTTAAGAAATCTGCAAATGGTCGGCCCCCTAGGTTGAAGGGGGCTTCTGGAAAAGCGGACTACGCCAAAAATACTAAGTTAAGGTCAGCCGAAATTGACAAAAAAAAAAATTTAAGCATATTTCTCCCAAAATAAAAGGAGATAAACCACACTTATTTTATATATTTTTAAGGTCTAATTAAAATTAAAAAATATTAACATTTGAGTTAAAAATAACCTTTTTTTGACACTGTCAAAAAATTTTTTGTCCGAGGTACCCAAATTTGGTGGCCTACCCAGAAGCCTATATTCAACCTATACACTCGACCTTTTGCAGTTTCATTGAGAAGAACCTCTGCTTAGCTTCTGTAAAATTTCATTAGGATGTCTTAAATGGTTCACGAGACACCGAATTTACCTAAAAAATCGTTTTCAAACCACTGCGCAGCAGATATCTATATTATAAATATCTTAGGAATCTGATTCTGCTAAGATCGCTCAAGATTCCTTAAAGTGCGCCTCCCCCACTCTCCCTTCAATTTCCATAGAACATTCCACCCTTTACATAAATATTTAATTATGTTAAAAATTGTTTTTGTGTTCGATACAGACATAAATGCCTATTTTTCTCCTTTAATTCTTCTTTCGAATTTCATTAAAATCGATTTGCCGAGACTTTGTTGAAAGTAAATAAAAATTATAAAAATATCTGCTTCCCCTTTTTCTCCCCTCCTGGTTCGCCATTTAAATATATAATTCTTGCAAAAAAAAAAAAACCCGCCTTCAAAACAAAGTTCATCTGTCTGCCTATAACAGCTCAAGTGTATGGCCACATAAATAAGATTACATTAACTATTGGGACACCCCTATATCCCCAAGCTTTATACTTTTTCAACTGTTCAATAGTTTGGCAATGTACATCAAATTACAGCAACTATAGGGTCACCCTATGTTTTTAAAATACAAATTATATACATGCTGTTGTAGTAGAATTAGCAATCAGGTTCTGTCTATAACGGTTCAACGGTTTGGCCATATACCTGAGATTATATCAACTATTGTAAAACCCTTTAATTTATAATTTAAAATTTTTATACTTCTTATTATACGACAAAAAGTAGTGGACATCCTGTCTGAAATTCAGGTGTTTGTATATAACGGGTCAAAAAATACGGCCATATAGAACAAATTACATTAATTTTGGGAACACCCTTTTATTTATAAATTCTAAGCTTCTTGTTTTAGTGTACTTAGCAAAACAGGTCCCTTGTAAATTTCAGCTGTATCTCTATAACTGTTAAAAAGTTCGGCCACATACACCAAATTACGTCAACTATTGGGACACCCGTTTATTTCTAAAACCAAATTTTATACTTGTTGTTCTAGCGGAATTAATTAAAACTATGAACTATTGGGCCACCCTTTAGTTTATAATTTTAAATTTTAATACTTGTTACTATAACGACGATATCAGTCAACATTATGTCAAATTTGCATCAATTATGGGAAACCCTTCAATTTCTAAATTCAAATTATAAACTCGTTGATATAGCGGCTTAATAATATAGGTCCCTTTTAGGTTTCTACATTCTGCCTATATGTAGGTTTCTACATTCTGCCTATATGATCAAAAGTTCGGCCACATACTTGTAATTACATCAACTATTGGGACACCCTTTACCTTCCAAATCCAAATTTCATACTTGTTGTTATAGCGGACTTAGCAATTCAGGTTCGTTGTAAATTTCAAGCGTCTGTCTACAACTGTTAAAAATTATGGCCATATACATCAAATTAGATGAACTATTGGCGCACCCTTTAATTTATAATTTTTAATATAAATACTTGTTACTATAACGTCCATAGTAATCGACATTCTGCCCAATTGGCAAGCGTTTGTCTATAACGGTTCAAAAGATAGGCCTATATAAGTAAATTTACATCAATTATGGGTGCACCCTTTAATTTTTGGATTTATTTTTGTATAATTTTTTGTTTTTGGAAGCTGTAGTAATACGCAGTAATTTTAAATTTTACAGAATCGCGCATTAGAGTTCATAATACACGTAAAAAATGTGTATGTTGTATGGGGACACCCTTTAATTTTTAAGATTATGGACTGTTTTTAAAATGGGACCAATCTGTAAGCATAATCTATCATATTACCAAAAATTTTCAAAATCGGATCAGAAATGACTGTGTTCTGTGGGCACAAATATAAAAAAGCAACATTCAGCCGAATTGTATAACCTCCTTCTTTTTTTGAAGTCGGTTAAAAAGGGATGATACCACAACCATGAACTACTGGTGTAAATAGTTAAATTTGTGAATCAAAGATTTTTTTTAATGCCAACAAAAGTGTTTGCCTCTCCAAATGATGTTCTGCCTTTAAAGTTTAACCATCATGGCAAAATGCTTTTAATGTAAATATATCACGTTTGAATATAATGGATGTATAGTACGCATTAACTTTAAGAGCACATTAGGTAACTTTGAGTTTTATTTCAAGGAGTTCATTTAATTTTTAATGCCGTCTAAATTAACATTTTTATATCAATAAATTAAAGAAATGAAAGAAATGTGGTTTAAAAAAATATGTGTGTTAAAAATTCTTGCAAAAATATATCTAATGACGAACAGACAGGCAATCAGATGGCCATTAATCTAAATTAATAATTTAAATGGCATTAATTTGTGAGTTAAAGAAGAAAAACTTGTTGCGGCAATAATAATACAAACAGACTTTTCAAAAAGCGGCCTCTTACGGTTTTAATGAAATGCCCGTAAATGTAATCCATACTTTACCATGGATGATTTTAACCGAAAGTTATAAAAACGGTAAAATATAACTTTGTCATTCCGTTAGAAATTTCTATAATATAGTTGGGTTGAGATCAGTTGTGCCACGTCTCCAGATGAGCTACAGAAAATTTATGACCACCCTTCTCCAAGACATAGTTTTGAAAAAGGGTCTATTGTAATCGTAGAGATATGTTGAAAACAAGGCGAGCGCCTCTATTTTTCTTACTATTTTCAGATTATATTGCGATTTTTTTTATTGGTTATTTTAAATCTTTGCTTTGTTTTATTAAAGACCATAATTAGAATTTCACTAAACCATCTAAATTTCACCAAAATAATACATTTTCACCAGTATTTCATCAAAAATTTTGTTTTTTTTGCAAGAAAAAATTTAAAAACCGAAAAATGCAATTTCACATAACAATTAAAATTTTACCAAAATAACAATGTAATAAAAAAATTTTAAATTTCGTTTTAAATCAAAAATGCGCAAAAAATAATTAAATCTATCAACTAAAAAACCCTACTTTCACAAAAAAAAGCAGACGTAGCGAAGGGTATATCTAAGTTTGTCATTCCGCACTAGATAAGCTGAGCTAGAGAAAATTGAAATGCGACAATCGATCAAACATCAATGTCCTTCGAGACAGCGGGCAAGACAATATACCTGCCCCTAATTTGTCCATCTATTTTTTCAACTTTCGTTTGCATTCTCGCAGGTGGTTGTGTTTATTACTTATTCACCTCTTGCTACTTGTTCACCACAATTAGATGAGGGATACGGCAATAACAAATTAGCTACTAAATTAGGGCAATGGCAGCTAAGAAACAGAACTTCAAGGAAGAACATGAGAGAACTTTTATATGTATGTACGGAACAATAAAAAAGCGCATAATTACAGAATACGCAGACAGCACGCCCACTAAAATAACAAAGTTGCTTAGCGAGCTGGCACCAGGAGATAGGAAGCCATCACAATTGTTAGCTGAAATGCGAAGCAGAGCCGCCGAAACTCCCGTAACAAATGAGCTATTGATGCAGCTATGGCTACGTAACCTTCCCCACCAAATAAGAGCTATTATATCTGCCGACGACAAGATAGACCTAACAACAGCTGCTACAACGGCAGACAGAGCGATAGAGGCGATGAAAACCAGCACCATGAACGTATGTGGTATTGACAACGAGGTATCGCAAATAAATGCCAACTTTTTCGAGCGTTTACAGCATCAAATCAATGAACTCTCAAGACAAATCAAAAGCCTTCACAATTCACGATCGCAGTCAAGAAGTAGAAGGAAAAATTACCGTACCGCGACTCCAAGCAGAAGCAGTTCTACGTCATTCAAAAAGTATGATACATGCTATTATCACCACAAATTTGAGTATCAGGGAATACCTCGTGATCCAAAAAACTAGTTATCCGGGCCCACGAAAAAACTAGTGTGCCGGCAGAAAAAAAAACAACGCGCCTATTTGTCACCGACAGCAACACCGGCCAGCGTTTTTTAATCGACACTGGTGCCGATATTTCCATCGTACCAACATCAACACTAGATATACAACAACTTCCGGTTACAGGAACGCTCTTTGCAGCAAATGATTCACCGATACGAGTGTATGGAAAAAAAAACAAAAAAAAAATTAACCTCAACTTACGACGTGAATTCGTATGGAAATTCATGGTGGCAAAAGTAAATACCGCAATAATTGTCGCAGATTTTTTACAACATTTTAAGCTCAGCGTGGACTCAGCAAAGGGCAAACTGACGGATAGCACAACAAACATCAAAACATTTGGAACAAAAACAACGAACAATTCACCATCGATTACGGTAATAAATAAACGGGAAACATTTTCAGGAACAGATCGAGGGGAGGCAATTAATCATATACACCGATCATAAGCCACTAACATTCGCTTTCAGGCGGAAGTCAGAAAAAGCAGACCCTCGTCACCTCAGACAACTGCATTACATTAGCCAGTTTTCTACAGATATTCGGTAAATAAAAGGCACCGACAACGTCGTCTCAGATTTTTTATCACGTATTGAAAAAATAGACAAACCCGAAATCGATTTCGATGTATTAGTAGCAGCCTTGCACAAACTGTCACACCCCGGAATTCGTGGGACAGTCAAGCTTATAAAAGAACGATTTGTGTGGCCATCGGTGACGGCAGATATTACGAAATGGGCAAGAAGCTGCGAAGAGTGCCAAAAATCAAAAATTCATAGACACAATAAAGCCGAACTGCAAAGCTATGTTTGCGATGAAGTACGATTCGACCATATTAACGTAGACATTGTGGGGCCGCTGCCACTATCAAACGAATTTAGGTACATACTTACCATTATAGATAGGTTTACACGATGGCCAGAAGCAGTACCCATACGAAATATTCAAAGTGAAATAGTTGCACACGCTTTAATAGCTACGTGGATATCCCGCTTCGGCGTACCATCGAGAATCACAACCGACCAAGGAAGGCAATTCGAATGTCAGCTTTTCCATGAACTTACTAGGCGGTTAGGAAGAAAGCATATTAGGACCACATCATTCCATCTGCAAGCAAACGGACTAATCGAGCGTCTATATCGAACCTTAAAGGCAGCGATTAAATGCAAGGATTCAGGCAATTGGGCAATAGAACTTCCTATGGTAATGCTGGGGCTTCGATCAACGTACAAAGAGGACATCAAAGCGATGCCCGCCGAGTTAGTATACGGTAAATCGCTACGCTTACCAGCAGAATTTTTCATTGCTCCGAAAGGAAAGGGTAACGACTGTGAGTTTATAAAAGCATTTAGAGAATCAATGAGAGATATACGTTTTACACCCACATCCCAACACTGCAAGCCCAAAGTATTTATACGAAAAGAACTGCACAGTTGCAGCCACGTGTTTGTACGGAACGATACTGTAGTTGCACCGCTGCAACAGCCCTACGATGGGCCATTTCAAGTTATCAAACGATTTTCCAAGTTCTTCAACGTTAACGTCAATGGGAAAAATAAAACTATTTCCGTCGACCGTTTAAAGGCAGCGTTTTTAGAAACCAACGCATACGCAAACACATCAAAGGATATACCAGTCCATGCAGCCAACGACCAGCCACTCAACATATTAAAAAAAAAACCCGGCCACAATACACCAAAACAAAAGGCTACAACTACCATGAGCCGACAACCAGTAACCATCACAAAAAGAACAGATTTCCAAAACGTCTTTGTCTATGGCCAAAGACTGGAGGGGGCTGACTGTGGCGGCACCCTAATACATCGAGTTGATTTTATCTACTTAAATATGCAACCGCGTAACAACATCATTGAAAAAGCCGAGCGATGTAAAAAAGACACGTCAGCCATTGTCTTTTAATTTTTTCTTGCTGAACACGTGTAACACGCATTCTAACAAATTTTATACTTTGCATAAAAAAGAATAAAAACTCTAGTCAGGCTTAAGCCGAAAAAACAATAATAGTTTTATTTTTTTAGGAAAGAACGTTAGCATTGGCATACGCAACCAAACGGTATTAAACAAAATTTGATGAAGGTGGCACAATTAGTTTAAAACGCATCATTATGTGAATATATTCCTGGGTTGTTTTTTGTTATGATAGAAAATGAAAGCTTTTCTTAGCACAAATACACGTAAATGTAATTTACTTCCTTTTTTTTAATACACTTTTTAAATGGAAAATATTTAATTTAATAAATGTTTTTAATAAATCAAAAAATAAACAACTTTCATGTAAAACTTTATTTTTGGCGTTGAATAGAGTAGCTTGGAAACTAGTCCTCCGGGGTGTTCCATCGTGTAGTTACATAGAGTAGTTTTAAAACTACACCCATGTAATGCAAAGCTGGGTTATATGGTCCAGCCCTAGGACATCGTAATGTAAAATGGATCATGTTTTCTCTATACACTTGGGTTACCTGTCGCTTATGGAATATAATTAGTAGTCACGTTATATTCAGGGAGGGTCTTGGTCTTATAATGCTGTAACGATCTTGCGTACATTAACATTTTATTTTTTTGTTAAATCAAAGTCTCGTCCATATCTAGCAAAATCAATTGTGTTTGTTGAAATTTTAAAATCAGTCATTTTATAATTTGAATATGTATGTCTTATTGACAATTTTCTTGTGTGAAAAAAGAAAGGATACCCACCATATGAAAATTAATTAATTTGCCCATTTCCATAGAACTAAAATCGTGGGACTATCTAGATTACTCTGTAAATTATTTTGGTTAAAAAATGGACTTTTAAAGAAAAGCCTAGTGCTATTAAAGACAACCTCTGTACAAAGTAATTATTGAATTTATGTAATCTGCACAAATTCAGTATGGTGCCGTGAAATAACTCCCAATAAAAAATGCAAAAATCTCTTACAAATTGGGAGTTATTTTATTTCATAATGAATGGATTCTGTTGCGAGTTATTTTATTTATTTTGATAATTGGGAGTTATTTCATTTTTATTGTGAGTTTCTTCGTTTGAACGTTATTTAATTTAATATAATCTGCGAATTTTTTTGCTTGCACACTTTTTCTGTATAGCCGGCCTTCGGCCAGGCTGAAATATTTTCTTCTTTATGGTATTTCGAACCGGCTTCGCTAACAAAGTATTTTTCTCCTTCAACCTTCAGGTATGGTGTAGAAGTTATTTAATTTTAATTAATTAAAGTGCCATTATTCGAAAGCTATTAAATTAGGACTTATTCCATTATTCTAGCTACAGAAAAACTTTAAGTCAGCGAAGCCGGTATTTGTTATACCATTGAGAATAAAATCCTTCCGTCCGGCCGAAGGCCGGCTATGCAGAGAACTTTTGTTGAGCGTGGCCGGGATTCGTTACACTACAGAGGTGAAACCCTTCCATCCGGCCAAAGGCCGGCAACATAGGCCGGGATATCTCAATGATCTCTCTATGGAACGCCAGCTTCACCTTTAATCTTATATCTATAATATATGGTATGATATCAAAATTAAGCACCTCTTTCTTTGGGAGGTACCTGTTTTACCATAGAGGTTAAAACAGTGAAATAGTGTCCGGTTGCAAATATAATTTTTATTGGAAGTTGGTTCATTTTTTTTGCGACTTAATTCATTTGGGGGTTATTTCATTTTTTTGCAAAAATATTTTTGTTTTGAATGAACGTTTAAGTTTTTGGCCCTTATTTCATTTGGGCGTTAGGAGCTATTTATTATTTTTTTAATTTGAGAGTTATTAAAATTTTTTGGGGTTTATTTCATTGGGTCTAAGCCTTTTTGTTACGATGAAAAAAGGTTCAGACCAGAGAACTGCAAGAGTGTCAGTTTTTAATACTCTAAGTATACTCATCTTAAATGCGGTTGCGGTGTGATCCCCACCGCATTTCTTTTGTGCGAGTATTTGCTATACCCATTCCATTTGCGTATTGATGAGTTTAAGTGTCTAGCATTCCCAAGTAAAATGTTTGCGATGCTGGCTTTACTTTATTCGTACTCATACTCACAACAAACAACCAAAGAGAGATTTTAACGTGTGTAGTGAGAGGAAAACAGAGTTATCAGATCAGACTTATTAAATCAAACACAATATCAAAAGTTGCCAATGTCTAAATTAGCTAACATATATACTTCTTTGAAATTATGAAAGTTTATTTAATATATAACAGAAAATAAATTAAATAGAACCCGTAAAATTCGCCAGATTTTCATTTATTAAAAACACAACAAAAGTTTACTAATAATAAAACTCAAGAATAGTTCATTGTTTATTATATTACGTTTTTGTTAGGGTTTTTTTAAGTCATACAGGATAGAAATTTACAAATTCTATTCGTTAAGCAAATAGAATTTTAAAATTAATAAACAGGTATAAAAGCAATAATTATATTCAACAAAATAAAATATGTAAACTAAAAACTTTATTTTATTTATTATTATTTTTGAGGTCTAATGACATTCAGTCAATGCAATATTACATCTGCGTATATACAGTTTTGTTCAAACTAAAAAAATTGAGTAATTTTCCTTTTATTTACGGATTCATTTTATCATTTTGTTTTCCTAAATACCGTTAGTAGCATGTTTATGACAACAAGGCGCATAAACTGAAAATATTTGTTCATAAAAAACAACAACAAAATAAGTATACCTGCTTTAAATAGTGTACAAAAGCTCTGCCTTTAAGCGGTTTTTATTGCATTTTAATCATTAAATATGTGTTGTATTTCATACGTATAAAAACGGTTGTTGCCTGTTTTTCTGCTTATACTCGTAATGTTTAAGCATAGATTTGATCAAATTTTGTTTTTTTTTATTGTTTATAAATAGATCTGCATACAATGCAGTATTTCATAAAACGGCAGTAAAAAACTTTAATAGGGTAAAAATGTGGCAACGTTGCTTACAAATAAAGAGAATTAAAAAATTCTCCCGTACGAGTATAGAAAATACTTAAAATTCTAATTGCGATATTTTTGAGACTCGTTTTTAGGGTCTTTGTTTTAAATATACCCACAACCAGCGTTGCCAGAAGCTTTGAGAAGAAAATCATCATATGCAAAAAAAAATCATCATTTTTCAATACAAAATTTTATTTAAAAATTATAACTAAAATACAAATATTAACATACATTGTATATATTAAAATTATTATTGTTTAAAGTGTACGATAAATACAGGGTTTCATATTTTTAATAAATCTTGGTTAATTTTTAAATTAAAGCAGGAACAGTTTCTTATTGCTAAGAAATCTTTTGCGTATAAGATACCTTCGAGATTGAGTGATCTATTTTTATATTTAGTTTTGTTTAAATTGACCGTTGAGAATATTCGTTCGACATTTGCTGAAGAAATAGGAAGACTTATTAAGTTTTGACAACACCGGAAAAGTTGAAATGTTGACAGGACGAGTTATTTTTGAGACTTTTAAACAAAATTTCTCACAGCTAAGATTATCTAGAGTTGTAAAATGTTCACTAAATTTTATAAAACGAAGTTATCTAAATTCGTTTACTAAATTTTGAATATCTTTTCACTAATTAAATTTCGAAAATTGTGTATTAAACCTGTCAGAGAATTAATTTTTCTATTTACAATCTTCAAAGAGTCAAGACATAAGAGCTCTTTTAAAAACATATCGTTAAAATCTAATCGTTTTAATATTTGTTAACATGACTCAATGTAAAATGCCACACAATTTTCAATAAACTAATTTTTTTCAGTGCAGTGAGTTTTGAGCGAGAAATATTTTGTTTAACAAAAACACCAAGATAGACTTCTTCGTTGTGTCGAAATAGACTTTTGTTTTCAAAGTCAAGGTCGTTATTAAGACTCATGTTCACATAATCTGTTTGTTTAAAATTTTTAAGTAAAGGCGTTGCAGTTCCTCATACATTCTATGTAGTTAATGAGCTTTGACAAATTTTGTTTTGTTTACAACAAGCTGATACAAAACTTAACTTCACTATGTGGTACAATTACAATGAAAGTACTTCACACTTGAAATACAAAAATTATAGTTTTTATAAATTAGAAATCATAATTTATGAAAAAAAATCATCAAATCATATTTTGGTTCAAAAATCATCAAAAATATGATAAAATCATCATTTTGGCAACGCTGCCCACAACAAAAAACACTTACAAGAATGGGTAAAATAAACACCGGAACTTTTTATTGCGGTGTTTAAAATACTCACTAATACTAAAAACACAATCAAAGACCTACCATCGATTACCGACTACAAAAGTAGCTGGCTACAAAAATACCCAAGTCGCCAGCTACTTAATTCTTTTAACGACTATCGACCACTAACTACAAAAAAATAAACATCTGTTTTGACATATGTATTAAAGTTACCCAAAACAAAATAAACTTGATTTTTTTAAGTGAATTTGTGTAAAAAAAATTTTAAATGTCTCAAGAAAATTTAATTAACTTTATAAGTACTATTGCTAAAATAGTGGAAACAAAGACTTCAGTGTATGAAGTATCCACGTCCATATTTGCATGTAAATTGAACTAAACATTTACATTAAACAATATAATAAATACATATAAACTGTAAAAATGATTATTATATACTTACCAATTTCAATAAAAAACCCAAAAAATAAATATAAATGAAACAAATTAGAAATTGATGAAAAAATAACTAAATGGAAAATTTCACAAATAAAAAGTAAATGAAAAATGTAAACAAATGTAAACAGATGATTATTATTTTTCAATGGTGCCACTATAAAAGTTTTTCGCGTTTTTAATAGCGATATTTAATGTATTGCGTTTTTAAAACCACCATTTCATGAATTTATTGTATTGGCAGCACTAATCTGTTTTTTGTAGCCAAGAAAAATAGAAATTACCCTAAGTTGGCTACGGGCTACAAAGTAGCCGTGTAGCGGCTAAAAAAATTATTCTCATAAGCACGCATGTATTCTATTTTTGACATCTTGTAGTCGATGGTCGGTGGACATGATTGTGTTTATTGCATGAAAAGTATAGAGTAAGTATGCGGTGTACTCGTGCAGTTCTCTGGTTCAGACCTCGTGAGATGGAAGGGGCAAACGGGTACCAACTACAAAAAAAAAGTTTTTTTTTAGTTATCACTTGTTTTTTTATTAAATTATTTAAATTTTGAGAGTGTTTCTTTGTCCGTTAAAAAATTCTTTCATAAAAGCAGCGATTTGCAAAAGAATTATTCATTTTTATACATGTAGAATTGTGGTTGCTTAAATATTTATTTTATTTTTTATTTCTCTCACGGTCTACGTATATATTGGTTCTTTATATTTCCATTTTTTAGTTTAAAAAAATATTATTCAAAACTCTTTGTTTATTTTTTACATTAGCGACATTGAACTGATAAGAAAAATAAATCAAACTTAATTCTTTTTTGTTGTACACGAAACAAGTATTTTATAAAATGAAAAAAAAAATTTTTTAGATTCCATTGTTTGGCTTTTTAGTTTTAAAACAAACTTTGATTCATAAACAGCCTTTAATTTTTAAAAATAGAAAAATCAAAAATATTAAAAAAAAAACATGAATTTGTTTCATATACTTTTATTAATAACTGTAATGTTTACACTGTCTGTTACATCATCAGTGATGATGCGTAGAGATGTGGGAAATTTCGATGTTGATGATGATGACGATGATGATTTTACTGCAAATGAAAATGTTATTAAGACCAGTGACGATAATGATGACTCTGAAGAGTTGCCAATAGCTTCAATTAAATCAAGGGCTATCGCTATGGATCCGGTTTTGTGTCGTAAATTATCTCGTTATCATCCCCATCATCCGCGCTGTCATTTGTATTGTTTACAATTGAAGCACTGGATGGGCATGTGTCGTCGTGAAAGTTGTCATTGTTATTCTTAAGTTAATTGAATTAAGTAAAAAAAAACAAAAAAACAAAATAAGTAAATAAAAAGTACAAATTGTACTGTTAAAAAGAAAGTGTTTTTCTTTTTCTTACTAAAAACAAAAGGTGGAAAATTGCTTATCTCTTAAAAGATCGATTTTAAGTTTGACTTTTCGATAAATTGAGCAAATATAATAAGGAACCGGAAAAAAATACAATAAATCTGTACTTTCTGAACAACATGTGTAAATGCAATAAAACCGCATGTTGATATTGAAGAGGTGTAGTCGGGCCTTACGCTGTTTAGAAGAATGGCGTAACACAGCTTTGAAGTTATTCACTTGGGCTGTATAAAAAATGCGTATTATTGCATATTATAGATGCGCTTAAGTTCAATGTACTGTGAGATATTGATCTAGTAGAATAACAACAGGTGCTTGTGCCATAGACTGAAAGCTTTTAAACGTTTTTGATTGCACTATTTAAATTTCAATTTAATTTAAAACATTCCAGAGAAATTTATATCATAGAATACTACAAGCACACCGAGTTGTAAATGCTTGATAATGCTGTACCATCTACTCAATAACCTGTTTTTACAAAGAGCTGGAGTTGTGTGTGTAAAAAAGCACTTAATAGGCAGAACGATTAATTTTACGAAGATATTATCCTTTATTTTAGTTGTCGACGTCGACGCATTCGATTTGTTATTCTACTTGTCGTTATTGACACTTATCGATTACTGCCCAAAGATTTTTTGTATTCTATAACAAAGGTGACTCTGTTTTTTGTCAACGCCTTTTAATATTACGACTGGAAGTAATTTAAACCAAACATAACATTAAAAATGTAAGAAAGTGAAGGTAAGAAATGTAAATAATTCTGAAAAATTGGTGGAAGAATTGCAGAAGAATCCATCTTTTGCACTGGGTTTTCGCAGAGGCACTGCTTCGTGAAATTTTAAAGAAAAACGGAAAGAAATTGGAAAAATTCTAAATCCTCTTGGTCCGCCTAAAAGATTAGCAGATGGATAGCAAAAGGTAACAAAATAAAGAATCGAATAGGGATTTTTAAAAAAAGTTTATAAAACTAACTTTTAAGATATGGCGAAAGTGAATAAAAGATGGTTGCTAACAAAGCGAAGTGTAAAGCCACTGGCAGCGGAATGTTTAAACAATTTTCAATAAGTCCGCTGGAAGAAGCTGTGACAAATCTTCTTGAAGAAAATAGCTATGCAAGAATCAAACTGATTTACTGCAAAAGCACAGCCAGGAACAGGCAAAACATATGTACATACTTGCGTTCCGGCAAATTAAAAATATTGCAAACCGTCGACGTCGTCACAGGAATGTTATAGAATGCAAACTTTTTATTAAATTGACGCCGACATTGATAGAAAAACGACGACGCCGACAACTAGAATAAGGGTGGTTGATTGATAAAGTATTAACAAGAGTGATATATTCGGCTATGCCGAATCTTATATACCCTTCACTATCTCAGGTTTTTCTTAGGGTTGTTTAGAGTTGCTGTTAAATCAACTTTCATTTGTATTCTTAGTAATTAGTAAAGACTTAGTACTCAGTAAATACAGTATCTCCAAGTAGAAAATATATTTTAAATAGGAAATTGTAATGGAATCATTTAACTATAAAAGTCTTAATAATCATGCTTGTTTATTTTCTAACAATAAACAATTTCGATGTATTCTTACAAAACACTCCACGCGTCGTCAGAAACAGGTCTGCCATATTTGCCGATTTTTCGCCTCAAATTTATCAAAGTGTCGATTTTCCGGTTTTAGCTTCAAAAATGCCGATTTTTGGATAAGCAACTTTACTTTGTTTACTATAAAACTTATAACATTAGAAGGCACAACTGTTTATAAGTCTACTAAGGGGAAAAAAGGTTAGGCTTATTTGGTGTTATAAAAACATCGTTTGAAAGAATAGTATTTAACTGTGAGCTAGTAAAAAATAAAAAGTTCTGGCTGGCTTTAATGAATCTACCTATCTATGCAATACCACAGTCACAGTGTTTAATTGTGTGTATATGTGGAAAATTTTACAATACAGGACTATTTATTCCGATTGATATATAGTAGATCAATGTTATGCCAAAGGCTTGTACAAGTTAATTGTAAACTATTTTACACACAATCACGAAAACTACAAGTAAAATTTGAGAGGATTCGGTGCTGCCATTATAACAGGCACAAATAATTCAGTTGCAAAACTGAATAATAACGATATTCCAGATTTATTTATTATAAAATGTGTTTAGAACTGACTTGCATTATATGTTTATCTTTAATTGCCTTCCGAAATTAAAATTCTCCTTAGAGATATTTAAAATTACGTATTAAATAGTTTATAAATTCTTCATCAATTTCAAAACATTTATAAATTCCTGGAAATAAAACCAGAAAATTAATGCACAAGTCAAACCAGATGGCTGTCCCTTGAAGCAGTAGTTGTTTGAATACCAGATTTGATTGAGGCCTTGAAAATTTACTTTTCGTTTGCAGCTACTGCTAAATAAATCGATACAGCAAGAACAATTATAACAAATTTAAACGAACAAAATCGAATCCTTGAATATAATCTTGAAATTGTTTATAGTATAAGCAGAATAAAGTGAGTCAACTGAAATACACACCTATACAACCAAATAGAAAGTCTTCTAAGGAATTTATGAATAGAAAGCATTTGCTGGGATTTGATGAGGTGTATTTGGGCTCATTGGCTAAAAAGTTATATAAGAATCAAAACATAACAAAAACGAAATATACAAAATTGTAAATAAATGCATCAATTTTTATGTAGAACTTGCAATTCAAATATTAAAAGGTTTTGATTATGCACATGAAAATCTTGTTAGTCTTTTAAAATGATAAATTATTTGATACTTTTAGTTAATACAAATCAGTTTTATTATATTTACAATGTGTTTCTTTAACTTGTTGATTTTTTGCTGTTTTTTTTTTTCAAATTAAAGTGCCCATAAAGCCGATTTTTTTTGTTTAAAAGTGCCGATTTCTGATTAAAATTTTCTGGCACCCCTGGTCAGAAAGCATATCCATATGGCCATTTCGATCATCGGTGTATTTTGAGTAAATTATGTTTAGAAAACGGTAAATGTACAAGTCAAAAATTTTGGTTCAAGCAAAAGGGCCACAAACTCTAATTTTAATTTTTAAATAAAAAACACAGTTACCACTGAAATATAATTTAATTTTTTCAACTGACCTTAAAAAAAAGAATCATTTTATCAATTCACCTAAATGCTGTTTTTATTATGTTTGTGCTCGCCGAACACGGTCATTTCTGAACCGATGTTGAAGCTTTTTCTTTATTTGAAAAGTTATACTTCGAGATTGTTCCTGTTTAAAAACTTGTTCATAATTTAAAAAACTAAAAGGTATCCTTGACAAAATGTCGATTACCATGACCGTTATAATAACGAATATTAGTATTTAAAATTATAAATTAAAGGGATTCCAAATAGTTAATGTAATTTGATGTATGTGAAGAAACTTTTAAACCGTCACGGACACACTGCTTAAATTTACAAGGAACTTATTTTGCTAAGCCCACTATGAGAATAAATAAACAAATTTAATTTAGAAATAAAAGCGTGTTACCATAATTAATGTAATTTGATCTCAATTGGCCTTTTTTTTGAAGCGTTTTATAGAACCACTTTAAAATTAGACAGAATGTCCAACACTTTGTCTAGTATAATAAGATGTATACATATTTACAATTAGAAATTAAAGGGTTTTATAACAGTGATGTAATTAAACGTATATGGCCAATTTGTTGAACAGTTTTAAACAGACGGTTAAAAGTTACAAAGAATCTGTATTGCTTAGTCCGCTATAAAGTTTTGAAATTAAAGGGTGTCTCAATTTGATCTGTCTGGCTATAACAGTTCAGAAGTACTTTCATATACAACAAATTATGGTTATTATTGCGACTCCCTAATATTCCATCTCTAAATTTTATACTTGCTATAGCAGACAGTAATACAGTCACTACAAGTGTCCAACAGTTTGGCAATATACATCATACTACAGCAACTACAGGGGCGCCCTTTAATTTCCAAATTTAAATTTTAGACTTACAATTGCAGTAGACTTAGCAATCAGGTTCTTTTTAAATTTCAATCGTCTTTCTATAATGGTTCACAGTTTAACATATACATCAAATTACATAACTAATGAGACACACCGTGGTTTTCAAATCCATAATTTATACTTGCTGTTATAGCGGAGTTAGCAATAGAGGTTCGTTGTGAATTTCAAGCGTCTGTCTAAAACTGTTCAGAAGTATGTCCATATAATCAAATTAAATGAACTATTAAGGAACCCTTTAACGTATATTTTGAATATCCTTACTTGTTACTCTAAACGTCATAGCAATCGAGATTCTGTACAATTTGCCAGCGTTTGTATGCAACGGTTTAAAAGAAAGGCCTATACAAGCCCGATACGTGACGTGGGGACATCCTTTAATTTTTACATTTATTATACCCTTCACCACAAAAAGTGGAAGTGTCATTTTTTGTATAATTTCTACAATTCCACTTCCGACGATGTTCGTCTATCCGTCCGTCTTAGTGTTGAAGTCAAATTTGCCGAGGCAAAAAATCAAATATGTCAATCGATCAGAGATAGTGTGGAAAGAGGTGCTATTGGAAATCAGCATGATCAGTCCATGTCCTTCGAGGCAGCAGTCAAAACACAACGCCTACCTCTAATATTTTCATGTCATTTGGAACAATCAAGTAAGTCGAATCACAAAAAATAATTTATCAGGCGATAGAGAATTAAAAAAATATTTTTTTATATTTTTATTTATATTTTCAATATTTCGCCACACCTTTGGGTGGCATCATCAGGAAACAGGAAACAAAAAATTAGATTTTCTTTTTTTAAAATAACAAATTTAAATTTGATGATGCCACCCAAAGGTGTGGCGAAATATTGAAAATATAAATAAAAATTTTTATTATTTATAAAACTGACCTAGTGCTTAATAAATTTGAAAAGAAAAACTATTTAAAAAGGTCAAAAAAAAACATTTATATATAATAGTACTTAATTTTATTTTTTTTTTTAATTTCCTGTCGCCCAAATATTTGCTTTTTTGATTGGAGTTACTACACTTAACTAGATTTACATAAATCGTGAAGGGTATATAAGATTCGGTATAGCCGAATATAGTACTCGTACTCGTGTTCAAATGAACACGAGCGGACAGATCGACAGAGGGACATCACTCTTACTACTTCGCTATGCAAAAGAACTCATAAATGGCAATGGATATTGTAGAAATTACAAACGAAATGACAAACTTAGATATACCCTTTTACAGCTTTTTGTGGAACTTTATACAACCCTGGATGGTGTGATTAAATATAATTTTGATCATTTTAATTGGGCAATTTGAAGTCTAAAATTGTTGCCAGTAAAATTATAATCACTGGTGCGATGAAGAAGGAGGCACAAATAAATTCCGCCTCATTTATAAAAAATGGTCATGGATAAAAATTACAGCAAAATATTGGAGTTGTTTTACAAATAAATTTTCTTAAGAATAATAACATTGTTTTATACTATTTAAATTGTAACGCATGTTAATTTCGAAACACCCTTTATTAGTAATAAATCATAGGGCCCCTATCTTGTATCACATAAGATTAAAACACTTCATTTTTACTTGTTTTTTTTTTATCAAACTGAATAATTTTGTGGGCATTGCAATCTTGCCGATCTCCCTTCCACCACTTTTACCATTTTATTCACACCCTAATGCCTTTGGGCTTTTGTGTTCAATTAGTGGATGTTGCTGATGTTTCAATTTATTTCATCTAAGTAACACTGTGATTTATTTTTATGTATTTTAATTATGTTGTTAATGAGAAGAAAAACTTGTTGTAAATTAAATTAAGAGGTCGGACATGTTGATTATATTTTGTAGGTCAACACCCATAAGAATACGGCTATTCGCCATAATAAACATAAAAGGAAAATAAAGAAAAAGAAAATTTATTTATTTATAAAACACATCATTTTGTGGTTTATTATTCTGTGTTATTTTAGTTTTTTTGATTCAATTAAATATTTTCTTAACCAGGGGGAATTTTTTACAATTTAAAATAAGACTAAGCAAAATTAGGTTCATGCAATGTTACTAATCAGTGTCAGGGGAAGACAAGAAAAAGTTGCTTTTTTAGTTTACATAAGTAACAAATTTTTGTTAAAAGTTACATTTTAAAATTTTCTTTAATAAATTGTGGGCTTTTTTATATTTCAGAGAAAATAATGAAAAAAAAAAAAAATAAATTCTTGTCTACAAATTCAAACAAAATTTTTCATTTTCATTTAGCTTCTTATCTATATATATATAAAAATGAATGTCTGTCTGTCTGTCTGTTTATTTGTGCTTTATAGGAGGCCAAACCCTTGGACCGATCTTCCTGAAATTTTCACAGCATGTTACTGTGACTCTGGAAGGAATAATAGGCTATATGAAGTTTTAATTGGACAAAGGGGCGTGGTACCGCCCATATAACCCAAAAATTTAAAACGCCATATTTTGGCCATTTTTTGACCTACGTCGACGATATTTGGTACATATGGTATTGGCATAATTAGGAATACGTACCAAGAGAAAAGTGGGTGGAACCCCGTTTTTTTTTAGAAAAATTAAAAATCGTAATATAGTCTTAACTACTGGACCAATCGTCATTAAATTTTCGCAATAGGATATTCTTGACTATATAAAGTTGGGAGTGGACAAAGGGGCGTGGCCTCGCCCATATAACCCAAAATTTAATATCGTCATATCTTGGGCATTTTTTGAAGTAAATATATAAATACTTTTAATTTTATTTAATAACGAGGGGGGTAGCGAAGCACACCGGGTTCATCTAGTACTAAAAACTAATTATTGAACTTATAAAACTTATACTCTTGAAGGTCTTTATTACTTTTTTTCAGTCATTATTAAGTATTGAACTGGGTAAGATAGTCACTCTCTATAAGTTTCAGTTGACTAAATATTCTCTTTACACAGCCATTGGAAAATGGAAGTATGAAAGTTAACCTGGAAGTATAAATTAAAATTTTTGAGCATTTAAGTCACGACTCAACCTTAATATTTCGCAGTTAAAGAAAAATTGTCAGTCATTTTATTTTAGAGTTTTAAAGCAAATAATATTCCGTTAATACTTATGTGTCTTCAACGTGTTTAAGCGAGACGTTAAACAAACTAAACTCAAGCGCTCACACTGTTAGGACCTTTTTTTTAGAAAGACTGAGCTTCGATAGTATTTACTACACTAATTATCTCTAAAATACCGTTACCAAAAAGAAATTTGAGTCTTGTTTGCTTAAAACTTTAACATAAAAGTCCTGAAAATCTTTCCATTACATAATCTGGACCTGTCTGAAGGAAATTTAAACACAACTTTCTTCTTAATCGAGATTTTGATGTGATTGTCAAATTTTTTAAGCGGAATAACTAAAGTTACAAACAGTTTTCGTAAAATCAAACATAATGTTTAGTTTTCCTCACGAAATACAGCTCATAGTATTTCACAGTTGGTAAAAATAGTTGCCAAAAGAAAATTTTTAAATTTTTGATAGACTTTAGGTAATTTTTGAGCATTTTTGGTTTTGACTAGTATTTCCAATATTTTATTGCAGGCACATTTTTTTTGGAAAAAATCCAATTTATGGTAAAATTTTAAACGTGTAGTGAAATTCAGGATTTTGCCAATATAGAGGTTTTTTATATGAATTTTCGGTTTTTAATGAAATTTCAAATTATTGCTTGCAAAGTGTTATATTTTTGGTGAAGTGTTGGTGAGAATGTTATATTTCGATAAAATATTAATTTATTTAATTTATATATTTTTTTCCAGCTGTCAGTAAAACAAAGTAAAAACAACAATAATAAAAAACATAATATAATCTGAAAAATGTAAGAGGTTGTAGCTTTATGGACCGATGCTGCTAAACTATAATAGTACCTCTTTCGAAATTAGGCCTGAGAGAATAGTTACTTCGGAGTGGCAGCCCCTCACGACGACAAAGTTTATTGAGTAAAATTGAATGTCCCGTTGTGATACCACAAGGACTCCTACTCAATTGAGAACCATGAAGATTCCCGGATGAACTTCGCTATATCCCCTATAGAGTAAAATGGTAGCTCCGTAAGGTCCCGAAGAAAGGAGAACCCAGAATTCTAAATCTTATTCGAGCCAGGGATAGGCAATGGTACAGGAGGTGCAGTACGATTTCTTTCTCATCCTCCGAGGCACAGCTGCGACAGAAATCATTATAGGGCAAACCCAGTATTTCAGCATGCCTGCCGATTAGACAGTGACCAGTAAGTACTGAGAGTAACCAGTAAGTACCGACACCGTGATACTTATGGATTTCCTGTCCAGTCCGAGCAGCTGCCTGATTCGCCTGAGGTCCAGTGTAGTGTGGAGATACAGCAGAAACTTTCCTACACCTATAATTTGCGAGCCAACTGTAGTGGTTTTTTATGGCCATTTTTACCGTTGCCAGAGGAATTTCAAGGTCAGGTAATGAGGAGAAGTTAGGAAGCCTGAGAGAATGGTGGTCATCAAATTTTCTGAAGCTCATCTGGGTACGGACATCGCTAAATTGACTCCCCTATGCATAGGGAGAAAGAACATGAGGTCTGAAACGAATATTGTAGAAATTCCCCCGTGGTGAAGGTTAGGTTAGGTTGCACAGGCCGTCGGCGTAATAAGACCGACTCACTTGGGTCCCAAAGGTCCTATTATGTCACCGTGAAACAGGATGTGCAGGGATTAGATTCAGGTCCCTACGGCACCATCAAAGATCCAAATTCAAACCACCCCAAGGACCGGAAAAACAAGTTTATCCTAGCAACATCGCAGACAGATAAGTCTGCAAGACCATGCATTCTCGGACTGCCGAAGATGGCCGCTCTATTCCGTAAAAGAGCTGGAAAGTGGCAGAGCAGATGCTCCACCGTTTCCTCCTCTTCCTCATCTTGACAACTTCTACAGTAGTCATGATGCGGAAGATTCAGTCTCCTAGCATGGATACCAATTAAACAGTACACCGTCAGCACAGCCACCAGTGTGCCCAGCTGCCCCTGAGGAAACCTCAGTAGATTTGCGGATCTCCCACTATCGTACTGAGGCCACAGTGTACTCGAGACCCTGCAGGTACTCTCTTCAGACCATCTAGACTGTGCAGCCCTAAAGAGTTCCTGTCGAAATAAAGCTCTACAGCAGCTTAATGGGACTCCCACCAGTGGATCTATCTCCCGGTTTCCTAACCGGGCTCCAAATCTGGCGAGTTCGTCCGCGACTATGTTTCCGGGTATGCCCGAGTGAGCTGGCACCCAAAATAGTTCCAGGTTGGAATATCTCGTTAAGAGATGTCCGGCATTCTCGAACCAATCTGGATGTCGTATAGACACCCGATAAGGAGTTAATCGCGGCCTTGCTGTCAGTACAGATCCCGATATCCTCTCCGTATATCCTGTGGTACCTCATCCAGCCAGCCGCGTGGTGAAGGTTATAAAAAATAATAAATTTTCTTTCAAGTAGAAGCGCATATGAAAAATTCGTTAGGGCTAAATGTTATTTTTATCATTAATTTAAAAGTTGAGCTCTGGGCGCAATTTTATTTTTCGATAGCGTCAGCTGGTTATAACAAATATTATGTTAAAGAAATACTAGTTCAAACAATAAAAAAAAAAAAATGTTACAAAGACGATGATAAACTGACTTTTCTTTAATTGCATTATAGCGTCAAAACTACCTGTTCAAAATGGAAGAAATATTTTTCTGCTTGTATATATTGCTATGAACAAATATAGTTGTATTATTTAAGATGATTAAACAATATTGCATTATATTAAAAACAAAATCATGGTTGCACAAAGAAAACAAAAGACAACAACTAATAACGTTCCAATTAAATTGTAAAAACATTTATTATAAACTAGAGGAAACAATGGAATGCAGTAATACAATACTATACCAAACCAGTGTCCAAATGCAGCAGCCTAACGACTTCAAAACCAAACCATTCACCCAGCAGGTTTTAATCTGTACAATTGAATCACTCTAATGTGTAACGATGACAACGCACAATCATTAGTTTTTATAGTCATGCGGAAGAAAATGTACTTTACTATCTATCGGTGGTGGTGGCGAGTTTTCCAACTCAATTGTACTAAATTTAGCTATTTTTTCAATTTTCAATTATTTTCCAAACGCCAAATGACATGGCAAAATAATTACATTATAAATGCACATATAAGTCTATATACTTATACATACATGTATGTATACTTAATATTATGTATATAATGATTAAAAAAACCATAGATACAAAATGTAGATAAATTGTAAGCCGATAATTAACATTAATTAGAATTCACATCTACATTTAGACCAAACTACTGCCTAAAAAAGGGGGGAAACAAAATACAAATTTGTGTTATAACAGGGCATGTGTGTGTTAACATACAGACTGCTTTTCGACATAAAGTTTCATCCATAGATAATTTTCAATGTCTGCGTCACATCATGGTATCACATGGTTGACTTTTACTGAAATTTGTAAACAAAGAAATTTTTAAAGCCATTTATTCATATTGAAATTAACAATAAGCTATTTTTAACAACAACTTTATAATGAACTGTACAGTGATGTCAATGCAAAGGTTGTACAGGTATAACACAGTTAATTTAAAAGTTTACAACTATTTTAACTGAATCTCATCCCTAAAGTTTTTGTTTCTTCGATAAAAAAAAAACATTGATCTGGAAATAGCAAATCAATTGAATTTATTATTTAATAACATTGCGGTAATAAAATAAATATTTTAATTTTATTTGTAGCTAAACTGTTACTCGTACATATTAATTTTTTATTGCTTGCTGTTTGAGATTTACACAGATTTTCAGAAAAATCTAATTAAAACTCGTTTAAACTTAATGAGAATTCTGCTAACAGAAACTTATTAAATTTTAAAGATCTCATTTAAACACCCACAAAGAAACGATGTGTTTATTTTCCTTTCAAAGTATAATTACTCTTATATTTATAAATCTTAAGATAGTCTAGGTCTGTTTTATCAAGTCCTGTAGTGGCATGGCAGTTGTTAAGTTATATCCTTAAAGGCTGTTTCTCTATCTCTTATAGCAAGAGATATCAAAATGCTCCATATGTAGAATGTGTACTAAAAGCCATCTTGAATTTAAACCAAAAGTTTAGAGTAACTTCTTGTTTATTTCGGCGGGAGAGGATCGCATTATTTAAGAAAATCTGCAAGTGGTATAACCGCAGCAAACAATTTTGGAGTGTGAAATTAATAATTTTTCGCAGAAGGACTTCCTTACTAGATTATCATCCTAATGGCCTTAACAAGGCATGAGACTTTTATAATCAATTACTTAGAATTATTTACGTTGATTATTGTAGGAAATAATGATGATCATTAATACGTATTTTATGGAATTTTTTGCAAACTAATGTAATGTGTTTTTTAAGCAATTAAAAAAATATGGCAATCCCAAAAGTAAGTCATTATATGGCAAGCACTTTTTAAAGTAGTGTCAAACTTTGTACTGGGATGTGACCGCCTTTATTTTGATAGCTGGATAGGGTGATTGTTAATTTGTTCCTTTGTATTTGCTTAATCCAGGCCAAAGATAATTTCTTCGAATATCCATCAACCTCATCATTTTAGAACAAAAGGGAAATATATGCATCATAATTTCTGCAAAAAAAAAAAAAACGATTTCAAAACAGTGATTAAAAATGCTTGGCTATTATTTATGCATATGTTATTGCTGAACTGTTACTTAGGCAAAATTTGCAGCAAAACCAAAAATCGAGTCCAAAAAAAAAAAGAAAAATTTGCTTTAGCAGAAAAGTAATCAGCAAAGCAATTACTTTGAAAACGTTTGCTTTTGCTTAAGCAATCAGTTTTTTATTTTAAATTTTGCTTTTTCTTAAATCTTTCTATAAAGTTGTGGCTGACTACGATTGCTGTTTCTTGCTGCTACTTGCTGTCACTCGCTGCTTTTCATCCCTTTTAATATTGGAAACGTATTTATTACTTAAAATACGTAAGAAAATACATTTTAAAAACGTTGGCTTTTTACACCATTAAATGGTGTTTTTTTTTAAAGCAACAGCAAAAGAAGAAAGAAACATCAAATTATTACTTAAGCAGCAGCAAACGTTTTCAAATTAAGTGCCTTTCTGATTGCTTTGGCCCAGAAAGAAGCATATAGTCAGCTGAAGTAAATGCGTTTCTTTCTCTTTTTTTGCATTTGCTTTTTGCTGTTGCTTCGTTTATAATAAAATGTTTTGTAAATGCTGAGACATTTAGATATTAATTTTCTAAAAAAAAACATGTAAGCAAAGCAAAGATTTTAGTGCTGTTGCTATTTTTAAGAAAAACAAAAATTTCAACATCTTTAAACTGTATAAAAGAGTAGAAAAAAAGTCTGCCGTATGCAGTGTGTAAAGAAAAATAAAATCAATGTTGATTATTGTTGTTTTTGCTTGAACTTTGATTTTTGTCTTTTCTTTATGGTTTGGACAGAAATCTTTAGTTCATTTAAAATATTTGTGAGAAGTTTCCTGACGAGCTAAGTAAGCAATAGCGAAATGGCCATCGAGACGTACTTTCACCTTCAATAATCAACACCGGGAAAATAGCACAGTAAATTTAAATTTAAAGTTTAATTTATATTATTTAATATTCCCGTGTTTTTAATTTTTAATTAAAAATTTAAGCTGTTAACAGTTTAAGTTTTGGCTACATTTTTTTTAGTTTACATCAACTATTGTTATTATAATGGTAACAGTAATCGACATTCTGTACAATTTTCAAGCGTTTGTCTATAATTGTTCAAAAGATAGGCTCAAGTATGAGGACACCCTTGAATTTTTAAAATTATGAAATATTTTAAAAAATCAATAACGGTTCAAAAATGACTGAGTTCTGCGGGCACAGACATAAAAAAGCAACGTTATTTTTTTTTAAGTCAGTTATAAATTCTAGTTTAGGGAAGTAACTCCAATCAAAAAAATCAAATATTGGGGTGACAGAGAATAAAAAAATATTTGGTACTGGATGTATGTAATTTTACATAAAAATGACATCGGCTCTTCATTGGTTAAGCATTTTTAAAAAATTTTAGTATTTTCTTAAAGATCTCCTCAAAAGCTTTAAAATGATACCCATAATGATATTTTAAAAAGTTTCAAATTTCAGTTCCCCGTAACTCGGAAAATATGGTCGAGCGCCAATTTTTTCACCCGATGTTTGATTCTTACTGTGTAATTTTCTATCGATCCATACATGTAGTTTTTGATTGAAGTTACTTTATTGTACCAAATGACATGAACAAATAGAAGTAGGCGTGGTGTTATGCCTGTTGCCTCGTAGAACATAAACCGATCATGCTGATTTCCAATAGCACCTCTTTTTTCAGTGAAATCAAACTTGATTTCAATATTAACACGGACGGACAGACGGGCATCTCTCAATCTCAATCTCTCTTATGGGGTCGGGAATGGATATTGTAGAAATTACACATGGAATGGCAAACATAATTATACCCTTTTTCCACTTTTTGTAGCGAAGGATATAACAATAAACAAATCCATTTTGCAGGGCTGCCATTTTATTGTATTCATTTGTATTTTGGCTCTTGGTTTCAGCCAGTGTTTGCCGTCTTGGGGGTTGTTCTAGCATATTGCTTATATAACAGTTTATAAATAAAAAATCAAAAGAAGGTAGCTCAAATGTTTATAGTGTAAGGAAAATCATATTACCTCTTTGAACGCATACAGTACATTCTGGCTGATGTCCTTTCCCTTAATTTAATGCTTACATTTCGACTTTATGATGCTTTAAACCGTGATCTTAACAGTTATCGATATAAAGCATACGAGCATTTCAATCTGTGGAACACGGTATAGTGTTCACATTACCTTAACAAAATCTTGAGGTTGAGATCCATGATCCAACTTTTGTGCACACCATGCAGCCATCAATAAATACTCAAACCTGGTGGGAGCCAAATGGCCCTTCTGCAACAATCTGATCGTCTTGTGACGCAGGAAATTTATAGAGTTTTTTTCAAAAATTTAAAATATATGTTAGTCGTTGGCGAGTTAAAATAGCAATATTGAGTTCAGTTTAGCAAAAAAAAAAAGTTTTTAAAAATTTTATAAACGTGAACAAGGGCCAACTTATTTACTTAACAGAAATGTAATAAACATTGTGCCCGTTATAACAACAGGTATAAATATATAAAATTATAAATTAAAGGGTCTTCCAATAGTTTGTTAAATTTAATGTATATGGCTATACCCTTGAAGAGTTGTAGACAGTCGGTTGAAATTTGCCAAGAACCCTTGTTGTTCGCTGTATCAGCAAGTAAAAAATTTGAATTTGGAAATTAAAGGGTATCCTAATAGTTGATGTGGTTTGATGTATGGGACCATACTTTTGAACCGTTATAGACAGACTGCTGAAATTTACAAGAAACTTATATTGCTAAGGTCGCTATAAGAACAAGTACACAATTTTAATTTACAGGGTGTTCTCATAACTCATGTAATATGATCTTAATGGGCCTATTTTTTAAACTGTTTTATAGAAACACTTGAAAATTACACAGAATGTGCAATACTTTGTCTGGTATAAAAAAATTATGACATTAAAGGGTGTTACAATAGTTGATATAATTTCATTTACAATAAAAATGTTTTTTTAAGTTTATTATGAAAACTGGTTATCACAATAGCTGTTAATAGCAAAACAGTGATACAAAACTATGTAAATCTGAAAATAAAGAGTGTCTCCATAAATGAGGTAAATTGACCCATATGGGCCCATCTTTTGAACCGTTATAACGCTTGTTAATATGACAGAATGCAGATTTCCATAACTGTTATAAAAGCTAGCATAAAAAATTTTAATTATACATTAAAGGGTGTTACAATAATAGATGTAATTTGATATTTGTGGTCGAACTGTTCAACAAAACCTGTATTGCTAACTCCACTAGAACAATAGATATAAAATTTGTGTTTGAAAAGTAAAGGCTGTCCCAAAACTTTAAATCTATGTATAAATATCAACGTTATTGTAAGAATCATAATAATTATTGTATCGAAAAAAACTTAATTGAACAATTTTTAAATTTATTGGAAAAAAATTTCTTAAAATTTTTTTAAATGAAAATTGACTTATTTTCGGCTTTTTGGTTCATTTTTAATTTAATTTCTAAACATTTTTAGAAAGAAAAATTATTTACAAATGCATGCGGACGTTTTCCAAAGAAAACAAGACATGATTTTGTAAATAGTTTTTCTTTCTAAAGGCCCAACTTTAATGTGGATAAAATAACTTAAACAAACTTAAACAACTGTGCAAATACATTAAATTATATGTGGTAAACTATAATGTACATAAGATAACTTTTCGTCAAGTTTCGTTAAATTTCATTTCTTTAAGCATGATCTCACTTCCCGTACGGAAACAGCTGATTGTGCTTTTTGTTTTACATTTATAAAGAAAAATGGTAATTAAGACCTACAGTGGTAAATTTCTAGTTTTTAATTCAATGGAAATGTAGAAAAAACAATATTTTTATTTCTGTCCGAATTTCAACAAATATAATAAAAAAAAACCAAATTTGTATTTATACACACATATGTACAAACTCAAAACAGAAAATAACTTGTAATATTTTTATGACAATTTATCTTAGAACACGAACCAAAAAATGTAAGTGTACTTGTGAATGTTATTAAATATATAAAATATCTTCTTTAAAGCCTTTTTGTTTTAAAATTTTGTTTATTTATATAGAAATTATTTTCGCAACAGTACGAATTAAACATGAATGTGCAACTGTGGCAAATAAGTTACTACATTTATGTAAGTACATTGTAGTCACCTTAATTTCTTTAATATAGTACCTAAGCATTTGACAGGCTTTACGTTGAATTTTTGACAAAAGCTAAAGCTAGCTTATGCACATTATAGTTGGGCCTTAATAATGTTTAGAAAGTAAATTAAAAAGAACCAAAAACCGGAAATAAATCAATTTTCATTCATTTATAAGATCGATGGTTCAAATCCTGATTGGGAAAAAATTGAAAATTAAAACAAACGCTAGGCACAGCAATAAAGTATGAATCAAAGCGAATTAACTACAAGTGGCCTTAACAGCCCAGGTGACTGTTGTGATTTTTCCTTCTTCGAGTGTCAAAACTTATAATCTCCTTTGGTTTTGACAGCCGAAAACTATTGGTAGAAAAACAAAATGTACATGTTTCATTGGTAGTGTTGCATTTAATTTCGCCGTGAGTATACCTGATATTAATTCACCCTGGTATGAATAATAAAAACAAAGTTGCATTTTGTGGCTATACCGAAGGTTAGTACAAAAATGCAACAACAAATGTACAAGACAAGTTACCAAATTAACGAGTCACCAAATTAACATGAAGATTAGTTGGTTAAACAGATGATGTTTACGATGTACATAACATAAGGTAGATAGATGCGAAGAATGCTGATGAAGGATGTGGCGGTCAAGATAATGCTGCATTTCATTCTGCTAGCATCTAATTTTTCTTGTTTTCTTTGGAAACTGTCCACATACATTTCTAAATAATTGTTCTTTCTAAAAATGTTTAGAAATTAAATTAAAAATGAACTAAATAGCTGAAAATAAGTCGATTTTCATTCATTGATAAGATCGATGGTTCAAATCCTGATTGGAAAAAATACAAAAATTTTTGTTTTAAATATTTTAATTTACTTCAAATAAAACCTTATTTCATAAACATTAATGTATTTTAAAAAAACTTTGCGTTATTAAAAATTTAGTTATTTTCCGGTTTTCTAAAAATTATTTTTATATTACACATTTTATAAAAACTCCACAGCGAATTATTTTTTGTATTATATTTCTTAATAATTGTGCTCCTCTGTAGCACTCAGTCATATAATATTATGGAAAAATACCCCAACCACCAACTCTATGCTTCAATTAAAAAGCATCCGTTTAGTATTTCCTGCAAATCTGTCCTTTTAGTATTTTCGCTGATTAATATTAACAACTCATACCAAACTCTATAGAGAATAATTGTTCATTTCAGCAGTAGCAAGAAGCCAAAAAACTACCTCTATCAATACCACAGGCAATTGGCTCTTACAACAAGTTTAAGTGAAGATTGTATTGTAAATAAAACAGCCATGAGTTTGTACTCAGTTTTGCATTAAAATAGCTGCAAAAGGATAAAACGTCAATTTGGAAGCGATCCAAAAAATTAAAACTTGCAAACAAAAAAAAAAAAAAAAATGTACAAAAATCTAAAAACTCTTCTTAAAGTAGCGATTTTTCACACCAAACTGTAAACAACCGCAGGCTGTTTTAACAAAATTCTCAAAGCTGCAGCAGTGAATCTTCCATGACGTCTTTTCACTTTGGTTTGTTTGCAAAACAATTCAAATAATCTTTCACAACACAGCCAAAAGCATCAACAACAGCTCAAAATAAATGGCTCTGATTACTTTTATTTTGTTTTTAGTACTTGGCACCCTACAACTTGCAAATATGATGACATGTTATATATGTTATATGTTGATGTTGATTTGGTGAATGTTTACTTTGTTTGGAAAGAGACACTCTGTTGTTGCGATCCTTTATCCATTATCATCACAACCATACAATTTTAAGGTCGATAATGTTGTTTTGCAACCCTACCTAAAACCACTCACTATCATTGTTTACTTCGTATAGGGAACATAATGGCCACTCTATATTTCAATCCTTCAGTTTATGGGTTTAAGTCCAGCCATTTTTGACTCTCATAAGTTCTTAAACTGCCTTATGATAAAAGTTTAATTTGTTATGAAAGGCCTCGTTTGCGTTTTTATATTTTCGCTTCGATTTAGGAATTAAGTCTTTAAAAATTAAAATTATTTTAAACTGCATCTCCACAGCAAAAGAAATATGTTATGGAAACCCCAGTTTGACGGTTGTGCGAATTATTGGTATTCAGTTGAAATGACAATAAATATGGTACTCAATAAAAAAATGTGATTCGAGAGTCACTATACAGAATAAAGGATAGTTTTATGACAACCGAATTTGTTGCCAATCGAATGCTGTCAGTTGCATTATTTGGGACTCTTTAGAAAACTGACTCGATAGTCGATAGATTTTGAGAGGTTTACAATATATTTTTCGTCGTCGTTTTCGTATCAATATCACTTCGTATCAATGTCGGCGTCAATTAACATTCCTGTGACGACGTCGACGGTTCATCGATTTTTATTAAATGAAAATGCACATCCAAAAGTTTTTTGTTAATTTTTATTTGTGATTGACACTTTTATGGTAAAATGTTTTCCTGGCTATGCTTCTACAATAAATCAGTTTGATTATTTCATGGCCATTTTCTTTTAGATTGATGGCTTTTTCAGCGGACCAAATAAAAATTTTTTAAACAACCATCTTTTTTTTCACTTTGAATTTTAAATTTCGCCATACCTTAAAAGTAATTTTTACAAACTTTTTTATAAATCCCTATTCGATTCTTTATTTTGTTACCTTTTGTCTTGCATCTGCTTAGCTTCTAGACGGACCAAGAGAATTTAGAATTTTTCCAATTTCTTCACATTTTTCTTTAAAATTACATGAAGCAGTGCTTTTGCATAAGCCCAGTGCAAGAGATGGATTCTTCTGCAATTCTTCCAGCAATTTTTCAAATTGATTTGCATTTGTAAACTTCACTTTTTTACATTTTCAATGTTGTGTTTGGTTTAAATCACTTCCAGTCGTCATACAAAAAGGCGTCGACAAAAAATAGAGTCATGTCAATACAATATGGTCGTGACATGTTATAGAATACAAAAAATCTTTTAATAGTAATCGATAAGTGTCAATAACGACAAGTAGAATAACAAACCGAATGCGTCGATACATATCAACATTGATATGTGACGATGCCGACAACTAGAATAAGGGTTATTAATTTTTCAAAAAAATTTCAAATTTTAATAATAAAAAATTTCGTTTGAAATTAAAAAAATTTTATTCACTTTTTTGTTAACACAACCAAAAATTTCACTCTATCAAATTATTACATTTTCAACAACATTTCACCAAACATATTTAACTTTGACAAAAATTCTTTTTGTAATAAAAAATTGAAAATTAAAAAAAATCTCCATTAAAATTGAAATTGGAAGCGATTAAATTTTTAGCAAAGTATGTACATATATATGTATATATTACTTAAGCAGGCAAAGTTACCATCGTGTATTGTTGTTTAATAAACTGAAATAAGTGTATAATCGTCTAAATAATTTTTGTAATTTAATTAAAGCTCTAAGAGTTGTGTATAATTATTTTTCAATAAAATAATTTAATAATTATGCGAATAAAAAAAATATCTTTCATATTCGTAAAACACAAAGAAAATATTTCAAGGTCGACTTAACTTGTTGCAATAAATAAAACTTCGGATCCCTTTATTACAATTCAAGTAAGTACAAAAGCTTAGTAAATTAGATATTTTAATTTATTGTAACTATTTCGAAAGCAGTAGTTAATTTATTTAAGGGAATACGCCCACAAAAGACCAAGTAGCAGGTTCTTGAACCCAGCTGCAGCTAGAGTTAATACTGATTTTACAGGAGATAGTTATAATATTCTTAGGTTCAATGTCTGTTAATTCAAGAAATAATAGTTCAATGGCATTCTTCGGATGCTAAAAGAATTCGTAGAGAAGCCGCGTAAAATATTTTGTGATGTCCGTTACACTGGGTGGATACAATACCTGGCTCAGTATGACCCCACGCATTTATATATTTATCAATATGAAACCACACTTTTGAATATAGCTGTGAGCGGGTTCTATCTTCATTTTCTACCAAACCTTAAGCCATTATCCTAGAAAAATAATAACAGTCAGTCAATAACTAATGGAATTAATTGAAGCGAGGTCAACTCATCAGCTACATTAGATAAATTTGAAACAAAGGCATAAGATAACTGAATGTAGTTAGAAGACAACTGAATGTAGTCAATTCGATTTTAACTGCAGAGTACGAACCATATTTTAAGTACATTGTAACAAATGATCATCGATTCGATGATATAGTTTTTAACTGTCTATAACTATGAACTAAACCCATATACACTTTTTCACATTATGTCCAGATTTACACAATGCAATTTTTGAGGCAAATTTTCTCAATATTCTATTTAAGTTACAGCGTTAAGCGTTATCTAACAGTAAACAGCCACAGTAACATTCCCTCAAAACTCAAGCAATACCATATTGCTTACTCCTTCTCCTTCATAATCAATCAAAAATTTCATGCCAGTTTCATAAAAAATTGCATAGTGTAAATGCCGTATATAAGTTTAAATAAAAACTCGTTATAGATTCTATTCTTGAGCTATTTAGGCCTATTCTTGGAAAGTAATTAAAAACTCAATTTAATTACTGTTTTTCCCGACGTTTCGTCGATTATTTGTCGACTTTATCAAGGGCGTAAAATAACCTGTCTAAATCGTTCAGATGTTTTGTGTTTATGTTTGACATGTTTATTTTAATTTGAATTAATGTATTAACGTTTTATTTTACGCCCTTGATAAAGTCGACAAATAATCGACGAAACGTCGGGAAAAACAGTAATTAAATTGAGTTTTTAATTACTTTCCAAGAATAGGCCTAAATAGCTCAAGAATAGAATCTATAACTACTAATAAAATTATTGGCCAACTATAATCATCATAAAAACTCGTTTAGTTTATTTCATACATAAATAATAATTTATTTTATTTTTGTTCTAATTCCTTGTATGTTGCACATATTTTTGAGATCATAAAAAAAAGATCGATAAATTGTAGTAAATAAAACTAAAAAACCAAAAACGACTAAAAGAAAATAGCAAATAAAAAAATTCAATATAAATTTGAGCAAGAGTCACAAAGCCCAACTTTGTACTCTACTCAGGTTGATGTTTCCCATTTCTCAAATTTTGATTTTGTCATTCTGCTCATTCTTCGCTTGTTTTCGTTTCGCTTGATTTTATCTTAATATTGAACATCTTAAGTGTAAAAATACCGAGGCTGTTAAATGCATAACTTATAAATTCTATATTTAGGATACCGTAAATTAAAACAAGTCAGTACTAACCTTCGAAGAGTATAAAACAAACAAAAAAGCAATGTTTTAGCAACGTGCAAGAAAGCAACGGATGCTCACAGCAAGTGAATGCCATCCTATAACAGCATACAAAATTTGATAGTGTAAGACATGCTCCTTTAAAATTAAATTAAATACATAGCTCGTCGAATCGTTTATCATTCGTACTCTAGGGTTAATACCAAATTTAAACACTTGCAAATACCATCAAAATCCTACGTAAAAAATTTGTTCGAAATGAACAAAAACAGGAAGAGTGCTATATTCGGCTATGTTGAATCTTATATACCCTTCACCATCTATGCAAATCTAGTTTAGTGAAGTAACTCCAAAAAAAGAAACATGGGGTGACTGAGAATAAAAAAAAAAAAAATTTGGTATTGCATACATATTATATTAAATAAAAGTGCCATTGGCTCTTAATGGGTTAAGCATTTTTAAAAATTTTTTTTATTTCTTTGAAGATCTCTCCATAAGCTTTAGAATGATACCCATATTATTATTTAAAAAAAATTTGAAAATTTCAGAACCCCATAACTCGGAAATATGGGCGAGTGCCAATGTTTTCACTTGAGATATTTTTTCTTATGTTTTTAATTCTCTATCGTCCCTTATATTTATTTTTCTGATTGGAGTTACTTTATTGTTCCAAATGACATGAAAAATTTAGAGGTAGGCGTGGTGTTTTGGCTGGTGCCTCGAAGTACCTGGACCGATCATGCTGATTTCTAATAGCCCTATATCTGATCGATGGACATATTTATTTTTTTGCCTCGGCAAATTTAATTTCTACAATAACACGGACGAACAGATGGACATCGCTCAATCGAATTCGCTATGCAGAAGAACTCAGAATATACATACTTTATGGGGTCGGAAATGGATATTGTAGAAATTTTACATGGAATGACAAACTTAAATATACCCTTTTTCCACTTTTTGTGGTGAAGGGTATTATAATGTTGCTGAAGTTGTACTCTGCTCAATTAGTGAGAAATCACGGCCTCATGTGCAGTAACAGCAAAATGTTTCTGACAACAATTTTTACCAACTTTGAAACAAATAGTTTTGTTTTTGTTCAGTAAATGAATTTGTTACTCTGTTATTTTTCCTGAAATATAGAATAAACTTTTTACTATATTTTATATATATATATAACACTAAAAAATGATTTATTTAAGAAAAATTTTCAAGATGTAACTTTTAATAAAAGAGTTTTTTTTTTCAACGCGTAACATTTTCCTTTGTTTCCCTGGCAACACTGTTACTTCGATACAATAGCTGTCAATTTCGTGCCCAACTGAGATAAATATGAAGTTTGGACGCTGCTCAACATATATCCTGTTTAAATATTCAGCATTGGCAACAGTCTACATAGAAAATACTAGCTTCTGTGATAAAAAAAAGAAATTCGACAATGAAGTCCATAGTGAGTGGTGTAGTGTTTAAAACTTAAGGTAGATAGAATCTTCTGAAATGCTCCACTAAATTAACACAGATATCGAATATAATTTTATTCACCTTTAAAATTATTTACTATCAACATTTTTATTTAAAAATTTTAAATTTTATTTTGTATTATCTTCTACGTTTTCAAGTACTGTCTTAAATTTAATACATTTGTTTCGCCACCACTCCATTTTTGTGCATTTGTTAGCTAAACATTAAATCGACTTTTACCCTTCAATGTTTACTTTATCGCACATTTTGATGCCTTTTATAATAATTTTGTTTTTATTGCTTTTGAGAGCTTAATATTTAATATTATTTTTGTAACTAATTTATATTTTGTTGGCGACTAATTTTAAGTCTTGTAGATTAAAAAGTTTAATATTTAATTTCACTAGAGGCGGAAATTATAATTTTCATTGTTTGACAACAAAAGCAAGTTTGGCCGGATAAAAGCGAAAACTTTCAGGCAATAAGACTTTTTATTGATTAAAAAAAATTGTTGTTTGTTTTATAATACATCTGTATATTTTTAAATTCAAAATAAAATTATGTAAAAAAATAAAAATGGGGTAAAGAAATATTTAAAATGGAATTTGAAATATAATATTTCTTTGCCTGTCTTTTGTGAAGAATGAAATCGAGTTTTGTCATTATTTTTACATGTTATCAATTAACCCACTAGCAGAAAGTGTTTAATTGGGATAAAATAGTACAAAAATTTAAAAATTTATTTATTTTTTATATACATAACGGAAATATAGGCTGTCCCATAAATGGGACACTGGGACTTAGACATATCAACCGTAAATAAAAGCAAAACAAATATAAATATTTTTTTATTTATTAATTCAAAAATTGTTATGCCCCTGGGACCAATAAATATTTTGTTTATTTTGTTATTCAAATATAAGAAAAATTATTTCGTATGGGAAAGAATAATGCATTCCTTGCAGAGTGTCACATCGCATTTGGCGCAAAATGAAGTTGGTCCTGATCCACAATTTTCTGAATAGCATAATACCTACAAAAGATTTTAGTTTGTCTTTAGTGATTATAAACTCTGGATCATGTTTGCTTCTTGTTTATTTTAGTGTTTCTTCAGTAATATAACCAAAAACGGCGTTAGAAAAATAGTCTTCAAAAATTTCCACACATGATTTAACCGCTAGGTGGTTTTTTAGATTATCTCTGTTTGTACTGGCCGTTTGCAGAATCGCTGGCAATTTCGTCTAAACGGGTTTTGTTTTTTTTTCATAAAAAAGTTTCTTGAGTAAGGCAACGCCTCTTCTTTGGTCTCCTCATGCTCATAGCAGATGAACAACCTGGTAAATTTAATTCCACTCCCTCATGTGTTTCTAGTGACACAGGAAATTCAGGCAGCTTAAATTGCACCATAAGTTCTTCTGGTACATCACTGACTTCTAGATTTCCTAAGTTGTTATCATCGACATCATCTTCATCAGTCAGTTCGTCTGGTTCTGGAGGAAGAATAACTATATCGACATCTTCAGACGTCATAAAAGTAGGATCATTTACAATATCCTCGGTTTCACGCAACGACAATGCTCTTCCATATATCTTTATAGGTAAATGCAATACCACACAATAAGAATTTATTTACAAGCACACACCAGTACAATGCAAAAAATACTGAAGTATGCTAAGCAACAGACAAAACAGAATGTACTAAAACATATAACTGTAAATATTTTATAACAACAAGTCACATTATAGAAAGCAAAAAATAGTAAACAGCGCTTGGCAACAGAAAAACTCGTAATACTAATAAAGAAAAAAATGTACATTTAATAACGACAAGTCCCATTGTCATATAAGGAGGACAGTCACAATAGACCATCCGTATTTCTAAGTTTGTAAATAATTTTGATAAAATAAACTTGAGAGCGGTTTTAGTGGACAGTTTTTCAATTGAATACTACCATTAAAGTTAATTAAAGTTTTTGATATTTGATTTACAAATACATATATATGAAGTTGTAAAAAACGCTTTTTCAGATTATACATAACCATCAAAAAATCGTTTTACGATTACAAATTATGTAAGGTCAAACATTTGTAACAATGCTCGTTGGGATTACAACTAACTTTTAAAAAAATAATTTAAGAATAAAATCTATATAAAGGCCAAAAACGTTCTTTTTGTGTAATGTCGTATAAATAGGACGCTGGCCTATATTGGGTTAATTAAACATCGTCTTAAATAATAAAATCATTTGCCACTTATTTTGGATCACATAAAAACAATGTTAATCTCAGCAAACTATATCGGGCCATCTCCATAGTACCCGTTCATTTTGTGTGAATTTTGATATTAATTTTTTGGTAAAAATTTTTGGTGTTAAATATTTGAAGCTTTTCTAAAAATGGAACAAAAGTGACACAACAAATTGTATTATTTTTAAAATGTGTATGTGTTCTCAATAAAGTTCAAGCAACTCGTATTGCAATTTATTTATTATTATAGCTTTTCATTTTTCAAAATAACGGAGAGAATTACATGTCATAATTTTTGACAATGGAAACTTATACGTGTCAAAAAAGTAAATTTATTTATTAATAGTAAAATTACAATAACCAAAAACAGAATTTGAAAAAAAAATCCCAAAAACCGTTTTTAAATCCCCAAAATGCAAAACATATCTTCAAAGAAATCCTCAATACTCAAACTAAAATTTGCATCTCCATTTTGAAAACAAAATTATATATTAGGGATAAATCCCCTAATCTGACAACCCTGCACTCCACCAATTATTTTGCTAGCGCTTAAATGGATAACAAATTGTAAAGATAAAATGAACGGCATCTGGCGATTTTTATGAATACCAATTTTTAGCGATATTCCTTAAAAAACTTGATATAAATCGCGACATTTATTGCGAACATTAAAGGCAATAAGTTTTACAAAAATAACAACAGGTACCTACTTAGTTTTCTAGAAATTGTAACAACAAACAAGTTTACACTTTTATTGCATTTGCTGTTTTTGTTTTTAAGCTTCTGTAATTTTGTTATGAATTTTCAAATACTTCCTGTAAAACAAACACCAACAAAGAAAATGAAGCAGAAAAATACTCCAATTTAAGAAAACAAAAAAAAAAAAACAACAAACAATTTTACACTTAAGTGCTCACCAGTTTGCTTCCACGGTAACTGGCGTTTAGTTACAGTGTAAGCTGGATTGGCAGGTATTTGCACTGAAAAAAAAAATTATTGCGTGCAGGAAAATTTAGCGATCAAAAGCTGCTGATGCACAGGTTGTGGTTGGTTTTATTGTTGCTACTTGCTACTGCTGCTAGCTTTGCCTAAAAGAGCTTGGAAAAACACACGCACACATACCCACACACACACACACACGCCTAAACACACAGAAAATTAGACAAAACTACAATAATAATGCATTAAAATAAAGTTGCAAAGTGGTTTGAAGAGCAACTGAAAATAAAGAATCTTTTACTTTGGTTTAAATATACAGCCATTGGTACCAATATAGTTGCATTTCTTTTTTTTTTTTTTTTTTGAAAAGATTTTATGGGTGATTTTTGAAGATTAAATGTGTGAAGCGTTTTGTTAGTTAGCGTGATAACCAATGGTGATAGGTATTCCGGCGTGATACACAGTATCACCCTTAATTTAAACTTATTCATATGGGTGAGTAGTCTCAAGAAAACAGTAGACTATGCCTGTAATAATTTAAGCATTGTACGAGTATGAAAAAATTCCATGTCGTCAGTTGTCTCGCTTCGAAGGTCGGAGTAGCCTTTTAAAATCGTGTAACTTAACACCACTGGATTTAATTATGACATTATTTAAAGTCAAAGGTCTGCTTTTATTTACTCTCTAATATCCACAATAGTTTCAGGAATTTCTAGCAAAAAAATGTGTATAAGCTCTCAAAGCCGGATCTCTGTTTGTCCGATATGCTGCTCCTTACTAACATATGCCTATTCCTTCTGCTCTAAAATTTAATGGAAAAATTACAGTCTAATGAAAAATTATTATACGAGTATTGCTCATTTGGTAGCAAATACCAGCATGCAAATTGTTATTTTCGTTTTTTGTGTCACTTTAATACTCCCTATTTTTCTATTTCTTACTGTGTGTCAGTAGATTTGTACCCTCAAAATTTTGTTTACAAAAAATGCACTTTAAAAAACTCTATCAGCCATTCTCCCAAAATCGTTCTAGGACTAGAAATACTTGAAGTCTTGACGAATAGAAACAAAATGCTCTGACTCTGGCAAGAATCCAGCTCATAATCTGCTGGTACACCAATGCATCTGAGACTGCCACAGACTCTTGTTATGTTGTTTCTTTTTTTTTCATAAAAAATCTCTAGACCATCTTATAAACTCGTACTTTTATAATATACAGAAACCTTTACCAGTTCCCGAAGCTACAAAGCAGATGCTTTTATTTTATAACTGTGGTTTTTCTTAATTCGCCTTTGCTGTTTTCAATTTATTAGGCTTTAAACAACTCACCTACCTCGGCTAGGCAACGACAAGTAATGTCTTTTTCTATGAAGGAATTTAAACTCATGCGCTAAGTTTACTTTAAATTTTATTCACCTACACCACACTTTATTAGTGATGAAAATAATAACAAAATCAGCTGTCTTTGCCACACAAACAAAAATAGTTTGAAAATCATATTTTGTATTATTTGTTTATTTTTTTTTACTCAATCTTAACCTTTATAATGTGAATACATGCTCGACTTTGAGTCTTCTTTAGTCCCATTTTGATTGAAGAAAATATGAAAATCTGGCAGAGATGACTTGACCCACTGTTGGCTGAACTGATAGAGTCCTGCATCATATCTCCACATATCAGACAATTAAATATTTCACATAAAGACTTTTGTAAAACTTGTCGAATTAAAAAGGAAAAACTGTCCTAAAAAATATCTCATCTGATCACTTTATATAGCGGACGACTTTTGTTTTTATAAGTACGAGGCTTAAATGGAAATATTACGTCAGGTTTTTGGAATATTCGTTAAATTCTCTAAATTTACTTGTATCTATCAGGGGTTCTTAAACCTAAAATCAAACAGGGCTGTTTTTGTGAGAAAAATTAATTAATAATTAAATAAAATCAAGCATGAATGCTACGTTCGGGTATGTCGCATCTTATACGCCTTTAAACATACTGCAGATTCCCCGTTTAATAGCTTAAATAAAAATCGGCATAAGAAAATATTTCCTACCATTAAGTTATTCTGTTCAAAAAGAGCGATTTGTCGAAAATTGAAAGTTTTGCTTAGGGTTGTTGTCTCAACTTAGTAAGTCAAAAGATTACTGTATTAGTTGACAGTTCACCAAATTTTCTTACCTTTACTTTTTATTATTGTGAATACAAACGAAAGTTGAAAAAAAATACATGGAAAAATACGGGGCAGGGGTGGAATATGCCAGCTGCCTGGAAGGGCATGGACCGTTCGCTGATTTTCAACTGTAAAATTTTTTAAAGTAACTCCAATAAACAAACAAATATATGGGGGATAGAGAGTTTAAAAGTAAGAGTGTGAAAAAATTGCCGCTAGCCCATATTTTCCGAGTTACGGGTCTTTGAAAATTTAAATTTTTTTAAATATCAATATGGGTATCATTTTAGAGCTTTTGAAGAGATTTTTAAGGAAAAACTAAAATTTAAAAAAATGCTTAACCCAGCTGATGGCATTTTTATGCAAAATTATACGAGGGCTGCTCTATATATTTCTGGCCTAATAGTGAAAATGCGAATATTTATAATCAAAAATGGTTTTATTGTTTTTCAAAGTATTCTCCAGCATGATTTATACACTTTTGCATGCGCTGAAACCAGTTGTAGAAGCACTTTTTCCACCCGATTGAGACACCTCTAAAACATGGTTTTTGAACACTTCAACAGCTTCTTCTGGCGACGAAAATCGTTGACCACGCATTTTTTTCTTGATGTGCGGAAACAAGAAGAAGTCATTAGGTGCCAAGTCAGGGCTGTACAGCGGATGACCCATTAATTCGACGTTTTGGCTGGTCAAAAACGCTCTGGTTTGAGCCGATGTGTCGTCTTCTCTTGTTGGTTTTTCGAATTTCTTCGATGACTTCAGGCAAACAAATTGTAGTGCACCACTCAGAAGTGACCGTCCTACGTTGCTCAAGCGGAACAGTCGCCACATGACCAGTTTTGCCGAAGAAACAGGCGACCATTTGCTTCGAAGTGCTTCTTCCACGAACAACTTTCGTTAGATTTCGCTCGTCTTTGAAGACCCACACGGTCGATTGTTGTTTCGTTTCGGGCTCATACGCACAGATCCATGATTCGTCACCTGTGACGATCTTATAAACGTCTTTTGAAGCACCGCAATCGTATTTTTGGAACATTTCTTTGCACCAATCCACACGAGCCTTTTTTTGAGCGACTTTTAAATTGTGCAGGATCCAACGAAAACAAACCTTTTTTACGGCCAGGTGTTCATGCAGTATCGAATGTATGCTGGTGAAAGAAAGGTTCAAGGATGTCTCTATCACTCGGTATGTTGCATGTCGATCTTGCATTATGAGTTCACGCACGTCATCAATGTTCTCTGGCACAACAGCCGTTTTTGGACGACCTTCACGGAATTCGTCTTTGAGCGAGCTTCGGCCACGCTTAAATTCATTATACAAATTTTTCACAGTGCTATAGGATGGTGTGTCATCGCCATACAAAGCTTTAAGTTCATCAATGCATTTTTGTCGTGATAATCCACGTCGAAAGTTGTGAAAAATGATGGCACGAAAATGTTCAGGAGTTAATTCCATTTTTTTCTATATTAATTTTTTCAAGTCACTGTAAACAACACAAATAATGGTCGTACGTCAAAACGTTTTGATTACGATTATGCTTAAAAATGACAAACTTTTCAATTGAAATGTCAGATTGCACTTGGCAGCACTCAGTGTTGCCAGGCCAAAAATATATATAGCAGCCCTCGTATACATGCAGTACCAATTTATTTTTTTATTTTTAATCCTATCTGCTTTTTTGATTCGAGTTACTTCACTAAACGAGATTTACACAGATGGTGAAGGGTAGATAAGACTCGGCGTAGCAGAATATAGTACTCTTACTTTTTTTTTTTTTTTTGTTATACGTCAAGAAGAAGATTTGTTATTTAGAATCTTTATCATGTAAACTTACTTTAAATGAATTTCAATTTCAATTTAAAATTAAAAAAAGTTTGCCGATCGATATTTGCTTGTTTTACTAAGCCTAACGATGCTCAGTGATGGCCATTCACACTGTATATGATTTATATTCTCTTCCATAAACAAATTTCCAGTTTCGTCGATTTTTATTATTGCTAGACCATGCATAAAGTTTCCATGATCTCTCCATTATATTCCTTTCCGGATTATAGGCACCCAGTTCATATTTAAGCCTCTTGCTGACCTTTCAGTCCACAATCTGTTTGTTGTAGTATTTAGCGTTAAATCATAGAACAAAGCACATTTGTTAATTTTTTTTAATTTAAAGTGAAAGTTCTTTAGCATAAAGCATTATACAACTGACTGATTGTCGCTTGCGTACCTCTTTCCAACAGGTAATCTAATTGATACATATAAGAACACGTACTCCCTTAGACACAGACCGTGCAATGTTTGTATTCAAACATTCATACCGATTCGAGTTTTCCTTTCTTTTCTGTAAACCAACATTACTCTTCACACCAGTTATTTCCAGCTTGCCAGCCTTGCACAGAAAAACTACTGAACATAACCTCAAAATAGCTTGTAGTGTAAAATGTTCCATTCCAGGAATATTGCATTTTCCAAATAATATTAAGGTCAAGACTTTATTAAATATGGAATAATTCACATGACAAATACAAATGAATTTGATTGACGTTTTTTTCGAAGCTTCAAAGTGATTAACCTCATGAATTAAATATATCCATCACGAACCACTGTGCAAATTAACAACATACAAAGACAATACACTATTAATATATTAGGCTGCATTTTAGTTATTGTTGTACGAATGGGTAACAAGCAATTTTTGGGAGCCATATAAAACCAAACTTGAAGAGTGAACTATTTTCACTTTCATCGGTTAAGTGTAACGAAATACAATCATCGCATTTAAAAAGCCATTAAGGAACTTAAAACCTTTATCGACAATTAGTTAAAGAAATCTAAAAAAAAAACAAATTCCGGAGTGCAATCCGGAATAAATGAAAATCGTGCAATTTGAAAAATTAAAAACCGTTCTTGGTTTATCAATTGACACGGTTTCGTTAAAAGCAACCAAAACCTTTAAAATTTAAAATTGTGGCATTCGATGTGCAAAACTGTGCGTAAACTAATGTGTGATGTTCAAATAAATAGAATAGCTTTTGTGAATGAGTTTCAAGAATAATACATGTGTGCATGTGTGTGTGTGTGTATATATATTTCTGTTAAGAAATTAATACCTTGGTTAGATAACTATTACAAGAAAATATATATTTACAAATTTATCTTTAAGTGGCACACGTACGCTGAATAGCAACAACAAATTGCCAAAAGTGCATTTCAGAGTGTTCGTATGTACTAACTGTGCTTATCGTTTGGTTAATAGTGAAACGCACTCAAAAAGTTGATGGAAATGTTGTGGTTGTATACATTTCATCGACAACTCAGGCAAACAGAAACTACTTTAAGAGAATCAACAGACACGCAAATTAAAGAATTATTTATTGTATGAAAAGTGCACCTAAAGATTAAAAATATGAGTGTGTAACACCCTGTCGCTAATGCTGGAAATAAATTATAAACGTTTTTTTGAAAATATATTTTGTTGTTATTTCCGTTTTGATGTTTTTGCTCTATAGTGCTGCCAGTGTTTGCTTTGATAAAATAAACAGAAAATCTGTACCGGGTGGTCCAAATACATCTTTCGTTTTAAAAATTTTATGAAATTATTTTAACACAATTTACCTTGATAAATTCATTCGTTTTATTGCCTTGACTAACTTTGCAATAAGTCCATTTTTTTTGACGATTTCTGATTGTATATTACGAACGGCTCGGATTGTTTTGCGATTATTCGCAAACTTTAAATGTATCCCACAAGAAAAAAAAAATCTGAAGGAGTAAAATCATTCCAGCCATAAATAAGTTGTAATCATGGGTTTGAAGTGTTCGCTGTTGACTAAAATGGATTTTCAAAATATAGTTCATTGATGCAACCAGACTGAAATTAACAAAAAAAAAGTGTCACTTGCAGTAAATTTATGAGTTTCTTGAGAGTGACGTTACAGCTTTCCGAACCCCAGAATCGTTCAGTTTGTTTAATTACCGACATTACAATTTGCGCCTCATCCGCAGCTAGCAAAGTTATGACTTTGAAATCCCTTTTTCAATTCCACCACTGGGTAGTCGTTTCTTGAGAGATTAAGAAAAATCAAAACGTTAAATTTGTTGATCTTTACCAGATCAGTCCAATCCAATTTGTGGAAGGGAATAACAAAGTCTAGCTGATAATGGCTACACATTGGGCAAGAAGTAAGGCAGGGTCGCTTACTATGGTTCAAGCTGCTGTTAATTTCTCTCTGCTTGACTAACTGTTTAATTTTATTTCACTTTGTATAAAAATTTTCAGGTATTTTCTTTATTGTATCTTAAATACACCGGATCTAATGTGTTTAAAACTTTTTTAATATGAATAGAAATGCTTGAATCTCTGTGCATTCTAAAGCATACTACTCCAGGTGCGGGCTACCACTGGAAAACAAAAACAGAATTATTTCGCTACATGAAGCACCTCCTAGAGTATTTTGCTACTAGTTGCAAAAGTTCATTTACAAGCAATCGCCTTTTATATAAAATTAATATCATCTGGTGGCAACTCAATTACATCGGCCGGTATATTTACGATAAATATTGTTATCAAATAGTCATCAAATAGTAATCCAATTTCTGTATCAGTTTTAGTCTACATGCGTCCTCTTAGCTCAGTTTTGTAATAACAATACTGTTGGAATCGATTGACTGACTGATTGATTGACGTTTTTTTAAGGAAAATCTCCTCACTTGCAAATGCATTTATTGAAACATAGACTATAACCTCGTTCAATATATTTTCCATCGTTAACGATTAATTTCGTCATATCTTACTGGTAACATAAGGATTAATAAAAAAGGGCGTTTAAAGGAATAGAAATGTTGTTCAACTAAGTCATGTGAAATTGATAGCAGTTAAAAGGAAAAATGTAAAGTAGCGTTACAGTTTTTTCGTCGTAACTCATGTTCACTATATGAATTGAAATTGCAGCAAGTAAGAGTGCTATTTACGGCTATGCCGATTCTTATATACCCGTCAAGTTTAGCTTAGTGAAGTAATAAAAATAATAAATACCACATATATATAATTTTACAAAAAAATAACATCAGCTCCTATTAGGTTTAAGCATTTCTTAAAAATTTTGGTATTTCCTTAAGGATCTCTTTAAAAGCTTTAAAATGATACCCATATTCATATTTTAAAAAATTTGAAAATTTCAGAGCCCCGTAACTCGGAAAATATGGGCGAGCGCCAATTTTATGGTTTGATTTATTTTTCTTACTTTTTAATTCTCAACCGCCCCATGTATTTATTTTTTTTATTGGAGCTACTTTATTGTTCCAAATGACATGAAAAATTTAGAGGTAGGCGTGGTGTTTTGCCTGCTGCCTCGAACAACATGGACCGACCATGCTAATTTATAATAGCACCTCTTTCGACACTATATTTGATCGGTAGATATATTAATTTTTTTTTTTGGGAAACCAAGTTTTCCTCGCACGGACAGACGGACATCGCTCAATCGACTTCGCATTGCATAAGTCAGAATATATATATATATATAAGTTTCTACGAAATACATTTCCGACCCCATGAATATATATATATAGAAACTTAGATATACCATTTTTCCACTTTTTTGGTAAAGGGTTTTAAAAAATCTCTTTAAGACGGACATTTATTATTATCAAATAATGTAGCGCGGATAAGTTTTATGAATTCAAAATATAAGTTATCCACTTTAATTTCCTAAATTATTTTTTAAATCTGACGATAGATAAATAAAAATAGTTCTTTACAAAAGAAAGGTTTTCGCCAATAATTATAAAAATTGTGAGTTAAATAGTATTTGAAATGTGATACCTAAGAAACAGGTAAATAAACAGAGAAAAGCCAAAAACACGTTTTGGACATTAAACCTCTTAAATGGCAACACTTTTAGAACTGCATGATATCGTGGCATTGCACTTCATAGAGCTTTTGGTGCCTGTTTTATCTTTGCATTTGTATTTTTTTTTTTTTGCTTTTAAAGTATCTGTTGGTTATTTCTTTATACTTTAAAACAGTTTAAACTTAATCACAATAATTTAAAGAAAGATAAAAAATTATTGGCTTTAATACTATATGAAAAATAAGAATATTTAAATAAAAATGTACAATTAATTATTTTTAATCACGCTCGAATTTAGTAGGAGGTCAGAAATTTACTACACGTTGGCAGAACTAAACTGAATCTTCATTTCAACATCCTTCAATTAACCCTCAGCAATATTGTTGGTGGAATTCCTCTTGAGTAAATTCACTTCGCACGCCATTGAGGCGAATGTTAAATGCTGGTCCTTAATATATCTATAGCGTTCGATAATGTATTGCGTGGTGCAGTTCTTGTATAAACTTATTGCCTTTAATGTTCGCAATAAATGTATTAATTTATATCATGTTTTTATATGAATCGCGCTATAGGAGCTATTATCGTCGTCACATTCTTTTTGATTTGAATTCATAAATTAAAAATTGTTATCCTTAAAATCGTAAAAAACGTTTATTGTATCTCTAAAATTTGTGATCTGTTTAATAGCTAATAAAATTATTGGCGGAGAGGGGACTGCATGAAGAATAATACTGAATAACATCGATAAGGTTTCTTTTCATTTTCATGTTCATTCCTATTCATATCAAGTGACCAGTTTCGTGTCAGTTCTTTTTTCTTTAGATAAACACAAATCCCAGGAACGTTTTGAAAATAGTTATTAATTTTCATCTTTTTCAATATATTTATACACAAAGAAGATTTTTGTTGTTGTAGATAAGATCCTATAAGAGATTTATTCGAGGCACTGCAAAATTTCATTCTGTCATCATATATCGATATCGGGCACCAGTAGCAGATAATGCTTGATCAGCATATTTTTGGTAAAACCATGCACGTGGTAAAAGAATACTTAATGGACTGAACGATTATAATCGAAAAACAAGCAAGAGTGCTATATTCGTCTATGCCGAATCTTATATACCCTTCACCACATATGTAAATCTAGTTTAGTGAAATAACTCCAATCACAAGAGCAAATATTGAAGTGACAGAGAATTAAGAAATAGAAAAAAGATTTGGTTCTGCATACATATAATTTTACATAAAAATGACATCGGTTCCTAATGGGTTAAGCGTTTTAAAAAAAATTTAGTGTTCAAAAGATTTTACATGATACCCATATTGGTATTTTAAAAAATTTGAAAATTCCAGAGCCCATTAAGTCGGAAAATATGGACGAGCGCCAATTTATTCCTTTAATGTTTTTCTTCTTATTTTCTAATTGCCATTGCTCCATATATTTGTTTTTTTTTTTGATTGGAATGGAAAAATTGTAGTCAGACATGATGTTTTGCCCGCTGCCTCTAAGGACATGGACCAATCTTGCTGATTTTCGAAACTAAGTCTAATCGATTGGCGTATTTAAATTTTTTCTAGCTCATCTAGTTCCTTTGATTCAATACTAACACGGACGGACAGACGGACATCGCTCAGTCATAATAACTCAGAATTTATATACTTTGTGGAGTCAGATTTGGATATTGTAGAAAAAAAGGGTGTTTTCATTTGTGATATTGTTTGAACCATTATAGAGTGAGAGATAAAATTTACAAAGAAAATGTATTAAGAATGATATAATAAAAAATTGGAAGTTAAAGGGTGTCCCCTTAGGTGATTTTGTTTAATGTATATGGCCTTATATTTTCAATTATCGAATATACACCTTTGAAATTTACACAATGTGTATTATACTATGACCCTAATTACATGTATGAAAAACTGAAAAATTATACAGAATTTAGAAGCCAAAGGGTGTCTTCAAAGGTGATGCAATTTGAAGTATAAAAAAATTAAATTTGAACAAAGTGCATATCAAAATCTAAATCTCATATTCGATGATCCTCTGCACGTCTGTCTGTTTTGAAGTTGGCTTATTTCTTTCAAAAAATTATTAATTATAGTGTTATTATCTTTGTGAAAATATTTTGTTAAATACTAAAAGCGAAATTTATTTACACTTACGTCTGTTTTCACTTGTCTATATATATAAAAATGAATGTCTGTCTGTTTGTTTGTGCTTTATAGGAGGCCAAACCCTTGGACCGATCTTCCTGAAATTTTCACAGCATGTTACTGTGACTCTGGAAGGAATAATAGGCTATATGATATAATTGGACAACGGGGCGTGGCACCGCCCATATAACCCAAAAATTTAAATCGCCATATTTTGGCCATTTTTTTACCTACGTCGACGATATTTGGTACATATGGTATTGGCATAATTGGGAATACGTACCAGGAGAAAAGTGGGTGGAACCCCGCCCCTTTTTAGAAAAATTAAAAATCGTAATATAGTCTTAACTACTGGACCAATCGTCATTAAATTTTCGCAATAGGATATTCTTGACTATATAAAGTTGGGAGTGGACAAAGGGGCGTAGACAAGGGGGGGTAGCGAAGCACACCGGGTTCATCTAGTGTTATATAAAAACGTTTTCGTTTGTGTCTTAATTTTTTTTTTAATCTCATAAAATTTGTCTTATTAATTTATAATTAATTGTTACATCATTGAACAAATTAGGAAGATATTACATGATTACATTCTTGTAATTTCATTAATTTCATTTGGAAAACTGTTTACCAACTTTAAAATTGGCACAGTTTCCTTAAATAAATAATCTGGTTTTGGTTTTAATTTAAAGAAAACGTTAAAAAAACTTAATGTGCAATAAATTTTTCTCACATAAATAATTCTCCATAGACAATTTTGGAAGAGTGATTGATTTAATTGGAGTCTTGGTGTGGCTCAGGGTTTAACCATTTCATTTAACTTTAATTTTATTCAGTCATAAATTTTCACAGTGCACATTGGCGTCTTGAAAAAAATTTTTCTTTATAATTACAAAAGCAAAAATTAATAATAAAGACGTTCGCCGGAATAAAACTCGTTTGTTTATTGGAATTATTATCCTACGTTTCAGACGTGCAGTGTTTTTTAGAACGACTTATTTGCTTAAAAAATTATTTATGATTGAAGAGAGACGCAGTAAAGCAATGCCCATCGTAATGATAAAATAATTTTACTATGGCATGCTAATTTAGCATCAACTTATTTATTATTGAAATAAATTGGTATCTTATCCGACAAGCCGCCTATTAAATAGAACAAATAAAACTGGTTCACTTCGGTCGAACTGATCCCTCATGATACTTAGGTGTACTGCAGCATCCATACAGCCTCATATACTGCACAGTACAAAACCTACCTGATGTATGTGCTAATTCGTTTGTCTTCATGACATTTTCTACAGAAACCGTTGAACTATTTCCTTGCAAGCACAATGATTGTGTAGTGTTCCTTCAGGACAGCCATCAGGGAACTAATTTGATCGCAAGATTTTGCCACTAGAATTGCCTTTCTTTAACCGATTTAAAAAAGGATTGTGTAGAATTCAGCGCTTTTAAAATTTTATATACTATTTGAAAGCCTTTGCTAAGAGAAAAATTAAAGAGATTTAAAAAAACTATAGCTCCCAGTAGCAAAAATTAAGAAAAAAATCTAAGACTTAAAAGGTGTTTCCATAAGTGATATCGGCCTATCGTTTGAACCGTAATAAATATTAAATATTATTAATTAAAGGATGACCCTATTGGTTCATATACTTTCATGTATATGACCATACTTTTCAACAGTTGTAGACATACAGACAGAATCTGTATTGCTTAGTCTGCTATAACAATACGTATAAAATTAGGATTTGGAAATTAAATAGTGTCCCAATAGGTAATGTAGTTGGCTTTAGGTTGCCAAACTTTTAAACCGTTATAAACAGATAACTGAAATCAGATTTAAAATTAAATTAAAATTTCTTAGATACTTTTCTTATGTTTACTTAGCCATAGAAACTCCACCCTGTTACTGGCAAAACGTTAGCCTACAAGACCAATGAACTCCAAAGCGAGCTTTATATTTTTGAAACTGCTCAGACATCTTCAAAAAAAAAACATCGCAAGTACTTAAGTAAGATTTATTACGACATCTACATTTAATAATTCTGCCACCGTTTTTACCAAAACGAGTCTAGTTAGTTAGTTAGTTAGGATTGGCAGCCTTTCACGGCAAAGCTCACTTGAGCCCAATCGAAGGGCCCGTTCTGATACCACAAGGAAGACGGCGCGACTCCCCTTACCCAGCCGAGAACCATGAAGATTTTCGGATGAACTTCGCTATGTCTCCTATAGAGTGAGATGATAGCTCCGTAAGAGTTCCGTTGAAAGAAGAGCCCAGAATTCTTAATCTTCTTCGAGCCAGGGATGGGCAATGGCAAAGGAGGTGTAGTACGGTGTCTTCCTCATCCTCCGAGCAACGGCTGTGACAGAAATTATTAAAGGGTAGACCGAGTCTTTCAGCATGCCTGCCGATTAGATAGTGACCAGTAAGTACCGAGATCAAGATACTTATGGATTTCCTGTCCAGTCCGAGCAGCTGCCTGTTCCGCTTGAGGTCCAGTGTAGTCCACAGTTGTCTGGAGATACAACAGGAACTTTCCTCTACCCATAATATGCAAGCCAAATTGAGGTAGTGGTTCTTTATAGCCATTTTAACCGTTGCAAAAGGAATCCCAACGTCTGGTAACGAGAGTACGTTAGGAAGCAATGTGCCCCGTTTGGCGATATCATCGGCCTCGCTGTTTCCCTGGATATCCCTATGACCAGGGACCCAAAACAGGTCAAACTGTGATCGCTCTGATAGTGCGTTCAGTAATGAGCGACATCTCAAGACTAGCTTAAATGTACTGTATGCACCAGCAATCATCCTGATTGCCGCCTGACTGCCCGAAAATATCCGGACGACAAGCCCAGAAAGATCGTCCCTAAGCGCTATTTCGGATGTTTTCAGAATGGCCATTACCTCGGCTTGAAAAAAGCTGCAGTAGTCAGGAAGTCTCAAGGAAAGTCTTAGTCCAAGGTTATTGGAGAAGATTCCGCAACCGACCATGTCGTCCAGTTTCGAGCCATCGGTGTAGATGTCGACAGTATTACTCACAACCACTTCGTTACAGACCCATTCCTCCCTACTTGGAATATGGATCCACCATTGATGGTATGGGCACATCCCGAACAATAATCGTAGAGTGCCCTATGTCCGGCTTAAGCCAGCGTGAGAGGGGATTATATCTGGCTGCACAGCATTTGGCCTGTTGCAACACCAGGAGTTTGGTGGGTAGCCAGTAGAGAAGGGCATACAGAGCCTTTGTCGAAATAGTTCGGAGAGCCCCAGTAACCAAAATGGCGGCTGTTCTCCTGACTTTATCAAGAGGCTTTTGGTTGACTGTCTCCTCGAGATCGGGCCACCAAAAGACAGCCCCATAAAGAATATTTGGCTCGATTACTAGATTGACTAAAGCAAGTCCCACAATTCCTTGAAAAATTATAAAATTATAATTATAAGAGGCTGCTGTAGTCTAGGTGATGAGCACGTTGACTACAAATCTGGCTGACCTGGGTTCAACCCTTGCGGCAGTCAAAAATAAAAATGTTTTTTTCTGTTTAATGGTATAAATACATAAGCAGAATTAACATAAAAACATGCAGCCTCCTTCGTCGGTACTTCTTCATAGCATATTCGACGGCGAAGTAAAATAATTAATAAAATGGCTATATCTATCTCCTTTCACCACCTGTCTTCTCTCTCATCTATCCCTTTCCTAAAGAATGTAATACGGTTACAAACTAAGTAGGTATTAATGCCTGAAGTGCTACTTCTCTTTATAAAAAAAAAATGCCCGAAAATGGAATTTTTCATTTTTTGCTATATAAGCCACAAAAGGTGCTAAATAAGAAATTTAAAGAAAGAAAAGACACATAAAGGCATTCAAACCAAGTCTTAGTCTTTTACTCTGTTAAATCTGTGACAGAAAAATCTGCCTTTTTAATGCAATGTGTATGTATGACTTTGGATTAATTTCTTATACAGTCGTTTGTATAAATAAAAGTTTTAAAATTTTAAATAACAAAGAACAGATGTAAATTCCTTGCTAAACAGTGACAAAAAATTGACTCTAAATTTTTTATATTTGTAGGGTATATCTAAGTTTATCATTCCATTTTAATACGCCACTCAATCAGACATAGTTTCTAAAGAGTTGCTACTGAAAATCAGCAAGATCGGCCCATGCCCTTCGAAGCAGCGGGCAAAACATCACACCTGCCTCTAATTTTTTCATATCATTTCGAACAATGAAGTAACTTTAATCAAAAGACCAAACACATGGGGCGATAATGAATTGAAAAATAAGAACAAAACAACAAGTAAAAAAATTTTGCGGTTGCTCATATTTTCCGAGCTAAGGGTCTCTGGACTTTTTACAGAAAAGTACGATTGCTAACCATATTTTTTTAAATAACAATGTATGGTAGATAGAAGAAGCATTCTTACTTGTTTTTTATTTTAGTAATTTACTAGCAGTGTTGACGACTTTGTCAGCGTGTCATTTAAATGTTAAAATTTTAAAATTTAAATTTTTAAATTCCACTTTAGAAAAATGTCTTTAAATTTAAAATTGAACATAGTATTCTGTTTTGTAATCAAGGCTCCAAAGGACCTTCTCACAAAATATTGCTCAGAGCCATTCAGTAGTTTTTACATGATGCGAACACAGACGGACAAACAAAAATTCCAAAAGTGGGTGTTTTTTGTGTTCCACTAACTACAACAACATCAAAATTTTCAACAAATATTTTATGTACAGAAATGACCTCATTACAGTTTTATTATATGTATAAATTTTGACTTAGAAAAGATTTTGTAACTATTTTCGTTTTCGAACACTACAATATTTGTTATCAATCCAACAACAAAAAAAAACCAATAAAAACGGAGTGGGCTTTGCAATGCAAAGAGCAAAAAACTGTCAAAGAACAAAATATAAAATTTTAAAAGCTAAATGTCTTATAAAAAAATCTAATGCATTTGTTTAGGAACGTATTTTCTCCCAGAGCTTGACAAAAATTATCGTCACTGTTAAAAGTTTCAAATAAGATTGTAAATGTGTACTTTAAATCATCGCAGCGGCGGCTACCTAAGACTTGACTGCACCAAAACCATGTTAAAAGTCAGCTAATTAAGCTGATGTAGAACATCTTGCAAAAAAAAATTTTTTTTACCAAATCCCCCACCGTGCAGCATATCGTTATCTATTTATACTTATACTTTTTCTACCTTTTGCGGACATACCTTAAATTAGCAATTATTGAAGGGTTATCCAATAGGGCCGAAGTACACCAACTTTAGCTTTTGAAGCATAACATATTTAAACAATAGCGTGGTTAATGACATTTAACTTGTAGACGACCTGAACATTTACCCATTTCAATTGAAAAACTCTTTAAAACGAGGTCACATACCACAACTGTAATGTAGTTGTGTCTGGTCAATAAATTTTAACGTTTCAACCTCTGAGTATCAACAGGAGATTAATTTGTCAGCTGTATTTAAGGATTTACATGTGTATGTGTCTGTATTATTTTTGTATATCCTTCATCACCGTTGAAAAAGTGTATAAATAATTTTGTCATTCAGTTTGTAGTTTCTACAATATCCATAGTTATGTCGTCCATCTGTCTGTCCGTGTTCATCTTGAAATCAACTTTGCAAAAACACTAGATGAGGTATAGAAAATTTAAATTCGATAATCGATTATACATAGTTTCGTAAATTTTGCGTTCGAATATCAGAAAGATCGGTCCATGTCCTTTGAGGTATCGCGCAAGACATCACGTCTGCCTGTGATTTACCATATCTTTTTTCAACTTTCATTTGATTTCTGCAGGTGGTTGTGTTTTCTCCTTATTCACCTATTGCTAAGGGGTCCGCCAAATAACTTATCTTTTTAGAAAATTTTTTTTTAAAACGCATTATATGGTCAGTTTTTTTTTTTATTTTTTATTTTTTTTATTTTTTTTATTCATTTATTTTCCAATAATCCAATACATTTTAGTTGCCTCAGCGCCTTATAGGTATTGTTGAGGCGAGTTGGTAAAAACTACATATTAGTTATGATTATCAATATTAAAAAAAGAAAAAAAAAAAATATATATATATATATATATATATATATATATATATATATATATTTGTTATCATAATTATACATTTTAATTAATTTTAATTTTATATCAGAAGTTCTTCTAAGTTTTGAAATACATAATCTTTGAAAGATTTTTTAAATATTGAAATTCTATTTAGCATTTTTAAGTATTGTGCTAAGTTTTTAAACTCATGACTTCCCATGTATTCAATTCTTTGCTTGGTTGTTTCCAACCTACACCTTGCTACTGACAAATTACTGTTATTCCTTGTATTGTGTAACTCTTGATTCCTTGTAAAGTGAATTGTATGATGACCGATATTGTGCACAATTTTAAAGACGTATATCAAAATTTGCAGTTTGTAAATGCCATAAATTGGCAAGACTGTTTTGAATTTATCCTTATATAGTGATAATGTTGGGAACATAATAGAAAGATTAGAAACCACTTTCAAGGCTTTATTTTGGCTCCGTTGAAGTGATTTAAGCTGATTACATTTCTTCATATGACTTTGTATAAGGGCATTGTATATTAAACATTTTGTATTACGATCAAACTTATTTTTAAACTTGTACAAAAATCCAGTACCTTGAGCAACTTTTGTTTTTATATGTTGTATGTGTTGATTCCAAGACAAATTACTTTGTAGATATACACCCAGGTACTTTATTGAGTTAACATCGTAAATTTCTCTACCATCAACAAAAACACTAAAGTTTATGTTATTGTTACAATACGGTTTAAATCGAATCAACTTTGTTTTATTTGCATTCAATATAAGCTTATTTATTCTAGTATATTCTAAAATAAGAGCAGCGTCACGTTCCATATAAGCTTTTGCTACGGTTTCATGCTTATATGGGTAAAATAAACAAATATCGTCAGCGTAAATAAACATCTTCCCATGTAATCCAAGGTTTTTTATATCATTAAGATAAATTGAAAAAAGTAAAGGCCCCAAAACACTGCCTTGCGGAACACCATGCTCAACAGGTTTTAACGAGCTCTTATCTGAGTTAATTTTAACGTATTGTTTGCGATTTATCAAGTAATTTTTAAAAAGAGACAATTCCTTTCCACAAATTCCGTGATATCTTAGTTTTTTAACAAGAATATCATGGTCAATGAGATCGAAAGCTTTTGTTAGATCAAAGAAAATACCAGCTACGCCACTATATCCTTCATCCAATCCCTTACATATGAAATTTACATTAAGAACAGCTTCCTCGGTAACACATCCTTCCATAAAACCATATTGATAGTCGTATAACAAATTATTATTCTTCATATATTCTGAAACTTGATTATACAAAATTCTTTCAAATACGTTATTGATGACAGATAGCACAGCTATAGGTCTTAACATTTCAGCACTAGAGGCATTCTTTTCTTTTGGTACCGGAACCACTTTATGTATTTTCAAAATTTCAGGATAAATACTTCGATCCACCATATTATTAAAAACATTTACCAAATAAGGTGTCAAAATATCGCAGCAATTTATCATTACTTTAGGTGATATATTATCATGGCCACAGCTTTTATTGTGTGGTAGATTTGTCGCAATGTTTTGCAATTCATCATGCGTGGTGTGTTCTAGGTAAAATCTGTAAGTAGGTTGAACAAGCGTTCTCAACGAATTGCATGAGTCAGTTGTTATTTGATTCATTTGCAATTTTAAGTTCTTAATGAAGTTCACAAAATAAGCGTTAAGAATCTCCGCCTTTTGAAAATCATTTGAAATTATATCTCCATTCAAATCTTTAATTGTAATCGACTTGGTTTGTTGTCTCCCTAGAGCTTCATTTAAGAAATTCCAGCACTTTTTAGGATCTTGTTGAATTTCACTTAAATTATCCGTATAAAAGTTATTCATGGAATCCTTACAAGCTCTTTTAATTACACCACTAATACGTTTAAGTCTTTTTTCTATATCAGCTACACCAGGTTTTTTCCTTCCAATTTTCAAAAGATTTTTCTTGAACTGTAATAATTTGTGTAACTTTCCATTTATCCAAGGTGTTATTTCATGCCGACTCAATCTTTTATGCTGTTTTTCGACTGTACAATTTTGAATAATATTACTAATACACGATATCATCATTGATGTATCGAGTGATGGATCTCTAGTTGTACATATACTTGGTAAAATATTTTGAATTTCACTTTTCACGCGAACATAATCACAATATAATCGCACATCTCTCCTAAAAACTTGGGTTTGATCTTCAATTCCTATTTCACATGATAAGAGGTTATGGTCTGAAAGTCTATTTTCCACAGAGCCAATAAGAAAGGGACTTGATATGTTACTATAAACATGGTCAATAGAAGTTCCACTATCAGGACGAGTAACTAATGCGTGGTAATTTATAAAATCATAGTTAGCTAGTAAATTTATAAGATCTTCTGATCAAATTATATTCAAAGTGTCAATATTTGAATCACCAACAAACTTCTGAACCAATTGGAATTTGCGTGGCGTCATACCAAGGTCTTTTTGCAAAATTCATCTCAATGATGTCTCCGAAATGTTCAATTGTTGAGAACGACGGTGAATTGATGTTGATGGCGCTTCACATACACTTTCTGCCACTGCAGCAATATTCTCAGGTGTACGCACTGTTTTTGGCTTTTCACGCTTTGGTTTATCGATGAGGATGCCAGTTTCGTTTACTTTCTCACAAGACAACGAACATATGGAGCTGACGGTGCTTCTCTTCTTCCAAAATCCGTACCTAATTTTCGCACACATTCTGCAACATTACCATGATTTTCAGAGTAATGCCCCAATATTTCCTAGCGTTGTTCAAGCGTATACACAACCATATTCATTCAGCGGAGGGATAAAACTAATTATCTGTCAAATCAGACGTGAGCTAAGTGTTACCATTCACGAAATAAGCACGAGTTAACAAAAAAAAAAAAAAAAAACGTTAGATGGCGGACCCTATATTTATTCACCATAATTATAATAGGATCTAATACAGCAACCTTTTCATTTAATTAGCTGGGCCAACAACCATACGGAAAAGTTATATTTTTTATACCCCTTACCACAAAAGGTGGAAAAGATATAGTTTCAAAATTTTTGCTATTGAAAATTAACAAGTTCGGTCCACGTCCTTTAAGGAAGCGGGCAAAACACCACGACTGTCTTTAATAAAAAAAAACAAATATATTGGGCGATAAGAATTAATAAATAGGAAAAAAAAACATCCAGTGAAAAAACTGTCCCTCGCCCATATTTTCCGACTTATGGGCCTCTGAACTTTTCATTGTCAAGTACGATTGTGCACCATGTTTTCTAAGATATCAATATGGGTATCGTTTAAAAGCTTTTGAACATATCTTTAGGGAAATACAATAACTGCCCACCATTTTTTAATTTGTATTTGTAATTTTTAATTGGAGTTATTTCACTAAATTAGATTTATATATGAAGGTGAAGGGTAAATAAGATTCGGTGTAGCTGAATATTGCACTCTTACTTGTTAGTTTGATTATGTGTTGAATAATAATTTTAAATTATTTATTGTCGATTTTCATGCTTTATTAGTTTTGATTGACGTATAAAATACAGATTTACAGAGATCTATCAATAAAAGATATACAATAATACGACTTTAAATAGTTTTTCTTTTCTGGCTTATTTGAGGGGATTTATGTGTGCAAAAGCTTCTCGATTAGTGTGTGTGTGTGTGTGCGTAATCTCATTCACTCTACTGGTTTAATTATAAATTGATATTTTGATATTTGTTTGTGAAGCATATTATTTTTATAAATTTTAAAAACAAAATTCAGTTAACGAGCAACAACAAAAACAACGGAAAATTAATTACTTTTTTTAATTGAATTTGTAACGTTGATTGGCCAATTTTATTTGGTTTTATTTATTTAACGCGTGTGAGTCTTTTGTTAATACAAACAATACTGCTACGGCAAACTGAAAAGTAAACTTTTAAGCCAACAAAAACATTATTATCGGAAGCAATAACTGCAAGTAATAAATTCAACAATAATCGTGGTCAAAAAATGCGGGTAAATATTTTTTCATTTTATTTGTTATTTATCTTTATCTTAAAAAAAATTGTATTAAATTTTTACTCTATTTACTGAATATTATTTCATTATTTTTTAAATATAAAAATATGTATTCTGTAGCATAGAGGTAAGGTCAGATAAGTCAAATATTTGACCAAAAAGGCGCAACTGCTAAATTATGGAAGCAAATTTAAGTCCTTCTCCAATACTTCTTAGGAAATATAAGATCCTAGTCAATATAAAAGTTAAGATGACAAATTTTTATAGCCTTCACCACAGGTGGAAAAAAGGTGTATCTAAGTGTGTCATTCTGTGTGTAATTTTTACAATATGCATTTCCGACCTCTTAACGTACATATATTCTGACTTGTGCATAGCGAAGTCGATTTAGCGATGTCCATCTGACTGTCTGTTCGTCCGTGTTCGGCTTGAGATCAACTTTGCCAAGGCACTAGATGAGCTAGATAAAATTTTAATAATTGGTTATGCTTTTTTGGTCAGAATTTGACTAATCTGACCCCACCCTACGTTAAAAAGTAAAGAATACTAAAAAGGGGAAACAGAGAAGGGGAAAGAAAATTTTTGTAAGTCAAAGAAAATGTGACAAGAGACAATGGTCTTAATTTGGCGCTCAAAAAGTTTTAAATGACTGTAAATATTCACAGCTGTAGCAGTTTGATCGACATAACAGATGTAATGTGCCAATAAAAATATATTGTATGAACGGTGCAACCACAAACACACTTGTCCTGTATATCAAAGTCTAAAATGTACTATTTATTTACTAAATAAAGCTTTTATTATTTTTTAAGTTATACTTGAGATCTCTGTGAGGGGACTTTGCACATATGTGAATAACTATTGTTTATTATAGTTTTATAAGTTTCCAATATTGTAAAGTAAATATACAAAAAAAAAAAAATGGAATTCTAATTGAAATATACGAGGGCTGCTACATATATTTCTGGCCTGGCAACACTGAGTGCTGCCAAGTGCCATCTGACATTTCCACTGGAAAGTTTGTCATTTTTAAGCATAATCGTACTCAAAACGTTTTTACGTACGACCATTATTTGTGTTGTTTACAGTGACTTGAAAAAATTAATATAGAAAAAAATGGAATTAACTCGTGAACATTTTCGTGCCCTCATTTTTCACAACTTTCGACGTAGATTATCACGACAAGAGTGCATTGATGAACTTAAATCTTTGTATGGCGATGAAGCACCATCCTATAGCACTGTGAAAAATTGGTATAATGAATTTAATCGTGGCCGAAGCTCGCTCAAAGACGAATTCCGTGAAGGTCGTCCAAAAACGGCTGTTGTGCGTGAACTTATAATGCAAGATCGACATGCGACGTACCGAGAGATAGAGACATCTTTGGACATTTCTTTCACCAGCATACATTCGATACCGCATGAACACCTGGCCGTAAAAAAGGTTTGTTCTCGTTGGATCCCGCACAATTTGAAAGTCGCTCAAAAAAAGGCTCGTGTCGATTGGTGCAAAGAAATGTTGCAAAAAACCAATTGCGGTGCTTCAAAAGACGTTTGTAAGATCGTCACAGCTGACGAATCATGGATCTATGCGTATGAGCCCGAAACGAAACAACAATCGACCGTGTGGCTCTTCAAAGACGAGCAAAATCCAACGAAAGTTGTTCGTGGAAGAAGCACTTCGAAGCAAATGGTTGCCTGTTTCTTCTGCAAAACTGGTCATGTGGCGACTGTTCCACTTGAGCAACGTAGGGCGGTCACTTCTGAGTGGTACACTACAATTTGTTTGCCTGAAGTCATCGGAGAAATTCGAAAAAAAAACAAGAGAAGACGCATCATTGTTCACCATGACAATACGAGCTCTCACACATCGGCTCAAACCAGAGCGTTTTTGACCGGCCAAAACGTCGAATGCCGTACAGCCCTGACTTGGCACCTGATGACTTCTTCTTGTTTCCGCACATCAAGAAAAAAATGCGTGGTCAACGATTTTCGTCGCCAGAAGAAGCTGTTGAAGTGTTCAAAAACCATGTTTTAGAGGTGTCTCAATCGGAGTGGAAAAAGTACTTCGACAACTGGTTTGAGCGCATGCAAAAGTGTATAAATCATGCTGGAGAATACTTTGAAAAACAATAAAACCATTTTTGATTATAAATATTCGCATTTTCACTATTAGGCCAGAAATATATAGAGCAGCCCTCGTAAGGCTGCTCTGACGAACAAAGGCTTTTAAAAGTGCTACACAAAGATATTTAAATGCCAAAATATCGATCAGGATACCTGTGTTGAAGGTGAAATCTTACTGTATAATAACTACTGCTCCAAATTAATTTGTGTGCCCAAATTTAGTGGAAAACACAGTAGTTGTCTTTAGATTTCTCTATACATAGAACAACGTATCAGGCGTAGTTTTTTATGGAGTTTCTGGATTTTAAACGGTCCATTTTAAATTAAAACAAATTTTTAATAAAATTCGTTTGCGCGTTTTCGAATTTGTTCCTCCAAAAGGTCAGTTAATTCTGACAATGGTCTTCAATTTGAAATATTCCCAAAAACAGAAGCTCAATTGTGTTAAATCATGCAGTGATTAAATTGTTAGGGGTTTTAAGAACATGTAGCACAGACTTGGTTTAACCAAATGTATTTCGTATCAATTAAAAAGGCAAGAAGAGGTTACGGAGAGATATGAAGTTATATCGAGCATCAGCTACGCACTGCTTGGAAAAAAAATACTCTGAAACCCAAATGCAACAAGCTCGATGATTAGCAAAGGCACCAAGGATAATTTTAAGCGTTTGCCTGAAACTATTTAAAAGATTGGATATATACATCAAATTATATCAACTAATAAGATACCCTTTAATTTCTAATTTTAAATATTTATACTTGTATTTATAACGGTTTCAAGGATAAGGCCATATAAGTCAAAATACATCGGTTATGGGGACATCATTTAATTTATAATTTAAAATTTGCCACTTTTTAAAGCGGAATAGGCAATAAAGGTTCTTTGTAAACTTCAACTTTCTGGCTAAAAAAGCTCAAAAGTTTGGTTATATACATTAATGAACAATAACTATAGGAATACGTTTTAAACTTTAAATTCCAATTTAATACTTGCTGCAAAGCGGACTCAGCAATAAAGGTTCTTTATAAATTTCAACCGTCTGTCAATAAGGATTAAAACTTTGGCCGCATACATCAAAATAAATAAGTAATTGGGGCACCCGTTAATTTAAAATTTTGATTATTTATACTTATTTTTATTACGGGGATAGCATTGAAAGTTCTGTACAATTTTCAAGCGTTGGTCGATAACGATTCAAAAGGTAGGCCCTATAGTCACTTATGGGTTCAAACTTTAATTTCCGGGTTTATTTTATTTTGCTATTGGAAGCTATAGTCATACCCATTTTTAAATACCCTTCACCACTAAAAGTGACGTATGGTATATCTAAGTTTGTCGTCCCGTTTGTAATTTCTACAATATTCATTTCAGACCCCATAAAGTATATATATTCTGACTTCTTATGCATGGCGAAGTCGATTGAGCGATTTCCGTTTGTCCAGCTATCCGTCCGTGTAAGTGTTGAAATAAAATTTGTCAATTGAAATCAAATATTTCAATTGATCAGATAAAGTGTCGAAGGAGGTTCTATTGGAAATCAGCATGATCGGTCCATGTACTTCGAGGCAGCAGACAAAACACAAAGCCTACCTCTAAATTTTTCATGTCAATCGGAACAATAAAGTAACTCCAATCAAAAAAAAAAAAAATAAATATATAGACCTATAGAGAATTAAAAAATAAGAACAAAACATCCAGTAAAAAAATGGCGCTCGCCAATTAATTTTTTTTTAAATATCAATATGGGTATCATTTTAAATGTTTTGAAGGGATCTATAAGGAAAAAAATATTTTTAACTGATTAACCAATTCAGAGCCGATGGCATTTTTATTTAAAATAATATACATGCAATACCAATTTCTTTTATTCTCTGTCACCCCATATTTGCTTTTTTGATTGGAGTTACTCCGCTAAGCTTGATTTACATAGATGTTGAAGGGTATATAAGATCCGGCATAGCCGTAAATAGAACTCTTGGTAAAATTTAAAAGTGGACCAATCTTTAACCTGAACTTTTTAAATAAAGAAAATATTTTCCAAATCGTGTCTGAAATGATTGAGTTTTGTGTGTATAATTAAAAAAGTAAACAAAAAAAAAACATTTAGGCGATATAACAATATGATAAATAATGTATTTATGAAAGAATGTATGTATTTATGCAATATACATTGTAGATGCAACAAGCCACTTTTTCCATTATGGATGAACTGCACAGTAATGTGGCAGAGAAAACTACTGATAGACTTAAGACTACAAAACTTTGCCACAATAACACAGATAAAACTCTATAAGAAACCCTATAAGAAACATCATCGCATCAAAGGCAAAAACATATAAAACTATGTTGGATGTTCCAGTAGCTATTGAATGAAAGAGAGTCTACCAGAAAAGAAAAAAAAATATTCAATGGATTGACAGCTGTTTTAACATTTCAGTTCAAAACATTTGAACAGTCAGTAAAAAAGACAGAACAAATTTAATATTTACGTATAAAACCTAAATCGTCCATGGAAACTATTGAGCAGAAAAACATTATGCCACTAAAAATAATAGAGTTAAGAACCTACTTAAAGTACTATCACAGCTAAATGGCTTCTCGTTAATACAAATGTGTGCACACACATACACATTTGGAAAAATATAAGTCTGTGGATATTTTAACTATAGCAATTGATTTGTGCTTTTGGTAGTTCAAGTATGACAACCAAGTAAAAAAGGATTTAAAACAATGTTACCAGATTGTGGAATTCGTAAGAAATTGAAGTAATCTAATAAAAAAAGTTTTTTTTTATGTGAGAAATTATAGTTTCTCTTATTATAGGTTATTCCCTCTGTAGCATTGAGACATAATTTTTGACATGCAAATTAGCGTTAAGCGTGTTTCGGCTTCAGTTCAATTGGTTTCCAACTGATTTGCTTTCGAATGAAGTTGAATGGTCTGTTTTGTTACTCCTAGTACTTCTGCAAGATAATTGCGAAAGTGTCTTAATCTTTACCTTCAAACCGTTTGAACTTTGTTGCCAAAATAAAAAGAACGATGTTTTAAGCATCTAAATTCTACCAATTTCTTCGTCAGCAGCTCCTTTTATGATTGAAAAGAAAAATATTAAAAAAAAAATTTAAACCTATTTTTTTAGGTAACTATAAGTCCTACAAGGAACAGGGCTTTAATCATTAAAAAATCCAAAAAATTATTTTGGTCCAAAAATTTAATATTTTATATGAAAAACCTTAAACCCATTTACCTTTGTAACTATAAGTCCTACAAAGACTTCTGCAATACGGGTTTACCCTGTAGACGGGCATTAAGTAGTAAATTTAATTACAGTTATATCGCCTAAATTCGGTCGACAGAGTTTCGTCCTTTCTCTTTTGGATAGGAGGCCTTGTCTAATGTCCGGCATTATCTTCTGTTTAAATCACTTATCATCCACATCAATAGAAACCAATGACTCAATTGATATGAGGATTTTTAGAAATCTATTAAACTGTTGATAGTTTTCAGTTATTTTTTGTGCTTTTTCGGTCTTGAAAAATTTCAAAATTTCAAAATTTTTTATTGCAAAAACACATTTTTTGCAAAAATAAAATTTTTTGGTCAAATTTTCTTGAAAATAAATATTTTGACGAAAACCCAATTTTTGCTAATTTAGACTTTTTTGTTGAATTATTGGTCTTTAATGCAAATTTCCAATTTTTTATTACAAAAACAATTTTAGTTTTTTTTTTGGTAAAATGTTAGTAAAAATGTAATATTTTTGTGAAATTTAAAGGGTTTATTGATATTTCAATTACCAAATATGGTATTCAATAAAACAAAGCAAAAAGTAGTTATAACTAACAATAAAGCACAAGTAAATCGGAAAAACTTAAGTGAATTAGCAGCGCTCCCCTTTTTTATACTCTTAACCACAGGGTGTGTAATTTCTAGCATATCCATTTCCGAACCCTTTCTGAGTTCTTATGCAGAGTAACTTCCATTGAGCTACGTCCTTCTGTTCGTCTGTCCGTCCGTGTTCGCCTTGATAAGCTAGAGATAATTTAAGTACGCCACTTGATCAGACATAGCTTCGAAAATTTTGCTCTTGAAAATAAGCAAGATCGGCTTATGTCCTTCGTGGCAGGGAGCAAAACAGCACAAACAAATCTAGTTAAGTGAAGTAAATCCAATTAAATAAACAAATATATGGGGCGATAGATAATTAAAAAACAAAAAAAAACATTAAGTGGAAAAATTAGCGCTCGTCCATATATTTCCCGATGACATTTTTATGTAAAATTATGCATATTGTTACAGTTTCCCCTTTTAAGACAAACGTACGGATTCTTTTGATGGCAAATACCACTGTGGCACATTATTAATTCTGTATTCTTACTTTATGGCTTTTTCTGGCTATACTTCTTGATCCTACCGGTATTGTGAATCCCATGGTCTCGTATTTACTAAACATACGTTATTACTACAAACGCAGCAATTCACGCTACATTACTGTGTTACTCCGGCGAGACATGAACTATTCGATGCCTTGTTTAGTAACCTTAACCATTTACAGACTACTCCACCACGCCTTTTTATCAAAGCCAGTCATCCCCTTTAATCCAATAGCCACAATGCACTTCTGCCGTACACTGTTCTTATACTGTTACACTCCCCTGCGCAACCGCTACCTTTCATACTTTTTATTATAAAGGTCTTCTTGACAATTATCTGTTACTCTTATATTAAATTGGACGTCTCCACTAAATTATCTGCCATGGCTTCACACAATAATTGTCTTTTGCTTCTCGGGTGGTTTGTACTGCTGCTTCTTAATCTTTAATTGTCTTATACTCGTACAACTATTATTTTTCATTCTTACTCATGTCCGAAGGTAAGCTCGAACTCATGATCATCTGTTTTACAGCACGCACCGCTACCAACGCAACCATTGAGGTTGCTCAGCTTTTGTTAGCTAATTGGGGTATTATTCTATACACACACCATTAGTGGAAGTGACTTTATTTACCACTCTCATACTGTTACAGGGGTTGCCAGATCTTACTTTCGTGACAGTATATATTACTTAACTTTTTCTTCTTTTGGTGAAGGGTGTATTAAATTCGGCCTAGCCGAATTGTTTCCACGACGGGCATGCAATTGCACGGTTGTAAAAAATAATTTTTCTGTTAAAAGATAATAAAATTAGTGTCGATTATTGTTGTTTTTGCTTCAATTTTAATTTTTGTCTTTACTTTATTGTTTGGAAGAAAATGTTTATTTAATATATTTGTGAGAAGTTTCCTGAAGAGCTAAGTAAGCGGTAGCGAAATGGCCATCGAGACGTGCCTTTACCCTTAATAATCAATAACGGTGATTTGTGAAATTTATTTGGGATAATTATCACAGTAAATTTAAATATAATTTAATAAATTTAATATTCCCGTGGTTTAAACTTAATAAGTTTAATGTTTGTTATTTATTTTCACCTCTACTTTATCAATTTCCACAGAAGGTAACAAGGTAACATTATTAGTGTTGCTTCTCCAAAAAAAAAAAAAACAAAAAAAAAAAAAACGAAAAATATAAAATTTTTATCTGAAGTGACCAAAACAATTTTGCCTACTGTATTTATTTTGAACAAACTAAATAGTTGATACGTGTTTGCCGCTAAGTATTTATTCTCCATGATTTTTGGAATTTTATGTTAAAGTACATTCTTGTTTGAAACATTTTATTGGAAATATGCAAATTTTTATGGCATGTGCCATTCTAATATGAGTACACAAAGCAGCAGAGGGTAGATCTCAGTTTTTGTACAAATAATATTCTAATGGATTCTGTATGTTTTTGAAACACATCAATATGCTAAATAGAACATTGTGCATAAATTTTACACACAAACATCCACAAATCAAGTTTTTTTTATATACATAATTATTTAAATAAATTATACATTTGAGTATTTGGATTCTTTCAATTTCAATAAATGTATTTTGCTTAACAAAACCTTTTAAATTTATTTCCCAAATTTGTTATTCATTAAAATATTTTTAGAGAACAATTTAAAATTAAATTGCATTATTAGTTAATTATATTGATTTCTATCAAGTAGTTGCTTTAATTTGAAAATTATTAAAAAAATAAATAAATAAAATAAATAAATACAGTGCAAGCGACTATCCATTATCGCGTCGATCCGGTTATCCCGACATTTTTAAACATTGCAGGTTCCTTAACTAAAAACGAGGTTCTATAATCTCGCGACTGTTATTTGATTTCATAAATTTGATTAAATTGTTTATATCCAAAAAAAAGGGAAATCCCCGTCTTTTGTAATATTAATATTTTAGGATGATTTTTGTCTTCTATATTGTCAGTTTCTTCGAGTTATTTGTTGTGTAAACATATCTCTTACTATAGAAAAAGTTCATCGTATTTTAAAACCAATAATTTCTCAAGAAATAGAGACTAAAAAAAAATTTTGGAGATTCTATAAATTCAATTTGCATGAACCACAAGTTATATAAGTCTTCGGTTTATCGCATTAGAAACCAAGAAGATTTATAAAAAAGTTCGTACGCACTACAGAAAGTGGACTTGGCAAACGTGGTACCTAAAAGAAAGCTGAGTACCCAAGAATGGAAAAAATGCATTACAAGAGGTTTTTAAAACAAAGGGAAAAAATGTTCCAATATCATTAGAGATTTTACGAACAAAAGTTAGTAATTTGTATTCCAAAATTTACAAAACTAATTCAGCTTTTAATGCCAATGATTGGTAGTTGAAGAAATTTAAGCGTCGACGTAGAATTAGAGTTTTTAAAATTTCGAGAAATTGTCTTCAAAACCTCATCTTATTGATCCATTTGCTCAAGAACTTAAGGATTATTTTGATAAGTATGGGTTGAGTCTTCACCAGATCTACAATGCCGACGAATCCATTTTATATTATAAAATGCTTTCAAATCACACTCTTTTCACATGTAATGGGAAAACGGCTCCAAGAAGAAAAAGAGCGAATAACTTTTCTGCCCTGTTCACACACGAATGGCACAGAAAAATTAAAATTGTTGGTTGCTTTAAAATGTTAAATGTTAAATGCTTTTCCAATAATCCCGTATAATACGAGTCCAGTAATAACGCCTCAGTGACATCATTTATATTCAAGGACTGGTTACATCACGAATTTATTTCCCAAGCAAGCTAATTTTTAGAATTATCAAAAGTAAGTTTTTCATATCTAAAAATTTTTAGGTCCGAGTGTTTAGCTTCAGAAGGTCTGCCGAAAAAAAGCAGTTTTGCTTTTAGATAACGCAAAATGCCACCCAGTTGAAGAACTAAAGAGTGGCGATGGTTTAATTATAGCAGTGAATCTACCCCCCAATTGTGCTGCCCTCATTCAGCTGTTAGATCAAAACGTTATCAACTTGGTCAAATTAAACTACAAAAAACAACTGCTCACCCACTTGCTTGGAGAGAAGGGAACAAACTTCGTGCTCAAACTAAAAACCTTCAATCTTAAAAATGCAGTTCAGATTCTAGCTACGTCCTGGGAGATAATATTAAAGTCCAAAATCCGAAAATCCTAGAACGCCTTGCTCGAATTCGGTAACGAATCGAGTCAAGAGCATAACATGCCGTTGAATATTTTACAAAATATAATTCCGGAATGAAACGAAGATTTTTCAACTATCGGTACATTTGAAGCGCAAACATTTATATTCAAGAAGAATTTCCTGTGGAAAGTAATGAGAAACAAATGGAATTATCAGACACGGAATCGATAGTAGCCATGAGGAAAACAAAATTAAAGTGGACGATGCTATAACATCGATAATCGTTTGCATACAACGGGCTTTGAAAATAATAAGACGACAACAACACCACAACACTATATGAACTGCACAATTCAGCTGTTATATAAAAAATAATTTACCAAAACAGCAACTCAAAATCTCAAATTTAAAAAACGTGTAAAATGTAAATATATCACTAAAAATAAATATAATTTAAAAAATTACACAAAATTTTGTGTTCGAACATCGCGAAAATTGGGTATGATTTTTAATTAGTCGCAAAAATCGTGGCAAAGAGAGCTTTTTTCCTAATAATTTTTAATTGAATAATTTGACTGTGAGTGCGTCATTCTCTTTAATAAATATTCATAAGCTTTTTTTAATTTAATCTATTACAAGAGATTAAATACGAGTATAACAGTTAAAAGTTGATTTGGCTTATGCAGGATTGAACATAATCGGCTTAGAGTGCCTTGTATGGTGCGATATTTCAATTAAAAATTAGCCTCATCTGGTTGTATACTTTTTCTCTTTTACGAAAATAAAAACACGGATCAAGTGAAGATGGAACAAGAACATCTATAGTATTTATGTAATACTCTTTAATTACCCACTTTCATCTTATTAGAATAAAAACAAAATTGCGTTTCACTAAGCAATGTTGAGAAACAACATTTTATGCTTTATTATCCAATTATCTGTACAATTAATGTTTAAGTCATATGTTAGAATTAAATGTCATCCAATTTGCGGTGTTATCATCCAGCTGGCAAATCTATGTCGATAGGGCAGTACATTAACCCTAAAGAAAGCATAACACAAAAATAACACAAATATCTTACAAATATTGTGTTATATCTTCTTTACATTTATTTACTACAGTAACATGATGGCCCTAACATAACGATGGTCATACTACTGCGTAAATATAATTCAAAGCAAGGTCACGCTTATACTGCGTTAAGACGTGAAGAATATTTAAACTTACACCCCACTATTGCCCGAATACTGTTGCAAAAAAAAAAAAAAAAAAAAAAAACACACAGACAGACGCAACTTGTTTCCGTTATTTGGGTTTAAATAACAACCGACAAGTCACACCGTGAAGGGCCTCAATAATAACTGGTCGCAGCGGGATACCGGCTACCGTTATACCAGTATTTAACCACTGATCAGAGTTTGAAAGTCCTTCCAACTGGTCCAAGCAACTGGTCAAAGTGTCTCCCAAACAAAATTGGCATTTCAGTAGCAAAGTAATAAGCTGGATGTAATCGGCTTAAGATTAATAAAAAAAAAAACAAAAAAAAAAAACAATCAGAGAAGACCATATTGACAAGATTTTTACTCGAGCTAATTTAAAAATCTGTAACACGTTTAACCGAATTCTCTCAAAAAATTAACCGAAGCCGCATTGAGTATCACAACTGAAACCGCTATAAAACAGTAAAACGTAGTCAAGATGAAAACAAGTCGACCAAATTTCTTTCTGAAAATTTAGGTAAAACCACTGCGAAAACATTCAACTAAAGACTCTGCAAGAGTCTTCAGTGACCAGTGATTTTTAATATATACAGCATTTTTTAATGGATTTTGTGAGGGTAATTTTAAAGAAATTCTTTTTAAGAATAATTATAAATTGATTATGATTACCATAAAAATATATATGTACATTGCTATTTTAATTTTTTAATGTAGGAAAAACAGTATTTTTCTACTACTTAAATATTGTATAATGATAAAACAAGAACATAGTTAAGAGGTAAAAGAAAAAAAAAAATAGCTTTCTTATCTGTCTAGCCACCAATATTTCTACCAGTTTATATTTGGCAACATATTTTTATCCTTCAAGTATTGGCTTGTATCATATCGTTTATTTTGCACTGTTATTTGCTTACAGTCTATGGCTTTTATATAGGCTCTTCTATATATGTGGCACAAAACAGGAATGCCTCTTTTATCTTGGATATATCCTTGACTATCTAGTTATATCAATGCCACGGGTGGTACATACCCACTTTGGAGAGTTTTTGCAATATAACCTCCGCTCACATAGTAGGGTGCCATAAAAAGGTTGTTTGCTTTACATTCGGTAGTCTTTAGTATACTGTTTCTAATCAATTGTATAATGAATTTATTAATTCTATTTATTTTTCTAGCATTAAATAGCCTCTTATTAGAAATGTATTTCTTAAAATTACTAGTAGGAGATCTGTAGAGAGAAGTACATGCTCTAAGGCATTTTCGTTCGAAAACCCTAATTTTTTCCGTATATGATGGTAAAATATTGTACCAAATTTGGCAGCCATAAGTTAGTATTGGGCTTATTGAAGATTGGTATAGAACTATCTTAACTAAGGAATTTATATATTTGGAATATAATAACTTTCTGTACGCTAAAAAAGCCTTTCTAGCCTTCGTAATTTGTAACTCTATATGTTTGTTGTGGTACAAAAATTTGTCAAGGTGAATGCCTAAATATTTTACCATTTGCTTGCTTATAATATTATTATTAGAACTAGATTTCACTCTAAAATCTTTCAGGTTGCTTCCAATATTATAATTGCACTTTCTCCTGGTGTACCGAAAAGAATAGTCTCACATTTGTCAATATTGTGTTTCATCTTCCAATTGTTGGCATATTTTTCTACAGTATAAAACAAACTTTGTAACTTTTCAATAATATGCGTTATTTTTTCAAACATTTTGTCAAATAAAAACAACAAAAAAAACATAATAATAATCAAGGTCGAGGCACCGTTTCTACGAAGTCTGGACTTGAACCTGAATAGTCTGCTGCTAAAAGCTTAAGCGATTTTGTCGTAATCGGAGCTTCTTGCGTAATTATTTCCAAATTAAAATCCACAAAAGTCAAGTCCTAAGGTTTTAGTCAAGAGTTTTTTTTTATTTTTTTTATTAAAAATTTTAAAAATTATTTCGAGGAAAATTATTTTAGTTGAATGTGTAGATAATTTATGCAATTAAAAGCAATTTGAGGACAACTCGAAAACTTTTATGAGAAGAGATTAAAAAACTATTTTTACAAAACAAAAAAAAAAAAAAGAAAAAATAATTAAATTAAAATAATAAAATTGTCTCCTAATTTTTCCATTAAAATTTTTTTTATTTATTAAAATCTTTGTGTCTGGCAAAGAGAAATTCGCCTCCTCTGAAATGAATATTGGGAGACCATTTTCCATTTTTTTGTTTCTCAACCGACTTGAAAGAAGGAGGAGGTAGTTAAGCCGTCAGATTTTTTAATTTATTATGAACAGCTATTTGATTATTTTTTAATTAAAAGTAATGCTTAAAAACTGTTCATAATTTTAAAGGGTGACTTCACAGAACACATAATTCTTACATGTTTATTGAACTGTAAGGAAAACCCATATGAAATTTTAACAAAGTTGGTATCACTTTAGTTCCCAATAACAAAAAGAAAATGGATGGCCCCAAAGAGACATAATTTGCCTTGTATGGCCGTTTACCGTTGTATTTAAAATAACAAAATAAAGGATGTCCCACAAGTAATAAAATTTTGATTTATATAGCTTTTCTTTTAAGCCGTTTTGAACGTGTGTTGTTGAGTCGCCTATAATAATAAGCTTGCAGCTTTTAAACCGTCTTAGACTAAAATTTGATAAAATGATTATTACTATTCCTACAATTACAAGTATACAAAGATATTGAAGGGTGTCCTTATAGCTGACGTAATTTCACGTATATCGTCTTATCTTTTAAACATGAACGTCTGTATTTATGTCCTCGTTAGCAGCACCTATAAGCATTTAAAATTAAGGAAATTAAAGGGTGTACCTCTAGGTGATGCTAATTGATTTAAATGTGGTTATCATTTAAACCATATTAGATAGAAGTTGAAACAATTGAAATTTATTTATACCATATATTTTTCAGATTCGTTGACCGTCTCTCTGCATGAATTATTTATTCATAAATATTTCACTTACATTTACGACACTAGAATAATTTCTAATTTTATTTTTTTTATTTTCAGTTCCTTTTGTTAGTATTATTTGTAAGCACTGTGCTTACAGATCAACAAATTGCTGAAAACGATAGCAATGATATTAATGATAAAAAGGCACAATTAAATGGGGAACCAAAAAGTAAGACTGAAAAAAGAGATTCATCGGATCACACAGGTAAAAGATGTCACGAAAGAAAGAAAAAAAGAAAATCCTTAATAATTTATTTTCTTTTAAATAATTTAAGGTTCGTTTGGCATAAATCCTAATGATGCACCTTTCAAGCCTATGATTAATAGTCCAACACCATTTATAACCGCAGCTTCTAAACCGCAAGAGGTAAGAATTATTTTACTTTTACATAATTAAGTCGATTTATTAACGTTGTTACATTCCGCTGCAAGTGCATTAAGATTTTATGCTAAAGTTTTAAAGAGTTAAAAATGAACAAATATTTAACTGAAAATGAAATTGTAGATAATTTTTAATTTCAAAAAGAATTTGTATACCTTTCACCACAAAAAGTGGAAAATGGGTACAACTAAGTTTGTCATTCTGTGTGTAATTTCTACAAAACCCATTTCGAATTCCTTAAAGTATATATATTCTGAGTTCTTATGGAAAGCGATGTCCGTCTGTACTTCTGTGATCGTGTTGAAATCAACTTCGCTAAGCAACTGGTTGAGTTCGAGAAAATTTAAATACATATTCTTTGTGGCAGCGGGAAAAACTGTACGCCTGCCTCTAATATACTATATCTATTGGAACAAATCTACTTAACTGAAGTAACTCCAATTAAAAACAAATTAATGAGACGATAATAATACGATAGAGAATTAAATAATTCTTGTAAAAAAACCGACTTCAAAACAGATTTTACCTGTCTGCCTATAACGGTTCAAGAGTACGTCCACATATGAAAGATTGGCTCACCCTTTAATTTATAATTTTTAATACTAATATTTGTTACTATAACGGCCATATCAATTGACATTCTGTCCAAGCCTCGGTCCACAGCCATATTGTAAAATCCTCACCTGAACAGGTATTGCTTGCTAATGCCATGGTTTTAGTTCGTGATTCTACTAGTCGTTATCAATTGGGACGCGCATTGTTGGATTCTTGCTCCCAATTGAATTTCATTACTGATGAATTTTCTCAAAAATTGCATCTGCCTCGTACCAAACAAACTACTGAAGTCGCTGGTATAGGAAACAGTTTCACTAAAACCAAATACAAGTCGTCCACAATTGTAAAATTTCGTTGCACTGAATTTGACGTCTCGCTCTCGTTTTGCATTACTTCTCACATTTCGTACCAACCCGATCCCGAACTTGATATCTAATTCTGGAACTTGCCACCGAACACCCAGCTCGCAAATGAAGAGTTCTTTAAATCCAAACGGATTGATTTTTTGATATATTGTCGGTAGGTCAAATTAAACTTGGTCCTAATTTACCCAGACTGCAGAAAACAGTCACATGCCAATTTCATACCATTTTTTCCTTTTTCAGTTTAATAATACTTTTCAACACAAACGCAGATTTCTTTGGAACCAAGGTAAGCTTTATTCAGAAATATCAATATGAAAATTTATTATTCGGAACCTTTTAAAACTTAATTTGCTCTATTCGTGCTTGATTCCTTCAAATATAAATATTTCATGATATTCTTATGAAGTATTTATTATTTTAAACTAAACTAAAAAATGTATTGTATTACTGCGGGGAAAGCATATCCATATGGCCATTTCACTACAGCTCAAATAGCTCATCAGTGGATTTTACTGAATGTTTGCTGTGTTTTTGTATAAAACATTTTTGAGTTGTTATTGCTCTTTGTCTTATTGATTCAATGGAGTTCTCATTTAATCAATTTGGCACTTGATATAAGACTTTCTAGTTTTCTGTACAAAATTTGGATAAAATCCACTGATGAGCTATTTGAGCATTCATTCATTCACTTTTTAGTGTAGTTTAAAATAATAAATATTTCATGAGAATATCATGAAATATTTATTTTTGAAGGAATCAAGCACGAATAAGGTAAATTAAATTTATTCAGAAATATTTTAATTTTTCTAGTAAGAGTCAGTGCATGCCACTTTCATGCCATTTTTAACGAAATCAGTTTCATGATAAACTTTCAACACAAACTCAGATATCTCTGGATCCACTGCATAGATTTTCTTACAAACTACTGCAGTATGGAGCACATTTTAATTTCTAAACTCAAATTATAAACTCGTTGATATAGCGAGCTTAGCAATACAAGTCGATTTTAAGTTTTAGCGTTCTGTCTACAACAGTTCAAAAGTTTGGTCACATACTTAAAATTACATCAATTATTGGTACACCCTTTAACTTTCAAATTCAAATTTTATAGTTGTTGTTATAGCGGACATATAGCGGCATATCATCAATGTAATGAACTATTGGCGCACCCTTTAATTCGTAATTCTAAATATTAATATTTGTTACAATAACGGTCATAGCAATCGACATTCAATCCAATTTTTAAACCATTGCCTATAAAGGTTTTAAAGATGGGCCCATATAATTTAAATTACTTCAATAATGGGGGCACCCTTTAATTTATAGATTTATTTTTGCATAACTTTTTGTTATTGGGAGCTGTAGTAATACGCAGTCATTTTAAATTTTACAGAAGTGTCTCTTACAGTTCATAATATAGACACCAAATCAAGTTGCAGGTTCTTAAATATAAAGTGAGATGTAAATATAAAGAAAATGTTGTGTCACCCTCACTTTCTGAACTTCTATACTTTTGCCAGGTTTTAAAAAACTCGTTACTCTTACAGTTTATTTAAAAAAATTTTTCGCCATTAGGTTGTGATTTCCCTTCTATAAATATTTTAATTTCTCTATCATTAAGCAAAATATTAATTTTACAATGACGTGGGTACTTTTTGTAAGATTGGTTAATCCTACCTATTAAAAATACTTTCCAAAATCCCTTTAAAGAGAATAGGAAAAGAAGCTCCGGTAGTGCGTGGACTTTGTCGAACCAAAATAATATTGATTGACAAGGGTATTTATCGTACTTTTATTTCTTAAATAAGTTGTTTAAATGGATGTTGTCTACAACGAACGCATTATCTGGATCGCTAGGATCCAGATAATGCTTCACTACATTCTTCTGGTATTTAATTTTTTCTGGCCGTAAACATTTTTTAGATAATTTTTATGTCTTAACACAAATAAAACTAAAACAAACTTGAGCCGAACTAATTACTTTAATTGTTATAAAAAATATCCTTTACCTTAGTGTTTCTCCGGTTAAAATTTTTTTATTGAATCGAACGCGAAGACCTGTAGGTCTTTCAAATGTTATTAAAGCGCTTTATAAACGATTAGGCTTGCAGAAAAATAGAAAATTATTGATATAAAAATAATTAGTTCGCAAACTCACTTGACACAAGATTACACTTCATAAATAAGTTTCCAATAACACGTCCGACTGGGAACCTTGACATGTATCTAAGCAAAGGGAATATTTAGTACAGCACTCAGCAAATTATAATTTAATTTAAATTAATATTTAAACAAGGCTTAGTGGTAATTCATAATCACCCTTATTAAAGTTGTTGGCGCCGTATCGTCGTCGTCGTCGTTTTAGTATCAATATCACTTCGTATCAATGTCGACGTCAATTCAACAAAAATTTTGCATTTTATAACATTCCTGTGACGACGTCGACGGTTTATCGATTTTTATGATCCCTAAGTTTTTTGTTAAATTTTATTTGTGTTTGACACTTTTATGGTAAAATGTTCTCCATTGGTGAAGAAAGTTTTAATTTAATTGATGATGAAGACTCGGAAAAACATAAACTTGTGCTGGAAAGAAAACTTTTTAGGCAGAATTGCAATATTTTTAATTTGGCGGATCGCATGTTTTGCCTGTTCCTGCCTGCCCTTCTACACTAAATCAGTTTGATTGTTGCATTGCCATTTTCTTCAAGAAGGTTTGCTACAGCTACTTCCACCGGTACTAAATAAAAATTGTTTAAATATTCCGCTGCCAGTGACTTTACACTCCGCTTTATCAGCAACCATCTTTTTTCACTTTGAATTTATAATTTCGCCATATCCTAAAAGTAATTTTGACGAACTTTTTTATAAATCCATTGTCGACTCTTTATTTTGTTACATTTTGCCAGCCATCTGATAATCTTTTAGGTGGACCAAAAGAATTTAGAATTTTTCCAATTTCTTCACATTTTTCTTTAAAATTGCATGGAGCAGTGCCTCTACGAAAACCCATTGCAAGAGATGGATTCTTCTGCAATTCTTCCACCAATTTCTCAAATTGATTTGCATTTGTTATCTTCACTTTTTTTAAATTTTCAATGTTATGTTTGGTTTAAATTACTTCCAGTCGTTATGCAACAAGGCGTCGACAAAAAACCGAGTCACGTTTTAATTTTTTGTTTGCAAATACATATACACTGTTAATACTGACGCACAACTTTTTTTTAAAAACGAATTTAAATTAGTAAGTTTTAATGTTAAATTTTTATTTTTAACTATTGACTCAATATGATTTAATTCTTCACAATAGAATAAAAAGACTTCAAAACTGGTACACAGAAGGCAGAGGGTCATCGAAGATGAAATAAAACTTGCAATATACACTCTGTTTAAATTTTAATTATCTATCCAAGGTAATATACGTCAAATAATATCATTTATAAAGACGCCCTTTAATTTCCATTTTTTTACTATATAATTGTTATTTTATAAAAGTTTAAAGCCATTAACTAAAAATATTATTATTATATTATACAGCAGAGAAAGAAAAATAGAATTACATTTGGTTATTGTTGTTTTTGCTTAAACTTTGATTTTTGTCTTTGCTTTATTGTTTTGACAAAAATCTTTAGTTTATTTAAAATATTTGTCAGAAGTCTCCTGACGAGTTAAGTAAGCGATAACGAAATGGCCATCGAGACGTGCTTTGACCTTCAATAATCAATATCGGTGATTTAAATAATAAATCGGGAGAATAGCATGAAAAAAAGAATTTTTTTTTGAAATTTGAGGAAAAATATTATTTTTACTTCAGTGTTGTCAGATTACTGGATTTACCCCCAATAGGGGATATTATTTTTAAAATGGGGATCAAATTTGAGCTTGGGGATTGAGGAGTTCTTTGAGAATATATTTTGTCCTTTGGGGACTTAAAGATATTTTTTGGGATTTTTTTTTAAATTATGTTTTTTGTTGTTGTAATTTTACTATTATTAAATAAATTTTACTTCTATGTAGCAAACGTGCAAGCCTCCTAGTACGGTAACAAAAAATATTGTTAAAAATTATGACATTTCTCTCCGTAAATTTTAATGAATTTGCCTTTTTCAGCAATGAAGTTAATGAAAACCAAAATAAGAAAAATAATGCAAAACAATCTTCCGCAATCATGATATTCTCATGAAATATTTATTTTTTAAACTAAACTAAAAAAATAAAATATATTACTCCTGGAAAAGCATGTGCATATGGCCATTTCGCTACTGCTCTTATATAGCTCATCAGTGAATTCTACCCGAATTTTGCAAGGAAAATCTCAGAGTCTTATACTTAAAGCCAAATTGATTAAATAGTATTATTTGTAGTGTGGATTTTTGCTGATAATTAAAACTGTTTTTGGGGAATTGTGGGGATTAAATTTATCTAATTGGGTATAAGACTCGAAAAAAATCTCAGAACCCTGGAATGTAAATTTTGATAAATTTAAACTTTCTGTAACATTTGAAACGATCAGTTCATGTTCTTCAACTAACACATCCATGAGTTAACACATTTTTTTCAAACTTAAAACTTTTTCCTTCTTGTCATGGGAAACCTTAGAGTCACGTTCTGTGTAAATTTTTAAAAATAGTGCTATATACTATATCAAATGTAGTACATATAGTAGCACCCTATAATATCTAATTTAAAGTGTTAAAAATTGTTGTTATGGCGAACATAGTTCTGGGTAAATTTTAAGTGTGTGTATATAACGTTTTAAAAGATTAAATCATTACGGCAGCTGTGAGGTCCCCTTATAATTTTTTTATACCTGTAATCTTGGTTATTGTAATACACACTTTATTAAAATATTGAGTGTCAGTCTAAAATGGTTCAAGCAATAAGGCTATAAAAACTAAAGAACAATAACTATGGTTACATACTCGAAACTCTAGTTTTAATTTTTATTCTTATTGGTGTTCAAGTTCTGTAAATTTTAACCTTCTCTTTGTAACAGTTTAAAAAATAATGTCACATATTTAATTCAAATTCCATCACTTATGGGTACACCCTTTAATTTGCAATTGTAAATCTAATCTAAGCAAGGACACATAACAAAAGTAAATTTAAAACTCTCAAATAACAAAATTTCAAAGAAACTAAATTCCATTTTGAAATTTAAAAGTGGTTTCATTCCGAAGAAAGCTTTCGTTTTCTGAAGAATCAATTTGCGGAATTGAAACCACTTTCGATCGGAATTGAGTTCTGTGACATGCTTGATTGTGTGTAAATTACAAGTTAATTACTATAACGATTTAAAAGATATGGCCGCATAAATCATATAAATTTAGCTATAAGAAATTTTATATATATTTTTTAAAACTTTTCATTATTGGGAGCTATTGAAACCAACTTTGTTAAAACCTATATAGTTTTCGTGGTGGTTCAGTAGCCATGTAAAGATCATGTGTGTAGTTTGGGGGGCCCCCTTTAATTTAATATTATGACTTTTAATTTTTAATAATATGAACTTTTTTCAATGGGACCTGTTTTAAGGCATCTTTATCTTTTATCTTTAAAATATATTTTCGTTCAGAAATAAACACTCTCTTCGGTTACCAAAAAAAAAAAAAAAAAAAAAAAAAAACTTAAGATGATTTTATAAGCTTCTTTACTTGGAAATCAACATTTTTAAATGTAAATTTTCAATCGGTTAAAAATTTAAAATTTTTCCACATATTCGAAATGTGTACAAGAAGTAAAAACCGAAATTTCTTAAATTGTTTTTTAATAATTAAATTTTAATGACAAAATATTTAGAATAATTTAAGCTTTTAAAAAATCTATATTTAAAAAAAAATTGCGATTTCAACCAGATTAAAAAGTTCTGCAAAAAAGTTCAGAAATTAGTTATTGGATGAGAATATACACGAATGTAATTTTTCATATTAAAAAAACGAAGCAAGTTTTTTTTTGTTGAATATTGCATTTAAAAAAAATTTATCAAAAAAAGATGTTGGCAATGCTGTTGTAACTGGCGGCCATTTAGTTAGCGGTAAAGTAATTTATGATTGGTTTGGTTTGACATTTCAACATAAAAAAACTGACGCCGGAAAAACGATTCAAAATTGTGCACGCATTCCGTTCGGAATACGTATAGCGCACTATCGTTGATTTTATGATCAAGATAATCCTCCATCAGAGCAGTTAATTCGAATAACGTTGGAACTTTTTTAATTACTTTAACACTAGAAGCGCCGGAACTTACAACCCCCCAAGAACCGCCGCTGTGCCAAAATTGTCCCATTGTGTATATTACAAAGTTATTTGAAATATGATATGAAACTTATGATTAAAAATTTTTATTCATGAAAAACAGAAACACAACAATTTATGAATTCTAGGTCTGATAAAAAAATTAAAAGATTAATTATTGGGCTGATGGCCTTGGCAGCTAATGCCCTAGTCTATAAACCTTTAGTCTAGGAATTTATTTCTTGGATTAAATTAATGAATAATAATAATAATAATAATAAAAGATTAATTATAAAAGAAGATAATTGAATACTTATTTGAAAATTTTTTTTGTATTTAAAAAGCAAGTATTGAATAAATAATATGCATGGCTCATACACTTACTGCACTCTGTTTTTTTGCACTGATGGTACTTCACAAATGACTTGCTGTTTACACAGTTTGATTTGACCAGACATCATGAACGTTTTTCCTGCCATTCTGGTATGTATTCTGGAATATCTGAGGGTATTGATTTTTTCTACTAATCATATTTTTAGATACTAACTCTTCGCCTAGTTGCAAGAGAAAATCTCTCCATTTAATTTTGTTATTGCTGATAAGTTCAAATATTATCCATGAGTTTATGGCTGCTAGATGTAATATATTATTAAAAATGTGTAAATCGGCCAACGTCTAGATGCTGCCTTTATTGTGTACTTAGGGCTCATTGAGTCCACGAGATCTACTCCGTATTTCGTGCTATTGTAGAATAACACTATCTCTTTTTTAACTGCCGTAGAGCTTATTGTTACATCTTTATGCATAGTGCTGAAAATCAGCACATTTTTGTTGGATTTAGCCTGATAAACTGACAAAGAGCAGTCCTGCTGTATAGCCCGGCAATGGGTATTTTTCTTAGAGCTCTATTAATCATGCCCACGATGCTAGTATTGTTGGACTTCAAATATGCCGGTTGCAAGTAAAAAGTTGTCACAAGTAACATTTCTGCCTTCATTGATATAAGGATCCATTAATTTCTTCAATACCCAATCTTCCAAACGCTCCTCATTTGGTCTATTTTCATTCTTGCCAAGATAAGGAAAAACATTTCTTATATAATTTTCATCGCTGTCAACCGCCATCCAAAATTTTGACCATATTTATCAGGTTCTTAGCTTATAAATTTTGTAAATCGACAGCGACACTTAAAGGGAAAGAGTTGTTCGTCAATTATTATGTATGGGCGGGTACGTAATACGCTTGTGAGCTTGCGATATATTCATACCAAATTTCGGAGATCATACCAAACTTATCTTTATTCAGTCTTTGTCGTTTAGTTGTCTAGTGATGAATTTTCAGAAACTTCATTATCTCTCGAAATCGATTTCGGGGCATAACTGCCTTTATAATTGGATTATCCCATTTTGTTTACCATAATGAGTCCATATGTAATAAACTTGCACCAATTGCTCCTCGAATGTATAGTATACCAATTAAGTCCTCCAATCCCTTCATTGTATATTCTAATATATGTTGCATCATTCTTCTTGTAACTATTAGTTTCCAAGCACTTTCACAAGTTTCATCTATGTTACGCATCGCATACGAGGTTGGTACACTGCAGTCCCTAAAAACGTTTTGGCACCCATGCCTGCCAGCTGTATTCCCTCCTGCAATTATTGTCCAAACTGTTCCATCGGGCGAAAAAATAGCTTTATTTGAATCTGATATTTCTGTACGGTTATGCGTTCAAGTTGTAGGTAACAGTTGCAGACGAACGCCCGCGGGACGCTCGAAACACCGTTATTTTATTTTTGCATCGATGTATTTTAGTTTGCAGATACAAAAGTTATGTATTTTTTTCTTAACTATAAAAAATACTGAGGAGACAAAAATGACCCATCGGCAGTTCAAGGTAAAACACACTTTTTTTTAAATATTTGCATGTGAAAAAATTTTATACATTTTCAGCTTAATATATACATAAAATTAATAAAAGTCAAAAAGTCTCATAAATCAAAATAAAAAAATAAAGAAGTTAAGGGCCACACAACTCGCATGTGGGACAAAATTGGCACGGTGGCGTTTCTAGTGTTAAATGATAATTCGCATCAATGGAGACGTCAAATTGTGCGAGCAGATACAAGCGCGGCGTAGAGAAACACTCGAATTAGTCTATTCGCCATCATGCACAGGAATTGGATTTGAGTCCATCCACTGTTTAGAAGATTTTGCAGAAAGGTGTTGTTTATCATGCTGACAAAATCTAACTTGTGCATCAATTAAAGCCACACGATCATCTAGTAAGGCATAGATTTGGTGGATTGGCTTAAACCAAGTCTAACGCTGATCCTATTTGTCATAAGTGATTTTGTTTAGCGGTGAAACTTACTTTTGCTTAAATGGATAAGTCAATAAACAAAACTGCCGCATTTGTAGTGATTATAATCTTTAAGTTTATAATGAGACTACGTTACATCCAGTCAATTTTAAATGTTTGGTTTATAGGCTTGTGGAGTCGTTGGTCCGTACTTCTTTGAAAACATTGCTGGTCAGGATGTAATGGTCAATGGTAACCGCTAAAGTGCCATGTGTACTGACTATTTCGTTCATCAACAGAATAATCATGATGTGCAGAAGCTGTGGTTTTAATAGGACATCGTAAAATGTCACACAGCTCGAGCCACAATAGATTTATTAAAGAAAGCAATTGTTAAAGGTATAGTACCAAGTTTCAAACCCGTGAATTGGCCGATTTTTAATTAAACTGTTCAAAGGATAAAACACTGGTTTTTTTTACCTTAAAACATATTACTCGTATTGAAATTTATTTTTTTTTTCGTTTTAATTTTTTTTTTAATATTATCATTAACTTTAAATTGTCTTTTTTTTTTGACTACCAACAAGTTAACGCTGCTAGTAAAATGAATTAATTATATTATTTTGTCATCTCGTTTTCTTTAATTAAACACAATTTAGTATTTGTTTTCAATACTGCCACTGCAATACGAAATCTTTTTCATTTTATGTTTAATATTTATTTATTACGTTTATCATTTTGATTGTTGTGATTGCTGCTCTTAATGATTATAATTCAGTTATAAATTAAATTAAGTTTCTATTGCCATTGCTTTTTTTCGTTAAATGAAATGATAGTCGTTGCAGGAAAATAAAATAATAAATTAAATAACTAATGCCAATGAATAAGAGAAAATTTTGTGTTAAGCTGGAAGATTTTTCTCTATTTTTTTCTATTGATTTTTATAGGTTTCAAGTAGATTAAAGTGATTTTTGAATAAAAGTATCGAATGAATTTTGTGAAGTAAATAAATAAATTTTCATGAAAAATTTATCAACAGTTTTTAGAGCTAATATTACCTTTTTGTAAAGGGTAATTCAAAATTTATGAAATGTTTTTTTCTTTTTTAATGCTAAAAATTGCCACTTTGCGACTTTACTGGCAGAATTCTGCCTTTCCTCAAATTTAAGCAAAAGTTTGCTGAGGCAAACCTGATTGCTTGATACATATGTCAATCGATCAGATATAGTGTCGAGGAAGGTGCTATTGGAATCAGCATGATCAGTCCATGTCCTTCAACGCAACAGGCAAAACACCAACACCACGATATATTATTAAAATATAAGAAAAAAACATCAAGTGAAAAAATTGGCGCTGCCCATATTTTTCGAGTTACGGGGTCTAAAATTAATTTTTCTTAATAACAATATGGGTACCATTTTGAATAGGTCTTATGCTAAAATTGTTTAAAAATTTTAACCCATTAATAGCCGCTGCCATTTTTTGTAAACTTTTATACAGTGGTGTTCGATAAAAGAGAGCCAACTTGATCTAACATTTTTCAAACTAAAAATAATGTACAACAGTCTTTATAATTATTTCTTTTTTTATATTTCTATTTACTCACAAACTAAATGATAAAAAAATATAGAAAATGTGGAAATTCAAAACTTTAATAAAAATTTATCCATTAAATATTAACAGGTCACCAGGTCCGGTCTGTGCATAAAAATAGAGGAAGCAAATTTAGTTACCTAAAATAATTTTTTTTTGGTTTACTGACTGGATTTTTTCACATTAATTATTATTTCTTTACCTCAGTACTCAGCATCGTTTTAGGATTGAGTCTACAAGTTTTTGGCGGGTTTCTAAAGGAATATTTTTCCGCACATCCTGAATTAAAGGCCAAGGTTCGTCCTTATCTAATAGATTTATTTCTCGAATACACATTTTTAATATTTTCCATGAGTTCTCGATAGGATTTTAGTCTGGGGACTGCGCCGGCCAGCTTAAAACCTTGACGTTATGTTCTTCAAACCACTTTTTTACCCCCTTCGATGTGAGATTCGAGTCATTGCCTTATTCAAACACATATCGAAATGGCATTTGTAATTCGGCAGAAGGCACCATCCCAGCAAAAAATTTTTGAAAAGCTAATCGAGTGTGGAATTAAGCATTTTTGGCAGAAGTACTTTCCAACTAGATTGCCAACTTAATGATTTTAACAAGGCACGAGACTTTTATAATCAATTACTGAGAATCGATTACATTAAATGTTGTAGGAAATAATGAGTACCATTAGTACAGTAATCTCTTTTAACATAAAGAACTAGTTCCATTTTTTGAAACTAATGTAATGCGTTTTGTAAGCGAGTAACAAAATATGGTAATCACAAAAGTAAGTCATTATATGGCAACTACTTTTTAAGGTAATGTCTAATTTTTTGCTGGGATAGTGTCATTAAGAATATTTGTTTAATAAGCGGCATCCATTCTACCCTCAATTCGAAATAAAGGCGCAGTACCATAATAAAAAAAAACATCCCCACACCATTATATTTTTGCCTTTGAAATAAACAAATTAACTTCACTTCGTCAGACCATAGAATATTTCTCCATTTGCTTACAGACCAATCTACATGATTCTGGGCAAATTCCAATCTTTTCTTTAGTTGATTTTTACTTGGGTATGGCACCTTTCTCTTACTTCTAGCCTTCAAATTATTTCTAATAAGAAGCCTTCTTATGGTTCAGATAGAACCATCTAGACTACGCTCCTTTTTAGAGAAGGAAGAGGTGACAAAAAAGATCTTTTTATACATGACGCAAAATTTTCACTCCACAGAAGTGTAATTTTCGATGGTCTTCCTTCAATTTCTCCTTGCTTTAATTTTTTACTGCATTTTCCACAATTTTTTTATGAGCATCCAATTATTTTGGCAATATGTCTATAACTTTTTTCTTTATTATGGAGTTTTTATATTGTATCCCATTTCTTGGTACAATGTTTTTCTCCTATTGTCTCCTCTACCTATTGTAAATACTATTATAAAAAAATGATGGTTGATTCCTTTAGAATTGTTCTTAAAAACACAAAGCTAAACTTTTTTTACACTTTTAATTAAAAAAAAAAGAAATTTAGTTTGTAACAATTAATTATTTTCCATAACTGGCTCTATTTTTTGGGCATAAAAACTGTGTGTACCCCGTTTTCACATCCAAATTTATACTGATAATGAAATGAAAATTAATGACGCTGAAGCTATTTCTGTAACTGGATTACATTTGTAAGAGATATGTAAAATTAGTGGAACAACTCCTTTTTGCATACTTTTTTGTATGAGGGATTTATAAGGGGTAAAACTATTGGGGATCAGGTGGCTCTATTTAATTGCATATCACTGTCACTCCAATATTTGCTTTTAATTGGAGTTACTTCACTGAACTAGATTTATATAGATAGTGAAGGGTATATAAGATTCGGTATAGCGGATATAGCACTCTTACTTGATTTTATTTATTTTTTTTTTGCACGCATTTCGTGCGCACTGTGTTCACTATTATTATCTCAAAACCTATTCCGGCCTTGTAAGGCTTATTCGATCGAAAACATTAAAGATTCGGCTGACGAAACAACAAACATTGGCAAGATAACCATTTTTAAAATTAGGCCTTCGTTGCAGTACCAGGAAAACACTTTCATGAATTCCTGCCTACTAACTGTCCAATAACGTTAACTTACCCTCATTGTCAAATTATTTTTATTTCAAACTGGAAAAAGCCCACTTTCAGTTAAAAGATTATGTTAACAAAAATATCGTTTCTAAGGCACATGAACATTTTTTTTAAAGTGCTTATCTATACTTATCTTGAACTCAATTAAATATTTTCTATTTTCCCCAGGGTATTTTTTTTTATCAAAAATAGTACATACTCCCACACTATGCAATTTCCAATTATTTTTGAAAATTTTTTATTTCATATTTTCTATTTCTAAAAGTCAATTTGCATGCAAATTAAAATATTTATATATATAAAAATCATAAGAATTTTGTTTTTATTAGAAAACTATAAAAAAATCCAGTGCAAAATTTAATTTGATTGTCTTAATAAAAATATTGTATGGAAAGAATAGAAAATGCAATATTTTTAATTAAAATGGATTTTAATAAGTCAAATAAAATAAGTTTCCTTTTTGTAAAACCAGAAAGAGACTGGCGTGCTTTCCTACCCCTCTCAAAACCATTAAAATACCATAATACTTTTTGTAAATTAGTAAATATATCAAATTACTAAATTATTTATAGTTAGTAATTTTAAATTAGGATTAAGTTTACGTATATTTAATTACTAATTTTTTTAAGAAGAAAAATTTAGTTAAAAATTTTTGTATAAAATTTTAAAGAAAAAAAGTAATGGTGCTATATTAGGCTTTACCGAATCATTTAAACCCTTCACCATCTATGGAAATCCAATGAAAAAAGCAAATATTGGGGTGACAGAGAATTAAAAAATATGCAAAAAAAAATTTTTATATATAATTTTACATAAAAATGACTTTGGCTCTTAGTGGGTTAAGAATTTTTAAAAAAATTTAGTATTTATTCAAAGATCTCTTCTAAATCTTTAAAATGGTACCCATATTGACATTTGAAAATATATTAAAGAAAGATATGGGCGAGCACCAATTTTTTCACTTGATATTTTTTTTCTAATTTTTTAATTCTTTACCGCCCCATACATTGGATTTGAGTTACTTTATTGTTCCAAATGAAAAAATTAGAGTTAGGCGTGGTGTTTTGCCTGCTGCCTCGAAGGAGATGGACCGATCATGCTGATTTCCAATAGCACTTCTGTCGACACTACATCTGCTCGATTTTCATATTGACGGTCATCGCTCAATTGACCTTGCTTGGGATAAGAAAAAAATATATATATATACCTTAGGGGCGCAGAAATTGATATTGTAGAAATTACATAGTAACTGCAGCGTCAGTTAAACGTAAGGCGTTATAACCTTATACTACCTTTTCGCGTAAATCCATCGGCTGGATATAAAAATTTCTGTCGTATTTCTCATGATCCTGAGAAGAAGAATGTTGATGCTGCCTTTGCCTTTGTCGGATGAATGCTCTTGCATCATTCGCTATTGGAGATCTATCTAACGTCATTTACATTGACTTTGCATGCAGTTTGATTCTTGTGTTAAACACAAGTTTGGTTTTTGTTGAGAACACGTGTATAAAAAGTTTTGTGAATTATAATAAAACTAACCATCTAATAATTCTACAAGATATCGTAGCGAAATCATTTCCTAATATCGTGGCAATTTTTGCTTGGACTACAACAAGAATATCCAAATTATTCACAGAAAAACTCTGCTATCGCGTACCGCGAGAAACACTCGCTACTCACATTCTAAGAATTATGATTTACTAATGACTTCAGCTGAAAATCCATATCATTTATTTTTTTTCTTCTCTAGCCATAAACTATCAACTTTCAAAGCTATTTCAGGTTGCCAATATTTTATAGCACAAATGGTGGCAAATTTGAATCTGTCTTCAATTTTGTGACACACTTTATTTATTAATGGAAATCTCTAATGATTGGTAAATGGCTGACTGAATGCATATTTTTTAATTCATTAGCTTATGATTTTTTTTGCAGTGGATATTTTTATAAACTCTTGCGGGATTTTAGTTGTTAATAACTTTAATTTTTTATTCTTCAAGAGGAATTAAAATAATTGGTTTCCTCTTTAATTATGACAATGGCTGAAATGAAAAATTGTATAAAAAATGTTAAATCTGCTTTAGAATATGAAAACAAAAGCATAAATGTATTAAGCGAGGAAAAATGTAATTTTCACAATTAAAAAAAGTAAAAAGAAAAACCTCTTATATAATTTTTTTTTTAATCTTGTGCATAAAAACTATTATGCAGCGATTTTTCTTTAATATAGAGATAGACGAAAGGAAAAAAAAAAACTATAAAATAAAAGACAAAAGACTTGGTATTGTCTTGGTATCTATCATGTTCTTCGAGGCTCCCCCCCGGGGGTACCAAGAGTCTGTGCTGACCTAACCTAGGTGCAGACGAGGATCCTTGGGGGTATAGGGGGAACCAGTTCCCCGGTGTTGCAGGCACTGAAGCTGGATAGACAGTTGGGTACTGTCGAAGGATTTTAACAGTTTCCTTAATTAATAATAACGTATGAATAATAATAGCCTAAATAAACTGGTACCACGGTAACCGGTGGCTAATACAGAGAGCCGCCCATCTCTGTAGCCGGTTATTGGTGAGGTCCCTTCGGGGTATACGTGGTGGCTGTTGGTTAAAAAGTCTATATCTGAGGGTCTGGCGCAGAAAAGATGGAAAGTGTGCTGTTGCACTCTCAACAAACGGGGTTGGATAGGCTCCTACCCTAAAGCAAAGGGGAAGTTTATGGTCCTGTAAGCCATGTTGTTGAAATTGTAACTCTGTTGGCTACGTCCGATGAAGGGCGCTAGTCGACGCTTTGTATTTCACTCAGTATTCTACTATTATTGGCAGGTACTGACGTTAATCTGTATCACGTATGTCCTTCGAGGCAGCGAGCAAAACAACACGCTTGCCTTTAATTTTTCCATACCATATGAAAAAACTAGGTAACTCCAATAAAGAAATATATGAGGCGATAGAGAATTAAAAACTAAGAAAAAAAAAATCTGGTGAAAATATTGGCTCTCGCTCATATTTCCCGAGTTATGGGCCTCTGAACTTGTAAAATTTTTAAAATATCTATATGGGTATCATTTAAAAGCTTTTGAAGAGATCTTTGAGGAAATACAGAAATTTTGTATTATTGCTTAACCCATTAAGAGCCGATTACATTTTTATGTAAAATTAATTTTTTTCTTATTTTTTAATTCTCTACCACTTTAAATTGTCCTTCACATAACTAGATTTACATATTTGGTGAAGGATATATAAGATTCGGCATAGTCGAATATAGTATTTCCAGAAAAACGAAAATTGCTTTGTTAATTTTATTTCTAAATATTTGAATAGAAATAAATTTAATCATAATGAAATGAAAAAAAAACTTTTTGAATTTATAGTACAACAATTAAATGAATTTGACTGCTAAATGATTAATGATTTTAATTTCGTGGTCGGTGAATGTTAAATTGATTGGAAAATTTTTATAAGTAAATTTAAAGTTTTTTTAATTTTTTTTTTCTTGATTATATTACCTTTTTTATGTTTAATTTTGTATCTTAAAATAAACAAAACACAAGGGCCATAAATTTGTAAGTATTTTACTCTAATTGATTTTTTAATTCCGTATTTAATGAAACAATTATTAGGTTGCCAAAAACAACTGACAACTTAATAAATGGCATTAAGTGGTAAATTTGTTATTTTTTTTTTGTTACTTACCTTCTCCTTCTTCTCCTGCTTTTCAAACTTTCAACAAGCCATTTATGACTCCATCAAAAGTTGATTGTTACAAGTTACAATTTGTACATTTTTAATTTTTTTGAATAATTTATGGGCAGAATGGCGATTCTTAACTTATTAGCGGTTAACAGAAGGGCCAAGAAACAGGCGTAATAAATAAAAAAAATTTAAAGTGGAATTTTATATAAAATTGTTAAAAGTTCAGAACGTTTAACATTGAACGTCCGCTTTTTATTTGTGGAAAAGACTTCATTTGTTCGCTTTTTTTTGTTGGTATTGTTGGAAAACCTTAAAGTAATGAAAGTATTTTTTTTGTAAAAGAAATGAAGTAAAAAGGATATTAAACAAACAAGTATTTCCTTTGTGCTATGGTTGCTGTAACAAAAACAGAATAAAAAAGTTTAAAGTTCTTTCTCCTTCTTTTCTGTTGATTGTTACAGTAATAAATTGCAGCCATTCATTTGTTCCATGAAGAGTTTTTCTTTTGCTTAAAATTTTCATTTAATATTCTTTTAGGTTGCTGCAAATTAAAACGTTTAATAAAAGCTTTCTTTTAAATGGTGTTTTTCTTGATTATTGGCATTAAAAAAATCTTTTTATTATTAAAAAAAAATAAAATAAAAAAAGTATATGTAATAAATAAAAAAAAATATTTTAATTCGGCTTAAGGTCACGTATATTTAAATTTAAAGATTTCTTATTTAGAGATTTTTGTTTAAATTTATAATTAATTTTGATACATACACGTGCATCTGATAGTTACAAGGAAAGGCTAAAAATGTAAAAAATAATAGCCCTATTCACGATCTTTGTGCAATGGTCTTGTATCATAGCATTTGCAAAAAAGTGTAGCATACTTTTAGTTTACACCAACAAAACACACAGTAATGAGTAAAATATGCTACACATTTTGCAAATGCTATGATGCAAGACCATTGCACAAAGATCGTGAATAGAGCTAATATTGTTAAGCAATGCTACAGCCTGCAATTTCAAGCGTATTGAGTGCAAGCTTAAATATGGGTACTGTAAGATAGCAAAGAGGTTTCAAATAAAATCTCTGCTTAAATAATTTTAAACAAATTTATTTTTAATTAACTTTTATTTACCAATCTAAATATTCTGGGTTGAGCTTTACGTCAACGAGTTTTTTAATTTTCGTTAAATATTGTGCTACGTAATGTACGTTGATCTAATGAAACATACTTCAACAGCACTATGATAATGAATGTAATCTTTCGTTGAAGTAACGAAAGATATTTCAAAAGAAATAATTCAGTTTATTAAAGTAAAATTTTACTTTTATATACATCTGTCGTCTACGTAAAAGTGTCCCTTTTTATTAGAAACAGCACTCAACTTATGCAATGCATTGTGCCAGAAGTAGAAAATTAGGCTATGGAAAAGGAGGTATAAAAAGTAGTGCTTGTGGAAATATCTAGAATCTTTGGCTTCTCTTGCAAACGACCGAGCAACTTCTTAATAGTTTTTGAGCACCAGCCCATGCATGAGAGATGTATTCCATTTTCCATAGCTTAACCTGTAATTACATATTAACAAAACTCCTAAAGGAGTTTTGTAAATATGTAATTACAGGCATATAAGTGGGTCTATTAGAAATTTATTGAAAAATTTGACTGATTGCTTTAAGGTTCAGGGGCAATAAATTTATTAAAATTTTTATACAGGAATTTTCCTAATTGTGACTTTTAGAAAAATTTAAAAAGTTGTAGGTTCCTTCCTGTACAAAAAAAATTATGTGCTATTTCTATATTACAGGCGATCAACACGTCTGAAAAATTTATATGAAAATAACTCAAAAAACTGAGTGCTTTTCATATAAATTTTTCAGACGAGTTGATCGCCTGTAATACAGAAACAGCCCATTAATTTCAAAAATGCATATTTCTTATTCTCTATCAAAGATATTGAGTTGGAATTTAGTTAAAATTTTAAACTTTATATAAAAAAAACTAACTGGAGAAAATATTGGGAAAAAATTTTTGTTAAATGAAAAAAAAATTGTGCTAAACTCTTGAATAGTTTTTCCATACTCCTAGTTTTTTTTTTTGGCAAAGGCGCCCTATTTTGGGATTTTATTGCTTAAAGTATGTGAAATTTTTAACATATTTTGTTTCTAACCCACTGTGCATTGTCGGTTGTACATCATTAAATGGAACACATTCATGTTACAATAAATTTAATTGGATTTAAACTTTTTATATTAAAAAAGGATTAAACAATGTTCGTTCATCTATATTTTATTCATACACGTAAATAGATACACTAAGGGTGCATAACATTGTCGCTGATCATTTTCCTTAACTTTTATAAAGTACCGTCAAGTCGGATTAAAAGGCAGAGCACCAGTAAAGACCACATTATGTACTTTATAAAATTTATGTTAAAGAAAAATAATAAAAATCCCCCTTGTTGTTGCTTTAAAGTTTAAAGCCATCAACATCATACTTTCTAAATGTTATTCTCATTTAGAGTCATTTAATCACAGAATGATGCCACAAGTAAAACTAGTGCAGCAGCATCAAATTCCATAAAAAAATAAACAACACAAAAAAGAAGAACAGAATAAATTGGCTCTGTTGCATAGCAATCGTTGCATTGTTGTAAACTGCATTTTGAATGCACAGTGAAGCGAAAAAGAAAGAGATTAATTAAAAAATGTATTACTTACTCAAATTTCTTAATTAAGTTGATCTGTAAGAAACTAACGAAGGTAAGAAGACTACAGCGTAGACTTTCAAACTGTTGAATAAGTACCTAATTCGAAGCTTTTTTTAAAGTGGTTGAAGGAGCCTTCCACGTCATAAAACCACTAATTTGTCTACTTTTAGTGTATTGCAAGAGATTAAAATTTGTGCGTTTGGGAGGGTATTGACTTAAGCAAATAAAGAATTAAATTTTTATTTATCAAAGATAATGCGATAAGTAAAGTGATCGTTTAGGTACTCGTTACTCTTAAAAGGTTTTTTTTATAAATTTGTCATTCCGTGCGTAATTTCTACAATATCTATTTCCGACCCCATAAAGTATATATATTCTGACTTCTTATGCATATCGAAGTCGACTGAGCGATGTCCGTTTTTCCGTTGAAAGCGGTGCTATTGGAAATCAGTATGATCGGTCCATGTCCTTTGAGGCAGCAGGCAAAACAACAAGCCTACCGCTAATTTTTTCATGAAATGACACAATAAAATAACTCAAAACAAAAAAAAAAAAAACAGAAAATAAATATATAGGGCGATAGAGAATAACAAAAAAAGGAAAAAAAACAGCCACTGAAAAAAATGGGGCTCGCCCATATTTTCCAAGTTACGGGGCTTTGAAATTTTTAAATTTTTTAAGATATCAATGTGAATATTATTTTAACGCTTTTCAAGAGATCTTTAAGGAAATACTAGATTTTTTAATAAATGCTCAACCCATTAAGAGCCGATGTAATTTTTATGTAAAATTATATATTAATTTTTTAATTCCCTGTCACCCCAATATTTCCTTCTTACATATATACTTATGTTTCGAGATTTTATCTATTGATATTACAACGCATAAAAATACTAAATCACAGATATTGCTCATTATATTTTTAATTTTAACATAACTCAAAGGAAAAATAGGAAAACCTTTATTTAATTTTAAATGAGTATCAAAATATACTGGAAACTGTATATGTATATAATTTCGTTATCAAAAATAACGCTTACATACATATTATTTCCGATTTGGTGATTTTTGTTTTCTTAACTAGTCCAAGCTGACTCTCTGCATTCTCTTATCAGTGGATAAGTAGAATTTCCTGACGAGTCAAAATATTTGCTGTTGAGTATATTTATGAAATCAAATATATAGTTATACCCAGTTTCATTGTAAAGTAGCTGTGTAGAGTATCTCCAATGTTTTTTTATTAATTATTTTTACACATTTGTTTTGGATTACCTGCAGTTTCTTAATGTGAGTTTTTGCAGCCTTATGCCATATTGGACATGCATACGTTAAGGTTGGTCTTATCACACTCTTGAATAGTAAATTTTTATTTTTAATATTAAGATTTGAACGATAACTAAGTAAGGGCCACAAAGCTCTCAATATTTTAAGGGATTTCTTGCAGATTTCTATTATGTGTTTTGCAGACTTTAATTTCTTGTCTAAATGCATGCCAAGGTATTCGACACTATTTTGGGCTGTTATTAGTTCGTTGTTGAAACGTAACTGACGGGTGGGTATGCGTTTTGGGGAGTTGTTAAAAGGAAAGATGATGCTCTGTGTTTTGCTGGTATTGATTTTAATCTTCCATTTGTAAAAATATTTTGCGCAGACAGCAAACCCTTTTTCCATTTTCTTTAATAGTGCCTTTGTTAGTTTACTGGACGTTATTAGGGCTGTATCATCTGCATAGTATGCGACTTTCATGTAATTGGGTGGAGTAAAGTCCGAGGTATAGATTGAGTAGAGCAAAGGTGATAATACAGAACCTTGAGGTAAACCTGCTAATGACTACTACAAATTTTCTGTCGGAAAGAAAATCTGCTATAATTTTACATAAATATCTCGGTATATTACAATGCATTAATTTGTATATACGTCCGTTGTGCCAAACGGTGTCAAAAGCCTTTTCTACATCTAGTAATATAAGGCCCGTAGACTGTTTGTTTCGTTTATTTTTCTTTTTAACGTTTGTGATACGAGTACGATTAATTTGATGTACAGCACTATGTTCTTTTTTGAAGCCAAATTGTTCATTAGCTATTAATGATGTATTTTTCATTACGTCAAATATTCGGTTTTGAATAATTTTTTCATATAGTTTTCCCAAGTTGCTTAACAGACTTATAGGTCTGTAGCTGGTAGGGTCATTTTTGGGTTTGTTCGGCTTAGCAATTGCTATAACTTTTGTATTTTTGAAATGTTTTGGGAAGTAGTTTAATTTTAGACAACTGTTGTATATTATCATCAGCAACTTTACGGCTTTTGGGGTAAATTTTTTATCAAAATGTTAGAAACATCATCTAGCCCAGGTGATTTTGAAGATTTAAGTGACGCTATTAATGAGTTGATCTCGTTTAACGAAACTGTCTTAAGATTGTCGGTGTGCACAGGTAATGAAGTAAGTCTTTTTACATTAGAATTAACGGGTTTGTCGATAGAATGTGCGTAAGAAGTTGTGAGACTATTAGAGACAGAGAATGTTTCGGCAAGTATTTGGGCCTTTTCATAATCTGTAATAATATTTTTGTTTCCTTGTGAGAAGTATGAAATATTCCTGTTTTGCTAATCTCTCAAACATCTACTGATTTTCCAAAACGACTTATCTCCTGGCCTTAATTTTTATAACATTTAGCGCCATTTTTCGTTACGGTAAGTGTTTATATCCTTGTTAATCATGCTAGTTAGAAACTTCACACATTGATTATAAAATGCAACTTCTGACACATATGAAGTGCGTTGGCTATTTCTTTTAAATGTTCTTCTTAGTTTTATTAAATTCAAAATATTTGTTGGTAAATAAGTTTTAATGGAGTACAGTAATTTCTAGCTTCTATTGTTATTTTTACAAATTTGTCAATCTCTGAGTCTATTGCTGCTTTGTTGCATGTGATCACTCTTTTATTTTTTAAATTTTGTATTTCCTTAAAGACCTAGTCAAAAGCTTTAAAATGATACCATATTGATATTTAAAAAACAAAATGAAAATTTCAGAGGCCCGCAACTCGAAAAATATGGCCGAGCGTAAATTTTTTCACTTGATGTTTTTTTCTTCTCTATCGCCTCATAGATTTGTTCCAAATTATATGGACAAATTAGAGGCAGGCGTAATGTTTTGCTCGCTGCCTCGTAGGCATGGACCTATCTTGCTGATTTTCAATGGCAAAATTTTTTAAACTATGTCTGATCGATTAGCATATTCAAATTTTCTCTATCTTGTCTAGTGCCTTGACAAAGTTAATTTAAACCCGAAGAAGAACGTACAAACGGACATCGCTTATTCACTTCGTCAGGCATGAGAACTCAGCATATACGCGGTTTGATCAAAAAATAACCGTTAATTCAAATTTTAAAAAAGTATTTATTTATTCATCAATAACTATCTTGTGCCCTTCAAAGTAATCCCCCTCACACAAAACATACTTATGCCACGTTTTTTTAAAACCTCGAAACACTTCTGAAACGCGCTTTTTGGTATCACAAGCAGCTCCTGTTTCGATTTTTTTCTCTTCATCGTTTTCCTTTCATCGATGTCTTCAGTTTTCGGAAGAGGAAAAAGTCAGCGGGGGCCAAGCAAGCTCGTATTCGTTATTAACTATACGACCTTGTGGCAAGAATTTATGATGCACCATGCCATTGCAGTCGAAGAAAACAGTGAGCCAAACCTTCACATTTGACCAAACTTGACATGCTTTTTTCGGTATTGACTCTTCTAGGCGCTTTCATTAGGATAATTGAGCTTTGGTTTCAATGGCAGAGCCATAATGTTTTCATCGGCTGTTGATGTGCTCGGGCGACCAGGACGACATCATTGACATTTTCTCGACCTTTCTGAAGCCGGTTATACCACAACTGAACTTTTGTTTTGCTCATAGTGGACTCGCCAAACGCCACAGTCAAGATTTTAAATGCCCTTGCGCATTTATTTTTATTTCTTACGCAAAACTTAATACAGTTTCTTTGATCCATTTTTCGAACAGTAAAAAATTGAAGAGCAAAACAAAACTGATAACCTAAAATGGCTGATATTGCCAACATACATAACAGACATGTGTACCAACATGTCTGCAAAAAACAAACATAAATGACGATTTGAAATTCCTCCGTCCTGAATTACAATTTATAATATATAATACCACTGTGCAACCAACGTATGCTTGGAAGTTATATGGACCACTAAAACAATAAGACCGTGAATAAAAGTTATTACAAAAAATTTTGTTGTTTTTTTTTTTGCCTTAAGAAAATGTCTGCAAAGTGGCATAATTTATAGAAAAAAAACCAACTCAAGTAAAAAGAAAATGAACTGAGAAAATAAAAAAAGTTTTAATGTTTAACAATGCGGAAATGGTTGGAAAATTTATAATTTAAATACTTCAAATATAAAATAAAGTAAGAAAAAAAAAAATAAAACTAGAAAAAACAAATTAGTCCATTAAACTTCTTACATCGTTTAAGAATTGCATTCCGTTAGCTCAGTGAGATTTTTAACAGCAGCTAACGGCTGTTGTTGCATTTATTGACTGAGAAAAAACTATAAATTTTTACTTTTTGTTTTCCTGCTATTAAAAAAGTAAAAGCGATGGAGTATTACTTCGAAATCATGTTCAAAGTAATTAAAAGTTAATTTCAAATACTTGGCAAAGAAAGTAATTAGCAGCAATTGAGGTGAAAATTATGGCAAACAGTATAAACGATGACAGGGAAATATGTTACACTACGGATTAAGAAGAAATCGTTTTAATTACTGATGCTTATAATCTGTATACAAACGGCACTGCAATATAACAATTTTCAAACAGTTTAATTTGTTGATTTCTATTTTATCAAATATCGGAAAGTGAGTTTTTGTATCCCAAACAACTACTACAACCACTACTTTTACAACTACGGTCAAATAATATGAGTTCGATATTATTCGAACAAAAGTTAAAAATTTTTTTGGGAATATTTCAACGAATAACGAATAGAAAATTTAAGTGCTGTTTCTGTATTATAGGCGATCAACTGGTCTGAAAAATTTATATGAAAAGCATTCAGTTTTTTGAGTTATTTCCATACAAATTTTTTAGACGAGCTGATCGCCTGTAATATAGAAACAGCACATTATTCACAATAATTGTTTCAAGAATTGATGTAATTTGACTAATATGGTCCTATCTTTATATATAAAATTTTAAAAATAAGACAGAGTGTCCACTACTTTGTCTAGTATAATTAGAAGTATACGAGGGCTGCTCTATATATTTCTGGCCTAATAGTGAAAATATATTTATAATCAAAAATGGTTTTATTGTTTTTCAAAGTATTCTCCAGCATGATTTATACACTTTTGCATGCGCTCAAACCAGTTGTCGAAGCACTTTTTCCACTCCGATTGAGACACCACTAAAACATGGTTTTTGAACACAGCTTCTTCTGGCGTCGAAAATCGTTGACCACGCATTTTTTTCTTGATGTGCGGAAACAAGAAGAAGTCATTAGGTGCCAAGTCAGGGCTGTACGGCGGATAACCCATTAATTCGACGTTTTGGCCGGTCAAAAACGCTCTGGTTTGAGCCGATGTGTGAGAGCTCGCATTGTCATGGTGAACAATGATTCGTCGTCTCTTGTTGGTTTTTCAAATTTCTCCGATGACTTCAGGCAAACAAATTGTAGTGTACCACTCAGAAGTAACCGTCCTACGTTGCTCAAGCGGAACAGTCGCCACATGACCAGTTTTGCCGAAGAAACAGGCGACCATTTGCTTCGAAGTGCTTCTTCCACGAACAACTTTCATTGGATTTTGCTCGTCTTTGAAGACCCACACGATCGATTGTTGTTTCGTTTCGGGCTCATACGAATAGATCCATAATTTGTCACCTGTGACGATCTTATAAACATCTTTTGAAGCACCGCAATCTTATTTTTGCAACATTTCTTTGCACCAATCGACACGAGCCTTTTTTGAGCGACTTTCAAATTGTGCGGGATCCAACGAGAACAAACCTTTTTTACGGCCAGGTGTTCATGCAGTATCGAATGTATGCTGGTGCAAGAAACGTCCAAGGATGTCTCTATTTCTCGGTATGTCGCATGTCGATCTTGCGTTATCAGTTCACGCACGGCATCAATGTTCTCTGGCACAACAGCCGTTTTTGGACGACCTTCACGGAATTCGTCTTTGAGCGAGCTTCGGCCACGATTAAATTCATTTAACCAACTTTTCACAGTGCTACAGGATGGTGCTTCATCGCCATACAAAGATTTAAGTTCATCAATGCACTCTTGTCGTGATAATCAACGCCGAAAGTTCTGAAAAATGATGGCACGAAAATGTTCACGAGTTAATTCCATTTTTTCTGTATTAATTTTTTCAAGTCACTGTAAACAACACAAATAATGGTCGTACGTCAAAACGTTTTGAGTACGATTATGCTTAAAAATGACAAACTTTCCAATGGAAATGTCAGATTGCACTTGGCAGCACTCAGTGTTGCCAGACCAGAAACCAGAATGGAAACTCTTGAGAACATATATATTGTTATGTGTAATGTTACGTTTTTCCCTTTTTTAGACAAACATACGGATTCGTTTGACTGCAAATACTACTGTGGCTCGTTATAAATACTGTATTCTTACTTTGAGGCTTTATCTGGCTATATTTCTTGGTCCTACGGTATTGTGAATCCTATAGTCTTGTATTTACTAAACATGCGTTATTACTGTAAACGCAGCCATCCACGCTACACTACTGTGTTACTCTAGCGAGACATAACTATTCGATGCCTTGTTTACTAACCTTAACCATCCACAGACCACTCACTACGCATTTTATTCACGTCATCATCCCCTTTATCTAATACACAATATAATAAATAAATAATACACTGTTGTTATGCTGTAACACTTCCCTTCTTTACAATTATCTGTTACTCTTATATTAAATAAGACGTCTCCACTAAATTATCTGCCATGGCTTCATATTAAATAATTGTCTTTTGGTTCTCGGGAGGATTGCACTGCTGCTAGCTTATTTTCTTAATTGCATTATAACAATTATTATTTTCCGTTGTACGTATGTCCGATGTTGGACTTAAACTCACGATCTTCTGTTTTACAGCACGCACCTCTACCAACGCAGCCATTGAGGTTTCTCAGCTAATTGTGGTATTATTCTATACACACACCATTAGTGGAAGTAACTTTATTCACCACTCTCATACTGTTAACAACAACAGGGGTTACCAGATATTAAATTCGTAACAATATTTATTTAAAATATTTTTATAATTTCGTTTTTCCTTTTATTTTCTAACTTTTATATTTTTGTTAAAAAAAATCCTATTATTTTACCCGTGAATGTTTAATACACTGTCCGCGAACACTTAAATATTTAAATAATCAATCATTATAGTCAGCCAATAATAATAAATACAGGCAATTAATCTTTATTAATATTTAATCAAAGGAAGGTGATAATTGATTTTAAATTACACTGAAAATTATAAAAAAAGAAAATGCACAAAAACTTGAAAGAGATTACGAGAGTATCAATTGAGACAAAAAAAAAATAATAAAATAAATTGGCTAAAGTTTCACTTAATTATAATTTTAGTAAAGGTTTTTTTTTATTTATAATAATTAAAATCATTGTTATTGTTGTTGTTAATACTTAAATTAGTTAATATGTCAGACAAAAAAATGCTTTTTATGCATTATGAATGGGTTGCTAATGCAAACCCTATTCCAGAGAATAAAAAAATCTTTAAATATTTAAGATGTTGCTGTTTTTGATTGAAGTCTAAAAACAGATATTAGCTATCTGTCTGTAACTGTTCAAAACTTTGGGCAAATGTTTTAAACCAAATTAACTCTTGGGACACCCTTTAGTTTACAATTATTATTATTTATATTTTTAAATATACCAGACAAAGTAGTGGATATTCTGCAGGCACAAACATAAAAAAGCAACATTCAGACGAATTGATAACCCCCTTCTTTTTTTTTAACCGGCTTAAAATATTTTTTAATTATTGGCTGGATATGTTGTTATCTATACGTTTTTCACTGGTTACTTAATCCAGCTAAACAGAAAACGTTTGTCAAGATTTTTAAAAAATCCACAGACATTATCTTTTATTAAGAACATGACAATTGTTTTTGAAGTAGGTACAGAAACGTTAAGGTTTTGCAACGGTGGCGGGGGAATGTTTTTACTATTTGTTGTAATAAAAGGGGTTTCTAAAATCGAGCTGTAAGTGATACTAATAATAAGACCGAAAGCATATATTCTAGTTTTTTATATGTTCAAACAGCAGTGTTTGGTGCCATTCTATATTTGATTCCCAACGAATTTCTGATTATTTTCTTAAGAAAAATTAGCTTCCTCTTTAATAACAATACGACAATAGGATTAATTGTGTGAGTGTTAAACGAAATAATTTAGCAAATTTCATAAACTTTCAGCACACTACTTCCAAACAGGGTTACCAGATTGTTTCGAGTGATATCCCCAATTAGATAAATTTTATCCCCACAAATCAAACCATTTCAGCTATCGCCAAAAATCCCCACTAAAAATAATACTATTGTTGTTATTAAATTCAATTTAAATAGATCATTACCAAAACCGAAAAGTTCAGAATCAACTTTTTGTCTAAATTAATTTGTTTTGGCAAACAATTTTGATGTTAAAAATTTGAAGCTTTTCTGAAAATGAAACAAAAGTGGCACAATAAATTGTATTATTTTTAAAGTGTGTATGAACTCTCAATAGAGATTCGAGCAGCTCGTGTTGCATTTTGTTTCTTTTTTGGTATTCATTTAGTTCGTTTTTGAAAAAAGGGCAACTTATTTATTAAATTTACTGAGAGACTTACATGACACAATTGTTAACAATGTTTTGTTTAAGGCGAATCAATAACCAGGTGGCAGCGTAGGCGAATTCATTATTTTTTACTGGTTATCATTACTTCCAGACTCCAAACATTAATAATCAGTAAATTTTTTTACGTATGCTGCCACCTGATTATTGATTCGCCTTGGTTTTTTTTACCATACTAGGAAACTTATACGTAGCAAAAAAGTGAAATTTAATTAACAATACAAAAATTACAATAACCAAAAACAGAATAAAAAAAATCTCCAAAAAATCTCATTAAATCCCCAGAACGTAAAATATATCCTCAAAGAATTCCTTAATCCTTAAACTCAAATTTTCATCACCAATTTGAAAATAAAATCCCCAATTTGGGGATAAATCCCCTAATATGACAACCCTGCTTGCAACAGAATAAGGAAAAGATTCCAGATTTACTTCCGAGTACAATTTGTGCAATATTTAAAAATATCAAACGTCAAGATTTAATACTTATTAATTGCAACAAAACCACAATCTCATAAGCCGCCCTTTGCTTGAATATGTTTTAAAATTTTAAAATTAAAATTTTTATTTTAGAAGACAAAAAACCTTTAATAAACAGATTTTTAATTTAAAAATTTTATTGTTGGACTCGTTCTTCCTTATATCAAAAATAAATAAAATAAATTTTGTAATTTAGATATTTTGTTTATAAATTAAGAGGTTGTTGTCCTGGGGTAGAAAAAGAAATTTTAAGGAGGGAAAATGTTAAATGACAAAACTCCATATTTTTATAACTATATTGAGGTATGTCAAGCTATTTGTGGCAGAATGGGTCAATTTGGGACTCATAGAAGAACTTATCAAAATTCCCGTTTTGAGCTAGTAAGCTTCTCAAGAAATAAATATAGAAAAGTCACCATTAAATCTAACTTTAGCAAGTATCCCAGAACACATACATATCTATGTATGTATATGTAACAAAATTTTTTATTAAAAAAAGGAACAAATTTTGTTCAAAAAAATTTTTAGTATTCGCAAAATTAATAATGAAAATTAATTAACATTTAACCGATTTCTAATGAGCTAAAATTTTTCAATATATTTTTGTTAGGATCCTATTTAAATATCGCTACAATGATACCTATATTGGCCCATTCCGTCAAAGAATATGTGAATGTGGCTTATATAAGTGGTCCGTAAATCTAAAAATATGAAGTTTGACAGGATTTATCACATTATATTTTCTTTTGAGAATTACTTTTTCTGAACCTCAGCCAGTTTTTTATTTTATAAGGAGGTACCATGCCAAACTAAGTTTATTCCATTAACTTGAAATAGATTGAAAGAAATTTATGTGAATAGTGAAATATGTATAAAAAATATGTATCGTTATTCGACTAATTTTCATCTAATCTACGACCAAAAGAAGAGAAACATATTTAATTGTAAATTTTTTATTATATTTTTTGTTTGTATTTTTGCAGGTTTCTTATAAAAAGGCCGATAAAAGTTTTTTGATGGTCTTGTACTGTTATATACCCAACATAAAATGCATACTTTACAAAATAATTTGAACTTATATTTAATGTTTGTTGGAAGGCTGACTTCTAAAATAGGCTGTCTAACATCAAAAATTTTTTTTAAAAACCAGATCAAAATATGAATATGACGAGTATATTTTAATTACCTCATTGGCTCTAATGAAAAAAATAACTACGCGCACAAATTTGCTTGTACCATGTAAAAAAAAAAAAAACAAATAAATAATAAATCGATATGTAAAATTTTTTATGCATATGACCCAACAAACATTAACTTAGAAGAATACATTTGATATAATTTTTTAAGCAAATACGCATAAATCTTAAACACTCTTACAACAATTGACAAGTACGGGGTTTTTTTTGTAAAACGGTGTTTTAACAGAACTCCAGATATGAAAGGAAAACCGCCTTTTTATACCCTTCACCACAGGTGGGAAAAGAGCTGATCTAAGTTAATCGTTCTGGGTATAATTTCTTCAATATCAATTTCCGATTCCATAAATAATACAATTGATGAGTTCTTATGCATAACGAAGTCGATTAAGTGATGACCATCTATCCGTCGTCGTTAGTAATGAAATCAACCAGGTGAGCTCGAAAAAGTTCAAATACGCCAATCGATCGAAATAGTTTCTAAAATTTTGTTAGTGAAAATTAGCAACATCGTTCCATGTCCTTCGAGGCAGCAGACAAAACATTACGCCTGCCTCTAGTTATTCCATTACTTTTTGGACAAACCTAATTTAGTAAAGTAACTCCGATAGAGAAATAAAAAGTAAGAAAAAACATCACGCGATAACAATGGCGCCCTCCCATATTTTCCGAGTTGTGATTCTCTGAAGTTAAAAAAAAATGATTGTGCACCATATTTGTTAAAATATCAATATAAGTATCATCTAAATGCTTTTAAAGAGATCTTTAAGGAAATACAAAATTTTTTAAGAATGCTTAACCCATTAAGATCCAATCACATTTACTTGAAGAGTTATCTATACATAGCAAAAAATTTTAGAAAAGGTAATCGAGTGTGGAATTAATAATTGTTGGCAGAATCCCTTACCAACTAGATTACTAACCTAGTAATTTTAACACGGCATGAGACTTTTATAGTCAATTGCTGAGAATCGATTACATTGATTATTACTGGAAGTTATGAATATCATTAGTACATATTTTGAGGAATTCTTTTTTAAGTTTTAAAAATTATTTCAATTATAACTTACTTTTTTTGCGAAGTAATGTGATGTATTTTGTAAGCGGGTAACAAGATGTGGTATTCTAAAGAGTAAGTCATTATATGGCAAGAACTTTTTGCGGTGTAGTACGTAATTTTTATTTTTTAATTCTCTGTCACTTCAAATTTCTTATTTTGACTGGATTTATTTCACTAAACTAGATTTATATATATATGGTGAAGGGTATAAAAGATTCGGCATAGCCGAATTAAATTCATTCCTTTTAATTAAACTAAAGTGTTTGCTGGGTATTGATGACTTTACGCATGCATGCGTTTTTAATAGTAAAATTGAACGACCAGTTGATATGGTGTGTGTTCGATTTTACAACGCTCAATTTAATAAGCATCGTGTGTATGAAAAGTATACAGAAATTAAATAAAATCCTAAAACAAGCTTCTTAAATTTGAAATCTGGTCCAATTTCAAAAAGCATATTGAGATTTTCTAAATGAATGTCATGGTATTGTGTTACAAAGTGCATGTGCTTATGTAGCTTTCACATACATATACACAGCTAACGTGTGTGTGTATATATAATCTTATAACATGGCCTTTTAAGAATCAATCTGTACTTCAGGGTGTAAATTATTTTTAAGACAGTTTTAATAGATACCATTTTTGAATTTTGCATTTAGAGCAAAACAGTGAATTTGTTTTTAAACCCTCCGTAATGTGCTGCCATTTTAAGTTGTTTATAAATTTTTTTTGCACTGATGCACTGATTTACTTCTTATTTTTAATCGAAAACTTTGGAAGTGATAGCTATTTTGTAGATTGATATGAAAAATAAAGACGAAGGTTGTAGCACAATCAATCACTTTTATATAATCAATCACGTTTAATAACGAACTAAAGCCTTAATAATGAACATAAAAAATAATGGGTGCAATCTAAAAAATTCTAAAAGACCGAAGCGTATACTAAATAACAGCACATCGACACAATAAAGAGTTTTAATTAAATAATCGAAAAACGTCAAGGAAATTTATAGAATCTTACCGACCAGTCTCAATAAACGCAACAACGTTGAAAATTGATTAGTAAATTTAACTATCTCCCTTAACCCTTTCGGGACGGAGTTTTATTTTGAAAACCAAATTATGTATGGTAAATTTTTTTTCATATTCTACAAGGTATAATAAAAGTATTATGTTCTCCATACTTAAAAATTTTAAATTCGTCCTTTTATCCTGGAACATATAATCCCAACAAGTATTTTCACAGGACATAAAATCCCAATCAGTGTTCTCCAGGAGCGATTCGAAATTAAAAAGATAACTAAAATATAAATATTATTAGATTTAGATAAAAGTTTGCATTTATTTTTAACATTTTAGGAATGCAATTAGGTATTTATTTGTGGAATGGCCCAAAACACTTGTGACATAAGGCGTTTTTACAACCTCAGAATATCATCTTTGTTCGCTTTTCTATGCCAATTGAAGAACAGCGGACACAGCGACAACGCTTCTCTTGCTCTACTGGCAAGTGGTCTCCAATATTAAGGCTATCCGTTTTTGGACGTTTGGGAGTTTTACCTCCCTGGCGATTGCATTGAAAATAAGGAAAATACGACAGTTTGAAAATTGCTGGGACGTATTATCCCAGTAGTCCCGAAAGGGTTAATAAGTGTAAAAGAATATGGTAATATACAGTCCCAAATTACCAAATAAATAAACTGGGAGAATAACATTTACACCTTGAAGTTTTCTAGCAGGTGATTTATTTATTCTGAAAAAAAGTTAAACCGAATGATCCAGGAGCTTTCAAAAGATAAAAGATTTTTAAGGTCTGTGAATAGAGCCATATTATTTTTTAAAATCAAATTTGGAAAGCGTCACGACAGCATTCTGTGTCTACAAAGCGCTCCATAAGTATTGTCATCCACAATAATGACGCTTCAATTAATACCTGAATAAAAATTTGTATCTCTTTTAAAAAATCAGAAATTTAAGATGTCAGATTATGAAATGGTTTTCTTCAAATAAATTATTTTATTAGAGTCGTGGCATAATCTCAGATTCCAAAAAATATTAATCAAATATCTACATATAAAATTCGCAAGTTTTTAGACTGACTACAGATAGCAATAAAAAATATGAATTTTAACTCTAACAGACAGACCTACGAACAGGATGTCCCATACAAAATGTTTTTGAACGAATATATCTTTAGACTAGCAATAGCCGCAATCTTAGAACTTACTTTAAGATGTGTTACTATGGCCGGTACAGCTAAAAGTACTAAATTATAAAATTTGAATTTAAAGGATGCCCCATTAAATTTATTGATTTTCACTTATTTTGACTGATCATTAGTAAAGGGTGTGCCATAGAAGTTACTTTTTCGACTTTGTAGTCCCACACTAGACGTGATTTTAACAAATATAAACTTATTTTATCCGACTACAAACAATTCGTCTGAATCCTGCTATTTCATGCTTGTGGCCGCAGAATTCAGTTATTTCTAAATCGATTTTGAAAATTATTACTTTATTTGAAGGGTTAAACTTACAGATTGGTCCTGTTGTAAAAAAGTTTATAATGTTTAAAATTAAAGGGTTTCCCCATTCAACATACGTGTTTTTTTACACGTATTGTGAACCGTAAAGACCGCCACTTTAAAATTTAGAAAAACTGCATACAAAAAAAAAAAAAATAATAAATAATTATTCTAAAAATAAAAGGTGTGCTCATAGGTGACGTCAATTGACTTAAGTGGGACTATTTTTTAACCGTCGTACAAAAACACTTGAAAAATTAGACAGAATGTCGATTATTATGATCGTTTTAATAACAAGCATAATAAATACAAATAATAAATAAATATTAAAAGCTTAAATTAAAAGGTGGCCCAATAGTTGATATAATTTGGTGTATATGGACAAAATGTTAAGCAGTTGTAGAGAGACGGTTGTAATTTATAAAGAAACTGTATTGCTAAATTCGTTATAACAATAAATACAAAATTTGGAGGTCCAAACTAAAGGGTGTCCCAATAGCTATAGGCAGGCAGCTGACATCTGTGTTAAAGTTTTTTGCAAGAATTGAAATTTCTGTTTTGAGAAATTGTGGGCATAAAATGTATCTAATTATAGATGAGTAACGGCACATCTCACTCGATACATTTGGCCACATCCCGTAATTGTTTTTTAAGCCCGATATAACTTTAAATTATAAAAAATAATACTACAAATTAAATTTTTATGAAAAGTTATTATTATTATTTTCAGTAAACTCTGGCAAATCATTATGAATAGACTAAGGCTTAAACAGCGCTATTAAATCATTCAAGTTTACTTTGAAAATCAGTCATCAATTCTAGCAGCTTATTTTGATTTTTATAGTGCACATAATCGCCCGCCTGAGTCGTCCGTCTTAATTTGTTAATAAGCAAAATTGCAGCATATGGAGTGAGGTCAATCCACAACATACTCTACAGACTTCATTGCATCCAGAAATATGAACCATTGATGTGGTTTAGATGCTGTTATCATCGGACCTTATTTCTTATTTCACAAATCGCTACCGCACCATCATTAATGAATTTTTGCTTGAAAATATTGAAGACATTGATCCGGACGAAATGTGGTTTCAACAATACAACGCTACGTGCCATAGGGCGATCGCAACCATACCCCGAAAAAAAAAACATGGTTGTGATATGGTCCCAATATCCATATTATGTTCTTTGTAATAACGTATATTTACATAGAACGAATCATAGTTGTTTTCAACAAAACTTCAGTCACGGCAAACATGCTTTTGGTAACATTTAATTATTAAGTGGTTACTGCGCACAATAATGCAACATAGTTGGTTTTAACTTTAAAAAATTAGAATCACAACCAAAGTTTTTTTTTACTTATGAAAAATAAGATAATATGTTTAACGATAATATATTATTATTAATCAAAATATGATTAAAAGCAAACAAAATAATGTTTGCGATTAATAATATTTTGTTCTAGGTTTTGACAGAATGCTTTTCTATTAGTTTAGTAATTTTTTTGTTAGCTTAAAGTTGAAAATGTTTATAGTTATAAAAAAAATTAAAAAAATATATAAAATAGTAATATTCTCCCATATTCTGTTTGGCGCCGTCAACACAATACGACGTTGTTTTTTTTCGTTTGTTGTAAATCGGTATTCCCGTTGTCAATATTTTCATTAATCGATGACTGTCGACATATGTTTGGTATTTTCTAAGAACGATTGATGTTGATGTTGCCGTTAAGTTAATCGTCGCCATTTTTGATGTTGAGATGTGTTGTGTGCAAAGGAAAATTTTAAAAACATGAAAAAGTATAGAGCAATATTAAAATAACAAAATAAGAAATATAAAAATAACAAAACAGAAATGGAAAAAACTAAAATTACCCACTTGTGCCATTTTAAAAAATTAGTGGAAGCGGTGGAAAGAATCCATCCCAATGAAAAAAAGGCAGTTAGTTCAAGGCAGGATTTTGTCGGACCGATAAATGAATTTGCGTTATAAAAACTTCACTTATTATTAATTTTTTATCCATTAAATATTATTATTATTGATAATAATTGCAATAAAAATTGGAAGTTTTAATAATATAAAGCTATTTATCAGGAAGACCTACCTACCTTTTTGCTTATTTTATTTATAGATATTTTATTTTTTTACAAAATTAAAATTTTTCACAACACAACGCAATAGAAAACAAATTGAATCAACTGAGACAAATATTATATATGTGTGTTTTTTTATATTATCGATAAACAGTCAACGTCGTCATTCGTTTGTTAGGGAATACCAAATTAGTATTGATGTTGTGTTAAGGTGATGTTGTCTCAAAATTGAAGACGATGTTGACGACATCAAACAGAATAAGGGTGATTAATATTATATGTAACAATACTATGTTTTGTTATAATACAACCATAGAATGTTGCTCTTAGATTATGGTTACCATCCATGTTTTTTCATTTTTGAATAATAATGCCATATTCTGATCTTTCATATAAAAAAATTCTTCATTACAATTTAACTTTTTTTGCTATTTTTTACAATTTAAAGTTCTATCGGGCTTAAAAAAACACCCTTTACATCACATTTCTAAATTTGTATCTAGCGTAGGGCACTGCTAGATCATGATCATGGTTAGCATTATTTTACTTTCTTGTTTTAGTCTATTTTAAACATTTCTTTGTAAAATTTAAATTATACAGTCAATTTTAAATCGACCGCAAATACTTTAAATTAAATGAAATTTAAGTGATATAAAAACTAACTACCGGAAAATAAAATGTGTTTTTCTTTTGCTCCTTTTTTCTCACTAAATATTTTATTTTAATTTTAAACATTTAAAGTGTTTGTTAAAAACATTTATATCTCTGTAATTTTTATTTTATTTTACTTGCATTAAGGTAATTTCAAACCGTATAAATAATTGGGGAGCGCAATAATTTATATATTAGAAATTTTTTAAATCAAAGCTTTTGAAAATCAGCAAGATCTGTCCATCTCCTTCGAGGCAGCAGGCAAAACACCACGACTGTATTTATTTTTCCATATCTTTTTTTTAAGCTTTTGTTTGTACTCTTGTTAAAAATTAATGAAAATGTTAAGAAAAAATGAATGGGCATCTCACCACTTACTACTTATTTACCACTGAACTATGCTGGGATCTATTACAGTAACTTTTTTATTCATTTAGTTGGTAAAACAACCCTAAGGAAATTTTCAAATTTTCAACAAAAGCTTTTTTTAATAAAAAAAAAACTTTATGGTAGAAAATAGTTTCTTATGCCGATATATAAGTACATGTGGTTATACTAACATGGTGAAGGTTATATAACTTTTTGAAAACTGGGTCTGGTTATTGGTTTCCGCTGTCTTAAAATTTCACACCTCATGATTATTTCTAGTGAGCCACAATAAGTCACAAGTTTAGGCTGATAAACCAGCAGCAATTGAAACCTTGGAGGACAACATTATTCGTGCTTTTCAGAACATACGTCTGTTAATAATCGTCATGGTGGTGCAAAGTTAAATGTCCAGAATGCGTATTGTTAAAAATAGTCAATTATGCCCATTTAACTGAAATAATTTTCAAATGTTAATGCCACGTGTTGGTCTTTCTAATAAATTTTAATTGAATTTTTGTTGATATAAATATAATTTAAAGTCATGTTGGTCCTTTTTATACCCTTCACCACAAAAAGTGGAAAAATCGTATATATACGTTTGTCATTCCGTGTGTAAATTCTACAATATCCATTCCTGGCCCCATCGATTGAGCGATGTCCGTCTGTCGTCTGTCCGTCCGACCGTGTTGAAAACAAATTTGCCGCGGCAAATGTGTCAATCGATCAGATATAGTATCGAAAGAGGTGCTATTGGAAATCAGCATGATCGGCTCATGTCCTGCGAGGCAGTAAGCAAAACACCACGCCTACCTTTAATATTTTCAAATCATTTGCAAAAATAAAGTAAGTCCAATAAAAAAAATTAAATTTATGGGGCGATAGAGAATTAAAAAATAAGAAAAAACATCAAGTGAAAAAATTGGTGCCTGCCAATTTTTCCAAGTTACGGGGCTCTAAAACTTAAAATTTTTTAAAATATCAATATGGGTTTTATTTTAAAGCTTTTAAATAGGTCTCTAAGAATATGCTAAAATTTGTTAAAAATGCTCAACCTATTAAGAGCCGATGGCATTTAAAAAAAAATAAAACATATGCAATACCAATTTATGTTTGTTTAATTTTCTGTCTCCTCAATATTTGCTTTTTTGATTGGAGTTACCTCATTAAACTAGATTTACAATAATGGTGAAGGGTATATAAGATTCGGCATAGGCGAAAAAAGTACTCTTACTTGTTGCAATTATCTACAATTAACTGTTTGGGAATCGAGGAAAATAACGCATAAAAAATAGTGATAGAATTTAATGAAACATTTTACCCCAGTGTTAATTCCGTAATGAAAAGTAACTTTCACTGCAACCTGGCTAAGGTTGAGATTTATTAAGTTTTTAAAATTTTTTGACTTAATGCAGCATTGTCAGATATTTATAAATACCTCTATGCAACTATTCTCGTGTCAAGAATTAATGCAATAAATTTCTGTTTGTGAAAATTGTTTTTTGTTTTTCTTTCACAATAAAAGTCATATTTGTGAAAAATAGCTGGCAGTAAATAACTTGTCATATCGATATAAAAGCTGAATATAAAAACACTGTATGACAGAAACACCATCTAGATATATAAATTCTTTATATTTTTCTCTAGCACCTGTCAACATATTCCTCACTTTATGTTTTTTTTTACCTTTTATGCTTGTTAGGTATGAAAATAAGTGAATTTGCATGTTTGTATGTTTAAAAAAATAAGCCTATTCGTATCATGAGCATATTTTGGTTTCGCGCAAGAATTGAATATGCAGACATTTCTTAAGTAAACTATTGCCAACCCACAAAAAAAGGAGCAAACTGACAAAAATGGCGATTAAATAAAATGAATTTTTATGAAAGCGATAAAGCAAATTATCACCTTGACTTTGTTGATCATACCAACAAACACGTTGATCATTGATATACTCAGTGCCTTATTCTTATTGCGCGTAAAATGGATTAATACTGTTGGTATGAATGATATCATTCTATCACATTTATGCATAATATATAAAATGTTTCCTTAATAGTACGAAATATATTGGGCTCTTAGGTGTCAGTTGTTACTGGTTTATCAGCATTTAGCAGTGACTTTATGTGGCTCCAGCGGGAATAATTAAGAGACATGAAATGGCGCGACCTTGGTGACCAGCTGGTAAGCCAATTTTTTAAAATCAAACCAATAACAAATTTTTACTTTAATAAGTCGATGGCATGTCAAGTAGTGCCAACTAGTTGAAACCATATTTCGCCGGGTCAATGATCTCCGTCGACTGTAACGGAAGTTCTGGCTTAATTTTGCAAAAATGTGGTCCAATAGTGCCACTAAAATATAAACTGCATTAAACGGTGCGTTCCTTAGGGTCTGTTGTTTTACTTCATTCTGATCATAAATGTTAAAAAATTATAGCTATCCTTTTTTAAATTCTATGTGGCCGAAAAGTATGTGTTTATGTATTAAAAATAAATATGATATTTTAAAAATTCGTCCGTTAAAAGAACCTGTATAAGAAAAAACATAAAAATATTTGCTAATCCAAAATTATACGCTAAACTTTCACAGCTGGTCAAGAGCAATATGTTATAATCAATAAATCGTCGCTATTTCTAAATTGGCTTTTAAAGTGATCTCAAGTGGACAAACAACTTACTAGCGTTCCAAGGGCGTATTACCAACAAAGCGATAAAAACTTACCACCATTTAGCCACTACCTTACTAACCGAAATCGAAAATGAGTTAAGCGCCGAGAGGTGGTAATTCCCTGACTTTGTTGAAAAAAAACAACAAAAAGCAACAAAAAACTTTGCAACGAGAACGCCAGCCAAATGCGAACACTCTTTGTTCTTGTGTTTCAAAAACGCCAACGTACTAATTATTGGGCATGAGATTAATTACTTTGCAGGTATCGATCATCTCTTAATTGAAAAAATAGAAATGAGTTCGACGAGAGTGGCAGTTAGACGGATCCCCATAACTTAAAGATTGTCTAAAAGAGTACAGAATACAGCTTCGAAAAATTATCGCATTTTGAAAATAATATTCAGAACACCATAAAGCAACTCCACGATCCAATTATTCGCTTCAGCGTTTGTTGGCTTTTCTGGCCTGGATTTAAGCTTCTAGGTTTAAGCGAAAGATAACCCACGTAGCAATCAAAAGAAATATTTTTATTTTAAGTGTCACCCTACGGCTTGACTACAACCTCTGCAAAATTAAAGATTTATTCATTACTATGATACTATGATAAAATTTTAGAGGTCTACTAGAATTTTGATAAAAATATTTAAGACACGTAAGAGTGTTATATCCGGTTATGCCGAATCTTATTAACCCTTACAACGTATATATAAAACAACCTGTATTATACTGCAGATTTCCTATTATATAGTTTGAATAAAAATCGGTGTAGGAAATTTTTTCCTGTTTTTCTGTTAAAAAAAAAAAGTTTTGTTCTGAAAATTCCAAGTTGTGCTTAGGGTTGTTGTCCCAACTTAATTTAATTATTTATTAATATCATAAACAACAACCAGCTAAGTAAGTGCTACCAAGTTTTCTTTGCTGATTTTCAATATCAAAATTTTCGAAACTAAGTCTGATTCATTGGAATATTTAAATTTTCTGTATCTCACCTAGTGGCTTGGCAAGGTTGATTTCAAACGAACCCAGAAGGACATACGGATTGACAGACATCAATATTAGACATTCAACTGTACTGCACTGTCGGACAAATACACATGCCATTGAAGCATGTGTGAAAAGCCTTTAGTAAAATTTATTGTTCTATGCACTTCATCGTTGTTGGGCTTGCACTAGAGTAGGTTATTTAAGTTAAAGCTAAATATATCTGAAAAAATTAAGTTTATACATAAAAAAGAAGACTTCTAAAGTTCTTTCCACCCGAATTGTAATGGAGTTCATCAAGTTTTACTTTTCATATGACTTACGAAGTAAGTCTCTACGTAGCAGCCGGATATTTGCAGAATCATACATATCATTTCGAAAATTGTCTAAAGGAATGGAAAATAGGGGCAAGTGAGCATAAATGTCTACATAAAATATTTACTTTATATAGAGAATTATACACTGCTGATGGATTTAATAAACAATAAGGAATCAAATTATCAGAAATAAAATAACTCCCCACACAAATTGGAAAATTCTTATAAAAGCGAAACTAATATCCAGATAAAATTAAAAGCAGTGCAACAAAAATGACTTATCCGCAGAAAGTCTAATTTTAGCAACGAAATTAAACTTTCTCGTTAAGCGTGCCATTAGTTAAAACTGATATTGCAAAACATGCAATGAGGCATTTAGCGAAGCTGAAGCCTCATCTCAATATAAACTCCGGACTTTTAGAGCTTTGGTTTTAACTGCTGTTTTCCGTTTAATTTGTTTAATTTAACAATTAATATTTTTAATTGCTTCGAACTTGTAAACAACTTTGCGATCTTCTGTTATACAGCAAGAAAACAAACCTAAAACGCAGCCACCGGGGTTGCAAAACTTGCGTTCGATAATTGCAGCATTATTCTATATACACATCACTGGTAGTAGCAGTGTTGCCAGGAAAAGTCAGGAAAAACGGTAATGTGATTAATATAAAATATAGTAAAAAGCTTTATTTTTATTTCAAGGCAAATAAGGCAATAAACTTTATTACTAAAATAAAAAATAGAAAAACGTATGAAAAAAAAACAGCCCAATGGTTTACATGAGTATTTAAATAGGTACTCAATACTAATATTCCGTGATTTTTCACTAGCTGAACGGAGTGCCAATGCAGCAACGTTTTTTTTTTTTTGTTTATTTAAAACTAATTTTTTATGTTGGATTTTGATAGTATTTGTAACTGTTTAACCTCCACTACAACTCGAATTCATATGTTAAGAGGAACAGCTGTAGCTGCAAGTAGTTTTTCAGTAATATTACTTTATTTTGTGTCTGTACCAAAAGTTACGAAAAATTGGCCAAATTTAACAAAATTTTACATGTGACGTGGAGCCTTTAAAACAGCAGCACTAGGTAGTAGTAACTTTATTCACTTCGGTTTTTACCACGCATATAGGGACAACAACTACACTATTGTGTTTTTTAGATATGTAGAGGGTTGCCAGATCTAATCTTCGTAACAATATTAAAAGCCTGGATTCACTATCATACACAATTGTGCGATTAAATTACACAAAAATCTGACAGAATTCTGTCCTACTTTTGAAATCGTTTCAAAATAGCATCGTAGATTCCACACTATTATACAAAAAAAACCCGCAAAATCATATGGTTTTATTATATAGTTGTTCTTTCTCATCATAATCTTTAAAAAGTCAACCCTGATCGCATAGAGATAATTATTTTATGTTTTAAAAGATTATAAAAGCATACAGATCTGTCAAAAAGTCAGTCACACACATACACTTTTAATCCACACTATCATACTTTTTGAACACACATGCAGTTTTTGACATATCGTACGACTGAGTGTGATAGTGACCCTGGCCTTAAACGCTGTTGATTACATTTGACTAAAAAAGAGTCTCATTGTTTTTTGGTCGATCTAAAATTTTATGATTGGATTGGCATCACTTAAAATGAGGCCATTACTTCTGTTCACTTATCAACAAAATCGGGAGCAAATTAACTCTACGAGACTCTAATATTTTTAATATTTTCTATAATATTTTTTATGATTTTTCAGAATCTTTTCCTTATGTCATACAATTGCTTTAATAACGGCCATTAAAAGTTTTTAGCTAAACGAAAAGCCAATGACATCCAATAAAATAAAAACATATTAAAGTGACGTTAACGCGAACACATAAGATTTAATAAATATAAAACGAATTTTACCTTTTATAAAGAAGAAAAAAACAATAAACTTATAGCATTTATAACTTCCCAGCAAAAAATTAGACATTATCTTAGAAACTACTTGCCATATAATGACTTACTTTTGTGGTTACCATTTTTTCTTACTCGCTTCCAAAACACATTACATTAGTTTCCAAAAAAGGAAGTAGTAATGGAACTAGTTCTTTATGTTAAAAAAGACTACCGTACTAAATGTACTCATTATTTCCTACAGTAATTAATGTAATCGATTCTTAGTAATTGATTATAAAAGTCTCATGCCTTGTTAAAATCATTAAGTTGGCAATCTACTTGGGAAGTACTTCTGCCAAAAATGCTTAATTCCACACTCGATTACCTTTTCAAAAATTTTTTGCTGGGTTTATGTTTAAAAGCAAGTTATGTTTTTAAACCAAAAATTAATTTTTCTCTAAGATAATATGGAACAAAGCTATTGTATTTTGCATCTTTATGATGGTTGCTACCGTTTCAATTGACAGGGTAACAAACAGTTATTGTTTGAAATGTGAAACAAAAACAACAATAACTGAAAAAAATGTTTAACATTTTGTATAAATATGCAATAACGACGATATCAACAATAATAACAGCAAAAACAACAAAAATAATAATGAAAATATTGCGAACAACAAAGACATAATATAAATGTCAACAATGAAATATGTTTTCGTTTTTTCTTTGTTTAAATTCAAAGGATAAAAATTGATTGGCAACACATACAAATACACATGACAACAAAGATATACATACATACATGCATACATACATACATACATGCATACATACATAAAGTATGTAAGTATGTATGTGCCGGGGTACAGTTTAAATTTAAAAGCAGAACACGATACACAGATATTCTTGAAAGAAAAATTTTTCGTTTGTTGTTGGAAAATTAAAAGGACAAGCAGCTACAGGATACAACAAGTTTTCTTTTTTTTATATTTTAAATTTTAAATTGCTAAAGTGCGTGTATATATTGAATATTGAACAAATTTTTGTCACAGAAATTGAATACCGGTAAAGAAATTATTTTCAATAAATTGCAAATTATTCAATCTGCATAATAGTCAAAGGATGAAAGAGGATGGAAAACACTAAGGAAACTGTTAAAAAAATTATATTATTTTTTTTTCTCAAAGTTGAAGCATATTGATTGATAACGAATTTACGAAAAAACAGAATGATTTTAAAAAGCAAAACTTTTAACTTTTTTAAAGAACAAATTTTCTAAATTTCCCTTAGGGGCATATTAAACTATGAAGGATTCATACTGTATTAAGGCAGTAGAAAGCCATGGCGTAAACGATATTATTATTTTAAATCAGTTCTTAGTGTAAAATCATTGAAAATAATAAATTAAAAGGTGACAAGTCTATTCCATTCCGATAGGTCGCTACATCAATTTGACATAAGGTCAGTTGTATTTGATAATAAATTCAATAAACATGTCAATAAATTATTAAAAAATTTTTAATGTACATACATTTTCATTCTTAACGCTAATTTTACTTTTTTGTCTTTCTTCCTTTCTGTACTGTTTTCTCTAAAATCTAGGAGAAACGATTTATATTGGGTATTGATAAAATACGATTTACAGTAAATTCAATTGTCAAAACGTATCTTATGTTTTGTGTGTTAAAAAATAAAATTAAATTGGAGACAATTTTGTGCTTGAAAATATTGTCACTTTCTATTTCTTTAAGCAGCATTGATATATTGATTGAATCTAAATTGAAAATCTTCTTTTAACAAAGACTATTAAGGATACTGAGTTTTACACTTAACTACAATGCTCTTATGTTCATATGTACATCCACACACACACACACATACACACACACACACACACACACACAATTTTGGATGTGTAAAAATGGAGCCACAACTAAGTAGATGGATGCCATTATAAATGTAAACCACGTGTTGTCGTCATTATAAGTTTTTATTACAAATATATTTGGTAATTTGGTTGCTTTTAACTAAAGTAATTTTTAGACACAGACACACTTGTACGTAGTACTCGTATTAGTATGACAGTAAAAAAACAAGATATTTTACTTTAAAAGTTGTAACTTTTAACTAAATGTAGTACAATAAAGTAGAAACGCTTTTTATCTTAATAAGTTAATCAGTAGTTTAACCGATATTAGCTGGAACGAAACTTAAAAATACCTTCAACTCCTGTATACAACAGGCGACTTCTCCTGAGGGTATACAAAAATTGTTTTTGTTTTTTAACTATTTCACAATCAATCGTTCTTTAAAAACTGTTTCCACTGCGGCTGCCTGAGAATTACTATTTTCATTTATTCATATTTTGATGGGATTTAAACTCATGATATTACATTTAACAGACCACCTCGGCTGCTAAAGAGCTAACTGATCCTTCTATTCAGTTCTCATACAGCACACTTATTAAAGGTAAAAGTAACAACTTTTACAGCTCTGTAAACTATATACTTTCGTTTCAAGGATTTTAATGGTCAAAAAGTTTCTTGTTGGCCTTCAAATTTTATTTTCGATATATCCTGTTCACATATACGGATTTTACCCAATAAAGACCTTAATTGAGCTAAATTTATCGTGTAAGAAATCGATTAATAAATTGAGCAATTAGTACTTAATTGCATCACTAATTGAATCAGATGCAAAATGCAACCCTTGCCAAAAAGTATGTTTACTCCGGGAACTATGTTCAGTGAGAAGAAAAAATGCATCCAATTGAAAAGCCGCAAGTAAAAAATGTAAACAAACAAATAGAAAGAAAATGGTGGGTCATACGAAAATGGCTTTTAACACTTTCAACTTCAAAGCAGCAACAAGCCATATTGGTTTTGTAAATAAAGTTAAATTAACTCAATTTAAGAAAACATATCAGAACGCGGTATTAACCTCATGTATGCAAAAAATGGATCTGCTTAAACTGAAGAAGATTTTACAAGGGTCTAGGAAAAGTCCTCGAGTTCATGTACTAAAAGCCAGCTCTTAAAACTTAACTAATGAAATATAGCCAGTTCATCAGTGAAGTTTTAACTGAAGAAAGGTGAAAGATTTTTTCGATATTTAAATAAAATTTCACTACTAATAAAAATTGCAATAGAAACCGCAAGGAGTACTAAAAACACAAAACAAAATTTCACTCTTTTTATATATAAAAAGAGAAGCAACACTCCTGGCAATAATACCTATTTAGTTTTAACCCTGCTACATTCTTTAGGAAAGGGATTGATGAAAGATAAGACAGATGGTTAAAGAAGCCATTTTATTAGTTAATTTATTTTGCCGGCGAATATGCTATGAAGAAGTACCGATAAAGGATTTTGCATTTGTATTGTTACCATTAAAAAATATTTTTATCTCTTGATTGCCGAAGGGGTTGAACCCTGGCCAACCAGATTTGTAGTCAACGTGCTTATAACCTTGACTTCAGCAGCCTTCAAATTTCACAGAATTCCAAATTTTAACGAAAATAAAAATTTTACTAAACAATATATAGTACATTATCAAGCAAGTACGAGTGCTATATTTGGCTATGCAGAATCGCAATATACACATGTACAACCACATGTACCATACAGCAAATTTCCCATTGAATAGTTTAAATAAAACTCGACATAAGAAATTCATTCCTAAAGTTTTTCTGTTAAAAAAGCCTTTTTATAGCATTTGTAAGTTTTACTGTATCCTCGGCTTAATGGATTATGCATTTGTTTTTTTTTTTAATTTAGTATCTCTTTAAAGATCTCTTCAAAAGCTTTTTACTTACTTTACTTTTCTATGAAAACTTCAGATAAAAAAAAATTATAGGCAGGCGTGGTGCTTTATATGCTGAATCAAAGAACATGGATCGACCTTACTGATTTTCAATAACTAAATTTTCGAAACTACATCTGATCGATTGCGTAATTAAATTTTCTCTAGCTCATATATTGCCTTGACAAAGTTAATCCCAACCCAAACACGTACGGAGAGATTATATAAACAAAATACATACATATATACAATATGTATTCTACGAAGGGTATAAAAATATGAGAATTTTCAAGCAGTACGTGTTATCACTTTTCAATGTCGAAATGCCAATATATAAGTTTTTGTTTCTTAATACAATAATACTGATATAGAGGATAAGTGGTTGCAGATGACAGAAAGCTTTTGAAGAATATAATTTACTGCATGAAACCTTTATTGGTCGTGTACGCTTTCGTTAGGGAGATTTTAATAAATAAGTGCCTCAGGTTTTACGTTTTCACACAACTGAATATCTTGGTATGGTATTTTATAATATTTTTTAAGTTATTTAAAAAAAAAAAGAGTTCATCTTAGCCACTTCCATGTGGCTACTAAACCAGGTGTTCAAGAAATAGTCGCTTTGTTGATGCAAGTAAAATAGTTACACAGATTCAAATACTACAGAATCGTGAAGAAGAAATTAGCAGTATGTTACTTAATGCTTAAGTATTTTAATAACTATAGTAGAGCCAGACGAATTATATCTGATAGAGGTTTAACTTCCAATAAATTTAAAGAGTTTGTTATAGGTAATAATATTAAACACATCAAAACTGCTGTTTCATCTCCTCAAGCAAAAGGTCAAGTATAACGCGTAAATAGAATTATAAAGGCAATGCTAAGTAAGCCACTTGAACTTTTAAAACATGCTGAGTGATCATCAAAATTGTCGCAAATTGAATTGAATAATTCTATCCATATCTCTACGAAGGAAACTCCTAGCAGACTTCTTTTTGGAGTAAATCGACGTGGAATTACGTTGACGAATTAAGTATTTATTTTAGATAATAGAAATGCCAAAGTAGAGGATAGGAATTTGAATAAACAACGATTTAAAGCATTAAAAGGAATTGAAAAATCTCAAAGGTATAGTCAGGACTACTTTAGAAAGCACAGTATACCTCCAAAGTTGTATTACTGATAAAGAAGGAAAGTTATGTGAAAAAGTATTGTGGACCTTAGGTGATTACTGAAAAACTGGGAAGGGACAGATATGTAGTGCAGGATATTTAAAACTGTAAACACAGTTACCATATAGGACATTATTGAAGCAAACAATTTGAGAAAATGGATATTGTAAAGAAGTCACACTCTCTAAGGCTCTATTGTTATGTGCCTTTGTTCCGCTGCAGTGTTGTCCCAGTCAACTCATCATTTCAGGGAAAGGTTCCAACCCAACTGCAACAGGAAGACCAACACAACAAATAAAAAAGATTGCATAAACAAACTATAAAAACAACTCGACTAACAAACAGAAACACTATTAAGGGAGAGTCAGATGTCACACTCCCCACTAGCCCACCCAACATAGACCACTAAAACTCCAAATAGATATTGGCATACTTCCCAAGCTCGACACACACACACACTTTTAGCAATGAACTTACCTCATCTCAACCGAACTGTAAGTGAAGAATTACCAATCATTAAACATCGCTAACCACGGTACTCTATGATTCTATGAAAACATGGTAATTTTTAAAAAACTACTCTGTTTTTTATAACAAATCAAAAATTAGTTTTTTCAACTCCTTAACAGTGTTGGCTAGTTTGTTAGGCGTATGTGGTTATTGATAAATAGGAAATTATGAGTCTGAGTTTAAACCCCAACAGAGCCTTATGTGTGAAGAACAATAATTGCTGAGTAGCCGCGGTAAATAAAGACAGCAGACGCAAAGTTATTATTCAAAACTTAAGAAGAGAAAGTAAGATCATATCAAAGGTGTGTTGCAGTTCTGACTGCGTAGGTTTAATATAATGTGGCTGGTTAAACGGTAAATCGTTTCTGCCGAGGCCACAATTTACGATGTGGTATAAATTTCTGCTTTGGTTAAAGGCACATGTTTACTGAATAATACGTGGAGTAGTTTGCAACCGCTGTAGTGACACGAAGAATTTTCGTGTGGATGGCCGTTTAAGTTTGTTTAGAGTGCATGATTTGTAATCAAGAGATCGTGAGATCAATTAGCATGGCTGACTTAAACGCAGACATTTTTAAGTGTGTTAAAATTGCGTGTGTAAGTAGAAATAGCCACAGTCACAGCAATCGACTAGGAAATATAAGACCAGAAATAGACGAAGAGATAAAGTGCTTTTATTTGCAATCAAAAGTATTTCTACTTTTTAAAAAATGAAAAATGTATTAATATTAAATTTCTCACAAGAATATTCTTAAGATTTTGCATATATTTTTTATGTTTTATTGTATCTTAATTCTTCCAGCTTCTAAATGAGTATTGCAGTTCAAAATTAAAACTTGTTCTTCATAAAAAGTCCGAAGTGAATTAATAACCATTTTCTTTCTCAGCTGACTTTTATTATTATTATTATTTTATTTTTATAATGAACAATATTATACTTGTGTATGTAACTACGTATTTCAGTTTAAAATTCTTAAAATAATTAAATCAAACAGAAAACTTTCTTAATAAAATTCTTGTGCGAAGAAAATTTGCATTTATTTCATCTCTCATAATCTTTAAGATAGATCAACTTAAAAGTTATAAAATCTTTTAATTTATTATAAGTTAAGAATTTGTTTATAAAAAAAGATGCCATAAAAATTGCTCTATTGTTTGAAAGTAAATTTTTGTTGCAAATTTTTAGAAGCTGCAAAAACGCTGGAACTGATTTTTAATTTAAAAATCAAAATTTCATATTAAAATAATATTAAAGTCAAATAATGCAATAGCAGTTTGCCTTCTTATAAAGGGTGTTTTTTATAGACGTATAGAACTTTAAGTTGGCATCACTTTTTTAACTGGCGGCCATTTTGTCAGCTGTCAAGTGATTAATATTTAGTTTGGTTTGCCATTTCATCATGAATAGGTTGACAAAAGAACAACGCTTGCAAATCGTGCAAATTTATTTCGAAAATAATGGTTCAGTTCGCGAATTTTACCGCAAGCTCCGTCCATTTTATGGTCGACATAATCGGCCATCAGAGCAATTAATTCGGTTAACCATGGATCGTTTTCGCACTACGTTTACTCTATGTGATAATACGCATCCGCAGAGACGTCGAACAGTGCGCACCGAAGAAACAATTGCCGCTGTAGAGCAAAGTGTTGAAGAGGACCCGAATGAATCGATTCGCCACCGTGCTCAGCAATTAGAGCTTTGTCCATCAACTTTATGGAAGATTTTGCGCAAAGATCTTGGCTTGCGACCTTACAAGATCCAGCTTGTGCAAGAATTAAAGCCGCGAGACCATGCAATGCGTCGTGATTTTGGTGTATGGGCCGAAAATGAGATTGATCTCGATGCTGATTTTCATAGCAAAATTTTGTTCAGTGATGAGGCTCATTTTTGGTTGAATGGCTACGTCAACAAGCAAAATTGCCGCATTTGGAGTGAAGGGAATCCACATGAGACCCTTGAAACGCCATTACATGCACAAAAACTGACTGTTTGGTATGCTCTATGGGCTGGTGGAGTCATTGGGCCATACTTCTTCCGAAATAATGCTGGAGAGTCAGTTACCGTTAATGGAGACCGGTATAGAGCCATGATAACCGACTATTTTGTTCCCCAATTGGATGGCATGAATGTGCATGAGTTGTGGTTCCAACAAGACGGCGCTACATGCCACACAGCGCACGTTACAATCGATTTATTGAAGGAAACATTCGATGAGCGCATAATTTCGCGGAATGGACCTGTCAATTGGCCACCAAGATCGTGCGATTTGACACCATTGGATTATTTTCTTTGGGGATATGTGAAGTCGCTCGTCTACGCCAACAAACCAGAAACGTTAGGGGACTTGGAAGCCAACATTCGTGGCGTTATTGCCAACATACGGCCCCACATGCTCAAAAAAGTGGTTGAAAATTAGACCTGTAGAATTGACTTTATTCGAGCCAGCCGCGGCGGCCACATGCCCGAAATCATATTTAAACATTAATGGCATAAAATTATCCTTCCAATAAAGCCAAATTGATGGACATTAAAACGATTTTCTTGTGTTTTATTTCAATTCGAAGTTCTATACGTCTATAAAAAACACCCTGTATTTTCGACTTTTATTCCTTTCATTTAGTTTGTTATTTTATTCTGATGACATTTTATATAAATTTTTTTTATCTTCGTAACCGTGCAAAGACGCTAAAAAAGAAGCAACAGATTTTATGCAAATTTAATATTTCGGAACCATTTTCCTACTGCAATCTTGTCATATTTACAGACACATTAAATTTAAGCCAGCACTTACACACAAACGCACGTCCACTTTTTATGCAACTTTATGTAAAAAAGAAAAAAATTGTGGCATGAAAAGATAAAATGCTGAACCAACGGCAGTTATAGTAAAAATCAAATTAAGATAAAGAAAAGAATTATTGTTGTCTGCATTGCACATAGTAAATAGCGACTTGTACGAAGCACTTCTTTTGTAAATGTAATATAAAGTCACATTTATTCAAAATTTAGTGTTGGTAATGACGGAAATCGTAGACCATGATTTATTTCTGATAACTGCATGTAGAAACTAAAAGAAGATATTTGCGATAATTACTGTTGTTGTACAGAATTTACAATTATTTTGCAACAATTTAGCTAGTGAGTCTTAAAATAATGTTGCGGTTCCTTTTTGTAGGGTTATGCTGGCAAAATTCCATTAAACTCATTATGCTTTTTTATAATAACAACTTTCATTATTTGCAGGTTTATTATGATAAAAACCATGCGCTGGCAAGTGAAGGTGCAGGAAATGTAAGGAGTGTTACAAATCCTCAAGCTGCTAACCGTTATCAGGCACAATACAGTCAAGTGTTACGTGAGCAACAAGAGAATAAGAATCATATAAAAGCAGCTACAAGAAATGAAGGCTTACAACAGCAGCAGCAACAACATCAACAACAGCAACAGCATCAACATAATCAACCAAGTATTCTTAATGGTGTGCCACAAAATCCTGCATATCATTATGAACGAATTCCTCAGCAGTTGCAACAGCAAATACAACTTCACGGACCACCTCCACTTCCGATACAAAGTGTCCAACAAAGGCCAACACAATACGTTATTGCTATTCCTTTAACATATTTGCGTCAATTGCAGCAACAACAGGAACAACCATCACATTTACAAGTTTATAAAGCACAACAACGGCCACAACAACACCAACAACAATTACAACCATTGCCAGAATATTCTGTTATTGGACCTTTAGCCAGAGACCATCATGGTTCTTATCGTCCCTATCATCGTTTTGCTCCAACAGCTGTCAATGATGCTCAACAACAAGCTGGCTCTTCAGCAACAATACCACAACCTTTAGTGTCAGCTTCGCCTGCTCCACCCGGCTATTTAACACAATATGTACAAATACCAGCAAATGTTTTACTAGCTGGCTTGCAATCGGCTCAAGTTCAACCGCAGCAACAACGTCATCTTAGCTTGCACTATCACCAACCAATAATACAACAGCAACAACAACAACAACAACATGTACAAACATCAGTGCCTCAACTCTATTACTATCAGCCACAACCGCAACAACAGCAACAACAACAAGTACAATTGAAACAATCTCAGCCATCATATGACTCGACATCACCACCTGTTTATGGTAATTAGCTTTAACGAATCCTCATCATTTGCATTCCCTTTTGCATACGTCTTTGATTGATTTACTTTATACCCAACTGATATTGGCTCAATGGAGCAGAGATTTAAAATTTTCCAAGCACTTCATTAAGTTCATTATAATTTAACAATGCGATTGGTAGAATGTGTTTTTTTTAATTCAATAATTCACATACTCTCGTCTTTAGGTCTTGAAGATGTGTAAGAAAAAATTTGGCTTTAGAAAATTAAATGTATACACCACTAACGAGAATTTTTTTTTTAATATAGAATACGAGGCTGCTCTATATATTTCTGGCCTAATAGTGAAAATGCGAATATTTATAATCAAAAATGGTTTTATTGTTTTTCAAAATATTCTCCAGCATGATTTATACACTTTTGCATGCGCTCAAACCAGTTGTCGAAGCACTTTTTCCACTCCGATTGAGACACCTCTAAAACATGGTTTTTGAACACTTCAACAGCTTCTTCTGGCGACGAAAATCGTTGACCACGCATTTTTTTCTTGATGTGCGGAAACAAGAAGAAGTCATTAGGTGCCAAGTCAGGGCTGTACGGAGGATGACCCATTAATTCGACGTTTTGGCCGGTCCAAAACGCTGTGGTTTGAGCCGATGTGTGAGAGCTCGCATTGTCATGGTGAACAATGATTCGTCTTCTCTTGTTGGTTTTTCGAATTTCTCCGATGACTTCAGGCAAACAAATTGTAGTGTACCACTCAGAAGTGACCGGTCTACGTTGCTCAAGCGGAACAGTCGCCACATGATCAGTTTTGCCGAAGAAACAGGCGACCATTTTCTTCGAAGTGCTTCTTCCACGAACAACTTTCGTTGGATTTTGCTCGTCTTTGAAGACCCACATGATCGATTGTTGTTTCGTTTCGGGCTCATACGCATAGATCCATGATTCGTCACCTGTGACGATCTTATAAACGTCTTTTGAAGCACCGCAATCGTATTTTCGCAACATTTCTTTGCACCAATCGACACGAGCCTTTTTTTGAGCGACTTTCAAATTGTGCGGGATCCAACGAGAACAAACCTTTTTTACGGCCAGGTGTTCATGCAGTATTGAATGTATGCTGGTGGAAGAAATGTCCAAGGATGTCTCCATCTCTCGGTATGTCGCATGTCGATCTTGCATTATGAGTTCACGCACGGCATCAATGTTCTCTGGCACAACAGCCGTTTTTGGACGGCCTTCACGGAATTCGTCTTTGAGCGAGCTTCGGCCACGATTAAATTCATTATACCAATTTTTTACAGTGCTATAGGATGGCGCTTCATCGCCATACAAAGATTTAAGTTCATTAATGCACTCTTGTCGCGATAATCCACGCCGAAAGTTGTGAAAAATGATGGCACGAAAACGTTCCATTTTTTTCTATATTAATTTTTTCAAGTCACTGTAAACAACACAAATAATGGTCGTACGTCAAAACGTTTTAAGTACGATTATGCTTAAAAATGACAAACTTTCCAATGGAAATGTCAGATTGCACTTGGCAGCACTCAGTGTTGCCAGGCCAGAAATATATATAGCAGCCCTCGTAGTTTTCGTACATAAAACACTAAAAAAATTATTTATTATATGCAGTTTTTACTTATAAGAGCAGTTATTATTTATAAGAAATTTTTTTCTTATAAAAAAGGAGGTTAAAAAAAGGTCTTTCCCTATCAAATCATGTTAATCTACTAATGGGAGGAGGTTATCAATTCGTCTGAATGTTGCTTTCTTTCAATGTTTGTGCCTACAGAACTCAGTAATTTTTGAACCGATTTTGAATTTGATAAATTATGCTAACGGATTGCTCTCGTTTTAGAAACAGTTCATAATCTTAAAAATTAAAGGTGTCCCCAAACAACATACATATTTTTCACGTGTATTATGAACTATAATCTTATATACTATTCATCAATTAAGTAAATCTAGTTTAGTAAAATAACTCCAAATAAAAAAGCAAATGCTGGGCCGACAGAAAATTTAAAAATGAGAAACAAATTAAACATAATTTTACATAAAAATGTCATCGGCTCTTAATAGGTTAAGCATTTTTTAAAAATTTTAATATTTCCTTAAAGATGTCCTTAAACGCTTAAAAATGATACCCATATTGATATTTAAGAAAATTTAAAAATTTCATTGGCCCGTAATTCGGAAAATATAGCCGAGCGCCAATTTTTTCACTTGATGTTTTTTTCTCATTTGTGTTGTTTTTATTTTTTAACACGCCTTACGTTTGCATTAAGAGTCATTATCTGACCAACCTAACGCAGAAGGGAACGTAAGCTAAAAATAAAATCGGGGTTTGTTTGATGGTAATTTTTGTTAAAGCTTTATCATTTCTGTATTGCCTTCTAAAATAACTCTCATGTTGTTTTCGAAGTTTTTGTCATTAAAGGAAATGCTTTTGGCTTTTCTAAACATTTGGATAAAGGTTTCCTGATGAGCTGGCTTTTGCAACCGGCAAAATATGTATAGATAGATACCTGCCTTTTCAAACCAACAAATAAGTTGCATTTTTATTTAAAAATGTTATGGGATATTAGCATAATATAATAAATAATTTTTTTCTTTTATTTTGTTGTAAAATCTGTTACAAGTTTTGTGTGATTTTTTTGAAATGTTAAAAAATTTAGCTAATGATTCGACAGGTGATGAATTTTTATTAAATGTGTGAATAAAATCCATAAGCATTGAAGTGATCAAAAATATATTTCAAATGACATCGTTTGCGGTATGTGGAATTTATTTAACCTACATTCAATAAATCATCCTTTCAGAAATTATTAATATCAAAATATGTGCTTTCTAAACATAATTGTGGCTTTAATTTATTAGTGATAGTTGATAAATTTCAAAATAATTTCGCTAATACTGGCACAAAACTACACAACGAATAATAATTCGATTCGTGCTACAAGCGCACATAATTATGCCATACAATTATAAAGTTAAATGGGTTTTAATTGAGAAAGAATGCCATATTAGTAAAGTATGTATGTATTCAAAGGCCCATAAAAACTTAATTAACTATTGCTGCTGTAGTCAACATATTATATTCTATAGACTTAACAATGAAGCAGCAACACTGTGTATTAAAATATTAAGTTATTGTTAATTCTGTGAATTTACACCAAGTAGCAAAAAAAGGATGTTGAAATCGTCCTAATAAAGGTTGACTTTTTTATTAACTGAAGATAGCAATTTAAGAAACAAGCAAAAATTGAGAGCATATTGAATTTAAAAATATTATAGGGCAACTTAAAAATAACCACACACTGCTTCTTCTAAATTTTTTAGTCGATAACTGTAAGCTTATTAGTAGTGTTATTATTGGAGCCCTTTTCAAATCTTCAGAACAGCAAATAATGTCAACCACCCTTTTCAATGAGATATTGTTTGTCTTATTTAAAAGCGAACTAAAAACAGCAAAGGCCCAACTATTGTGTGCATAAGCTGACTTAAGCGAACTTAAGAAACCGTACGCAAAAAATTTTTAATTATGTATATGGCAAACTATAATGTACTTAACAAAACTTTTTGTATATGTTTCGTAAAATGTCATTTGCTTAAGCAAAGTAGGAAGCTACTTGCACTTTCCGTACGGAAACAGATGTTTTTGCGTGAAGAAAAAGTATATATTTAAACCAAAAAACAAAGTAGCGAAAACTTTTTTAATTTAATAGAAATAAATGAATTAAGATGAAATGTATTATTGAGAAGAAAGCATATTCATATGGCCATTTCGCTACTGCTCATATAGCTCGTCCGTGGATCTAGAATTTGAAGAAATCAAGCACAATTAAAGTAAATTACCATAAAAATATTCCGAATGGTAAATTTTTGTATTGAATTTTAATTTAAATATGACTTCTGGCATATTACAGCCACCGCAGGCTCCGGCGTAGTCTAATGTGGAGGTCTAATTTTCGATGACTTTTTTGCTTCAGTTTTTTTTTTAATTCTGAATATCATTTAATAATTTCCCTAAGTGGCATATTGCGATTTCATATCTACGTTTAAATTAATTAAGTAACAAATTTATCGCATTTAATATTTCTTCATCTTTATCTTGTACAGAAATTTTAACAGTCAATGACTTCGCAGACTTCAACTCTTATCGTGACCTTGCTATGTATGACATCATACATTTTTTAAATATAATTTTTCCTGGTAACTAACGGGAATGACGCTTCAAAATTTATAACCATCTGTTTATTAAAGTTCAGCCTTTTCGTGTCACACTACTCTGCTTATTACATCGGTAAAATATTATATTTTTTACTAGCTGCCATGCGAGCAATTAGTCAAGTCTCATAAGAAAATTACCAAATTCCCTTTTGCAGAAATATATTGGCCACCATAACTGCCAGTTAAATGTTGGTTTTAAAATTTCATCATGGAATAGAATATATTGCTAATAAAATAATAAATTATTGAAAAATATTTTGGAAGGAAAAATTTACGAAATATTGAAGATAAAACTGTATTCAAATAACATAGGGTGGACTAGAAGTATGAAACAATAAAAAAATTAAATCCAGCTCTTTATAATAAACGAGAAATATTCATGTGACTGTTTCTTACTTCAGCTATAGAAACAAGACATGGATCTGAGTATCTAATTACTGTTTTAATTAAATTTTATTTTGAGTTGTTCGTTTCTCAACAATTTATTTTCATATTTTAATTTCCCCTTTAAAGATATCAGCTCTGATAAATATCATTTGCATATAAAATTATATTAAATTCAAAATCTATACTTATCATTTTGTACGATTGTCATGAAAAATGTTTCCTTTTGTAAAACTGCACCAGATATAATTTCATTTTAAAATAAATAACAAAATAGTTTTAAATACTTGAAAAGGTAATAAATTTAATTTCTTATTCTTATTTTTCTTATGTTCGCTTACTACCTGTAACAAAGCGTATCATGTCAACCAAATACAACAACAGCCGCCGCCGCAGCAGCAGCAGCTACAACAACAGCCATCTCAGCGGCATCAAACTATTCAACATCTAAGTGAACAGCAGCAGGTAAATGTTGGTAAACAAACGCACCATGTTAGAGGTGTCAGACCAGTTGCAAATGTGACACCAACCCAACATTACAGTCCAATAGCTGAAGCATATGAAAACGATGAAAAAGCAAACGCAAATACACACCCACACCCACACCACACTAATGCACAGAATCAACAACATATAGCACAAGCTCCAGTAGCACAAACACAGCAACAACAAGCACGACCGGCACACCAGATAGTACAGGCACAAACACCTGAATCCTATGAGCATCTTGTTCACTATAATCCCCCATATATACAACAGCAGTATCAAGAGCAGCAACAGCAGCAGCAACTTCGACAACCCCATAGACTGCAAATACAACAAACACATCAACAACCTGCAACTTTTGTAGAATATTTGAATAATTTACCATTTTCACAGGGTATCCATGGTCCAACACCAGTGCCATTCTTTCGTTTACAACCCGCTTTAGGAGAAACCCCTTTGTACAGCTTCAATATGGCAACACCACAAGCCATAACACAACCGTTTATTTCAAGTGCATTTCAACCTTCCTTTACACCGCTGGGAATACCAAATAAGGTGACATCTTTTTCAAATGTAATACAATTGCAACCATTTGCAGGACATCCTACTTCTATTCAAACACCGGAAATTGGCACAGCATTTCCTGGCCGCGCTGAATCTTTAGGCTATTTTCTACCAAATGCTGGCATACGTTATGGTACCCATTTATTTCATCCACCTTCACCAGCTACCACTGTTCAAGCGGACAACCAACAATACAACTTAGCCGCACAGCCAGATCCAAGAGTGTTGACTATAGCAGGAAAGGCAAAAGTAACTGCTAAAGCCTCTAAGCCAAATCTACCAGCCAGTCAAACGATAGTCAAATATCCTTAAGGGAAAACCTTCATCAGATTGCTTTTTGTTTTATGTTTTTTTCAGTTTTAATTTTAATAATTACTTACTGGTAACACTGCTGTTACTGCAACTCTATGGCCACTAATAAATGTACAACAACAAACTGAAATATTTCCTTAATCCAAGAGCACATGTACGTACGTTTGTACATTTTTGGCTTTACTCCTGGGCTTTTCTATAACTTTGACACTTTGCTTTTCTACATGTACGAGTTTATAAATGAATGAGTGCAGCAAAAATATTTTTAACTCAGTGGTCCTTGTCTTTGGGCACAATGGGCCGGCAGATGGCATTGCAATGTAAATGTTAGATATGAATGAAATTATATTGAAAATTTATGTTTAATTATTTTATGTTTTATAAAACTCTGTACAGTTAAATAAAAAATTTTGAAAGACCTTTAAACTTAACATCTTTATAAATTTAAATTTGTGGGTAAAATAAAATAAAGTATTTTAAAACTATGACTTCTTTCACACATTTCTTAGGTGGAAGACAGCAGCAACGCACACTGGGTAAATTGAGTTACTTTTTAGGTTAAAATCAATGTCAGCCTAAGTTTTGACCGGATACGGCTGAAATTTAGATCTTAAGGGTTTTTCATGATTACGTACAACTGGATTTTTTTTTAATTTTGTAGAAGTATAAATTTGTAAGATTGATGTGATATAAAAAAAAGTTAAAACACTAAATGTCTCGAAAATGAACGAATACATTTTTTTTTTAAATTCGTCTTCATGAAACAACTTAGTTTGTAAAATAAAGGAACGTGATAGCCACGTTTTTTTTTTTTTTGCTTTAGAAATATCATTAATTACCGATATATTTTACAAAAAAAAAAAAAAAATTAACCTTTTGCTTCAACGAAGGCAAATCTTGTTTTGAAACATTATTAAAGACGATTTCACTGATAAAAAAAATTGTAAACAGTATCAGTTTAGTTTATCTTTATTCACCGTATTTCAAGCTGGAGCTGTCTCAAAGAAAATGAAAAAAATAAAAAACTGAAAAAAAACTAAACAAGTAAGAGCGCTATATTCGGCTATTCCGAATCTTGTGTACCCTTCACCATCTATGTAAATCTAGTTTAGTGAAGTAACTCCAATAAAAAAAGCAAATACTTGGGTGACAGAATTAAAAAAAAATCTTTCTGCGAATTTTAGGCAAGTTTAGATAAGAGGACAAAAAACGGTAAAAAGGTGAATCCCGACCGAGGTAAGTAAAGACAATGAAATGGGCTCGTCAGGATATGACCATGGAAATTTAATTTATTTTTTAAATATGCATAAAATTGTCTTACTTGAAAATTTGTAGAAAGAAAAATCTTATTCTCCCCCAATTAAATAAACAAATCAAAAAACTGCTCCTTTAAGCCATATTTTTTTTTTTTATAAAATTAAACAAAATTACTGACTCATTAAGTGACGCCCCAGTTTCAGACCCTACTACGCCCCTGCTGATAGGTCTAGCAAGTCCTATGTAAAACTTATTTTAATACTTGCAAGCGGGTAGGCATCATAATACCTGCCATCGTTAGAATTCATGTCTCTGTTGTTTGAGGAAAAAAAAAACGTCTCTCTTTCTTAGACAAGAGTATCAAGTTTTCCTAAATGCGTTGTTGCATTTTTCGAGATTACAGAATTTTATTTTGGTGCTTTGAAATTTTTTAAGTTTGGGATGGAAAAAAACTAGCGTTCTCATTATAAAGAAGAAACTTGCAATCTTATCTACTCTTAAAACTTTTGGCAATGAGCCAATTAAAGTAGGTAAAGAAAAACAAAATCATTGCTGGTTATTGTTAATTTTGCTTAAACTTTGATTTTTGTTTTTACCTTATTGTTTGAATAGAAATCTTAAGTTTATTTAAAATGTTTGTGAGAAGTTTCCTGAATAGCTAAGTGAGCTGTACTGAAATGGCCACCGAGACGTGCTTTCACGCTAAATAATCAATATCGTTGATTTAATAATTTAATATGGATAAAAAATAGCACGATAATTTTTGAATTAAAGATTCTCGTGATTTAATTAAATTTTATTGGTTTTAAAAAATTTTTAAAAAATTTCAACATTTCAGAGCCCCGTAACTCGAAAAATATGGACGAGCGCTAATTTTTTCACTTGGTGTTATTTTCTTCGCCCCATATATATTTAGTTTTTTAATTGGAGTTAGTTAATTGTTCCAAACGACATGAAAAAATTAGAAGTAGGCCTGGTGTTTTGCCAGCTGCCTCGAAGGATATGGACAGATCATGCTGATTTCCAATAGCACCTTTTCGACACTATATCTGATCAATTGTCATTTTTATTGTTTTTGTGCCGAGGTAAATTTGATTTGAACACTAACACGTGCGAACAGACGGACATAGCACAATCGACTTCGCTGTGCATAAGAAGTCAGAAAATATATGCTTTATGGTGTCGGAAATGGATATTGTAGAAATTACACACCGAATGACAAACTTATGTATACCCCCTTTCCACTTTTTAGGGTAAAGGGTATAAAAAATTAATTCAAAATTCTTTTCTTAAATGAAGTAAAAATGCAGCTGTCTATGACCAACATTATCAAAAGCTTACGCGAAGTTAATTCTTATTTATGAAACAGTTCATTTATTTAAAGTTAAGTCAGAAATACACATTTTGTTGACAAAAACAATAACGTCGCCTCCCTTCCTTTTTGTTTTATAACTGACAAAAGCGTTTTAAACGTGTTGCGCTGAGTACATTGCTGGCTAATGTCAACTTTGACTGACCACAAATCAGCTGATATTTGTTTTCCACAATAGTAATCGTGTTTATTAGCAGAAAACATGTTATCTATCGTTATTGCAAAAAATTATTTTTTTTTTTTGTGCAACAATTTATTTCGAATCAAATTACCCATCATGGAACGGTGGAAACCTAAATTACCCCCAATTAATACATAACGAAATTCTTTCGTAGGCAAATCTATATTTTTTGTGTCGTTTTTTAATCATGTTAAACGTCTTTCGAAGCGGTATCTCCATTTACCAGTCCAAAATAAACTTGTAAGGTTTCATTACATAACTGGGTATCAAATTAGTATCAATTGACTTTCTCATATGGCAATGCCAAGTCCTTTTCCTATAAGGCGAACAGTTTCTTGTCAATTCTTTTTCCAGGATAGATTTGCCTTATTTAGGCATTCGACCGAGCTAAGCTGTTGGTTTTAAGGCTAAAAATGACACATAATCAGTTGACCTTGCGCATCCAATATTAATAATGAATGCCCCCATGTTTTAGTTTGCAAAATTTGTAGGTTCCTTCACTTCTTCAAAACTATGTGGACCATAAATAAAAGTTGCACTTCCGTTTTAAATTTTTGCCATTTAAAATAATTTTATGAATAAAAAGTGAGTGTTTTAGAAATGCTGTTAAATTTAGTATTTTTAAAGTTAAAATAATGAATTTGTAAAAATCATGACTTTGCGTGTTATTTCACTCTATATCCAAGAGTTCTGTAGACAGTGTTAAAAATTTGCCATTTAAAAAAAATTGCTGGCAACTATTTTAGTACAATTGTATCTATATTAAGTCTACGAAATGACCTATTATTATGAAAAAAGTATTCCATATTGGAACCAAGGTACTAAGGAAAATCCTCACAAAATTTGTTCAAATCAATCCAGCAGTTTTTACGTGATGTGAACACAAAGAGACAGACAGACAGATTGACAAAAAATGCCAAAAGTAGGTGTTTTGTATTCTATATCGATTACTATCTACACCAACACCAACAGCAACAAAATTGTTTTCAATCCTATGATAATTTCCGACCTATAGTGCTTAACAGTTTTAACGTTAATTCTTGTTTTATGTTGGAGATTCAACAACAATGTGTCTCTCTGCTGTTTTTTTTGCTTTTGTTTTTGGTAAAAAGTTTTAAATGTTTGTATATTGAAATGTTAGTTAATATAGAAATAAATATTTTAAAACTAGAATGCGTCCGAACTTTTTGTTTATTTGTATTTGTTTGCAAGAGTTGCAAACAGAATAATATCCAGGCAATATTTTGAAAGTTTTTGTTAGTGGTTAAACATTGGCTCTTTGGCAACCAAACGAAGAGATAGTAAACAAAAATATATGAAAAATCATTTCAACATGCACAACAGATTTGATTTTAAATACACATAGCATGACTTTTGCGATAATCTTAAAAAAAATTATTAAAAAAATGTCATATTTTAATAAAGTATGAGTAAGTTAATTTTCCTTTGCTTCTCTTTGTTAACTCAAAATTAATATTACTTTTCTTTCAAAAGAAAGTAAAAAAAATATTTACAGAACCATGCTTGGGATTTTTTATTACCATTGAAGTTCCATTAGCATTGTTTGAAATAATGACAATGAAAAAAAATTTAACTGCCATTTAATGCTAATGATTTTATTTTAATCATAATTGTTTTTAATAATGGTAATGAAATTTCAATGAAATTGTGTCATTACTAATTACAATTGAAACAAATATAATTGTTTCAATGCAGCACAAATTTTTAATCGCAGAAGCTTAAAAAAACTATGCATAAAATAAATAAATGTTAACACTCTTGTATATAGATCTCTATTTGACAGTTTTAAAAATTTATCATTTTTAAATGAGCTAGGTGTAAAACTTGATATTTGAGATGTGAAGCCAGCTAAAACAACAACTAGCAGCTTTTATAATTTACAAGAAAAAACAAAATAGGTTCCACCAGTGTCTCATTTTTCCTGAGAAAGCTAAACCATAAATATTTCAACAAACTTTTCTGATCTAAACAGCATTTTAAAATATTGTTCTTCTATGCTTTAAGATGAATATTTAGTGTACAAAGACAAGGAACATCTTTATCAATGATAATGATTTTAAACCATTTAATCAGTAGTCAATGGTAATAATTTTATTTTTTTTTTACTAATTACTAATGACACCTTTTTATTAACCCATATTTTACCAATACCCCATTTCGTTGAGATAACTTAATGAAATTTTGTATGCCGACTATTGACTGTTACAAGCTTTAGATGTTTTAAAATATACATAGAGATAATTTTTATTGTTTTTTAGTAGTAATAACAGTCCAAACTTTCGTTTAAAATCAAAAGAAATCCAATACCTCTACTAATATCTGAGCTACCAAGTGTCAAAATTGGTGTTGCGAAAACGCAACAGCGGTTGAAAATGGGTTAAAAAGCATTACCATTAGCAAAAATAATAATAATGTTAAAAAAAATAATAAGCATTATTTAGCATTCAATGCTAATGAAATCGTCAATTAATTAGTCCATCTAATTAATTGCTCCAATGTATGTACAGAACTACAATATTTTTTACATTTTAAAATTCAATAGTTTCGTTTATTTGAAATAAACTTGTACACTATTCCATTCCGGTGCAAGTGTTTGCTTATTATAGATATTATTACCATTACCAAAAGTTTTCGTCCTGGAACTAGACGTAAAAATAGTAGCCATAATAAAATTCTATTAAAAGTCCCGGTGGCATCCATCGGCGTGTTTTTTAGGTAAATCAACGTAAAAGGGTATCTGTAGTCCGAGACATCATGGCAGATTTAAACTCTTTTATAAACGTAAAGCTATTTTCCTCGTTATTGTAACGAGTTCGTAATATAATTAGAACTTTTTTAGTGTAACATCCGTCTAATCTTTTGAACAAGTTGATGCAACGAATTATATAAAATACAGGATGTCCGCGATATGCTATACTACTTTACTAATTTTTGATTGAATGAAAGAGAATGGATCATATATTGATAAATTCTTTAATTACTGTCGGCAATTATGTATAAAACACAATATCAGATAAATGTTCGCTCTGCGAGCCATCTTGGCCAAATTTTTGGTTACATTCTCACACCTTTCACGCTCAAGCGTTTCCTGTTTGGTTACATAAATCTTTATTTTCAGATGACCGTGGAGGCTAGTCAACATCACTATTTCTTGAAATAACTTGTTGTGTTAATAAGTCTCGCAGCAATTCCACTCTTATCCTGGCTTACTGCGATGTGGCACCGTCTTGTTAATACCACATGTTAGTCAAGCCCAAAGCATGCAGTATAAAAATTTGCTATAATATATCGATATCGCTACCCATTCACAGTTTCACATTCCAATGATTTCTTCTGACGAAATTGCATACTAGACTGTCACTTTTAACGAATGCAAATGTGACTGATGAATTATTTGAGGCTTCTATTGCCCAGAAACGACCATTCTGTTTATTCACATATCCATCCAAATGAAAATGTGCCTCGTCTCTCATTTCATGAAAATCGGGGCTGTCATGGGCAAGCTATAACGTCTTATTGGCATATAAATGGCGGCGTAAATAGTCTTGTGGAAGAAACTCATGTGTCAACTCAGTCTTAAATGGAAACAAATGCAAATCCTTGTGCAAAATTGTGATCAAAGTTTTTCTTTAAAAACCAAGCTCCTCTGCAAGGCATCGAATTGAGGTTAATAGATTGTTTTAAACGCTTTCTTGAATATCAGTAATGTTTTCAGCCAATCTTGCAGTACGTTGTGGTCCATGCTTGGGCCTATTACCTACTGATCCCCTTTTTTCGAAGTAATTCAATACACGATAAATAGCGCGTTTTGTTGGTACGATTTTTATTCCCAAAATTTTCACGTATTTTTCTCACCGCAACAGTAATCGATGGTTGATTTTGATAAAAGGTTCCAGCGGTTAAAATATGTTGGCTTATCAAATATTTTTCTATAAAAGACTAATGTTTACCAAAACGGCGGCACAACAAAGTAGTAGTGCCTTTTCCGCCAGTCACTAGATCTCTATAAACAGCTTTGAAAATTAAAATCTAGGGATGCAATAATATTACTGAACACATTCTCAGAATTCTCATTTTAGATATCGGACACACGCACGCAACTGATATCTTGAAACTGTTTTTTCGCCCTCACAAATTCTGGATGTGTGAACAAGCGTTTATGATCCAATGAAACTAGGTATCCAATAAATTGTTGCTATTAAGTTTAACTAGAGAATTTATAGAGGCTACGTATAGCTCTTGTATTGCTCCATGTGGTTCTAGGTAACCAAGAGCTTTTTCATCCATGTTTTCCTAATTGGAATCTTTATAGAACATTTCTTTTAAGCCGCTGCACACCACTAAACCTGTTTCTTCCCTTGTCCCTGACTGGAATGAGCACTTCAAGATGCATGCAATAATATAACAGAATCTGAGCGGTAGCATATGTTATGCAAATATTTTAATTTAAATGCGCTTCTGAACTTCCAGAATTTGAGACTGCATGTCTTTTGTGGCACTCTATTGGTTTTCTATTTCTTTAATCCAACTAGATTTATTTCTATTTCTCAACATTCTGTGACTTCGGTGAAAGTCGTACTACTTGATGAACTTTTTTTTTTAGCAAGCATGAGCCATCCAGACAATAATACTTCGTAACTGTTGTTCTTATATACAGGCGCCTTAACCAACTAATCTGCTATTCTAATATACAGACACACTCTCTATATCTTCATATGCAGCTTTCGGGAGGTTTGAACTGCTATTCTTCAATTATTTGCCTTTTTAAACAACTTATCCAATGCGGCTATTTAACAGCAGTTTTATTAGCACTTTCTATCAAACAACAGACCTCGGTACATAGAGTTTACTACCTTCCAATACGGCCTTCATATGTTATGTTTGTTGAATTCCAAGTTGTTAAGGTAATGGTAGGCACCTTTAGAGCTCCTTAAGGGGTCGCAGAATTTTGATGAATTCGAAAAGCAGTTAATGTACTGCAAAAACAAAGAGTGCCATTAATCTATACACTTCAGGTGCAGAAGGACAGTGTAAAACAAAATTACAGTAACTGTTGTTTTTCTCTTCTGTATTGTTGTGATATTGGAAAATGTAGAATTTTCCAATAACACAACCTTAAAATACAAAGTGCTTAACAAGGGCCAAGCTACGCAATCATTATTTTATTAAATTACTTTAGATTATAAGTGGTATTATTTGAAAAGATGAAAATGAAAAAATTAGCTACCATTTAGTGCTAATGATTTTATTTTAATTATAATTATTTTTACTAGTGGTACCGAAATTTTAATGCAACTGTTTATTTACTAATAAAATTTTACGAAACAAAATTAAGATCACAGAGTTTAAAAGAACTTTGCATAAAACAAATAAAACTTTACCCATTTGTAGATGGATCTAAATTTTAATAGTTTTTAAATTGTAAGAGAGCTGGGTGTAAAACTTGATGTCTGTGATCTTAACTCACCTAACACCTGGGCTTATAGATCTAATTACCTGCACGAAAACAAAAAAAATATGTTCCTATAATATTGTTACGAAAAGTAAGATCTGGCAACCCCTCTTGTTGTTAACAGTATGAGAGTGGGGAATAAAGTTACTTCCACTAATGGTGTGTGTATAGAATACTCGTAATACCGCAATTAGCCAACAAAAGCTGAGCAGCCTCAATGCCAGCGTTGGTATAGGTGTGTGCTGTAAAACAGAAGATCATGAGTTCGAGCCCACCATCGGACATGTATAATGCAATTAAAAATTAAGAAGCAGCAGCACAAACCTCCCGGAAAGGCAAAAGACAATTATTGTGTGAAGCCATGGCAGATAATTTAGTGGAGACGTCTAATTTAATAAAAGAGTAACAGATAATTGTCAAGAAACCCTTTATAATAAAAAAGTAAGAAGCTCAGTTAAGTGTAACAGCATAACAACAATGTGTGGCAGACGTGTGTTGTGGTTATTAGATAACGGGCTGAGTCTTAGAAAAAAGGCGTAGTGGAGTAGTCTGTGGATGGTTAAGGTTACTAAGCAAGGCTTCGAGTAGTTTATGTCCCGCAAGAGTAACACAATAGTGTAACGTGGATGGCTGCGTTTGTAGTAATAACGCATGTTTGGTAAATACGAGACCATTGGATTCACAAGACCAAACGATCAATACCACATTTATGAATGGTAATGCTTCGAAACCATTTAATAATTATCAATGATATTATTTCATTAAAAAGTATTTCCATTAGTAAAAATAATGGTAATGCTAAAAATATCATTAGCATTGTTTTATGAAATTGGCAATTACTTAGTTCATCTAATTAATTACTCCCAGGTATGCTTTAGGGTTTAATAAAATATTTCCATTTTGAATGTAAAAAGAAAAACTGACACATTTTACGATATACTTCAATTAATATTTTACTGAATTTATTTATTTACGCAAAAAAAGCTTAATTTTATTAAAAGCATTATTTTTCGCTTGTGCCAACGACAATTTAACTTTTTCAACTTAAAAATGTTTTTCTTATGTCTTTATTATACAAATCCACAAAAAGTTTTATACCAAACATTTGCTTTATACTTCCATTTATGTTTAGGAATTTCCACAGCAACAACAATAACAACGATTATAACATTTAACAGCTCATACTTCATCAAGAAGTTCTCACTGCAGTAAATATGTATTATACCTTCAAGTTTGGTTGTTTGAGCTTGAGTAAAATTTCTACAACTTGTTCGTCTTTTGTTAGAACTGAACAATATATAAATATTTGTTATTTTTTTATGTTAAATAATTATAAGTTGAAAAACACTTATTGCAATACTTGATAGAAGAGTTATGTCTTTCTTTAAATACTAAAATATCTAATGAGGTTCGAACAATATCTCCTCACAAACATTTTCTGTAAAAATGTGTTGGTTCACTATTAGAAAATGGAATATTTTTTATACGTAAACAATTGATTGCTGTTATTCAATTTACAAATCAAAATATTAAAAGTCCCAATAAGACGTTTTAGTAATATATATAATTAAACGTTATTTTAAATTAAGGAAATAAACAAAACAAAATTTAACACATAAGAAATTGTTTGCACCTATTAAAGTTTTTGATTATTTTCAGGTTTAAAGTCAATTAAATTTTTTATTCTCTCAATTATATATTAAATGGAAAAATAAATAAAAGATTTTCTAAAGGAATATTTAATTGTATCAAATATATATATGGTGAAAAAAGAGAAACAATTTAAGCCTTAATTAATAATTGAGTCAATTAAAAATTTAATTAAATTTATATCTTAAAGAAAATAAAACTTTAAAAGGTGCAAAAACTTTTTTCTGTATTGATATTTTTGGCTTCGGAAATAACTTTTACGTTGTTTTTGAAGATTTTATACTTAAATGTTCGTGTCTTTACTAAAAATTTGGATAAAGGTTTCCTGATGAGCTGGCTTAAGCAACGGGAGAAATACGTATATCTGCTTTTCCCAACCAACGAATAGTTGCATTTTTTTTTTGAAAAATGATAATTAATTGTATTTTTTGACTTCTATATTTATTTTTTTTATTTCAATTCACAAATTATAATACAGTAAAATCTTACAAAAGTTTACTCGCGTAAAAGTTAAACACTAGGATAAGTTAACAGTGTTTTAGAATCAACGTGCACCTCTAAAAAGTTAACCTTTCAATTAACTTTTCAGAGCGTGTAGATTTTTAATAAAGCAACGGCTTTTTGAGTAATAATAGTGGCAACTTGGCTACAATTATGGTATTCCCCGAACTTCCTTTTTATTTTGACCTGCAAAAAACAACAACAAACAACATTGTATCAGTTGTTAGTGTTAAACTTGTGAGTTGTGTATGGTGAAGATATCATCACAAATCTGATTGGATTTGTAGCAGAAAGTAGAGATTTTAAAAAAGCTTGACAAGGTATTCACGGAAAACGATTGGCGATGAATTACGGTGTATCTAAAGTAGCCATTTCAAAAATAAAGAAAAAACGGAATGAAATCTTAGAGGCTGTGGCGAACACATATGAAAAATGTAACAGGAAAACACTTCATTAACCGGAATATGCTGATCTTGGGGCAAGGTTGTATCAATGGCTTGTAAACCAACGGCAGCGTAACTGTGCAATTACTGGACCAATTTTAAAATCCAGAGCTAAGCACGAATTCGCCACAATTAAGAGGAGATACGGTACTCGCCATCTGAAAATTTGTGGTGAAATCCTTTCAAGCCAAACTTCGGATGATACACCCTTCATTCAAAATTTACGAGAAAAAATTAATGAAATGAACATTTCCGACTCGCAACTTTATAACACAGATGAAACTGGATTTTTTTTTATCGTTTTCTGCCGGATAAAACATTCGTCATAGCAATCGAAAAGACCGCGCCGGGACGAAAAATTGCAAAGGAAAGAATAACACTTTTATTGTGTGCAAACGCAGATGGTTCGCACAAGTTGAAACCGTTGGTCATTAGTAAATCTGCAAATCCTTCCTGTTTTAAGGGATTAGAAAACCCATTGGAGTATGCAAGTTCGAAAAAGTCGTGGATGAATTCAGAGTTATTCTTCAACTGGTTCCATCATTCTTTTGTAAAGCAGGTAAACTTCATTTTAAAATTTTATATAAATTTTTTTAGATTTATGCATGAAAAATTTTGCAGGTTCGCCGATTTTCAGCTCAAAATAATTTACCGCCAAATGCATAGTTGCTTATTGACAACTGTACTGCCCATAAGCCCATTGACAGGTTACAATCTGATGATGGAAACATAGCAGCAATGCTTTTACCATCTAATGTAACAGCGGTTTTTTTAAAACCTATGGACCAAAATCCAATAAGATTAGTCAAGCTAGGATATCGATCTAAATTGTTATGCAATATTGTCGCGCAAGAGAACGTTGCGGTCGAAAACTATTTTGTATACGCACACAATTCGTGATGTTATTTTGCTACTTATGGCTGTGTTGGATGAACTGCCTAGAGAAGTTCTTATAAAATCATGGAATAAGATAAAAAAATGGGATGACGATCGGCACGATAGCGAAGACGAGATTCCACTCTCAGAAATTATTAAATCAAATAGTGCATACAACGATACACTAGAAGAAGTTTAAAAGTTTAATTGTCGCTGTCAAAGGTTGGGAATACTGTTGATATGATCATTATTGAAATCTGTGATCAAATGATACACGGAAAATGATAATGACGGGACACTTATAGAGGAAAATGTTCAACAATCTTAAGTAAGTTTTTCGAAAGCAGTTGAAAGCATCAATACCGTAATACAATCGTTTGAAAATAATAAAGACGCAAATCAGGTGGCAGACTTTGTCAATATGCGCACGAAAATGATCAAGACGTATTACACGAAGGAAAAAAAAACAAACAAGCGTTGACTGCTTCTTTAAACCATTCCGTACAAATAAATATTTCTTCCGCGCGGATGTTAAGTAGCCAGTACAAATTAAATCTAAGTTTTTGTAGTGATGAAAGTAAATAAAAAATTTAACATAATATATTCAACAAAAAAGATGTTTTTTTTAAGAGAAGCAGCACTTCAGGCTTTAATACCTACTTAGTTTTTAACCGTAGAAAAAATTTAATATTTATACAAATAGATACTGCCAAGTAAGTTGTTAAGAATTGTCTTGTTAATTGGTTGCACTGCCTTTTATTACTTTACGGTACAGCCTTCTTATGAATGTTTTTTCTTAACGTTACTAAAGGTAAGAAAGATCCTTTATTGAATTTCAGCACTTGCACAATTATATAATTTAAAGAAACTTAAGCTGCAAAATAAAATTAATGAATCAATAAAAAAATTTCATAAAAAACACAAATAAAGGATTATTGAGATGCGGGGCATCGATCCCCGTACCTCTCACATGCTAAGCAAGCGCTCTACCATCTGAGCTACATCCCCTTTGATATACCTTTTCACAAACTCGTATATATTTAAAAGTGCTACCACGACAAATTGAAATGGAAGCAGTACTCGTAATGACAAGTAAGATGGCTGTGCCGAATCTTGTATACCCTTCACTAAAGGTTTTTTTTATTTTTATTTTTTATAAAAACACAGGGTCCGCATTATGTAACGTTCTTTTTGCAACTAGTGCTTATTTCGTGAATGGCCACACTTAGCTCATATCTGATTTGACGTATAATTAGTTTTATCCTTCCACTGAAATATTGCGACATTACTTTCAAAATCATGGTAATGTTGCAGAATGTGTGCGAAAATTGCGTGCGGACTTTGGAAAAGGAGAAGCACCGTCAGCTCCGTATGTTCGTTATCTTGTGAAAAGTGAAAGAAACTGGCATTCTCATCGATAAACCAAAGCGTGAAAAGCCACAAACAGTGCGTACACCCGAGAATATTGCTGTTGTGGCAGAAAGAGTGCGTAAAGCGTCGTTCTCAACAATTGAACATTTCGAAACATCATTGAGACGAATTTTAAATAAACACCTTGGTATGATACCATACAAAGTCCAATGCGTATTTTTATAGCATTTTCAAAAAAAAAAAAGTTATTTGGCGGACCCTTTTTTTAGAAAACTTGAATTATTGAAAGTGTTTAGTTTTTATTCGTGCATTATTGGTTTTGAATTAAATTTAAAATTTTCTATTGCAAGCGCTGTGTTTTTTAATAATTAAAGTTTCTCGAGAAACTTTCGTAAAAATAAATATTTTTTGTGAAATAGTACATTTAGTAAAAGTGATTTTTTTGCTAATCTGGAGTTTTTTCTTTATTTTATTTATTTTTTCAAGTTTTTATTGCAAAAACAAGTTTTTAACAAAGTTTAATATTTTTGGTAAAATGTTGCTGAAAATACGAAGTTTAGCTGATACCCTGTTCAGACATACGTTTTAATTGCGCAATAAAGGAATTTACGCAATTAAGTCCCTAATTGAATTTAATTTATCATATAAGATATTAATTAAAAAATTTTTCAATTAGCACTTAATTAAGTCGATAATTGATTAGGTTTACTCCAACAACCCTTGTGAAGTGTGTTCAGTTAGAGAAAATTTTATACAATGACAAAAGTAAATGCCATAAAAATAAAAAATAAAATATTTTCAAATTATATGAAATGAAAAATTTTTTAAAATTTTATGGAAATTCAAAGCTAGCGTGCGGTCAAAACTTGATCGTACAAACTGGAAGAGTTCCATATTTCAAATAAAAACAAGCAAACTTTCTTTGAAAGCCGAACTTCTCTTCATTCTTCCAAATTTACCAACACAAATTTCTAATGTAAAAATTAGGTCTGTTCAATAAATTTCCGGCAGAAACTAGCAACGATAGAGTAAAATAGAAATTTACAACATTACTATTCCAAATAAAAAAAAAACGGAATAAACGCATTTTTGGAAAAAAATAACAAAGTAAAGCCGAACTTACCATAATAACAAAAAACCATAAAAAAAATTTGTATCTAAAACAGCAAAAAAAGCGGTGTTCGGTGCTTAAATCATTTTGTATTGCAACAGTTAGCATTTGCAAAAGCTTTGCATTCGATTGTGTGCAAATTTTCTGTCTCTTTTGTAAAACTATTAGTTTAGTTTATTCTATTTCTTTTGTTTATTGTTTTATTAACCTGGCGTTTACTTGTACATAGTTTCCTTAGCTTTCTTCTAACTATTATACAAACATTAGCTTCAATTCAAATATTTTGTATTTAAAACCGAAAACTATAAATGTTATGTATATTTTTTGCTGTGTGGTTGTAAAAAATTTCAGCGTAGATATTCGGTTTTGAAATCGCCATATAAATTATGGCAAAAAAGCCACAACGATGTGATGTAAATATTTTCGTAGAGAGTGCTAATAAACACTTTCAGTTCAAAGTATTTAATATTCATTAACTTATTTTGTAAAACAAAACAAACATCAGCTGTTTTGTTGTTGACAGTAACGAAAGTAGTAAAAAATTTATTAACATTCACATCTTCTACTCTTTTTTACTCTTTCGCTGCTTCTTTTGAGGTACTGAAGTAAACACTTTCCAATAACAATTAGTAACAACTTCTTGTTATTGAACAGAACTATATTCTATTGTCAAATTTTAATTAAGTAAATTAAATTGGATATGTGTGAACACCAAAATTAATTACTCAATTAAAATTTTAATTGTATAAATTAAAACGTATGTCTGAACAGGGTATGAAATTTAGTTGGCTTGGTAATATTCGAATCACCTGGTAATTTTTAGTTTTTTTCTATTTGAAATTCAAAATTTAAAATCGTAAGGAAAATAGTGTCTTTTTCTTGAATATATCGGCATTTATGAATCAATGTTGGTTAATTTTAATAGTACCTGTTACGAAACTATGTCTAAAAAAAAGGTGATCATCAAATTTCTGTAGCTGCTTTGGGAACGTGGCAAAACTTATTTAAAACTAATTACGTACAGACGGACGAACACAAGGATATCGCTAAATCGACTCCTCTCTATATAGGGATTAAAATATATTACTGTATGGGGTCGGAAATAAATATTAATGAAATAACAAACGAAGTGACAAACTTTTATATGTATACCTTTTTCACCTTTGGTGAAGGGAAAAATAAATACTAAAAAATACCTAAATTAGAAGAACTAGTTTGGAATTATAGGCTTCTTCTGAATAAATAAATAATTACACTTAAGATATTTTTTTTACATGCAATTTGCTTGATTTACTTTAAAACTATTTGTATGTGAATTCATTTTGTAAGACATCCAGAGAAATCTAAGGTGGCTTTTAACGCCTGTTGATACGTTTTATGGCGTCATGTAAATTTATTGGTTTATGCTGACAAAGCAGCTACTCTTAAAATATTAAAAGTTTATATTCAAGCCATCGCACATTGGGGCAATTTGCCAATCTAGCCGGACATAACTTTTTTTTTAATTTATATTGGCTCTAAAAATTTACTGAGTGCACATAGATTAATGAAACTTATCAGGAAAATTTGTTATGGTCATAGGCTGATACAGTTAAGAAATAAAAAAAAAATCGGATCAAGGAGAAAAAAGTTTCCCTTAAAAGAACTAATCCTAACTCTGAAAGATGCAAGTTTTTTTTTTTGAATTTTCAAGTAATTTTGTTTAGAAATTACAACTTTTAAAAACTTAAAGTTAGACTCAAGAGATTCTAAATTGCCATTTTTTCCAAGCCCCTTTTTGTGGGCAGTAAATTCAAATATTTTTTGAAAAAAGAATGTAATTATTAAATGAAATAGATTGCATACGCCTTAAAATAATAGAAATTAATTTTTATGGGCAGGGGGAGGTATCCCTCCAATCCTAGCCCCAAAAACGTCCCTGTGAAACAAATTTTTTTTTTTCAATTTTTTGCCAATTTACTTAAAATATTTATTATTAAACTTTTCAATGCCTTATCAATCCCCATCTCCCGAGAATATTTTAAAACGATATTTTTGTAATTGCTTAATCAATAGTGTTAAATTTATCTAAAAATAATTAATTTATTCATAATATACTTATTTGTGATTGTAGCGGTGAATTTTATTTAAAATTGTTCCAATAAATTTATTTTAAAAAATTCTTCTTTGCACTAAGATGATAACTGGTGACCTCTTGCGAATCTAAATCCACTTCAGCGTTAAGTACAGGTGAAAGCATGAAAGAAAGGTAATAACTTTTTTTTTTGAGTGGGTTTTATTTATATAAGTAAATAGTGTATATATAAAAATAGAGTTAGTAAGTTTTATAGCGATATATAAAATTTTTACGACCAGTATGGAGATCACTCTCAAAGAACCTATTTACTTTTTTGTAACAAAAAATCTAACAAAAAAACTTTTTTTAATTTCGGAAGAAATTTTTTATCATACAAATTAAAAAAAAAATTCTAAAAAATTAACCTAAATAGCTGCAATTACAGCCTTTCACAGGAAAGAAAATTAATACAAAATCTTTATTCGTTTACCCACAAAAAATATATTGCAAGTCCCTTAAAATCCTATAAAGTCACTAAAAACAGATAAAGGTGAAATTTTTAAAAATCGGGAAAAAATGGCGCAAAAATGCGCAAACCTTTTTTTATGGTCTAAAAGTAGAGATCGCAAATTTTATAGTGATATATAACATTTTAGGATCGCGATGGAGATCACTCTCAAAAATCTTAATACTTTTTTAAAAAAAATTTTTACAAAAAAATTTTTTAGTTTCGCAGAAAATTTTTCATCATAAAAACTTGAAACAAAATTGTTCTTAAAATTAATATTAGTAGCTGTAAATGTTGCCTTTCACAGAAAAAAAAAATCACTAAAAAATCTTTATTCCTTCTGCCAGAAGAAAATATATTGTAAACCTCTCAAAATCGTATAAAGTCAATAAAAACGTATGCAATTTATCCAACCTTCCTGAATTTAACAGTACACCAAAACGGCAAATTTCGTTGTCTATCCAGCTGCGTACTTAAATTTGTACATTTAGTCTTTGGACCAATGTCCGGCTAGATTGGCAAAATACCCCTCTGCGCAATTTTATTGGAAAAACCAGTTTAAAATTGGACTGAACAAATGGATATATTCCAGTGAACAATTTGAGTATTATTCAATACAATAAACTTTGGTTGTTAAAAAAATAAATTGATAAGGTAAAACTTACAGGTTCCATGAGATAAATGTATGCTCTTTACATATATACTATTTAAAATATATTTTCATTACTTTAACAAAAAAATAAAAGAAAAATTACGGTTACATAATAAAAACCACATTTAAATTCATTTTATCATATTTGATTTTTTCAATTGTAAATTATTTTTTTTTGTTATTTGCAGGGATTGGTTTAATTTGCAAAGGAATATTTTGCTTGTGGTTAATCCATTTCGCAAGATAAATAAATTATTTGATTGAATTGTGATCAAAATATAATTTAAGTAAATGAAAAGCACAAAAGAAATTTATTAAATTTTTAACAAAAAAAAAAAAAAAAAAAAAACAATCACACGAGTAGCGGATCATAGAATATGATATAAAAACTGCAATATACATTTCTGGTTTCTCTAAATCTACTTGCAGATTGGTTATGTCGTTCCTGACTAATACCGTCTTATATCAAAAGCCAAACTGATTAACTGAGAACTCCATTGAATCAATAAGACAAAAAGACAATAAGGTTTTATACAAAAACACAGCAAACATTCAGTAAATATTTTTATTTTTTCTTTCTCCGCAGTTATAAATTTCAATTTGTAGTTTTAGATCAAAACTAATTCATGAGAATTTCATGAAATATTTATATTTGAAGGAAGCAAGTACTTTTAAAGTAAATTAAAATCAAAACGATTTGAAATAATAAATTATCATATTAATTTATTTCTTTTTGTTTTTATTATTTAAATGTCAATTTGTGTTCCTTACGAGGCAGTCTTAGGGCCCCTGATATTTTTCTTTTCTTTTTGCTGATCACATTTTTTCTTTTGCACTTGTAGAGTGTGCATTTTCATTCAGCTTGGAACCCAATGTGAATTATTGTCTTGAAAATATTTCTCAATGGACAATTTACAACTACCTTTCCATTAATCCACTAAAGACTAAGCTAATGTCTTGTAAATGCTCTGACCCATTTTTATCTGACCTTAACATATATATTTCTAATCTGGGTGCTATTGTAGACAGTCATTTAAGTTTTACTCCTCAAATTTGATCAATTCATCAAAAGATTTTCTTTATTTAACGCTGGTTGTATTCAATTAATATTTTTTTGGTAAGTCGCTAATGATGACTTGACTTGAGTTTACAGAAACTTCGATGAGTTGTGAATTCCATTGTAAGATATTTTTACAATATTTGTAGGCGAGAGCAGATTTTAGAGTTTGTGGTTTAATTCCTGAGTTGTTCGTTTATGGAGTCTTTAAAATATCGAAATATCGTTTTTTTAACAAAACCATCAAGAATGGTAATTTAAGCCAACTTTGCAATAGATTTTGCTTTTCCTGCTCTACGAGAAATAAACAGCGATCCGTAGGATTTCTTGCTCTGATTTTAGTAGATCTTTTGTAGTCAGAATTAATCGAATGTGGAATTATATACTAGTTGAGTTGACGCTGTTCACTCATATAAAGAATTCTGTTCGTCTCAAACTAATGAAATACATCCCAATCCTTTATTAGTTGATTTTGCGTCTTAAAGCCATAACTAAACGAGAACGAAAAGCTTATTTTTGCTGTCACAAGTTATTATGCTCGTACATTTTGTATGTAGCATACCCAAATAACGTGGCAGCAACGCAACAGCAACTCTCTTCAATTGAAAAATCCAATTTTGAAGAGACGTTTAATAATAATTTAAAATAAATATAAGTATTAATCGGCTTTGTTCTGTAAGCCGAATCGTTTTAAAAACTAGCGATTTTCAAAACCAAAGAAATTACTATTTGGTGTTTTGTAAATCACTCGTTTTGGCATTATTCGAAATTAAGTTCAAACTTTTACTTAAACGCCAAAGTAAGCTGTTGATTGAAAAAGTAAAAAAATTTATTATTTTAAGGCAAGAATTGAAAATACCCGGAGCATTCGTATTAAGTTACAATTATCTCAGAAAACGAAAAATACGTCAATTAAATATACAAAGGAGACTATAAAGGGATGCATGAAATCCTATGAGTATTACAGATGAGAGGTAAGTAGAAATTTTTTCTTAAGATATGTATGTATTTCTTTCTTTCTTAAGATTCGTTGACCTTTACCGGGTAAACAAAGAGGCCTTTGAATGGAATGTATTGGTCATTTCATACAAGAAGGATCTATTCCGGAGAAAATTTAGCTTGCTGCCACACTTTGCTTTTTAGCATTGGGTTCTTTTCAAAGTGCTCTGGCAAATGAAACGGAAATTAGTGTTGGAAAACAATAGATGTCTTAGAAAATGCTTTATGTCTGTTATGAATTAATTTAATCTTACAGACGAAGAAATCAAGTAATCAAAATTAAATTTCTTTGCGAAAGTCATGAAGTCATGTAAGACTAATTAAACCAAATGTAGATGAATCATTATTCTATAACCGAAAAGGTTATGTGGTGTGAACATAGCCACTTATTGTAATTTACTTACGTTTATCATCTCTCTTGATTTATACTTTTTACGTTAAGCAACACTAACGAAAAATAATTATAACTTTACCTTTTTCTTTCGCCTAAGACAACCACGTGTCCGCATACTTTTAAATCAAGATTTTTATAAATAATAAGCATTAAATTCAGAGTCTATACTTTTTATTATTGCTGGTTTATTGAACACAAAAACCCTACAGTTATTCTAGCATAAACGTAATGATTGTGAGTATGCTTATGCTTAAATTCTTTTTATGTACGATTTCGTTTCAGATTTGTGATTTTAGAATGAAGATTCGTGCTGTTGATGCCTGTAGACGAGGTTCAACTCATGATTCTTTCGTTTGGCGAATGTCCGACGCAAGGCAAACAAATGTATGATAATTGTGAAAAAATTCATGGGTGCTAGGAAACTCGGGTTATCCTGCAGAACCATTTCAAAGAATCATCTGTTTAATAAAAAACATTGCTTGGGTCGGAATATTATTGAAAGAACTATCGGCAATCTTAAAAGTCGGTTCCGAGCTTGAGGCAAGAATATGAAGCAATTTAAGAGTGTTTTTAAACTAACTTTTTTATAATATAAAGTATATTAAAATTTATTTAATTTAACTAAGATTAATAATAAAGACCTTAAAATTTTTTATTCCTAGGGTTCTTTACATGTGTTTTCAGTAATTTAAGAATATAATTGCATTCGATTAACTTTCGACCAGGTTTGTTTACTCGATTTTAAAACGAGTAAAATTCTGCGAATTCGGTTTAGAGAACTCCAAGAAAATGTAAATTCGTTTTAAAACGAGAAATTTAGTGGAATTCGTTTTACAGAACAGGGTCGAATATATCATTTTTGTTTTTTATATAAAGTTTTAATTCTTGTAAAAATTATCACGGAAGATGTATTTATTTTTTAGTAACCCTGTTTTTATCGTTTTGACATAACGTTGCACAGTGGCGTGAGATACAAAGAAATGGAATAAAAGTCTGGAACTTTTAAATTACTTGCCCGATTTTCATGAAACAAACTGCGATTTGCATTGTAAAAATAAAATTTTAATAACATGTAGTATAAGTAGGGTATTATTTAAAAAGAAACCGCCAGGAAGAGGTAAGTGCGCAACCATGGATTTGCTGCGTCTAAAAGTACAGGTAGCCATAAATGCATTCTTTAAAAAATATTTATTTGCTACATTAGAAAACGAACAGAATCGCTGATTTCAAAGAAGAATGTAATAAAAAGTAGACGCACTTTTTAGAAGAACACAATAAAAAAAGAGATTTTTTGCACGATAATTTTGTGCATCATTTACAGCTGTTGTTATTAAAAAGATGTTCAAATTGTATATAAGTGGATAGGCAAGTACCTCTATTATTAAGCTGTGCTTAATTTTTTACAGTAGTTTTTAAGATATAAAGCTGTAAAAAATACCGCTAAAAACCAATAAAAGATCAAAAGTGAAATTTTGCGAATGAAATTTTACCTTGAATATCTCCAAACATATAAAAGATATTTTATCAGGTTTTCATCACATGAAAGACCAATATGTAAGTTGCTTAAATCAATAAAAATTTTGGAAAACAATATATTAAAATGTTATTTTTTGTGTAGATAAAAAATTTTCTTTCCAAAAATTGTAATTTGTTCTGCAATCGCCTCCCCAGACCACATTTATGCGCAGGACGTCTTCAAAATTTAGAAAAATATTGAAAGCCAATCGAACTAGAATAGTTGGCTTGGAAAATAATGAAAATCCATGTGCGTTTTTTTTACAGTCTCGAACATTTAGATTTTTGTTAAAACAGTGCCCATATTCGAACAATGCTGACTGTTGGGTGCTTCGCAAAAATTCCATAAAAACACATCAGATGAATTACACAAGGCCTTGTCTTAAAGAAAAAGTTAAAAATTTTATAAATTAACTAAAAAACGTTAAAAAACTACTTAAAAAACAGAAAGTACTTTTTGAGCAAAATTTCGCTATTTTAACGTTTTGTGAAATTTCAAATAAAAAAAATTATCACCACTAAAATAAGTAAGTCAAAGAAAAAAGCTTTCTAAATCTGTTTTAAAATAGTTCTGTCTTGTATTAAAAAAAATTACAGAGGAAAATCTAAAAACTGCCAAGGTACAAGTTTTGTATTTTAAATTGAAAGTCGAATTTTTCTAAAAGCATAAAAGATACCATGCAAATTCCAAGCTCGTTTACCTTTAACTATCTAAATCGGATCACTTTTGATAAAGTTATAAGCTCTGAAACATTTTTCAAATTAGAGGTTGCCTACTTTGACGCCCTGTGGTACTACCCTGTACTAACACAAGATGTATCTAAATGCAATAGCGAAAAGCTTTAGACCTCCTCTAAAAATCAAAGTTTGTTTCATGAAAATCGGGCAAGTATTTTAGAAGTTCCAGACTTTTAATCAATTTTTTGGTATTTCACGGCACTTTATATTGGCGCTCTTGTTTATGTATGGCATTTGAGCGTTCCGCTTTTCGGTTTTGTTTAGGTATGCGTTTGAGCGTTACTTCTAACTATCACCGGTAAGAAAATTTTTTTTGCTGCTAATAATACTCCTTAAAAATTTTAATTTGGCTGGGAAGCCACACAAACAAAACAATTTGTAATCATAACCTTCAGCACAAAAAGTGGAAAAACGGTATAACTTAATTTGTCAATCTGTATGTTATTTCTACAACATCTATTTCCGAATCCATAAAGTAAAAAAACTTTCAATACGCCAATTCATCAGACAAAGTGTCGAATAAGGTGCTCTTGAAAATCAGGATCAGATCAGAAGATCAGTCCATTTCCTTCGAGGTATCGGGCAAAACACCATGCCTGCCTCTAACTTTACCGTATTATTTGGATCTATGAAGTAACTCTAAACAAAATTATGGGCCTCTGAACTTTTTTTTAAGATATCAATATGGATATCAGTTAACAGGTTTTGATGAGATCTTTAAGAAAATACTAAAATTTTTAAAAATTGCTTAACCCATTAAAATCCGATGACATTTTTATGTAAAATTATATATACTACATCGAATCGAGAATGTATTTAATTTTACGTAAAATTATTGCCTTGAAGAAATTTAATAATAATGTTCAATTTTCTTAAACATATGCAAAATCTTTTTAGCTTTCAATCTTTCAAACTTTTTCTCCTTTTTTAAATAAATATTTTACATATAATTTTAAATGGTTTGTACCGAATCTGGTGGAATAAAATTTATAAAAATATTTAAAATCAAAGGTTTAAATATTTTGAAAACTTTATACTTTATATTGGCTCTAAGCTAAAAGGCATAATTATATCTATTAAGATTAAACAACACATCGATGTAGAAAGAACATATTGTGTATTTGATAAAAAGAAAAATTTAAGTAAAATAGTAAAACATCAAAGAATGTAAATAAAACTATAGAAAATGCGACAGCACATGCCCTAAAAGCCTCCATAAGTTTTGAATTGGAATAATTTATTCCAGAGAACCAACCATACTTTTCACATTTGATTCCGTATGTTGACTGCTGTTCTGCTAACTATTTATTTCTAAGGATGAGTATAAAGGTGTGAGTGTGTACATGTGTGTATGTTAGCTTTAGGGCAAATTGCTTAAATTTCACAAATTTCACACGCAACTTTATACGAGGGCTGCTCTATATATTTCTGGCCTAATAGTGAAAATGCGAATATTTATAATCAAAAATGGTTTTATTGTTTTTCAAAGTATTCTCCAGCATGATTTGTACACTTTTGCATGCGCTCAAACCAGTTGTCGAAGCACTTTTTCCACTCCGATTGAGACACCTCTAAAACATGGTTTTGAACAACAGCTTCTTCTGGCGAAGAAAATCGTTGACCACGCATTTTTTTCTTAGGTGCCAAGTCAGGGCTGTACGGCGGCTGACCCATTAATTCGACGTTTTGGCCGGTCAAAAACGCCCTGGTTTGAGCCGATGTCTGAGAGCTCGCATTGTCATGGTGAACAATGATTCGTCTTCTCTTGTTGGTTTTTCGAATTTCTCCGATGACTTCAGGCAAACAAATTGTAGTGTACCACTCAGAAGTGACCGTCCCACGGTGCTCAACCGGAACAGTCGCCACGTGACCAGTTCTGTCGAAGAAACAGGCGACCGTTTGCTTCGAAGTGCTTCTTCCACGAACAACTTTCATTTGAATTTTCTCGTCTTTGAAGACCCACACGGTCGATTGTTGTTTCGTTTCGGGCTCATACGCATAGATCCATGATTCGTCACCTGTAACGATCTTATAAACGTCTTTTGAAGCACCGCAAACGTATTTTTGCAACATTTCTTTGCACCAATCCACACGAGCCTTTTTTGAGCGACTTTTAAATGTGCGGGATCCAACGAGAAAAAACCTTTTTTACGGCCAGGTGTTCATGCAGTATCGAATATATGCTGGTGGAAGAAATGTCCAAGGATGTCTCTATCTCTCGGTATATCGCATGTCGATCTTGCATTATGAGTTCACGCACGGCATCAATGTTCTCTGGCACAACAGCCGTTTTTGGACGACCTTCACGGAATTCGTCTTTGAGCGAGCTTCGGCCACGATTAAATTCATTATACCAATTTTTCACAGAGCTGTAGGATGGTGCTTCATCGCCATACAAAGATTTAAGTTCATCAATGCACTCTTGTCGTGATAATCCACGTCGAAGTTGTGAAAAATGATGGCACGAAAATGTTCACGAGTTAATTCCATTTTTTTCTATATTAATTTTTTCAAGTCACTGTAAACAACACAAATAATGGTCATACGGCAAAACGTTTTGAGTACGATTATGCTTAAAAATGACAAACTTTCCAATGGAAATGTCAGATTGCACTTGGCAGCACTCAGTGTTGCCAGGCCAGAAATATATATAGCAGCCCTCGTAGACTCACTTCGAACATTTTATGTTGAAAAGCTATTGAAAAATTAGCATAAAATCTTTTGTTCTTTTTTTTTTACTCCATTTTAGCCTAAAGTACATTGACAGTCAGGGTATGCAAAAGATTTTTTGATTTCCTTTTTTTTGGGTTTCTAATTTGTTTTTCATTCATCTGCAAAGTGCACACTAGAACAATTTAACAAGTTGGTTTCTGCTTTTTTCTTTTTCTTTTCCTAGAAATAACAACTTAAAAAATTTGAATTAATTTTATTTTAGTTTTAAGTAAAAAACAAAAAAATGCTTAAAATTTTCATGCTGTGTTAAATATTCTCATATTCAAATTATCATTTAAAAAGGGGAAAGTTGAAGGTTGTTAAAAAATGGAAAAAATATGGAAGCTAATTTAACAGGTGGTTTTTATTAAATACAAGGTCTACAATTTATACAAACTAAAATTCTGTTACAGAGTATAGAAACTTAATTTGACAATAGAGACTTTCTAAAGATGATTTGAAAGCTCAAATTTGCACAGTGCTTTGCTAGAGCACAGTGTTTTGCTAGCCGCAAGTCAATGCATTCTAATGGTTTTTTTTTTCAGTATTATGAATGGATTTATTTAATTTCAAGGATCAGCAGTCTTATTCTGTAATTCTCGAAGTTAAATCTAAAGCTAAAAATAAATTACGCAAAAAGGGTTACAGAATAGCATTTGTGGCCAAAAATCGCTAAATAGTTGTTCTTAGAGTTGTAACGAAGGAGATGTTGGCTGCAGAACCTTAATTTTTATTTGGCTAATTGTGGCAATTTATTTACTCTGTATTTCTTCTATTTTTGTTTGAATAGCTGCAGCAACGTTTTTTTTCCACGAATTTTTGTTCATTGAATATGTGTTTTAACAACACTACATTTGTAACTCTGGGCAAGTAGTCGTGCCTTTAATCATCGCAGCCAACCATAATAAAATACACTATGGCTCCGGCGAGACTTTAATATACGATGTTTTGTTTACGAATCCGGCCATCGAACCAAACAGCTTATCTCGCTAATTAACGAACAGTTGAGGCTTGGAACACGATCTTCCATGATCTGAAATTTTTTGGTGGGCGAGGTAGGGTTTAATATGCCTTCGCATTAGGCTTGCCAGATCCAATTTGCCAAAAAGCTTGACATTGCCAAAAAAAAAACTTGATTTTGAAAAAAAAACTTGACAAATAAAAACACTCATACTATTGGTTTTTATTTAATTTTTTTTATTATTTTTTTCATAAAAATTATTAGAATAAAAACAAAAATATCGTTAAAAGTAAAAATAACAGAAACAATGTGAAAGAAACAAAAAACAATATAAGAATAAAAATTCAGTCGTTATATATTTTAGAGAAAACTTAGGCGTTATTTAAAAAAAATATAGGTACTATCTTAAGAAATATAGATAGTAAAAATATGCTCTATCGATGTGTTTTTTAGAAATATAAACTTACTTTTTTAAGTATTATTACATATGTAGCTAGAATAAATTTGAGAAAAAAAATTAACTTACAAAAAACATTGACAAATCACTTTTTCACTTGACACTTGACGCGCATTGAAAAACTTGACAATCAGGCCAAATCAGGCCCGTCTGGCAACCCTACTTCGCATATACAGCGACCGTCGTCATGTGGTGTTCACTCCACTAAAACAATCCCTCCTCCTCTCCTAGGGAAACTTCCTTCCCGGAACCGCTTTCTGCATTACTTCAGGAAGGGCCCAGAACGACATCCTACAAAAGGATCACTTTTCTACTCTCCCACGTCTGGGACCACCATATTTGTAGCCAGCATCATGCTATTGGGTAGTCTTCTTATGTCTCTGGTGGGGGGGCCTCAATTTGCGTCGCGTCGAGGTCTCTCTTCTTCCTCCGAAGGATGCTCTCGCAGTACCTTTTTACAGCGTTCCATCCGTTCTCACACTCTAGCATTTCGCCAACTACGTTGGTGGGGGTAAATTCCCCAATCTACCCTTCTAAGGTGTCCCTCTCAGCTTGCCATCTGTTGCAGCTGAAGAAAGTGTGCTCAGTGGCATCGTTCGGCGCTTCGCAGTAGATGCAACTAGGGTCATCTAACTTTCCCATGCGGTGTAGATACTTTCGAAAGCATCCGTGAACTGAGAGGAAGTGGGTTAGGAAGTAGTTAACTTCCCCAAAATTCCTCTGACTCCATCTTCCTACGTTCGGGATGAGGGTCGACGTCCATCTTCCGACCGTCTCCGCAGTCAATCTGTCCTGCCATCGCTGGATTGTCCGCAGTCTTCGCCCGATACTTCCAGCACTGTCCACCCTTTTGTCCGATGCCTCCTTCCGCTCACGGGCCAAGAGGTCGACGGGTATTTCCCCACTAATTACGAAGACTGCCGCTCCCGAGACAGTGCGGTTACAAAGAACAATTTCGGTACCGTAAAATAACTAAAAAAAAAATGAAATAACTCCCAACAAAAAGTTCAACAAATCTATACAAATTGGGACTTAATTCATAATGAAATAACTCCTAATTTTTGATTTCATTTTTATTGGGAGTTGTTTCATTTGAAAGTTACATATTTAATTCAATTTAATCTTCTAATTTTTTTTATATCTCCTTCTGATGCTCAATATACCATATATTGAGCATCAGTTTCGCTTACAAACTTTTCCTGTATAGCCTTCGAGCGCGCTGAAAGATTTTCTCCTCCATGGTATGGTATTTCGAACACCGGCTTTGCTAACAAAATATTTCCTGTTATACCATAGAGGTTAAAACAGTAAAACAGCGTCCGAGTGCAAATATAATTTAAGTTGGGAGTTATTAATTTTTTTTTGGGACTTGTTTCATTTGGGAGTTATTTCATTTTTTTTAATATTTTTATTTTGAATTAGCTGTTAAGTTTTTGGGTCTTATTTCATTTTGGCGTTGGGAGCTATTTCGTTTTTTTAGTTTGGGAGTTATTTAATTTTTTTTTGGAACTTATTTCATTAAAAGTTATTGCAATGGGAGTTATTTCATTTAGGAGTTATTTCACGGTACCAACAATTTGGGTAATAAAGCAGGATATGTAAAACTTAGAAACACAGAAAATCTCGAAATGTAGGCTTCAGTAGCTTTTTAAAAATCAGATATTTATTCTTATCAATTTTTGTATACAAACCTGATGGTGGTCTTACCACTGAATGAAATTTAAAGCATCGACTAGTGCCCTCCACTAGCGTAGCCATCGAAGTTGCCTTTTTAAGAACATGGGTAGCAGGACCATTAACTACCCCTTGCTTAAGGGTTGAAGATTATGCAACCCCGTCTGATGAGAGTGCAGCAGCACAAGTCTACCTATACCGCACCAGCCCTGCAAACTTTAACTTTTTAACCACAGCTGTCACGATTATCCCAAAGGGACCTCACCCATAACCGGCTACAGAGATGGGCGGATCTTTGTATGGGCTACCGGTTCCCATGGTGCCAGTATAACTAAAGACACTGGTGAGTCCTTCAACAGTACCCAACTGATTATTCAGATTTGGTGCCTGCACACCGGCGGACTGGTTCCCCTATTCCCCGATAGTACTTCGTCTGAACCTTGTTTAGATTAGCCAGACTCTTAGTACCCCCGGGGCTAACACTTAGCTCATGTCTTATTTGACAGATAATTAGTTTTACCTTCTGCTGAAAAAATATGGTTGTGTAAACGCTGGCAAAAGAAATTGTCATTTCAAATGAAGCTCATTTTGATTTTGGCGGGTATGTAAACTAGCCAAATTGTCGCATTTGGGGCACAGAAAACACTCACGCATACATTGAAAAGCCGGTGTACCCAAAACGGGATGCGGTGCGGTTTTTATTCCAGAGGAACAATTGTGCCCTTTTTCTACGAAAATGAGGAGTGGCCATTCCAGTCAATGGCGATCGTTATCGGGCCATGTTTAACGAATTTTTGTTCACAAAAATTGCAGAGGAGGATATTGGCAACATTTGATTTAAATAGGACGGCGCTACGTGCCACACAGCCAAAGCTAAATTGTTTTTTTATAGCATTTTCCAGAAAAAAAAAATTATTTAGCGGACCCTATATATTCTGTATTCTTACGTATAGTGAAGTCGATTGAGCAATGCCTGTCTGCCCGTCCGTCGTTGCCGAGGCAAACTTGATTTCGCAAAAGAAATGAATATGCCAATCGATCAGATATAGTGTCAAAAGCGGTGCTGGAAATCAGCATGATCGGTTTATGTCCTTCGAGACAGCAGGCATAACACCACGCCTACCTCTACATTTTTGGAACAATTAAGTAACTCCAATTAGAAAAATAAATATATGGGGTGATAAAGAATTAAAAAATAAGAAAAAACATCAAGTGCAAAAATTAGCGCTCGCCGATATTTTCCGAGTTACGGGGTTCTGAAATTTTAACATTTTTAAAATATCAATATGGATATCATTTTAAAGCTTTTGAATAGATCTTTAAGGAAATACTAACATTTTTCAAAAATGCTTAACCCATTAAGAGCCAATGTCATTACCAAATTTTTTTTTATTTTTTAATTCTCTGTCACCATAATAGTTGCTTTTTTGATAAGAGTTACTTCACTAAACTAGATTTACGTAGATGGTGAAGGGTATATAAGATACGGCAAAGCCGAATATAGCACTCTTACTTTTAGACTGATTTTTGTAAAATATATTTAGGTTTATCATATTAACACATGTATATAATACAGGGCTCTTCATAGCCGTTATTACTCTACAGCATTAAGTCATTAAAGTTTTAAAAAAACTTTCATACGCCTACTAACACCTGAGGCAATATTTGTTAGTTCGTTAAAACTTTTTACGACACAACGGCATATAAAACAGAAAACAAACATATTTTTGCCGTTATTCTCTACAAATTTTATTACAAGAGCTTCTTTTTATATCAAAAAGTTAGTTGTATAGGTGTATGTTATATGTAAAGGGTGTTTTTTATAGACGTATAGAACTTTAAGTTGGCATCACTTTTTTAACTGGCGGCCATTTTGTCAGCTGTCAAGTGATTAATATTTAGTTTGGTTTGCCATTTCATCATGAATAGGTTGACAAAAGAACAACGCTTGCAAATCGTGCAAATTTATTTCGAAAATAATGGTTCAGTTCGCGAAGTTTACCGCAAGCTCCGTCCATTTTATGGTCGACATAATCGGCCATCAGAGCAATTAATTCGGTTAACCATGGATCGTTTTCGCACTACGTTTACTCTATGTGATAATACGCATCCGCAGAGACGTCGAACAGTGCGCACCGAAGAAACAATTGCCGCTGTAGAGCAAAGTGTTGAAGAGGACCCGAATGAATCGATTCGCCACCGTGCACAGCAATTAGAGCTTTGTCCATCAACTTTATGGAAGATTTTGCGCAAAGATCTTGGCTTGCGACCTTACAAGATCCAGCTTGTGCAAGAATTAAAGCCGCGAGACCATGCAATGCGTCGTGATTTTGGTGTATGGGCCGAAAATGAGATTGATCTCGATGCTGATTTTCATAGCAAAATTTTGTTCAGTGATGAGGCTCATTTTTGGTTGAATGGCTACGTCAACAAGCAAAATTGCCGCATTTGGAGTGAAGGGAATCCACATGAGACCCTTGAAACGCCATTACATGCACAAAAACTGACTGTTTGGTGTGCTCTATGGGCTGGTGGAGTCATTGGGCCATACTTCTTCCGAAATAATGCTGGAGAGTCAGTTACCGTTAATGGAGACCGGTATAGAGCCATGATAACCGACTATTTTGTTCCCCAATTGGATGGCATGAATGTGCATGAGTTGTGGTTCCAACAAGACGGCGCTACATGCCACACAGCGCACGTTACAATCGATTTATTGAAGGAAACATTCGATGAGCGCATAATTTCGCGGAATGGACCTGTCAATTGGCCACCAAGATCGTGCGATTTGACACCATTGGATTATTTTCTTTGGGGATATGTGAAGTCGCTCGTCTACGCCAACAAACCAGAAACGTTAGGGGACTTGGAAGCCAACATTCGTGGCGTTATTGCCAACATACGGCCCACATGCTCAAAAAAGTGGTTGAAAATTGGACCTGTAGAATTGACTTTATTCGAGCCAGCCGCGGCGGCCACATGCCCGAAATCATATTTAAACATTAATGGCATAAAATTATCCTTCCAATAAAGCCAAATTGATGGACATTAAAACGATTTTCTTGTGTTTTATTTCAATTCGAAGTTCTATACGTCTATAAAAAACACCCTGTACATAGATTAGTGTCTGTTTGTAGTTGTAAAGTTTTTTTGTTTGGGCAAAAATCAAAAACACTTTTCCATGTATATTGTGGGTTTGTATGTTAAATATTTTTTGAAATATTTTAAACTTAAAATATACCCAGTTACCGTTTGGAAGATTGTTTTTATAAAAATCACCAAAGTGAGTCTTTTAAGACTACCCAAAATGACTTCAAACTGATTAATCAGTTGTGCGCTTAAAAAGAGACTCGAATATAATTCCGACAAACAAAAAGAAAGCGACTTGTTTAAAAAACAAAAAGTACAGAAAGCAAACGCTTGAAATTTGACTGTTTTTAGAATTATTTTTGAGACACATTTAGCGCAGCCTAACGATGAAAAAATTATTCAATTATTTTATTTTTATTTTTTTATGTAGCCATTTCGTAAAGAATATAAAAATTCAAATGTGAAATGAATTTATTAAATTTTGAATTTTTAAGAAAGTTATAACGGACACAATAAGAAATATGCATACATATAATTTGATTAAAAGAAGACACGTAAACAGCTATTAATATGATCAAAAATTGACTCGAAAATATTTCGTATTTAATTATAAGTACGATGGAAAATAGTATGGAAAAGGAGTCAGAAATTCGAGTCATATGGGACTCGTTCAGAAGAGGGTCTCCCGACAAAACGATAATTTTCGACTCTTAAACGAGCGCATAAAAGACTATTATGATTTTGTCGAAAAGTAAAAAAAGACTGGAATATGACTAATAATAATAAAAAAAAATGCTAACTGGGTATATACACGCAGAAAAAAAACATGTTTGTGATATGGTCACAATAACCATATTATGTTCTTTGTAACAATGTATGGTTGCGGAGAACCAATTATAGTTGTCTTCAACAAAACTTTAGTCACGATAAACATTTTTTGTTAACTTTTAACGATTATATGGTTACTGTGCACCAAAAATGCAACATGGTTGGTTTTATTTTAAAAAAATTCCAACCACAACCAAAGCTTTATAACTTATTAAAAATAATATAAAATATTTAACCATAATATATTATAATTAATCAAAGTATGGTTAAAAGCAACAGAATAATGTTTGCGCTAAAAAATATTTTGTTCTAATACTTGACAGTTTAGTAATTTTTCTGGTAGCTAAAATTTGAAATTGTTTTTTATTGTTGAAGAAAGTGAAAAAAATAAAAGTTTATATACAAAATAAATAATCAAAAATAAAAACAAAAAAAGGAAACTACAACATTTAAAAAAAGTTGAAGTAAGTATGCATCTATGTATGTATGTATGCTTAATTTAATGTTTAAATTTGAACAGAATTAATGAATTTAATTGAAATTAAAATTTATACTTTGAACAACAATATGGTTGCAAATGTAACAATACTATGTTTTGTTAGTAACCATATAACGCAACCATAGTATGTTGCTCTTAGATTATGGTTACCTCAACCATATTTTTTCTTTGCGTGTATACGTATATGCATTTATATATGTATGTATGAATGAGAACGGCGTGCTGTCATAAATTTGTGTTATTTAAATAAAATCATTGAATCATGAAGAAACACCGCAGGTATAGTCGTAAATTTATGTCTATAGATAAACAAGAGTGCTACATCCGGCTATGCCGAATCTTATATACCCTTCACCATCTATGTAAATCTAATTTAGTGAAGTACCTTAATCAAAAAAGCAAATATTGGGGTGACAGAGAATTAAAAAATAAAAAAATTGGTACAACTTTTGCATTAGAATGACATCGGCTCTTAATAGGTTAGGAATTTTTAATAAAAATTTTAGTACTTCCTTAAAGATCTCTTCAAAAGCCTTAAAATGATACCCATATTGATATTTTAAAAAATTCGAAAATTTCAGGGACCTGTAACTCAAAAAAGTTTGGCACGGCAAACTTCATTTCAACACCAACACGATAACACTATGGATAAGAAGTTAGAATATATATACATTATGGGGTCGAAAATGGATATTAAAAAATTACACACATAATGACAAACCATTTTTCCACTTTTTGTGGTGATGGCTATAAGAATAAATGTGCGGTTGAATGTTTGTTTAGAAGCCAATGCAGCCTACACCTATTGCTAGGATCCATTAAAATAATATTCTTGCACATTAGATAATGGAAAAATTGCTTAAGCGATATTAAATCATTAACTACTCTATATCTTTTGTTGCAAGGTGTTAAATTTTTTTTTATTTTAAGGCCACGCCTACTTAAAATATCAAAATATATAGATATTGTTACGTTTTTGCTTTTTCTTATAATAAATGAATGGATTCTTTTTGATTGCAAATAACACTGTGGCTCATTATTTTGTATTCTTACTTTATGGCTCTCTCTGGCTATACTTCTTGATCCTACCGGTCTTGAGAATTAATTCCATGGTTTCGTATTTACTAAACATGCGTTATTACTACAAACGCAGCCATCCACTCTACACTACTGTGTTACTTCGGCGAGACATGAACTACTCGATGCCCTGTTTAGTAACCTTAACCATCTACAGACATCTCCACTACTCCTTCTATCCAAGCCAGTCATTTCCTTTTAATCCAATAGCCACAGTACACTTCTGCCGTACAATGTTGTTATACTGTTACACGTCCCCGCGCTAACCGCTATCGTTCTTACTTTTTATTATAAAGGGCTTCTTGACAATTATATGTTACTCTTTTATTAAATAAGACGACTCCACTAAATTATCTGCCATGCTTTAGCACAATAATTGTCTTTTGCTTCTCGGGAGGTTTGTACTGCTGGTTCTTAATTTTAAATTGTCTTATAAAACTATTATTTTTCATTTGTACTCATGTCCGAAGGTGGACTTGAACTCATGATCGTCTGTTTTACAGCACGCACCTCTACCAACGCAACCATTGAGGTCGCTCAACTTTTGTTAGCTAATTGCGGTATTATTCTATACACACACCAATAGTGTAAGTAACTTATTCACCACGCTCGTACGGTGGTGAACAACAGGGGTTGCCAGATTTTATTTATGTAATAATATTTATGGTAACACACTATAAAAAGCTTAGAAATATGTGGGTAGAACCATTAAAGGCGAGGCCAAGAAAATGTACTGCATGTAAATTTATTACTAAGGAACGCAGTGAAGAAATGTTTTAGTCAAGACAGTATTTGAAGCATATGTACGTAACTGTTGTTATATGATCACTAACGCATAATGGGAAATTTAAAATTTGTATAAACAAATAAATAATAAAACAAAGCATCCATTACAGAACCTGATAAAAATCGTTCCGAATATAGGGGTCCCCAAGCAAAAATTCGCATAAAATAAATGGTAAAGGTCTGTTTTGAGCATATCATTAGAAGAAATTCAAGTTCCTTTATCACCAGGTACAGCTACTTTTCATCTGCACTGCTGCTATTATTGACATTTCTGTTACTATTTTGTATTATTTCTTCAACATTTCTTGCCATATTTTACGGATCTAAATAAATTGAAATATTATAAACTAAATTGTGTAAAATAACTCCTAAAATTTTAACGCTTTCTTGAAGTATCACTACAATACTGCACTTGTATTCAAATAACTCACAAGTGCATGTCAATACTTAAGGGGTCAGTTGTAAAATATACTATTAATTACATTTCACCAAAATATTACATTTTCACCTAAAATTCACCAAAAACATTAAACTTTGTTTATAAATTATTTTTGCGATAAAAAATCGGAAGATTTTACCAAAAACCGTAAATTCAGAAAAACTAATAATCTAGTTTAGCAAAAAATTGGAATTTAAACAAAAAAATAAAGCAAAGTATTTATTATTACGAAATTTTACCAAAAATTTTAATTTTTCAAAAAATTTTAATTGCAATACAAAATTTTAAAATTTCATTCAAAATAGACAAAGCAAAAACTATAAATAAAAACTAAATAAAAAACACTTTTGCAAAATAAAACACATTTTACCATTTAGTCATTTTTTAAAATAATAATTGTAAAAGTAAAGCTGAAAATGAAATAGCTGGGGGTCGATTTTAGTTCTGTGAAACTGTGAAATGAAAAAAACTTTTCATTTTCGTTTTCATAACAGCTTTTCATATTATCATTTTACAATTACACAAATAGCGATTCCCGTTTTTTTAATGAAAAGTGTATATTATGTTAATAAAATCTAAAAGTTTAATACAGATATAAAAGCTTAGCAGTTTTGAAGCGGCTGTAAGCCGCAAACGAGATTTTGTTACCTGCTTGAGTCGCACGTATTGTTGCTGAAAGTTTTTTAAACCATTTTTTAGCAATTTTTGAAAAAATTTTAAATTCATAAAATTTCATTTGTTAACAAAGAGAATGCATATACTATACTTAGGCACGGTATGGTCTATAACACGGAATTTCTTCCCATTTCATTAAAACCATGTAAAAACCACCCAACCAAATAAAATTTATAATAAAGTAAGTATAAAAAATTTGTAAGTTAAACATTTTTATTTGAAAAAAGGATAATGTACTAAGCTTCGGCGAACGACTTCATACTTGGTTGACAGTGTGTCGTTAACACGTCTAACAAATACTTAAAAGCAGGTTTGTTCGCCCTATAATATTTTTCAAATCTTTGAATACAAAAAGTAAAAAGCATTATTAAAAATAAAATATGTATAATAGTATCATTATATGCTTACAATATATGAGGCAACTCAAGTGGGTTTGTGCCATCACGCAACTCCCTTCTTGCAATTCTTTGCGTATTTTTGGAATGTTGTTCTTCCTCTGCTTCTGTTGATACGGCTAACATATGAAACGCTACACTAAACATTTTCTTTTAATTATGATTTTAGTTCTCTTTTTTAGGTATTTACTTTTTTTACCCTATCACAATTGTTTTATTTACGATTTTAGCTCTTTAATTTTATTTACTATTTTCAACTTTAATAATTGTTTTTCACAAAAATGTGTTCAATTTGCAAATTTTAAGACAACACAACACAGCTTAAAGCAAAACAGCTGACTTCGAAAATTCGAATTCCTTTCTCCCGTAAAACTATTCTCCCCAACTGTTTAGAATAAGGGAGTTTTATTCCCGGGAGAATTAACTCCCCGGGAACTCGTTTCCCCGGGAATATTGATAATTGGGCTGATTATATTTTATATATTCCGGCAAAAAAAAATATATTTTAAGAAAGAAAAAAAAACACAATTCTTTTGGTGAAGAGTATATTAGATTTGATACAATCGAATATTGCACTTTTACTTGTTCTCGTATATTTGTTTGAGGTAGATTTCAAATAAATTTCATTTTTAAAAAGGTTTTTTTTTTTGGTTTACATTCATAAATAAAAACTGTTTTCGCGGGGTATCGAAAACCATCTTTGAGGTAACGCCGATCAAAAATGTTGGTAAAAAATTAAAAGGGTCGTTTCAAATTTTGTTTTAATAGCTCAAATTTTAAAGGTGGTACCCATAAGCATGGACTCAGATGCGTAACTGAGCACGCGTAAGTACGGAAAGCGGTGGCATGTTATAATGTTTAAGGACATTGTGTCCGGCAATGTAGAATCATATTGTCCACGGATATTATAGATATGTTTTATGATATTCTATGTAAGAAAGATCCAATATTTTTATAAAGCGAGCAGAAATTCAACTAAAAAAATATGGAAATTGCACAAAGCGAAGCTGGATATACCTTTGCCATAAGGAAATTACCTTCTGTATATGTTGGGACTACAAGCAAAAAATATTTTTCAGAGATGGTACGGTTCGAGCTAAAAACTCTTAATGCTTGAACTTAATGGATCTGAAAGGAACATGGAAATAACTAACTGCAGGCAATACCCAATATTGTTATAAAGGCATCACTGACTACGTCTATGACGGCTGCCATCAGCGTATGCTTTGGAAGAAAGCTGGTAAACAGTAAGATATTTGATGGCAACGTTTTGAGGGACTTCTGCCTAAAGCAAATGCTGCTTTGATGAAGAGCGAGCCAGAATTTATTAGTAGATAAATTGAAATGATTAGTTTAGAGTATGCGCCTGTTTAGAGGAGTTGGATGCTTCAACTACTATATGATTTCTGACTCATAATCGAGCAATCTAGTTTCGTTTATATGCTAGTGCTTATCTCTGTACCTATTGAAGGGTTTCTACTGTAGTTAATTAGATTAAAAACTTTAAGTTTCATAAAAATTGAAAGTTACACACTTAAATGCAGCATATTTCAAATACATTTATACTAAATATACACTTGAATAAATTTCTCCATAAAATTATACACTTTCTTTATATTACAGCTACCAGTTCAATTCATATTTTTATTATATATTTTGTGTTTTGGAAATATAGTGTAAATATGTTTTAATGGTTGAATACTTATCTAACTGCTACACTTTCAATACTTTTTCCTATAAAAAAATAATTGTTTATTTGTTTGAGTAAGAGAACGAGAGGAATACATTGCCATTGCTGGTTTATATCATAAAAAAAACCAAAAACATAAATCATATCAAGCACCATATTATAGAAACATATTGAAATCATTGTGCAAGAGGAGCTGATAGTCTTCAGGCGTAAGTAAAACAAAACCAAACAAAAATGATATTTACTTTAGATTTTGTAGTTTTTGTTTTAACACTCTTTTTTTTAGGTAATATGATATGAAATGTGTTTTGAGCAACCAGGATATTAAATGGTTTCTTTGATTGAAGAAGAAGAAGAAGAAGTATTTAGGATGCATTTATTGCCATTCTTTGTTTAAATAGTTGTTTTTCCAAGTTTTAGGACATTTAAGGAAGTTTTGTTGCAAGAGAAAATAAATATTCTTTTACCACAAGCCTACACAAATGTTAAAAATTTTTTAAATTCAAAATGGTATTTAGCATTTGCCAAAAAAATTTGCTTTTCAATTTTCAAGCTATGTATGCCGAATAACTTGTAATTAGAGTGTCCCTTACTTGTCCTAAAACGGAAATTTAGGGTGTCCATTAAGACTAGGATTTTTAACTTTTTATTAATTTAACGCAATATTTATGTTAGCAGCTACAAAATATATAATTATTTTTTTCCATACTTAGTTTTGGTAGTAATCTTCAATTTACGGATATTTTTGAAACAATACACTGAGAGAATCAAAATGACAACAGCATTTTGCTAACGAATGATGATCAATGTTTCAGGTGAGTATAATCGTAGACGATGCATCTACTTCAGAAAGTATAAGTTTCGAAAGCAGGCTATTTCTGTAATATAATTTTCTAAGCCGAATCGTATTTAGGTCCATTAACTGGATAAGAGGTGTTGCATCAGGTGGCATAAGCATTGTCCATATCTTTCTACCTTTTCTCCTTTAACCAACTCTTCTGTAGGTGCATGGCTTGGAGCATTGTCTTTAATTAACAAAGCTTCAAACGGCAATTTATTTGACTCTAAATATGATGGAACTTGGACAGGGAAAACATTTCTTAATCTTCATCACTATTTGTCAAGTTTGGCTTACATATTCCGCAATTCCTCTAAGCGTTTTTTAACGAACCAAATTTACAGGTACGATTTTGTTTCGAAACGATCCCGGCTTTTTTGCTTCTCCAATAAGAAATGGTGACACTTTCTTGTTACCCAATGCGTATGCGCAGAAAAGAGCAGTTATTCTTTCTTTCGATAATTTCCTACCCGGAGCCGTTACTTCTCCACCATGCTTTGTCTAAAAGCATCTCCCAAAAAAAGCCCGTTTCGAGTGCTTTGAAAATTAAGTCATATTTTAAGCTTTCTTCGAGTATAGTTTTCTGCAGTTTTCTTTTAAAAGGCTATAATCATCTATTGATGACAGCTTTGCTCCAGATTCCTTTTGAAGTCGTATACCATATCTCTTCTTAAATCTACCTTGTCATCCATCACTTGCGTTAAGTCCAACGCTACAAAACTTCCCATGTATTTCAGTACCATTTTATTTGCTGGAATAAATTTTTTTCGCTGTTTTAAGAACCATTCGTAAAGTTTTTCCTCCATGCCGGGTTTTAAAGTGATGGCCTGTTTTTCGAACCATTGTTTGTGCCTTCCAAATTTGATACAATTTATTGTTTTATTTTCCTTAAAGTGCATATGGAAGATTTTAATATTACATATTTAATAGAAACTACTGACAATGAGATTCTACACTTGCTCTCTTGTAAAACAACTAACACTCAACTAAAAACAAACTTGAAGGTGTTACTAAGAAAGATGATAAAAACTAACGGTATTTCAACGACTATTATTTTTTCATTATAATGAGTATTTGTAATACTGAGCGTTGACTGTAGTTAAAATCGCCGCACTGGAGTTTTAAAGAACCGTCTTTGACTTTATTTCTTTGAAATACAAGCTTGCCTTGCGATACTACCGACATTACCTTTTAATGTTGTTAACTTTTACTCTATACCTACAAATTTTCTGTTTAATGTTTTGCTTAACTCTGCTATACCACTGAAAGCTGTCATTGCTGTTTAAGGGCGGGTTAAAACGTCTAGATTGTTATAATGTAGAAATGTATGGCTAGAACAAGCTAGTTAATTCTAAGAGGCTTGAATTGATAGAAGTCTAGGCATGAGACAATCAAAAGAAGGGTGCAACAATAACAATAACAACATCAATAAAGTGCATGGATTGCATAGATGAATTAATTTTTCTTATTGTTGTAAAGCTTTATGGGGTTTTAGTTGTATATAGGAATTAAGTCGACCTTTCCAAGAATATTTATCTTCAAGTAAGAATATATTGTCGTGGAAGACATGTGGTTTGAACAAGACGGATCATATAACGGGTCCGCCATCTAACGTGTTTTTTTTTTCAACTAGTACTTATTTCGTGAATGGTAACACTTAGCTCATGTCTGATTTGACAGATAATAAGTTTCATCCTTTCGCTGAAAGAATATGGTTGTATATACGCTTGAACAACGCTAGGAAGTAACATTACTTTGAAGATCATGGTAATGTTGCAAAGTATGTGCGAAGAATTCGTACGGATTTTTTAAGAAGAGAAGCACCGTCAGCTCCGTATGTTTGTTATCTTGTGAAAAAAGTGAAAGAAACTGGCCTATTTTAAGATAAACTGAAGCGTGATAGCCAGTGCGTACACCCGAGAATACGAGGGCTGCTATATATATTTCTGGCCTGGCAACACTGAGTGCTGACAAGTGCAATCTGACATTTCCATTGGAAAGTTTGTCATTTTTAAGCATAATCGTACTCAAAACGTTTTGACGTACAACCATTATTTGTGTTGTTTACAGTGACTTGAAAAAATAAATATAGAAAAAATGGAATTAACTCGTGAACATTTTCGTGCCATCATTTTTCACAAAGTTCGACGTGGATTATCACGACAAGAGTGCATTGATGAACTTAAATCTTTGTATGGCGATGAAGCACCATCCTATAGCACTGTGAAAAATTGGTATAATGAATTTAATCGTGGCCGAGGCTCGCTCAAAGACGAATTCCGTGAAGGTCGTCTAAAAACGGCTGTTGTGCCAGAGAACATTGATGCCGTGCGTGAACTCATAATGCAAGATCGACATGCGACATACCGAGAGATAGAGACATCCTTGGACATTTCTTCCACCAGCATACATTCGATACTGCATGAATACCTGGCCGTAAAAAAGGTTTGTTCTCGTTGGATCCCGCACAATTTGAAAGTCGCTCTAAAAAAGGCTCGTGTCGATTGGTGCAAAGTAATGTTGCAAAAATACGATTGCGGTGCTTCAAAAGACGTTTATAAGATCGTCATAGGTGACGAATCATGGATCTATGCGTATGAGCCCGAAACGAAACAACAATCGACAGTGTAGGTCTTAAAAGACGAGCAAAATCCAACGAAAGTTGTTCGTGGAAGAAGCACTTCGAAGCAAATGGTCGCCTGTTTCTTCGGCAAAACTGGTCATGTGGCGACTGTTCCGCTTGAGCAACGTAGGACGGTCACTTCTGAGTGGTACACTACAATTTGTTTGCCTGTAGTCATCGAAGAAATTCGAAAAACCAACAAGAGAAGACGAATCATTGTTCACCATGACAATGCGAGCTCTCACACATCGGCTCAAACCAAAGCGTTTTTGACCGGCCAAAACGTCGAACTAATGGATCATCCGCCATACAGCCCTGACTTGGCACCTAATGACTTCTTCTTGTTTCCGCACATTAAGAAAAAAATGCGTGGTCAACGATTTTCGTCGCCAGAAGAAACTGTTGAAGTGTTCAAAAACCATGTTTTAGAGGTGTCTCAATCGGAGTGGAAAAAGTGCTTCGACAACTGGTTTGAGCGCATGCAAAAGTGTATAAATCATGCTGGAGAATATTTTGAAAAACAGTAAAACCATTTTTGATTATAAATATTCGCATTTTCACTATTAGGCCAGAAATATATAGAGCAGCCTCGTATTGCTGTAGTGGCAGAAAGTGTGCGTGGAGCGCCATCAACATAAATTCACCGTCGTTCTCAACAATTGAACATTTCGAAGACATCATTGAGACGAATTTTTTATAAAGACCTTGGTATCACGCCATACAAAGTCCAAATGGTTTAGCAGTTGAAGCCAACAATCATCCAATGGGTTTTCGCTTTGCATTTAAAAAAAAAGTTATTTGGCAGACCGTTTATGATAAAACCCCCGAGACAAATTATGTTCTGCGAGCAAAATCAATGTTCGCACTTTATCTCATGTGAGTTCTTGCAATTGGCTGTTTAATTGTTTTATATTTAAAGTGGAGCTATAATTTAACAAATTCTTAAGCGATTACGATTTGAAGTAGGAAATTTTCTGCTAAGCCAGCAAAACCCAGTTAATTTAATTCAGAGTGATTATAGAACATGTGGAATTTTATTTTCTAGTATACTATACATAGAAAATTCAATTTGTTTTTGGGATATTCTTTAGAAATTGTTCAAAATTTTTATTCTTTTTTAACTACATAGATAAAATGGAATTGTTAGTAAATAAATCCTTGGAGCACTCATTTGTGTATGAGTAGTAACTATTCTCTTTGTTGTGACATTGTCTTTATAATTTTAAATGACTTTTTTTATCTTTTATTTAATTAAAACTATGATGCTTTGCTTTGTTTGTCCTAAGTTTGCTTTTTAATGTCCTGAAATTAATTTGAACAAAACGGATGACTATGTACTTGTAAAGATTTAATGTTAATTGCACTAAAACACATGCACGATTACACTTTATTTTAGCCACAATTTAAAAAAAAATCACATGTGTATATTGTCATTTTTTTTTAAACACACATTTTCAGATGCGGAAAGCAGTCAAGGCTCTTGTGGAATGACTGACAGGAAAACACAAATACTCATGCCCATAAAAAAGGAAGCACTAAATATAATTAAGAAACTTTCAAAACCATCTTTGCTATTTCTAGGTTTTTGCGTGTGTATGTGTGTGTGTTTCAGTTTTATTTTCATTACTTTTTATACGCTAAAAGCACCAAGAGATGATTTTGTAAATTTTTAGTACGAATTTAATTGCTCGTCTATGTTTGAAGGATTTTCCTTACGCTTTTTTGATTTTTTGCCGGTTAAGGATTTCTTAAAAAGAAAAATCCACAATGAAAACAATAACAATAAAACTTGAACATTTTCCAAGCACATAAAAATTATTACCACTTGATGGTTAAAAACGAACAATGTAACATATGTAAAAAGTAATTCTAAATGTTTCAGCAAAACGTGCATACTTTTATAAAATGTGAGCTAATACACTTAAGGAAAGAATTTATGATAATTAATAGCTTGTTGTACCCGGCATTGCCCGTATCTAATTTAAGGTTCTTGCTATGCATAACATTTTTTATCTTTATTTACTAAAAACTCAAAAGAGGTAGCATTGACCAGGTCCAATCTATCAAGTATATGACCAAAGCTGCGCAGACATAAACTTGGATTTGGATTTGCATGTTAAAAAATTATAGTATGTTTTTAAAATATTTGAATTTACATTTTAGTTCGAGCATTAGAACTGTTTTTTTTTTCTTTATCGCAATTTTCAATATACATTTCGACCCCATAGAATTTATATATTCTGACTTCTTATGCATAGCAAAGTCGAGTGAGCGATGTCCGTCTATTCGTCCATGTTCGGGTTGAAATTAACTTTGCCAAGGCACTAGATGAGCTACAAAAAAATTTAAATATGCCAATCGATCAAAAATAGTTTCGAAAATGAGCATTCACAATTCCGAACAAATCTAGTTTAGTGAAATATCTCCAATCAAAACAGCAAATATATTGGGCGATAGAGAAATAAAAAATAAGAAAAAACTATCAAGTGAAAAAATTGCCACTTGCTCATGGTTTCCGTATTATGGGCCTCTGAACTTTTCATAGAAAAGTACGATTGTGCATCATATTTCTTAAGATGTCAATAAGGGTATTATTTAAAAGCTTTTACAGAGAACTTTATGGAAATACTAAAATTTTAAAAAAATTATTAACCCATTAAGAGCCATATATAGTACTTATTTTTTTTATAATTATCAATTCTCTATGACTCCAATAATTTATTTTTAATTAATTAATTTATATAAATAATAATTAATAATTTAATTTCTTAAAAGTGGGAATTAGTGCCGTTTTTATAATTCAAGTGAAAAATAGCAAATATTGGGGTGACAGGGAATTAAAAATAAAAAAAATTGGTACTGCATATATATAGTTTTATATAAAAATGACATTGATAGGTTAAGCATTAAAAAAAAATTTAGTATTTTCTGCAAAAGCTTAAAAATCATACCCATTTTGATATTTTCAAAAATTTGATAGTTTTAGAGCCCCGTAATTTTATTTGCAATTTCTTTTCTTATTTTTTAAGATTTTATCGCCCTATATGTTTACTTTTTTTCATGGCAGTTACTTTATTGTTCCAAATGACATGAACAAAGTATAGATAGGCGTGGTGTTTTGCCTGCTTTCTCGAAGACATGGAACGATCATGCTGATATCCAATAGCACCTCTTTCGACACTATATCTGATCGTTTGACACTCAATAGACGTCGCTATGTTTAAGAAGTCAGAATATATATACTTTATGGGGTCGGAAATAGATATAGTAGAAATTACACACGGAATGAAAAACTTAGATATACACTTATTCCAGTTTTCGTGGTGAAGGATTTAAAAATGGTAATCACCCTACCACAAAACAAAAATCGTTTCTTGGTGCCTAAGTAAAAAAATAACGTTCTATTAAAATAACGCGTAAAACAAAATCTTCTTGTGTCTTAACTCGGAAAGTAATCCGGAAATAAAAAAAAAAACTAAGGACCCCTACTTTCGAATTTAACGAGAAATTCGTTAATTTGCTCTACCTGAGTAAGCTCCCTTAGATGGGTTTTGGTAACAATAAACTTAAAGTGTATATTTTTGACAACAGAATTTCCTTATGTTTATGTTCCATTTCCTTTTTTAATTCAACTTTCCTAATGACACAAGAGACACAAGAAAATTAACATATAGCCGGTTTTCTGACTAACAATTCAATATAATATTTTAAATATAGGTATTTACAAATAATTTCTTTATAACGTATGATCTACCAACACTGCAACTGATTTTTACTTACGAGTATAAAGAAAACAATGGACTTAAAATTTTACTTAAAATAAATTTCGGAATATAATTTCAAATTTTGAATTAAGAGAGTCTAGGCATTTACTTTTTTATTTCTAAAGACCAATAAAATGGCTGACACATTTTTTTCACGGTTGGAGGCAATAGGCTCATGAAACTTCGCACTTTTTATATATTAAAAAAAAATGGATGGCTCACTCCTAGCAGTAAGTCTATATCTGCTGTTAAAATCAACATGGACGCTTGCTTAACGAAAAAAAACACACAATTAAAATTACGGCTACGTTTGACTTCTTCTCTTTACCGCATGGAACCAGTTTGCAGCAACAGGCACAATTTCTCAACTTAAACTCCTGAAAATAATGAACAGCCAAGGACAGATCTTATATCCTGCTCCTGCCAATGGTCTTACTAAGAAATATGCTTATTCAATCTCCACTGTGTTTATCACTACATATTTGTAAACTTAATTTTTTTTCCTTTTTTTAGACAACAATAAACAAAGTGAACTTGCTATCTTTCTCAGTAAATAAAATGCTGACTTTTCTTTTAATTTAATATATTCTTATTAAATTCCTTGAACCACTTTGTACATCAGATCAAACTATAATAATGAACTGCTTTTGAACGGGACCAGTCTGTAGGCATAACTTTTCAAATAAAGAAAAATTTTTTAAAATTGGTTCAGAAGTGACTGAGTTCTGCAGGTGAAAACTTAAAGAACAAAATTCAGACGAATTGTTAAATTTTGTCTTTTTTTTAAATGTTTTAATAAAAAACTCTTGATTTAGATACCAAACAATCCGTTTTTTGATTTTTGCGATTTTACAGTAAAAACAATAAAACAAATTGTATATAAATTATTATACTTTAACAGTTTTCTTTGAAATAGTAAATATTAACCAAAACTTTATATAAAAAGTTATTTCGCAGCACCCAGTCAATGGCGGTTAAATAAGATTATAGAAAGTGGAAAATTATTTTATATTTTTAAATACGCAATGTGTTATTCATTCACTATTAATTAGAGTGGCGGTTATATCTATTAATGCGTTTGCTATTGAAGCATTGCCATTATTGCATATTTCTGACTTTATGCTATACGTCGCATACAAGCCTGCTGCTCCATCTCTGCAGCCCTTATAAGTGACTGTTACTATTTAATTTCTTGTAACCCTTTAATTGATTTTCAATAAGCTGTTTTACTTAGAATAATACAATTAGGATTTTTTCAAGGGGCTAAGGTATAAAATTGCGTGTTTGTCCTTTCCCACTCCCACACCTTCTGGGTAGGAACAAGAAGTTTGGGACCTCGGAAATGTCAAATAAAATTCATTTTTAATTCAAATGTTAAGATTTTAAAATTTAACTAGACCCTGAAAATATATGTGGAATTATTTATTTTTCATTATCATTACGAGTATACACATTTTTTAAAAGAAATGGTTTTATTTATTAACCTATTTTTCGAGTCTCCTCAAATCACAGAATGTTTTGATGTGAATGGCTGCGTGAAGAATACAATAAATTGCCAGCGGAGAGGAAAATAAAAAGTGTCAGGCTGATAGTTGTAAAGTAAGGCCCACGTTAAAAAAACTTTTTATATATATTTTATCAGTTATTTCTTTAAGTGTAGATATTAAATTAAAACCAGCAGTGAAATAAAAAACATTATTTTCGTCGCTAGATTTTTTAATATTTAAATTGTAGTCACGTATTTTTGTGGCTGGCGTGTGACTTCGTCAAAACCGCTAAAGTAAAACGTGCAAAGAAGCACAAAAAACAAGCAATAACCAAGATAAACCGTTAAAAGAATTAAGAGAAACATCAGTAAATGAGAATAATTTGTTCACGTCTTTTTAAATGATGCGCTTTATTAATCTTCTTTTATCCATATGATGTTGCAAGTAAAATCTTTGTTGTATTTTAAAACCACATTTGCAAAAGCATTATAAAAAATTTCTCCAAATTGAGTATAAAGAATCACAAAAAGAAAAAAACAAAAATAAATCGAAAATAGTTTTCGATTTGAAATGTGCTTAAAAACACAATTGCAAATTCCTTAAATTGGATGTAAATATGCAGATGTGTGGGAAAATTGCACTGCAGTCTTAAAGAGACAACGGTCACAACGAAGCTTTTTCATGCACTACAATATCAATAATGCTAAGATTTGAAAATCAGATAAAAACACAATTGGTGAATATTAAATCTGTTTCTGTTTGCCGTAAAGTATTACTAAGTTCATCCTACTATTTATCTACCCAACAACAAATTTTATATTACCTTAAAAAGTACTTGCCATATAATGGACTTACTTTTGTGGTTTTCCGAGTTACGGCGCTCTGAAATTATAAAAATTTTTGAAAATATCAATATGATTATCATTTTAAAGCTTTTGAAGAGATCTTTAAGAAAATACTAAAGTTTTTAAAAAATGCTTAATCCATTAAGAGCCGTAGTCATTTTTATGAAAAATTATATATTCTGCTTTTGATTGCAAATACCACTGTGGCTCATTATAAATTCCGTATTCTTACTTTATAACTTTCTCTGGCTTTAATTCTTAATCCTATCGGTCTTGTGAACCTTTGGTCTCGTATTTACTAAACATGCGTTATCACCACAAACGCAGCCATCCACGCTACACTACTGTGTTACTCCGGCGAGGCATGAACTACTCGATGCCTTAACCATCCACAGACATTTCCACTACTCCTTTTATCCAAGCCAGTCATCTCCTTTAATCCACTAGCCACAACACAAGTCTGCCATACACTGTTGTTATGCTGTTACACTTTCCTGCGCTAGTCGCTATTGCTCTTACTTTTTATTATAAAGGGCTTCTTGACAATTATCTGTTACTCTTATATTAAATTGGACGTCTCCACTAAATTGTCTGCCATGGCTTCACACACTAATTGTCTTTTGCCTCTCGGGAGGTTTGTACTGCTGTTAAATTATTTTACTTGCATTATAACAATTATTATTTTTTCGTTGCACGCATGTCTGAATGCGTTATCGAACTCTGGACACCCTGTTTTGCAGTACGCACCTCACCAATGCAGCTATTGAGGCTGCTCAGCTTTTGTTGGCTAATTGCGGTATTACGAGTATTCTATACACACACCATTAGTGGAAGTAACTTATTCACCACGCTCATACGGATAACAACAACAGAGGTTGCCAGATCTTATATTCGTAACAATAGATATGCGCAGTACCAAAATTTTGGTTTTTTTTAATTCTCTGTCACCCAAATATTTGCTTTTTTGATTGGAGTTACTTCACTAAACTAGATTTGCATAGACGGAGAAAGGTATGTAAGATTCGGCAAAGCCGAATAAAGCTCTCTTACTTGTTTTTTTTTTTTGCCTGCACCGCAGGTGGAAAAGGGTTTTTTTTAGGTTTGTCATTCCGTTTGTAATTTCTACAATATCGATTTTCGACCCAATAAAGATTATATATTCTGAGTTCTTATGCATAAGAAAGTCGATGAAGCGATGTCTGTTTGTCCGTCTTCCCTTCCATGTTCTTTGCCAAGGCATTAGATGTGTTGGAAAAAATTTAAATACACCAATTGATCAGATATAGTTAAAATGTTGCTATTTAAAATCAGCAAGACCGGTACATTATCTTCGAAGGTGCAGACAGAAAGGTGATGCTTACAGATTGTGTGTGTTTGACAACTGGTTCATAATTTTCAAAATGAAAGGATGTCCCCATACAACATACCTGTATTTTACGTAGTATTATATATTGTAAACTTCCCAATAGCAAAAAGTAATATAAAAATAATTCTATATTATAGGGTGTCTCATAGGTTGACCTATATGGGCCTATCTTGAATCGTTATAGGCAAACGCTTAGATATATGAAAAAACCCAGATTAATATGACCGCTATAACAACAAGTATAAATATTCAAAATTATAAAGTAAAGGGTACCCCAATAGTTCTTTTAATTTGTTGTAAGTGGCCAAATTTCTGAACCAAGGTAGACAGACAGTTAAAAGTTATAAAGACTGGTGTCTATATTACTAAGTCCGCTATAACAACAGGTATAAAATTTGGATATGGAAATTAAAGGGTACCCCAATACGTATTAACCAAACTTTTGAGCCCTTATAGACGCACAGATTAAATTTACAAGAAACATGTTTTGCTAAGCCCGCTGTAACAAGAGTGTGTTAAAAAAGTTGAACCGTGATAGACAGACGCTTAAAATTTACAAAGAAAAATTAAATTTGGGTGCTCCTATTGTTAAAAGAAAATTAGATTCGGCTTAGCAGTCTTACCTTTTTTTCTCATATAAAGTGGAACAAAATTCTGCAAAAATTTTGTTTGATTTGTAATGCCAATTTAATAGACATTCAAATGTGATTTAATTTAATTTAACGAAGGTGTCACTAGGAAATTCTACAGTTTTCTCTTAGTTTGATAGAAATAGAATTTTTTTACCTTTTGATTGTGTTAAATTGTTTGTTGTTAATTGCAAACCTGAAACTGAAAAATAGTTGAAAGTTTTTTGTGGAAAATACACAAACATAGAATGGTTGTCTTAAATCACCAATTCAACATTTAATTGTCCTTTAAGCAATTGAAGTGTCTTTTGCGTTTCTTTGATATATTGTGACAAGCTTAATGAATGAATTGCTTTTTTTAGCCTGTCATTCCTTTTTTGGTTTGTTTGTTGTTTGTAGCAAAAGTTAATAGAATGATAAAACTTTAATGAAAAGTTTTTTATCTTACATGACCGATCAATACATTGTTGCAATTTTCCTGATTTTTTTTTTTAATTGTGATTTTAATTGATAATTGGACAGTTTATTTAAATGATTGGTATTCTTTTTTTGCATTCTAGTTTTATCCTTTTTCAGTTGCTTACTGTTCGTTTTCCTCTGGGTTTCCTGATTGAAATGGTAAATTCAAGAAAACAAAATCACAGGACAATTCGAAGACAAAGTAAAACAGAAGTGACAAGGTAATATTTAAAAAAATTTTAAGAATGTTCTTAATTGCCCTGTTTCTAATGTAAAAAAAATATTTGCAAACATATTCGTTCATTTTCATTTTAACCTGGAATGAATAAATCTTTAAAAATCCATAAAATATGATAGAAATATTTCAAACAATGTTTTAAAAAACTGACAGCATTTGAATAAACAAATCAAAGTATATCTATATCAAGTACATGCAAGTCTACAACAAATACAACATTAGAACAACAACAGACATTTTGTTTGTGTAAAATCGTGTTTTATGTCAACAAACAGCTCAGAGATGGTAAAGTGGGTAACATTTTATGTTTTTTCTAAAAGCTAATATGAATTTTACTTAATTATTATAAAAAATATAACAGAATGACCTTTTAATGACCATATCAATGTAAATTTATACAAGAATTTAATAAAAGGATGTTTACTGCAACGTGGATTTGTAGATTTCGTTTACCATCCCTGATAAAACACAATAAAAATTTAATGAAACACGTAAAAAAACAAGAGAAATGTATAGCAAAATAAAAATTTAAAAAAAATGTAAACAAATTCTGACACAAAACATGATAAACACACACACAAATAAAACTATCAGCTGAACTCATGCATGTACTTGTTACAGACATACTTTGGAACAAATAATATAAAAGGAAAGAAGCAGTTGTACATACAGATGTGTCAAGTATTGGATATTAGATTAAAAAATCTAGCCTAATGAGAAAAGATGTTCAATCATTTCATTTTTGTACTTTAATTTTCAGTCATCACCCTGGTTGGAAAGGATTCCATTTCGCATCTTATTCAATTAGTGATGCAATAAAGTACTAATTGTTCAATTTCTTAATTTACTTCTTATATTATATATTGAGCTCTATAAAGGCCTGAATTGCGATAATTTATTAATTGCTCAATTAAAGCGTATGTCTAAACAGGGTATTACATAAATATTCACTGCATTACAACAACATAAAATGCTGTCGTATACTGTTTGTAGCACGAAGTAAATAGAGAAGTTCGTGTTGATGTTTATTTTTAAATACGGTGAAGACAGTATTTGTTCGTAACAAAGGCCCCTATTATGAGTTGCAGTCGATTTTCGATCTTCGCTGGCTAACGAACATCGAAAATCGAATGTCAAATTCGTATTATGAGTTGGTAGCACTGTTGAAAATTTCGTTGCACAACGAATTTTCAATCGAACACAATTTTGCTTTCGATGGTTTGCGTCAGTTTGTAAAACTTATGTGCTGTTTCTGTATTACAGGCGATCAACTCGTCTAAAAAATTTATATGGAAATAACTCAAAAAACTGAGTGCTTTTCATACAAATTTTTCAGACGATTTGATCGATTGTAATGTAGAAACAGCACATTAATGAAAATGTAAGTATTTGTGAATTTTTGTTTTTTATATAAATTATTTTTTTGTTTTTTATGTAAATTAATTTTATTTTTTATATAAATTATTTTAATTTCATGCAGGTCTAAGGTTGTAAGTACAAAACAACAATTGGAAAAGCTTGTTTCTTTAATGGAACAAAATCCACAGCTTGCAAAATGAATTCTCACAAAAGTTCAAATAAAAATGGGAAGAAATTACACAGGAGCTAAATTGTATAGGGCCACCCGTTAGAACAACAGCAAAGTGGATAAAGGTTAGTAAAAGTTTATGAATATGATGACAAAGAAACAAGTTTAAAATACTGACTTCTGCAGATCTGGGCTGACATGAAGTCAAAAACCAAAAAGAAAATTGGCCAAAATAAATCTGAATACTGAGCAACAGGAGGAGGTCCAAATAATTTACAAGTATACACCAACATTTAGGAGGCCGTAATTGTTTTACTACAGCTTGAAGCCTGCGTAAATCCACCAGGAGTAGAATTTGGTTGAGTTGTTACTGACGATGACGAATGCGTAGATTTGATAGGAAAAGACGCAGCAAAACCTAACCAGGCAACAACAGAAAGTACTGAAACTGACGACGAGCATCACATTTTGTTTTACTAATAATATTTATCTATGGCGTCAGCTGATAAAAATGTACTATTGTGAATAATCCAATTGAGTAAAATTCACAGTAGCACTATTTTCATCGAATGTGCACCATAATACCAAATGAAAATTCGTTCGATCAGCTCTTTCGACTACAGTCGAAGATCGAAAGTTGCTCATAATAGGCACCAAAATCTTTTGTGACAGTAGAAAAAAAGATCAAATACTTCAAGTATCTGAAAAAATACAACTGAATACCAACATCTTCTCTTGTAATTTGTGTGTTTTTTATTCCTTCTGTTATTTTTATGTTTGTGTGATATGAAATATTAGATGCTTTGTACAGGTCAATGTGTCATTAACTTAAATAAAAATAAATATAAAGAAACCAGTAATTAAATTGCTTGCTTAAAAATAGCAACGGCACTAAAATCTTTGCTTTGTTTACATGTTTTTCAGCAAATAAAAAAACTTAATGTCAGCATTTACAAAACATGTCATTATAAACGAAGCAACAGCAAAAAGCAAATACAAAAAAGAGAAAGAAAAGTATAGGCTTAAGCTAACTATATTCTTCTTTCTGCAGCAAAGCTATGACCAAAGCATTTATTTCGAAAAAGTTTGCTGTTGCTTGAGCAATCAGTTGATTTTTGTTTTTTCTTTTGCTATAGCTTAAAAAAAAGCACCATTAAATGGTGTAATAAAAACAACGTTTTTAAAATGTATATTCTTCCGTATTATAAGTAATAAATACATAAATACGTTTCCAATGTTAAAAGGGATTAAAGGCAGCCAGTTACAGCAAGTAACAGCGTAACAACAGCAATCGTAGTCTGCCACAACTTTATAGTAAAGAGCTAAACAATAGCAAAAATAAAAATAAAGAACAGTAAACGTTAAAAAAATTATTTGCTGATTGCTTTGCTGCAGAAAGAAATAAATACTCAGCTAAAGCAAATGCTTTTGGATAAATCTAACCAAACAGTAAAGTGTCTAGTGAGAAATTTCCTCCTATAAGCCTGACCCTACAAACTTTGTCACAAGACATGTCCTTGGTTGAATATCTTTGCTTTAAAATCGAATACGTATATCCACAAAATCATAAAATATTGAACTGTTAAAATGTTATGTATTTGTTTCGCGCTAATTGACTTCCAAAGCTCTTATTTTTGGGTGTTGGCCCTTGACATTTTTTGTTGGTTTCCTTATTTTGGGAAAGATGTCTTCGCCTTTTATTCACAGATCATTCTGTTATTGAAACAACACCATTTTCCTGATCATCGCAGATTAGCTTAACATCTCTTTTAGTTCGTTCGTCAATTAATTTCTAAGCTACTTGCCACTTACTTTACACATGTATCACAGCAAATACACATGTATCACAGCAAATACGGAAGTTGGACCGAAGTCCACAGTTGTTATTATAGAGATCTAGATTCCTGGTGGCTAAGCATTGCTAGGCCACTGTAGATTAGAATATTATTCTAAAGAGCCTACTTGTTTTAACCCGAATTATTAAGGCAGCACTCTCAGCAGCTAAATGACCGACTATATTCAATGCTTTCGCCAAGTGACGGTCATGCAGTTTAATAATAATGAAAACCTTTCAATGTTTAACTGTATTTTTTATTATGGATTATTATTTTAATATCGCTTCTATTAGATGCATGACCAAGTGAATTTAATGCAACATTTTCATTCGTCATCAGCATACTTTGCATTTATTTAATTTGGGTTGTGTACGCTGAAAACTTCATCTATTTAAACAACCAATTTTATGACTAAAAGGACAGAGAATATTCATAATTTCGTTAGATGAAGTCCACATAAAACCGAAAGCTTATTTCGTTTTTAAATATCTTTGTAAAGAGCCTCATATATTTGTAGTCAGTTTAGTCCCGAATGTACTTTTTAACCGACTTTAAAAAAGAAGGCGGTTTTCAATTGGTTTTAATGTTGCTTCTTTTAATGTTTGTGCCTGCAGAACCCAGTCATTTATAATGGATTTAGAAATTCTTTTGTAATTTGATAGATTATGCTAAGAAATTGATCTCGTTTTAAAAACAGTTTATAATCTTAAAAATTAAAGGGTGTCCCCACACAACATACATATTCTTTACGTGCATTATGAACTGTAAAGGGCACTTCTGTAAAATTTAAAATAATTGCATATTACTATAGCCCCCAATAAAAAAAAAGCTATAGAAAAATAAATCTAAAAGTTAAAAGGTGCTCCATAATTGATGTAAATTTACCGTTATAGGCAAATGCTTGAAAATTTAAAAAAAAGGCGATTATTATGACCGTTATAATAACAAGTATAGAGGTTCAAAATTGTAACGTAAAGGATGCCCCAATTGTTGATTTAAGTTTATGTATATGGCCGTACTTTTGAACAGTTGTAGACAGAGGATCGAAATTTACAAACAAATCGTATTTCTTGAACCGTTATATAAAAACACCTGAAATTTAGACAGAATTTCCACTACTTTGTTTGGTTTAATAAGAAATATAAAAATTTTAAATTATGATTTAAAGGGTTTTATAATTGTTGATAAAATCGGATATATATGGCCAAACTGTAAAAACCGTTATAGACAGACGATTGAAATTTATACAGAACCTGATTTTTAAATCTACTACAACAGCAAGTATACAATTTGAATTTGGAAATTAAAGGGTGCCCCAATAGTTGCTGCAATTTGATGTATATTACCAAACTATTGAACAGTTGAACAAGTATAAAGTTTGGAGATATAAGGGTGTCCCAATAGTTAATGTAATCTAATGTATGTGACCGTACTCTTGAACCGTTGTAGGCAGACAGATGAAATCTGTTTTGAAGTCGGTTATTTTTTGCAAGAATTATTCATCCTTATTCTGTTTGGCAACGTCAACACAAAACAACGTAATTTTTCTTCCTCTGTTGTAAATCAGTGTTCCCGTTGTCAATATTGTCATTAATCTTTCATACTGTTTTTCTTCACAACATTGCAGATGCTGTTTCAGTGGCATGTTAATTGTTAAGGATTAAGCGTATAAGCGCGCTGGGATTTGCCAGTTTCGAATGTACTTACAATCCCCAGTTTTTTGCTGTAAAGAATTTCGTTTTAAATTTTTTGCTTTAGTTTTATTTAAATGTTTATGTAACTTTAAAACTAAAAAAATATTTTACTACGGTTGTGGTTAAAAGGGTTATTTTTAATAATTTTATCCCAAGAAATTTTTAACATACTCAAATAATGGCAATTTTATAAAATTTGAGTTTTTTGTGATTGCCGCCTCATTTGTTTCTTATAAAAGATTGTAAAATTTTATTTTTTTTCCTTAAGTCTAGAAGTCATATACAAGCAATTTTATGGCTTCTTAATTTTGTTTTTGTTATTTTTTTTTGCCTTACAAGACAACATTCAGTGCCATTAAGAAATAGACCATTTAACCTGAATTTACCAGATGCAGAAAGGTTTATAAAAGAAAATAAATACAAAAAGTCATGTCGCATGCCATGAAACATACACAAACTCGTCAATAAAATAAATATTCCTTTAATAAAAATTTACATATTTGTCTGACTTCATGTATATATTTTCAATCGTATGCTTTGATATTTTTAGATTTAATATCCTTTAAGTCTTCCATGAAATTTGCAATTTATTTTTATACCAATCTGAAATACACTTCTGTTTATGTTGCCGAAACAAATAAAAACCAATTAATTTTTAAAGAACAATAAAATTCCAAGTATTTATATATGAATTAAACGCTTCACCTAGTTTTCCCAAAAAAAAAAAAGAAAAAAAAACACATATAAAAATGAAAATGTATTTGTGGTTGGAAAGGCTTTTAAGGGTCATATTTAATTTGGTACCCTATAGAAAAAATTGAAATAAACGCGCATCCCATGATTTATCAAAATAAATTCGAAGTTTTTTCAGAATATAATATTTTTCCATATTAACAAATTGTCAATATTTTTGACAAAAAATTGATTAAAATAAATGATAAAATAACAAGTTTTTGTTTATTTAAAAAACAGCTGGCTTCTTAAAATATGGCCTTAATATGGAAGTAAAAATTTATCCATACTTTTCTATTTTTTGCCTGTTTAAAATTGAATTGGTAGAATCCACTGATAAGCTGTATGAGCAGTGGCGAAATGGCCATATGAATGTGCTTGCCTCGCTGTAATACATTTAATTTGTATACCCTTCACCACAAAAAATGGTATATCAAAATGTCCCATTCTTTTTGTAATTTCTACGATATCCAATTCCGACCCCATAAAGTATAAACGTATTCTGACTTCTTATGCATAGCAAAGTCGATTGAAAGATGTCCGTCTGTCCGTCAGTGTAAGTGTTGCAATCAACTTTGCTAGGCACTAGACGAGTTAAAGAAAATTTAAATATGCCAATCGATTAGATATAGTTCGAGGCAGCGGAAAAGAACATCCCTTTTTTCCGATTTAGCACCATATTTTTAAGATATCAATTTGGATATCATTTAATAGCTTTTGAGGAGATTTTTCAGGAGATATTAAAATTCTTTGGAAATGCTTAACCCATTAATACCTGATGACATTTTAATGTACAATTTTAAATAGTAGGAACAAAATTATTTTTCGAAAATTTAAAATTCACTTAAAAAAAACTCCACAAGGAAAAAGGTAAAATCCTTACCTTAATAAAAAGGCACAATAGATTAAAAATTTCATTGTCTAAGTATATGTCAAATTTACTTAAAACATGGTTGAAATAAATCGAGAAATTAATTAATGACAATATCTTAATAGCTGTTAAACAGCATATAAAAAATTCTTTTTAAAGAATTGATACAGAATATTCGGAAAATATATTAAGAGAAATACAAAATATTTAAAAAAAATGCAAAAGTATAGACCTTACAAATATTAAGATTCCCGAAAGTTTTACGCATTTAATTCGTAATGCTGGAGTAGATCCAAATAGCTTGAAAAATATAGCTTTAACCAATTTATAGTGCAAGATCAAGAAGAAATACTTAACACCATTGGCTGCTTTTTAGTGGAGGTTCATGCACCAAAACATTTAAATATAGAAAATCCATTGCACGATAGAGTAGACGATTTAATTAAAAGCTTCTTAAAAAATTCTGACGATCTGAATAAATCGCAGTCAAATAATTATTTTACTATCAGAAATAGCATAGTTAAAATTTTTTTAAACTTAAAAAGCGAAATATTAAAAACGTGCGTAAACAACACTATCAACAGTTTCTGTTATGAGAAACAGTTGTTCAGCGAAAAACAACTTGGGTTTAAATATAAGCATTCTACTGTAGACGCAATACATTTTCTAACATCAAACATTAATTGGAATTGGAACAGAGGTATATACATAATCTATAACATGATAACTGACAAAACCTTTAAAATTACGAATGGTCTTCTACAGGGAACTATAAACAACTAAGCATACAGAGGTGACACGAGAATACAGTCATCTCGTTTTTTCTATGCATCTCTTTCTTGACATCCTATCGACTTCAATTTTGTTTTGATTTGTGTTTCTGGCGGAAGAAAAAAATTAAACGTTTTATTATAGGCAAAAATAAGGGGTTTTATGAAAATCATAAAATTAAGAAAAAAAAAAATAAGTGAAATTTATATATTTTTATTTACAGCAGAGTACAATTGTGTTTATATTTAAGGGATGCATAAATTCCTTAATTGCGCAATTAAAGCGTATTTTTGAACAGAGTATAACACAAATATACGAAATAAATAAATAGTTAAATATTTAGGTATTTATTTAGACAACTTTTTATACTTTAACACACATGTAACTCAAACGATTAGAAAAGCAACAAAAGCTTTTTTTATGTATAAACGAATGCTTTACGAGTATTCTAAATCTATTAACACGAATGTAAAACTCACTATATATAGAACATTAATTAGACCGATTATAACATATGGATGCAAGTTATGGTTCAACATTTTACCTTCTTATATGGAAAAAATCAGAGTCTTCGAACGAAAATGTTCAACATCCTGTACATCATTATTTAGATAAAAATCAAGTTATTACAATAAATACGTCTCAAATAAGATGTTACAAAATGAGGCAGGTACAAGATAAGTAATTAGATTAACGTCTGTACCTGGCAATAAGCCATTATAAGACGGTGGTCAAACCACTATTCTGTGCAATTTTGAGACCATGGCTTGCTGGACCATAAAGTACCCCTTGCTTAAGGGTTAAAAAGTATCTAACCCCGTCTGTTGAGAGTGCAACAGCACACTTCCATCTATTCCGCCCCAGACCCGCAGAAATAGACTAATTTAACCACAACCACTACGTGCACCCCAAAGGGATCTCACTAATAACCGGCTACAGAGATGGGCGGCTCTCTGTATGGGCTACCGGTACCCGTGGTGCCAGTTTATTTATTGCTGTTATTATTGATACGTTGTTATCATTTAAGTAAACTGGTAAAATCCATCGACAGTACCCAACTGACTATCCAGCTTCAGTGCCTGCACATCGGAGACTGGTTCCCCCCTATACACCCGAGGACCCTCGTCTGCACATAGGTTGGGTCAAATGAAAAATATATTATAAATGGTCTGAAATTGTGATTTGTTACACCAGAGGCATTTGCGTATTTCGATAAAATTAAATATATTCAAAACGAAAATGCAGTATCAATATACTGTCGTAATTTTAAAAGGGCAAATACTAAAGCTGTGAGTTGCAATACTCAACTACAAAATTTAAAGTATGAAAGAAGTATTTCTAAAAATGGTAAATGTCTTTTTTAAAGTCAAAATATCAAAATATTTCGGTGGCAAAATGAATAACCACTGTTCTCTTGCTTTCACGTTTTTGTTTTTACTCTTAAATGACCTTTTGTTAAATCAAAATATTGAAGTGAGGTTTTCTTTTAGAAATTTTTTCATCACAGAATAATAAACATACTTTTCATTTGAAGTATAAAAGCTGAAAAAAAAAATAAAAAAAAAATCATTGAAAACCTAATATTATTCTATATTATACTTGTGAGCTCTGAAAAGGGACTGTGTGGAATAGTAAACATTTGTAAACATTAACTATTGTTTGTTATATTTTTTTGTTAAAATTTCTTATTTTTATATTAATAAACGAAATAAAAAAAAAAAACTAAAATTTTTTTAGAAATGCTTAACCCGTTAAGAGCCGATGACATTTTAATGTACAATTATATAAAATAAATACTGAATTTTTAATTTAATTATTTTTTTTAATTCTTTGTCACCTCAATATTTGTCTTTTTGATTGGAGTTACTTCACTTAACATATTATATATAAATATTTCATGAGAATATCACTTTCGTAAAAATAAATCTGTTGGTGAATTATTATTCGTATTTTGTTTTTTTAGGGAAATTTTTCAAAACAATCACCCTCATTCTGTGTGGCGTCGGCAATGCAAAGTGACGGCAATTTTAATTGTTTTTTGAAAATCGGTATACTCTTGTCTGTGATTTTGGTGTCGTGTACAAACACAAAAAAAAAAAAATAAATAAATACAGCTGGCACTAAGCGCCTTTGAAGAAACTATGACAGATCAGCTCCTGTTCCAAAAGCAAATCAACCCTAAGAGTGTGGTTCAAGGAGTCACAAGTGAATGAGAACTTCTTGAAGTCATAGACAACCACCAGTTGAACGTGATTAAATCATTTCAAATGGTATGCCATGTTCCCCCAAGAGGTCCACTTTCATTTGTTGATTGCTGTTTTATTCAGCCTGAATCGAACTTTAAATGAAGCAACAAAGCACTAATTTGAAATGGATAATTTTGAATTTATCATTTACTTTTAGATTTCTGTGTAAGAAGTCTTCTTTGCACCATTTATTATTACTTTCTTCATCAGTCAGTGTCGGAAAGAAGGAACATTTTTTTCAAGTTTTTATTTTAAACACAGTAGAAATAGTAAACAAATAAATAAACTGACTCAAATATTAGAAATGTCTGTTATTTTTTATTGACATTGTCGATAAACAGGCAACGTCGACACTAAACTGTTAGGGAATACCAAATATGTATTGATGTTGTGTTGAAGTGATGTTGTTTTAAAATGGACGACGATGTTGCCGACGCCAAACAGAATAAGGATGAATTTTTTAATAAATTTTAATATTTTTGGTGAAATGTTGGCAAAATTAATTGGATTTAGTGATATAATATTTCAGTGATTGGATTTAGTGATATAATATTTAGTGATTAATATTTCAATTACCTGGTAAGTTATATTTAACTTTTCTAAGATTTAGGTTTTTATTACAACAAAGCAAAAATAGCAATAACCAACAAAAAAAAAGCATAATTAAATCTTAGAATCATAAGAAAAATAGAGGCGCTCTCCTTTTTTTAAACATATCTCTATTAACGAAGATATAAAATTACAAGGGCACCTCTTTCGAAACTATGTCTGATAGAATGGTGGTCAGTAATTTTCTGTGGCTCATCCGGGAACATGGCTAAGCTGGTTTAAATCCCATTACGGACAGAAGGAGCGACGAATAAAGATCGCTAGGATTAAGAGTATATGAATATTATAGGAATTACAAACGGAGTGTCGGACTTTTATATAACTTTTTCACTTGTGGTGAAGGGTGTAAAAATACATGAGATTATTTCAGAAGGCTTTAGTTCAAGTGTACGTCCATAAAATAATGAGATTCTGGTTTAATAAAAAGGAGAGGACAAAAACAAGAAGAAAAATAAATTTTTAGCTGACATCTACTTAAGAAGCCTTTATTTAAGGCAACTAAAGCCTCTCTTAATTTCCCGTAAAAAAAATTATTCACCCGTTTTTAAAATAAAAATTTATTTCTTTTTTGTCAAATCTATATTTGTGCAGTGTACATTTAATTCGTCTTTGCCGCTTAAAATACACATTCATTGATGTGTATCAGTTTTATATGTTGTTTCTTAATTGAAGTATCTAAGTGTCATACTTTGGAAAAAGATTACGATAATTTTTTTTTTTTTTTGGATATTGAATATTTGGTTTTATTTTTTCTTGAAATAATAATATTAAGGCCCAAGACACATATGTATGTGTGTATGTAAATAACAATGAATTCAGTTAACTTTCATAGTGTAAAAAATAATATTAGAGACCTAACAACCAAACAGATATTAGAAACTGGAACCATTGTTAAGTGAAATTGATTTTACAAATTTATTTTCATGAAAATATTTTTTTTTATAGACAAACACTTGAAATTTAAAAAGAGTGTGTAGCACCATGTTCTCTATAATGCCAAAACAAAAAATATAAAATCAAAAGTTAAAGGGTCCCCACATCAGAATCTGTGCTTGTACTTACTATAATAACAAGTGTTAAAATTATAATTTTTATTCCAAGTATATTGTGTTATTTGTTTTAAGCATAATAAGCAGACAATTTCAATTTTCAACAGCAAATAATAAAAACATAAAACTAAAAATTATTAGAATCCCGATTCATGGAAAAAATAATTATATGTAAGTCTAATTCACGCTTGGATTATTTATTTAATTTATTTAGCGACAACAGAAATTTGTTATTGCAGCTATATATTCTATAATGTTTATTTGCGACCGCTGTCTGTCTACTATTTCCGAATCCAAATTTTATACTTGTTGTCGACTTGCAATACAACTTCTTGTAAATTTACAGCGTCTCTCTACAAATTAAAAAACCTATAGAGGCACCCTTTAATTTCTAAATCCATTTTATACTTCTTGTCATAGTGGAATTAACAAGACAGTTTCTTTGTAAATTTCAACCGTCTTTTTATAACTGTTCAACAGTTTGGCCATATTTATCAACTTACATCAACTTATATAATACCCTTTAATTTATAACTTTTAATATTTATACTTCTTATTATACCAGACGAAGTAATGGTTATTTTATCTAATTTTCAAGTCATTGTATAAAACAGTTTTAACGATAGGCCATATAGGTCGAATTACATCTATTATAGGAACACCCTTTAGTTTTAAGTTAAAATTGTATACTTGTTATTATAGCGGACTTAGCAATTAAAGTTCATTGGAAATTTTAATTCTCTGTCTATAACGGTTTAAAAGTTTTTCTAATATACATAAAATTACACCAACTCTTGGGACACCCTTTAATTTCTAAATCCAAATATTATACATTATTATAGAGGACACATTATATTTTTTGTTAAAAATAATTAAAAACTAACAGACTAAATAGAAAAATGGTGACTCTAAACATTAATATTCGTTGACATAAAAAATAGAAATAAACCCATCATAGTATACGTTTCGCACTAAGTATGTATGTGTGCGTTCCGAGACACAAGTGTGTTTAATTTCTGAAACGAAAATTTATCGTTCGTCTTAAATGTGTTTACTACATAAGAGTGCTTTATTCAGCTGTGCCTAAACTTAGATAGCCTTCACCAAAAATTGTATTTTCTTAAAATATAGAACATTTCTTTGATATAACAAATAATCTAGAGTTTTTTTATGTTTCCTGCTTTTATAGGTTGCCACCTAGATTTTTGCTGTGAATTTTCGAGTTTAAATAAATTCACATTTCTTTTTTGCAAGAAAAATATTTTGCTAAATTTTTTTTTGTGGTGAAATTTTGAAAAATTTAAAAACATTTTATCTTCTTCAGAGACAATTTACACTATGAAATTTTTCATGATATTATTATTTGCTGGTAGGAGGTGAAGTACAGTAATTAATATGGCTGGCTTGAATTTTGAGGGGATGTTTTTGTTGCTTAGATTTTTTTTTATAATAGCGTATATCGCTACAAACTAAGAAGTTAATTGAAAAAAAATATTGTTTTAATAAATGTTGAATTTAAAGTGTATGTAAACTCAAACCGAACAAAGATTTTTCTCATTTGCCAATTTTTTTGGTTGTAATTAAAGTGAAAATATTATCTTTTGTTTAAATTTTGATTTTTTAGTATTCTGAAGTTTTTTTTTCGGAAATTTCTTTTAAGCATTTTTAAAAAATTTTAGTATATCCTTAAAGATCTCTTTAAAAGATTTTTAATGATACCCATGTTGATATATTAAAAAAATTTTAAAATTTTAGAGCCCCGTAACTCGGAAAATATGGGGGCGAGGGCCAATTTTTTCACTTGATGTGTTTTTCTTAGTTTTTAATTATCTATCACCCCATATATTTATTTCTTGATTAGAGTTAATTTATTGTTCCAAATGATATTAAAAAATTAGAGGTAGGCGTGGTGTTTTGCCTGCTGTCTCGAAGAACATGGACCGTTTATGCTGATTTCCAATAGCACCTCTTTCGACACTCTAACTGATGTAGTGCCTTGGCAAACTTGATTTCAACACTAACACGGACACTAACGGACGGACAGACTGATAGACGCTATGCATAAGAACTTAGAATATATATCGCTGGTCTCACGTAAAAAGGCCCTAATTCGATTTTTTACGAAATTGAAATTTTTCGCGATTCCAATACATTTCACACAGATACACCTTGTCACATAATTTGAATGCAATAGTATCAAAAATAACGGTTTTCTAAGCATTTGCATTTTTAGTATTACATTGTGACAAATACAGTTTCTGTTATGCGAGTTAGGACCTTTCTACATGAGACCAGCGATATACTTTATGGGCTCAGAAATGATATTGTAGAAATTACCACTTTTTGTGGTGGGGGTATAATAACATTAAAAAAAATACAACAACAATTGAAAAATGTAAGTCAAATAGACGCGGTTGGCTTTTTTGAACCATATCTCCATCAATATTGCCAGACAGATTGGTGGCCTTAAATTTCCTGCAGCGCTTCTAACGACCTGACAGACCCGACATTGCCAAATCGAGATCCCTAGGTATAAGAATGCAGAATATATTAACCTTATGGAGTTGCAAATGAATATTTTTGAAATTACAAACAGAATAAAAAACTTTTACATATTTAAATATTTTGCGTTTCTGTTTGCGGTGAAGAGTATAAAAGTTGTACATATGTACAATAGTTTGTGGTTACAATTATTTTGTAAGTTCTTTTGTATCATTTAACTTTGCGCATACATATGTGTTGCGTAAGTATCATATATTGTGTTAACATATAACGTAGTTAACGTATTGTATATGTTTAAATTCTTTTAGAAAAATTGAAATAAATTTTTATTTTATTTTATTATTCTATGTATTTATAAATTCTTTTTATATGTTTAAAGATATTATTAAAAGTTTGTTAAAATTTTTTCCAAGAAAATAACACTGGCTCCTGCTACTTTTCTTTTTATTTTTTTATTCGACATTTTCTCCAAACAAAATACCTTAACTTAAAATATTACTTGGAATTTCATATGGATTGGTATTCTTTACAATTTGTATTTATTTACTTTTTCCTATTTTATTTATTTTAATCTGTTAGAAGATTGAATTACACAACTAACAAGGAATGTTATTTTCTAAACAAATAAACATCTGTATCAGTTTCAGTTCTTACATCAAGTATCATTCTCGTAGCCAGCAACTGGTTGTAAGAGATATAAAAAAACATATAAAAATTAATACAATAATAACTAACATGTCGGTTGGGAAGAAGATTTAATAATGTATAATCTATCTTTTAATGAAAATTGTTAAAAGAATAAAAATAAATTTTTCTTAGGAATTAAATTAAAAAAAAAAAATAATAATCTTTTTAGAGAATATTACACATTGACAATGAAATCTTACATTAAATATATTTGTTCCATTATTTTCTCTTTTAATTGTTTCAGCACAGAAAGAAATGGATAATATAAGTTTGTAGAGCTGTGTGTTATTTTATTTTAACAGTAATCATTTGCGAACTGCTAAAAAATTTAATTGTATTTATTTATTTAGTCAATAGAATAAAATCTTTTCAGACAAAATAATAAAGATTCATTAAATGAAATGAACAAGCAGAAGCATAATTATAATAGTGACGAATTAAAAGCAGTTTAAATTAAATGCAACAATAATAAAGACGATGTAAATATGCTTAAGAGTCAAGGAAAGAATAACTAAATAAACTTTTTAATAATTATTGCCAAAAAAAAACCGACTTCAAAGCCGACTTCATCTGTCTGCGTGTAACGGTTCAAGAGTATTGCCACATATATTAGATTATATTAACTAATGGGACACCCTTATATCTCCAAACTGCTGCTGCTGGGCTGCTCTATATATTTCTGGCCTAATAGTGCAAATGCGAATATTTATAATCAAAAATGGTTTTATTGTTTTTCAAAGTATTCTCCAGCATGATTTATACACTTTTGCATGCGCTCAAACCAGTTGTCGAAGCACTTTTTCCACTCCGATTGAGACACCTCTAAAACATGGTTTTTGAACACTTCAACAGCTTCTTCTGGCGACGAAAATCGTTGACCACGCATTTTTTTCTTGATGTGCGGAAACAAGAAGAAGTCATTAGGTGCCAAGTCAGGGCTGTACGGCGGATGACCCATTAATTCGACGTTTTGGCCGGTCAAAAACGCTCTGGTTTGAGCCGATGTGTGAGAGCTCGCATTGTCATGGTGAACAATGATTCGTCTTCTCTTGTTGGTTTTTCGAATTTCTCCGATGACTTCTGGCAAACAAATTGTAATGTACCACTCAGAAGTGACCGTCCTACGTTGTTCAAGCGGAACAGTCGCCACATGACCAGTTTTGCCGAAGAAACAGGCGACCGTTTGCTTCGAAGTGCTTCTTCCACGAACAACTTTTGTTGGATTTTGCTCGTCTTTGAAGACCCACACGGTCGATTGTTGTTTCATTTCGGGCTCATACGCATAGATCCATGATTCGTAGCCTGTGACGATCTTATAAACGTCTTTTGAAGCACCGCAATCGTATTTTTGCAACATTTCTTTGCACCAATCGACACGAGCCTTTTTTGAGCGACTTTCAAATTGTGCGGGATCAAACGAGAACAAACCTTTTTTACGGCCAGGTGTTCATACAGTATCGAATGTATGCTGGTGGAAGAAATGTCCAAGGATGTCTCTTTCTCTCGGTATGTCGCATGTCGATCTTGCATTATGAGTTCACGCACGGCATCAATGTTCTCTGGCACAACAGCCATTTTTGGACGACCTACACGGAATTCGTCTTTGAGCGAGCTTCGGCCACGATTAAATTCATTATATCAATTTTTCACAGTGCTATAGGATGGTGCTTCATCGCCATACAAAGATTTAAGTTCATCAATGCACTCTTGTCGTGATAATCCACGTCGAAAGTTGTGAAAAATGATGGCACGAAAATGTTCACGAGTTAATTCCATTTTTTTCTATATTAATTTTTTCAAGTCACTGTAAACAACACAAATAATGGTCGTAAGTGAAAACATCTTGAGTACGATTATGCTTAAAAATGACAAACTTTCCAATGGAAATGATAGATTGCACTTGGCAGCACTCAGTTTTGCCAGGCCAGAAATATGTATAGCAGCCCTCGTACTTGTTCAACTGTTAAATAGTTTGACAATACACATCAAATTACAGCAACTATAGCGCCGCCAAATTTATATTATATACTTACTGTTGTAGTAGATTTAACAATCAGGTGCTATGTAAATTTTAACCGTCTGTCTATAACGGTTTAACATTTTAGAGATATACATCAGATTATATCAACGCTTGTAAAACCCTCTAATTTAAAATTTTTAAATTTAAAATTTTTATACTTCTTATTATACCAAACAGAGAAGTGGACAGTCTGTCTAAAATGCAGGTGTTTGTATATAACGGTTCGAAAAATACGGCCACAAAGAACCAATTACATTAATTTTGGGAACACCATTTAATTTCTAAGTTTATAAATTATAAGCTTCTTGTTATAGCGAACTTAGCAAAACAGGTCCCTTGTAAAATTCAGCTGTATGTCTATAACGGTTCGGCCACATACACCAAATTACATCAACTATTGGGACACACGTTTATTTCCAAATCCCAATTTTATACCTGCGGAGTTAGCAATACCGCTTCGTTGTAAATTTCTAGCGTCTGTCTACAGCCGTATGTAAAATTATGGCCATATATATCAAAATAAATGAACTATGGGCGCACCCTTTAATCTATAATTTTCAAAAATTAATAATTGTTACTGTAACTGCCATAGCAATCAACATTATATCCAATTTGCAAGCATTCGTCTTTAACGCTTCAAAAGATAGGCCCATATAAGTAAATCTACATAAATTATGAGATACCCTTTATTCTAAATTCGTTTTATAGACTGGTTTATATAGCGGGCTTAGAAATACAGGTCCCTTTTAAGTTTCATATATCTGTCTATAACGGTTCAAAAGTTTTGGTCACATACTTGAAAGTATAGCAACTATTGGGTCACCCTTTAACTTCAAAATCCAAATTTTATACTTATTGTTATAGCGGACTTAGACTTAGGTTTGTTGTAAATTTCTAGCGTCTATGTACAACTGTTAAAAAGTATGGCCATATACATCAAATTAAATGAACTATTGGCGCACCCTTTAATTCATAATTTTTAATATTATTACTTGTTACTAGAACGACCATAGCGTTTGTCTATAACGGTTCAAAAGTTAGGCCCATATAAGTCAATTTCCGTTACCTATTGGGGCACCCTTTATTTTTTAGATTTATTTTTGTATAACTTTTTGCTATTGGGAACTATAGTATAGAGCTCTTTAAAGTTCATAATACACTTAAAAAACATGAACGTTGTACGGGGATACCCTTTAATTTTTAAGATTATGAAATATCTTTTAAACGGGACTAAACTCTAAGCATGACCCATCGAATTGATAACCTCCTTCTTTTTTTAATTTGGTTAAAAAGCATTATCATTTTTAAAAATAATGGCAATGCTAAAAAAACCATTCTCAATTTTTATTATTAATGCTAATTAAATTTGCAATTAATAAGCGTATTTAAAATATTACTACCATTTATGCGTATTTGTAGTATTGACTGCCGTAAACCTGAAGTGTTAAACTGGATATATCTTTTCTTAAAGTATTTTTCCATCCTAATTTGACGCAAAAGAGTTGCCCGATTTACACCAAAGTATGGTTAAGACAAAAACAAATAAACAAAACCCGATATGCCTACCGTACTACATATAGTACTGTGCTTGCATTTTTTGATTGGAGTAACTTCATTGTTTCAAATGATATGAAAAAAATAGAGGAAGGCGTGGTGTTTTGCCAGCTGCCTCGAAGGATCTAGACAGATCTTTCTAATTTTTAAAACTATATCTGATCGATTAGATTTTTTTCTGTCGGCTTCTCAATCGACTTCGCTATGGTTAAGAACTCAGAATATATATACCTTTTCCTGTTTTTGTCTTGAAGGTTATAAAAAGCTTAAGCAAAAAAATTGCCACTCGCTCTTATTTTCCGAGTTATGGGCTCCTAAACTTTTATATTTCTTAAGATATCAATGTGGGTATTATTTAAAAGCTTTTGAAGAGATCTTTAAGGATATACTAAAATATTTAAAAAATTCTTTACCGATTAAGAGCTGATGACATTTTTATATACATTTATATATAAAACTTAATTTTTTTTTAGTTTTTAGTTCTCTGTTACCCGTTTTGATTGGAGTTATTTAACTAACTTAGATTGACATTAATAGTGAAGGCTTTGTAAGATTCGGCATAGCCAAATATAGCAATCTTTATTGTTAAAATTATTTTAGGATAGGAGTAGAGACTACTTAGTGTAAGAAATGGTATTTATTATTTTAACAAGAGTATGTTAGGATAAAAATGTCTAAAATTCCCAACTCTGCTTTGTGTCAATCATCTGGATATGTAAATGGACAAGGGTATTTGTAGAGATGAAATGTGTCATTCTATTTGTACAATAATCAGTAAATAAAAAATGTCTTACATATTAAATTTTGTACTAATTGTTCTTGTTTCTATTGTCCACTCTATTGCATATTTACTTCCACAACAACAAAAATCATTTATGAATCATTGCAAAATGGTTAAAGGAGAAAGAAAACATAAAAGAGTCAAACAAAGAAAAACAACAAAACATCAATTTAAACGTTGATTGTGCTTGCATTTTTCACATGGGAAAATTTCTTATAAACTATTAAAATCTCTATCTGTATATGTTTTTGTTAAAAAAGAAAGATAGAAATCTTCTAACAACATTGAAATGCTTAAAATATTAATATATAAAAAAAGGTTTTATGTAGATTTTTAAAGCAAATTTAAATCTTTAATTTTAATTATTTGAATTAAAAAAAAATCTAATTCGGTTCGTAAAATAAATTATTTGAAATTTATTTTTGGGAACGGTACATGGAAGTGATAATTTCTACAATTTTTATATCCGAGCACATAGAGCATATAAATATTTTTGATCCTTATACAAAGAGGAGCCGATTTAAAAATATTCGTTTGTTCGTTATTGGATTGAAACCTTTTTTTCCAAGTCTCCAGTTAAGCTAAAGAAAATTTATAACTATCAGTCTCTCAAACATATATTCGAAAGAGCTGCTATTTAAAGCCAGCAATATTAGTTCATAATCATAAGATATGTAACAAAAAAGGCAAACATCTATATTTTCTTTACGAAATTGCGGGAAAAAAATCTATGAATTACCAGGTAAATGTGATATCATTAAATCACTAAAATACGAGATTTTCACCAACTTTTCACCAGAATTAATAAACATTGCTGAAAGGTTGTTTTTTTCTCAATAAAAATTGGAAATTTAAATAAAAACTGTTTATTAGCAAAATACTGAAATTTCACTAAAAGAATAAAACGGCACTAAAATATTTATGTTTGCAAAAACTTTTTGCCAAAAAATTGTATTTGCAGTATAAAATTTGAAATTTTATACAAAACCGAAAATAACTAAAAATATCTTAAAAGTATCAACAATTTAAAAGTTTCCAAGAAACCAAAAAAAAAAACCAATTCTTTTGGTAAAGGGTATATAAGATTCGACACAGCCGAATACAGCAGTCTTACATGTTTAAGTATTGGAAAAATATTAAATTAACAAAGCAGTAGATTAATAAGAGTTAAGAGTCACACAAAATGAATTGTTAGAACGGGAAAAATACACTGTTCCTAAGGCAAATATTTCTTTGCAATCCGATGAATTAATGCAGAACAAATACCCTTCACCGTACTCGAGGGATAACAATCTGAGTATTCATATTTGATTAGTAAAACTTAAACTCAGCGTAACAAAGCCCAATCGGTGTCCAATTTTCAGCAATTCTTTAGGAAAACAGTAAGCAACGAGCTTTCACAAACTCCCTTAAATAACATCCTGGAAAAGTCTTTACATACCGGAGGATATTTCTGTTCCCAAGTATACTATTATGATTTTTATGATTATGATTTTTTAATAATTTTTAATATATTTGTTTCCAACAACACTTTTGTCACTATAAAAATGTTTTTGTTAAAATAATCATTATATGGTTATTGAGTAAGAAGAATGTAAAACGACTCGTTTCAACTAAAAAAAGAGACTGGTTGCTTTTTCATATAGTATATACATCTAATATTTCAATTTTAAATATATTTTTTTCTAGGATGGCTTTTCCACCAGTAAGCGATTTGTTTGTTGGCTACCGGTTTATGTAAAAATGCTTAATATTGAAGTATTTATTTAATGCCGGAGAAATAATATAAAATAAAAACGAGTAATTATTTTTTTTGTAAATGTACGTTTTTGAATAAATTTTGTAACGAATAAGTAATAAACAAAACAACAAACAATTAAATCCTTTTTTCTGGATATGTTTGCATATTACATGACTTTTTCGACTATATTATGATTTTATTATATTGATTATTACTTTGAATTATAACATTCTTACATATTAAACATAATAATGTTTATACTTTACCATGTTATTGTTATGCTAGACAACAATATGGTTCCAAGACCAACTATATTATTTGTTAAGGCTACACCCAAAATTAGCATAAATTTAAAATATTATTGTTATTAATTTTGATCTGCCAATGCTATATAAAAATTTATGTAAAAATTCTTTTAAAACTGAACGAAACTTGTGACGACGTCAGTTTTTGGTGTAAAGAACACCGCCATTTTAAACGATGCTTCATTACTGAAGATCGACTCAACTGATGCGGTCCAGTTTTTATAAAGTGTCCAGTTTAGACTCAATTTTACCAGATGGTTCTCATACCAAAAAGTTTGTATTATTTTATTAACATAAAAACTAAATATATAATACTTATATTTCTTTATAATTTAGGAATTTTGATATTAAATACACATTGTTTAATAAATTTAATTTTTATAAGACGTGTGTATTTTTATTTAAAGTCCTCGAGACCACCGGTCACAGTGGCTAGCTTTGCCCTGTTTTGAACATTATTATTATATGTAACAATAGTATGCTTTAGTTTACAACCATATACTGCAACCACAATATATATCTGCTAGATTATAGTTAACTCAACCATATTTTTTCTTTGGGTGAACACTGTAAACATAAAACTCTATAAAATAGTGACATGATTTAATTTTGTAATTATACGAACGAAAGTTAAATAAGGTAAATAAATATTATTAGGATACATTCTACACAAAATTTTCAAAACTCTGGAGTATATGATTGACGTGATCAAAGCTCAGTTTATTATCAATATATATACCCAAAAATTTTAAGTTATCAACCAATGCAGCGTAGAATCAATATTACCAAGAGGAATGTCTTTGGTTTAATTATAATTAATGAAATATAACTTCAAGGAATACGAGTATTATATATTAGATTTTAATAATTAATTTTAAAAATGTTGGTTTTTAGTGTAAAGTGTTACTTTGTCGACGCGTTTTATAGAATAGCCATCATTCATTTATCTTTTATATCCTAAGATAACAGTTTATTTATTTATTTTGACTTGCTTATTGTACCCTGCGTTACCTGTATTTAATTTGAATGTATTGCTAGGCACTGTATAATAAAGTATATCTTTGCAAATGTGGGGCTCTATGCCAAACACATGAATAACAATGTTTCGGAAATAACATATACAAAATATGAGAAAAAGCATCAAGCACCTAATTGGGGTTTAATCGTTACATTCATAAACGTACACCTCGTGTCGTAAAAATAGTTTTTTTTTTTGGATAATGACATATCTTAAGTGCTGAAAATTAACAATACTGGCGAGTATAAAATACGTAATCGTATGGGTGAACGTACGTTTTTACGAGTTGTCATTCGTTGCATAAAATCGTTTTTAGTTAATGAAGTTTTATAATACAATAATTAAAGTCTTATGTTGAAAACATACTCCTTATTGAACTTAAGGAAAATCTACTGCAGCAGCACCACCATTTACTGATGTTTAAATGTGAAAGAAGGTAATAGGAATTTTAATTTTGCAAGAAATAATTTTTTTTTTTTTTTTTTTTCTTTTTTTTTTGCTTTCAATCGTCAAATCAATCGGACGTGTATTTTTTTTAAACTCGCAAAATAAATATACCTATTACAAATAAAATTTGTGAGTGTGTGAATTTTAATAAACAAACGACAAAAACAATAAAACCTGTTTGCACAAAACAACAAAGTTGTTGTATTTTTTTTCTTTTCAATTTTTTTTATTTTTTTTTTGCAACGGAAGTATCAAGTGTATAATAAGACAAAACAACAAAAACAGTACGAGGGCTCTCTAATGAGTCACTCAAATTTTAAGTTAAATCCTTCTGAGAAAAGTGCGAAAATAAGCAGTAGAAATGCATATTTTATACTAAATGCGGATACAAATAGTGAAAAAAACATTGAAACAAATGAAAACAAAAAAACTGATGCGTTCTTAAATGCTGAGCCAATTTATCGAACACGTTCTTGTTCACCGTTGTTGCTAAGTAGTGGCAATAAAAAAAATACAAATACATCCTCGTCACCTGAAATCAGTACGCCCAAACCAATAACGGTAAGTGCACAAAAACCCAAGACGCAAGTGGGTATGGATCGATACGTGACGGTATTAAAAAGAGGACGAAGCCCTAAATCCTCGCAATTAGCACCAATTTCTAAGTTCCACAAGGAAAAGGATTCGAACGGTATAAATTCCCACAATCGTTTTGCTATTTTAGATAGTGAAACAACCGAATCGAAAACGGCACCCAAATCGTCGAAACCTCCTCCAATTTTCTTAAGGGAGAAAAACTCGAACGAACTTATCAAGAAATTAATTTCAGTTATTGGGGAGAATTCATTCTATGTGGTTTCTGTCAAACGTGGTAACATCAACGAGACTAAAATTCAAGTAAATGACGAAACCAGCTACCGTAAAACAGTAGATGAATTTGAAAAATGCAAAAAAAATTTTTATACCTACCAACTCAAGAGCAGCAAAGGTCTACAGGTAGTCATTAAAGGGGTAGATTCATATGTGGATCCAAAGGAGATATTAGCTGGCCTCCAAAAAGCGGGATTTAAGGTTAAACATGTAGATAACCTTAGAAATAGAGAACGGGTGCCCCAACCTCTTTTCCGAGTTGAACTGGAACCAGGCGACATCAAATTAAAGAAAAATGAAACGCACCCCATATACAATTTGAAGTACCTATTACACCGCAAAATAACAGTGGAGGAACCACATAAACGCTCAGGACCCGTCCAGTGCTTAAATTGTCAAGAATATGGCCATACTAGGGCATATTGTAAGTTGTCACCAGTTTGCGTAGTGTGTGGCGAGTTACATTGTTCCGCCCAATGTGATAAGCCTAGGAATGACACCACTGTTAAAAAATGTAGCAATTGCGGTGGAAACCACACTGCTAACTACAGAGGCTGTCCAGTTTTTTCCATAGTAAGGAAGTCATCTCAAAAATTAAATACTCCTGCTAAGCAACCACAATATCGAGCAAATGTGCATTTCCCTCAGTTGGCTCAACCAACAACCCAACATGTCTCATACGCGGATATGTTAAAATCCAATAATATTTCAGCGAACAAATCGACACTGACAGCTAGTTCTATGCCAAATTTGCAACCAGAACCTAAACAACAAACACCATCAGGTAATTTTAATCGTCTCGAAGCAAGCATCGAGACATTAGTGCACTCGTTAAACAGTTTTATGAGCTCTATGAGCAGCATGATGCAAGAAATGGTACGCATGCAATCTACTATGTTGCAGGCGTTACTCAACAAAACATGAACTGTTTAAAAATATGTTTCTGGAACGCAAACGGCTTGCGCCAACACAAAAACGAACTCGAGTACTTCCTAAAGAAGGAACAAATTGATGTCATGCTGGTTGCAGAGACTCACTTAACAACAAATAGCTTTTTTAAAATAAATGGCTATATTTTATATGACACTAAAGACCCGCGTGGCAGAGCATGTGGTGGTTCAGCAATACTAATAAAGGCTCGAATCAAACATCATTTACTGTGTGACTTTTGTGAAGACTACCTTCTAGCAACAAACATCTGTATTGAAGAATTTCATCAAAACTTCGTTATTTCCTCGATATACTCACCTCCTAGATTTCAAATATCAGAAAGTCAATACAGCGATTTCTTCAAATCACTAGGTCCCTGTTTCATAGCATCAGGCGACTACAACGCTAAACATACGTTTTGGGGATCAAGACTAATTACTCCAAAAGGTCGAGTTTTGTTTGACACAATTTCAAAAATGAATCTGAATGTGATATCGAGTGGACAACCCACCTATTGGCCTACTGATTATCAAAAAATACCAGATGTTATTGATTTTGGCGTAACTAAAGGTATTTCAAGAGAAATAATCGAAGTCGAAGCGTCACTTGAATTATCCTCTGATCATTCACCGACAATTGTCTATATATTCAACCAGCAAAATATCGTGTCACCAAGTACTAGTACAAGCATAAATTGGTTGAAATATAAAAAATATCTTAGTACTCATTGTTCAGAAAATATCCCGCTAAGAACTCCAGAAGACGTAGAGCAAAGTCTTACTAATTTAGATAAAAACCTTAAATTAGCTGCCCAACATGCAACAGTAACCCGGCAACTAATAAGACACAATCAAATTCATTCTGCTGACATCGAGAGGCTTTTGGCTGAGAGAAGAAAAATTCGCAGAGAGTGGCAATCGCACAGATCTCCTCAACTTAAAAGCAGACTTAAAGAATGCACGAAACGGCTAAGAGAGTTACTAGAATCTCGAAGAGTAGCATCCCTGAAAAACTATTTACAAAACCTTGACCAAACTTCTCAATCAGATTATTCATTATGGCGAGCGTGTAGAAACCTTAAAAGACCAGTTGTACAAAAGCCTCCCTTGCGAACTTTGTCTGGAGGCTGGGCAAGAAATGATACAGAAAAGGGCAAATTATTTGGTGAACATTTGAAAAAGGTATTTACTCCAAATGTATTGACTGATGCAGTTGAGCTGCCAACTGTCGAAGCTAGTGATGCAGTACATTTAAGATTTCATTTTAGCGATGTAGAAAGGGCAATAACTGATTTAAACACCAAGAAAGCCCCTGGCTTTGATAAAACCAGTAACAAGATGTTATTCGAGTTACCCCATATAGCTCGCAAGATTATTCTTTTTATTTTTAACGCCATTCTACGTCTTGAGTACTTTCCTCCAGACTGGAAGGTTTCCCTAATAACTATGATTCCTAAACCAGGAAAAGACCACACAAAAGTTGAATCATACAGGCCTATAAGTCTTTTATCAAATATGTCAAAGCTGTTTGAGAGGATGTTAATAAATAAGCTGAACCCCATTCTAAGCGACAAAGGATGTATTCCGAACCATCAATTTGGGTTCAGAAAAAAACATAGTACAATTGAACAAACTCACAGGTTAGTTAACGTAATTAAGAAGACCTTTGAAGAAAAAAAATACTGCTCTGCGCTTTTTATCGACGTTTCTCAAGCGTTCGATAAGGTATGGCACGATGGCCTAAAATATAAGTTAAAACTGAATTTGCCCGCAAACTTATATAAGCTGTTAGACAGTTATTTAACTGATCGGAAATTCATTGTTAAAGAAGGCAATTTTCTAAGCTCACCTGAGCCAATTGAAGCCGGAGTCCCCCAGGGTAGTATATTGGGGCCCATTTTATACTTGTTGTATACTTCAGATATGCCAACTAGTGTCCGAATCCACACATCGACATTTGCTGACGACACAGCTTTTTTAAGCATTCACGAAAGTCCCGAAGTAGCATCACGATATTTACAAGACCATATATTAATTCTAGAAAAGTGGTTAAAGAAATGGAGAATTAAGGTGAATGAACAAAAATGTAGTCACATAACTTTCACACTGCGTAGGGAATCGTGCCCCCCTATTCGCATAAATAACCAAACAATACCGCAGCTTTCAGACGTAAAATATCTCGGCATACATCTTGACCGGCGCCTTACTTGGAAACGCCACATAGAATCAAAGTTAACACAAATGAAGTTAAAAGCAGTCCAACTCAACTGGCTTATCGGCAGAAATTCCACTCTCGCTTTAGATTGCAAACTTTTATTGTACAAGACAATTTAAAAACCAATTTGGTGTTATGGCATTCAATTATGGGGGACTGCCTCTGCAAGCAATATAGAAAAAATCCAAAGGCGCCAAAATAAGATTCTACGGATGATTACAGTTGCTCCCTGGTACATAAGAAATTCGAACATCCACAAAGATTTAAACGTGCAATCAGTAAAAGCAGAAATAGCGAAATTTGCAGTAACGTATTTGCAGAAACTTGAAACACATCCAAATCCGCTAGCTCGCAACATGCTAAATGAACGTGGTTACAGTCGCTTAAGAAGGAGCGATATTTATTCTCTCACCCGAACATCAGAGGGATAACCCACAATGATAGAAGCAACCGTGAAACATACATCTTTTTTGTCTAGCATTGGCTGGACATAATAAGTATATTTATTTTTTTATTTTAGGCTTAAGATATGAGTAATTATTGTTAGTTCAAAAAATATATTTGAAGATTCAATAAATAATTAATTAATGAAAAAAAAAAAAAAAAAAAAAGAAATAATTTTGTGTTTAAGGCTGGTAAAAAAATCAAAGAGGAGGAAAAACTTTTTAATAAATATTCAAAAAGGCAGACTGGAGCAGGTACTTTTTTTATACAATTGTCGATACAATCACGGATGTAACGATTCCACTATTGGTCTAATCTATTAAGTATTTGATCAAAGGCACGCAAGTAAAAAAATTTGACTGAGATTTGATTTGCACGTTCAAAAATAATTTTTTGTTTAGTTTTCGTGATTGATGCTGTGTATTTTTCCCCCTGAAAAAATTCTTTACTTTGATATTTTTATTGCTTAGATCTTTAATTTTAAATAATTGACATCGGCTCATCCGCTTGGCTGTGATTGACGCACTAACAAACAAATTACAAAGAGATTTATAATTTGTTAGATATCGGTTGTCAAACTTCAATGGATGATTGGCGGCAGATTCAATTATAAAGAAAGTTTTGGGACACTTTTTTAACGCCTTCAAAAAAAAAGAAGAAGCTTATCAATTCGTCTGAATCTTGTTTTTTTTTTAAGTTTGTGCCTGCAGAACTCAGTCATTTCTGAACCGATTTTGAAAATTATTTGTTCTATAATAGATTGTTCTTACAGATTGGTCCCGTTTCAAAAAAGTTCACAATCTTAAATATTAAAGGATGCCTCCATACAACATGTAAAATTTAAAATAATTTCGATTACTATAGTTTCCAATAACAAAAATTAATAAAAAAAAAATAAATTTATGAAACGAAATCTGTTTTAAAGTCGGTTGTTTTGCAAGAAGTATGTGTGAAATTAATTGAACTTATTCTATAATGAATTTCAATTAAAATCAGTAAATATTTAATTTAAGACGACTTCGTTTCGTAAGCATTCTTCAATTAACACTAACATTTTTAAAATTTTTGAAAATTTCCTTCTTTATTGATTTCATATCAAAGGATAATAGTTCGAATTACTGCTTCTTTGATGTGCGCTTCTAGCAATTGGTAATCAGACGATTGCACTTATGAGACTAGAAACTACGTTCAATTAAATTTTTTATGCAAAAACAATAATAAAAAAAAAAAAACATTTGTTTCTAAATTCAATAAACTGGCATGTTTTTGTATGCAAAGAGAGATGCTCTTGTATACAGACTTTTTATAAGTGTTATTTGTACACTTATTTACACAAAAGCATTGTATATTCTGTTTCAGTTTTTTATGAAAGTTCATTATACAGGCATAAATTTTAAAAGAAATTCAAGTAAATCATACAGTTTATGAATTGCTGCAGTTAGCTTGTAACACCTGAATCCTTTCAAATATTTCTTCTTTATTTCTGGTCTGTTGTTTACGTTATATTGTTTACACCTGTAACAAAAGAATTATTATTATTATTATTGTTGCTCCGGAAATGAATGTGTTTTTTCTCACAGACAGAATTGAAAACAAAAAAAATTATTGTAGAAGTTGTTGCCATAAAATTTGTTTTTATACTGGTCATGTTATTTATTTTTTTAACGATAGGTGAATTTTACCATAAAAGAACTACATATAAAGAAAAAAAGTTGTTTTTAATTTTCGGAAAATAAATTCTAAGAGTCTCCTGAACCGACTTCGGATCACTTTTTCCTCAGTTGATCGGTTTAAAACGTCCTTATACGGTAAACATCACTTAACCATTTCATTTATTTTGTATTTATTTATTTACTTAAAAGTTTATGTGTATAATAATAAATTTGTTTACAATTTTAATTTAACAATTAACATGTGAGTACGAGGGCTGCTCTATATATTTCTGGCCTAATAGTGAAAATGCGAATATTTATAATCAAAAATGGTTTTATTGTTTTTCAAAGTATTCTCCAGCATGATTTATACACTTTTGCATGCGCTCAAACCATTTGTCGAAGCACTTTTTCCACTCCGATTGAGACAACTCTGAAACATGGTTTTTGAACACTTCAACAGCTTCTTCTGGCGACGAAAATCGTTGACCACGCATTTTTTTCTTGATGTGCGGAAACAAGAAGAAGTCAAGTCAGGGCTGTACGGCGGATGACCCATTAATTCGACGTTTTGGCCGGTCAAAAACGCTCTGGTTTGAGCCGATGTGTGAGAGCTCGCATTGTCATGGTGAACAATGATTCGTCTTCTCTTGTTGATTTCGAATTTCTCCGATGACTTCAGGCAAACAAATTGTAGTGTACCACTCAGAAGTGACCGTCCTACGTTGCTCAAGCGGAACAGTCGCCACATGACCAGTTTTGCCGAAGAAACAGGCGACTATTTGCTTCGAAGTGCTTCTTCCACGAACAACTTTCGTTGGATTTTGCTCGTCTTTGAAGACCCACACGGTCGATTGTTGTTTCGTTTCGGGCTCATACGCATAAATCCATGATTCGTCACCTGTGACGATCCTCTAAACGTCTTTTGAAGCACCGCAATCGTATTTTTGCAACATTTCTTTGCACCAATCGACACGAGCCTTTTTTGAGCGACTTTCAAATTGTGCGGGATCCAACGAGAACAAACCTTTTTTTAGGGCCAGGTGTTCATGCAATATCGAATGTATGCTGGTGGAAGAAATGTTCAAGGATGTCCCTATTTCTCGGTATGTCGCATGTCGATCTTGCATTAAGAGTTCACGCACGGCATCAATGTTCTCTGGCACAACAGCCGTTTTTGGACGACCTTCATGGAATTCGTCTTATACCAATTTTTCACAGTGCTATAGGATGGTGCTTCATCGCCATACAAAGATTTAAGTTCATCAATGCAATCTTGTCGTGATAATCCACGTCGAAAGTTGTGAAAAATGATGGCACGAAAATGTTCATCAGTTAATTCCATTTTTTTCTATATTAATTTTTTCAAGTTACTGTAAACAACACAAATAATGGTCGTACGTCAAAACGTTTTGAGTACGATTAGGCTTAAAAATGACAAACATTCCAATGGAAATGTCAGATTGCACTTGGCAGCACTCAGTGTTGCCAGGCCAGAAATATATATAGCAGCCCTCGTATTTAAAAACAATATAATAATACCTTTTATAACATTAATTTTGTTATAAGGATCAGCATTCAGTGAATGACTCCTACTTATGCCACGCATTGTGCTTGAACTAGGAAATTAGGTCTTGGGACGAGGAATAGAGAGATTAGTGCTTGTAGACATTTGATTTGAATCTTTGCATTATGAAAGTGATAGAAAAGCCCTCCCCAATGACTTTATTATACAAATTGTTTGGCTAAAAAACGAATTTTTTCTGTAACGCATACACACTGCGATTCACTGGCCAATCGAACACAAAGAGTTGTGCTCTTGATGCAAAGCGCGTTGCACATACGAAATTAAGGTTTTCAGGAACAAGTCCCCTAATTTCATACGAACAACTCCCGTTGTAGTAACAATAAAATATTGAAACACACACCACATTGCATCACCCCCTACTGTCATCGATGAATTTCTTCGCACGTAATCGAGTAACTACAAAATAGTCTTTGAAGCACCGGTCCATGCATGATAGTTGTATTCCATTAGCGGTCTGATAAATGTGATATTAATTAACATTTACGGAAAAGTCAATAAGACTAAAAAGTTAATTAAACCGTTTGCACATTCTTCTAATCGGTTCATCGTCAGCGTAATTTGTATGGAAAACTTCAAAATGTAACGGGGTTCAGTAGCGAGTAGATCGTCGAGGAATATTTAAATTTATATTACCATATAATAATTAATAAAGCCACATTTAGCATTGTCCTTTGACTTTTTAAAGTAGAAAATTGAAAAACAGCCAGCCTTGCTGTACACAAAGGAAGTTTAAAACCGTTACGACGAACAAAAGAATTGTTTTTGAACTGTAAATGTGAGGGTCCCATAAAATAAATCCATGCTCAAAATATTTGTGTTCGAAAATCTAACTTATGATCGGGAATGTTAACAAGATTCAATAATCATGAATTAAGTGAATATTGTTGCTTAAAAATAAAATTCCGTGAGAAAGATATGCTTCTTTGACTTTATGTCCAATAGCTTTATTTTACACCAACTGTAAATCTGTTTAAATCCGATTACAAGAAGAACCCATCTGCAGACAATTTTTATACCCTTTAACACAAAAGAGTATATCTAAGTTTATTATCCCTTTTGTAATTTCTACAATATCCATTACACACCCCATAAAGTATATGTTGAAATCAAGTATGTCTTGGCAAAAAAAAAAAATAATAAATCAATTGATCAGATATAGTGTCGAAAGAGGTGCTATTGGAAATTAGCATGATGGGTCAATGGGCTTCGAGGCAGCAGGCACAACATCACGCCTACCTCTAATTTATTCATGTCGATTGGAACAATAAAGTAACTCCAATAAGTGGGCGTTATTAAATCAGCTATACATTAATCCTACAAAATCTAAATGCCTAGTTTTAACTTAACGAAATTAGAATATTGCTTTAGAAGTGAACACATTTCGTTTGTGGAATCTGCTAAGAACCTTTTCAGTAAGAATCTTCGATGGAATACAAACATTAACTCTGTTTTCGAAACTATTTTCTTTATGTTTGGAACGTTATAACCATTGCAACATGTTACACCTCTAAATCCTCGTTTGCTTTCGGCGAAAACACTCTTGATGCCTAAAATACTTTATGGCTGCGAAATCTTTGCTTACTGCGACTCAAGAAGTAAAACCAGATTAGCTTTAGCTTACAATGATGTTCTTTGGTATGTATACGGTATTAAAAGATATGATGGAACTTCACAGTATTCTAAATCGTTATATGGAGTTCATATTATGGATTTAGTTAAAATCAGATCATTAATTTTATTGCACAAAATTTTATACACCCATGAGCCAAGTTATTTATTTAATCGCCTCCAATATTTTCCGAGTAACGGTCCTCTGAAATTTTCAGATGGGTATCAGTTTATTGCTTTTGAAGAGATCTTTAAGGAAATAATAAAATATTTTAAAAATGCTGCACTCATTTAGAGCCGATGGCATTTTTACGTAAAATAATATATATGCAGTACCAAAATTTTATTATTATTATTTTTTTGTTCTTAACTCTCTGTCACCTAAATATTTGTTTTTCTTTTTGCATTGAAATTACTTAACTTAACTAGATTATCTAGATGGTGAAGGGTACACAATATTCCGCATAGCGGAATAAAGCACTCTTTTTTTGTTAAATTTTCACATCATCTGCGTGCATTAATATATTACACTAGATGAACCCGGTGTGCTTCGCTACCCCCCTCGTTATTAAATAAAATTAAAAGTATTTATATATTTACTTAAAAAAATGCCCAAGATATCACGATATTAAATTTTGGGTTATATGGCCGAGGCCACGCCCCTTTGTCCACTCCCAACTTTATATAGTCAAGAATATCCTATTGCGAAAATTTAGTGACGATTGGTCCAGTAGTTAAGACTATATTACGATTTTTAATTTTTCTAAAAACGGGCGGGGGTCCCACCCACTTTTCTCCTGGTACGTATTCCTAATTATGCCAATACCATATCTACCAAATATCGTCGACGTAGGTCAAAAAATGGGCAAAATATGGCGATTTAAATTTTTGGGTTATATGGGCGGTGCAACGCCCCGTTGTCTAATTAAAACTTCATATAGCCTATTATTCCTTCCGGAGTCACAGTAACATGCTGTGAAAATTTCAGGAAGATCGGTCCATGGGTTTGGCCTCCTATAAAGCACAAATAAACAGACAGACATTCATTTTTATATATATAGATTATCAGCTAATTGCTAGGAAAAAAATATTTTTAAGAAAGGCTCAAATAAAAATAAGTGTCAAGAATTAATTGTGAAAAAACTTTAGAAAAGGTTGTCTTTAAAAGGTAGAATACAATTTGCAAAAATGGAGAAGAAATATTTTGTAAACAGATTTGTGGAAATAATTTTTGTTAAAGCTTAATTTTAAACTTCTTTAATGAAACTTTTTGTTGTTGTATTTATCATAAAAAAATGTAATGTATTTTAGAGTATAAACCAGGTCTTAGTATTTTTTGACTTGGAGTAATATATGAAAAAGAACTGACTTGATTGATTGATTGATTGTTCACTAAAATTGTTGTATTTCGCCGTTAAAATTTTGAATAAATTTTTCTATAATAAATAGTATTAAAATATACTAAACTGAAGGGCCCATATTCATAGTTATAGAAAAAAGTCGACTCTTGCTAAAGTATACACTAAAATAAAAAGCTCTTATTATCTTTTTTGCTTTCATAGTCAAGAATAAAGTATACTTTAAGTTTAGCCGCCTTCCACTGGGTGTCAACTGTAATTTAATAAATGTTTTTACACAATTTCTAAACAAACACTAAAAAAAAGTAACCTTGTTTTTATTTTGTTCACTTTGGTATAAAAATCAGATATAGATATTGTGTTCTTAAACCAAATAAAACTATTATGTAAAAATGAGTTAAAAACAGCTTTAGGTAGTTTTAAATTTAGAGTTGACTTTCTCGCCAAAAGTATATTTTAAATTGTCTATGAATGAGTTAGAGTCGATTCTAAAGTAAAACCGACTTTAGTTCCCTTAAAGTATACTTTATTTTAACTATGAATTTGGGCCAAGTTTTTCCCAAAAAATTACGAAAAATCCATTTTCTTATTATTTATTAATTTTCCCTCTCATTTTTAGAAAACTATATGTAGCTATTTATATTTCAGATCAAGAAAAAGTGCTTTATTTGGTATAGACACATGTACATATAAATCGGCTTATAAAATATGAAATTTCAGAGGCCCGTATAATGATATAGAAAAATAAGAGGCAGGCGTGGTGTTATGCCCGCTGCGTCTAAGGACATGGACCGACCTTCTTCATTTCCAATAGCACCTCTTTCGACACTCTGTCTGACCGATTGGCGTATTAAAATTTTTTCAGCACTAAGACGAATAGACAGACGGACATCGCTCAACTGACTTCGCTATCATAAAAACTCAGAATATATACTCATATACTTTATGGGATCGTAAAGGGATATTGTAGAAATTACAAACGGAGTGACAAACTTAGTTACACTCTTTTTGTACTTTTTGTGGTGAAGGGTTAAAAAAGATATGGAAATATTAGAAGAGGGGTTGCTTTTTGCCCGCTGTCTCGAACTAGATGGACCAATCTTGCTGATTTTCAATAGCAATATTTTTTAAACAATGATTGATTGGCGTACTTAATTTTTCTCTAGCTCATCTAGTACCTTGGTTAAGTTGATTTCAACACAAACACAGACGGACAGAATATATATAGTGTACGGGGTAAGGAAAGGGTGCAAAAAGCGAAATACCAGAAAATTTCAACATTTGAAAATGTCTCTTAAAAAGAGTTCGAATGGCCACAACACATTTTGATCTCTTAGTTAAAATGCTAATTTTTTAAAATCAGAATATAAAAATAATATTGTTGTTATGGAGCCATTTGTTGTTAATTAATTTAACTCGTCTTCATTTATCAAATGTTTCTTTTCATAAACCATTGCATTTCATAAAATCACTTTTAAACAACAACACTTACTGTGCACATTTTTCAATTCATTCAGTTTTCTTTATATAACAAATTGTGCTTAAATGTGCATGCAATAACTTTCACTGCCAACCGTTGTGACCTGAATACTTTAGATTTCCCACATGAAATGAAACTCAACAGTTCTAAAAACAAGAACAAAAGGACATAGAAATAAACAAAAAGAAAGAACTTGAATATTAAAAGGATTCAAGATTTTATAACGTTCAGTTGCCATGAATAAAGAAAAAGAACAAAACAATTGTTAAAGCATAAAAAGTAACACTTATTTGCCACTTGATGTATTAATATCATTCACACTCGTATGAATGTCTATAAAAAAGCGATAAATATTTTTGTCAATTTATTATTTTACGTTTGAAGTTTTGTTTTTATCAGTTGAATTGGAGAGCTACTTTTGTTTTTGTACTTAAAGAAAATTTATCAACTTGACGATGATTTAAAAAAAAAATGTGAAGAGAGAAGGGGTTTCATATTAGACATTAAAGTTAAGGAAATGAGTTCTTGTTTTTAAAAACGTATGTAAAATAATTTTTGCTTAGGGGGAAAATCTGTTGTGCGAAATGAACTTAATATTAGGGTGTAACATTTTTTATTTCTATTTCAATTAAAATATAAATTTATATATGATTGATAAATATTAATCCCGCAATTCCTAAATAAATAATAAATACTTCCGAAATTATATAAATAAATTAGTTTTTTTACGAATGATATTAAGACTTTATAGAAATAAAAAAAAAAAAACAGGAGCAGTAAAAGTTTTTTTTCATATCCTTTACGTCAGATAGAGAGGGTATATATAAATTCGTTTGTAATTAGTGTACTTCTGCTTAGGATTGAGTTGCCGTTTTTAATATTAGTGACAAAATAAATCATCGAAGCTTCAATCATAAAACTTCTAATAACCCTTCAGAATGCCTTGTCATGACAAATTGGCACACGGGATCAATTCTCGAGAATCGTTTTGATTTGATTTTTGGCAGTATCTCTCTAAGATTCTTAGAAATTATTATTAAGCGCTATCAAGAAAACCATTGATGGTCTTGCTCGCTCAACAGAAAAAAATATGGTAATAAAGGTTCACGCCAGAGAACTGCACGAGTACACCGCAACTCATGAGTACACCGCATACTTACTCTATACATACTCTATACTTTTCATACTCGAGTATTATAAACACCGCAATAAAAAGTTGCGGTGTTTATTTTACCCATTCTTGTAAAAACGAGTATCAAAAATATCGCAATCAGAATTTTAAGTATTTTTTATACTCGTACTCCAGAATTTTTTAATTCTCTTTATTTGTAAGCAACGTTGCCACATTTTTACCTTAAAGTTTTTTACTGCCGTTTTATAAAATACTGCATTGTATGCAGATCTATTTATAAACAATAAAAGAAAACAAAATTTGATCAAATCTATTGCTTAAACATTCTAAGCAGAAAAACAGACAACAACCGTTTTCATAGGTATGAAATACAACACTTACTTAATGAATAAAATGCAATAAAAACCGCTGAAAAGCACAGCTTTTGTACACTATTTAAAACAGGTATACTTATTTTATTGCTGCTTTTTATGTACAAATATTTTCAGTTTATGCGCCTTGTTGTCATAAACGTGCTACTAACGGTATTTAGGAAAACAAAATGATAAAATAAATCCGTGAATAAAAGGAAAATTACTTAATTTTTTTAGTTTTAACAAAACTGTATATACGCTGAAGTAATATATTAATTCCTCATAAATAATAATAAATAAAATATAGTTTTTAGTTTACTTATTTTATTTTGTTAAATATAATTATTGCTTTTATACCTATTTATTAATTTTAAAAATCTATTTGCTTAACGAATAGAATTTTTAAATTTCTCTCCTGTGTGACTTAAAAAAACCCTAACAAAAACGTAATATAATAAACAATGAACTATTCTTGAGTTATTAGTAAACTTTTGTTGTGTTTTTAATAAATGAAAATATGGTGAATTTTACGGGTTCTATTAAAGTTATTTTCTGTTATATATTAAATAAACTTCCATAATTTCAATGAAGTATGTATGTTAGCTAATTTAGACATTGGCGACTTTTGATATTGTGTTTGATTTAATAATTCTGATCTGATAACTCTGTTTTCCTCTCACTACACACGTTAAAATCTCTCTCTTGGTGTTTGTTGTGAGCAGCGTTGCCGCTTTGGTCCAATCGGACCAAACTTGGTAGTTTTTCGTTTTTAAAAAACAGTTTGGTAGTTTGGTTGGTTTGTTGCATTTTTTTTAAGTTTTTGGTAGGTTTTCCTTCTTTAGCAATTTTTAAGCAATAGTAAATTTTTCACCTTAAAAATTCAGAACATAAAATAAAAAAATGTAGCTTTGAATTAAATAAACAATAACTTTGAATAGTGTTACCACTGTTTTCAAAAACTGTTTTAGATGTAATAAAAAACATCTCTGCTTTTTTGCATAGAGATGATTAAAGTTATAACCATCTCTGGTTTAAGAAACGCAAACAATATTATGAAATTGAAAATAAAAATATTTTTGAGTGAAGGTTTATTTTCAAGTGTATGTATTAAAAAAATTAACAGACAGAATGGAAAAGTAAATTACTTTTTTAATTGTAAACATATACCTATTAATTACAAAATATTGACTAATATTGCATGTATTTTTTTATGCAGATTTTTATCAAAAACTCCAAAATTAAATGAAATAATATAATTTCAGAAGACGACATTCCATCAACCAGGTAGAACCACTCTTAAAGTTCTTGTTTTTAAACATTTTTAAATGATGTAATACTATTAGTGAACATTGTAAAGAAACAGTCAAAAGAAAATTTAGAACCGAATGGTTGAGCGAATTTGATTAGCTCTAGGAAAGGGATGGGGGTTCATTCTGCATAGTATGCTCTAAAACTATTTTAAATCATAACACCCATTTTAAAATCACCAAAAGACAAACTTTCATCTCACAATTACGGGAAAAAAACCAAAATGCATTTTTAAATTTTTGGTAGGCTGTGAACGATTTTGGTAGGATTTTTGAAAATGATTGGTAGGAAGTCAATTTCTTGTGTGGCAACGCTGGTTGTGAGTATGAGTACGAATAAAGTAAAGCCAGCATCGCAAACATTTTACTTGAGTATGGTAGACACTTATACTCAAATGGAATGGGTATAGTAAATACTCGCACTTAAGAAATGCGGTGGCGATCACACCGCAACCGCATTTAAGATGAGTATACTTAGAGTATTAAAAACAGACACTCTTGCAGTTCTCTGTTTCACGCACTCTTACAAATCATAATTTTACAACAGTCTTTTTTAAATCTATAAAAAATTAAAAAAATATATAAAGCATTTCTTCTTGGTTTTTTTTAAAGGAAACTCATCTATTTACGTCTCCTAAATTGTAAATTAATAAGAGTAGGCAGGCAGGCATTCAAGTAATAATACGGAAATTAAATATTATTAATTTTTTATTAAAAATATAGTTTCTTTTTATATCACAGTTGCAGTATGGGCACAGAATAAGAGCAATGCCAGCAATTTTATCACCAGCACCACTAATACCAGCAGCAGCAATTTACAAATAATTCACAACGACCAAAACGGACAACGAAGTACTATAAGAAGTAGTAGCGTCAATAATATTGCATCATTTAGTAAAAACATTCTGTTGTATTAAACACCATCTCAGCCATCCAAACCACATTTTGTGAATGCTTCTTTCATCATTTGTAATTTGTAAAGCTTGTCAAAAGAAGAAGAAGGTTATACAATTCGCTTGAATGTTGCTTTTTTATATTTGTGCCTCCAGAACTCAGTCATTTCTAATCTGATTTTGAAAATTTTTGGTAATGCTTACAGATTGGTTACGTTTTAAAAACAGTTCATAATTTTAAAAATTAAAGGGTGTCCCCATACAACATACGTGTTTTTTATTATGAATTGTAAAGGGTACTTCTGCAAAATCTAAAATGACTGCGTATTACTAAAGCTCTCAAAAACAAAAAAAAATTCTACAAAAATAAATCTAAAAAATTGTAAATTTACTTATATGGGTGTATCTTTTGAACCGTTATAGACAAACCCTTTCAAATTGGACAGAATGTCGATTGCTATGGCCGTTAAAGTAACAAGTTTAATATTTAAAATTATATATTAAAGGGTGCTCCAATTAAATTTGATGTATATGGCCATACTTTTGAACAGTTGTAGACAGACGCTTGAAATTTACAACGAACCTGTATTGCTAAGTCCGCTATAACAACAATTATAAAATTTGTATTTGGAAGTTAAAGGGTGTTCCAATAGTTAATTTAATGTTGTATATGTGACCAAACTTTTGAACCGCTATAGACAGAATGCTGAAACTTAAAATGGACCTGTATTGCTAAATCCGCTATATCAACGAGTTTATAATTTGAATTTAGAAATTAAAGGGTGTCACATAATTAATGAAGATTTACTTATACGGGCCTATCTTTTGAACCGTTATAGGCAAACGCTTGCAAATTGGACAGAATGTCGATTGCTATGGCCGTAAAGTAAAGGGTGCGCCAATAATTCATTAAATTTGGTTTATGGCCATAGTTTTAAACAGTTGTAGATAGACGATTGAAATTTATGAACAACCTGTATTACTAACTCCTCTATAACAACAAGTATTAAATTTTGATATAATCGGATGTATTTGGGTAAACTGTCCAAACAGATGGTTGAAATTTACACAGAACCTGATTGCTAAATCTACTACAACAGCAAGTATATAATGTGAATTTGGAAATTAAAAAGTGACCCTATAGTTGTTGCAATATGATGTATATTGCCAAACTATTGAACAGTTGAAAAAGTATAAAGTTTGGAGACATAAGTGTATCCCAATAGTTAATGTAATCTAATTTATGGGGCCATACACTTGAGCTGTTATAGGCAGGCAGATGATATCTGTTTCGAAGTCGGTTTTTTTTCGCATGAATTGTAATTTTTTTTAATTTTAGAGTTCAGCAACAAATATTAAAATTTTGTTTTACTTTATATATGACTCAATTCCTATCAAACAATACGAGGGCTGCTCTATATATTTCTGGCCTAATAGTGAAAATACGAATATTTATAATCAAAAATGGTTTTATTGTTTTTCAAAGTATTTTCCAGCATGATTTATACACTTTTGCATGCGCTCCAACCAGTTGTCGAAGCACTTTTTCCACTCCGATTGAGACACCTCTAAAACATGGTTTTTGAACACTTCAACAGCTTCTTCTGGCGACGAAAATCGTTGACCACGCATTTTTTTCTTGATGTGCGGAAACAAGAAGAAGTCATTAGGTGCCAAGTCAGGGCTGTACGGCGGATGACCCATTAATTCGACGTTTTGGCCGGTCAAAAATGCTCTGGTTTGAGCCGATGTGTGAGAGCTCGCATTGTCATGGTGAATAATGATTCGTCTTCTCTTGTTGGTTTTTCGAATTTCTCCGATGACTTCAGGCCAACAAATTGTAGTATACCACTCAGAAGTGACCGTCCTACGTTGCTTAAGCGGAACAGTCGCCACATGACCAGTTTTGCCGAAGAAACAGGCGACCATTTGCTTCGAAGTGCTTCTTCCACGAACAACTTTCGTTGGATTTTGCTCGTCTTTGAAGACCCACACGGTCGATTGTTGTTTCGTTTCGGGCTCATACGCATAGATCCATGATTCGTCACCTGTGACGATCTTATAAACGTCTTTTGAAGCACCGTAAATGTATTTTTGCAACATTTCTTTGCACCAATCGACACGAGCCTTTTTTTGAGCGACTTTCAAATTGTGCAGGATCCAACGAGAACAAATCTTTTTTACGGCCAGGTGTTCATGCAGTATCGAATGTATGCTGGTGGAAGAAATGTCCAAGGATGTCTCTATCTCTCGGTGTGTCGCATGTCGATCTTGCATTATGAGTTCACGCACGGCATCAATGTTCTCTGGCACAACAGCCGTTTTTGGACGACCTTTACGGAATTCGTCTTTGAGCGAGTTTCGGCCACGATTAAGTTCATTATACCAATTTTTCACAATGCTATAGGATGGTGCTTCATCGCCATAAAAAGATTTAAGTTCATCAATGCACTGTTGTCGTGATAATCCACGTCGAAAGTTGTGAAAAATGATGGCACGAAAATGTTCACGAGTTAATTCCATTTTTTTCTATATTAATTTTTTCAAGTCACTGTAAACAACACAAATTATGGTTGTACGTCAAAACTTTTTGAGTACGATTATGCTTAAAAATGACAAACTTTCCAATGGAAATGTCAGATTGCACTTGGCAGCACTCAGTGTTGCCAGGCCAGAAATATATATAGCAGGCCTCGTATATATCTCACTTCCCACAGAACGCAAATTTTTATAATGCAGCTGATATTTTTAGTTTTTTTCATGACAAATTGTCAAACTATACTAAAGAAAACTAAGATGACAGTAGAACAACAGCAATGCGTGATGGGCGTAGAAATTGAAAATAAAAACCATTCAATAGGTCACATTTTATTGAAAACATTAGCTGTATATATTCTGCTGTTTTTCCTTTTTTTTTTGTAATAAAAAGTTAGTTGCGGCAGCTTTGTTTTTTTGTTCAAATATTTTGTTGATTTAATAAAAATATCTGAATAAACTTTATTGAAAAAAAAACAGCCCTAGATAAACGGATAATCAATATGACAAAACCAATAGATCTCGATTTTGTTATCTGCAAAACACATACATTGAAAAAAAAAATAAAAAGATTTTTTTGTCGCTTGATGTTGGATGTCATACTAATTATTCTCACACTACAGCAAGGCGAATTAAATATTAGGTGGCCGCACGGCTACAAAAACAAAAACCTAATGTCATTTTGTTATTGCACAGCACCGCGTTGATGTCAAAAACAGCTGACTAAACAAAAGCAAGTCGAATTTAATTTATCCTTTTATCATCATTTGGTGCTTTTAATGAAGTTGTCACAGTTGGTTTTTATCTCCTACATGTACAGCAATACCTCATATTTCATTTTTTGGTTTTGAAATTTAATTTTAAAAAATTTTGAAATTTTTTTACTTTTCAAATTATTTGAAAATTTTTAATTTTTAAAATTATTTTAGAATTTTGACAACAACATCGAACATAAACAAAAACCAGCTGGGCTATTAAGACCAACTGTAAAGTAATGCGACTTGTACTACAGCATCAATACCAGGTTGTGCGTTGTAAAAAAGAAAAAAAAAAAAACAAATAGAAACAAAACTTGCTTCACATAAATTTGTATATTTTTATGTTAGCCCAATTCACAATCTTGTGCAAGTGGTCTTGCATCATAGTATTTGCAAAATTGTGTAGTGAATTTTTAAACTATACCAACAAAATATACAGTAATGCAGTTGCAACTCTTGTGTTAATATACAGCACTTGAAACCAATAGTTTATATTTACTCTAATTAGGCAACACTTGATTGCTGATAGTCAATGAGCCAAGTCTTTTATTTAGAAAACTCAAAAATAATTATATTTTTGAATCAGCTGTGAGTTTCGTACTTTACAAGAAGCGTTGCAAACTAAACCAAAGAGGTTCATTCAGAATTGATAGGAAATTTTGCAATCACATAAATTCGCAATCCTGCATGCACAATATTGTAAATTGGGATATTATTCTATTGTTTACAACTGCAATAAATAAAAAGTTTGTTTGGTTTTATTTCTGTTCCATTTGTTACCAGTTGTAACAACACAAAAGATTGTATGTAAGAACTTTAAGTGAAGGTCCCCTACATATACATGCATAGAATTGCAAGAGCATAAATGTATGCATTTGTATGGAAATAAACTCATACGCAGCAGTATGTATCTCCGTTTTTTGTACTATCAAAATTTAATAGCTTGCCTTCTGTTACCTTGAGTGTCGTTAACTTTTACGTTGAGAATAAAGTTGAAATTGATGATGATGAATATTATCACAAAACTTTAGAAAAGACATAAAATATGCGTCATTACATTTAAATTCATTGTTTATAAAATATGTTAACTTTTGTACTCGTAATAAAAAACGTTATACAGTATAAGGTTGTCATTTATCTTGAGAATGAAAATATGGACTTTAATTCTAACTGACACCGTTAATTTTACTACATCCAACTACCCTGAGTTGCCATCTATAATAAATCGAATAGTTTGAGCATTGAAGAAGTTCAATATAAATCAAGAAAAGCTATCTATCACCGACAGTAAATTTTGATACGACTGTAACATGCCACACTGTATAAAATGCCTTGGAAATATCGAGAATCACCAGTAGCAAGCCACCTACGGAAACTGCACTATCTATCACTTAACACTTTGAGGTTCGAACTTTTTCTGCAGAAGCGATTATTTTATTAATTTTATATTTTCATTATTTACACCCCAATAGTAGTTAAGACACAAAAAATTGGCCCTCCATATCCTCTCCCTGCCCCTTAGTTATATAATATAATGTTTTTTATATTTATGATTTTTTTAAACTATTTAAAAATTAATTTTTAAGAACATGAACAAATTTAAGATACACGATATTTACCAATGCATTCACACAATGACGTGAAGCAAAGGCATAAGTTGTTTATAGTACATTTGTTTCCGACATTTGCTTCTGCGATCATACTTATAATCAAAAACGTGGTTTAACTTATCAAATCTACACCTCCTATTCCCTTGCTGTAATGCTGGATAACCAACGGCCAATATTTTACCTATTTTTCTTGCAACATGCCGCTTCTTTTTGCACACCACAGTTGGATCAATTACAATTTGAAGCTAGGTAAATAGCGCGATTTTAAATCGATTTGACTTCAGATATAAAAGAGTTTATTATCCCACGCTGCATATTTTTTATCGGCCGGATATGTGTTTTCCATAACTGCGAAATATTCTGCCATCACCCCAGCTGTAAAATGTTCAGCAAGTAATGCCCCACAAACGTATTTTTCCCGGTGTATATATTTACGTGTTATAGGTATCCGATTATATAATTGCTTTTATAATTTCTTGGATTTTGTATCCACGGTCGTTGACGTTAGCCGGATCATTGTCAGAAAAGTGCAGATTAGCGATTTTGCCAAACCGTCTTGATATCTGCAATTTCAGTTTGATGAAATGCTGAGTTTGTAGACCAATACATTCGAATTCAAGGTAGTTTTTCTAGGCTCATAATTAAGATTAGACATATATATATATATCTTGAACATTTAACAATGAAAACGGGGACTTTATAGGAAAGCGTTTCTCTGAACGGGAAAGTCAATGCTTTTTGTTTATCATCTAAAGCAGCTGGTTTTAGTTTACGATTAACGCGACACTTTTATGGGATTAGTGACTTACTTCGATAGGCTCATCCTCTTTATCCATATATGTAGCAGCATCTTCTTTATTGTCACTGTTGTTGCAAAGCTAAAGTTTCTTAATTTCATGGAAAACAAACAAAATAAAGTTTTGTTCAGTTGAATTTCATCATTAACAATCAAATCCAAACATGCATCAAAATGAAGTAAAAACAATATACACATACAAACATGTAAGGTTAGGTTAGGCTGCACAGGCTGTCGGCGTAGTGAGGCCGACTCACTTGGCTCCTAATCACCTGGAAATAGGATGTGCAAGGATCACATTCAGGTCTATAAGGCACCATTAAAGATCCATATCCAAACCACCCCGAGGAGCGGATAAGCAAGTTTATCCTAGCAACATCGCAGACAGATAAGTCTGCAAGACCATGCAGTCTCGGACTACCGCAAAAGGCCGCTCTATTCCTAGAAAGAGCTGGGTAATCGCAGAGCAGATGCTGCACCGTTTCCTTCTCCTTCTCATCTTTACAACTTCTACAGTAGTCTTGGTGCGAAAGATTCAGTCTCCTAGCATGGGTACCAATGATACAGTGCCCCGTCAGCACAGCCACCAGAGTACCTAGCTGCCCTCGAGGAAACCTCAGTAGATTTGCGGATCTCCCACTATAATATTGAGGCCACAATGTCGTCGAGACCGTGCAGATGACCTCTTCAGACCATCTAGACCTTCAAGAGTTCCTACTCCACGTCACAGCTGCATTCAGTCTAACTGCCGAGTTCATGGCCAATTGTTTGTCAGGATACTTTTCTGACACTGCAACCGCAACGTCATCCGCATATGCCACAGCCCTGAACCCCTTGAAGTCCATTTCTGTCAGCAATTCGTTCATGGCTAGGTTCCACAAAAGGGGAGATTATACTCCCCCTTTTGGTGTACACCGCTTACCTACCCAGGAAGTAATGACCCTGTTAATCAATAGTTTAAATTGAAATATTTCTTGCAAAAAAACGACTTTAAAAGAGCAAATATAAAATCATGCTTTTATATGGCAAATTAAAATAACAACGGAAACTACCCACAAATTCTAAATTCAAATTGTATACTTCTTTTTATAGCGGACTTATTTCCGCTGTCTGCCTTTTAAAAGCTTGGCCAAAAACGTCAAACTACATTCATCTTTGGAACACCCTTTAATATCCAAACCCAAATTTTATACTTCTTATTAGCGGAGCTATAAATCCGGTTGTTTGTTAACTCCAACCGTGTGTCTACCAGTGTTCAATAGTACGGCCATATACATCAAATCCCATGAACTATTGGGGAACCCTTTAATGCAAATCCTGAATATTTATACTTGTTATTGTATGATCATAACAATCGACATTCTGTCTAATTTTCAAACGTTTTTCTGTAACGGCGAATTATGTCATCTATGGGGACAGCCTTTAATTTACAGATTTATTTTTTTTAATTATTTTTTGCTATTGGTAACTGTAGTGATACGCATTTTTTAATTATTCAGTGATGCCTTTTAAGGTTCATAATACATATACAAACATGTATGTTATATGGGGACACCCACTAATTTTTAAATTTTCAAATAAAGAAACAATTTTCAAAATTGGTTTAGAAATGATTGAGTTCTGCGGGTACTAATAAAAAGAAGCACATTCTTCTTTTCTTGAAGTCGGTTGAAATATTATTAGTATTTACAATTCGTGTCGATACCGCCGTTTTCTCATGATTATCCATATCGGTGTTGTATTAAAAAAGGTATATTGATACAACCTTTAATTTTGAAGTTTAAGAATTTCTTATCTATTCCCGTATTTTTTTAGAATAGTAGTGGTCAACGACTTGCAAAAAGCATTTTACTTGTATGCTTTACAACTATTGCATTCACATTTTTAACTAAACTAGTAAGAGTGCTACTTTCGGCTATGCCAATCTTATATACCCTTCATCCTTTATGTAAAACCTATTTAAGTGAAGTAACTTTAATCAAAAACACAAAAAAACAAAAAAACAAATATTGGGGTGACAGAGAATTAAAAGCAAAGTAAAAAATTAAGTGCCATTTATAATTTTACACAAAAACGTCTTTAGCTCATAATGGGTTAGGCTATTTTAAAAAAATTTAGTATTTCCTTAAAGATCTTTTCAAAGGCTTTTAAAATTTACTCATTTACTCTTAAAAGACATGATGCAAATAATACCTTTCTACAAAAAGTTTGGAGGCCCGGAAAATATGGATGAGCGCCAATTTTTTCACTCAGTATTTTGTTCTTATTTCTTAATTCTCTATTGCACCATTTATTTGGTGTTTTGATTGGAGTTCCCTTACTTAACGAAATTTGTTCCGAATGATACGGCAAAATTAGTGGCTGCCTCGGAGCACATGGACCGATGTTGCTCATTTTCAATTGAACACTTTTTAAAACTACGTCTGATCCATTATCCTAGTTGATTTTTTTAGCTCGTCTAGTGCCTTGGTAGGGTAACCCGAACACCCGAACACGGACATCGCTCAATTGAGTTTGCTTTTCATAAGAACTCAGAATATATATTCTTTATGGTGTCGAAAATGGATATTGTAGAAATTACACATGGAATGAAAAACCCTTTTCCACCTGTGGTGAAGGGTTTAAAAACACTAAACAAAGGGAGTTTTGAGAAATTATCTAAGTGGTAAAAAAGTTAGAGGAGTATAATACATTAACCTACTGATAAAAGTAAAACTAACTACATTTGCATTATAAATTTATATGTGTTGAAAACATGTTTGCCTTTTGCAATAAATATGACATTTAATTTGAATATTTTAAGGTGGACTTAAATTTGCCATAAAATATAATTTTTGTTAAAGTTTGTCTTAAATAATTTAAAATAGGAAAACATATGCAAATTTGAACATTTTCATTTTATAAACAATACCGGAATATTATAAAAAAAACTTTATGAGCAAAACTTTTTTTTCTTTGTACAAAAACTAAAACAAAATCATTTTATAAAATTAAAAAGAAAAATAAATTGCTAGACACTTATTTATTTGTTTTTGTTTTCAAGAATTTACAATTTTATCATAAAGAATACTTTGAAATGTTAAGAGAAATTTACATAATTTTTGTTTCTTTATGTCGGCAAAAAGGCAAAAAGAATCCCGTTTGTGACTCCCATTCTTTGGTTTGATTGTCTTTTTGTTTGTTTGAGCTCTTGCTGTTTTGGCGTTGGTTGATGTTTTTTTTTTAACTTTTTGTTTTAAGAAACATCCATTTTAAACAATTAAAATCGAAATATTGTTCTCTGATTTATTCATGCATTGTTGAATTAGCAACAGAAAATATTTGGCTATGCCGATTTTTATACACCCTTCACCATCTATATATATATATATATATATCTATGTATTTAGTTTATAGATATAACACCAATCAAAACACAAATATTGGGGTAACAGAGAATTAAAAAAATAAAAACGATTTGGTACTTCATATATATAATTTTACAAGTTTCTATCGGCCCTTAATGGGTTAAACATTTGAAAAAATGTCAGTATTTCCTTAAAGATTTTTTAAAACCTTTAGAATGATATCCATGTTGATATTTTAAAAAATTTAAAAATTTCGGAGGCTTGTAACTCGGAAAATATTGGGTTGGAAATGGATATTGTAGAAATTACTAACGGAATGAGAAAATTTGTTGTACCCTTTTTCCTCTTTTTGTGGTGAATGAAATAAAAATTAAGTTCTACAATATGAAAATTTATTATTTGGAATCTTTCAATTCAGTTTAGTTACTTAATGTTTGCTGTGTTTTTTTATAAAACATTTTTGAGTTATTATTGTCTTTTTGCTTTGTTGTTTCAATGGAGTTCTTATTTAATCAATTTGGCTTCTGAGATAGGACTATAAGGTTTTTTATACAAAATTTGTGTAGAATCCACTGGTGGGCTATAAGTGCCGTAGCTCATTAATCTTGCAATCCCAAGTAATACCTGCAAATTAATTATTACTTGTCGCTTGTTGCTGATCTTTTATATTGTAATTGTTAATGCGAATCCATTAAAAATTTCTTTAATTTACAAGTGACTGACTAACTGACTAATTAAATGAGCAGAAGTTTGCTATGAAGTGTTTTAAATTCTTAATTCAAAAAAAGCATTAAGGTCCATCTGTCCTTCTGTCCGTGTCGAAAGAGATGTTATTGGAAATCAGCCTGATCGGTTCATGTCCTTCGAGGCAGCAGGCAAAACACCAGGCCTACCTCTAATTTGTTCACGTCATTTGGAACAATAAAGCAACCTCAATCAAAAAAATAAATATATGGGGCATTAGAGAATTATAAAATAAGAATTTACAAGTGAGTTACGGGGCCCTGATATTTTCAAATTTTTTTAAATATCAATATGGATATCAGTTAAAAGCTTTTTCTGAGACCTAGAGTGATATACTAATAATTTCAAAGAATTGCTTAACCCATTATGAGCCGATGATTATGTAAAATATTATAAGCATTTGCAGTACCAATTTATTTTATTTTGTAAAAATCTGTCACCCCAATATTTGCTTTTTTGATTGAAGTTACTTCATTAAACTAGATTTACAGAGATGGTGAAGGGTATATAAGGTTCGGCACAGCCGCATGCTGCACTCTTACTTGTTGAATTCTATATTGCAAAAAAAAAACATTTAAACGGTTTTATATTGTGTTCTGATAACAATAATTCTTGCAAAAAAACCGACTTCTAGAAAAATTGTAGCTGATTGTTTATTAGAGATAAAAAGTTTGGTCACATGCTTAACCGATTTGACAGCCTTTAACTAATAATTTTAACTATTTTATGTATTTAACTGTCTAATTTTGAAGTGCTTGTATATAACGGCTGAAATCATAATGAACACCACTTAGTTTACAAATAAATTTGTTTACTTGCTCTTATAGCGGAATTAGCGATACAGATTCCTTTTCTTTCTGACTGTAATGGTTCAAACCAAACTTTTATTTCTAAATTCATATTTTTTACTTGTTGTATTATTGGTGTTAGCAATACTGGTTCTTTGAGAATTTTAAGCGTATTTTAACAACTGTTTCATAGTTTGGCCATAACGATCTGCCACAAGTTCTCGATTGGGTTAAGATCAGAGGATTGGGTAGGTCAACAGAGAACTTCTATTAAATAATTCTGGAACCACTCCTAAACCACTTTTGACTTATGTTTTAGGTCGTTTTCTTGCGGGAATGTCCATTTAACTGGCATCTTTTTTTTAGCATAAGGCAACATCACGTCTTTAAATATGTCACGATACATGAAACGATCCATAATGCTATGAATGTTATGAATTGATCCTTTGTCCATAGAAACAACCCCAGACCATTATGTTGCCGCCTGCATGCTTAACAGTGCCTTTGCAATAATTAGAATTCAACCATTCTCCATTTGGTCTGCGTACACGCTTTTATGTCATCTAAATCGTTTAAATTGAACTTGCATTCATCAGAAAACAGCACAGTCCTCCATTTTTGGACACTCCAGTTGAGATGGGCGTTGGCGAATTCAAGTCGGGGTTTTTAATTTTTTGACTATATAAAAGGCTTTTTTGCTGTTCTTCGACGGAATACCGCCATTCTGCAAATCGTTTTTTCGCTAATTTTTAAATCTAAGCGGTTTCATACGCGACTAGGAGATGCTATAGAATCATTTTGGATGGATCTTTCGATTAAGGAGTCTTCAAATCGCGAAGTTTCACGTGGCCTTTCTTGAGAATAAGTTGCAGATGTGAGACTAGACTGCAAGAACTTTTTGATTAGCCTAGAAATAAGTAAAAAAGAGAAGTGTTAAGTAAGCGATAACGAAATTGCCATCGAGACGTGCTTTGACCCTCAATAATCAATATCGGTGATTTAAATAATAAATCGGGAGAATAGCATGAAAAAAAGAATTTTTTAAAATTTAAAAATTAATTAATATAATTATTTAAAAAAATCCCGTTGTTTAAAATGTTTAGAAATAAGTTATCTGTGAATCGAGTGTTTCGCACTCAATTGATGTCTTGATAAGACGGTTCTTGCGTGCCATTACTCTTATCTCAACGAAAACTTTAAAACAATGACAATTTTCACGTAAATTCTAACAAATTCTTCTACTTAGCACTGCACATTTGTATCTACAATCAATAAAAGAGACCAACAATTTGAATATTTTTTGCCTATAAAGTAGACATATGAAGTGGGGCCCATGAAAAACTTTAAATTTGATATGCTTATAGCTTGATTATTTTAAAACATAATTTCCAGATTAAAGAACACTTTTATAGGTTATAACTAACCTTAAAGACTATAATAAAAATTGAAGAAATGCCAAGCATTTAAAAAATTTACAGGTGCGTAGTAACCAGCTTTAAGACCACATAATGCAATCCCTAGAAAGTAGATGGTACCCAGCTTCAAAACTTAAGCTCACATACTACACTGCTAAGCTCCTGTTAAAATTTTTATCTGTTGCTAAAAAGCTTCTGATAAAATTTCCTTATTTATGATTGTTGGCTCAGGGAGATTCAAGATTCAAGGGAGATTCTTTGTTTATCTATTTTTGTTCTTGCTATAAATAAAAAATATGGAGTTGAATTAGTTTAAATAAATTACTGCACAACTTACTTTATATCGACATCGCCTTAGCGTTTTAATTGTATTTATTTTTTTTTTTTTAACCAAAAAACAGAAAAACTGGAATGGTGTCACGAATTTGCATTTAAAATGCTTTAATTAATTTCAATTTGTTTCATACTATTGCGTGAACAACATTAACAATATCAAAATAAACTGAAGCAAATACAGACAAAAAACAAAAAAACAACAACAACAAAGGAACAAATCCTTTTATGCAAGAGGAGTAAAACAAAGCAACCCGTAACTGTCTTGTACCATAGAAACAATAAAAGAATTAAGGAAAAATAACAAAATAATGAAAAGAAAAATGCAAAAGGAATATGAATGAATAACCCCTCCCTTAATGTGAACAAAAAATTGATTATTTTTGATGAACAAAGAAAATTACGTTCATTAACTAATTAGTTTGTTACTGCCTGCCATCCAACGCCTCAGATGCTGGCCAGGCTGTCTGCAGTTGGGGATATAATTAGTTTCGCCATTGCTGGCGCTACTTTCATGATACAATTTTTTGATTTTGTGAATTTGTGTGTGTGTGTGTGTGTGTGTGTGTGAGTGTGTGTGTGTTGTTGTTGAGTCTGGTTCATTAAATATTTTTACAGAGTTTATTTTATGGAACATTTTTTACGTTTTTATTTTTATTTAACCCTTCAATGTTTTTCTTTAGCAAAAGAGAAAAAAGTAGTAAACAGAAAATTGAAAAAGAGATTAAATGTAAAATAAAATTCATTTAGAAATATTAAAGAAGTAGTTTACAAAATTTTTGGCTCAATTAAAATACAAAAAACAAAACAACAGTCAATTGAGTATTTATTAATGTTGTAACTTAGACTCTGTTTACACTGAGCAAGTTTTCTAGACACAAGTATCACATTGAGTTAGAAAAGTACAAATAATTATTTTTTTTTATTAACTACACGCAGAGAAAAAATATGGTTGAGGTAACCATAATCTAAGAGCAACATAATATGGTTGCATTATATGGTTGCTAACAAAACATAGCATTGTTACATTTGCAACCATATTATTGTCCAAAGTATAAATATAATTATATTCAACTATAAACATTAAATGGTTAAATTAAATTATAATAACATGGCTGAAAATGTCATGTTAACAATAGAATTGTAATATTGTCTCGCAATTGCAAAATTTTCCTGATATAAAAAACTGATTATTTTTTTATTTATTAACGATTTGTCATAAAAATTATTTAAAAACATAAATTCTTAAAAAATCAATTATCTGCTTAAAATAACAAATATTTGATTTCACAATTATGCTTCAAACACAAAAATAAAGATTCATGTATATGCTTACAATACATATGTACTTATTTACTTTAACTTTGTTTATTTGTTTTCATATTTTATATGTTTTAATATTTTGCATTTTATTTTTAATTATTTATTTTGTACATAAATTTTTTTTTCAATTTCTTTAACAATAAAAAACAATTTCAAATTTCAGCCACCAGAAAAATTACTAAACTGTCAAGTACTGGGACAAAATATTTTTTAGCGTAAACATTATTCTTTTGCTTTTAACCATACTTTGATTAATAATAATATATTATGGTTAAATATTTTACATTATTTTTAATCAGTTATAAAACTTTGGTTGTGGTTGTAAATTTTTTTAAGTTAAAACCAACCATTTTGCATTTTTTGTGCATAGTAACCATATAATCGTTACAAGTTAACAAAAAATGTTTGTCGTGACTAAAGTTTTGGTGAAAACAACTATAATTTGTTCTCCGCAACCATACATTTTTACAAAGAACATAATAGGGTTATTGTGACCATATAACAACCATGTTTTTTTTTCTGAGTGTACGAATTTAATGTGGCGAAAATTAGATATTGGCAACAATTCCTATATAAATAATAAAAAAAATCTTATGCTTTTATTTACTGGTAAGGATGTTAACGTGCGCGTGTAATAAGTATGGTAAACAGGTCTAAATGAACTGTTTATTGCGCCACAAACAAAAGTGTTGTGTGTGATCAGAATAAAAGAAAATGTTGGATAACAAATTGTGAGAAACCATAGAAGATGTATAGATAAGCTACCTCTCATCCTTGTTAAACAATCATGAGGCATGAGTTCAAATCCCAGTGGTGTGTGAAGTATTAATAAAAATATATATTGTTGTCTAGCTCCGATGAAATAACATGTTTAAAAGGCAAGAAAATATAAAACATACATTCCAACTGTCTCCTTTATACAAAAGAAATCAATAATGTGTAGCGGTAGATGAATTATTGCACGGCGTTGCCATAGCAAGAGAAGAAAATAATACCATACCATAGCGTAGCATAGCAGAAGAGTTTAAATCACGTCGAAGCCTTAGACGATTTATAACAATTAGAGATGAGCGATATTTTAGTACCTGTGATTAAATCACTGTGATTAAAAAATCACTGGTCACTACAGTGACTGAGTTGATCAAATAACAGTTCCGCGTAAGAACGTTCTTTTATATTTGCACACATACAAACTTAAATTTAATTTTACTTTGTTAAAGAGAAATACAAGTACTTTTGACTGTTTCATTCTTTCATATGTATATCAATGCAGCTTCTTTGCTGTGTTGGCTTTTCTTGTTTCTACTTATTAACAGCAACTAATCTTTTTTCCAAACTTCACACATACATACATATGTAGCAAAAAAACAAAAAATGTTGTGTGCTTCTTTTATTTGAACCTATAATCAATCATTGTTACCGAATTCTATAATTTTGGGAAAATTTAATTACAGCTGTTTTTAATGTAGAGATCAAAATACATTTTCCATAATAATTACAGTTTGTATAAAAAAATACTTAGTATTATATTCTTCCTATATAACATATATAAGAAGAACTGCAAACGGTGATCACGGTAACTATTTAAAAGAACGGTTATTTGAAAATCACATTCACTGGTAACGATGTTCCTCAAAAATCACGGGATCGCTCATCCCTAATAACAATCAATTATTTTCGTTGGTGACCCGGTGTTAATAACTTGAGCAAATAGTAAGTAATGATTATTGATGGTGACCAACTGGTCTTTCTTGTTTAGTAAATATCATTACTTACCATTATCCGTAAATAATTGTATTTTACCCTGCCTCACTTACAAAGCAGTATTTGTGATTCCTTGCGATTGGCTAATATTCGTCTAGAAAATAAGCTTTAATTCCTTAGCTTGCAGCAATTTTGTCTGTGAAGGCCAATATAGAACAACATACTTTTTTTTGGTCTACAATAATCTACGCAAAGTTTATCAATAAAAATTGTTTAAAAAAATTTACACATCAAGCCTTCTGTTTTGTTTCATTGGTTATTAGAAAATAAAAAATTTCTTTGTTACAAATCCGGTAGCTGATACTTCAAAATCGGTAACTGATTCTTCAGACATTAGAAACGATGCTGCGATGGCTATGACGATATTAAGCACAACTTTAAACAAAGAAATTGTGTGTGTATGGTCATAAAGTGTGTGAGATTATCAAATAAAGTGACATGCCTACATAATTGACGAAAGCAGGCAGTCAGGTTTTATCGCCAACTTTTACAATTTATACTTTTTACTACTTACCACCAATTTGTTGAATAAATAAAGCAGTATATTTTTAAGCTGAAAAAATGGAGATATCGGACACCTAGTTTAAAAGTGACTCAACTCATAATTTTAACTTTTTACAAATCCTAAAAAAATTATTTTTGACCTGAATAAAAATGGTTAAAAACAAAAACCTAGGACTATTTAGTAGAAAATTCATACCGATTATGATATAAAAAGTTCTATTTATTTGTTTAATATTTATACACTACATAATGAACAATTTAATTAGATTTTGAGTTCAGCCACTTTTGAACTATGTGTTCGATATGAAGAATCTGCAAAATCCAACGAAATATTTAAGTTTCGTATTGAAATTTAAGCTCGCTTAAAGCTATTTAGTGAAGTGGCGTAAAACTAATTATTTTCCATCCATTTTTCACTTTAATTTTAAAGTGTATCGTTCAAAATTTTGTGACGCTAGGGCTAAAAGATAATTTAAGCCGAATCGGACAATGTTTTATAGGCATGCATTGGGGTCAAAATTTACATTTTAGCAAATTTCCCTGTTGGCATGAAGCAAATTTGAAAAAAAAACACATTATTTATATTAAGTACTTAAAAACAATATGGACGTTTTATTAATTTTAACGCCAACAACAATTAAATGGATTATTTAGAAATTAAACCTGAAAAATTATTTGTGTCACATTGACCATCAAAACTAAATTTTCGCTAAATTCTTTAATTTTTGGTGAAGAGGGATTAATCTGTAAGCATAACCCTTCAAATAAATAAATTAAGATGGTCACAAACATTAAAAAAGCAACCTTAAGACGAATTGATTACCTCCTTCTTTTTTCGAAGTCGGTTAAAAAAACAGCAATTGACTACAAAATTTAAAATAGAAATCATATCATTTTATAATTTATTTATCGTTAGAACATCCCACATTCATATATACTGACTCACAATGGTAAAACTTAAAGCACACATATTTAGATCTATGGCTGTGTAAACGTTTTATTTACAAAAACTCAAAGAAATAAAAATGCTAAAGAAAAATAAGAAATCCCCCAAAGAACTTTAAAATCAACCATATTTAGAGTGTATTTGTATGTGCATTTCTCTTATTTATTTGATTTTGTTTTTTGTGAAAAAAAAACTTTTTATTTTTCGTTTGACTGCACCGTATACAGATTTTAGCTTTCACATCACTGCGATCCCTATCGCAAGCTGAAATTTGTACAAAAACAGACAACTAGATACGAGTATTTGTAGCGGAAGGAAAGTTTTCTATTCCAATGTCTTGTTTTTTACTCATATTTTGTTTTTTTTTTATTTTACCCTTCACCACAAAGAGTTTAAAAATTGTATATATACGTTTGTCATTCCGTATGTAATTTCTACGATATCCCTTTCCGATGCCACAAAGTATATATATTTTGAGTTCTTATGCATAGCGAAGTCTATTGAGCGTTGTCCGTCTGTCCGTCTGTCCGTCCGTGTTTGAGTTAAAACAACTTTGCCAAGGCTCTAAATGAGCTATATAAAACTTAAATACGCCAATCGATCGGACATAGTTTCAAAAATTTTGCTATTGAAATTCAGCAAGATCGCTCCATGTCCTTCCAGGAAGCGGGTAAGACACCACGGCTGTCTCTAATTTGTCTTTATCATTTAGAGTAAATCTAGGTTATTGAAGTTACTCTAAACAAATTAAACAATTATATGGATTAAAAAATATGAAAAAAACATCAAGTAAAAAAATTGGGCTATTTTCCGAATTACGGGCTTCCGAACTTTTCACAGAAAAGTACGATTGTGCACAAAATTTTTAAAGATATAAATATGGGTATCATTTAAAAGCTTTTGCAGAGGTCTTTAAGGAAAATTAATTTTTTTTAGAAATGCTTAACCCACTAAAAGACGATGTTATTTTTGTGTAAAATTAAAAATAATACTTAATTTTTTTTATTTTTTAATTTTCTGTCACCCCTAAACATGATTTACATAGATGGTGAAGTGTATATAAGATTCGATATAGCCAAATATAGCACTCTTACTTGTTTTTATTTGATAACAAAACAAATAAATAAAAAAAAATATATAAAGAACAACTGCAACGGTGGGAATTCGTATATCATCACGGAAATGTAATAGCAAAAATAGAATGTATTTGCTTTGTACCAGATATGTATTTTAAAACAAGTATAGTTCCGGTTTAATTTGTAAACAGCATACAAATAATCATTGACTGCAGTTGATGCTACAACAACTGCCCTGGCGAGAAAACTTAATATTAAACATCATATCGCTAAAATATATTAAAATTAAATCCATTCACTCGCTTCTTTAGTGCAACTTATTATGCATGAAAACTCACTTGGAAATGAGTGAGACTAAGCATATAAATACGACCATTTAGAACCATAAATTTTAATTAATTTCCACATTTTTATTTAAAAAGCTACGGAAATACCGCTTTTTAATCCATTAGTCCACAGCACGTAATCGAAAAAACTAAGTCTGAGTGAAGACGAACGAACATTTTAAAGAAAACCATCTAGAGTTCTATTTTGAACATGTTGGCAACATTCCCCGTTTGTAAAATGTTACCGAACTAAATGTTTCACTTCCAAATGTTCGTGCGTCTAAAAGAGGACTAAAGGCCGCAAACTTTTGCTTTGCATTGCGTTGCAAATTCGTTTTGACATCTAAGATAAAATGCACGAACTTATATGAAGTATGTCACATAAAGCACTTTTAACGCAAAGCAAAGCGCAAACACTCGGGCAACACTCGTCTTTTTGCGCGCTTTGACAATTAGCTGCTACACATTTGTATATTATTTTTGGCAAAATGGAACGTAAAAGAGTTAAGAATTTTAAAATATTATTTTTTTTATTATATATTCTTCCTTTATTATTTTTTTTAGAAAATTATGGAAGAAAAACTTATAAAAACATACAATAATTAGGCGCTGTTAAAGTTTTTATTGTGACATACCTCTTGCGTTTTGCGCTTTTTATTCAAAGTTTGAAACGTCACGCAAAGCGATAAAGTTTTATCTGACACGGCCTTAAGATATGTAATACTTTTTCATATTATTTCCTTTTCTAAAGACTAGCGGCGTTATAATATAGCTTCTCTTAGTATTTACAAAATAACTCAAAGAGTCATTATCAGAAGGGATGCGGCACAAATAAAACTAAAAACAGTACAAAAAAATGTTTACAAATTGATGTTGATTTTCCTCACTTTTTACTGAGTAATATAGCGATACTATGAAGATTTTTATAGAACGCAGAGAATTTGGATCTTCAAGAGCTTAACTATTTACTTTTCTTTCAGCTGATAGATTTGCAAAATGAATTAGGGAACTACTGCTTTCTCAACCGATCTAGCCCTTGTGTAGAAATGTTGAAATGGAGAAAGAAGGTTCCTATCAATTTTCATCCTCATGTGGGTCTCGATAAGCCGCTCCAGTACGTTAGGCAGGTCGGTTTAAAGTCCTTTGCCCATGTGTGCGATGTCTTTCCCACCTTGGGGGTAGAGATCACATTGCACCTCGTCCAATGATCCGGAATATAGGAATAGTAGAGGCAGGCCCATTATATAGGGTAAGGAGAGAGCCATGGGGTGACTAGATGCAAACTATTCTGATCGGCCGGAATAATCCCATCCAGGCCAGAAGACTTAAATGGATGGAAAGTCTTAATGGCCCAGTGTATTCTATCCGTATCTATCTCTACAGAGTTTTCCACACTGTCCATCCCTATAGGTTTCATTTCCATTGTTGGAATACAGCCCGGGAAATGTGTATGCAACAGGACCTCCAGTGACTGTTGTGCACTGGTTGTCCAAGTGCCGTCAGCCTTCCATATGTATCCCGGAATGGACGGATGTTTTGCAAGTATTTAACGCAGCCTGCTTGTCTTTAAAGAGCCTTATTCCACTGCAGAAGGCCCTCCAGGATCTGCGCTTTGAAATCCTTACTTGGTTTTTAAACTAATTCAAGGTAGTTTTGTAGAGTGACCCGTTTCCCGACCTCTTAGCTTCATTGAAGAGTCCGCGGCAAGCCCTTCCATGGACCACCATTGTTGTCTGTGGATTGTGACTGCACTGATGGCTGCAAGACCTTTCGGGCGTTAGTGAATTAAAGAAAAAGAAAAAAACATCAAGTAAAAATATTGGCGCCCACCCCTGTTTTCCGAGTTACGGGAATCTGAAATATAAAAAAAAGTTTTAAATATCATTTTGGGTATCATTTAAAAGATTTTGATGAGATGTTTAAGAAAATACTAGAAATTTTTATAAATGGTTAACCTATTAAGAGCCGATGATATTTTTATGTAAAATTATGTATATGTAGTACTTAATTTTTTTCTTACTTTTTATATGTATCTCTGTCAGCCCAATATTTCCTTTTTTAATTTGAGTTACTTTACTAAACTGGATTTACATTATGGTGAAAGGTACATAAGATGCGGCATAGCCGAATATAGCACTCTTACTTGTTTTACTTAGTGAATATATTCACTATTAACAATTGGTTCCATTTTATTATTTTTTCTTTATCTAACTGCGCGAATCACAAAACAGTTCTCTTGTCACGATTGCTTTCAACCAAATACAACAAGAAGAACTGTTAACACGAATACAGACACGGAAGCATGAAATAACGAAAAAGTACAAAAAAAAAATAAGAAATTGAAAAATAAATTTATATTTCAAGCCACATAAAAGGAAACATGAAGCTCAAGAAGAAACATTGCTACACACGAGGGAACATTAATTGGAACATGATCATATTTCCTTCAATGTGTTAGATAGCAGAACAGTTATAACACCTATAATGAATACAGGTGTATTTTTTTACATCTTTTAGCTCTAATGCCGATTGTGAAACTTCTAGTTTAGTAAGGTTATGGAAAATTGCATTATTATTTTTTCTATTAGGAATGGGAAAACTTGGCAGGCGTAGTATATATATTCGGAATAACGCATCCATATATTAGCCGAGAAAATCTCGGCTTGCTAAATGTGCGGGACGTGCTGGTGGAACACATCTAACAAAGCGACGTCACTTTTGGGCAATTAGTTAGTGGTAAGTTCATTGGGAAATTTAATAGATATACTTTCAGAAAGACTATCGGCTTCTAGGTTTTTAATGTCAGAAACCAGACTAGATAAAAAGATGGAATGGCACGGGGAAGAATTATCAGTAGAATCAGAGGATTCCACAAATTTAAAAGATGGCAGCAGATAATTAGTTCAGACAGCCTCGAATATTGATAAGAGTGACCTTACGTCATAAAGTGGGAGAGGATATTTGCCTAAACTCTAAATCGTTAAGATAATGCTTATAGACAAAAACTAGAAAGAGATTTATGAGACATCAACCTGTGATGAAAAAGAAATTGACATTTATCAGTCAGCGACCAAAAATTGTAAAATAAAACGTAAAGGCGATTTGCTGATTCATCACTCAGAAGTGTACAAGTACCTTGTAACTAAAGTACGAATTTTTTTCTTTAGTTGCATATGGGACATTCAAATCGACACCTTCTATAATTTTGTCTATTAAGATATTTAGGCCTAAATTTTTTCCTCTGTATAAATTTCTCTATTAATCCTTTCTAATCACCAAAAGACTTTTCATGAAACATTTTTATATGAAGTTGATTTTACTCTTCTTATACAAGAATATTATACACTGCTAGACTAAAATCTTTTTGCCTTAATTTAAGTTGTTGGAAAAGTGGCGTGAAATAGGAAAAAAAAGGTAGAAAAAGATTAAGAGACGGGAAAGCAATTAACTACCCTTTCATTTTACAGGTAACAAATAAAGGGTTACGGCTTCTGTTATGTTAATTAAAGGTTTATTTAAAGTTTTTAAGGGGCCTAAGCCACCAAGAACAAGGCTATTAATTGCCCTGCACTGCATACTGTCTGAAGTTCGACTTACACCTGTTTGAAGGCTCGCTTAATTATGTCAAGTGACCAACTTAACTACTAATTTGAATAAAATCATTAAAGATCATTAGGATCCGATAGCGATGGAGAGAGAAGCCTCGCAAGAGATGAGATGTCTTACCTGTAAATGAATAGATTGACATTAAAACATTGCAGAAGATAGACAATTAATCGCTACAGTTCGAATGCGTGACTTGGTGCCTGCGGTCGCTGGGCACCGTCTATTTGGGACCCATGCTGGAAGAATGGGTCTCCCATTTCACGATTTCTGCAGAAGTTTTCAGGAGGAAGAGAAAGGGGTGGGACATCTCTTCTGTCAATGCCTCGCGCTGGGATATATACAGCTGAGTTATATCGGTTAGCGGCACTACCGGGGCCTTTCTGATATATCATCAATGGGTCCAGGTAGGATTAGTTCCTTGTTGAGGCATAGTGGCAGGTTTAACGGCCCAAAACCGGACATCGTGATTCATTCAGAGGGATGAGCGCACACTTTGGCCTCACTTAGCGGATTCTTTTCTGCATATTACTCGGACCTTCTTCGTATTCTCATATCCGCGGTTCTTTCTGTCTTTCTCTCTCTGTCTTTCTCATCTCCTGATCCTCATCTCCTTTTCTATATCCTGCCTTAATCTTCTCTCTCTCTTTGTTTCTTCTTCTCTCGCCCCTTTAACAGCAGGTAATACAAATGGACCAATCAATGGACCCAAGTGGGCTATAGAAACACGGCTGCCTGCCTAACCTAACTTAACCTTACTGTTACAGTCACATCTTTAGTACCCTTTCACACCATAATACTGAGTATTTATATTTGTCAAATACCTAAGTATTATGAAAAAGTGTGGTAGTGTAAAAGCAAATTTAATATATACATGTCAAATAATAATAATACGGAAAGAAATTTTACGTCCCATAATACAAATTCATTTTTAGAAATTTTCCATAACACTCATTTTATTTGCCCTACTGCCGTATTGGCCTTTAATAAATAAGCACTTTGAAAAACGACTCTTTTGTATTTTCGAAGCTATAAAAATTTAAGAGCTCTTTTTTTTAGATAAAATAGCCATCAAAAATTAGTTTTTTTCTGAAATAAATACAGCTGTACCAGTTTAGTGGAAAGAAGTTCTCATATTTGAAGGTCTTCTGGTGGCAAATTCTTATTTTTTGAACTCTTTATGAGCCTCAAACTCCGAAAAATACGCTAGTAAAGTTTCCTTTCTTCATATGGTTTGCTAACAGCTCTCATTCTACTTGAAGTGTAGATAGAAAATTTAAGGTAACGTTGTATTTTTGTCAGTCACAGCAATTCTCGTTTGGGGTCATCCAAATGTGACGCCTAGATGTCAGCACTATATAATTTTTACACGTGACATCTTTTCAAATGACATAAGCCATTTTGTTTTATTAGAAAGTAGTACAGTTTTAACCATGGACAGGTACACATTGAAACAACGCGTTTACATTATTCGAAGTTATTATGAAAATGGGCGTTCTTTGAAAAACACCCAAAGCAAAATTTTGTTTAGAGACGAAGCTCATTTCAGAATGGATGGATTCGTCAATAAGCAAAATTGTCGTAGCTGGTGTGATGAAAATCCTCGTGTTATTCATGAAAAATCTGTACACCCACAAAAAATTACTGTTTGGTGTGCATTTTGGGCAAATGGAATCATTGGGCCATTTTTCTTCGAAAATGATGCTCGAAATGCTGTTACTGTGAACGCTGAGCGATACCAATCAATGTTGAGAGACTTTTTATGGACACAGTTGAATCATATTGATGTGTCTGACGTCTATTTCCAGCAAGACGGTGCTACGTGTCACACAACTCGAGAAAACATTACGCTTTTGCGATCAAAATTTCCTCAACGTGTAATTTCACGAAATGCAGATTTCAATTGGCCTCCAAGGTCATGTGATCTAACACCATTAGATTTTGTTTGTGGGGTTTTTTGAAAATACGAGTGTATGCTAACAAGCCGCAAACAATTAATGATCTAAAGAACAACATTCAAGTTGCAATTCGTGAAATAAGTCATTGAAAATTTCGATATTCGGATTGATGTCTGCAGACGCAGTCATGGTGGACATTTGAATGATATTCTATTCCACTTATCATACTTTTAATAAAAAAAAATAGCTTGAAAAAATTGCAAATAGTTTGTGTTTTATTTCAAAGAAACATGTTGGCGCGTTTTTTGGGTTACTTAGACTTCTCTGAAGAAAATACTATAAAAAACGAATTTTTATTTTTTAACAAAAAGATGGCTTCTTCTTTATTCCTTTTAAATATGACCTTCACACTCTTCTAAACAAAGCCTTAGGGTGCACTACAGTCGGTAGCAGCAAAAATCAAAATAAACCTAAAGAAGAAGAAGAACTTTAAAGTGAAAAAAAGAAATACAAAGTTGCAATATCAGTATGTAAGTTTAAACGTGCAGTTAAAGTTATGCCATGTGGTGTATTTTAAGTTGCTAAAAAATGTTAAATATTCTATTAACAAAACTATTAGAATTCCTGGCTTAAACAATAGCAAAAATCATTTTGAAATTGCGGTTTTAAAAATACCACTAAATTAAACGTTTAAATGAATTTAAAAATTGCGCTTTTGAATGTTAATGACTGAGGTTGGAAACATATGAATAATTTATACAAACATATGTATGTACATATGTTTTAAAATAAACTGATAAAAAAATTTTTAAATTGTTTAAAAATAAAATAAAATTTGGCTTTTTAGTTTCATCTCTATTAATGTTTAAAATTATTTTTCTAATCAACCCTTCAACAAGCTGCTGCCGAGAGAAATTTGCTTATTTGCCCTTATGGATGCTTTATTGTTTTCCTGTTTTAAACAAGTTTACTAAAAACCAATAAATTTTATTCAGTTCATTTTATTTCCGGTTTATGTGACACTCTACTGTTTTGCAACCCCCTATAAAATGTCCATTCGTTATCTGTGCCAAGCAAAAAACTCAACAACAGTAGCAGTGGCAGCGTCAAGCCAATAAAAAAAAATGCTTTGAAATTCTATGAAGTGGAAATAAATTTTGCTAAAGTATTTGTATGAAATATTCTGACCAGCAGTGACTAAGAACACAGGCCAATCTCCATGGTACCATGTTAACAAAACCTGCATATAAAAACAAGAGGAAAAAAATTAAAATCGTTGTTGAAGTGTCTTTTGCACTTTAAAAATTTTTAAATTTTTTCTCCCCTTTTTTAACGATTAATTTCAGTAGAAGTTGCTTGAAACAGATTCATTAAACAGAATAGAATGCATTTCAAAAAAAAATTGTGGTAAAATATTTTATTTTCAATTCCTTGCTATTATCTAACTTTTATTTTCTCAGTGCACAAAATTTAATTCCTGCAAGTTGTTCTATTAAAGGGAAATTATTATAAAAAATCGTTTGATAAGAGAAAATGGATCCATTGTGGCAATAAAATTATTTACTAAAATTTTTTTTAGATTAGAAAATAACTGAATTGTCTTTATTGAAATTAATGAAACCGTGGTAACAGTTTTTAAATTCATTTAATATAAATGATGACAATATAACGCCTTGTTACGAAAATATGATTGGCAGCCCTTTACACATTTGTACTACCACAGTAAGTGTACTATATGTGTGAAGAAAATAATAGAAATAGTTAGCTAAATCGCTTTAAGCAGTCGCTGCCTTCGGACATTAGACTACGAATCGGACCACAAGGCTATAGTGATAGACCCTTTTGCCACTAACTTTGTTATGAGTGAGCGATCCACCAGTTTTAACTATGAAAAAATGGACAGACACAGATTTATTAACAGACTGAAAACAAATCTTGATACGGTTGGACTACCTGTGGACAGACACGTGAACGAAACGGAAATGGATAAATGTGTGGTAGCAATGGAAAGGGCCTTCCAAGACATTACATATAATGTTCGACTATCGGATGAGAACTGATTGGGACTTCGGACAGACTTAAGTACCTGGGTGTCACCTTCCATGAGAACTTTGAGAGCTATCGCCACATTGACGGTATTCTTGAGAGAAGCAAGAGAATTTACTCCGCATGTCAGGGAGCACTCAAACGTAAGGGGGGTCTCGAAAGGAGGTGCGTCTTCTAGTGTACCGCCAAATTATCGCGAAATCTTCGCACCAGATGGAGAGGCTACGGAGATGGGAGAGATTATTTTTGGAGGCTTGTCTTGGGCTTGGGCATTATATAGCACCAAATGGCGAGATTCGCAGGCCATCACGTAGCTCAAGCTACAGCACAATTAATTTTGCGCGGGTGGATGTCTACATGGTGAAATTTTTAGAGGTCGCACAAGCCTAAGAGAACTCCTTGATAAGGTGAATGGTGCTCTGCATCAAAAAATCTGGAGGCTGTTTAGATCTTTCTCCGGTTATTCTATTGAGCAATAAGTGTGCTGGGATTTTTTACTGGCATGTCGACCTCTTATTTTATCATAGAAGGCTGCATTCTTTGAGTTTACAATATGCAGTATATAACACTACCCAATAGTTTTATTAATTTTAACTTTATTAAATCATATTTATGTGTTTCTTGTTTAAGTTATTAGTTTGTAAGTTAATTTAAGTTTTTTTTTTTTTAATAAAATTTTAAGAGCTTCCCTTTATATTTTATTTTTTGGGGGATTTATGTGCTATTTTGTTTGTTATTTTTTATGCAAGTCATGTGCATTGCAAATGTACATTTTTTTTTATTAATTATGAAACTTGTAAAATTTTTTGAAAAAAGAAAAACTGAAAATGGAAAATTAAAATTGCGTTAGTAGGGATGTTTGCTGGTTTTATAACCGGTAAGTCGTGAGTTCAAACCCCATCAGCGCCTTCAATATCTGAATAGATGATTATGGAAAAATTTTTGATGCCTATATTTGTGAGAAAAGTAACATAAAAATTTATATTTGTATAAATAAATTGTTCTAAATACCAATATATTGTCTAACATTTGAAAAGAATTTCGGGCATGTGGCCACTCCAGCTCTTATTAAAGAATTATATTCTGGATGTTATTATTGGGAAACTTTTTTGAGCATTTCAAAAACACAAACAGAATTAACAGCAATTGTTGCCGTTTTATCAGTATGTTTACGCGGCTCCTTAGGAAGGTAAACCAAAGGTGCCAAGTCGAATGATCGTGAATGCCAATTGATATGGCTATTTTTCAAAATCAACATATTGCCAAATTTTGATTTTAATAAGTCGTATGGCACGTAGCGCCATCGTGTTAAAAACACTTCTCGCCCGCTTCAATGGCATTTATATTTTTAAACAATAAATCTTTAAGGATGTTGCGGTAGCGATCTCCATCGACCATTACGCAAGCTTCGAATAGATTTTTTAAAAATTAAGGTGTGATGATAGCACCATCGTATAAACTGCGGAAAACGGTGCATTTTTGTTGATGTAATTAAGTATGTATGGAGTGTGGTTGATTGGTTTCACTACAAGTGAGGCAATTTTGTTCATATTCAGAAAAGTTAAACCTGAGATAAGTTGGTAGCGGTTCATAAGGATTTGCCAGAGAATAATGATCATAAATATAAAAAAGGGAGTGCAGTATAACAATTCTGTGACAGTTTACCATTTCATAAGTTGTATCGATCTCATAAGACAAGCTTCATATAAGATATCGATACAATATTATCAAGGCCTGTATAGTAACAACATAAGACACGACATGTTTGACACGACTCAAGGACCTGATGGTCAAACAAGGGATTGTGAATTCGAGTCAAGAGCGATGAGTACTTTCGAATCTAGATGAAACGCCAAAGCAAAATAGGGGGCAAAAAATAGAAGAGAGATTTAAAACACTGATGTGGTTTTATTTGCAATCAAAAGCGTCCCCAAATTTGACTTAGTAACAAATGTGATATTTGTTTTACGTTGTTAATTGAAGTAAAATTAATTTCAGTTCTTATAATTTAAATAATATTGGTGAGTAATGAAATAAAAAAATAGAAAGTCATTCAAGCTTTAAGGCAGGATGTACTATATAGCGCTAGCTCGTTTGTCAAGAGTGATAAAAACATTTCTTTTTCAACAATCACATGTGGATTTTTTTCTGCTTATGGCATTAAGTCGATGTGTAATAAAAATTAAATATATGTTAATGTATTTGTATATGTATTTGACGGACAAGTTAATTAAATCTTTGTGTCAAAAACACTACTACGCCTGACAGTTGGGCATTAAATGCAAGTGGCATTTCTTAAGAAAAATTAATTAAGGTCGTTTCCTTAATCATGTCTCATCGTGCGTATAAATATAATCCCTGTACTTATATGACAAATACATTAAGTATGTACATATATTTTTTCTAATAGAATATATTAAATAATTTCCCAAAAAAATTCTAAAATTTTGAATTCTCTGTTTATTCAGTTAGTCATGTTAGCTACAATACACTCGTATATTCTTTAATATCATTCTTGCAAAACATTTAGCGAGCACGAAGATATAATTTGGCAACTACAATTAACTTTGAGCTATTTTTCACATAAGTAGTTTATCAGCGGAGGCAATTTATCAATAAAACATTCTGACCTATAAAGGACATTTACGTTTGATGGCAAACAAGCGCAACTGAAGCGAACCACTTCTACATTTCTACAGGTTTTGAGTTTGTGTATCATTAAACCATATTGTAAGGCATTAAGAAATTTCTTATTAACCTTTAACTACTGAGGTGAAATATTTTGACGTAGCTACTGAGGTCGTGGTAAATTTTACCCCATTTTTTTTATCAAAAATTTTACCAGTTAACTTTTATTTTCTAATTTTCTTTCTTCAAAAGAATAAATTAACATATAATTAATTAAATAAAATCATAAAATCAAAAAAATTAAACTTTGGAAATAACAAAACAAGAACTTTATTTCATAGTCACTTATCTCAAAGTTAAAATCAATGGGTAATGAGGGTAAAATTTACCACACCTCAGTAGTTAAAGGTTAATGTTATGTTATATATAATTTTTATAATTATCATTATTACAACTACTTTCTTATCTATATTTTGGTAAACAATTCAGAGCTTGGAGAAATACTGTAACGAAGACAAACTGATATAATACATAAAAATAAGAAAAAATCTTCATACAATTATATAAAATCATTCCTTTCCTTTCTGTAGAACCAGTGAATTAGTGCACCACCCAGCGTTGCGTTAATTCACTTCCTTTGCTTCAATTGTACGGATATATAAATGCAGATGTGCTTATAGAATTTGTAAAACTGTGTCTTGTGTTTTTGACATATTTCTGTTTGTTAATAATAATAAATAACAACGCATAGCTGTTCAATCCAACGATGGCCACTTTTCGATTTTGTTCAAAAAGTACGTAAATATCTCCATGGTACTAAAAATGATGTTATTTTGTAATATTGAAAAATATAATATTTGCATAAAATATACTTAGCCTAACAATTTTACAAAACATTACGTGTATAACATATTTAAAAATTGAAACGATTTTGCTTTTAAGTTACGTTCAAGAAAGCAGCTGTTCATAATTCTCTTCAACTATTCTTCGTTTTTGTTTCTACAAATATTATGCCGCTATAATTGTTTGCCATTCTGAAAGCAATTTGCTTTTAAGTTGCGTGCATGCTACGTCACAGCTGTCAATTTAAATTAATTTTAACAAGCAGTAGTGTGAAAAACTTGAAAGGAAAACTTGATCGCGTGGCTACAGAGTAATTTTGAAAAGAAAACTTAATAATTTCTTTAAAAAAAAAAAAAATATTTAAAATTTAACAAATTAAAATTTTAAATAAAAAAGAACCAATAACTACTTGAAATAGGGGTTTGTACTTCGCTTCAATTTAAAATAATATTTACCATTACTGTCTACATCTGTCATGTAACCTCGTATTGAAATTTTATTTTTAGCAGGTTGATACGTTACGACTAAGTGATATTTCAGTCGGCTAAGCATTTGCATAACTGCCATCCCTAAAAAAGCACGTAAAGCGCAAGATATCTGGCAAAATCTACATACAAAATGTATGAAGCATCCCTAAATAGCACGCCGTCAACGCTTAGCAATTGGAAAATCCAATTTTGACAGTGCGTTAGGAAGTGAAGTTGGCTGCTTATTGGTTTGTTTTGTTTTGTTATGGTTAAAAAGTAATGAGAATTTATTTATTTTCAAGGCAATCTATCGGTTTTATCTCTTCTTTATTCTTATACAGCGGGTTTTATAAAATAATATAAGTTAAGATTACTGTTAAAGACACAAAATAGACGCTCTTATTTAGGTATGCCATTGCAGTGTAAAAGGCCGACGTAAGAAGGCATTGCGCTTTACGCGCAAATTTAGGGATGGCAGTAACTCTTCGTATAACAAAAATTATCAGCTGACACATCTACATTTACATTTCTATATTTATGGTCGGCTAAATGTGCGAAAGCAAGTTCGATGCTATAAGAGTACAATTCGATAATCTGTATTGTTTAGGCAAATGATTTCGCAAAATAAAAAGCAACAGCTGCACAACAAAAAAATTAGGGAAGAATAACAAAATGAAATGTCTAAATTTTTAAACAAAAACATTTATTTTAGTAAATAATACACAAAGCAATACAAACAAATAAACACAATAAAGGGTACCAATTGTAGTGCATTTTTTATTCACCTTTTACCTAAGTTCTTCATTTACTCTTTTTATACACTTTATTGTTTATTATTTCTATTTCACTCATAAGCATACACTATTGTTATTACTTTCATTTATACTACTTGCATTATTATACCCTTCACCACAAAAATTGGAAAAAGGGTATATCTAAGTTTGTCATTCCGTGAGTAATTTCTACAATATCTATTTCCGACCCCATACATTCTGACTTCATAGCGAAGTCACTTGAGCGATGTCCGTATGCCCGTCCATGTTATTGTTTGACAAACTTGATTTCACAAAAAAAAAAAAAAACATAAATATATCAATCGATAAGATATAGTATCGAAAGTCGGTCCATGTCCTTCGAGGCAGCAGGCAAAACACCACGACTACCTCTAATTTTTTCATGTCATTTGGAACTATAAAGTAACTCTAACCAAAAAAAAAAAAAAAAATTAAAAGATAAAAAAACATAACGTGAAAAAATTGTCGCTGACCCATATTTTCTGAGTTACCCAGCTCTGAAAGTTTCAAATTTTAAGAAATATCAATATGGGTATCATATTAAAGCTTTTGAAGAGATGTTTAAAGAAATACTAAAATAAAAAATATTTAAAAGTATTCTATCACTTAATGTAGTTTTAACAATAAAATATTGAAAATTAGCTGTATCTTGGAAACCGTAACTGAAAAACGTTTGCAACTTTTTATATAATACCGTAGTTTCAAAGTCACATCAGCGAATGCTAAAACAACAATTAAAACGTATTCTATCAAGTTATGTATTTGTTAAATTTTGCTTTATACCTCAACTTGAAATCATCAGAGGTAGTATATTATTATAAAGACTACAACAATTAAAACTTAAAGGGCATTCTATCAGCTAATATAAATGAAAATAAATTTGATTAGCTTAAATTAAGAATAATTTATACTTTTAACATCAATGGTGTTAAAAAGTTGGTGAGAGTTCTGAAGGAACATATATTTACTTTATGCTTTCTCTTCAAGCACTATAAACTTTTTGCTGTCTTAAAAAATTTTGTGTTGATGCTTTACATATGTATGTGTGTAAGTATTTATCTTAAATGTTTAAAATGCTTTAAAATAAAACGTATTTTTTTTCGCCAATGGCGATGTAAATGTTATTGGCCATATAAAACTTAAATGCTATTAAGTGTTCTTTAGTACTTAAAATACATCGGTTTGTTATTTAAATTTAACGTTACTTTCAATTTTTACTACAATTTTATATATAAAAAATTGTATGTATATAAACTTTTTTGGTACTTCCTTTCTTAAGTTGCTGATTGTTTAAGAAGCTGCTGACATTTCGTAAAGTACTTAAAATTTATTGGCAGTAAAAGCACCCTGAGGAAAACACTTTATAAGAGGATACATTGAATAACTTCTTTACGAGTTAAAGAAAAAATAACGTAAAAGTAGTAAATTAAAATGAACTAAATTCACTTAATTTCTGAGTTCAATTTTTAAAATAAAAAAATAAATAAAATAAAAAAATGAAAACGTAGTTGAGACATTTGCTTTTTATATAATTTCTGATACCTCGCATTTTAGTGCACTTAATTTTTAGATGGACTTAACACTGAGTAGATGTTTAGTTCATACAATATTAATTTTATTCCCAGTTAAATATGTATATATATTTTCTTGAACCTGATAGGGGAGAGCATCGGTTAAGCCTTTTGCGAGGGCCTGAAAAATTTTTTTAAAATAGCTTTCAAAATTTTATTATTAAAATTATTACAATCGACCTCTTAGTGACAAAGTGTTGGACAAAGAGCAATAAATGCAAATCTTGTTATGCTTTTTCTTTTTTTTTTAAAGAAAGAGCATAGCAAAGTCATTGGCGAAGTAAGTGATTTCGCCGTTGCTCATTGACATTGATTTATTATTTATGTTTGAAAATATCAGCACTTGGAGCCTTTATTTATACTCTTCTGTGAGACGTTACTGTTTTCTATTTTTTCTATTTCTTTACTTTTGTCTGTGGTTAGTTTTGTTCTCTTCATCAAACGTTACCGAAACACACTCATCAGCGCCACAACACTATGTTATTCTAGCAAGACTCAAACTATTCCAAACATGCAGTTTTAAAGGAGTTAAGGATCTAGTCTACTGTTCGCTGTTCCTCAAATTCACAATCTCCTGTTGACAACCGACTATCACACTGTTTTTACTTCCCACGCTAAACAGTGTTCCGATAGGGGTTGAACAATGATTTTCTTGTTTTACTTTATATGCACAATATCTGCTTTTGTAATACGCAGGCGCCACCTCACCTCATTTATCTCATCTTTTGGTTTAATATAAAGGAACCTTTGGCAACTTATTAACCAACAATTGTTTATCATATTCTGCTTTTTTAAGTCATATATACTTTTTATACAGTACATCAACAACAATTCTAACAAGACTTTCTTAGAAGTTCAACCATAATCCTCTAGTTGAAAAATATGCTGATACCTTCACCAAAGTCACTTAAAATGTCTACCCGTCTGTCACAATCCTCTATCTCTCTTTCGCTATTAAAAAAATACTAAAAGTTAAAGGGTGTTACAAAAGCGTCGTAATACTCACAAAAATATTGTTATTTACATAGAGTCAGTAGCAACAAGTATAAGAATCAGAACAATAAGTTATAAGAAGTCTCATGCTCTATAAATTTCTGGCCTAATAGTGAAAATGCGAATATTTATAATCAAAAATGGTTTTATTGTTTTTCAAAGTATTCTCCATGATTTATACACTTTTGCATGCGCTCAAACCAGTCGTCGAAGCACTTTTTCCACTCCGATTGAGACACCTCTAAAACATGGTTTTTAAACACTTCATCAGCTTCTTCTGGCGACGAAAATCGTTGACCACGCATTTTTTTCTTGATGTGCGGAAACAAGAAGAAGTCATTAGGTGCCAAGTCAGGGCTGTACGGCGGATGACCCATTAGTTTGACGTTTTGGCCGGTCAAAAACGCTCTGATTTGAGCCGATGTGTGAGAGCTCGCATTGTCATGGCGAACAATGATTCGTCTTCTCTTGTTTGTTTTTCGAATTTCTTCGATGACTTCAGGCAAACAAATTGTAGTGTACCACTCAGAAGTGACCGTCCTACGTTGCTCAAGCGGAACAGTCGCCACATGACTAGTTTTTCCGAAGAAACAGGCTACCGTTTGCTTCAAAGTGCATCTTCCACGAACAACTTTCGTTGGATCTTGCTCGTATTTGAAGACCCACACGGTCGATTGTTGTTTCGTGTCGGGCTCATACGCATAGATCCATGATTCCTCACCTGTGACGATCTTATAAACGTCTTTTGAAGCACCGCAATCTTATTTTTGCAACATTTCTTTGCACCAATCGACACGAGCCTCTTTTTGAGCGACTTTCAAATTGTGCGGGATCCAACGAGAACAAACCTTTTTTACGGCCAGGTGTTCATGCAGTATCGAATGTAAGCTGGTGGAAGAAATGTCCAAGGATGTCTCTATCTCTCGGTATGTCGCATGTCGATCTTGCATTATGAGTTCACGCACGGCATCAAAGTTCTCTGGCACAACAGCCGTTTTTGGACGACCTTCACGGAATTCGTCTTTGAGCGAGCTTCGGCCACGATTAAATTCATTATACCAATTTTTCACAGTGCTATCGGATGGTGCTTCATCGCCATACAAAGATTTAAATTCATCAATGCACTCTTGTCGTGATAATCCACGTCGAAATTTGTGAAAAATGATGGCACGAAAATGTTCACGAGTTAATTCCATTTTTTTCTATATTAATTTTTCAAGTCACTGCAAACAACACAAATAATGGTCGTACGTGAAAACGTTTTGAGTACTGTAACGATGAAAGTCAGGGCCTTCGTTTTCACCTCCACAACAACTGGATTAGTTTCAAGAATTGTTATGAAGTATTATTTTGAATTAGTATTATAAATTATTATCTTGAAGTATTATTATGAATTATTATTATTAAGAATTTTTATTATGAATTGTGATTATGATTTAAGTTTGTTAGAATGAATTAATTTAAGTTAAGCTGAACATGAAATTACTTGTTTGAAATTAACGGTCGGGAGATGTGTGTCGCCACCTACGAGTCGCGGACCGCGCTATCAACAACAGTCAGCTGGCAAGTAAATAAAAACATCACAGCTGTCATTGAGTCAGATACACAAGCAAGTTGCATGTGTGGGTGACTGTATGTGTACGACGAAACGGGTATAAAAGGCAGAACAAAAGATCAAATCGATCAGTTAGCAAGCAGCTTGCCTGCCGGTAAGAAGTGTTTGGTGAGGAATTGTATAATTCCCCAAGTGATTTCTTACTTTCAGATCGAGTTGAAAATTGCTGGAAGTAACCCCACCACAGAAGTGTTTCTTCTACCGGTGTTGGCTCGACCCTGCGATTGATTCTGGCGAGGAATTGTAAATTCCCTAGAATCGTGTCACGTGGCCGAGAGCTCCCAGCAATCTCTGAGCGTAAAAAGTACACTACTCGCGCTACGTCAACGCTACTTACGTTATCGCTGTTTGGTCCGCTGCTTGTTCATGCGCCATCGCTGTTGAAGCGCTACCTGCGCCATCGCTGTTTGCGCCGCTGCCCGTGCCATTGCCGCCCGGTAACGTCGCCGTGTCTTCAAGCGCTACCTGCGCCATCGCTGTTCAAGCGCTACCTGCGCCATCGCTGTTGAAGCGCTACCTGCGCCATATCTGTTCAGGCGCTACCTGCGCCATCGCTGTTTGCGCCGCTGCCCGTGCTATTGCCGCCCGGTAGCGTCGCCGTGTCTTCAAGCGCTACCTGCGCCATCGCTGTTGAAGCGCTACCTGCGCCATCGCTGGTTGCGCCGCTGCCCGTGCCATTGCCGCCCGGTAGCGTCGCCGTGTCTTCAAGCGCTACCTGCGCCATCGCTGTTGAAGCGCTACCTGCGCCATCGCTGTTTGCGCCGCTGCCCGTGCCATTGCCGCCCGGTAGCGTCGCCGTGTCTTCAATCGCTACCTGCGCCATCGCTGTTGAAGCGCTATCTGCGCCATCGCTGTTTACGCCGCTGCCCGTGCCATTTCCGCCCGGTAGCGTCGCCGTGTCTCCAAGCGCTACCTGCGCCATCGCTGTTCAAGCGCTACCTGCGCCATCGCTGTTTGCGCCGCTGCCCGTGCCAGTGACGCCCGGTAGCGTCGCCTTCTCCCCTGTCATCAACTACGCTACGCTGTTCATCAGCAGAACTGCCAGCTTTACGCCCTACGCCATTTAGCACCGGCCCCAACGCCCGTTTGTTTTGCTGACTGTTTTTGCGCAGCTCCCCTACTGTAACCACTATTGGCATTAGCGTTTTCGTTCCCGACCGTTAGTTACCGTCGCTATAGCCTTAAGAATTAAGAAAATAAAGCATAAAAGTGAAGTTTTATAACGTTTTTCGAACAAGAAGTTTTTCATTTCTTTTCCGTCCTAGGACGATACATAAATTGCAACGACCCTGGACTCCGCTGCAGCTATCCCAGCAACCAGCGTAGAACGTGTCGTTACATTGGCGCCCGAGCAGGGACACTATAAGTGTCTTAAGTAAAAAAAAAAAAAGAAACGAAACGAAACGAAACATAGGGAAAAGTGCGATGTTGCGGACATCGTGGGCATATTCGCTAAGGAAAGAGGAACTGGTAAAATACCTCAGCCAGTATGAGCAAGACCTCACCGGCACCGTCGAAGATTTGCGAAAACGTTTTGCGAAATTTCTCGCCGCCGAACACGAGGAAGACCAAATGAGGGAGCTGCTTGTACTGCAAAGCAGACATGAAGCCACCCTTAAGATCCCACCAGCGGCAGAAGCTGGACACCTCCGAACAGCATCCCCAGTTAAATCAGACCTAGTAATACACGCTGAGTATACGGGGGCCACCGATAGACGATCCGAGCCAGCCGATCCAGCTAAGAGCGTGACTGACATACCCCCACCGGCGTCATATCGCGGCATCGATAGATATATGGACGAGATCGAGATAGTCAGAAAATGGGGTTTGAAGTATACCGGAGGCAAAGACCCATTGGAGTTCATGGAGCGAATCGAGGAGCTTGCTGAGATGTACCACGTTCAGACGGATCTCTTGCCGCACATGATGCCAGAAGTACTGCGTGACCGAGCCTTGATTTGGTGGCGGAACAATAATCGACAGTGGAAGCAGTGGACACAGTTCAAGGAGGATTTTTATCAGTTTTTCCTCCCGCCACGCTATTTCGAGAAACTGGAGGACGAAATTCGCAAGCGCACTCAACGCCCCAAAGAGGCGTTCAAAGACTACCTGCTGGCACTGCAGAATTTGATGCGGCCCACTAGAATGTCAGAGCAGCAGAAGCTCGAAAGGATATTTCGTAACTCCCACCCCGACTACCAGTGGTACATTCGGCGAAAGGATTTTGCAACACTCGCAGAGCTGCTCCAACTAGCGGACGAGCTCGAAGGAATTCCGTCAACTTCGCAACCACATCGAGGAGAGTTTCACCGAATGATGCGCGGAAAACAGACGAAACAGAGAAAGGCTGATGGCGGGCACGACGGAGAGAAGAAGGGTCACACGTCTTTAGTGTGGGAAGAAGAAAAATTGAAAGCGGTAGTTCGGGTAGAAGGACATGTAATTCCAGCGATCGTCGACACGGGAGCTACAAGAAGTTTTATCTCCCCGATGCAGATCAACCGGTTGCCCAAATCGATCAAGCGAAACCCGACAGACATCCAAGTATTCCTAGCGGATGGATCGAAAAGACATATCGCCGAATCAGTAATGCTGAAAGTATCCCTCGGCAACATGACCAAGACTTGTCAGTTTCTGATTATGCAGGAGACGCTGGAAGACCTCATCTTGGGACTAGACTCGCTTCGAGTGTTCAAGGCCAGTTTCAGTTGTGCAGGTATGACGGCTCGAAGAGGGCTAAACGCGACCGGATCCGCCGGGAATCCGCCCAGCCGATTGGCAGCAAAGGTAAGCACTATCAATAATAGTTTCAGCGTACCAGGGGGCATTCCACCTTGCCAGACGACTCCAGGCCAGACGCCACCAGAACAGGAATTCCTAAAATCTGAACTCGCCCTGTTCGAGAAGATCAAGGGAGTGTCCAATATCGCACAACATCGAATCATCATGAAGGACGAGCGGCCTATCAAACTGAGGTACGCGCCACGAAACCCCGCTATGCAGGCAATCATCGATGAGGAGGTCAATAAATTAATTGCACGGGGATGCATAGAACCCTCGCGCAGTCCGTTTAGCTTCCCAATTACGCTGGTCAGAAAGAAGAACGGAACGTGGAGAACATGTATGGATTTCCGCCAGCTCAATGCACGATCGGTTCCCGACGCCTACCCGTTGCCACGAATCGACACCATCCTGGACAGGCTCCGTAATGCCAAATACATAAGCAGCTTGGACCTTAAAGATGGGTATTGGCAGATTCCGCTAGAACCAAAGAGTAAGCAGTACACGGCTTTTGCGGTCACTGGACGAGGGCTGTATCAATGGCGGGTGATGCCCTTTGGCCTACACTCCGCACCCGCGACTTTCCAACGGGCACTAGATAGTGTCATTGGACCCGAGATGGAACCTTACGCGTTCGCATATCTGGACGACATTATCGTCATCGGTGCTACATGGGAAGAACATCTCGCCAACTTGCGCGAGGTATTCCGGCGACTACGGGCAGCCAACTTGAAGATCAACCCGGAAAAGTGCAGCTTCTCCAGCGCGAGACCAAGTATTTAGGCCACGTGATTAATCAAGACGGGATTCATACCGACCCAGATAAAATTGCCGCCATCGCCCACATGCCACCACCGAGTAATGTCAAAGAAGTCCGACGGTTCCTGGGGGTAACATCGTGGTATCGACGATTTGTTCCCGATTTTGCCGCTATCTCAAGGCCCTTGACACACTTATTGCAAAAAGGAAAGCATTGGAAATGGGGACCAGAGCAACAGCAGGCCTTTGCCAATCTGAAAACCCGACTGACCACGGCCCCGGTACTCGCCTGTCCGAACTTTGCCGAAACCTTTGTGCTACAAACGGATGCCAGCGAACATGGGTTGGGGGCAGTGTTAACCCAAACCCACGAGGGAGCAGAACGGGTAATTGCCTATGCCAGTCGTCATATAAATGGTGCGGAGAAGAATTACTCGGCCACCGAGAAGGAGTGCCTGGCGATTATCTGGGGCATCCACAAGATGAGGGCGTACCTCGAGGGCTACCAATTTGAAGTCATCACCGATCACCTCGCCTTGAAGTGGCTAAACAATATTGACAACCCAACCGGTAGACTGGCCCGCTGGGCTTTAGAATTACAGCAATACCAATATTCGGTCCGATACCGGAAGGGTAGGCAGAACGTCGTCGCGGATGCCCTGTCACGTCAGCCGGTGAACATGATTAACATCGTCCAGACTTCGCCCAATAGTGGTTGCCCCTGGATAGAGCGGCTTACAGCAGAGATTCGACAGAATTCCGGAAAATTTCCGGATTTCACCATCGTTAACAACCAAGTATACAAACACACGGCAAGAAGTGTGAATGATGAAGACTGCACGCCGTGGAAGCTGTGTGTTCCAGGGCCCTTACGCAATCAAGTTATTCAGGAGAACCATGATAGTACCACGGGAGGACATCTAGGTACGCGGAAAACGTTGAACAAAATCGCAGGGCGATACTATTGGCCAAGAATGGCACGAGACGTCAGACGACATGTGGACAGATGCGAGTCCTGCCAGAAATATAAGGTCGCCCAGCAACTACCGGCGGGGACTATGCTTACGCGCATCCCCGAAGAACCGTGGGCTACTGTGTGCGCAGATTTTGTAGGACCACTACCGCGGACTAAACATGGTAATACCATGCTGCTCGTGATCTTTGATAGGTTTTCAAAGTGGTGCGAACTGGTGCCTCAAAGGAAAGCCACTGCCGAAGGGGTAGTGAAGGCCTTTCGCGAACGGATAGTAGCCAGATACGGGGTGCCCAAGAAGATAATTACAGACAACGGTACGCAATTTACCTCCCGTCTATTCCGGAAATGGGTGGAAGAAGTGGGGGCACAGCAGGAGTGCACTGCACCCTATACCCCACAGGAAAACCCGACCGAGCGAGCTAACCGTACAATCAAAACAATGATCGCCCAATTCTCGGGGCAGCATCATAACACATGGGGCGATGTCGTGCCAGAGATTATGCTAGCCATTAATACCAGTGTGTCGGAATCAACCGGGTACTCCCCAGCGTATCTCACCCAGGGGCGAGAGCCACGTCTACCGAAGGCATTGTACGACACCGTAACCGTGGGAACCGGTGCGCGTAACCCCAACCCCAATGAGCGGGCTCAAGAGTTACAAGAGGTCTTCAAGATTGTTAGGAGGAACCTAGAGGCGGCATCCCACAAGCAGCAACAGCACTATAACTTGCGTCGACGCGATTGGAAACCTCGGCTGGGAGCGCAGGTTCTTGCGCGTCAGCACCCACTCTCCAAGGCCAGTGATAACTTCGCAGCAAAACTTGCACCCAAATACGGGGGGCCTTTCGTGGTCAAGGAGTTTATCTCCCCCGTAATCGCTAAGATTCAGGACCCTAAAAGGAACACTGAACGAACTGCGCATATTAGCGACCTAAAAGCTTACCGTCAATAATTTCCTAATCGAGGAACTTCCCTTCTCTATTTTTAGGTCAGTATTCAGCCACACAAGTGCTTGCCCAGAAAGATGGACAACCAGAAGTTTGAGAAATCACGAGCCAAATTCAGAGCGCGGATGGCACAGGAAAATGCCAAGATTCGCAGAACCATTTTCCTTGAAGATGATGATATCCCTAGCACGAGTCAAGGCAACAGGGCACCACCCAGGAAACGATCCCAGCGCGGACCGCAACCAAGTGCACAGAAACCACCACGCCGCCAACCACCGAAATCACCACCGTGTCCACCTAAGCGAGTATTCCATTTCCGGATGACGCATGGGGTAGATACTACCACTACCGAAGCGCCTGTGCCTGAGAACGAAAGCGTGGAAGCAACCCCAGAAATACCCATCGTGGATTTACTGGACGAAGACGAGAGCCCACCTGCCCCAGCGTGGCCATCTGAGCCCACTCTACAGGCACTGGGCGACTCGAGATATTGTGACGACCCGATAGTCGAAGAAATCCGCCGAACGTTTTTTGGTGCCGAAGATCGCACCATCGATTTGCGTTCCCCAACGCCGCCATCACCGCTCCCACCCCGATCGCCATCCTCGTTAGACTGGGAAAACGAAAATTACCGACCCCCAACGCCACCGCCGCGAAAGGGTTATGGGACATGGGAGATCCGCGACCGGCAGTATCGGCAAGGGGGTCTGCAATGCTATGAGAGGACACTGACGGTGAGACTACTAGTACCGGCCGGAACCGGTCCACAGGCCATAGGGGTAGTACCAGATCAGAAGGATTCAACTCCCGCTCGCACGAGCCCTCCGATAACTCCAGAGAGGAAGCGCACTGAACAGATAGGGTTCCCAGTATCACCGGGGTCGCCATGCGAACAATTTCCCCCAACTCCCGGTAGGGGTTGGACCATTAGTGAAGAGATGAACGCCACCACGCCATCTATACCATCCCAAAGGGAAAGCCCAATACCAACCGATCCAAGCTTCACACTGCAAGCGGACGGTAGCGCCGAAGCTACATCGCCAATGAGTTCGATGTCATCCTCAGACTCTAAGTCGGGATCAACCTCATCCGAGCGTGCTTCATCACCAATGCCGGAGCCGGCTACACCAATAAGAACTTGTGACGTATCTCCACCGGAGGCCGCTGTACCACCCGAGATCTCTCTGGTTGACGCACCACGGGCACTGCACGAAGAAGTCCGGAAGTTGATACAAATGAGGGCCAGTCATCAACAACTGCGCCAGGTACGTAGCTGTGAAGGACAACGGTATCGAATCACCATCGCTCGAAGTGGTAAGGTCCGTATCGTCCAAATCCCCTGATTTCCAGGAGAAACGGGCCTGTGAACGGAGAGGGCAGTGTAACGATGAAAGTCAGGGCCTTCGTTTTCACCTCCACAACAACTGGATTAGTTTCAAGAATTGTTATGAAGTATTATTTTGAATTAGTATTATAAATTATTATCTTGAAGTATTATTATGAATTATTATTATTAAGAATTTTTATTATGAATTGTGATTATGATTTAAGTTTGTTAGAATGAATTAATTTAAGTTAAGCTGAACATGAAATTACTTGTTTGAAATTAACGGTCGGGAGATGTGTGTCGCCACCTACGAGTCGCGGACCGCGCTATCAACAACAGTCAGCTGGCAGTCAGATACACAAGCAAGTTGCATGTGTGGGTATGTGTACGACGAAACGGGTATAAAAGGCAGAACAAAAGATCAAATCGATCAGTTAGCAAGCAGCTTGCCTGCCGGTAAGAAGTGTTTGGTGAGGAATTGTATAATTCCCCAAGTGATTTCTTACTTTCAGATCGAGTTGAAAATTGCTGGAAGTAACCCCACCACAGAAGTGTTTCTTCTACCGGTGTTGGCTCGACCCTGCGATTGATTCTGGCGAGGAATTGTAAATTCCCTAGAATCGTGTCACGTGGCCGAGAGCTCCCAGCAATCTCTGAGCGTAAAAAGTACACTACTCGCGCTACGTCAACGCTACTTACGTTATCGCTGTTTGGTCCGCTGCTTGTTCATGCGCCATCGCTGTTGAAGCGCTACCTGCGCCATCGCTGTTTGCGCCGCTGCCCGTGCCATTGCCGCCCGGTAACGTCGCCGTGTCTTCAAGCGCTACCTGCGCCATCGCTGTTCAAGCGCTACCTGCGCCATCGCTGTTGAAGCGCTACCTGCGCCATATCTGTTCAGGCGCTACCTGCGCCATCGCTGTTTGCGCCGCTGCCCGTGCTATTGCCGCCCGGTAGCGTCGCCGTGTCTTCAAGCGCTACCTGCGCCATCGCTGTTGAAGCGCTACCTGCGCCATCGCTGTTTGCGCCGCTGCCCGTGCCATTGCCGCCCGGTAGCGTCGCCGTGTCTTCAAGCGCTACCTGCGCCATCGCTGTTGAAGCGCTACCTGCGCCATCGCTGTTTGCGCCGCTGCCCGTGCCATTGCCGCCCGGTAGCGTCGCCGTGTCTTCAATCGCTACCTGCGCCATCGCTGTTGAAGCGCTATCTGCGCCATCGCTGTTTACGCCGCTGCCCGTGCCATTTCCGCCCGGTAGCGTCGCCGTGTCTCCAAGCGCTACCTGCGCCATCGCTGTTCAAGCGCTACCTGCGCCATCGCTGTTTGCGCCGCTGCCCGTGCCAGTGACGCCCGGTAGCGTCGCCTTCTCCCCTGTCATCAACTACGCTACGCTGTTCATCAGCAGAACTGCCAGCTTTACGCCCTACGCCATTTAGCACCGGCCCCAACGCCCGTTTGTTTTGCTGACTGTTTTTGCGCAGCTCCCCTACTGTAACCACTATTGGCATTAGCGTTTTCGTTCCCGACCGTTAGTTACCGTCGCTATAGCCTTAAGAATTAAGAAAATAAAGCATAAAAGTGAAGTTTTATAACGTTTTTCGAACAAGAAGTTTTTCATTTCTTTTCCGTCCTAGGACGATACATAAATTGCAACGACCCTGGACTCCGCTGCAGCTATCCCAGCAACCAGCGTAGAACGTGTCGTTACAGTACGATTATGCTTAAAAATGACAAACTTTCCAATGGAAATGATAGATTGCACTTGGCAGCACTCAGTTTTGCCAGGCCAGAAATATATATAGCAGCCCTCGTAAACCCTTTCTGCGTTAGTGCAACGCACTCGGCAAATATTTTTAATCTGCCATTTAAAAGAGTATTTATAGTTAATTTTGATGTTGCCGTCAATGTCGCTCATTCTGTCGTACACAGAAGTTGATACAAGAAAATTTAGCTTATGTTGTTGTACGTAGATTTTTATAAAGAACAGCTTAAAAGACAATGAGGTTCATCTTACATTATGGAAAACTAAAAATGTCGCTTATGCTGTCGTGTGCAGCGATTTGCCGACGGCAATCGCGCTAACCGGGATTCCACAACGATTGTTCCCTATGTTGGCTTATCATTTTATTCTTATCAGTCACAATCTATATTTTTTTATAGGTGGAGTTAAATCTTAGTTAGCTTTGTTAACCACACATATACATGGCCAATAGCTATATAGGATTTTATTGTTGCAGACATGTATAAAGTTGCCAAATGTTATTTTCTCTATCGTCCCATATACATATTTGTTCTTTTTTTTTATTAGAATTAATTAATTGTTCCAAATATTATGGAAAAATTAGAGGCAGGCGCGGTGTTTTGCCCGATGCCTCAAAGGGTATGGACCTATCTTGCATATTGCCAATAGCAACTCTTTTGACAATATTTCTGTTCGATTAATGTATTTAAATTTTCAAAGGCACTATATCGCCTTTGCAAACTTGATTTCAACACTAACACCGACGGACATGGATCAATCGACTTCGCTAGTCATACGAACTCAGAAGATATATATACTTTATGGGGTCGGAAATGGATATTGTAGAAATTACAAACGGAATAAAAATCTTAGGTATATAGCTTTTTCAATATGTGGTGTAGGGTGTAAACATGGAGAAAGGCAAAATTGTACAATTTTGCATAAAAGTGAGTTGTAGCAAAAGAAATGGAAAAGACAAAAATTTACAATTTTAGATAAAAGTGAGTTATAGCAAAAGAATTTTTTATTTTTCTAAATACTGCTAAATTTCTCCAAAAACGCAATTACTGTTGCTGGTTTATCAGCATAAATAAGAAATTTTATGTGGCCCTATAAAAAATAATCGAGAGAAGTCAAGTAGCACGACCTGAAGAGGGCAACTGATATGTTGATGTATCATAATTGTCAAATTATGATTTCAATACCTCGATGGTATTGATCGCCGTATAACAAATGGCGCTATTCGGTTAAGATTACATCTCGAACGGATCAATGTCTTTTTCATGTTAAAAAAAAAATCATAAATTTGCAATAATAGCAACGTCAGCTTTATCTTAACCAGTGGAAACTGCACCGAACTGTGTATTTTTTGAATGTAAATGGAGTCTAAAGGATTAGCTGTGGAATGGTTTAACTCCATATTGTGCAATTTATTTTATTAACAAACTCAAAGCCAAAATGAGCCATTGTTGTATACAATGTCAAAAGTGAGCGTTGTGTAACATTGTTCGTAAGTTCTATTGGGCTTAAAAACACTCTCTTTAATCGGATTCTCATTTCTTCCCCTTATTTGTTCTAATTTCAACAGCTTATTATTTGTAGTGCAAAAGTATTGTAAACTTTTTCTTTAAAATCTTTTTCAATTCAAGCAAAGGTTTTAATTTCTTCTGTTTGCTATTAAGAAATCATATTCCTGGAAAAAAAAGTGAGAAGAAACCATATTTTCTTTTAATAGCTTAAGGCCATACAAAAGAAAATGGAAAATCATTGAAAATGTTGTATCATTTGTATTTCACTTTGAAGTTTTTTCATTTCTAGTTTATAAAGTTTTTATGTTACGTATTTAAAACATAAAAGATGTATTTGCCGCCACAATTGCTACCGTAATATGGTTAATGCTGCTACGGCAGCTTTGACTTTTATTTAAAGAATAATGTTGCAAAAATTTAAAAGTAAGAATGAATGGAATTTTAAAAGAGATTCGTTTTATTTCGTTTATAACTAATTCGATGGGAAGGTGTTTAGCTAATCGTTATTATATAATTTTATAAAGTTATCTGTCTGTCTGATAATCCTTGTGTACTTTATAATTTCTTTTGTAAACGCCTTATATAAACTTTGATTATAATATTTAAGTTAGGTTCTACTGCGATTTCCTTCAAATTTCCAAATAAGTGTCACTTGATCTCTGCCAGTCATCCCTTAGTCACCTACTGCTACATTATTCTGCGCGTCGTTTAAGCCTACAGAATTGCAATACCGTCCTCATAAATCCTACAAAAATTTGAGGTAGGCTTAAAAAAACTGTTGGTTCTTGCTATGATGGCCATTGGCCAGTAATGAATCCTACAAATTATAATTGTTTTTAGCAATTCTTCATTCACGATAAACACGTTTTTGTTGATATTTAACCATTAGATGGTTACTGTGCACAAAAATATACAACATGGTTGGTTGAACGTAAAAAATTTTAACTACGACCAAAGTTTTATAACCTATTAAAAATAATATAATATATTTAAACATAATATAGTTTTATTTATCAGAGTATGATTAAAAGCAAACAAAATAATGTTTGCGCTTAAAAAATTTTTGTTTTAGGTCTCAACAGAATGCTTTTCTATTAGTTCGGTAATTTTTTGTTAGCTTAAAGTTGAGATTATTTTTATTGTTAGAGAAAATAAAAAAAATTTATTGAACGTATGTATGTATATGTGTGTATGCTGGCATGTAAATATTTATTTTGGTGTTATAATCAGAATTGTGAAACCATTTACATATGTTTCACTTAAAACTGTCATGTTATACATCAACAATAATTGACGGATGCCAGATTAACGTACTAGAAGTCTTGGATAACTGTGTAGTCAGTATCGCATATCTATCAATACGAGAATATCACGTTTACTCCATAAATGGATGTACACGTAGGAATGTATGCAGATAAGATGCCATTATTTGGACTTAAATTGTATTTTTTGTAAAAATGATTCTTGCAGCCTTTTAATCATTTCTTAAAAACAATAAGCAAATAATTGCCTTTTTTTGTAAATTTATGTTCTTCAACAACTTTAGTGACAAATCAATAATAAATTAAAGAATAAATAAGTCTTTTAATAATTCAATTATATATCATGACATTTTCAACCATATTATGATGTTTTAATTTAACCATTTAATGTTTATATTTAAACATAATTATTTTTAAATTTTACCATATTTTTGTTATGCTAAACAACAATAGGGTCCAAGACCAGCTTTATTATTATTAAATATAACAATACTGTGTTTTGTTAACAACCATATAATACAACCATAATATGTTGCTCTTAGATTATGGTTACCTCAACCATGTTTTTTCTTTGCGTGTATCGAGTCCAAACAAGGCCAAGTGGCTTATGAGACCCTACAAAACTTTCTAGCCTCCCAGGACTTTATTATTCTCTGACAATTAAATAAGTCACAGAACGACTTATATTTTGAGTATTTTATTATTGTAAAACCTAAAATTTAAGGAATAAAAAATATGCAGAAATAAGTTTTAGATAATTCTTGCGGAAAAAAACCGACTTCAAAACAGATTTCATCTGTCTGCCTATAACAGCTCAAGTGTATGGCCCCATAAATTAGATTACATTAACTATTGGGGCACACTTATATCTCCAAACTTTATACTTTTTCGACTGTTCAATAGTTTGGCAATATACATTAAATTGCAGCAACTGTAGGGTCAGTCTTCAATTTCCAAATTCAAATTATATACTTGCTGGTGTAGTAGATGAAGCAATCAGGTTCTGTGTAAATTTCAACCATCTGTCTGTAACGGTTCAACAGTTTGCATCCAATTATATCAACTATTTAATTTGTAATATAACATTTTTATACTTCTTATTATACCAAAAAAGTAGTGGACTTTCTGTCTAAAACTAAGGTATTTGTATACAACGGTTCAAAAAATACAGCCATAGAGAACAAATTACATTAGTTTTGGGAACACCCTTTACTTTCTAAATTCAAATTATAAGCTTCTTGTTATAGCGGATGTCCCTTGTAAATTTCAGCTCTCTCTCTATAATGAATCAAAAGTCCGGCCACTTACACCATATAATATCAACTATTGGGTCACTCGTTTATTTCCAAATCCTAATTTTATACTTGTGTTATGAAGGAGTTAGTAATACAGGTTCTTTGTAAATTTTAATCGTCAGTCTACAACTGTTTAAAAGTATGGCCATATACCAAGTTAAATTAACTATTGGTGCACCCTTTAATTTAGAATTTTAGATATTATTAGCATCGGCCATAGCAATCGACATTGCGTCAAATTTACAAGCGTTTATCTATAACGGTTCATGACATAGGCTTATATAAGTAAATCTTCTTCAATTATGGAACACCCTTTAATTTCTAACTTCAAATTATATACTCTTTAATATAGCGGACTTAGAAATACAGGTCCCTTTTAAATTTCAGCGTTCTGTCTACAACGGTTCAAAAGTACGGCCACACACTTGTAATTACATCAACTGTTGGAACAACCTTTAACTTCCAAATACAAATTTTATACTTTTAGTTAAAGCGGACTTAGCAATACAGGTTCGTTGTAAATTTCAAGCGTCTGTCTACTACTGTTTAAAAGTATGGCCATATACATCAAATTTAATGAACTATTGGCGCACCCTTTAATTTAATATTTGTAGAATTAATACTTGTTAATATAACTGCCATAGCAATCGACATTCTGTCCAATTTGCAAGCGTTTGTCTAAAAAGGTTCAAAAGATAGGCCCATATAAGTTAATTTACATCAATTATGGGGGCACCCTTTAATTTTTAGATTTATTTTTGTATAATTGTTTGTTTTTGGGAGCCATAGTAACGCAGTCATTTCAAATTTTACAGAATCGCCCTTTACATTTCATAATACCCGTAAAAAATATGTATGTTGTATGGGGACACCCTTTAATTTTCAAGATTATGAACTGTTTTTAAAACGGGACCAATCTGTAAGCCTAATCTATCATATTGCCAAAAATTTTCAAAATCGGATCAGAAATGACCGAGTTCTGGAATTGTATAACCTCCTTCTTTATTTGAAGTCGGTTAAAAAGGTAATCGAGTGGGGAATTAATCAGTTTTGGTGGAAGGACTTCCCAACTAGATTACCAACCTTATGATCATAACAAGGCATACGACTTTTATAATCAATTACTGAGGATTGATAACATTGATTATTGTAGGAAAAAATGATGTTCATTAGTTGATTACTTGGTTAGCAGCGATCCGGAAAGTAATCCAGATTTAGCATCTCCTATACAATACTATACAAAAATAATTAATAAAAAAGATGATGTAGCTGCTAAAAAATTCTCATTCTTAAAATTGTAATGGATATTTCCCTCGGGGTTAGTAATTGTAGGGGCCGATAATGGCCAAGGCTTTGACGCAGTGCTTCCGAGGTTCAAACGATAACCAGTCCCCAGGTGTACTAAAAGCGAAATATGTATAGACAGGCCATCAAAAGGTTCATCAAAAGTCTGACCAGTATTCTTACGTACTAGTGCCATCGTAGGCTCGGAAACGCACGTTCATCTCTGTGACCGATTGTCGGTTGGATTAATCCATCATGACAGACACTAACATTAATCTTGATTACGAATATAGTAGATTCATGCTAAAAAGATTGACGTTTCTGTATGTTCTAAAGTGTATTCTACAAATGAAAAAAAAAATTAACGTGGATTACTTTCTATATTTTAGGGATTAATTTTATAAACATAAAAGGGCGGTTGGAGACAAACACCTACAGACAGGTTCGAAAGATGCTCACGGAGCCCTTGAAATATTTCTGGACGAGACTGAGGCAGCAGAGTACATGATATCTACCGTTAGTTAAAATTATAACGAAGGTGATTAGCATCACTATATTGGACATAAGAAACATGAAGTCTCTCAGTTTAAAGCAAATGCTAACAGTTATGACTATTGGACTATGTTATGGAAAGTAATGCCAGAATCAGTCGGCAACCACAAATTACTGGTCTAGAGTAAAAACGGTTCAAGTGGAGCGGGACTTGGTGATTTTTTGAAATATTAAACCTTTATAATTCAGAGACATCACTAAGAGGTTATTAAATATTAGCATTCCACCTTTACAGCCAAATTATTATAAAAAAATTCGATAAAACGATTGATTAAATTTATAACAATTTTAGTTAACCAAAAATTTTTCATATTTTCTGATAAGCTAAATGGGGCATTAATAGAAAAATGGGATATAGGAATCAGCTAACTTATCTTTTTATCGTCTTATGCGAATTTTCTACACAAGCACGCTTATTAGCCAAATTTAGTTAAAGTAAAAATTTGAACTCCAAGTTTTTATTACTTTACTTCGAGTGTACATCTTATAATTAAAATAATTAGTGCTTGCATGTTTGTAAGTAGGTCTCTGTTAGCAGAAAGTCAATTAGAAAATTGTTTCACTACAGATGCAGGGGAGAAATTACCCCTTTCTGTATAATGTAAATTTAAATTGTTATAAATCTAAAATAATTTTTTTGAGAGCCTTCACGTAAAGAAAAAATATGGTTGAGGTAACCATAATCTAAGAACAACATAATATGGTTGCTAACAAAACATAATATTATTATATTTGCAACCATATTGTTGTCCAAAGTATAAATAAAATTATGCCCAAATATAAACATTAAATGGTTGAATTAAAATATAATAATATGTCATGTTATATAATTGAATTATAATATAGTCTCGCAAGTGAAAAATTTTCCTGATATAAAAAACATAAAAATTATTTAAAAACATAAATTCATAAAAAAATCAATTATTTGCTTAAAATCACAAATAAATGATTTCACAATTATGCTTCAAACACAAAAATAAAGATTCATATGCTTACAATACATACCTATTTACTTCAACTTTTTTTAAATGTTTTGGTTCCCTTTTTATTTGTTTTCATATTTTGCATTTTATTTTAATTATTTATTTTGTACATACATTTTTATTTATTTCAATTTTTTTAACAATCAAAAACTATTTCAAATTTTAGCCACTAAAAAATTACTAAACTGTCAAGAACTAGAACAAAATATTTTTAAGCGTAAACATTATTCTGTTGCTTTTAACCATACTTTGATTAATAATAATATATTGTGGTTAAATATTTTATATTATTTTTAAAAAGTTCTGAAACTTTGGTTGTGGTTGAAATTTTTTTAAGTTAAAACCAACCATGTTGCATTTTTATTACTATTTTTTATACTATAATTTGTTCTCCGCAACTATACATTGTTACATAATATGGTTATTGTGACCATATAATAACCATGTTTTTTTTCTGAGTGTTGTAAGTTGATGTGAATTGGAGTTGAACCCGAAGTGCTTAGTTTGACTCATGGTATAAGTGCGTCACCCGGGCTGCGTAAGTACAAAGTATTCAGTGAGACTTTTTTAGTTGTATTGCGGGTTAATATGATTGAACACATAGAAGAATTAGGAAAGAAGGAGGGTTTGGTTATATAAATTTTTTACTTTCAACTTTGCATAAAAGGTCCATAGTTAGCGACAGCTTTAAACAAACCATTATTTTTGAATTTTTGGAGTACGATCAGAAAAAAAAGTTGAAGGTTTTTTGTGTTTTATGAACGATCTTGTTCGCCTTCACTATTTACTCAACTGAAGTATATGAGTCGCTTAACGCACTGAGCTGGCTCCATCTTCGTAGTTCATGTCCCTTTTTCATTTTTATAATTTTACATTTTTATTTTATTATATTTTAGTTTATTTTTTAAGCACAAGGTCTTTTTATTTTTATTTTTTATTTTTTTTTAATATTTCGCTACTCCCTTGTGTAGCATCTCAAAAAAAACAAATACTTATTTGTTTATTTATATGTTTTGTTCATCTGTTATATTCTTGGTGTTGTTTAACAAAAATTATGCTGAACAACTAAGAAAATGAACTAAAAGGACTACTGAACTAAAAGGTAGAGTTGTATGACAAAAATGGCTACTACTCATCAAATAAAATAATGAAGACCCACCTAGTTATTTTAAGCTAATGAAATTAAACTTTTGGCAAGTATGATAGGAATTTTTATCTTAAGGATATTTTTTAAGGATTTTTTTTTATCTTAAGGATTGTGCAGTACAAGAGTACGTATTTATACGTATGAAGACTTCCAAACAATAATAATTTAATAAGCAAACATTTAAGCTTAAAACAAAGAACCTTCAACTAAACTTTAAGTAGCATTTTATTTTCAAAACAATTAAATGAAAACTGCATTTATTATAATAATTTCACATGACATTTATGGAGCATTTTGTATTAAACTGACAATTTAAAATAATTTTTTTCTAAATTATGTCCTATTTGTTTTCAGTGTACTTTTAGATGGCGAAAAATTAATATTTGCCTTTATATTATGTAGTCTTTTACGAATTTACGAAACATTAAATTTTTGGTCGCCGGATTATCATGAAATGCCACATATTTTACTTACACAATTTCAAAATGCAATTTGTATTTTTTTCTGTCGTTAGACAAACAATTAAACACTTAAAACTAAAACTAAGTTAATGCAATAAAAAGTATGAAAAGTATGAAAAGTAAAAGTGAAGAGAGAAACGGCATTTTGTTCAAATTTGCAGTAATTATAAACTAAGTTTCTTGTTACTAAAGTAGTGTGTTAAAGTTATAACCTTTCTAATTTCAATGTAATTTTTAGTATTTTTATATATTTTCTTTTACGTAAGACTTAATGTTCAAGGTGTGGAAGTTTGTTTTTTTTTCAACATAAATTAACTCAAGAGCAAGACTTAAAAATAATAAAAATTTAAACAAACTTTTCTTGGCGTTAGAGTTACTTTCGCAAATACTTACGTCTTTCAACATCTATGCGTGTTTAAGTTTTTCTTTTCTCAAGAAAACTTTTATGTTTTCATGTAAAATAACTAAAAGAAACTAAATTTAAACAAGTAAGAGTGCTATAATCGACTTTGCCGAATCCTATGTACCCTACACCATGTATGTATATCAAGTTTAGTGCAGTCACTTCAATCATAAAAGCAAATATTGGGGTGACAGAGAATTACAAAATAAGAAATAACATTTCAGTACTAATAACTTTACACAAAAATGTCATCGGCTCTTGATGGATTAAGCATTTAAAAACCAATTTAATATTGCCTTAAAGATTTCTTTAAAAGCTTTTATATGATACCCATATTGATATTTTAAATAAATTGGAAAAGTTCAGATTCCCGTTATCCCGGCTAGTGCCAATTTTTTCATTTAATGTTTTTTTCGTATTTTTTAATTCTCTATCGCCGCATATAGTAATTTTAATTATTATTATTATTTTTTTTTTGATTGGAGTTACGTCATTCTTCAAATGAAAGGGAAAATTTAGAGGTAGGCTGGGTGTTTTGTCCGCTGCCTCGAAGGACATAAGCCGATCTTGCTGATTTCCAATAGCACTTCTTTCGACACAATGTCTGATCGATTGGCGAATTTTAATTTTCTCTAGCTGTCCAAATGCTTGGTTAAATTGATTTCAACACTATTACGGACGGATAGATGGACATCGTTCAATCGACTTCGCTATGCATAAGAACTTAGGATATATAAACTTTATGGGATCGGAAATGGATATTGTAGAAATTATAAACGGAATGACAAACTAAGTTATACACTTTTTCTACTTCTTGTGGTGAAGGGTATAAAAATGGAACAACTATTATAGTCTTGAATACCTGAAGAAGTTTTGTTCGTTAAGAAAATGATACACACATTTTCACGCCCTTAAAGCACGAGTTTAGTTTTTTAACAAATACAAACTACTACACAAGCTTAAAAAAAGAGAATTTTAAAAACTAAAGGCGCATAAATTAAAAAATTACATTGACATTAAATGAGGCCTTAACCTGGGTGTGAGTTGAATTTTCTTCCTCTTTAAATTGTTTTTTTTTTGTAACAAACAAAAATATAATTTTTTTTTTCAAAATGGCAAATTATGTCTGCAAAGATTCAAAGAAGGTAATACCTTAAGTATTAGTATTATAGTGTTCTAATACGCTTATTAAAGCGATATTAACTTATTGTGGCTAAAGAAAAATTCACAACATTTCCCAATCAAAACACGGATTAAATTCTGTTGTGAGTGCATGCTTTTGTATTATTCTCAAAAATGAAATAATCGAAAAGAAAATTTCACTACGAACCTAAATTTCACAAAATTTAAATTTGTAATAAAATTAACAGCAATATCGAACTTTTCCAACAAATTTATATTAAAACAAGTAAGAGTGCTATTTCGGCCATGAGGAATCTTATATACCCTTTACCATCTATATAAATCTAGTTTAGTGAGGTAACTCCAATCAATAAAGCAAATATTGGGGTGACAGAGAATTAAAAAAAAAATTTGGTTCTTTTTATATACAATTTTACATAAAAATGACATCGGCTCTTAATGGTTAAGCATTTTTAAAAAATCTTACTATTTCCCTTAAGATTACTTCAAAAGCTTTAAAATGATACCCATATTGATATATTAAAAATTTTTAAATTTCAGAACCCCGTAACCCGGAAAATATGAGCGAGCAATATTTTTTACACTTGATGTTTTTTTCCTAATTTGTTTATTTTCTATCGCCCCATATATTTATTTTTTTGATTGGAGTTACTTTGTTGTTAGTTGGGAGAGTCGCGCCGCCTTCCTTGTGGTATCACAACGGGCCATTCAATTGTGCTCAAGTGAGCTTCGTCGACAGAGGCTGCCAGTCCTAACTAACTACTAAATTATTCCAAACGACATGAAATAGTTAGTGGTAGGCATGGTGGTTTGCTTGCTACCTCGCAGGACATAGGCCGATCATGCTGATTTTCAATAGAACCACTTTTGACACTACAGCTGATCGATGGATTTTTTTATAAAGAGTAGTAGCACTTCAGGCATTAACAACTACTTAGTTTGTAACCATAGTTCATTCTTTAGGAAAGGGATAGATGAGTGAGAAGACAGGTGGTGAAAGGAGACAGACATAGCCATTTTTTATTAGTTATTTTACTTCGCCGACGAATATGCTATTAAGAAGTACGGACGAAGGAGGCTGCATTTTTAATGTTAGATCTCAATATGTATTTTTACCATTAAACAGTAAAAACATTTTTATTTTTTGAATGCCGCAAGGGTTGAACCCAGGGCAACCAGATTTGTAGTCAACGTGCTTACCACCTTGACTACAGCAGCCTCATGTTTATTGTTTTTGTGAAATCAAGTTTGTCGAGGCAACACTAACAGGGACGGACCTACGGACATCGCCCAATGGACTTCACTATGGATTAAAAGTCATGATATACATACTTTATGGGCTCGGAAAAGGATATTGCGGAAATTACGCACAGAATGACAAACTTAGATATACCCTCTTAACGAAAACAAATGCATATCCTTGTGAAAAATTGTGGCCAAAGTTGTTCTTTGAAGAAGAAGCTCCTGAGCACGCCGTCAAATTGATGTTGATTAATTGTTTTGAGAAGCAAGCCGATCTTGCAGTACGTTATGGTCCATGTTTATGCCATATCACCTACAGAACTTTCATCTTCAAAATAGTTTACTACACGATAAATAGTTCGTTTTGTTGGCACGTTGTTTCTCCCAAAAGTTTCACAAAACTTTCTGGTTTTGATAAAATGTTTTAACGATTAAAACACGTTAGTTTATCGATATTTATCCATAATAAATTTGCCACGTATCTACTTCACGACTGACAATAACGAACTGTCAAGACTAATATTTACCTCAATGGCGGCAAAACAAAATATTATACCTTCCCGACGGATACCCTGTATTTTTCATTCGAAATTTCACAAAAAAAAGAATGATTACATATATATTACAAAAAAATTGCATTCCTTAGTCCGCTATAACAATAAGTATAAAGCTTAGGATTGGAAATCAAAAGGTGTCACATTAGTTGATGTAATTGGATATATGTGGCCAAACTTTTGAACCGTTAAAGACAGACAGCTAAAACTTACACTAAGACTTTATTGCTATGTCGCCTTTAACAACAAGTATACCATCGGAATTTAGAAATTAAAGGGTGTCCCCAAATTGATGTTATTTGAACTATATGGTCCTACCATTTAAGCCGTTATATACCAGCACCTGAAAATTAGATAGAATTTCAACTTCTTTGTCTGATATAGAAAGAAGTGTAAATATTTCTAATATTAATTAAAGGGTGTCACAATAGCTGATGTTATTAGATGCAAATGGCCGTATTACTGAACAGTTACAGACAGACGGTTGAAATTTACAAAGAACCTTTATTGCTTAGTTTGCCACAAATTTGAATTTGATAATTAAAGAGCACCCCTATAGTTGATGTGGATTTGGAAATTATAGGGTGTCTCAATAGTCAATGTAATTTGAATTATGTAGCCAAATTCTTGAATCGTTGTAGACAGATTGCTGAAATCGGGTTTGAAGTAGATTCTTTTCAAGAAATACTTTAGGTATAAGATTTAATTGATTATCAATATTTTAATTATAGTAAAGATTTATTAAATAAATTTAAAAAGCGAGTTGCGGCATTCCTTAGTATTGAAGCTCAAGTCTCTATCCATCTGGAATTTGTTGATAAAGTACCTTCCCAAATCATGTGATTTTTATAGGGTCATATGAGATAAAAAGTCTAATTCTTGACTCATTGACAATTAATTATTTTGTTATTTTGGGAGGTTATTCAAATAAGTGAACGCAATTTAATAAATTTTGAATAAAAAAACTAGTGAGAGTGTTATATTCGGCTATGCCGAATCTTATATTCCCTTCACAATATATGTATAATCACATATAACCACCATACTGTAGAATTCCATAAGAAACTCTTTTCTGCCATCATGTTATTTTGTACAAAAAAAAATTTTTTTTTTATAGTTTTCAGTTTTGCTTAGGGTCCTTGTCCCAACTTAAATTTCTGTATTTTTCATCAAAAATAACAATAAACTATTGAAATACAAATAAAAGTTGAAAACAACTTAGGAAGCACTACAACAAACTATCACAAAAAATATCCACTTCAGGAATACAAACGAATGTTGATAAAAATATATGGAAAAATTAGAGGCAGGCATGGTATTTTGCCCGCTGCCTCCAAGGACATGGACATATCGTAATGATTATTTATAGCAAAATTTTCGAAACTTTATATGTCTGATTGGTGTAGTAAAATTTTCTCTAGCTCATTTAAGCACGAACACGAGAGGACGGACGGATAGACGGACAGCGCTAAATCGCCCTCGCAATGCAGAAGAGCTCAAAATATATATACTTTATGGAGTCGGAAATGGATTGATGGATGGAGAATTACAAACGGAGTAATAAACTGAGATCTACTCTTTTCCACACGTGGTAAAGAGTATAAAATTAATCTGCAGGAAAAACACTTGGTTTTTTATTTATTACAAATCCGGAATAAATTTCGCCCCGCTCTTTAAAAATATAAAAATATCCTGCTGTTTTTAAAACTTTCGTTGTTATTTTAATTTTATTGAAAAAGAAATACATATTTAAAGAAAAATTCCCAACAATATTTATTCAACCATTAAGCACAACAGTCGACAAAAAAATATTCAATAAACCGACAATCATATCCTGTGCTGTAAATTTCTTTTATCAGCAATAACCACAGTTTAAATTGTCTTTGCGGAGTTGAGAAAAATTAAAATTTTTTTTAAATGCTTTTCAAATGAAACCCATACATTTGCATGGCTTACATTGTATTGTTGGCATTAAAAAATATTCGACAACGGGTATGAGGAATTTCAGTTTTAAGGCGACTTAAAATGCAACCTGCTGCTGGTATTTTCATTTAAATATTTTTTAATTATTTATTTATTTATTTATTTTTTTTTTGTTCAAAAGTTTTATTTTATGATTTTGTAAAATAACTGCCATCCCTAAATTAGCGCGTAAAGCGCAAGATAACTGTCAAAATTTCTCATGTACATACAAAATGTATGAAGCATCCCTAAATAGCTTGGCGTCAACGGTTAGCAATTGGAAAATCCAATTTTGACAGTGCGTTAGGAAGTGAAGTTTGCTGTTTGTTGGTTTGTTTTGTTTTGTTATGGTTGAAAAGTAGTGACAATTTAGTAATTTTCAATGCAATCTAGCGGTTTTATCTCTTCTTTATTCTTATACAGCGGGTTTTATGAAATAAAATGAGTTAACATTACTTTTAACGACACGAAGTTAACGCTGTTATTTAGGGATAACATTTCAGCGCAAAAGCTATGAATTACTTTGTTTTGCGTCTTACGCGCTAATTTAGGGATGGCAGTAAAAGTTTAAATGTGATTCTTAGTTGCAATGAATGTAATTTATTAGTAAAGCGCTTATTGTATTCAGTGGGTAAAAAAAAGCTCGTTAAATGTTAAGCTCTTAATTCCCTACTGGGAACAAGCAAAATGAAAAAAGCAAGAGAATTAAGAAAGTGCAGAAAAGAAATTATTTCTTTGAATATACACAAGTATATGTGCTTTTTGTTCTTATTTCTAATCGGAAGAATATGTTTTCTCTACATTTATATAATTTATTATTGTCGTTTGAATTGACTCCAACTCTGCCTGCTTCTTAACTTTACAACAGCAATAAAAAAAGATAGAAAAAGAACTGTTGAACCTTAAAATATAAAAAGTATTAAGAAAAAAAGCTAACATTAAGCAAGTATCTTTATCACAGAATAAGCATCTAGAAAATTTTCATACCACCACACATTTTTACATGAACGGGTATACGAAACACTTAACATAAAATGAGTAGAAACATATTAAAGCGAAATATCCCAAAATTTAGAATCTTATTGATAATTAAGAAACGAAACTTTGACAACTAAAATAAATAATAACAAATTGTGCTTTTATTTCCGACCATTATTTCATTATGCAAACTAAATGCAGACTTCGATGAGGTGAGTCCCTAAACTCTTAAGTAACGAATCAAAAAATCCCAAAATTTAAAATTTTTTATTTCGACTTTAAGAACCCACATTTTGCCTCAGGTTCACTATATATTTATATTAATAATTAACGTATATAGGATTTTTTTAAACCAATTTCATTACTTGAATCACCGCTTTAGCATTTTATAAAATAAAGCATTAAAGTGAATTTTCGTAAAAAGTACGTACATTTGGTAGAGATCCATATGTTGCGCATTAAGCAAATAAATTAATTTTTAACCGACTTAAAAAAAAAGGAGGTCATCAATTCGCGTTCAATGTTGTTTTTTTATATATGTGCCTCTATACCTCAGTCATTTCTGATCGGTTTTTAAATTTTTCTTTTTCAATTGAAAGGTGCTATTTACAGATTACAGTTCATAATTTTAAAAATTAAAGGGTGTCCCCTTACAACATACATGTTTTTTTACTCGTATTGTAATTAGCAAAAAGTTATAAAATATATCGAAAGGGTGCCCCCATTGGTGACGTAAATTGTCCTACATATAGAGGCCTATTTGTTGAACAAAAGCTTGCAAATTGGATAGAATGTCGAGTGCTATGACCGTTATAGAAATCAGTCTTAATACCCGAAATTATGAATTAAAGGGTGCCCCAATAGTTCATTTAATTTTATGTATGTTGCTAATCCTTTAAACAGTTATACACAGACGCTAGTTCCGCTATAAAAACAAGTATAATATTTTGATTTGGATATAAAAGGGTCTCAAATAGTTGTTGTAATTTTATGTATGAGTCAAACTTTTGAACCGCCATAGACAGACGGTTTTAATTTACAAAGAATCTGATTACCAAGTCTACTTAAATAGCAATTATAAAATTTGAATTTAGTTCTTAAAGGGAAGTATGTGTATGCGTACTGCCATGGGCGAAGTCTGCTATTACATGTATAAGGAATATAAGGGTGTCCCAATAGTTAATGTTATTTGATATATGTGGCCATAATTGTTAATCATTATAGAGAGACAGATGAATCTGTTTTGAATTCAGTATTTTTGCAATATTGAACAATATTTAGAAAAACACTTCTTTATGACTATAATGACTATTCTCTTATAAAGTAAAATACGGTTCTGCTACACTGTATGCTGAAGCAACGATTTTCATTGTTCCAGAAAGAAAATACAAAAAGATTTATTTTTAATTAATACACAAAGAAGCTACAAAAGTACCTTGACAGTACAATAAACTTTCTTAGAGTTTTAATTTAATGTACATCAATGTTTTAAATTTATAGCCCAGGGAAATTGTCCTCCTCCCTTTTCAGTATTTCCCACTAAAATAGAGAATTTCTTTGGTTACCACGATACTATAAAGACAGAATAGGATCACACAACAATAGACATATAAGCCCTAAAACTACTAAAAATAAATAAGATTAGTCTAATACTGAACGAGAAATGTTATATTTCGAATGATTATTCAATTCTATTCTAAAAAAAAACAAATTTATTCCTTAAACGGTCAACACGACCGTACTTTATCAATTTTAGAATTCAATTAGTTAAAAACAAAATTCTTAATTTATATAAAACTAAATGACCAAAATCTAAAAAAACCTTTATTTAATATTTAACAATAATTGCACTATTGCAGTTATTGGTAAATGCTTAATATATAATTTAAATTTTATTTTAAAGCGCTAATTAAGTTAATTATAAAACATCTACTCAAGCTTAACTTATAGAAAAAGAGAACGTTAATTTTGTTTGAGTTAACGTGATGCTTACGAACAGATATATATTGAAATATTATGCAGCATCTGTTATTACAGGTGATATTTGTATTAAGGAATCGTAAGCTCTTAACATTTTAGGTATTCAATAGACTTAGCACATTTAAAAGTCTCAAGCGTGTCTTTTTATGCCGTCTATATGTCGCCTTCTTTGTTAGAGCGCGAAGAAATTCTTTGTTCACAGTAAGGTATCCAACTCTATTAATTGACACGAGCAGCGACACAAAGTTGGTTGTGTCTTGCTGTTTTCGATACCTGTGCATCAGTGCCTTTAATTCGCCCTGCATTAGGAGTCCAGTGAATTACAGTACGAATTACAGAGAGAATTTAATTTTCAGCCGATTTGATTTGCTTCCTGCAGAGATCTATACAGTCGTTTTTATTGTACAACGATTATTTTTGAAGGGCCACAAATACTACTCTCTCTACCCTCCTTACTTTCTTAGTTTCGGCTTAAAGATGCAATTCTTTTTAAGTGCTGGTAACACGCTAAATAGCTGCAAACACTCTTTCAGTATATTTTAAAAGAAAAGTTTTCTGTCTTTTAAATAGAATATTTTCTTTGTTGCTTTGTAGTTTAAATTATTACTTGTTCCTAGACATAACAATTAAAGTTGTGACACTGTATTCAGTTTCCGTATGCATCAGTATTGTAGTGGATCTGCAGAGAGAATCAAAGTAATTACACAATGCATTTATATGGTATCAACACTGTGTTGTTATTTTTTTTTATTTTGAAAGTCAGCCGTACTGCCTAAATTTAGTTTAAAGAAGGGTTTAAATTGCTTGCTTAAAAATAGCTCAGCACTTAAATTTTTGCTTTGCTTACATGTTTTTCAGCAAATAAAAAAACTAAATGTCTCAGCATTTACAAAATATTACATTATAAAAGAAGCAATAGCAAAAAGCAATTGCAAAAAAAAAAGGAAAGTAACGCATTTGATTCAGCTGACTATGTGTTTCTTCCTGCACCAAAGCAATTAGCAAAGCATTTATTTAGAAAAAATTTTCTGTTGCTTAAGCAATAAGTTGATGTTTGTTTCTTCTTTTGCAGTTGCTTAAAATTTAACGGTGTAATAAAAACAAAATTTTTAAAATGTATTTGTTTAAGTATTGTAAGTAATAAATACATACATAAATACGATTCCAATGTTAAAAGGGATGAAAACCAGCGAGTTACATCACGTAACAGCAAGAAAATGCAATCGTATTCAGCCCCAACTTCATAGCAAAGAGTTAAGCAATAGGAAAAATAAATATAAAGAACAACTGATTGCTTAAGCAACAGCATACGTTTTTAAAATAAATGATTTGCTGAGTGCTTTACAGCAGAAAGAAACACATAGTCAGCTTAAGAAAATTCGTTGCTTTATTTTTTCTTTTTGCTTTTGCTGTACATTTTTCCACAGCAACAGTTAAGCAACTATATATGCATTTAAAGTAGTCAAGTATTTTTCTTTACTGGTTTAAAGAATTTTCCTTATAATGTTCCCTATGAAGAATATTCTTCAGCTGAGACGTTAAGTATGCTAAATGTGAATGTTGTTGTGGACTGAGTTCGTAACCCATTCACAGCTAACAAAACTGCATCAGTTTTCTTAAATATAATAAGATTCTTTATAGTAGTAAATATTACAGCGCCCTTCGTTGCCGATATTACTCTGCAGTATTAAGCTATTATGCATATACTTAACACGGGAGGCACTGCAATACTGTTCTAAAAATAAACACGGCGTACAATTACAGAATATGGTAAAATTAAAATTTATATCTATTAAATTTTTCAAATAGCTCTATACACAGAGAAAAGAGATTCGTTACGACAACCAAATTTGTTTCCAATCGAATTTGGGCGGTTGTGAGTATTATTTGGAATTCGGTTATGATGACTGAATAAATATGGTACTTACAACTTTCTCAAAAATTCATTCGACACTCGATATTAAATATTATTGTGTGCTGAATAAAACAATTTTAACAACTTTCATATGTACTTTTATTTAAAAAAATAAGTTAGAGAAAGAATATAACGTAAAATTTTATGATTCGAACCATACGAATCAACAACGGCACTCTATGTTCTCCCGATTTCTTTCTTTCTACCTACTTTCTTTGATTTTACATTCTATTTGCAAATGCCGAAATTCTTGTCGTTATGAAGTAAATAAAACATTTTATTTTTATTTGCAAATGTCTCTTTAAGACAATTTAAAACTTGCCTTTCAAGGATCTTGCGGAACTTTGCGCTATTTTCTTTAAATCCTTATATTTTTCAAACCCAAATATCACATCATATCGAGTACATTTTTTATTATAATTATTTTTTTATGTCAAAAACTTTTTTTAAGAAGTAAAGCAAACGATTTATATAATTCTCACTACCAAAATTCTGCTTTCATTAGTAATGTGCTGAATTAGTTTGGTTGTCTCTCTCAATTAATAGATTTAATTTGAGTAAAGCCATAAATCAGTAACGTGAACTTTCTAAACAGTTGTTGCAGCTAACCTTTAGTAATAAATATTATTTTTTAGTTTTTAATATAAAAATTATGTCATTATAATATTTTTTTAATAACAAAAAATAAATTGTGATAGTAGTAGTTAAATTTTGAATATATCAACCGAATATTTACAAATCATTTTTCTGTGTGTACTATAAATTTTATAAGAATTTTAATTCTAAGGAATTTATTAGGAGAAGTTAGTGTCTTTACAAAAAAGATAAAATCTAGCGATCTTAGATGAATTATTTTCCAACAAAAATATGAATTTAAGCCCAACCTGCATTATAATCTTTTAACTATGTTATTTTTATAGCACTAATATAATTATGATTTTCAAGATTATTATTGAAACAAATACAGGTGCTATGTTCGGCTATGCAGAATCTTAAATACCCTTCATTAAAAGAATTTTGTATTTATTTTCTCAAAATATAGTATTTTTCTTTGCCGGAATATGTATTTCTTTGATATAATGAAAATATTTGTTATGAACTTGAGTTGTTTATTCGTCACTTTGGGGTCTGCTCTTTATCAAAGACCCTATTGAAAGATAGATGTAAAAATTAAGGCTCTTAGCAAGCCCTGCTGTCGTTGAAAGGAATATTCTAACATTTTCAGATATTTAGTTTTTAGCTCATACGCGGCAATGCCGAATTTTAAATACACTTCACCATATATGTATAACCACATGTACCGTACTGCAGATTTCCCATTTAATAAATTAATTAAAAATCAGCATAAGCATTTTTATCCCACCATAAAGAGTTTCTGTTCTAAAAAAAGTTTTTTTATTTCGAGAATTGTAACTTTTCCTTAGGGTTGTTGTCCCAGCTTAGTAAATGAAAATTAGACTCTAGTATAATAGTGAAAAGCTCACTAAATTGTCTTACCTTTTTTATTAATTCTTATCATGAATACAACCACCCGCAGGAATAGCGTGGTTTTTAGCCCTCTGCCTCGAAGGAAATGGACTGTTCTAACTGATTTTCAATAGCAAAGTTTTCAAAACTGTGCCTGATTGATTCGCGTATTTAAATTTTAACAGGAACTCGGCAGACAGAGAAACGGATATCTCTAAATCGACTTCGCTATGCATACGTATGTACTTTATTGAGTCGGAAATGGATATTGTAAAAATTACAAACGGTATACTAAAATTAGATTTACCCTTTCCACGTGCGGTGAAAAGCATAACGGCACATTGTCTCTTAAAAACAAAATATTTAATAGAAATTTAAAAAATTCAGTAGACCATCGGGATGATTGGCCATTTAAATTTTACTGCCTTGTAACCTAGTTTTATTTGATTTATATTATAAATGGAACTGTTTTAGCATTTAATTTATTTCCTGTTATATTTGTACTTTAATCAAATCTAACTTCAGTGTATTTTACACAAAACAGTAAATCTCGTTTCTGGTGTAGAAATAAGAAAATAATAAAATTATAATGAAATGAATGAGTGAATGAATGACTGAAAAATCGCAAGAAGCTAGATGGAAGAACAATATTAAATACGCTGATAAGAATGGAATCCCTAATGTATTTCCTAACTCTTATTCATACCATTTTTTTCATTCATCCATTCATTTGATATTTTAACACAATTATAACCATGAACTCGGCAAGACTGGTGTTGCGTCTTTGAAGATATCAATGCATGCACTTGTTGTATAACTAAAGATGTATGTATATGTATGTTTGCAAAGAACCAAGTGTTTGAAGTATCACTTAAAATAATTCTTATTGTAAGTTACAATCCCAATGACGTTTCGTTAAAAGGTCAAGAAAATCTTTTGCTTCTCTTGCCTCTGGAGATTCCCATTGATATTAAAACTTTTTTTTTTATATTCTATTGCAAAAAGATACAGTAAAATAAGTAGAATTAAATCAGCTATTGCTCTAGTTTTGTTTTTCTTGTTTTATTATTAAAGCAATTATAAATGATTTAGCTTAACTTTGTTGCAAGAATAAAAAGGAGATTTTATATAAAAGTAACAGAAAGAAAGCAACAAAAAATGTACAACTAAAAGATTCTTTATAAGAAAATTTTGTATGTAAGATAAAGCAACAAAGAATATTTTATAGATCACAGCTTAAGTTTTTAAAATTGTTATATTTTATTGCAGTATAATTAAAACTAAGTCAACTAGTGGGGTAAATATATGACATGCTGTCATTTAAGTTCTTTGGTGAAATAAAATCCGTTTGTGTGTTCTATAATGCAGATAAACCTCTTGTTATAAGAAGAACTCTAATGAACCAGGAATGGATATGATAATGTAATATTTGACTAAAACTTATTAAAGACACTAAGAATGACTCCTTTTAATTTTATAATACACTGAAGTCAAACATTTATTTATTAGGTTCAAACAATAGATTATTACAACATTACAACAAAGCCTAATCTACATTCAATGTCTTTAAACACATATAAGTTAAAGCGTTGCTTTGTTGCAAAATTTGGCTTCATGTGCGTGAGGATATTCTGGCTTTGGCAAATTTATCAAACACAGAGTGATTATTCTGTTACTAGCTTGACGACTCTTTCCACTGCTTGCATCAGACCATCTTTTTGCATCATTTTTTTACTTGGCTAGGTCCTCATCAGTTAGGTGCTTTGTCATTGGTGTTCCTTCAATTGGTACATCAGCCTATTTGATTATGTCAACTTTTTTGGGTGCCGGCACATTCGGGCATATCCGGGAATATAGTTGCGGATTAACTTTCTAGATCTGGAACTCGTCTGTGAGACCGGAAAATAGATCTACTGGTGGGAGTTAAGCTTAGCTGCTGTAGAGCTTTATTTCAGGGCGAAGTTTTTGGAGTCGCGCAGACTATATGGTCTAACGAGGTCACCTGCACGGTTTCGAGGACATTATGGCATCATTAGTAGGTGATCTGAAAGTTTGCTGAGGTTTCTTGGAGAACAGCTGGGCATACTGGTGGCTGTGCTGACAGGGCACTGTGTTATTGGTACTAATACTAGGAGACTGAATCTTCCCCACCATAACTAATGTAGGAGTTGTCAGTATCAGGAAGAGGAAAAAATGGTGGAACATCTTCTCTGCCATTATTCAGCTCTTTTTGAAAACAGGTCGGGCTTTTTCGGCAGTCCGAGATTGCATGGTCTTGAACGCCTATAAGTCTGTGGTGTTGTTAGGATAAAATCGTTTATCCGAACTTCGGGGTAGTTAGGGAATGGATTTTGATGGTAACATAAGGACCTAAATTGAGCCTTTGCACATCCTATTCCAGACAACAAAATGGGACTATTTAGGACCCAAGTAAATCAGTTTTCTCATGCCGGCAGCCTGTGCAACCTAACCTTACCTAGATCGGAAAGGGATTTTGGATTACACGTTTCAAGTAAATGCTTTTTGTGACATTTTTCAAGTAGTTTTTCCAATATTCCTTTTAAAATTATAAAGATGCTCGTTTTCCGTGCAATGAACACATAGGAGCCACTTAAAATTTGAATATTCTTTTCTAATAGAGCAATGTCACACTTATAAGCTTCATATTTATAGCGCTGCCGTCACGTCAAATTGCGGTTACTCTGTTTAAGTTGAAATTAGAGTTGCTGGTGCTATATTTTAAAATACTTTATATGATGTATTCACTTATACCGGAAACTGGAGCTACGTGCATCGGAAAAATGGAACCAGGCTCTTCCACTTATGAAACATGTTTATCAATAACAATCTTTCTATAAAAATTCAACAAGCCTTTTTCTCTTTTACAATTGTCTTATACATTTTGCCATCAAGAAACAACTCTTCGTTCTCTTCAATTTGATTATTGACATGATTGCAACTGCATTGTTTTGATTATTAACTTGACCTCCTTTTTAAAAGCGGCACTTGTTATGACCGGTGAAAGCACTGCTTAAGGCTAGTGTCGTCAGTTTTAGTATATTTTTTGTTGGGACCTTAAATGGCGTCAATTGATTCAGTCAAAAACCCATCTATCCTCAGGCTAAAGCACATTAATTTTAGTCATATTGACCTATTCTACCGACAAATCACCATCCAAATTATCAGGTCGAGGCACGATGTCATTTTTAAAGTATAGTTTGTATTAAAGCTTTTGAAGAAATACTTCTAAATTTCGATCCTCTCCCTTACTCAAAATCTTAATAACCGATTATACAAAATTTTTCGCTTTTTCGTTTAAGCACAGGTTCTTTTAGGCAGTAATTTATACGTTTAACAATAACAGGGACGGTGCGAGAAAAAAGATTACCTAGCCTAGGAATGCCACAAGGTTACTTTATGATAGATTTCTGGACATGCTGAAGTGGACGATAATGAAAACGAAGAGAAGCTAGTCAGCAGGTTAACAAGCACGTCCATTTTTTGTGGGCTTGAATTAAAGTTAACCTGAATTTAAGCCCGGATATAGATTACGCATGCAAAGCTAGCACTTAAGACATATGATCAAAATCACTTTAATAAGCTCATGTTTCATAAGTATAGGGTTGTCATTGTCTTCCATAGAGGCTGCTGCAGGTTAAGTAAACACCTAAGCAGTTTAGGCATCGAGAGCAACAGTCGGTGCAGAAACTACAGAGTATTTTCTAAAGGATCGTATTAACCCATATTACGAAAGAAATAACTATCTTGGCCAGCACCTACTGGAAGATGGGGATATTTCAGTTCAAGCATCGACTGCAATCGTGAGTTTCCTCTTACAATCACATTGAATAATATGTATATAAAAAATTCTACTGCATTCTAGTTTGTTCTTTTCTTTTCTCTCCTATTCTATTATATACTATTCTATTCTTTTCTATTCTATTCTATTCTATTCTGTTCTGTTCTGTTTCATTCTATTCTATTCTATTCTATTCTGCACTATTCCATTCTATTCTATTCTATTCTATTCTATTCTATTCCATTCTATTCTATTCTATTCTATTATATTCTATTCTGTTCCATTATATTCTATTCTCTTCTATTCTAGTCTATTATAATCTATTCTATTCTATTATATTCTATTCTACTCCATTTTATTCTATTCTATTCCATTCTATTCTATTCTATTCTATTCTGTTCTGTTCTGTTTTATTCTATTCTATTCTATTCTATTCTATTCTATTCTATTCTATTCTATTCTATTCTATTCTATTCCATTCTATTCTATTTTATTCTATTCTATTATATTCTATTCTGTTCCATTTTATTCTGTTCTGTTCTATTCTGTTCTATTCTATTCTATTCTATTATATTCTATTCCATTTTATTCTATTCTATTCCATTCTATTCTATTCTATTCTGTTCCACTCTATTCTGTTCCATTATATTCTATTCTGTTCTATTCTAGTCTATTGTATTCAATTCTATTCTATTCTATTCTAATCTAATCTATTCTATTCTATTCTATTGTATTCTATTCTATTCTATTATATTCCATTCTATGCTGATGTATTCTTTTCCTTTGTTTTCTTTTCTGTATTCTTCTATTGTATTCTACTCTAGTTTATTTTCTTCGGTTCTATTGAAGGGATTTCGAAAATTGTCATTTAACAACCAGAAACCACAAACTCTGTTTTGCCATCAATTGACAGATGTTGATGTCGATGTTTTTGTTTTTGTAAAGCGTTTGATTTGAATGAAAGAGGCTTGAAAATGTACATTGTCTATCCAGAAAAAACTTTTTCTCCCAATAAATAAATGGCAATGTTTTTCTAACATCTTTATCTACTTCAAGTAGCAGTAGGGAAAAATGATTTAGGAAATAAATAAGCAGTTCTTTCACCACTGATATTGAATTTTCACAGGAAAAAGAACAAAAATAGTCAGATTAAGATCAAAAGAAAAAGCCTTTTAGTCTGAAAAATCCATGATCTTAAGCCCTGCACTTGAGGTTGGGCAACCTGTGGATTTTAAAATTTACATCATACGTTATTAAAATTATAAAAAAAATCCTGTAAAACATGCCACTAAACAACATAAAGAGTTGTTTTTTTTAAACATAAGTACATACTCTCAACGCTTTTACATAACGATTAAAAGTACAGTTCTGATAACTTGTTCGTTGCAGCAGTATAATCTTTACTATAAAAAAATTTTTGTGTTAATAATTGTTACATAAAAAACCAGTTTTTTGTTCAATAAATTAATTATATAATTACCTATTTATTATTTTTATGAATAAAAAATAAATAAAAAGAATATGAACTCGGTTATGGAAATATTAAATGTTTTGTTAAGTTTTGTTAAACAAATGTTTTATTATCTCTATAGTCAATATTGATAAAATGTTAATTAAAGCAGCTTTAATTGTATAAAATTATACATATTGCTAATTGTCTAAATAAACACAATGAAACAGTTGTGGGTAGAATTTTGCATCTTTGAAAAAAATTTAATAATTAATATTTGGAACTTGTTCTTAAAAACTGTTTTCTATTTATTCCTTCTAAATTTATGTTTTTTTTATTTTAACAATAAAATTGAGATATTCTTGCTTCTTTTGTTAAAGTTTAACTTTATTTCTTTAGGCCTTTTTATAATTTGGTACTCACGACTTAAGCCATTGTAAAATGCAATTTTGTTTCTTGCAGTACAATTACTCAGTCTGGGAGACCACTTATAATCTCAACTTTTTTCATTGTAGTTGTTACCTAAAGGAAGCGTTTTAGGTCAGGGATGACAAGAAGTAACATGTGATCCATCATTTACTAATTTCGTTAATGTTTCGCTTTTAACGTGAAGTCCTTCGAAGATAATCTGATCTAGTTTCAGCAGATCGTAATATGATAAATATGATAAATGGAGCTGGTTTAAATTAATGTATTTTAAATATTTTGGTATTGACCCAAAAAGCGCATTTGAATTAGGATACATAATTGTGTTTTGGATAACGTTTCCTTAATCATTTTCAAATAAAATACTTTGTTATCATCATTTTCTTTCTTTTACTATGCTGGTATATTCCCTATGTCATGTTTATATAGCCCGTCGACAATCTAAGTTAAACAGGTTCTACCGGTTGACACCAAATTCGTAGAATAATAATTAAATTTATTATTTTCATAGCCTTCACCACAGGTCCAAAAGTGAGGTACTCTTTTTTATGTTTGTCATTCTATGTTTAATTTCTATAATATTCATCTCCGATCGTATAAAGTGTATATATTCTGAGTTTTTATGCATAACGGTTAAGCAATGTCCGTCTGTCCGTCAGTGTTCGGATTGAAATTACCTTTGCCAAGGCATAAGATGAGCTGGAAAACACGCCAATCGATCAGATATAGTTTCCAACATTTTGCTATTGAATATCAGCAAGATCAGTCTTTGTCATTCGAGACAGCGAGCAAAACACTAAGCCTGCCTCTAATTTTTTAATATCATTTCGAGCAAATCTAGTTTAGTGAAGTAACTTCAATAATAAAAAAACAACAAATATATGAGGCGATAGAGAACAAAAAAAAAAATAGGAAAAAAAATCAAGTGAAAATATTGGCGCTCCCTCATATTTTTATGGGCCTCCAAACATATGGGTTTCATTTTAAAACTTTTGAAGGAATTTCAAAGGATGGCATTTTTGTGTTAAGTTGAATATAGCAGTTAATTATTTTTGTTTCTTATTTATAACTCTCTGTCACCCAAATATTAGTTTCTTACATATATGATGGAGGGTATATAAGATTCGGGATAGCCAAATATAGAGCTCTTATATGTTTTTTTTTCTAATTTTTCGTCTGACACTTTAAGCTTATTTTCTAAACAATAATAATGAAGCAGTATTCTTTTTATACTTTTGTCTATTGTTAATTACCATCGAAGAGAAATAAATCATTTGTATTAAGACATAGAAACTATAATAATTATTGTGTTGTTTGAAAACGCATAAGTTTCTCCTTTTTGTATGCAATTTTATAGGGCGTATACTTAACAAGTTATTTATACTCATACGTTGTGATGGAATGATTAATGTAAAAACGACTAATAATTGATAATTACACAGAGTCTACAACTCTGATACTGCATTTACAGAGGTCGGCATATTTATTTTGACACCTGAGAAATCTTACCGTTTTAAATTTTTTCAGATTTCCAAAAAAAAAAAAAAACAAAAAAAAAATCCAATTGTTTTTTTAATGAAAGTAACATTTATTTAATACGAGTAACTAAAAACATAAAATCATAACTTCTTAAATTAAATTTGCATTCTATGCAACTAAATTAAAAATTTTGGGAATGGCATAATTATATTGACATATACTATTTTAACTCTTTAAACGAAAATATGTTATTCCAACTTTTGTAATACTTTTAGATATTTTGAATATAAATAAAACGTGTATCACATTCCGGAGACTTTTAGGAACTTAATCGATCGAGTTTTGAATGTATTTTGTTGGTATGTCCTACCACAAAGATTTAACCTCTGAAGTTGTTCGTTCCCTGTTTTTTGTCAGATCTGCGGTTCTTTGGCGCTTTATATATGACCAAACATTCTCAATCACGTTGAAATCCGGACTTTGGGGTGGCCAATCCAAGGTTTCAATGCAATTTTCCTTCAAAAATTTCCTGTTGAACAATAAATGACGGTCCAATCAACCTATCGCCAAAATTAAATGCGCGTTTATTTAAAATTTTTAAATATTGGTTTTGGTTCATCGAACCGCCGATGGGAACTAAGTCTTCCAAGCCTTTGTATGCTATAGAAACCCAGATCATGACTGTGCCACCTCCATGGCTAACTTCTTCGACAACAGGTGCGTTTTTTTCGAGTTTTTTGGTTTAGTCTAACAAAAACTTTTTTCATTTAACGAGTGATATTCGAAAGTACTTTCGTCGGTCCATAAGACGCTTTGCCAGAATGATAGGGACTTGTCCACGTATCTATTTGCGAATCCTAACCTTTTAATTTGGTTCCTTGGGGCTATACATGGAATTGATCTTGCTACATATGTATTAATATTGGCTTTTTTTAGACGTCGTCGAACTGTTCTTTCGCTTATATGACTATCAGAGTGCGAACACTATCATAACGCTGTGGCTTTGGGTGTTAAACCTGGATTAAATTTAAATTTTCTAGTATTTTGTCGATCTTCCACTGCCGTTGTTTTACGTTTTGTTCCTGATCGACGCAAATTAATAACAGAGTCTGTGTCTTTACATTTATTTATTTAATAATAAACGGTTTGTCTAGATATACTGAACTCCTTGGCAATATTTGTTACAGATATTCCAAGATTATACTTGGTTACAATTTCACTCCTGACGGTGTTAGTTAATTCCGATATTTTTCCCATATTTACATAATAGTAATAGAATTTTTTTATTTATCTTTCATCGAATGTTAATACTTAATATTCAACAACGACCGCTTTGTATCAAAGCTTAACGCAAAAAAACAAAATGAGATAAAGTTTTAGAATGACAAAATAATTATGCCGTTACAAATTCGTGTACCAAATAGCATTTCTTCGTTAAGTATGTGAATGGGTAAAAATTTTAACAAAATTTTTTGCATACGTATGCTTAAGAATTAGTGTATAGAAAATATCATGATAACTGTGCTATTATAGAAATTTCAATATTAAAAAACAAAAAAACAATTCTTCACTATTCTTTGTCAAAATAAATATTCCGACTACTGTATATAATTTTAATTAAAAATGACATCGGTTCTTAATGGGTTAAGCATTTTTAACAAATTTTAGTATTTTCTTAAAGATCTCTTTAAAAGCTTAAAAATGATACCCATATTTATATTTAAAAAAATTTTAAATTTCAGAGCCCCGTAACGCGGAAAATATGTGCGAGCGCCAATTTTTTCTCTTGAGGTTTTTTTCTTATCTTTAAATTCTCTATCGCCTAACATATTTATATTTTGATTGGAGTTACTTTGTTGTTCCAAATGACATGAACAAATTAGAGGTGCCTGCTGGTGTCGGAAATGGATATTATAGCAATTACACAGGGAATGGCAAACTTAGATATACCCTTTTTCACTTTTTGCTGTGAAGGGTATAAACAAAACAAACGAAATAATCAAAGGGTTACTTATATTAGAAGGCTAAAATGTGTTACATTAACTTCGTTATTTGTTTATTGTGGGCCCATTATTCAAGATTTTCCAATATATTAATATATATGTGATTAAAATACTGTAAAAGCAACAGGCCTTCTATTAAAATTGAATTTGATGTTTTGGCTGTAAATAGGTCGTTGATCCTAAAAAAACTAATAATAAATGAAATTACCATAAATTTTTTTCCAAGAAAATCTGACAGAATTCTGTCTTAATAAAAAGGAAATCGCAAGAAAAGTTATGTCACTCATTCACTCAAAAAAATGTTCCTGAAAAAGCTATTTTGATCGCACAGAAACTTATTTAATGATTTCATGTAATTGTGTTTTCTTAAAAATTAGAAAAGTAGACAGACTAGTCAGAAAATCTTTCGCACTTTAAATCACCACTATAATACTATTTTAGACAACTGCAGTTATCAGCATATCTATGATTGTAAAACACATCCCTGAGTGGATATTGACTACTCTGAGAATAACGTACAAAAGGCATCCTCCAGAAGGTTTTTAATACTTGAGAAATTATTGCATGGAGACTATTGGCCTTATCGATCTATCGATAGGAAAAAAATTTTTTAAACTTGACAAGCAAATTATTTGAAACAAAATTCTTGCTTTAAACCTTTTTCAATAAAAGAACAGAAATAATTATTTCAGCCGGCCGGTTTTGGTAATTCAGGATTGATAATTTGTTTTTCCTTATAATGAAAGGCTTTTAAGCTAAAACATAAATTAAAAGAAAAAATTTCTGCTTTATTTGACAAAAAAAATTTCTATAACGAAAGCTTAAGTAAGCTTTTACTAAAAATAACTTTAAAGCCAAAACTATTGTTACACTATTTAAAAAAAAAATTATTTTCAAATCGAGCGTCACTTTTAAATGACTTAGTCGCATGATATTTCGAAAGTTTATACTTTCTTTCAACAATTATTGCATAGATTGGGCAAACATCTCTTCAAACTTCCTATCATTAAATATTTTTGTATTTGAATGAAATTGTCTATAAGATGAATACTTTTATTCGGATTATCTTAGTTTTGCTAGTTTTAAAACTCCCAGTATCATGTTTGTATATGAGAAACAGTCGTCTGGTTTATTTAAAATTTGACAATAACACACATTTAGATTAGAAAAGGATTAAAAGTGAAACAAATATTACTGTGCTATTTAATCAGCATAGGAAATCTTAATACGCTTTATATTTCATTAAAATTGATTTAATGTAACATCCTTTCATTCGACTTCAAAAATAGAAGGAATGTATCAATTCGTCTAAATGTTGTTTTTTATGTTTGTGCCTGCAGAACCCAGTCATTGCTGAACCGATTTTTACTTGTTGCTTATTTGTTAATTTTTATCTAAAACAGTTCATTGTTAAAAAAAATTAAAGGGTGTCTCCATATTTTTACAAGTATTATGAACCGTGAAAGGCGACACTTTTAAATTGAAAACTGCATATCACTATAGCTCATAATAGCACAAAGTAAAACAAAAAAATATCTAAAAATTAAAGGGCATCCCCATTGGTCACATAAATGGACCTATATGGGCCTATGTTTCGAATCGTTGTAGACAATCGCTTGAAAATTGTACAGAATATAGATTGTTATAACGAGTATTAATAATCAAAATTATAAATTAAAGGGTGCCCCAATTTAAGGCATATGGCCGTGCTATTGAACACCTTTAGACAAGCGGTTGAGATCTGTGATACTTAAAGTGTGTTATAACAAGTAAAAATTTGAATTTGGAAAGTAGAGAGTGTCTCAATAGTAAATGTAGTCTGATGTATGTGACTGAACTATTGAACCGTTATAATCTTTAATACTAAGTGTGCTACAACAGCAAGTATACAATTTGAATTTGGAGACTAAAGAGTGCCCCTATAATTGATATAATATGATATATGTAGACAGACTGATAAACAACTGGAAACAGACAGTTAGATAATAAAATTATATTTTTGCTAAAAAATGTTTAAGTTATGATGAGAAACGCATATGAAAAAAATCCCTTTCTTTAGCAGAACAAGTGTTTTTCGCATATAAAAAAATTTTCTCCACTAAGATTTTAAACACAACTAAAATATTCTTAATGACAGTGACAATGTTATTTTAAAATAAATAAATATTTATTATACTTTATATTTTGTAATACAATTGACAGCATAATATTTTTTATTTATTTTTCCAAATTATGTGACAGTTATATATACAAAGAATGTTACAATTACTTGATTAAGAATAAACAAAAGAATTAATTGACACCATTGAGATTAATAGAAAAGATAAATAATTAAATATCAAGAGGAAAATGTGCTTAAAAGTAAGTAACGCATATTATCCGTGTTTCGTGAGGAATTTCACAATTTAAAAAAACGTATGTTTAATAAAAAATTAATAAAATACCGCTTCGAAAAAAAAATTATCAAATTTATTATTGTTGGGTTGGTTATTGAGAAAACAGTAAACTTTATTTTTTTTTTAATGAAAAATATACAAACTCAATATAAGAGATTTTCTTATAATTTTCCAAGCCTAGAAGAGGTCAAGGGTGTAAAAATTATTACTTTCCTACGTAAATTTTTAAAACAATAGGGCAGTTCGAATTTATTCAATTTTAATATTTTTAACAATTCATTACAAAAATTTTTTCATTTAATGAATTAGAGTTTTTAAGAAATATAGCCAAACACGCCGGGGCCATTAAAGGCCCTTGCGTCTTCAATCAATAGGAAGCACCGCTACTCGTCCTTACTTTCGCTACCCGCATCTTGCCGTCTCGGCTTGGAAAAACGGCTACTACTCGGCCCGTCAGCCACTGCATTGACGGAAGATTGTCGGCGTATATGACAACGATTTTGCCTACGGCGACGTCGGACATTACGTCGGACCACTTGTTTCTTACCTGCAAACTCAGGACGTAATCTCTCACCCAAAATCTCCAGAACGTCTGCTTGATTGCGGAAATACGCTGCCATCTCCTAGGGTATAGTATTTTCCCGACTCTTCTACCAGAAAATCGCTGGGCTGTGCTCGAACGCTCTCCCGTACTAACAGATGAGCTGGAGTGGGGGCGTCTCCGTCGTTGGAATTTCTGGGGTTGGGGTATATTGGGCGCAAGTTCAGCACGGCATCGATTTCTGCGATTTCTTCCGCTGTTATGAGCGCGGTGCCAACGGTTCCCAACATTAGGCTCTTGGCTGACTTGAACGCTGCCTCCCACAGCCCGCCAAAGTGAGGTGCCCTGGGTGGTATAAAGATTAACTCCATGCCTCTGTTGGCGGCAAACGATTCGGCCTGCTGCAACATGCGCTATCTCGCCTCTGGTGGCGTTGTCTCAATAAATTTTGGTTGGCATCCCTCTCCTGGCTATAAACCTTTTCAGACATAAATAAAAAGAATCTGAAGATAAATCAGTTACCAGCTCTAAATGAACAGCTTTTAAAGTAAAGCATATAAACACAGCCATAAACATTTTGACGGGTGGACGGCCGCGAATTTTTAAAGTTGCATTAATCGGAGCGCAAAAATCTACGCCATATATTTTGAATGGTCGTAGAGATCTCATCCTGTCTGCAGGCATATTTCCCATTATTTCATTCATCAGTTTCGGTTTTTACATGAAACTGTGAATGCATTTGCTTACAACTCGACTGCATTCTTCTTTGGCGTTTATAAGCCAAATTTTATCTCGAAGAAGAGCAACTAATGCTTTTGCTCCTGCAAGACAGTTTTCAAAGTGTAAATAACACAAGTAAATGGCTACAAAATGGCATTTTTTAGGCATTAATAAGGGAAACTTGGCATCGTACGAAATTTCTGCATCGTTCGGCTGCAGGATCTGTAATTTTCGTAAATTTTTTATTTTACTGTAAAATTTTTGTGACTAATTAACTTCAACTCCAATGATAATTATTTAACTTCTTCTCCAATAATAACACTGTACAACAAAATCAAATTTTTTCAAAAATTACAAGGTCCGGGCTATAAATTCTGATAGAGGAGACAAAAAAAAGATATACGTGTATCGGCGTTTTGAAAGTTTACATCTGGATTTCATTTGAGAGGGGGTTAAAGTTTCCCAGCTCTGGCACATTCTTATTGTTAAACGGCATAAGAAACCATGTGACCCTTACATTTTAGGTAAAAAATGTGTTCAGCAAATTTATGTAAAATGTTACGGAGAACATTTTTGTAGAAATGTTAACCCTCTAACTCCTCAAGATATGGGTCTTTTTTGTCCTTCTTTTAAAAAATAGCAAAAAAAGCCATTAAAACAGGGTTTTAGAGGGTAAAAATGTTCCACAAAAATGTTACCCGTTAAATTTTACTATAAGTCCCTGAATACACCAAAAAGGAAAATTTAACCATAAAGTCAGAAATAAGAGGCAACAAAAGAGAGCTTAGGGTTAATTTCGCATTTATTAAGAATTTTGTTTTAAAGCAAATTTGGATAGCATTAATTACATTTTTTAAAAGCTCTAGGTAATTCCACTTCATTATCATACAATGTCCAGCATATTTCAGCGATAAGCGAATGAATGCTTTTACCTTTATAGCGTTCTTCAATGGGTGCGCATGTCTGATGAAATTTTTCACCATGCTCATCAGATTCTGTTGACAACTGGTTCTCAAAGTAATCCATATGGGAATTTAAAAAATGAATTTTTGTTGACATATGAACGCAATAAAAGGTTCCTGTTTCAGCGATGGTTCCATCAACATAATGACTAGGACTTCGAAGTTGTAGCATAGGTACTGGGAGTTCGTCAGAATGCGGAAATGGCAGCATGGCTGGTGGCACAGTTTTGAATACAAAACTCTTTCGCCTATATCTATTCAATTTTAATATGGAAATATTTTGGCACACATAGCACGTAGCGTCATTATGTTCACCTGGATCTAACCACCGCAAAGGAATACCAAACTGCATTTTTAAAAAATAACAAAAAAAAACATCAAGTGAAAAAATTGGAGCTCGCCCATATCTTCCGAGGTACGGAGCTTAGAAATTTTAGAATTTTTTGAAATATCAATATGGATATCATTTTAAAGCTTTTGAAAAGATCTTTAAGGAAATAGCATTAAGAGCTGTTTTTCGGATTATGACATACGTTAACGGATGGTAATTAACAATAACGCATATTAAAACATACGTTATCGTATACATGAACGTACATTTTTTACGAACTGTCATACGTTAACAAAACTTAGTTCGAATAAGATGAAAAATGCAACAAATTCGCTAAAAAAAAGTACGAATTAAACAAATTTAATTTTAGTTTATGATAAAGTTATTATTACAATAAGTTAAATCTAAGATTCATGAATGAACACAAAAATTTGGCAAAAAACATGCTTCCTAGTTGGGCATATTAAAATCTAATGCTAACAGACTATGGGATGAGCTTTCCAAATGTATGGACGCACTAGTACCACCAGTTAATGATGTTATAATTTTAAAATAGGAAATTCGCAATTTATATTTTTGCAAGAAAATATTTATATTTATAATTTTGGCTGATCAAAAATAGGTATCAAGCAAAGAAAAAAGCTTTTTTTTAATTTAAAAACCAGAATGAAGGAAGCCTTTATGAAGAAAAGCTGCTGGTGCCAAATGAAGAAGTGTTAAATGAAGCAGCAGTCCTTGAATAGAGCGCTATAGGCAAAAAATCGGTTTTGACCTTTGGAAACAACAAAATTTGATAAACTGACCAGCCTGAATACTCTTTCTTTAGCTTTAGAATATTTTAATTTCAAAACTATTGTGACTCATTTAAAAAATTACGATTCGTTTACAATCGTATGTCATAATGCCATTTAGTTCATACGATTAACGTATCACGTAATTTTTTTTTCGTACGATTGTCGATACGAACACGGATGTAACGATTCCACCCCTGATTTATCATAAAATTTAATTGCTTTTTCAAATTTGTTATTCTAAATGAAACATTTTCCTTTTAATTTTCGATTGAAATTTTTTTTTATATTTAACTGTTTTTTTTTTTTTTGGTCTATGGACATTCTCGAATTGGTTTTTTCTAAAACAGATTTTTTAAAACCACAATTATTATCCCTTTTCACTCGTAATAAAAGGTATATAAAAGGGCAGTAAGTAATAACAATTTTCGTAAGATAAAGGTAAAAGCATTCATTCGCTTATCGCTGAAATATGCTGGACATTGTATGATAATGAAGTGGAATTGCCTAGAGCTAAAAAAAAATGTAAATAATGCTATCCAAATTTGCTTTAAAACAAAATTCTTAATAAATGCGAAATTAACCCTAAACTCTCTTTTGTTGCGTCTTATTTCTGACTTTATGGTTGAATTTTCCTTTTTGGTGTATTCAAAGACTTATAGTAAAATTTAACGGGTAACATTTTTGTGGAACATTTTAACCCTCTAAAACCCTGTTTTAATGGTGTTTTTTTCTATTTTTTAAAAGAAGGACAAAAAAGACCCATATCTTGAGGAGTTAGAGGGTTAACATTTCTACAAAAATGTTCTCCGTAACATTTTACATAAATTTGCTGAACACATTTTTTACCTAAAATGTAAGGGTCACATGGTTTCTTAAGCCGTTTAACAATAAGAATGTGCCAGAGCTGGGAAATTTTAACCCCCTCTCAAATGAAATCCAGATGTAAACTTTCAAAACGCCGATACACGTATATCTTTTTTTTGTCTCCTCTATCAGAATTTATAGCCCGGACCTTGTAATTTTTTGGTGTGTTGTACAGTGTAATTATTCATCAATCAACTTTAAATGGTTATTAACTGGCCACTCGGTTTTCTCATTGAGGAAAAATACCGGGCCCGTGAACCATGTTGAGTCATTGAGCTCATCAACATTACAGCCCCTTGAAACGATGTCCGCAGGATTGCTCTTTGATAGAACATGACGCCACGTAATTTTTTCGGACATTTTCTAAATTTGTACTACAAAATTCGCTATAAACGTCGAAAGGGTTGATAAATGAGTATTTATCCAGTGAAGTGGTATTTCTGAGTCCGTCTAAAAGGTAAAACTTTCAACATTGCATTTTAACATAGTACTAACTTTAGCCCATAACTTAGCTAATAAATGTGGTGCGCATAGCTCAAGCCGCGGTAGCGACCTAGTTTTCAAAGGAACGACTTTCGATTTTGCCGTCAGCAGATGATGACAAAAACTATATTCACTCTACTTCGAATATAAATGCAACAGCCGTACGCTCTGATTGATGCGTCTGAAAATCCATCAATTTAGTGACAAGATTCTGTAGTAGTCAAAACATACCGAGGAACTTCAATAATATTAATTTTTTACAAATTGCCCTTAAAATTGTCCCAGGACGTATAAAGATTCATAGGAATCGATTCATCCCAGACCAATTTTTGTAACCAAAATTATTAAAGTAAAACTTTTGATTTGACTACAAGTGGGCACAAAAGCCCAAGAGGGTCAAACAATCTGGCGGACATGGAAAATATATTTCGCTTTCTCGCCTTAAGTGTATGAAATGAATCATCTAACTGATATTTGAAAACATCTGTTTTTGGTAGCCAATATGTGTCTAGCGCTTTCGTAAAATCCTCTATATCGTGAAGAGTCTTCGTTACTACTGTAGATTCATTGTTCGATTCATAGTCAGAAACCCATTTTGTAAAGTTTAACCCAGCTGACTGCAATATTTTAGTAACGTCTCTACATATGTAATTAAGTTCCTGAATTGAATCTGCTCCAGTTAGCAAATCATCGATGGAAAAGTCTCTACTGATAATTTTAGATCCAATTGGAATAATTGTAATCTTCTCTCAGACTCAGGCTGTAGACGGCTTAACATTTTTCTTACTAGCCTGCCTTTACGGAAAATAAATTCCAAAAATTATTTTGCTTCTTGAAAATAAGAAATTTTCGAGATCTAAGCGGATTAAGCGACTTCTTAATCAACAAATATTTTATTATATCAATTTATTTAGTTACACAAAAAATATATTTGTTTAAATTTCACCAAATTGTTTTCTGGGTTATATTGGCAAAAATAAAATTATCTATAAACAAACCAATGGAATTTAAAATTTAAATGCTGCAAAACTGGCTTATACAAATATCTCGAGGTTGATTTTTTGTTTAATATGGCCAACAATTCTTTTGAATATATTACAAAAATAAATTTTTCTTGTGCTCAATCTTCTAGCTTTTATTTACAGTACATTAAAATATAATTTTATTAATTATATTACTTTTCAGTACTTTAGTAAAATATTATTTTTTTAATGTGTAAAACTATTTCACTTCAATCACTTTTAAAAATGTTTGCTGGGTTGCCAACTTTTTATTCTGCTGACGTCACAAACATATGTGGCTGTAATGCTAAATTTAATGTAATTTGAAGTCGATCACAATAAAAAATAAATACTTTTTAAATTTTCGAATTTATTAACTTTTTTTCAAGATTTTTCTAAACTTAATTTTTGAAAATTTGCTTCTTAAATTTATTGTTGATTATTTTTTGACATTTCGTATAATTTAACTGAATTTTATTAATTATTCTTTCTTAAAATTGCTATTAAAATTCCTTTTATTCATATTTAAGTATGTATTGAAATTGTTTTCACTTTAAATCGTAACTAAGTAACTTAATTCTATTTTTACTTAAATTGACGATAATTTTTATGGAGCTGGGGCCTGTTTCACTTAACTACATTTCTACAAGCTTGCAAGGTACAATTATAATTCTAACTCTTGCAAGTGCTGATGAATTGTGTTTCATTAACATTTTCATAACATTTAAAGCATTCTGCAGTTGTAATTTACAATTTCTACAATTACAAATTCCTGTATATATTGTGATATTTATTTTACAATTCTTATTTATTATTACTCAAAATGCTAAAATATCGTATAAAAACGTAATTTAACACATTTTATTAATTTTACATTAATTTTTAAATAATGAAAAAATAAATGCCAATTTTTATTAAAAATTCAACAATTTTTTTTATTCGCACTAATTCGTATTAAAAAAAATCGCTAACTTTAATTCAATTTCTCATTCACTTGTAACTTGTAAAGTTTTTTCTGAGGATGTTTGTCGACCCTTAGCTTTTATCTTACAATTCTACAAGTGTACAAGTGCAAATTTAGTTTAGTGAAACAAAACCACTTGTAGAAATATGACTTGCAGACTTGTAATTTGTACAATTCTTTTGTAGCCACAGACTTGTAATTGTATATTTATGAAACAGAATTATTCACATGCTCACAATTTTACGGGCAAAAACACTTGTAATTGTGAACTGGTAGCTTGGCGAAACAGACCCCTGGTGGAGGGTATTTTTTCTTTTTCTTGTTCGTACTGGGATACCCGCGGCGCTCACTGGTGTCTTCACTCAAAATGTCCTTATTTGGTAGTTGATGTCCTTAAATTCAATCCTATGAGGTGCTTTCTATTACGAATGTTTAAATCTGCAGCCTATGAGTTTCTTTTTGATTTTCAGGGATCCTTTTACGTTGGGCGCTAATTACTAATTTATAAATTTGATTGTTACTATTTTACTAAATTACTTACACATTAAATTAATTACTCTATGTTAAAATATGCTTACGCGAATGACTTGCTTTGTTACCGTATGCAATAAATTAGTTTTTTAACCGCCTAGAATTACGTCAGCAATTTTTGATAAACAAAAGTTATTAATCAGAAGTTATGTACATACATGCATACGAGTACATCCATATATGGTAGAACATTTAAATTTTGTGTTTTGTTTTTTGAATTTTTTGAATTTGTTTGACAAATTTGTTTGGTTTATTGTGTTTTTCTGTTTCCTGATGGCGAAATATTGAAAAAATAAAAAACAAAAATCAAAGTCGATGAAAATGTTTCTTCTAGAAGTATTCCCGACCCCATCAGTTCTTAACATATTTTATAAGATGCATCTTCCATCAGTAATTCTAATATCTATTCTGTATTACTTTTTTGATATTAAACATATGACCTGAATGAACTGATTCAAGTTGTAAAACAAAATTAGTTCAAGCCGATCAAGTACTTAAAATTGAGTAAATCAAGAAGAAGTTCGTATATTAATCTGTAAATATACTTATAATCAGCGTTGTCAGTTGTTGCGATAAAAAATTTCATATAGCAAAAGGCGAGATTCTAGGCGGTATTTAAAATACTTGGCTAAATTTTTGGCTACTTTTTAGATTTTCTCTAGGATTACATCGCATTAAAAAAATTAAAAATTCTGGCAGTTTTATTTTATATATTTTAAGGTTGACCTAAAATGTATGTATATCGGCGAATTAACGCAATTTGCTTTGAGTCCTATATCTGTATGTGTCTTTTTATATTCCTTGTTATACAAATATACGGCATTTACATTATGCAATTTTTCATGCAACTAGCACGAAACTTTTGTTTGGTGGTGATGCAAAAGGGGTAATCAATATAGCATGGCTTCAGTTTAGAGGGGATGTTTATGTTGGTTATGTTTTGTTTAAAAGAACGAATATCAATGCAACTTATCAAAAGAATTTTAAAAAAATTGCATCAAAAAACTGCATAGTGTAAACGTGGACATATATATTAATTTAAAAGTTAAAAGTCTAATGACATCGGCTCTTAATATGTTAAGAATTTTTTAAAATTATTATTAATTCCTTAAAGATCTAATGAAAAGCTTTTAACTGAAACCCATATTGATAATACAAAAAAATTTTGAAACTTAAAGGCCCGTAATTCGGAAAATATGGACGAGCGCCAATATTTTCTTTGTTGTCTTTTTCTTATTTTTTAATTCCTTATTGCTGCATATATATGTTTTTTTCTAATTTCAGTACTAAAACTTTTAAAACTCTCTTCCTGGGTTTTTCAGAAACGATGTTTTAAAGCAAACATACATAGACGGACGGACGATTTATAATACATAAATAATTCGTCACATGTAAAAGGACCCTAACTCGAATATGTACGAAATTGAGTTTTTTTTTTGTAGTTTCAATACATTTCACACTTATGCGCCTTGACACAAAGTTTGAATGCAATATAATCACAAATAACGGTTTTACAAACATTTTCATTTCAAATATTAATTTGTGATAAATACAGTTTCTATTATATTTTTACCTTTCTGTGAAACCATGATTATGCGATTTAGACCTTTCTAGTTGAGACCAGCGATTTATATCCAAAACTGATGATTTGTCTCTACAGAACATAAAGATTTTTTACTGGTTTTAAAAACCTTAAACAATACTGTTCTTGATTTGTAAAAATGTTTTGCTTTGTTATTATAAAGTAATTACTACATAAAAATGAATAAAATATTTCGTTAACAACCTTCAAAATTCTGCAAAATTCTTATATATTCATACGTTAGTATGTTCATCCATTTAACAATTTCATACAAACATCCATAGCAGCTTATTAAATATTTCATTGAAAGAATTTAAGTTTATACTGGCACAATTGACAACTTTCCTTAATATCTATTTTAGTTGTTTCAGCTAGAGAAATAACGACTGTCTGAAAGAATTAAGGAAACTTTTTGCAAATTTCAATTAAATTATAGTAAACTTTTTATTGCTTAAACGAATACATATGTATTTAATGTATGTGTATGTGCACATGTATAAAATACTGTAACACCTGTAAATAATAGTATTAAAATTAAAATTATTGTTATCAAATTTTTGCATTAAAAATGGCTTTGAAAGCATTTAGAAAAATTTTTGTAATCTTTAATGCACAGTGCGCAAAAAAGTCTTAGTTTAAAGGTACAAAATATTTAATAAATACTGCATTGCATAATCGTAAATACAATAAAATTTTCATTGCTTTTGACATTGCTAATAAGGGCAGATATCCTTAAAATCTGACGATAAATAAACCTTTAGCAAAGGTAATCTGGGAAAAACATTTTTATACTGTCCTGAATAATTTAAGCAAAATGAGAAAATCAAAAAGAAAATGTATTATTTGAAATCTTTATTATGTTAATTTTCTTTAATTGTGCTTGAAAAAAACGAAAATAAAATAGTCACTTAATGGTTACTGTGTTTTTGTATCAAAGATTTTTCAGTTTTTTATTGTCTTTTTGATTAATTAATTTATTAAAGTTCTCATTTAATCAATTTGGCTTTTGATATAAGACCCTTAAGTTTTCTAAGCAAAATTTGGGTATAATCCACTTTAATTTTCCATTTTTTTTAAATATTTTTGAGCATGTAAAAGACCTTTTTCATTCTTTTGACTATAGCGTTGGAAACTTTACCTGTTGTTATGATGGCAGTGTCGTCTGCGTACAATGCAACTGATTGGTCTTTGAGTATTTCAAAATCCGATGTATATATTTAGTACAAAACAGGTGATAACACCGAGCGCTGGGGAACTCCCGCAGGAATATTGCGCTCCAATTCCAGTTTGTATGGTGAGCATTTAAATCTCCGAATATAAAATAATCAGTTGTAGCTGGGGTTAAAATGTTTATATCATTAATAAAGTCATTTGTATAATTTGAAGAATAAACAAAAGTAAATCTTATTGGTCTGTTATTTATGGTAACTATTGACTGCAATCAAAACCCCCCACCATGTGTAGTACGGTCTTCTCTATAGACTTTAAAGTTTCTTAATTTGAAATTGTGATTAGCTTTATGGAATGTTTGGATGTAACACAAGTTCAAGTTCTATTATCGAGGCTGGAGTCGTTATGCCCTGGGCATTCCAATGCATAACATTTAGGCTCCATATTGACTTTTTATAAAACATATCTAAGCATATTTCCAAGCACTCTCATTTTATCGTACTTGGTTTTGCATTTTTCTAATGCGTCTAAGGCTTCGAAATAAATATCTAAAATTTTTCATTTGACAAATTATCGTCTTGTTGAGTTCTTTGTTTTGACAGGAGCATGAGAAACATTATTTTGACGTTTACCTGATACTTTTTGAGAAGAGGATGGCATCTCGTAACCCCTTGCCTCATCCCGCATATCTTCTGATAAAATAGAAACAAAGTCGTCATGACGTACTTGTCTTACTGGTCGCCTGCTATTAGTAGTTCTTTGTCGGAGCTGTAAATATTCCTTTCTTGAAGGACAGTGAGGATCGTCAGCACGGTGATTAACATTTTTAAATTTCTTTTTAATGCAATTGAAACATTTGTATATAAAAGGACCATATTCTGTTGTTTTATTAAGTTGGCAGTTTAAGTAATATTGGGCTCTACCACATCCTATACAGGCTTCAGCTCTAAAACAATCTGAAGATCCATGGCCTTACATGGCATATTTAGAGCATTGAGTAGGACCTCTTGACCTACGTTGGGGACTTCTGCAGTGTACTACAATACCGTAAACATATTTAATCTTAATAATCTCCCGCTTTGTTATCTGACTTCGGTTAAACTCCATCATATATAATGCATCGTCAGGGTTTGAGCGCGTAGTTGTTATTTCTTTTACGTCGACCAATTCTATGTTGAATGCATCTTTAAATTCACTTTTTAAGGTTTCTAAGCTAACTTGTGGTAAACCGAACAGCATAAACTTAAAGCTTTTATTGTCTTTTATAGGATAAGTGAAAAATTTCATCTGGGGAAACTTTAGTTTATTTACAGTTTCATCATACTCAGCTTTCGAGTTCGGTATTAATTTAGCTGTATTTAGACTTAGATCTTGTGTTATCAAAAGAATTAAAAGAAAAAATTAAACTATTTTCAAATCGGCTTTTGAAAAATGTCGCACAAACGTGCAACATAATATACAGTCGACCATTAAAAAAAAAAACTCTCACAAACAGAAATTTTATTATTATTCTAAATAATAAAAATCAACCATAACGAAAAATCATAATTAAATGTTATTTGTTAATGTAAAGGACAAATATTTAGTCAATCTTATAAAAAGCTGTCATGTATACGTCATTAATAGCCATGACGATTTGTTACAGAAAATCATTTTATTATTATTTGATTTCAAAATCTATTTTAATTGTTCACAAAAAAAATTTATGAAAGATTGTACAACGTTTAATAATTATAACATTTTCTAGTGCAAACAAATCCTCTTAAAATAGTCTTCAAATCTTAATTAAAATTTATGTTTCTTAAGAACATTTTTAGTGCACAATGCTTGTACTCTCATGTTTCAACTATCATAAATACTGCTATTGTACATTTGCCTTTCTAAGAACAAAGAGTTATTATACCCTTCATCACAAAAAGTGGAAAAAGGGTATAACTAAGTTTATCATTCCGTGTGTAATTTCTACAATAACCCTTTCCGATTCCATAAAGTATATATATTGTTACGTTTATTTAAATTATAAACGTTTAATTTATGAGTTCTTTATTTGCAAAATAAATAAACACACAACTTTTAGAGTTTTAATTAAATTACACTTTATTTAATCAAGTATTTGACAACTATTCGCGATTAATAATACACGCTGGCAACTTTGTTGTACCACAAGATCTTAACTAGATGACGCTCACAATACGAATGAATCAGCACGTATTGGCGTTGCTTTTGTATGCCCTATTTTTAGGCGTTCTTGAATGTTCGAGAATTTCTACCGCCATCTATTGCGTAGTTGAAAATGCTGCGTTGCCACTTTTATCTCAGACACATTAGTGAGCATTATTATTTACTTCTAGAACCTTCAATCATTATTTAAAAATACATGTTGTGTATTTTTATTTAGTTGTTATACAATGCAGGTGTGTGTATGTTTGTGTATTGTGTTTGTTTAGTCATCGCTTTATGTTAGTTGTTTTTGTTTTGCAATAAAGATGTTTTATAGAAACTTCTGGCTTTGAAAACAAACACAATAGGTCATTTCGTTTCACTTTCTTGGCGTCCATTATTTTAAGATCTTTTTATGATTTTAATAAAGGATCTTTGTAACACTGCCGCCCACTTAAGCCTTTTCGTCCCGAATAGGCTCAACATTACCTCTGCCATATTTAGCCGCCGGTAAACCACGTCATTTAATTTCTTTATCACCTTGTACGGCCCCTCCCAGTGGGTTTGCAGTTTAGGGGATAATCCTTTCTTGCGTTGCGGGTTAAATAGTAGAACCTTTTGTCCTTCGGTAAATCCCTCCGTGTTTGCTGCTCGATCATATCTGGCTTTCATCTTATCGCTGGTCATTTTAATGCGGTTACGTACAAGCTCATGAAGCTCATGCAGTTCTTCTTGTTCCTGGAGAACGTTTCCATTGTCTTCGTGAACTTGTCTAGGTTTAACACCAAATTCTAAATCTGCTGTCAGTTTTAGTTCTGTTCCAAACAAGATTTTTTCTGGACTACGTGAGGTTGAATCGTGTACAGCTGACCGGTACGCCAGTAAAAATTTGGGTATATGCTCATCCCAATCCTTTTGGTGTGAACTGACCACTTTTCTGAGATATTCTTCTAGGGTACGATTGAATCTTTCCACCATTCCATCAGACTGTTGATGCAGCGGTGTAGTTCTCGTCTTTTTAATACCGTAAATGTTACACATCTCTTTGAATATAGCTGATTCAAAATTTCGTCCCTGGTCTGAATGTAGTTCTTGTGGAACACCGTATCGACACACCCAATTGTTCACAAGGGCGTCTACCACTGTTTTGGATTCTTGGTTTGGAATGGCATACACTTCGGGCCATTTGCTAAAATAATCCATTACCACTACTACATATCGGTTTCCAGCAACACTAACAGGGAATGGACCTGTGATATCAATAGCTATCCGCTCAAAGGGTGCACCTGCGTTGTACTGTTGAAGTTTGCCACGACTTTTTCTTACAGGACCCTTGGCCTTTATGCACTCTTCGCAATTAACTATCCAATCGGCTACGTACTGTTGGGAATCTACCCAGTAAAATCTCTGCTTTCTCTTTTCCAGAGTTTTTGTTATACCCATATGACTACCGCTGGAACCGTTATGGAACTGCTTTAGTATCTCATTCCTTTTGGATGTTGGCACGACAATTAAGTGCGTTGTAGTTTTGCCATCTGTACTTTCCCAGGATCGATATAAGCAGCCATCTTCTACTTTCAGGCTATACCACTGGGCCCAGTACGTCTTGGCTAGTTGGCTCTCTGCCGATATTTCATTATGATTCGGTCTCCTGTTGTTTTGCTTAGCCAATATAATTTTTTCCAAAATTGGTCATTCTGGGCCTTCGACCAATCTTCCTTTGACCCAATTTGGGTAAGCCGAACATCAATGACACACTCCTTTTTTTCTACTTTTGTGCAGTGCTTGCACTCTACATTGCATGGCCGTCTTGACAGGGCATCAGCATTATTGTGGTTTCCTCCTTTTCTATGCACAATACTAAAGTCATAGCTCTGCAAACGTTCAACTCAGCGTGCAAGCTGGCCCTCAGGATTCTTAAATTGCATCAGCCAACGTAATGCAGAATGGTGCGTCCTTAAGATGAAATGTTGACCATATAAGTACTTGTGGTAATGTTTAACACACTCCAGTACTGCTAAAAGCTCTCTTCGTGTAACGCAGTAGTTTCTTTCAGGCTTAGAGAGCACCCTGCTGTAATAGCCAATGACCTTTTCTGTTCCATTAATTTCCTGAGAAAGTACTCCTCCTATTCCATAGCCACTTGCATCCGTGTCCAATATGAATTTTTGTCCAGCTATTGGATAGGCGAGAACTGGTGCCCTACACAAAAGTTTCTTGAGCTCCTGGAACGCTGTTTCCGTTGCTTCACTCCAGTGGTATGGTTGCGACTTCCTGGTCAACTCGTGCAAGCTAGCAGCCACTTGAGCAAAGTTTGGCACAAATCTCCTGTAGTATGTGCAAAGCCCCAGGAAACTACGCAGCTCATGAAGATTTTGTGGGCGAGGCCAGGTCTTTACTACCAATACTTTGTCTTCATCAGTTGACACTCCCTCTGCCGTTACACGATGCCCTAGGTATTTGACCTCCTTTTGAAACAAAGCACGTTTCTTAATACTTAATTTTAATCCTGCAGCAGTTATACGCTTAAAAACTTCATCCAGGTTTTTGAGGTGTTCATCAAAAGTCTTCCCCATTACGATTATGTCATCCAGATACACTAAGCACGTCTTCCAATTGAGACCCTTAGGCACACGTTCCATTAAACGCTCAAAAGTAGCTGAAGCGTTGCAGAGCCCGAATGGCATCACCTTGAACTGCCATAAACCACCACTCGCGCTAAAGGCAGTTTTCTCCTTGTCTTTATCAGCTATCTCTACTTGCCAATAGCCGCTCTGCAAGTCCAAGATAGAGAACCATTCCGTTCCAGCCAACGTGTCTAAGGTATCGTCAATTCTAGTCAACGGATAACTGTCTTTCTTGGTGACATCATTGAGCTTCCTGTAGTCAACGCAAAACCTGGTACTGCCGTCCTTCTTCTTTACTAAAACTATTGGTGAACTCCACGGACTCGAGGATGGCTCAATGACTCCGTTCCTTTCCATTTCGCTGACAAGTTCTTTGACCTCGTTTCGCTTTGCTAGGGGAACACTTCTGGGTGCCTGTTTTATAGGCCTCGCTTCGCCAGTATTAATTTCATGTTTAACAACTGCCGTTCTACCTTGGCTTTTATTATTTAGGGCGAAGACGGAGGCATGTTTTCTCAGCAACTGCTTTGCTTTGTTTCTGTCAGGAGGTGTTAGTCCTGCCACCCATTTTTGCACCTGTTCTTCTAATAAATCTCTTTCTGTGGCTGTTATTTTAGGACATACTGTATTCGCCGCACAACTAATTATGGCTTCTGCTGGCTCACATCGACCCATCTCAAAATTCCTGTTAATAGTTTTTTCGCTATTGGACAGATTAAGTACTCTCACTGGAACTTTGCCATCGTCGCTGATTTTCACGAGGGCTTTTGCTGTTATCATATCGTCTTTTAGTTCTTTTGGTTCCACCACCCACAACCGATTATCCTCACAATCTGTCTCCACACGTGCCCATACTATGGTTTCCGCCTGAGGTGGTAATTTCTGACGTTCAACGGCAAATAGCTTCCTTACTGTGGTCTTGCTGTCATATCCAACATCCAAGGGTATCTCTACATTGCGCCAGATAATTTTTTGCTCGCCCATGTGCAGATTAATACCGTGGGCTATCATAAAGTCTGCACCAATTATAACTTCATCCACTATATCGGCAACAACAAATACATGGTCTGCACTGATGTTTGCTATAGTCAGTCTTACCCTGGCTCTTCCATAGACGGTGGCTAAGTCGCCAGTAGCAGTGCGCAGTCGTACATTATTTAACGGCTCCACCGCCCCTTTTACTAGATCGGGCCTTATAATGGACTGAGACGCTCCTGTGTCTATGGTGAGGACTTGCTTTCTTCTGTTAATAAGACCGCTAACAGTTAAGTTGCTATTTTTCTGTTGCACAATCGAAATGGAGATTGTGGGGCCATCGATTGTGGGAGCTAGCACTTGCCCCTTAGTGCCAGCTCGATTTAGTTTAACGGAGACTCATGCGATTTGGTGTTATTGGCCTGCTTGTTGTCCCTTGCTGGCGAAGCAGATCTTGATCTTCTCTTTGCGGATCTACAGTTGCGCTGAAAATGACCGGCCTTACCGCATTTAAAGCATTTGGACCGAGATTTGCCCCTTTCCTCCTGCATTATTTCTTTGAGCATCTCCTTTATTTTGCTCCTTTTGTCTCCGTGGTAACACGCATCAGTCTCAAGACATCGCACCTTGTACTCCTGTGGCTTCGAGATAACTTTTGCGGTCTCCTGGGCTAGCGCGTAAGAGATGGTTTCTGCAATGGATGATTTTTGCATAGCACAAACCGCATATTTAACATCTGGATCCCGTATGCCATTCACAAAGGCTTCAATCTTAAACTGATCCAGAAACGGGTGATCTTCGCCTGGATAAGTCAGCTGCACCAGACGTTCAATTTCCATGGCGAAGTCTTGCAGCGTCTCATTTGCCTTCTGAACCCTGCCTCGTAACTCCATTCTGTAGAGTTCTCTTTTATGCTCACCACCGTACATACGTTGTAAGGCTACCATTATGTTCTCATAATTATTTCTGCAACCGGCTGGTAAGCTTTCGAGTATCTGTGCTGCTGCTCCCTTTAAGTCCAGAATTAGCTCAATAGCTTTTTCTTCATTGTTCCATCTATTTTTGCTGGCCACTGTTTCGAACTGGAACTTAAAAACATTAAAAGGTGCGCTGCCGTCAAAGCTCGGGGTGTTAGTCTTGCTGCCATGCTCAGAGATAACTTTCACCGTTCCCTCTCGAATTTGAAGTTCGCCAATCTGTACTTTTAATTCATGTAATTCTTCATTCACTTCTCTCTTTAGGCCGCACAGTTTTTCATCAAACTCGCTGACCCTCTGTTCTACGATGTTCACTCGTTTGTCGAAGACTTTTGATATTTCTTCAAATTTCTCATTTACCTTCACTAGAAGCCTTTCTCCGTTGACGCTAGAAATTTCTTGCATTGCCTTAAAGCTGTCTTGAAATTTTTCTTGAAGCTTCAGGTTGTTTTCTTCTAACTTCTTCATCTGGTTTTCCTGCTTCTGATTGTTTTCTTCTATTTTCTTATTCTGGTTCTGGTTGGTTTCTTCTATTTTCTTCATTATAGCGGCAAACATTGAATTTAAGTCTATAACGCTGTTTGTTGCTGGCGTACATACTTCAATCTCTTCCTTTTCGCCTTTTTCTCCAAATTCGTATTCCCCAATATCGATACCACGCTGCTTAAATTCATCTATTAACCGCTTTTGCAATTCCGCTTTATTGCCTGCTGTCGGTAGATTTAACTTACTCAGCTCCATTTTTAGCTGCTCAACTTTTAGCTCGTCTAATTTCATTGTAATTATTTATTTATTATTTTGCAATTTCACTTCTGACACCAGTTGTTACGTTTATTTAAATTATAAACGTTTAATTTATGAGTTCTTTATTTGCAAAATAAATAAACACACAACTTTTAGAGTTTTAATTAAATTACACTTTATTTAATCAAGTATTTGACAACTATTCGCGATTAATAATACACGCTGGCAACTTTGTTGTACCACAAGATCTTAACTAGATGACGCTCACAATACGAATGAATCAGCATTTTTGTAGTACTACTGGCAATAGTATATATTTATTTCCAAAAATTTTAATGATTTACATGTTTTCTTAAAACTAATTTTAATTAATTATTTATTCATTACATACTAGCGTGTTTTTGAAGGACTTGCCAAGATATTTTATAAAAGTATTTGCAGCATGGCCGCTTATAATAATATTAAAGTTAAGATTACTGTAGGTACAACATTTGTTTTAAAATTCCCCAAAAAAAGGTAAATAGGGAGGCATTTGTGCTTAATTCTAATATTAAACTTAACCTTATAGTAAGGCAAGAAAGAAGAAAAAATAGCGTTATATACAAAAGAAAATAAAGTTATATACAAAAGAATAGGAATAGCCTATTGGGCGGTGTTATACACCATATTTTCTATATCTAAGGTATTTATTCTCCTATGGTAATATAAGAGGTTTGCACTTTCATATAGGAGGCCAGCTCCGTTCAATGTCATAAGGTCTATCGGTGATAAGTAGTTAGACAATCGTATGGTCCTCAGATTGTTTGCGCTTTCAAAGCACTGTCCAAGAAGACTGTTTTCAAGGGATTGAGCCCTTTAAAGAAATTTTATAGCCGACCCTACCATATAAGAGTCAATTCTATCAAAGCCTATTGCTTTGTATATTGATTTGCAAGATGGCTTGCGGTAGATGCCATCAGGTTCCTGCTTACACCGTAGGTCAAGGCAAGTGACCATAATTTTCCTCTCCCATTTCCTTAGCCTTTCCATCTGAGCAGAAGAAATTCTGGACCAGACTGGGAAGGCATAGGATATGAGAGGTCGAATTATCTGGCGATAAACAAGGAATCGAATTTTCCTATCGAATCCTCCCCTATATCCAAGAATAGATCGATATGCGGCATATGCACGCCTGCCGCGCTCCAAGACAAAGTCTATGTGGCGATAAAACTCAAAATTTTCATGGAAAATTACACCAAGGTATTTCATCCTGTCCGAAACCCTGATCAGTTCGCTGCCTATACTAAGAGTTGGTATGAAAGATCTGCTATTGGGATATAAAAATTTACGATTGCCCTTTATCATAACTGCATCAGTCTTATCCATATTTAAGTGAAGGCGCCACTTACCAAAGTAGGGCTCCAGTCGAGTCAAGTAGTAGTTCCGTTTACACTACGAGCGAGGGGCCCAGAAGCTGCAATGAGTATATCATTTGCATACATTAACAAAAGATCGCCGTCAGCCGGTTTAGGTATATCAGCCATAAATATATTATAAAGTACAGGGCCAAGCAAGGATCCCTCTGGTACTCCAGCACTGACAGATTTTTCAATCGATCGAGTTCTGCCTATTCTAACGCCAAAAGTCCTATCAGATAGAAAATTAGAGACGATTTTACACACACTTTTATCGAAGCCCATGTCCATCATTTTAAAAACAATGCCATCCTGCCAAGTGGTATCAAAAGCCTTGGCAAAGTCCAAGCTAACCGCAATTGTAGGATATCTTTTGTTCAGACCTTTGGAAACATAGTCTGAAAAAACCATCAATGCATGCGAGGTTGAGTGTCATTTTTTAAATCCAAACTGACAATCTGGAAGAATATTGCAGTCTGATATTTTGTCCGTGATCTTGGAATGAATAAAGAATTCTAATAACTTTCCAAAGGGAGATAGGAGAGAAATCGGCCTATAGTTGCTGCTCTGCCTTGGGTCAGATTTGGGTTTCAATATCGGAACTATTAACGCCCTTTTCCATGCTCTCGGAAAGTATCCCAAATTTATTCAGTGGTTCATTAGAATTGCCAGAAATACTAGATCAGGAATTTCATCCCAACCACTCGATTTTTTGTTTGGTCTTCTCCTTAAGGTTTCGCCAATGGTTTCTGCTTTAATCAGCTGGCTGTTGTCCTAGCCGCTACCATCTGCGGTCGTAGTCCTATCAAAAACATTCATAGGTGAATGAATCGCCACGTATTGGCGTTGCTTTTATATGCCCTATTTTTAGGCGTTCTTGAATGTTCGAGAATTTCTACCGCCATCTATTGCGTAGTTGAAAATGCTGCGTTGCCACTTTTATCTCAGACACATTAGTGAGCATTATTATTTACTTCTAGAACCTTCAATCTTTATATAAAAATACATGTTGTGTATTTTTATTTAGTTGTTATACAATGCAGGTGTGTGTATGTTTGTGTATTGCGTTTGTATAGTCATCGCTTTGTGTTAGTTGTTTTTGTTTTGCAATAAAGATGTTTTATAGAAACTTCTGGCTTTGAAAACAAACACAATAGGTCATTTCGTTTCACTTTCTTGGCGTCCATTATTTTAAGATCTTTTTATGATTTTAATAAAGCATCTTTGTAACAATATATATCCTGACTTCTTATACATAACGAAGACAATTAAGCGATGTCTGTCTGTCCGTCCGCGTTAGTGTTGAAATCAAGTTTGCCACGGCGCAAGAAAAAATTAATATGTCAATCGATCAGATATAGTGTCAAAAGGCGGTTAAGAAATAAATAACGAGTAAAAAAAAAATTGGCGCTGGCCGAGTCAGGGTCATCTGAAATTTTCAAAATTTTATTATAATATCAATATGAGTATCATTTTAAAGCTTTTTGAGAGGTCTTTAAGGAAATGCTAAACTTTTTAAAAAGTGCTTAATACATTAAGAGCCGATGGTAGTTTTATGTAATATAGTAGAGAAGAGTAAATGAATCCTTCTTTTTTTCAAAATCAATTCAATTCAAATAAATGGGAAATTAATTGCAATTATTTTTTAACAAATTCATTTAAAGTGGAAAAGAATTGCAATTTATTCCAAAAATTCGTTTGAATTGGAACGCCTTGCAATTCATTTTAAACAAATTTATTTGAATTGACTCCAATTTCATTCAATTCATATATTTGTCTGGTTTGGATGTGGATCTTTTGATGGTGCCGTAGGGACCTCAATCTGATCTCTGCACATCCTGTTTCCAGGCAACACAATGGGACCTTTGGGACCCAAGTGAGTCGGTCTTTCTTTTTGCCGACGGCCTGTGCAACCTAACCTAACCTATATTTGTCTGAAAAGAATTATTTACAATTTGCTAATTCAGTGCATAAATTATTCGTAAATTAATTAAAAAATGAATGATTCATTTACAGCTCTAATGTATAGTACGTAAAATTTTTGTCTTATATGGCATTTACACTATGCAATTTTTTACGCAACTAGCATGAAATTTTTGTTTGTTTGTGAAGCACGAGGAGTAAGAAATAATGCGTTGCTTAAGTTTTGATGGGATGTTTATGTTGCTAATGTTTACTTTAAGATAACGCATAACGCTGTGGCTTAAATAGCAAATTGAGATAAAAATGCCTCAAAAAATTGCATAGTGTAAATCTGGACTTACTTTTAATTTCTCTGTCACCCCAGTATTTGATTTTTTGAAAGGAGTTACTTCACTAAACTATATTTACATAATAGTTGAAAGGTATATTAGATTCTGCATGGCCTAATATAGCGCTCGTACTTGTTTTCGTTCACTTATATTTGCTTCTTATCCTTCGGTCACTTGTTAAGTTAGTTTTTAATAAATAAAAGAAAAATATTTTATTGTATAAATCTTGATCTAAGGAAAACATTTTTTATACAAAAGGCCAGACTTTTATATAACGGAATTTTCTTTTTATAAACTTGTCAAAGAAAACTTAATGATAAAAATAGCAAAATTTTGGTGTGAGAACATATTTTTTGCTAATATTTCACAAATTAATCTCTTTTTATAAAAATTAAATGATAATAATATGATTTAAATGATAATAATAATACAAAATTTATTTTTCCCAGCCGCTGTTGTCCTTGAGGTCATGGTCTAAGCAACAAAACAATGAAATATTATTATTTGTTCAAAACATTTTCTTTTATATGTATTTAATCCGTTTCATTTTAAGCTATCTCAAGGCTATTAAGTTATTAAATATAATCAAAAGAAAAACAGGTGAACAAATTCAATTGTTTAGTAAAAAAAAGTTTCTAAAATTCTGACTCAAGCTAGAAATAAAATGAATTTTATTTTTGAATGTAGAGAATCGTAAATACCCGCTTCCTATGATTCTTTAACTGTCTAAAGTGTAGTGGCATATTATAATCATGTAATTAGTTGGTGCTACACTCTATTATATTGGTATAAGTTAACCCAACATTTTGTTTTGTTTCTTAAACTATAGGAATCTGAAAACTTTTTAGTTACGGCTAAACTAAACTGAAAAAAAATTAACGCAGGTCGTAATCTATGTTTGGTATCATTTTTACAAAAATAAAGAAAATAAGCTAATTTTTTACAAAACCAAAGTACTGGATAGCCAGCAATCGGTTTTTTAAAGAAAAGCAAAAAGCGTAAACTGGCTTTTGGAGGTAGTACTAAAATTGATCATATTTGACGGAGAAGTTTTTTGGTAGAACACTAGGCTTCTTTGTATATCGAACTCCCTTTGAGGACTAATGAAATCCTATTCATGAAGGCCATACCATTAACTTTTACAAAGGCTCTACCAATACATCTAATAACCAAAATATTGGCAGCTTGAATGGCGGTCACCACTGAACATTTATGGCTCAGGGAATTTGTTTTAGACGTCCTGGACTACTGCAAAAATGTACTCTTTACCTTTTCTTAATAAAAAACCTACACTTATCTATTTTGGATGAACTAAACACACTAACCGCCCCCCGCCCCCCAGAAATCATATTTCTGATGGAATGGAGATGAAACTGCTGAAGGATAGATACATTGATACCTTTGGTGGTAGCCCGTTCCCTGGCTACATTAAATGAATTGATGACAATTTTCTTTAGCGAGCAGAGGTAAGATAGCAAGAGGTTGCAGAAAACTTTCTCTTTAACACTTAAGCTCATTTCTCTTAATTAAGATGTTTGAATGTAATTTAAGTAACTGAACTAAAGAAGTAGTAGTGAAATGGCCATATGGATATGCTTTCCCCGCAGTAATACATTTCATTTTTTAGTTTAGTTTAAAATAATAAATAGTTCATGAGAATATCATGAAATATTTATATTTGAAGGAATCAAGCACGAATAAAGTAAATTAATTAAATTTTATAAGATTCCGAATAATAAATTTTTCATTTTGAAGTAAAGAAGTTTAAAAAAATTCATGCTTAAATGAACTAAATTAAAAATTCTCCAACCATAGACTAAAAATCCTAGTTGTTAGGTCTTTGTAGACTTTTGCATCTAAACTCCCTATTTGGCCTCATGTTCATGAAAATAACTGAAGATTTTGCATTTTTTAACATATTCACATAAAAAGAGAGGTTCCGTTCAAAAAAAAAATTCTAAACCGATGAAACATAAAAAATTGGAAAACTTTAAACAAATATACATATTAACGGTGTCCTGTTTTAGGATCTTATTACCCCGCTCCTGAAACATTTGTAAAGCGCAAGATAAAAGCATAACAGCAACAAAATAATTCATTCCAACTTTAAATTATAACAATGAGTGTTTATGCTGCATATGAGTCGTGAATAATGTCAAAGATAATAGTCAAGAAAGCTTGCGATTACCCCAACTAGCGTATATTTAATTTGTATTACTCATACCATGACATAAATAAAATTGATACCTTCACATATCTGCACTAACTTAGATACAAGTTTTGTTGTGGTCGTAAAAACTTTGAATCTGTTTTAGACTATAAAATATCTTATAAAATTGAATCGAATCACATTTGCTTATAGAACGTCATTACTCAAAAAATTCATTTGAGATAATCGCAGTTTAAGTTTTTGACTTGTTCTCACCATCGATAAAAATATCAGAATTCTTAAGTTCCAAGTCCCAATTTTCACGAAGCAATTCTTATTAATAAACTTATCACTTTTTCTTCTTTGAACTTGCCTTGTCGTTTTCACAATTCTCAGCTTATTAGCTTATTGTTTTAGCGGTTCAACAACAAACAACAACAAAAAATTTCAATTTGTGTATAAAAACATACAACATTTCATGACCTAAAAATTACGAATAAGAAAGCAAAACGAATTGAACGAGTACATCATCTTGTGTACTCGTTTCTTTTCCTCTTGTCGCCCTCACCTACAAGCTAAAGGGATAAGCCGATAAGAATTGCCTAGTGAAAATTGGGACCAACTACAATTAGTAAAATGACTCGTAACCCAGCAAAAAATTACCTTACATTACCTTAAAAAGTACTTGCCATACAATGACTTACGTTTGTGATTGCCATATTTTGTTACTCGCTTACAAAACACATTACATTAGTTCCCAAAAAAGGAAGTAGTAATGGAACTAGTTCTTTATGTTTAAATAGAATACCTTAAAATACATACTAATGGTTCTATTCTATTTAAGAAAACTTTCATTAATTATATATTAAAGGGGATGACTTGGGTAAACCATGTGGAATGCTTGAATTATGACGTTATTGCTATAAAAATATATCCACTACTGTGTTAAAAATTAAAGTTTTCCTTTATTTATGAAAAGAAAAACAGAGTTTTACTTGATAAATTTTTTCATAAATTTTTCACAGCCATAAATCAAAACAAACAAAAAAACAAAAAATAACGAATGCAAAAAGTCGACAAATTTTAAAAAGACCAAATTTTCGTATGTAAAGTCACATAACAAAATGTGACGATGTTTTATAGAGCAATATAATCTTCATCTTATGAAGTTTATTCTACAGCTCAAATGTGTCGTTCTTATTGACAAACAAGGTTTTCAAATGTGAAATAAAGTAATGATTTATAGTTTAGTAAAATAACTCTAATCAAAAAAGCAAATATTGGGGTGATAGAGAATAAAAAAAAATTTTAATAATGGGCCCATTCATGATTATTTGCGTCACTTATGTGGACACCTATTAATTTTTTTTTTTTTTTTTGCAAACAAGAAGCCAAAATCGATTTCTATAGAAGATAGAAAAAATTGCAGCACTTCCTAAATCCCTACATACGTCATCAGCATTCTTTGCATTTCTTTAAATAACTAATTTTAAAACTCAGTTTAGGAAGAATTTTCATAATCAATCACAATTAATTTTTTTGACAAAGTGTACATAGAACTCATAGCGACATATAATTTTTGTCTCCTTCATTAGGTAAGAAAACATTAACACTGACAGAGACTTAGAAAATACATATTGTTAATGAGCATGCCGTGTTTAAGAGTTAAAATATTGATCGAAAAAAGAACAGAGTGCAAAAGGAAAACAAGTGACCCTTGTGGACAATATTCAGAAGTTATTTTTGATATAAACAAAAAAATCAAAAGAAAAATTAAGAACAATAAATATTTTAAGTTGAATTGTAATGTTCGGCGTGAGGTCCTCTTTGTTAATAAATTAACAACAAAATAACTTTATTGTTTTTATTTATTTTTAATATTCCAATATTTCGACCAATTTTGTTGGTCATCTTCAGGGAAATATGAATATGACCAACAAAGTTGGTCGAAATATTGGAATATTAAAAATAAATAAAAACAATAAAGTTATTTTGTTTTTAATTTATTAACAAAGAGGACCTCAACCGAACATTACAATTCAACTTAAGAGTAAAAAGGTCTAACAACAAACAACTTACTTAATAAATATTTTATGCACAGTTGAGTTTTCAAAAAAATTATTTTGGCCTTTTATATCATAAACAGCGCTAACAAATTGTACACAGTTCAGTCTTATTAAAAGGCGCTTAAAACATAGTTTTACAGTGAAGTTGTTAGTAAAATAATAAGTCGAATATATTACATAGCGCAGTGTTATATACAAACAAAACAACAACAATAACCTATTTGTCACCATTTTATTTTCTTGCAGTTATTCTGAACTATTATTCAGTGGTTTTTGCTTCTGATAAATAAATATTTAGTTATGTCAACATTTTTCACTGCAGGCAAAATGCGCCATATTTTAAATCATAGAAAAGTATTTGAAAATATTTTGTTGAAAAACCTTTTCATCGCGCTATTCATTTAAGTTTTACAGTATTGTTTAAGCAAAAACAAACATTTTTTTATTTGCTAAAATTTTAATTTAATGCCTAAATTTATTTTATTTCTCTATTTTTTGTACTTTAATTTTTGCAAGTCTCTATATGTCCTATTATAGACGAACAGTTGGATAGATGTTGTAGGTAGGAGCTTGAGCATTTCGTTGTTAAATACAAATTTAGGAAGATGAATTGCTCCATTATTAAATTAATTTATCTTTCAACTTCTTCTACTTTGAAAAAGTTTTGCAACAATTTACCATATTTTCTTTTTGTTTCTTTGTTCTGTTTAACAGTAATTGCAAATATGCAGCATGTTCTGGTTTTTAGTTCCAGTGATAAAATTGTTATTAAAACAATAAAAATAGAACATAAAACGGACTTTTTTCTTTTGGCACTATAAAAAACCCGAATATGATTAAGGGCCAAGATTCACCATCATACACAATCGTACGATTTAATCACACAAAAATCTGACAGATTTCTGTTTGCTTCAAAAATCGTTTCGAAATGGCCTCGTAGGTGCCACACTATTATACAAAAAAGATGCAAAACCAATTGGTTTTAATATTTTGTTGTTTTTTCTCCTCATCATCTAAAAAAACGTCACACCTGAACACATAGAGAAAAATATTTTATGAATCATTTCAAAAGATTATAAAATCGTACAGATCTGTCAAAAAGTTTTTCACACACATACACTTTTAATCAACACTATCATACTTTTTGAGCACACATGCAATTTTTGACATAACGTATGACTGAGTATGATAGAAAATCCTGGCCTTAAGCAACACCGTTCTTCATTTTCGTGTCTTTATTTACTTGTCTCAAATAAAATGTATAAAAATTGGTTAATGTTTCCATTCCGCAATTCTTTTGAAGATTTTTATTAACTTCTACAAAGGATTGCTTTTAGTATTTCCTGTCCTGCTTGTTTAGAATCTAGAGAAATAATTGCATTCCCAGCCAAGACAAGTTTGTACTAATTTCTTTTCTAATAATACTATTATTCAAACATATTTGTAAAGCTTTCTTTGCGCAAACTGAGTCTTTTGTTATTTCACTGCAATCGGTAATGTTTAAATCAATTGTGTAAAAAGGAGGAATTAACATCATTGCTAATAGTTTTCATCCGACTGCAAAACAGAGTTAAGCTGTCTGTCTGCCTATAACGGTTTAGAAGTTTGTTCATATATATCAAATTATATCAACTATTGGGACACCCTTTAATTACCAATTCCAAATTTTATCACGTTGAGTGCCATGTGTACCGCCGGCGGTGCACACTTTTCTTTTAGTAGAGCGCCATGTATACCGCCGGCGGTGCACAGCTGCAGTTGACTTCAGTTTAATATATTTTCTGTGTCACTACAGTAATGCTAAAAAATATTATGATATGACACCTAGATAAGTATATTTTATTTCACTTTGAGAATTTTTACTGTATCTTTTATTTTAGATTAATTAAGAGCGAAAGAAAAATTATAATTTTATTACAAAGTAATAACTCCAATAATTCAAGATTCAATGAATACAAAAAAAAAGTAACAAATGGAACTTCAAGTTTAATAAATAAGACAGGCACTAATGCGTTTTGTTAAAACAGTCTAGACAAAGAGGTTGGTTGCCCTCACATCCATTGCAAAATCTTGTGGCTTTTTTAATTTTTTTCACTGCCTCCTTTCGACCGTCTTTCTTTTTTATTTTGATATAACATCTGCTACAGCATTTTCTAATTATTCGATTTCTCTCATCTCTGATCTCATATTTTTGTAAAGAGTGAGGCTTACGACTGAAGTATCCTGATGCTTAATCTGGTGCTTCACATTTATACAACACCAAACAACGGCAGTGCTCAATAGGAAGTCGAAAGCTATCTTGTGGTACCATCGAATAGTTTTACGTAAGAGAAATAACTACCCATTTGCTCTGACAAATCAATGCCTTGTTTTGCTGAATTGTAATCGAGAACCATTTGAAGCTTCTTGATTACCTCATTGTTTCTATTCTTTTTTCGAGTGGAAACAACAGTCAAGTTATGCTTGTTGCTTAGCATGAGTACATCTATTTTATCTCTCCGTTTCATTACTACGATTCCCAAATACTCACGACCGATAATATCACCTCTCTTTAGTTTTGCTCCAGTAACATCTTTGGGGTTTTCAAATCCGTTCTTTCTTAAAGTTCCAAATAAATGCGCATTGTCCGTGACTTGCAAGTTATTTCCGCTGGAAAAATTAATGCATTTTAGCAATAGCTAAAATCTGTTCCTTGACATGATTTGTGGGACAAACGAGTTTTTGTAAAAGTTGTCCTTACTCCAATACATGTGGATTGATGGAAATTTTAATATTTCCATATGCATCACAAGTCCCAGAAAGTGTTTTATTTCAGAAACATTTGTGGGTTCCCAAAGTTTCATGCGAGACTTGCGGGTCAAACGAGAAGATTAAATTTTGTTACTGGCATTCAAGTTTGTTTGGTTCACTGTCAGCTCGTAAATGTCTTCCGTTACCGCAGCTTTGAAAATATCTGCTGGATTTATTGCATTGTAGTTTATATAGCTTATTACTGGTGAAGCGATCTCCAGACATTTCCTGGAACAATACATACGCTCCTCTTCACTAGAAGTTTCCGAATTTTGTGAAATTTTGTGCCATTTTCTATCATCCCGGTTTAATAACACTGTCCCACAAATTAAGACTTTTTGAATGGAACAGAATAGCAACCCCATAATTCTGAAAGGGTATGTGAAGTAGATCATATTTGTAGAACAAACTTATGGTCCATCACGTCTGAGTTTTTTTTTTACAGTGGGTCAAAGTTTTCATTTTTTTGTTGAAAGGAGCATTATACTGTATGAAAAAAATGCTGTAAGTTAATGTCTGAGAGAATTCTTATGGTCTGAGTTATATTGTGGAATTGTATGAGGATTATTTTTGTGGAAGATCTTAACCCTCTAACTGGTTCCTTTATGGGTCAATTTGACCCTTTTTTCGGGACAATAAAAAATATCCTTTAAAAAAGGACATTTAAGGATTAAAATATTGTACGAAAATGTTTGCCGGAAAATTTCAGTGGGGTCACCGAAGACACCACAATATAACTCAGACCATAAGAGTTCTCTCAGACATTAACTTACAGCATTTTTTTCTTACAGTATAATGCTCCCTTCGACCAAAAAATGAAAACTTTGACCCACTGTAAAAAAAAACTCAGACGTGCTGGACCATAAGTTTGTTCTACAAAAATGATCTACTCAACAAACCCTTTCAGAATTATAGGGTCGCTATTCTGTTCCAAAAATGCTGTTTCAACTAAATAAGAAATTTAAATAAAATTCCTGACTCATGACACATTTGAAAAATGTCTCCCGATTATTCTATTATTCAAAATATTATTTAAGTGCCTAGTTGCTTCCAATTAATTGGTCGTACATTATTTAGTTAAATGTGTTTAAATGCTTATATTTTATTTCTCTACCTAGAATGGTTTAAAAGTCAAGGTCATATAGTCAAACTAACTAACACTTAGGGGGACAATCTTTAACTTTAAATTTTATGTTTTACATTTCTGGTTATTTCAGACATAGAAAACATATTCTGTAACATTTTCTGTATAATTTTCTATGCGTAACTGCAACGATTTAAAAGAAACGGCCATACACATATCTGTTCTTGTGATAATAAATTTGTTGAAATTTTGTATGTTTTTTACGGTTTAATAGACATGTGAAAATCATGTGTGTTTTAAGGGATCATTCTAAAATTTTAAAAAATTATAAACTTTTTCTAATCTACAAGCATCAGCCATAAATTAAAAGCATATAAGAGTGCTATATTTGGCTACTCTTCTCCATATACGTAAATCCACCTGAGTGAAGTAATTCCAATAAAAAAAAAACATTTATTGGGATGAAAGAAAATTATTTCTTTAAAGACCTTTTGAAAAGCTTTTAATCTTGATATCTTAAAAAATTATGACTCACAATCGCACTTTTTGGTTAAAAGTTCAGATGCCTATAACTCGAAAAATATGAGCAAGCGCTAATTTTTTTACATGGTGTTTTTATTTTATTTTTTAATTCTCTATCACACCATTTATTTGGTTTTTCAATTGAAGTTGGGTCACTGAACTACATTTGTTACAAATATATGGAATAATTAGATGCAGGCGTGGTATTTTGCCCGCTGACTCGAAGGACATGTACCGATCTTTCTGATTTTCACTAGCAAAATTTTGGAAACTATGTCTGATCGATTGGAGTATTTTTATTTTTTTTTAGCTCATCTTGTGCCGTGGCAAAGCTGATTTTAACCCAAACTCGGACGGACAAACGATCATCGTTCAATCTACTTATCTACGCATTTGAACACAGAATATATACTCTCTAGAGATATCCTTTTTCCACCTATGATGAATAGTATGAAAGTCAAAATCAGAAATGCTTGACTTATGCGGGCACAAATATTACAATAAATTTAGAGAAGTTCAACACCGACTCCTTCCTTAAAGTCGTTAAAAATAAACATATGGGGCACGCAGTTAAAAAAATATATGTACATTAGCTGTTCCTGGTGAGCTTCGCTATGGAAAAAGGAATAATTGTCCCACGTCCACTATTTATTTAATATTAGCTATTTCCGGTTCGCTTCACTACCACATCCAGCTTCTTACTTGACTATTCACTATCATAAGAAATACGAGGGCTGCTCTATATATTTCTGGCCTAATAGTGAAAATGCGAATATTTATAATCAAAAATGGTTTTATTGTTTTTCAAAGTATTCTCCAGCATGATTTATACACTTTTGCATGCGCTCAAACCAGTTGTCGAAGCACTTTTTCCACTCCAATTGCGACACCTCTAAAACATGGTTTTTGAACACTTCAACAGCTACTTCTGGCGACGAAAATCGTTGACCACGCATTTTTTTCTTGATGTGCGGAAACAAGAAGAAGTCATTAGGTGCCAAGTCAGGGCTGTACGGCGGCCGGTCAAAAACGCTCTGGTTTGAGCCGATGTGTGAGAGCTCGCATTGTCATGGTGAATAATGATTCGTCTTCTCTTGTTGGTTTTTCGAATTTCTCCGATGACTTCGGGCAAACAAATTTTAGTGTACCACTCAGAAGTGACCGTCCTACGTTGCTCAAGCAGAACAGTCACCACATGACCAGTTTTGCCGAAGAAACAGGCGACCATACGGGCTCATACGCATAGATCCATGATTCGTCACCTGTGACGATCCTCTAAACGTCTTTTGAAGCACCGCAATCGTATTTTTGCAACATTTCTTTGCACCAATCGACACGAGCCTTTTTTGAGCGACTTTCAAATTGTGCGGGATCCAACGAGAACAAACCTTTTTTACGGCCAGATGTTCATGCAGTAACGAATGTATGCTGGTGGCAGAAATGTCCAAGGATGTCTCTATCTCTCGCTATGTCGCATGTCGATCTTGCATTATGAGTTCACGCACGGCATCAATGTTCTCTGGCACAACAGCCATTTTTGGACGACCTACACGGAATTCGTCTTTGAGCGAGCTTCGGCCACGATTAAATTCATTATACAAATTTTTCACATTGCTATAGGATGGTGCTTCATCGCCATACAAAGATTTAAGTTCATCAATGCACTCTTGTCGTGATAATCCACGTCGAAACTTGTGAAAAATGATGGCACGAAAATGTTCACGAGTTAATTCCATTTTTTTCTATATTAATTTTTTCAAGTCACTGTAAGCAACACAAATAATGGTCGTACGTCAAAACGTTTTGAGTACGATTATGCTTAAAAATGACAAACTTTCCAATGGAAATGTCAGATTGCACTTGGCAGCACTCAGTGTTGCCAGGCCAGAAATATATATAGCAGCTCTCGTATTGGTCTACTGGTATAGACAGCCAGTAGGTCCTATTTAAGAGCAATTCGAGGCACTGTGTAATATATTAAAGCCTTGCTTGCAGTGGGGATCTACTCTGAACAGGTGAGAAATCCATCGAATTGGTTTGGATCTTATTTTGTCTCTCATCTAGTTCCTACATAGCTCTATATTAGGACCTATCTGTGTTTAGAATTAATTGGTCGAGACTTTCTTTAAATTAATACAGACACTATTTGAATACAAAAATACCCTATTTTACCATCAGGGCAAATATCTGTATTTTAAATTTTATTAAAATTGGCTCAGTTCTTTAGTCATGACTGACGCAAGCACAAACAAACGCACAAAGAGAATATACAATAAACTGTAACGAGGTTATTTCTGTACATGAAATATTTTTTTGAAAATTTTTATGTAGATGTTGATAGTAATTGATATGGAATACAAAACATCTATTTTTGGCGTTTTTGGCTGTCCACCTGTCTATGTTTTTGTATAAAATTTTGCGAGGAGGGAGGTTTTTGGTTCAATTATTAAATACTTTATTATGTCATTTTATAGAGAAACTAGAAATATAAATGTGAAATGAAAGAATACTGAAACAAATGTCAGCACATTTTATTTTTTTTTCTATTTGGAAAAGTTTTCAAACTGTTCACAGAACTTTGGAATAACTATGTACTGAGAATTAAAAACGACACCCAAAAGAGGGCGGCCAAAAATTATGAAAGTAAATGTTAGAATGTAACTGCTTATTTTACTTTTTTAAACTATCTGGCTAGTTGATATCGAAATGTGTTCTGAAAATGTTAACAAATTTATAGTGGTTCAAAGTTAAGGTTGGTGTACAGCATATAAAATTTATGGGAAAATATCAAATTTTATAATACTGTTCGGTTTTTCCTTTTTTTTTTTAACAAACGTACGGATTCTTTTATTGCAAATACGACTGTGGCTCATTAAAAATTCTTTATTCTATCTTTGTGGCTCTATCTCTGGCTATAGTTCTTGATCCTACGATCTTGTAAATCCTATGGTCGTATTTACTAAACATGCGTTATTATTACTAACGCAGCCATCCAGGCTAAACTACTGTGTTACTCTGACGAGACATGAACTACTTGATGCCTTGTTTAGTAACCTTAACCATTCACAGGCAACTGATTTTCGCACGCCTTTTTTCTAAGCCAGTCATTCCCTTTATAGCCACAACACACGTCTACCATACACTTCCCTGCGCTAACCGCTACCGTTTGCACTTTTTATTATAAAACTTGTCTTGACAATTATCTGTTACATTTATATTAAATTAGACGTTTCCACTAAATAATCTGCAATGGCTTCACACTATAATTGTCATTTGCTTCGCGGGAAGTTTGTACTGCTGCTTCTGAGTTTTTAATTGCACTATAATAACACTGTACAACAAAATCAAATTTTTTCAAAAATTACAAGGTCCGGGCTATAAATTCTGATAGAGGAGACAAAAAAAAGATATACGTGTATCGGCGTTTTGAAAGTTTACATCTGGATTTCATTTGAGAGGGGGTTAAAGTTTCCCAGCTCTGGCACATTCTTATTGTTAAACGGCATAAGAAACCATGTGACCCTTACATTTTAGGTAAAAAATGTGTTCAGCAAATTTATGTAAAATGTTACGCAGAACATTTTTGGAGAAATGTTAACCCTCTAACTCCTCAAGATATGGGTCTTTTTTGTCCTTCTTTTAAAAAATAGCAAAAAACACCATTAAAACAGGGTTTTAGAGGGTTAAAATGTTCCACAAAAATGTTACCCGTTAAATTTTACTATAAGTCCCTGAATACACCAAAAAGGAAAATTCAACCATAAAGTCAGAAATGAGACGCAACAAAAGAGAGCTTAGGGTTAATTACGCATTTATTAAGAATTTTGTTTTAAAGCAAATTTGGATAGCATTAATTACATTTTTTTAGCTCTAGGCAATTCCACTTCATTATCATACAATGTTTAGCATATTTCAGCGATAAGCGAATGAATGCTTTTACCTTTATCTTACGAAAATTGTTATTACTTACTGCCCTTTTATATACCTTTTATTACGTGTGAAAAGGGATAATAATTGTGGTTTTAAAAAATCTGTTTTAGAAAAAACCAATTCGAGAATGTCCATAGACCAAAAAAAAACAGGTAAATATAAAAAAAAATTTCAATTGAAAATTAAAAGGAAAATGTTTCATTTAGAATAACAAATTTGAAAAAGCAATTAAATTTAACGTAAATCAGGGGTGGAATCGTTACATCCGTGTTCGTATCGACAATCGTACAAAAAAAAATTACGTGATACGTTAATCGTATGAATTAAATGGGATTATGACATACGATTGTAAACGGATCGTAATTTTTTTAATGAGTCACAATAGTTTTGAAATTAAAAAATTCTAGAGCTAAAGAAAGAGTATTCAGGCTGGTCAGTTTTTAAAATTTTGTTGTTTGCAAAGGTCAAAACCGATTTTTTGCCTATAGCGCTCTATTCAAGGACTGCTGCTTCAATTAACACTTCTTCACTTGCCACCAGCAGCTTTTCTTCATAAAGGCTTCCTTCATTCTGGCTTTTCAATTAAAAAAAAAAAAAACTTTTTTCTTTGCTTGATATCTATTTTTGATCAGCCAAAATTATAAATATAAATATTTTCTTGCAAAAATATAAATTGCGAATTTCCTATTTTAAAATTATAACATCATTAACTGGTGGTACTAGTGCGTCCATACACTTGGAAAGCTCATCCCATAGTCTGTTAGCATTAGATTTTAATTTGCCCAATTAGGAAGCATGTTTTTTGCCAAATTTTTGTGTTCATTCATGAATCTTAGATTTAACTTATTGTAATAATAACTTTATCATAAACTAAAATTAAATTTGTTTAATTCGCACTTTTTTTTAGCGAATTTGTTGCATTTTTCATCTTATGAGAACTAAGTTTTGTTAACGTATGACGACAGTTCGTAAAAAATGTACGTTCATGTATACCATCCGTTAACGTATGTCATAATCAGAAAAACGTATTTTTACGATACGTGTTGTACGTTCACGGATGTAACGATTCCACCCCAGGTCAATTTGGATGTACAAAATAATGTAATTAGTAATTGTGGTTGTTAAAATTCCACAAATTTGGGAATGTCCCTAAATAAAACCAGGTACTAGAATAACAAACTGTTAAACCATTTTTACAAGTGATATTTTAAATACTTGAAAAAGCTTTAAAATATTTTCTATAAATTATTTTAGTGTTCAATCAACGGGGCCATTCCTTCCATGATTGGCAACTAGAACGATTAACGATGGTGTTAACTATATTCAGCAAAGGATTATTTTACTAACAGATTAGTAACGATAATTTCTACATACAATTTACATTTAAAACAAAAACCAAAAATATTTGTTTTCAGTTCCCGATTTGGATATAAATTATGTGAAGAATACTTAATTCTATGAAGTAGTGGTCCTACGAATTTATTATATGAGTATTCCCCCTGAATCTGTATTTTTTATAATCGTAAAATAATTGTTTTCAGCCAGAATAATGATAAAACAACACCTTATTGAGGCTATAAATACATTTTCAATTACTTCGCAAAATTATTTCTCCCCTTAAAGATTGTAAATAACAAGTATAAGTAAATCTAGTTCAGTGAAGTAATTCCAATAAAAAAGCAAATATTGGGGTGACAGAGATTTAAAAAAAAAAATTGGTACTGCATATATATTATTTTACATAAAAATTTCATCAGCTCTTAATGATATTTCCTTAAAGATCTTTTCAAAATCTTTAAAATGATATCCATATTGATATTTCAAAAAATTGGAAAATTTCTAAGCTCCGTACCTCGGAAGATATGGGCGAGCTCCAATTTTTTCACTTGATGTTTTTTTTTTCTTATTTTTTAAAAATGCAGTTTGGTATTCCTTTGCGGTGGTTAGATCCAGGTGAACATAATGACGCTACGTGCTACGTGTGCCAAAATATTTCCATATTAAAATTGAATAGATATAGGCGAAAGAGTTTTGTATACAAAACTGTGCCATCAGCCATGCTGCCATTTCCGCATTCTGACGAACTCCCAGTACCTGTGCTACAACTTCGAAGTCCTAGTCATTATGTTGATGGAACCATCGCTGAAACAGGAACCTTTTATTGCGTTCATATGTCAAAAAAAATTAATTTTTTAAATTCCCATATGGATTACTTTGAGAACCAATTGTCAATAGAATCTGATGAGCATGGTGAAAAATTTCATCAGACATGCGCACCCATTGGAGAACGCTATAAAGGTAAAAGTATTTATTCGCTTATCGCTGAAATATACTGGACATTGTATGATAACGAAGTGGAATTGCCTAGAGCTAAAAAATGTAATTAATGCTATCCAAATTTGCTTTAAAACAAAATTCTTAATAAATGCGTAATTAACCCTAAGCTCTCTTTTGTTGCGTTTCATTTCTGACTTTATGGTTGAATTTTCCTTTTTGGTGTATTCAGGGACTTATAGTAAAATTTAACGGGTAACATTTTTGTGGAACATTTTAACCCTCTAAAACCCTGTTTTAATGGTGTTTTTTGCTATTTTTTAAAAGAAGGACAAAAAAGACCCATATCTTGAGGAGTTAGAGGGTTAACATTTCTACAAAAATGTTCTCCGTAACATTTTACATAAATTTGCTGAACACATTTTTTACCTAAAATGTAAGGGTCACATGGTTTCTTATGCCGTTTAACAATAAGAATGTGCCAGAGCTGGGAAACTTTAACCCCCTCTCAAATGAAATCCAGATGTAAACTTTCAAAACGCCGATACACGTATATCTTTTTTTTGTCTCCTCTATCAGAATTTATAGCCCGGACCTTGTAATTTTTTGGTGTGTTGTACAGTGTAATTATTATTTTCTGTTATACGAATGACGGAAGGTGGGCTCGAACTTACGACCTTTTGTTTCACAGCAAGCACCTCTACCAACGCAACCATTGAGGTTGCTCAGCTTTTGTTAGCTAATTGTAGTATTATTCTATACACATCATTAGTGGAAGTAACTTATTCACTGCACTCATATGGAAACAATAACAGGGGCTGCCAGATATTATTTTCATAATAATACTAATACTAAGAATTTAAGTATTTCAATGTAAAGGCTACCAGAATTTGCAACAGAGTACAACCCTGTGATGTTTCTTTATATGTATATATAAAACACTGTTTTTGTTGTTTACAAATATTGATCATAAATAGCGAATTATTTGTTGAATTAATTTGTATATTAAGTTTGAGTATAAAGTTGCGGTTTTGCAATAAAACTTAATATTGTTATTCCATATAAGGAAGCAAATACAAGTGGTAGAGGCCGACCAAATTTTTATTTTGAGGAGCGTTCAATGGGAACAAAGCAAAAGCGAGTGAAAGAACTTTTCAATTGTCTGATTTTTTTTTTTTTTTTTTGCAAAAATGGAAATATTTTACATTATTACTTAATATATTAAGTTGAATATTTTAATCTTATCGAATCGCTAATTACTAAATTAATATGTACAATTTGTAAATTTAGGTTGTACGGGAAAATTCTTCTTTTCTTAGGAAAAATATTCATGCCAAGTTTAAGCACCTTATTCTAGCAGCTTATATTTTTAGCCAAACGTTGTACAAAACCGCGGCACAGTGACTCGAGGGTACTACACATATATCTCATCAATTTTGAAATGCTTATTAATCAGAAGTCGAGTTGTAAAACATTAATGAAGGTTGGTGTTGGTTCTACAAGTTTTTAAAATTTTCGCAAACATACCCATTGTAATAGCTGGTGTCTTAACAGCTAAAGTTCGTAAAAATACGCTTAGAGTTTGTTAGATAAATAAATATAAACAATTTAGTAGAAGAAACGAAATACGCAGGTCCTAGATTATTATAAAATAAATGCTTATCTAAGTAGGATGTTTCTTAAAAAAAAAAATATTTGTTTTTACAAAATTCATTTTTAAAAATTTTTCTTAATAACAAGAAAGAAAATGTTCTTAAAATATTACTATTTGAAACATTTCGCAGTTTGTTTATGAGAGAACAATCAGTGTTTAAATTGCTTGCTAAAAATAGCAACAGCACTAATATTTTTGCTTAGCTTACATTTTTTCAGCAATCAACAAACTAGATGTCTCAGTATTTACAAAACATTTCATTATAAATGAAGGAACAGCAAAAAGCAATTGCAAAAAAAGAGAAAGAAACGCATTACCTTTGCTATGTGTTTTTTTCTGCATCATAGCAATCAGCAAAGCGTTTATTTTGAAAACGTTTGCTGTTGCTTAAGCAATAAGCTGATGTTTGTTTCTTATTTTGCTGTTGCTTTTTAAGAAAAAAAAAAACCATTTAATGGTGTAATAAAAACAACATTTGTATTTGTATTGTATGTATATTTTTAGGTATTGTCAGTAATAAATACAAAATCAGTAATAAATACAATGTTAAAAGGGATGAAAAGCAGCGAGTTACAGCAAGAAACAGCAATCGTAGTCAGCCAATTTTTCATAGCAAAGAGCTAAGCAAATGAGTTTCTTTCTTTTTTTGCATTTGCTTTTGCTGCACATTTTCTACAGCAACAGTTAAGCAACTACGTATGCATTGAAAATAGTCAAGCATTATTAATCACTGAGAACAATATGCCTCTGCAATTTTGTTTTAAATAAATTTATAATTTTAGTTTAATATAAAACATATGATATTTCCTTAATTATTAAATTTCATGAAACGAGTAGAAATATTTAAGAGAAATACCTCACTTATTTACAATACTCGATATTGCTTTTAAATAAAAGTACCGATAGCTTGTTAATGGGAGTTGCTATTTATTAGGAATGAATTCAATGCAGCATCTGCACTGTAATTTTGTGTTTAGTTGAAACGTGTTTTGCACAAACCTTAAGGCAAAATATCAATTAAGCAAACTATGGAACAGCAGCGAAGGCAGTTTATAAAATATAAAAAATAGAATTAATCTTAAACGTTGTAGAATAAAATAAATTTTTAAAAATTTTTTTAATAGGAAATTTATTTTGCCATTGCTTATATTAATCGTGGTCGACTTCTTTAAATTATTTATTTTCTAACACATAATTTCTTTATATTCTGCCAATATATTCCTTGCCAAAAAATAACCTCTATATTGGATTACAGTGGTTTTTAGCCATAAAGAACAAACAAAACGGACTGCATTAGAATTGTAATAGAGTAGAGCATCCTCAGAAGTCTTGAGTACAGCATCGCGTAAAGACCCTCACTAAGAAAACATGCATCCATTGGGCAAAGAATGTTTGGGAGCAACAACAAAAGATCACAGTAAAGAAGAACATGTTCGGGAAAACTCTTAACAGAAATTAAAAGGCTATTTGAATTGTGTAATAAATAATGTTATTTGATTAACACTCGTGTATTTTAGAGGCAGCTTCTTTATGAATCGCACGGTGTCTGCGAACCGCACGGAAAACTTAAGCGTTCATTTTGGGAAACGATTCCTACAAGTTTTTATATAATTTTGAGTTTCATTGACGAATTATTTTTTTTTTTTGGTTCTTTACTAACATTGTTTATTGTTAAATTTTTCTCTATCTCTGGAAAAATAAAATTTAAAGGCTGTTCCTAAATTGATGCGATGTCTATAAAAATATTGCTATTTTTCGAAATATCAAATTTGCACGGTGTATGTCTCCTGTAGCAAAACAGAAAAATAAAGCTTACACTTAAACAGAGTTTAAATAAAAGAGAATGCTGGGAATTTTTGTATGTGGCCTTGGCAATAGCAAGACACTTTAAGTGTAGATATATTTATTTCCTCTTTTAAAACAAGTACAATGAAATTCAAATAAAACTAAAATACATGTTTTTTTTCTAAACAGCAGTGGGCAGACATATAGAGTTTACGTAGAGTTTGCACAAATATGTTTGCCGTAAAAATAAGTTTAAACAATAATTTATACAATTAAAGGATGTTTTATTGAGGCCATGATTACGATCTGTTTTGTAACCTAATAAACTTTTCTTGTTATTCACCTCACGCAGACCACATTTGTTAATGATGTATGTAATTAGTGATAATGTAATTAGCTTTGTTTTTTTTTATAAAGAGACAATCCAGTATTTTTAATTAAAATTAATTGGTTTCTTGTCAAAGATATGTAAAAGTTTTAAAACGTATTATTCATATTTTTCGTTTAAGAATTTTTAAAACAAAAATTTCAAAATTTTCAAATAGCAAAACTGGCATCAAAAATTACAGACGTTTTTATTAGCCAGTATATCCTTCCAAAAAGGTTAATTATTATATGAATCAATAACGCAAAAAAGAAATAAACACTTTATAAAAAAATTCAATGTCTTGGCTTTTACCATTAAATTTTTAGAGTTTTAATATTATTACAAAAGTAAAATATGGCAACCCCTACATATCTAAAAAACCCTACATATTAAAAAAAGTTGTAAAAAATGGCATGTTGTAAATCTGGACTTACTTTCATCATAGTGCACTACTTTATATAATATAACAGTTATATGGCGACAGTGAATTTACAGTTTATAATATGACAGTTAAATAACACAAGTTGATCAAACCCGGTGACTGCGTACAAAGAGGCGTTTTCTTGATAAAAAAAAAAACAGAAGATCGATCGCGCAGTTCATGAGTTCCACCCCACTATGGGACATGCATACAAAAGGAATGATAATAATTATGGTACAAAGGCAATTCAAATTAGAAAATCTTCCAGAAAGAAGAGAAAATTATTTAGTTAATCCATTGCAGAGAAGTAAGCGAAGATCTATTTAAGGTAAGGGTAGCAGAAATGATCAAAGCGCTTTTATAAGAAAGGATGACAATAGATAAGTTGGAAAAACGGGTTATGAGTATGGGTCTTTGCCAAGGCAACAGCGTACGTTGGTTTTAGTGTTATACTTAATAATACAGTATAGAGTTAATGGCTACGTTTAGAAAAGTGCATGTTTAGTAAGCAAAGATTAGACCCTAGCCCCAAGAAAGAAATAGAAAATAAATAAATGCGCAACAGAAGATCGATATACGAAATTTGGTGTTTTTGTTTGCATTCAAACAAATCTGATTGCTTGTGCAAAATGAAGTTTGAAGATATTACAAATTTAATTCGTTATTTTTTGGCCTACTGTGCTATGTGTTTGGACCTTATTTTTTAACACCAAACATTGAATAATCTTTGCTACAAACCCTGTTTAAATCTTTAAAAATGTATGGTGCTACAAACTCTCATACAAATATATTTACACAAACAGAGAAGGAACTACAAAGGATAAATGTTATAAACGAATGATTTTCAATGCATTCCAATGGACTTGCATTCATAGAGTTAGAAGCCTTAGAGTATACATTCTATCAGAAATGTCCGATACACATGCATAATAATACAGGTTACTAAATACACATACAAATGTGCATACCTGTGTGTAGAAGTTAAAAAAAAAAAACCAATAACAAATCTTCTTTTTTATTTTCAAAAACTTTATCGATATTTTATACTTAAACTTTTATTTTTTCGTATTTTTTTTTTCAGATTTACAAAGAGTAACTAAAAAAAATAAATGTATATAAAAAAGGTTGAATTTGAAAGCATTTTTGTAACGGTTGAGTGCAAATAAGCGATAGAGTAAATTTTATGTAATAAGAGCTAAAACGTAAACTTAAAAAAAAATTTTTTTCGTTTTTAAAGGTTAAGCATGCAAGTGGAACTACCTTGTATACGGTAAAGCAACATGTATTTATGTGTTTTTGGCTGGGGGTTTTGTTTTGGATTAAAAAGTCAAAAGTTTTAGCAGAGCCCAAGAGATTTGCCTAAATTTATTTCTCAGTGGTATAAACAATTAAAAGAACATTAAAGTTTAACCGCATTTTATTCACAAAAGTTTAATTAAATAAGGTTCTTTCATGGTTTGCGGTCATTTTTAAGGTTACATTTTTGTTAAGAAATAATCAGGACAAAACAATTGTAGCGATTACGAATTATTATTTTATTATTATTTTTTTAAGTCGCATTTAACATCTTACAAAAATTGTGGAAAACGAAAATATTACACTTGCGGCTGTTGTTGGTGAGAGGTAGGTGAGACAAAAAAATAACTATTCGATATCCTGTTCGGAAAACAACAGAAAATGTTCTAACCAAAAGTACAGAGGTGAAACTTGTCACCTGGATTTTACTAGCTCAATTATATTCGACTCTAAGCCGTTCCCGTTGTGTACAATTTTCTCTAAAGTGGGTAAACCTTGCTCCCATTATTTTATTAATTAATTAACTTATATATTTAATTATTTTATTAGAAAATTTTTTATTTAGTATTTAATTAAATATTAATCTTGAAGTAAATAAAACCTGTAATAAGTAACTGGAAATTTTTTTAAATGTTTTACTCTCCGACAGGTATTAAACAGTTAGTTATACATTTGCTAAATCTGGCAACTCTATTATGATTTTTAAAGATTAGCTTATCATTTTCATTTATCTAAGTTTTTAATTTTGTGTGTAATTTCTACAATATTCAGTTACGACCCCATAAAGTACATATATTCTGACTTCTTTTTCATAGCGAAGTCGATTAAGCGATGTCCGTCTGTACATCTGTCCGTCCGTGTCTCAATCAGGTATAGTGTCAAAAGACGTGCTATTGGAAATCAGCATGATCGATCCATGTCCTTCGAGACAGCAGGCAAAACACCACGCCTACCTCTAATTTTTTCATGTCTTTTGGAACAATAAAGTAACTCCAATCAAATAAATAAATAAATAAACATACGGGGCTCTGCAATTTTCAAATATTTCATAATATCAATATGGGTATTATTTTCAAGCTTTTGAAAAGGTCTTTAAGGAAATACTAAATTTTTGTAAAAATGCTTAACCCATTAAGAGTCGATGTCATTATTATGTAATATTATGTGTATGCATAATCAATTTTTTTTTAATTTTATTTCTCTGTCACCCCAATATTTTGATGGTGAAGGGTACTTAAGATTCGGCATAACCGAATATAGCTCTCCTACTTGTTTTTCTATCAGTCCTACGCTGTACAGAAGTAACGCGTGTTATATTTCGAGTGTTCCTGAGCGTGATTAATCAAATCGAATAATGATTTTGAGAATATTGAAGGCAATGTCTTGATGTTGGTCATTGTTCATTGAAAATGATAAACTAATCTTAAAAAATCGTAATAGAGTTGCCAGATCTAGCAAATGTATAACTAACTGTTTAATACCTGTCGGAGAGTAAAACATTTAAAAGAATTTCCAGTTACTTATTACAGGATTTATTTACTTTAAGATTAATATTTAATTAAAAACTAAATAAAAAATTTTCTAATAAAATAATTAATTGAAACAATTTTAAATATTCTTAATTCTTAAGGCACACAGTGAATTTCTGTTCAACTAAATAAATAAATTAACTAATATTTTAATCAAATGCCATCTGAAAACAGAAAAAAAAACTTTAATGAGTGCGAAAACTACTTTTCGCTTATTTTTATATATACGAATTTTTTTGAGTTAAGAGTCTAAACTAAAAACCGTTTGTGCCAATAAGTTAGTTAAAATTTAATACTTTCAATTTCGTTTGTGATAACTTTGATTCTATTAGACTTTTTTCTGTAAGGCAAAGTTAACGATCATGATGCATATCGAGGCATTTTACCTTCGAGAGTAGTTAGTTACGCGAATAGGAGGCAGGAGCCTTAATATACTTACGGTATATAAGTTACTTTCTTCATATATATGCTTGCTAGGTGGCACAACTGTAGTATACAATAAATATAAAATAGGCTTGGTAACCATTTTGGTATCAATTTATGTATATTTAAACTGGAGTTCAACAAAGAAGGAGTAGGCGGAGATAAGCTTAAAAATATTTATCATTCGGTATAGAATTTCGATCTGTTCACTAGCTTTCCTATAAATTATGGATTTTTTGGTTCAAATTCTTAAAACATACCATTCTTCATTTTGCTAAAAAAATTTTAAGCCTTTACTTTGCACTTTGTTCACGCCTATTAAAAGCGAAAAAAAATATTTTTTTTTTAAATGGACTTTTTAACTGCATTAACTAATCTGTGTCTTTGATCGAAAGTAATGTTTTATTTATTTTGACAATTACAATTTTATAATGACTATTGCATATCCTGGAAATTCGGGTACGCTTTTAGGTGGATACCAAATGGTACAGTCCGAGTAAAAATCACTGAAAAAAGAATACACTCAAAACATTCATACGATTCGTAAAACAGCAGTAGGCGCGCAATTGTGGCATAAAATAAAGAAAAGCATTTGTAACAAATTATTAAGCGAGAACAGAACCTTTTAGTCTATTCATAAGGTAGTGCATCGGAATGAGGTTGTGATTTGCAGACTGATTTTTTGACATCACTAAAATTGTAAACAGCAGTAATGTGCGAATAAAAACGATGTTATTCGACTTCGATATGTATATTAAAGTAATTATGAGAAAAATGTGAATAAAAAAATTTTTGTTTAATGTTAATATTTCGTTTAATGTTAAAAATGACTCTACCATGGAAGCCTAATGAAAAAGGTGTAGTGACTTTGGGGCGTTTAGGGAAATATAAGTTAAAGAAAAAGTTCCAATGTACGTCATGGCGCTTCAACTATACTAAAGCACAATGAAATGACAAGACAAAACTGGTCTGTAATAGAAAAACAATTTTCTTTAATTTAATATGAAATTTGCGTGTTACTTTTGTTTTGCAATCTTACTTTTATACCCTTCATCACAAGAAGAAAATGCCTATTTCGTTTGTAATTTTTACAATATCCTTTTCAAACCCCATATTGTACTTATGCATAGCGAAGTTGATTGAGCGATATCTGTCTGTCCGTCCTTGTTCGTGTTTAAATCTACTTTGCCAAGGCACTAGATGAGCTAGAGAAAATTTAAAGACGCCACTCGATCAGATATAGTTTAAAAATTAGTGAGATCGAACCATGTCTTTCGAGGCTGCGGGCAAAACACTACGCCTGCTTCTGATTTTTCCATATCTTTATTTCAACATTCGCTTGTATGGCTGCAGCTGGTTGTCTTTACTATTTAGTACTTAGTAAATACAACCACAACCCTAAACGAAACTGGAAATTGTCTACGCTTTTTTTAAACCGCAAAGAAAAGAATTTCTTAGGTGTATTTATATGTACATGCAGTTATACATATATGCAGACGGGTATATAAGATTATATAGCACACGTACTTGTTATACAAAGAATTGATTTAAAATAAAGAAAATTATTTTACTCTCTTCTTGTTATAAGGATCCTTGCATATTTGTGTATATAAGTTAATGAAATTAAGGCCTAAATAAACCACAACTCAACTTAATGAATTCAATCTACTCAAGCATATGCATTTGCATATTAATATGTCCTGCCTAAAAGTGATAATAGGGTTTGTATAACTAAATCCTGCACACATTTTGTTTAACAAAATTAATAAGTATTCAATATAGTTAGAAAGTGAAAATTAGTTTGAAGTTGTTTTGCTTTACTGGGAGCTTTATAAGAAAATAAAGTTAGGCATTTAAGCAGTTAAATATTCAATTAGATTTTCAAAATACATCTACAGAAAAATCCGGAAGCCAAATTTATTGAGTCATTTTGATACAGCTTCATCGTAGACGTAACATACGCGTTTTCATGACCGTAAAAGAAATAAGGAAGAATTATTTATTTAATTTGTAAAATAAAACAAGTAAGAGTGCTATATTCGGCTATGCCAAAAATAACCTTTTTATGACATTTGCCCGAGGCACCTAATTTTGGTGGCCTGAACAGAATTCCTCTCTATCGAAGGGATCGACCGTTCGTAACTCCACTCACAGAAATTTCGTAAAGATACCTTCACTGGTTGATGAGATACTAAATATCTACAAAATAAATCGTGTTGAAAACACTGTGCAGCATAAAATTATAACTGGCAGGAACAGGTGAAGTGTAAGAGTGAAGGTAATTCACCCTAATTATAGTTGTAATGTGGTTGTAATAACAACTTTTTTAATAAAATGTACAACAATAATTTGGTTCACTACAACCAAATATTTCAATCATTATATATTGCTCTTTGATTATGGTTGCCTCAACCATGGTCCAAACCCAATGATATCCAGCTTACCGGTGCACAAGTATATCGCTTTGCAAACAATTTGAAAATATATAAGTTGACATAATTTCTCTACAGAATGTAATCAAGGTGTTCTTTTCGAAGCTAAACACACTAGCGACGAAGAGAACCAAATACATGAAAATGCTTGCAAATAATCCACTGCAGTAGAACCTTTATTACGTACACGAGCAGGAAGGCGTAACAGATCTGCTGGGGTTTTCTATTTCGCGTGAAAACCATAAATCTTCTGTTATTTTTGAATTTTCAGTCTGTAGTATTTAGCGCATGTGGTTGGTGCCGTTCTTAGCTATTTATTTTAACCACATGACAAGATTTATCATTTATCATACACATATAAAAGAGCCTAATTAAGTCATCCACCATTGGTGTTAGTGACAACATGAATAAAAAGCAATGATATCAACACAACATATTCATTAATATTCATTTATATGTTAAGAAGGTTTTTGACTTTTTTGCACATCATAAAACCAAGAAAGAAATAACCCAAAGTGGTTTCCTCCATATTATTAGAAATATAAAACAAGTAAGAGGGCCATATTAGGATATTACGAATCTTATATATTGTTTACTTTATATGTATAAGCACATGTATCAGACTGCAGATTTCCTATTGATAAGTTTAAATCGGCATAAGAAGTTCTTTCCTGTCCGATCGAGTTCTTTATTTAAACTTTCTCTACCTCATCTAGGGCATAGGCAAAGTAGATTACATCACGAACACGGACGTATAGACAATCTCAGAATATATAGACTTTATGGGTTCAAAAATAGATAATGTAGATATTATAAACGGAATGCCAAAATTCAATATACCCTTTTCCGACTGTGGTGAAGGGTATAAATATGAATCATTTTGTTAATGGAAAAATTTAAAAATCAATTTAGAACTTGCAGAGAAATAATTATTTTGTTTTTGTAATGAATACTATACGAGGGCTGCTATATAAATTTCTGGCCTAATAGTGAAAATGCGAATATTTATAATCAAAAATTGTTTTATTGTTTTTCAAAGTATTCTCCAGCATGATTTATAGACTTTTGCATGCGCTACAACCAGTTGTCGAAGCACTTTTTCCACTCCGATTGAGACACCTCTAAAACATGGTTTTTGAACACTTCAACAGCTTCTTCTGGCGACAAAAATCGTTGACCACGCATTTTTTCCCTATGTGCGGAAACAAGAAGAAGTCATTAGGTGCTAAGTTAGGGCTGTACGGCGGATTACCCATTAATTCGAAGTTTTGACCGGTTAAAAACGCTCTGGTTTGAGCCGATGTGTGAGAGCTCGTATTGTCATGGTGAACAATGATTCGTCTTCTCTTGTTGGTTTTTCGAATTTTTCCGATGACTTCAGGCAAACAAATTGTAGTGTACCACTCAGAAGTGACCGTTCTACGTTGCTCAAGCGGAACAGTCGCCATATGACCGGTTTTGCCGAAGAAACAGGCGACCATTTGCTTCGAAGTGCTTCTTCCACGAACAACTTTCGTTGGATTTTGCTCGTCTTTGAAGGCCCACACGGTCGATTGTTGTTTCGTTTCGGGCTCATACGCATAGATCCATGATTCGTCACCTGTGACGATCTTATAAACGTCTTTTGAAGCACCGCAATCATATTTTTGCCACATTTCTTTGCACCAATCGACACGAGCCTTTTTTTGAGCGACTTTAAAATTGTGCGGGATCCAACGAGAAGAAACCTTTTTTACGGCCAGGTGTTCATGCAGTATCGAATGTATGCTGGTGGAAGAAATGTCCAAGGATGTCTTTATCTCTCGGTATGTCGCATGTCGATCTTGCATTATGAGTTCACGCACGGCATCAATGATCTCTGGCACAACAGCCGTTTTTGGACGACCTTCACGGAATTCGTCTTTGAGCGAGCTTCGGCCACGATTTAATTCATTATACCAATTTTTCACATTGCTATAGGATGGTGCTTCATCGCCATACAAAGATTTAAGTTCATCAACGCACTCTTGTCGTGATAATCCACGTCGAAAGTTGTGAAAAATGATGGCACGAAAATGTTCTCGAGTTAATTCCATTTTTTTCTATATTAATTTTTTCAAGTCACTGTTAACAACACAAACAATGGTCGTACGTCAAAACGTTTTGAGTACGATAATGCTTAAAAATGACAAACTTTCCAATGGAAATTTCAGATTGCACTTGGCAGCACTCAGTGTTGCCAGGACAGAAATATATATTGCAGCCCTCGTAAATTTAGGACTATATGTTGCCATAAAATATAAAACACAAATTCAAGGTGGTTTGTGAAAGGGAGAAATCTCACTAGTTGATGACAACGACAATTTTTCTTAGATATTTTTATGTATATGAGTCAAAGTGTTATAAATCGTAAATCGCATAGTTAAGCGCCCGCTTGTAAGTTCTTCATTTCGGCCAAACTCGAGGTTGTGTATTACAACACTTACTTTTAAGTTTGTTTCAAGCGTAAAGTGAATTACTTGAATCCACCGTCACTTTTACAGTAAGCTAAAAAAAAAAGAAAAATATCTGTTTAATACAGTGGAAAGGTAATGTTACCATTATCATTTTAATAAAACGATAAAGATAAAGAACTTAGTAAAACAATTTAAATTTTATAACGCTAACTTCCGCTTGAGTTTTATTCTATAAAATATAAAATAAATTTAAACTTCATTTGCTATCAATCATTAACAAATCACCTCCTGAATTGAATTTACGCATAGCAAAAGGAAAGAAAGCCACATAAATGAATGGTAAATGTTCATTCAAATGTCTACTAAGATGTTTAAATCCTTCCAGGATTTAGTTTCTATTGAAAAAAAAAAATACAAAACGATATCTTTGTGGGGTAAAATTCTAATACAACTGATACTTTTGACTTAGATTAATGTTCATTTTCTCAATTCAATACATTTCTGCTGGCGTTTAGCAAATACATTAAAGAACAAAGCTTACTAAACCAAGCACGAAACTCGTCTGTTTTATTTTTTTATTTCTTCGTTTCTTTTTTATTTTTATACTTTGAATGTGTTTGATTTTTATATTTCATTCAGTAACACTTTTAAAACAATAATCCTTTGGCCATAAAAACGTTTGTTATCCATAGTAAATGGATAAATTGATCTACAAGTGCAGGCTGGGTATCTAAGATGGTGTATTTACAAGACTTTTAAACGTCTATACTCTTAAATCATCTCTACAGCAACATTACTAGCAGAAACACAAATACAAATATATCCATTTAAATTTTGCTTACACATCGATTAACCGCACAGCAAGAGACATTTGAAAAAATTAGTAATAGAAAACTGATAAATACAAATACACAACAGATTTTTTTACTAAACAAATACGCAAGAAAATTAAAGTATTAATGTTGAAAGGGAACTAGAACTTAGTAGCATCTTTGAAAGGCGAGAAGTTTAAACTACGAGGGCTGCTATATATATTTCTGACCTGGCAACACTGAGTGCTGCCAAGTGCAATCTGACATTTCCATTGGAAAGTTTGTCATTTTTAAGCATAATCGTACTCAAAACGTTTTGACGTACGACCATTATTTGTGTTGTTTACAGTGACTTGAAAAAATTAATGCAACAAAAATGGAATTAACTCGTGAACATTTTCGTGCCATCATTTTTCACAAATTTCGACGTGGACTATCACGACAAGAGAGCATTGATAAACTTAAATCTTTGTACGGCGATGAAGCACCATCCTATAGCACTGTGAAAAATTGGTATAATGAATTTAATCGTGGCCGAAGCTCGCTCAAAGACGAATTCCGTGAAGGTCGTCCAAAAACGGCTGTGGTGCCAGAGAACATTGATGCCGTGCGTGAACTCATAATGCAAGATCGACATGCGACATACCGAGAGATAGAGACATCCTTGGACATTTCTTCCACCAGCATACATTCGATACTGCATGAACACCTGGCCGTAAAAAAAGGTTTGTTCTCGTTGGATTCCGCACAATTTGAAAGTCGTTCAAAAAAAGGCTCGTGTCGATTGGTGCAAAGAAATGTTGCAAAAATACGATTGCGGTGCTTCAAAAGACGTTTATAAGATCGTCTCAGGTGACGAATCATGGATCTATGCGTATGAGCCCGAAACGAAACAACAATCGACCGTGTGGGTCTTCAAAAACGAGCAAAATCCAACGAAAGTTGTTCGTGGAAGAAGCACTTCGAAGCAAATGGTCGCCTGTTTCTTCGGCAAAACTGGTCATGTGGCGACTGTTCCGCTTGAGCAACGTAGGACGGTCACTTCTGAGTGCTACACTACAATTTGTTTGCCTGAAGTCATCGGAGAAATTCGAAAAACCAACAAGAGAAGACGAATCATTGTTCACCATGACAATGCGAGCTCTCACACATCGGCTCAAACCAGAGCGTTTTTGAGCGGCCAAAACGTCGAATTAATGGGTCATCCGCCGTACAGCCCTGACTTGGCACCTAATGACTTCTTCTTGTTTCCGCACATCAAGAAAAAAATGCGTGGTCAACGATTTTCGTCGCCAGAAGAAGCTGTTGAAGTGTTCAAAAACCATGTTTTAGAGGTGTCTCAATCGGAGTGAAAAAAGTGCTTCGACAAGTGGTTTGAGCGCATGCAAAAATGTATAAATCATGCTGGAGAATACTTTGAAAAACAATAAAACCATTTTTGATTATAAATATTCGCATTTTCACAATTAGGCCAGAAATATATAGAGCAGCCCTCGTATGTATTTTTGAGAGGTCTTAATTTCATAATGACTAAAATGAAAAGAGTCGACCCTGCAGTAGAGATTTTAATTAAAACCCAGTAAGAGTGTTATATTCGGCTATGCTGAATCTTATGTACCCTTCACCACATATGTAAATCTAGTTTCGTGAAGTAACTAATTCCAATTCAATTTAAAAAAAAAATTTACAACTGCTGTTATTAACAACTTACTGCGAGCATTTGGACGTAAATTTAGAAGCTTAGAGGCTTTAGTAAAATTTTGAAAGAATCTTTCAATTACTTTACTTATTGATAAAATCGTTAACAATATTTTCAACAAACGTTTATCGACACTTTTTAATTTAAATGGAATTGTCCCGTTAATAACATCATTCTATTCATTCATTACACCACAAAGCTCTGTGTGCTGTTATCAAAAAGCCCAAACATATTTTAACTGGCTTCTTGTGTCAAAAGTATTAATGTCAAGATTTTTTTTTTAAAGTGAAAAAAGTTAACACAAAGTACTGAGATTCAAAGGATTTATGAATGAACAAATGAAAACAGTAAAATTCAACAAAAAATCACACAGTCAATGTTAAATAAATATTAAGTTACCACAAGCTAAACGTAAGCTTTATATAAAACGTGAAAAAAAAGAAAGGTGTAGTCGCTAATTCACGAGCATTTTGTATATGCCGTCAGATAAATAATAAATAATATAAATAATAAATAAATAATACTGATAAAGTTCACTTTTTATTTTAATGTCCAATTTTATGTGATAACGGCTATTCCTCGAATTCTTTATTAAACAATTGAAGGATCGCCGCGAATAACGTTGCAAATGACAAAATAATAATTTTTCAGGAGAGCAAAAAAACGTATTTAAATGGTATGATTATCTCCGCAGACTGACTCTTTGTAATTGCGTTTTGACGGTGATAAAATGCATAATTTTAATGTTTTGTTGTTGGAACAAATGTAAGAGAGTAAAATTAACGGTAATCTGAAAAAAACAGGTTTTGCAAAATTTGTCTTTTACAACGTTATTCGCGGCTTTGCTTCAATTAGTAACAAAACGCTCGCAAGCATTTGTATATATTTTGCCTTTCTTGAAAAATGATAAAAATTTAAAAAAAAAAACATTTTCAAATAAAAATGCAATTTTTTTGTTGGTTTAGAATAGCAAATATTTTTATGTATTTCAACGGTTGCTAAGGCCAGCTCGTCAGGAAACCTTTATCCATATTTTTTGAAAAGCCAAGTTTCAAGTTTATTTATTTACCCAAATATTTTCATAAAAAATTTTAATATTAAAAATAAAAAAAACAAAATTTAATTTACTTTATTCGTGCTTGATTCCTTCAAATATAAATATTTCATATATTCTCATGAAATATTTATTATTTTAAACTAAGCTACAAAATGAAATGTATTACTGCGGGGAAAGCATAACCATATGGCCATTTCACTACTGCTCAAATAGCTCATCAGTGGATTTTACCCAAATTTTGTATAGAAAAACAGAAAGTCTTATATCAAAAACCAAATTGCTTAAATGAGAACTCCATTGAATCAATAAGACAGAAGACAATAACAACTCAAAAATGTTCTAAAACAAAAACACAGCAGTAATACATTTCATTTTTTAGTTTAGTTTAAAATAAAAAATATTTCATGAGAATATCATGAAATATTTATATTTGAAGGAATCAAGCACGAATAAAGTAAATTAAGTTTTAAAAGATTCCGAATAATAAAATTTCATATTGAGAAACAAAATTTTTTACATACTAAGTGTTCCAAAATCTAATACTATTGGTACATATTTTTTTAGTACATGGCTCAAACAACAAAAACAATTAAAAGAGTTCCAAAAAAAAGGGATAAAAAAGAGGCGCTTAAGATTTTACTTAAAAAATAAAACTTAAAAACTAAAACAAAAAAAAAAAAAAACAGTAAAAAGAAGACTGGTAATAAAAACAAACCAAAACAAATTCATATTATAAACAGTTGAATAAAATAAGAATAACAATTACACATAAAAAAAAACAACAAAAAACAAGAAAAGGATTTCATATTAACATAAAAAAACAATTATATATACAAATAAATAAATACAAAATAAATTATTGAACAGTGTTGTAGACAGTGTTCCCTATATTTAGTGATAAAAAAAGAGGTCTGCATTCTCATAGAGAAGGCCAGCTCCCCTAGAGAACACTCCCTAATCAGGGAGTTTTTAGAGGATTGTGTGTCTTCCAGGAATTTCACAGCCAATTCCACCATATAGGCATATATGGGCGCAAAATAAATTGCGCCGTAAACTGATCTACATGATGGCTTGCGAATATCTGCATTTGGTCCCAAATAGGACCTCAAGCCGAGGCAAGCAACCAAAATCATTCTCTCCCATCGCCTAAGTCTCTCTCCATGTGGTGAGAAGAAATACCGAACCAAGCTGGAAAGGCATAGGGGATGATAGGGCGAATAACCTGAGATAGACCAAAAGACTCAATCTCCTATCAAGACCTCCCCTGCGCTTCAAAATACCCTGATATGAAGAGTAGGTATGCTTGGCCCTTTCGAGAATATCGTTAATATGCCGATAGCTCTCGAAATTCTCGTGGAAGGTGAACTCTGTCCGATGTCCCAATCAGTTCTCGTCCGATAGTCAAACTAGGTATGTTTTGTCTATATATTTCCGTCTTTCCTTAAACATTACGGCCGCGGTCTTCGAAATATTCAAGGTAAGATCCCATTTTGTAAAATAGTCCGTCAGTAACGTCAAGTAGCGGTTCAGTCGATCATTAAAATTCCTTGCTCTAGCACCTGATGAGGCAATCAGAATATCATCTGCCTATATAAGTAAAAGATCCTCTTGCGGCCGTTGTGGTATGTCGGAGATATTGTATAGCACAGGGCCCAATAACGAGCCCTGTGGCACTCCAGCAGAAATCAAGCCCTCGCCGAACCTTACGTTACCAACACGTACTCTGAAATATTGGTCTCTTAGGAAATTGTTCACTATACGGCAAATGCCGACACCAAATCCCATGCTTATTAATTTGAATACAAGACCATCATGCCAAGCCGTAGTTTCAATTTTATCTAATGTTTATATATAAGTAAACCAGGTAGATTTCTTTTTCTTCTTAATCTTTTGTTATGTTCATATTAAATTTAGGTTCTATATTTTGTACAATATGTGTTAAACAATCATCAGTTATACTTTCAAGGTTTTTGTACTCTAACGTGTTTGATTTATATATTTCGTTTTTGTTAATGAGAACAGTGTTTGTGTTTAATATTAAAGTTTTATTTTCATTATTAGGAGGTGGTTCAAATGTTACTTCAGAAATTGATTCTTTTCGAAATCTTGGCACACTCAATGTTAAAACTAATAACTTTTTTCTATAATTTAAGGATACCTTTGTCTGAAGATAAGATTCTATTCAATCTATGAAATTAAATTCTTCTTTCTTCAGTATGTCTGATGGAACTATACCCAATTTGGTATTGAATATAATATGTCCGATTTCATTTTCGTGGTCCATTAATAGATTTACATCATTATTAATTTAAAACCAAACCAACAAATAAATTGAATTTTTATTTGAAATATGTTCAAAAACCTTAAACATAATATGCTGTACTTAGCGATTACCTCAAACATGTTTCTTCCTTGTTTTTAGTGATTAAAAAAAACTTAAGTTCTTGTTGTAAAGTCATATTAAATGAAAATTCTAGTGCATGAAGAGGGAAATATAATAATCTATTGTCGAAATTGATGTCCGGTTTTTCAAAATATGGTAAGTTGCCATAGGGAGCATCACGAAATAATTTACATTAATTTCACTATACATTTTACTTTGTCCATCAATAAAAATTGATAAACGTGTGTAAATTTTTAAACACCCTTTAAAATAAATATGTATTTATTTATCTTATATTGTATCAGTCAGATTTGAAGATTTCAAACCAGCATTTGCAGCATTTCAATTGAACCAATTCAATGCGGGTGTATATTTGCTTTACAAATGCTCATGACTGAAGCCTATGACAAATGAAATTTGCCTCCATTATCAATTACATTATAGTAGTTGTTTATGGCTGCGTGTGTTTTTACAATATTAATGACTTTTTATTCGCTTTTTAACAATAACATCTTTTTAATTTCACAAATATATAATTGATACTGACAACTAATTACATGCTAGGAATTCTGCATGTTTATTTTATGAATTGTTTATGAAACAATAAATTTGAAATAAATTAAAGAAGAAGGACATCTATATATTTTGCAAAGAATGTGAACGAATCGGAAATATTTGCAAAAGCAAAACAAACAATTAATTAATTAAAGCAAAACAAAAACTGTCTTAAAAATTTTTCCACGTCTCAGGTCGATATCATGAAATACATATTTCTGCGAAGTTGTTAGAAAATAGATCTTGACGCTAAATGGACTTAGAGCAGGGAAATCTCTGAGCTGGTTAATATCATTTATGCTTAGAAAACAAAAAGCATATCTACATAGTTAATACATGAGAAATAATAAAACAAAATATATTTAAATTTTCTTAACCCATTATAAAGCAAAGAAAAGACAAACTCATTAACATACAGAATTCAAGGTCTTACAAACAACGACCACTATTATCACACTCTCACTTTTATGATAAAAAAGTTTACAATAAAAGAAGTAACTCAAAAGTATATTTTAAATCGATCAAAACCGAAACAGAAGAACACATAGTTGGCGATAAGACTTAAAAGTAAGATTTAACTAGGAAAATCTATACAAAATATTTAGTATAAATAACGAAAAGTAAAATCCTGAAGTTAGTTCTAAGATAGTATTGAATAAAGTCAACGCATTTTAGTGTAGGGAAACAACATATAATATTTTTTTCAACTTATGCCTTAAAATAGAAATTAACAGCGGCGTTAATATCGGCGGCCTAGGCGCAGGCCAATAAAAAAGTATGGCTTATCTGGTAAATATCGAGCCGTCTCGAAGTAGTGACATGATCTTTACTTGATGGAGATAAATATTCGGATTTTATTCGGTATTACATTTTGGGAAATAGAATTTACACTGAAACAAGTCATAAAAAAATGCGTATGAGCCCGAAACGAAACAACAATCGACCGTGTGGGTCTTCAAAAACGAGCAAAATCCAACGAAAGTTGTTCGTGGAAGAAGCACTTCGAAGCAAATGGTCGCCTGTTTCTTCGGCAAAACTGGTCATGTGGCGACTGTTCCGCTTGAGCAACGTAGGACGGTCACTTCTGAGTGCTACACTACAATTTGTTTGCCTGAAGTCATCGGAGAAATTCGAAAAACCAACAAGAGAAGACGAATCATTGTTCACCATGACAATGCGAGCTCTCACACATCGGCTCAAACCAGAGCGTTTTTGAGCGGCCAAAACGTCGAATTAATGGGTCATCCGCCGTACAGCCCTGACTTGGCACCTAATGACTTCTTCTTGTTTCCGCACATCAAGAAAAAAATGCGTGGTCAACGATTTTCGTCGCCAGAAGAAGCTGTTGAAGTGTTCAAAAACCATGTTTTAGAGGTGTCTCAATCGGAGTGAAAAAAGTGCTTCGACAAGTGGTTTGAGCGCATGCAAAAATGTATAAATCATGCTGGAGAATACTTTGAAAAACAATAAAACCATTTTTGATTATAAATATTCGCATTTTCACAATTAGGCCAGAAATATATAGAGCAGCCCTCGTATGTATTTTTGAGAGGTCTTAATTTCATAATGACTAAAATGAAAAGAGTCGACCCTGCAGTAGAGATTTTAATTAAAACCCAGTAAGAGTGTTATATTCGGCTATGCTGAATCTTATGTACCCTTCACCACATATGTAAATCTAGTTTCGTGAAGTAACTAATTCCAATTCAATTTAAAAAAAAAATTTACAACTGCTGTTATTAACAACTTACTGCGAGCATTTGGACGTAAATTTAGAAGCTTAGAGGCTTTAGTAAAATTTTGAAAGAATCTTTCAATTACTTTACTTATTGATAAAATCGTTAACAATATTTTCAACAAACGTTTATCGACACTTTTTAATTTAAATGGAATTGTCCCGTTAATAACATCATTCTATTCATTCATTACACCACAAAGCTCTGTGTGCTGTTATCAAAAAGCCCAAACATATTTTAACTGGCTTCTTGTGTCAAAAGTATTAATGTCAAGATTTTTTTTTTAAAGTGAAAAAAGTTAACACAAAGTACTGAGATTCAAAGGATTTATGAATGAACAAATTAAAACAGTAAAATTCAACAAAAAATCACACAGTCAATGTTAAATAAATATTAAGTTACCACAAGCTAAACGTAAGCTTTATATAAAACGTGAAAAAAAAGAAAGGTGTAGTCGCTAATTCACGAGCATTTTGTATATGCCGTCAGATAAATAATAAATAATATAAATAATAAATAAATAATACTGATAAAGTTCACTTTTTATTTTAATGTCCAATTTTATGTGATAACGGCTATTCCTCGAATTCTTTATTAAACAATTGAAGGATCGCCGCGAATAACGTTGCAAATGACAAAATAATAATTTTTCAGGAGAGCAAAAAAACGTATTTAAATGGTATGATTATCTCCGCAGACTGACTCTTTGTAATTGCGTTTTGACGGTGATAAAATGCATAATTTTAATGTTTTGTTGTTGGAACAAATGTAAGAGAGTAAAATTAACGGTAATCTGAAAAAAACAGGTTTTGCAAAATTTGTCTTTTACAACGTTATTCGCGGCTTTGCTTCAATTAGTAACAAAACGCTCGCAAGCATTTGTATATATTTTGCCTTTCTTGAAAAATGATAAAAATTTAAAAAAAAAAACATTTTCAAATAAAAATGCAATTTTTTTGTTGGTTTAGAATAGCAAATATTTTTATGTATTTCAACGGTTGCTAAGGCCAGCTCGTCAGGAAACCTTTATCCATATTTTTTGAAAAGCCAAGTTTCAAGTTTATTTATTTACCCAAATATTTTCATAAAAAATTTTAATATTAAAAATAAAAAAAACAAAATTTAATTTACTTTATTCGTGCTTGATTCCTTCAAATATAAATATTTCATATATTCTCATGAAATATTTATTATTTTAAACTAAGCTACAAAATGAAATGTATTACTGCGGGGAAAGCATAACCATATGGCCATTTCACTACTGCTCAAATAGCTCATCAGTGGATTTTACCCAAATTTTGTATAGAAAAACAGAAAGTCTTATATCAAAAACCAAATTGCTTAAATGAGAACTCCATTGAATCAATAAGACAGAAGACAATAACAACTCAAAAATGTTCTAAAACAAAAACACAGCAGTAATACATTTCATTTTTTAGTTTAGTTTAAAATAAAAAATATTTCATGAGAATATCATGAAATATTTATATTTGAAGGAATCAAGCACGAATAAAGTAAATTAAGTTTTAAAAGATTCCGAATAATAAAATTTCATATTGAGAAACAAAATTTTTTACATACTAAGTGTTCCAAAATCTAATACTATTGGTACATATTTTTTTAGTACATGGCTCAAACAACAAAAACAATTAAAAGAGTTCCAAAAAAAAGGGATAAAAAAGAGGCGCTTAAGATTTTACTTAAAAAATAAAACTTAAAAACTAAAACAAAAAAAAAAAAAAAACAGTAAAAAGAAGACTGGTAATAAAAACAAACCAAAACAAATTCATATTATAAACAGTTGAATAAAATAAGAATAACAATTACACATAAAAAAAAACAACAAAAACAAGAAAAGGATTTCATATTAACATAAAAAAACAATTATATATACAAATAAATAAATACAAAATAAATTATTGAACAGTGTTGTAGACAGTGTTCCCTATATTTAGTGATAAAAAAAGAGGTCTGCATTCTCATAGAGAAGGCCAGCTCCCCTAGAGAACACTCCCTAATCAGGGAGTTTTTAGAGGATTGTGTGTCTTCCAGGAATTTCACAGCCAATTCCACCATATAGGCATATATGGGCGCAAAATAAATTGCGCCGTAAACTGATCTACATGATGGCTTGCGAATATCTGCATTTGGTCCCAAATAGGACCTCAAGCCGAGGCAAGCAACCAAAATCATTCTCTCCCATCGCCTAAGTCTCTCTCCATGTGGTGAGAAGAAATACCGAACCAAGCTGGAAAGGCATAGGGGATGATAGGGCGAATAACCTGAGATAGACCAAAAGACTCAATCTCCTATCAAGACCTCCCCTGCGCTTCAAAATACCCTGATATGAAGAGTAGGTATGCTTGGCCCTTTCGAGAATATCGTTAATATGCCGATAGCTCTCGAAATTCTCGTGGAAGGTGAACTCTGTCCGATGTCCCAATCAGTTCTCGTCCGATAGTCAAACTAGGTATGTTTTGTCTATATATTTCCGTCTTTCCTTAAACATTACGGCCGCGGTCTTCGAAATATTCAAGGTAAGATCCCATTTTGTAAAATAGTCCGTCAGTAACGTCAAGTAGCGGTTCAGTCGATCATTAAAATTCCTTGCTCTAGCACCTGATGAGGCAATCAGAATATCATCTGCCTATATAAGTAAAAGATCCTCTTGCGGCCGTTGTGGTATGTCGGAGATATTGTATAGCACAGGGCCCAATAACGAGCCCTGTGGCACTCCAGCAGAAATCAAGCCCTCGCCGAACCTTACGTTACCAACACGTACTCTGAAATATTGGTCTCTTAGGAAATTGTTCACTATACGGCAAATGCCGACACCAAATCCCATGCTTATTAATTTGAATACAAGACCATCATGCCAAGCCGTAGTTTCAATTTTATCTAATGTTTATATATAAGTAAACCAGGTAGATTTCTTTTTCTTCTTAATCTTTTGTTATGTTCATATTAAATTTAGGTTCTATATTTTGTACAATATGTGTTAAACAATCATCAGTTATACTTTCAAGGTTTTTGTACTCTAACGTGTTTGATTTATATATTTCGTTTTTGTTAATGAGAACAGTGTTTGTGTTTAATATTAAAGTTTTATTTTCATTATTAGGAGGTGGTTCAAATGTTACTTCAGAAATTGATTCTTTTCGAAATCTTGGCACACTCAATGTTAAAACTAATAACTTTTTTCTATAATTTAAGGATACCTTTGTCTGAAGATAAGATTCTATTCAATCTATGAAATTAAATTCTTCTTTCTTCAGTATGTCTGATGGAACTATACCCAATTTGGTATTGAATATAATATGTCCGATTTCATTTTCGTGGTCCATTAATAGATTTACATCATTATTAATTTAAAACCAAACCAACAAATAAATTGAATTTTTATTTGAAATATGTTCAAAAACCTTAAACATAATATGCTGTACTTAGCGATTACCTCAAACATGTTTCTTCCTTGTTTTTAGTGATTAAAAAAAACTTAAGTTCTTGTTGTAAAGTCATATTAAATGAAAATTCTAGTGCATGAAGAGGGAAATATAATAATCTATTGTCGAAATTGATGTCCGGTTTTTCAAAATATGGTAAGTTGCCATAGGGAGCATCACGAAATAATTTACATTAATTTCACTATACATTTTACTTTGTCCATCAATAAAAATTGATAAACGTGTGTAAATTTTTAAACACCCTTTAAAATAAATATGTATTTATTTATCTTATATTGTATCAGTCAGATTTGAAGATTTCAAACCAGCATTTGCAGCATTTCAATTGAACCAATTCAATGCGGGTGTATATTTGCTTTACAAATGCTCATGACTGAAGCCTATGACAAATGAAATTTGCCTCCATTATCAATTACATTATAGTAGTTGTTTATGGCTGCGTGTGTTTTTACAATATTAATGACTTTTTATTCGCTTTTTAACAATAACATCTTTTTAATTTCACAAATATATAATTGATACTGACAACTAATTACATGCTAGGAATTCTGCATGTTTATTTTATGAATTGTTTATGAAACAATAAATTTGAAATAAATTAAAGAAGAAGGACATCTATATATTTTGCAAAGAATGTGAACGAATCGGAAATATTTGCAAAAGCAAAACAAACAATTAATTAATTAAAGCAAAACAAAAACTGTCTTAAAAATTTTTCCACGTCTCAGGTCGATATCATGAAATACATATTTCTGCGAAGTTGTTAGAAAATAGATCTTGACGCTAAATGGACTTAGAGCAGGGAAATCTCTGAGCTGGTTAATATCATTTATGCTTAGAAAACAAAAAGCATATCTACATAGTTAATACATGAGAAATAATAAAACAAAATATATTTAAATTTTCTTAACCCATTATAAAGCAAAGAAAAGACAAACTCATTAACATACAGAATTCAAGGTCTTACAAACAACGACCACTATTATCACACTCTCACTTTTATGATAAAAAAGTTTACAATAAAAGAAGTAACTCAAAAGTATATTTTAAATCGATCAAAACCGAAACAGAAGAACACATAGTTGGCGATAAGACTTAAAAGTAAGATTTAACTAGGAAAATCTATACAAAATATTTAGTATAAATAACGAAAAGTAAAATCCTGAAGTTAGTTCTAAGATAGTATTGAATAAAGTCAACGCATTTTAGTGTAGGGAAACAACATATAATATTTTTTTCAACTTATGCCTTAAAATAGAAATTAACAGCGGCGTTAATATCGGCGGCCTAGGCGCAGGCCAATAAAAAAGTATGGCTTATCTGGTAAATATCGAGCCGTCTCGAAGTAGTGACATGATCTTTACTTGATGGAGATAAATATTCGGATTTTATTCGGTATTACATTTTGGGAAATAGAATTTACACTGAAACAAGTCATAAAAAAATTTAAGGGTGTCCCAATGGAAAAAAAAATTAATTAATATTTTGCACTTTTATGTATAAAAACCTCAAAGTGGTTCATATTGTGGGCGGCACGAACAACAACCAACAACCCACAAAATGTAAGCAGGGTGCTTGTGAAAATGGAAATTCTAAAAATCTGAAGAGAAAAAGTTAAAAATAGAAAAATTGTTGAAAATTTTGTTTTATACAGAAAAATCAATGCATATACGTTCGAGTCCTCTCTAATAAAGAAAGTATGAGATGTTTATAGATGCCTGCAGTGACAGTGCCATATTAAAGTGACTGGACCTTCCTCATTTTTTTTTTTTGTTTTGTTTTGTTTGCTTGCTTGTTTAAACCTAAAAGGTTCGTTTATTTGACTGTATCTCTCACGTTCTGATAAGTTATTTACTTTGGTCGCTGCACAGAGGGGTATGTTGGCAATATAGTGTAAAAATTTAAGTACGAAGCTGGATAAATAACAAACTTCTGCCTCGTATAGTGAATTTTCAAAGCTTTTGCTTGAGATTTGTCGTTTTGGGGCACTGCTACATTCAGGAAAGTTAGATAATTCGAATACGTTTTTATTGACTTCATACGATTTTGAGAGGTATATTGCAAAATATTTTCTTGTGACTAAACGAATAAAGATTTTGTATTCGTTTTTTCCTGTGAAAGCCTATATTAGAAGCTACTTATATTAATTTTTAGACATTTTTTTTTTTACAATTTTGTGATAAAAAATTTCGTTTGAAATTTAAAAAGGATTTTTTTTTCTTTCTAAGGAAAGAAAACTTTCATTACAAAAAAAGGATCTTTTGACACAAGCACAACTTGCAGGAACAATCAACATATTAAGAAAGGCCATCGACAACTGCTTAAAGTACCAGCAGCATCCTGGTAGTCGTAAACCTTAGGCCAGAACTCGTATAGGATTTTTAGTATTTCATTATCGAAATATTCAGTCCAGTTAACGAAAGGAAGTTTTGCCCACTGTGTTTCATAAATATCGAATGTTTAATTAGGGTCTTCAAAGCTTTAAAAAACTTATTCTTCTTTCTTTTTATGAAGTCATTAGTTAAATTGTTTGATATTATAACGAATAAATAAAATAAATTAGTTTATGTCGGCTCTTAATGGGTTAAGCATTTTTAAAATTTTTTAGTTTTTCCTTAAAGATCTCTTTAAAAGCTTTCAAATGATACCCATATTGATGTTTAAAAAAATTTGAAAAAATCAGAGGTCCGTAACTCGGAAAATGGGGGCGAGCGCCAATACTTTCACTTGTTGTTTATTTTTCTTATTTTTTAACTCTCTACCGTTGCATATATTTGCTTTTTTACTGAAGTTAATTTATTGTACCAAATAATATGAAAAAATTATAGGAAGGCGTGGTGTTTTGCCTACTAACTGGAAGGACAAGGACCGATCTTGCTGATTTCCGATAGCACTTCCTTTGACACTATTTCTGATCGCTTGTGATATTTAAATTTTCACTAGATAATATAATGCCGTGGAAAATTTCATTTCAACACTAACAAGGGCGGACAAACGGACATCGCTCAATTGACTTCGCTATGCATAAGGACTTAGAATTAATATACTTTATAGGGAAATGAAATTGGATATTGCAGCAATTACAAACAGAATAACAAACTAAGATATACCCTATTTGCACTTTTTACGATGAAGGGTATAAAAACGTACGCCTTTGGGAAAAACTGCTAGGAGCCTTCTGAATAAATAATAATTGACCCATGAATACAGAAAAAGGTTTAATAGAATATTTACTTTATTACGAAAAAGTCTTTAACAATGTTAAAAAGCAAACTCTTTTTGTTTGTATTAATTTAAATTTTAGTTCTTTCTTTTTACCGCAAAAATGTTGCAACATTTTCATTTGCTGCAGTCTAGAAAAAGTATGTCAGCAAATGTCCCTGTTGACGCGGTTATTTCTGTTCTATTTCACTCAGACTATTAACAACACAACACAACGTTTTGTTGCAACAATTACACAACTTTAACTAGACTACCACAAAAAAGAAAATAGTATTACAATAGAATTGTGCAAATAGCAATTTAAAATACTATTTAAAAATTTACAAAGTAGAAAAAAGTGTTTGAACAGAGAAAGTTGTATAAACTGTGAGTCAGAGTGACGATTAAGCCTGTCGTGAATTACAATAAAAAGATGGGATTTTTGCAAAAATTTCATGGGTACTCACTTTGGAGTATTTTTTCTTTTTATTTAAAATTTTTCTGTTGAATACATAGAAAATTTCTCACTTCGGTCTTTTAAGGAGGGCTTTTAATAACTGGCCATTGTTAGCAGTAACTTTATCTCAATTTTTTTTGGAATCCATCGAAATTCTTAACAATTTTCTAGCCATATAACAATTCATCGATTAACACGAATGGAAGTTGGAAATGCCAATGTTTGCATTGGAGGTTTCTAAAGTAAACGTTTCATCAGTTGCTTAAAAAAAAAATAAAAATATTTTTACTTTAAGAGATCAAGTAAAGTTGCAAAAACAAATATTAAAAAAAATCAAATTTTTTATTATTTCTTGATGTAACTTTACAATCGATTTTTTAAGGGATGTTTACCGCTCGGAAATTTTGATATTGAAAATCAGCAAGCTCGGTCCATGTCCTTCGAGGCAGTGGGCAAAACACAGCACCTGCCTCTAATTTTGCCACATCCTTATAAAGACATCTGATAAATAAAGTAAGTTCAATTAAAGCAAGTAAGAGTGCTGTATTCGGCTGTGCCGAATCTTATATTCCCTTTACCATCATTGTAAATTTAGCTTAGTAGTAACTCCAATTAAAAACGCTAATATTGGGGTGACAACAATTTAACAAAAAAGAAAAAAATTAAGTACTACAAATATATATAATTTTACATAAAAATGTCATCGGCTCTAATTGGGTATAGCATTTTCAAACAAATTTAATATTAACTTCAAGATCTCTTTAAAAGCTTAAAAATGATACCCATATTTATATTCTAAAAAATTTTAAAATTTCAGAGCCCTGTAACTCGGAAATATGGGCGAGCGCCAAATTTTTCATTTCGTTTTTTTTTTTTTTGTTATTTTTTAATTCTCTAACGCCCCATATTTTTATTTTTTTGATTAAAGTTACTTCATTGTTTCAAATGACATGAACAAATTAGAGGCTGCCGTGGTGTTTTGCCTGCTGCCTCGAAGAATATGGACCAATCATGCTAAACTTCTATAACAGGGTACAAAAACAATTAAGATATCAATTTGAGTATAATTAAAAAACTTTAAAAGAGGTCGTTACGGAAATACTAAGATTTTTTTATATGCTTAACCCATTAAGGCCCGATAACATTTTTATGTAAAATTATATAAAGTACCTTATTTTTTTTTATTTTTTAATTCCTTCTTGTCCCAATATTGATTTGTTTGATCGTCGTTACTTAACTAAACTAGACTTACGTATATGGTGAAGGGTATACAAGATTCGGCATAGCCGAATATAACACTCTTACTTGTTTAACGATTTACTGAGGAGTAGTAATAGGCTTATACCTAAATGTTTTTTAGGAAGAATGGCTGTAGTTAGGTTACTAACCCAGTCCAGAATTGCTCCCTTTCACGAGAAAGAAATAATCTAAAAAGCCAGTAGTATTTAAGCCTCCTATGCCAACCTCTAATCGAATGTGGGCAAGAGACGACACAAATTTATCATCCGATAAAGTTGAGTTTCTCCATAGAAACGTAATACTAGCAGCCTCTGTTAGATTTACTCTTCGTTGTGTCAGTAAAGCCAATAGTTGATCTAAACTAGAAGTTAGTTTTTTAAAAAGTCTTACAAAGTTTTTAATGTCATACTTTTCCTTTAGTACCACTCTGCGAAATGGATTATTTCATTGATTACCATCGTCCCCAAGCTAGGGAAAGATTAAAAAAAGTTGCGTCATATATAGCAATTACCTAAATATGACAAACCAGTTTGAGAAAGTATTAAGACTTACCCTTTTTTTTAATAAGAAGCGATTAATATCGAATTATCAATTTGGATTTAGATGACCAAAAATGACTATTCAAAAAACACACAAATTAGTTAGTGTGATAAAAAAGCCTGAGAAAAAAAACTTGCTGTACGCTTTTTATCGGCGTGTCGCAAGTTTTTGAAAAAAATGTGGCATCAACGCTTATTATTTAAACTGAAGAAAAACAATTATAAGCAACTATAAAAAAAACATTTAGGATGTCATAAGTTCACATACTTCCAACTTTGTAGACTACAACATATTGAATGAAACGATAGATGAACGACACTTCGCTTCATACGATTTTCTTGCTGTTTAATGAATCGAAATGCTTGGAAACGAAAATATATAATCTGTTATTTTAATTTAACCTTTAAGTGTACAGATAAAAAAATTATACGCACGTCAACAGATTTATACTCTGGATATGTTCATACATTTGATATGGAATTTCTTTTGTTGCTACACTTATTTCTGTGCAAAATATTGTATATAAATGGCAGATTTTAAATGGCTGACTCCTAGACAAGTTAATGCCTTTGATTTTAAAAGGCAACAAGAATAATTTCGACGAAAGTTGCAAGAGTTAGAAGAAGAAAATAATCATGGTGAAGTATTAGCATATGAAAGTTATAAAGACGAAAACGTAGGTAATTCAACTCCAGACGACTCTGACATAGAAGAAGTCCAGTTACAAGAATACAACTTTGAGGAAGAAACTGATGATGAAGAATAATGATGAAAAATTTAAAGATTCCGCCAGTGAAAATGGAGCAAATAAAAGAAGTAAGAATGAAACAAATTGGTGTGCTGCACCACAACAAAATGCAAGGTTCCGTACACACAACATTTTAAGAACCGAAAACAATGGGCCTGTACATTATCCATTGTAGAAACACTAAAGTTAATATTATCAGATGAAATGTGTGACATTGTCATTCATGAGACAAACAGAAAAGTAAATTGTTGTTATAAACTTTATAATGCTCAAAATCCAACAAGAAACACGTAAATCAAATGGTGTTACGCATTCTGGATATGTATATACTAAAGATTTATGGTAAACAACTTCACATCCAGTATATAGAGCTTCCATTAGCATGCGTCGTTTTTGGGAGATAAGCAGCTTTTTACGTTTCAAGAACTAGAGCACACGCCAGCGTAAAAAGCTAACAAAGATGCAGCCATAATGGACTAATTTATAAGGAATGATCACCTACGCAGCAATTACGTAGCAGATCCAAGCGTGACAGTTGATGAGCAATTGTATGACTTCCGTGGTGGTACTGGCTTTACCCAATACATACAACAAAACCCGTCAAACACAGAATTAATGTATGGTGGGTTTGTGACTCTGTCTCGTCCCACCAATGAAAGAACAAATTTATACTGGATTGGCGGCATCCAGCGAACGATATTAAAACGTAAGAGAGCGAGGGAGAGAATAGTGAGGGACTTGTGCGTGGAAGTGAACGGAATATAATTTAGCAAAAAGTTTAACAATTGACAGCGGCTTATCAATTTTAGGTACAGTGAATAGATGAAGAGTATTTGTATCACCATTTTTCGCTATACCGAAAGAACGGTAAGTAGAGTCAACAACAATATAGCATTATGCTCTTACATCCCAAAAAAATAAGTCGGTTATACTTCTCTCCACATTGCATTGTACATGCGAAGTGCAAGGTCTAAAGAAAAAGCCACAGACGATTTTACATTACAACAAATATAAAGGTGGCGTCTATAATATGAGCAAGCTTTTAGCAGAATATTTAACGAAGCGACAAACATATAGATGGCCCTTGGTTTTCATTTATAATATACAAAACGTTGCTGCCGTTAAAGCACACATATTTAACGCTGAGAATAATTCACAGTTAAGATCTTTAACAAGCCGCCGTAGCATGTTTCTGCACAGCTTAAGCAAACAACTGGCAAAGCCGGAAATAGAAAACAGAGCCAAAAATTTAAAACGTTACAAAAATATTTTTAAGCGTAAGAGGTGCTGCAGATGAAAACGTATTATAACGTGACTGCACTGGTAGAATAGAAGCCAAAAGTAATTGCTACATACTCATTTACACAAAACGTCGGCCAATCAGAAAACTCTGCACGTTACGCAAAAAGCTCGTGTATGCCTCATATTTAAGCAATATGCCGCAAAGTAACAAATGCATTAAGGAAAATTAATAATTAGTAGTTTTGTGATATTTTCTTACATTTGATAGAATTTGAATTTTATTACTAAAAAACTTTTAATTTTTAACCAATTTCGAAAAAAGAAGGAGGTTGTACAGTTCAGCTGAATGTTGCTTTTTATATTTTTGACTGCAGAACTCAGTCATTTCTAAACTGATATTGACAAATTTTGGTAATATGATAGATTATGCTTACAGATTGGTCTCGTTTTAAAAACACATCATAATCTTAAAAATTAAAGGGTGTCCCCATACAACATACATATTTTTTACGTGTATTATAAATTGTAAAGGGCACTTCTGTAAAATTTAAAATGACTGCGTCTTACTATAGCCCCCAATAAGAAAAAGCTATACAAAACTAAATCTAAAAATTAAAGGGTGCCCCCATAATTGATGTTAATTTACGTATATGGGCCTATCTTTTGAACCGTTATAGACAAACGCTTGCAAATTGGACATAATATTGATTGATATGGTCGTTATAGTAACAAGTATTAACAAGTACTAATATTTAAAATTATAATTTAAAGGGTGTCCAATACTTCATTTAATTATGTAAATGGCCATAATTTTAAACAGTTGTAGACAGACGATTGAAATTTACAAAGAACTAGTATTACTAACTCCGTTTTAACAACAAGTATAAAATTTGGGTTTAGAAATAAAGGGGTGTCCCAATAGTTTATGCATTTGGTGTATGTAGCCGAACTTTTGAACCGTTATAGACAGATAGCAGAAATTTACAAGGGACCTGTTTTGCTAAGTTCGCAAGAGGCTAAGAATTTGAATTTAGAAATTAAAGGGTGTTCCCAAAATTAATGTAGTTTGTTCTATATGGCCGTAGTTTTTGAACCATTATATACAAACACCTGAGTTTTAAACAGAATGTTCACTACTTTGTTTGGTTCAATAAGAAGTATAAACATTTTAACTTACAAATTAAAGGGTTTTCAAATAGTTCATATAATCTGATGTATATGGCCGAACTGTTGAACCTTTATAGACAGAGGGTAAAATGTACACAGAACCAGATTCCTAAATCTACTACAACACCAAGTATATAATTTGAATTTGGTGATCCTATAAATGCTGTAATTTGACATATATTGCCAAACTATTGAACAGTTGAACAAGTATAAAGTTTGGAGATATAAGAGTGTCTTAATAGTTAATGTTATCTAATTTATGATGCCATACTCTTGAATCGTTATAAGCAGACAGTTGAAATCTGTTTTGAAGTCACTTTTTTTGCAAGAATTATTATTCAATAAACGTGCAATATCTTCATACTTTCATATATTTCAATATACACACTCAGGTATGCAACTATTGACGTGAGGGATAGGAATGAAAAAATGCTAACATCCTCGGACCCTATCCCCAAATTTTCTGTATTTTCTGAGATACAGCGATTTAAAAACACAAAACATACTCGGGTTTGTATTTGTTGACATAAAGGTTAAACGATTCTGCAATTTTTCTTTAGTTTAAAATGGATCTGTTTTCTTAAGTGCTTATTTAATTTTTGTGGTTTTTATGACCAATTATCGATTTTAACATTTTAACCATGAATGCAGGCGGGATCAATTTATCAATTTATATGCCATGTATATGAACAACGAGCTTTAACATAAAGAACAATAGGTAGAACAGTAACTTTAGCTAAAAATTGCTGCAACTGTACTTAGTTCCAGAAATCGCTAGTAGGTAGAAGGCAAATTAAAGCAAATCATTACTTCTTTTAAATTTCGGTACAGAGCTTAATTTTCTTTCTGGTTAATCACAATTAAATCCAAAATCTAGTACTTTTTTGTCTTAAAAAAACAATTTGGCGGCCGCTAAAAATATTGGTTTCAACAGAATAATAAGATTATACCTTATACCATGAAGCATGTAGTGGATGATGTAAAACAAGAACATGAAACAAATAATAAATAAAAAAAACTATAAATTAATATAAAAACAAAAACTTTAAACAAAATTTCAATTTAAGACGAATCGAATATTGGATGACCGAGTTTGAGACACTAATTGAAAGATCTGACACATTGCGCCATGCTGATAAAACCATCTACATCTACCGTAACGCGAGATAACTGTTTATTTTTGGTAAAAAGTAAACATTTGATGATGCCACAAGCGTGTAAACCCAGCAAACAGAGGTTTTAGGGCCTGTTGTAGATCAGTTTAACTCCATATGCGACAATTGCTTTTAGTAAAAATCCCAAAAAAATGAGCCTAACCGCCATATATAATTTTGTGATCAAACATCGAATCAGTTTCCACCTGCTCAAGAGACGTGTATGATGGTCATGTGGCTTAAATTCCTGCATTTGCTGGATTTTGTAGACCAAGCTCTTTGCACAAAGTCTTCGACGTAGTAGAAAGACAGAGCTCTAGCACCTGCGAATAAAGATAAACGATTCGAATTTTAGAGAAGACTAGGATAGATTATAAAGTTACAACTTACAAACGGTATATAACAGTCGTAGTTATATTGGTAAATGGGTACGGGTCATTTAAGAAGGTTTTCGATGCAATTGGAGTGTATTGTGTATTTAATGGCTGTGCATCGAATAGTTCAAGTCACATGTTTAGAAAACAAATGATTGTTTGAGAAAAGCATAACGTGAGGTAATAAGAGTATAACTAGAAAATAAAAAACTGTTGGAAATATTCAATGTAACAACTCCCACTAGTTTTATTTGAATTATAATATTTTTACTTTAAATTATTTCTTCTGTCTTTAATATACAGTACTGTTCGAAACCTAAGCAACTTTTCCCCAGTAAATACTCATGGTCGTATATGTGCTCTGTAAATAGATTAATGAAAAATTTCCCTTTTATTTATTATTATACATATAGTCTAAATGCTAATAAGAACAACAAAAAATACATTTTATGTCTTTGGAAGAATTTATAAAACAAAAACAAAATTAACTTTAAAATTCGCTGTTCTTAACCTAAGCAACTTTTATATTGTTGCATTTGTTGCGAAATATTACCTAAAACAACAACAAAAACTTTAAACAACAATTTTTTGTCCCGTTATGATTCCTATTGAAAAAAATAATTTTGGTTGATTTTATGCATTTAAGTAGTACCAATTCTTTAGAAGTGCATCTATGACGCGAACACGTTTTGGATCAGCTTTTAAGCTGAAGATTATTGAACTTTTTAATAACGGTAAATCCCAAATTGCTATAGCAAACCAATTGAATATTAATAAATCAATAGTTTCCCGACTTATAAAAAAGTATAAAGCTTCTGGGAAAGTAGAGGAAGCCAATAGCGGTGGGCGAAAAACTTCTGAGCGAACAGACAAAAAAAATTTCCGTCTAGTTAAAAAAAAAATCCATTTATTTTGTCGAAAGACATAGTAAATGAGCTTGAACTTCAGATTAGTTCTTCCACAGTAACAAAACGTTTATTGAAACAAAACTTAAGGAGCTTCATGCCATCTAAGAAGCCTACGCTGACTAAGAAGCATTTAAAAAAGAGGTTTGTCTGATTGACTGCAACGTAGTCTCTGATTTTCTCAGTTTTTGGTTGTTTTAGGTTGGATTTTGCTAGAACACATATAGATTGGACTATATTTAAATGGAGAACTGTTTTGTTTAGTGATGAATCTAAATTAAACATACTAAATTCAGAGGGAGTTTGGCACGTGAGAAGACTAAAGGAAAAGCGGCTACATCATCGGTAGTCAAAAGCCACAATAAAGTATGGGAGTGGAAATGTGATAGCTTGGACTTGTTTTTCGGCAAGTGGTGTTGGTCCCTTTGTAGAAATTCAAACAAAAATGGACCCTTTTGTTTACAGAGACATTTTAGCAACTCACATGCTTAACTATGCTGCGTGGGAAATGCCACTTCGATCGGTGTTTCAACATGACAATGACCCAAAACACTCATCGAAGTTAGTCAAGGATTGGTTATCAGCTAATGGGGTTCAAGGTTTGGACTGGCCACCTAAATTGCCAGACTTGAATCACATAGAGAACCTATTTGGAATTTTAAAACGAAGAGTTGAAACTCGAGACTTTAAAAATAAGCAGGAGTTGATGAAATGTCTAAAATCAGAGTGGGAAGCTATACCAACATTTATTCTATCGAATCTTATTGAATCCATGCCTAAAAGATGCGCTGAGGTCGCAAGAAACAAAGCATATCATACCAAATATTAAAAGTTGCTTAGGTTTTGAACAGCGAATTTTTAAGTTAACTTTGTTTTTATTTTACCATAACTTCCAAAGAAATGGAATTTAATTTTTGTTGTTATTTTTAGGTTACAACACATTGTACTCGTATAGTAGTAAATAAAAAAAATATTTTCTATAAATTTATTCAAAGAAAAGATATGAGTCTATAATTACTTAGTGGGAAAAAGTTGCTTAGGTTTCGAACAGTACTGTATATGTATTCATACAGAACATATCGGAATTGTTTTATTTAAAAAAAAATTAAATTGTTTTCTTGAAAAGGTTATGGGTCAAGCACGCTTCCACTGCGCCCAATAGCAAAACGAATTAATGTGTGAATTTATGAATAAACGAGTGGAGATTGATTCAATCAAAAAAGATAATTTCCACACGTGAAAGATGCAAGTCTAAGCGTTGCTGGTAAAGACCAACACTTGAAAATATGTTTCCGGGGCTTTACCTAAACCGGGAATGCCCGCAGAAGAAATTAAAAAATGGGAATTAGAAGACGCACAAGCCAAATCAGATTTAATTCTGTCAATTTCTCCAGCCGAACTGAGGAAGAGGCAGGGACGTCTGGAAGAAGCTGGCTCAGCGCAAACGCACAAGATATGCAAAACCATATACACAATTTTTTCGACAATGGGACAAAATAAACGAGAATAATATGTAGAATTCTCCTTCTTTACAGTATACCCAATAAATATGAATCTTTACGAATCACTATTGAATCGCAAGAAAAATTGCTATCTCCTTAAGCCTTGAAACTTGCTAGAAGAATTTGAATTCCGAAAGTGATAACACAACTGAAGCAATGTTTGTTAACGGAAATACCAATAAAAGAAAGTTTAAAAACAAGAAGAAAATAAAAATAGAAAGAGAAGCAAATTTTAAAAAAAGTACAAACTTATAATCTCCGATTTGTAAGGGTGAACATTTTTAGTTTTATTTTAGTTATTAAAATTAACTATTAAAGAAACTTGGAAGAGCAAAAGACAATTGAAATATACATAAAGTAAAATTCTTAACATTTGAACCAAAAATTAACTTCAGCAAAATTTTTGAACATTCATTAACCATCTAAAGATTTAATTAATCATGATAATTCTCTTCTTTCTAGGTATTTTCAATTTTAGTATTTTCTTCTTTTTCAGGTGTTTTTATTTTTTATATTTTAGGATTTTTTTCTATTTCAGGTATTTTCTTCTATTTCAGGTGTTTTTATTTATTTTTTTTTATTTCAGGATTTTCTTCTATTTCAGGTATTTTCTTCTATTTCAGGTATTTTTTTCTATTTCAGGTATTTTCTTCTTGGTGGCTTCAGGATCGCCTGTCCGTCCGTCTAGTTGTCTCGTACGGGTTAATTGTTCACGGTAATTACAAAATTTTGCCGTCCAATATATATTTCACTTTGTTATTTTTAAGGAAAACAACTCTTAAAATGTTGGGCAAAAACCCCTGACGCGATGGACGAATATCTAATAGGCCTGAGCTCAACCCTACCACGCGCGCACTCCGGGTACGAATCCCTCAGAGGAATAGCTTAATTTGCACAGTGAGTAAATTATTTTCCCTAACTTAATTTTACAAAGATAAATATACATACATAAAATTTTATTTTGTCCGTAGGTCGTCTGTCTAGTGGTACGGTTGTCGTGCTTTACCTGCACCACCTAGTACGGGTGGTGCCTGAAGAAGATTGTGAAGTTGTCCAACGTTGGGTGTGACCGCTGATGGAGGTTGTGCTTACAACAAAAATCCAAAGCAACATTAAAAATTCTAGGTTGTAAAAAATAGAAATTTGACAGCTTTAAAAAGAAAAAATTTAAAAGAAAATATTTACCTTTAAAATTAAAAATTCGAAAAAATTAGAATGGTGTTTAAGACTGCATGCATTCTTTTTTATTGAGGCTGTTTTTTTATTTTTTTTTTTTTCTTTAACAAAAATCACTTTTTTTCATAAATAACATAAAAAAGATATTTTACCAAACAATGGAAATCTTAACAAAATTTAAAAATCAGCTAAAAAAATGGATTGTTATTTTAAATTTTTAGTGGATTAAAAATAGCTCTAACTCAAGTCACTAAGAATTATTTAGAATAGCATAAAACGAGCAGTGTTTAAATTTATTTGTAAAATACAAAAATTTTATTTCCTGCAAATCTCAATACGTTAAAATTTTCTTAAACTTTCGCCTGTCTGTTTTATTTAAGTTTTCCTTGCTTTTGTGTGTGTGTGTGTGTGTGTGTTTAGAAAAGATACATGTCTGACTGCTTCATTTTTATTTTTTTAGGTTATTGGGGCATTATGTTGCGAATTTTCTCAAACAAACACAAACCCTTCATTCGCCATTCGATTTCTTTTGTATTCAATGAACTTTTTCTTCGCATTTGTATTTGCTGTTTTTGTTGTTATTGTCCTGTGTGTGCGTTGTTTTTTTTTTTTTATTTGTTTGTTTAGGGTTAGTAAAATACAGGATAAAGAGGAAATGGAGTGTATAAAAAGAAACACATAAAGAGTAAAAACATTTATATTTATTTTATTTAATTCCATTTTGAATTCTTCTTTAGTTTGTTTTTCCTCTTTTAAGTTTATACAAACATTACACTTACTTATCCATTCATATATTAAGTATAAAATAAATATATTTATTTATAAACTTAATTTCTATTGATATGTTATTGTATAGCGTTATCCATTTTATCGCTTGTTTGTTGCCACTGTCAAATGCAAACAAGAACTATCATCCAGGTCATCACTTGCTTAGTGAAAGGTTCGCCATTTTATAATATGATAGCCTTAGCAGAATTTCAAGATGTTAAACGCATTAGAGTGGGTCCAAAACTAGTCCAGATTCGGACGAAAATATTTTTTCGTGTGTTAAAAGAGGCAAGAAAGGTCGAAAAGTTCCAGTTGAATTAACTATAAAAAAGCACACAATGCAACACCTTTATAACTATTGATCATATAATTACGCTGTTTGAGGTTGATAAATCCGCCCTTTTTTTGGCTTTTACCTACATGCAGCCTTTAACTCTATTAGACAGAAATTTTTCCTATGAATCATTGAAATCAGTTTTGGGGTCTGTGCCAAATTTTGCCTCGCTTTTCACTTCAATTTTTTTGCTTTAGTTGCAAATTAACTTTTGACTTGCAGATTAACTCTGTTATATCACGCATCTCCTGGACGTTGCGAAAATTGTATAGTATTGCTTACCATTAGCCTCTGTCAATAAAGCGTTGTATTGCTCTATTATTATGCCTGTCATTACTAGTATAAGGCATTGAACTTTTCTCAGTTACATCTCTCATGAATATGAACAGGTTGAAGGTATGCTTTAATAAAGTCTTGCGTTACATTTATGTACTCCATATTAACGACCATGTTTCACATTATTATGAAGAGCTTTTAGGATGTACTTTTTATCAGTACGTTCGTTTGAGTCAAATTACATTTTTTTATAAAATTATTAAATTTGGTGCACCAAGTTACTTACTGAATAAATTCATTTCTCAATATCCTATAGAACACACTCTTTAATTTGCCCTATGCGTTCTTTCTCGGTAATGCACAAGTCGTTTGGTGTTAATAAAGCTCCCTATCAAGAGAGGAGATTTTCTAATACAGTTTCAATATTTAAAAGCATATTTTTAACAAATTTGCAAGGCTTTGATGATTTTGGTTTGTTTAATTAAGATTAACTATAATTATATATTGATGCTTAAAATTGTCTTTGTAAACTGTTCCTGCCATTTTTCCTGATTTTCAGGAATGAAATTTTTAATAAAATTATTACAAACGGAGTTTATCCTGATTGTAAGCAAAGTGGTCCTAAATTTACCGATTCGGGTGATGTAATTCATTATTGTCCAATTGCAATTTTGTCAATTCTTGTCAAATTTTTTTAAAAAATTGTCTACCAAAAACTGTTACAATACGTTGACATCAACAAAATAATGTACAAATATCAATTAGATTTAAAAAAGGTTGTGGCACTGAAGAAGCAGTACTGCATGTTGTAAGTTATTTATGGCACTGTTTAGATCAGGGGGCTTTCTTGAGTTAAAAGCCTTCGATCTAGTTAATTATAATATAACCTTACAGAAACTAAAGTGTTATGGAATAGTTGGTAGAGATTGGAAAATTTTGAAAGCTATCTAGCAAATCGCAAACAGTATGCACAGATTAGAGACGTAAAAAGTGATGTAATGGATATTAAGTTTGGAGTCCCACAAGGCAGTTGCTTGGGACTTTTATAGTTTTCGATATGTACTAATGATTTGAGTAATATAGATCAAACTTATCTTATTTAGATCAAACTAGTTCGCTTTAGACCCTACAACCATGCAAGAGTTGTGTAGTTCGTAAACGACCTAGTTCCATTGAAGAACTCACTCAATTGAACTAAATGGAGCGCATTTTTACTGAGCTCTTTTGGCTCAGTTAGTAAGTGCCTTTTCTAGTTCATCATTATTTATATTAAAACAAATATAAAATTAAAACTTGAGTAAAACCTTTGGTCCAAATTAAGCAGAAACATCCTTTTGTGATCAGAAAATATATTATTATGAACCAATATTTTTTTTTTAATTTTAACGGTTTACAAAAATAAGGTCAGATAAATGTGCAAAATAACATAAAAATAATATAATAACCGATTTTCAATTGCACAATTTTTCATTAGTATGAGTAAATATCTATTTAATGTCTGATAAATTTATCAAAGAACACTAAAAATTGTATGAGCTAAAAACAATTGATCTAAACATATCAACTGGAAGCGCTCAGTTATCTTAGCTCCATAAGTGAGCTTTGAACTAAATGAATGAACCAGTGCTTTCTAATGAACTGGGCGCTTACTTTAAAGAGGTGATACATATATACATGAAACAGACTCTGTTAAATATTTAGGAATAGCGTTGAAAAGTAATTTATCGTGGAATATGCATATAAGTGCTCTCAGAAGTAAAAACACCGGAAATAGTTGTTCTGTATAAATTGAAAAACAAATTAAGCGTTAAAACTAAACAACTGTCATATCATGCATTAACATAAAGCCATTTAAAATATATGGTTATAGTATATATATGAATGGAAAATAGAGCACTTAAAGTTATTTACCACTTATATATTCTATCTTGTCTGTTTATGCTGATGTCCGTAAGTCAGTAATGTCGATTCATGAATTGTTCATTAATCATATACAATTGTACGTATACAAAGTCTTGAATAATATAAGTTATCACATTATTAATGTTGTGCAGAATCAAACAATGGCTAACACTAGAAACCAACTGAATCTTGCCTCAAAAATGTACATATGGCTCTGAGGCCAAACTATATTAGAAATGACTTATTTGTACATGGAGTTTAATAAAGAAGGAAAAAAACTCTATTGCATTTAACGACTTAATTGTATCAATGATTCTCTTTCGATTAAGGCTTTTGTTTTATTGCCAAATATTTACGTTGTCACTGTAACGTTCTTCAAAAACAAAGTGCAATTCAGTGATCGGCAATAAGTCGTTTTTTCGCTATTCATAATCACTTACAAAATTTTAAATTCAAGTGAGTATACATCATTTAAATTTTACTACTCAGATTTGTTCGCACTCACTATAAGAATGATTCATAAATACAAGTTGTATGATTATGAGTACTACGTCGACATCGAACTCATATATGTATGATTCGTGAAGTATGTCGTTTAGATTTATAATTTTAGAAAAATATTCTGAATACTTACAACTCATTTAACTCACTCAAGCCATTCAAGAAAAATTTACGGTTCTATTCTTTAGTACTTTACAAAAGGACGGCGATTGTTACATTAAAATATAGGGAAAAAAATAAAAATATAAAATATTTTTTTATCAATAAAGAAGTATGTAATAATCAATGAAAATGTAATAAATGAAAACTAATAAAATGTATAATCAGCAATACAAACCTTTCTTTTTTAAAAACCACTAGTAATAGGGCTCGTTACTGTATTTTTAAACTCTGCCTAAAACTTAAAACTTAAAAGTTTCAACTAAAAAATTTTCCTAGGAAAACTTTCACTAAGAACGTTGCCACGTAAAAATTTTCAATTAAATTTTCTCGAAAATTAATTTTCCCATAGAAATGTTTTCGAAATAGAAGAAATTTTCTTCAAAGAAGCTTTTTTTTAAGCAGTTTTTTAAACGTAAAAATCTTTTTGGTTCAATTATATATGCAAGAGTTAAAAAGGTTCTACTTTGAAGCATTGTGAAAGTAATAAACATTCCTCTAAACATTATTCTAAAAACCTTTAAAGTTACTAAAATAATAAAAAAAAAACATCTCACACACCACTGTGAAACCTTCTACTGAAATAATAAAAAACATCCCACACGCCACTGTGAAACCTTCTACGGAGTATTTTATTTTTCGCTACCGAATCATACTTATTTTGTATTGACTGCATATAATGAGTTAGTGAGAGTCTAAATCATCAACATCATACATGTTGTTAAGTATGAATACTCAGAGTAGTTCAAACCTTTGAGATGTTTGGTGTTTAGTGAGTCAGAAAAATGTATGAATGCGTATAAGTACAAAAAAATAAGAGTCATGATTCAACTCCACTTGTTTTTCCACTACTCATAACCGATCACTGGTGCAATTTCATCTATTTGTGCTTCACCGATTCACCCGATTAAACTCTTACATTATCCGAGTTTATATAAAGTTATCTAGTGATAACAAAAAACAGGTAGAAAATTCTAGACAGATTAATTTTTAAAACAAATAAATAAATTTAATTCAGCGCTATATTCTGGTCCCATATTTACCTTATCCTACCCCACTTCCGAAAACATAAAATTACCATTAAGGGCCGTTGAAGACATTGCTCTTATTTTATTATTTACCTTATAATTTGTAATTATAAGTTAAATAAAAGGAAACGCATTTGCTTCAGCTGACTATGTGTTTCTTTTTGCTGCAAAGCAATCAGCACAGCATTTAAGGAAAAACAAAAACAAAACAGCATTTAATGGTGTAAAAAAAGCAAAGTTTTTAAATTGCATTTTCTTACATACTAAATAAATAAAGTAATAAATACATAAATACGTTTCCAATGTTAAAAGGGATGAAAAGCAGCAAGTAACAGCTAGAAAAAGCAATCTTAGTCAGACACAACTTCAAAGTAAAGAGTTAAGCAATAGCAAAAATAAAGAACAACTGATTGCTTAAGCAACAGCAAACGATTTTAAAGTAATTGCTTTGCTGCAGAAAGATACACATACAGTAGGCTTGCCAGATGGCCTGGATTCGCCTGAATTTTCCAGTTTTTTATGTCTGGTCCAGTTTCCAGGAAAAATGCAATCAGTCCAGTTTTTTCATATTTTATATTCTTTTATAATGAAATTAATATTTTGTACAGAAAAATTGCGTTCTAAATACAATGAAATTACAACTATATTTGTAAATGTTTAGATTTTATCTTTTTCTAATTCCAATTATTACCATTTTACTTCTGCTGCCTGCGAGGGAAATTTAATAATTTGCCAAAAAATATTCCAATCGATAATCAAAAATGTGATTAAAATGAAGTACAAAATCTGTATAAATTGGTCTCATTCGTTCATTCCATTCCAATAAGCAATGCTTTTTACGAAAGGATCTTTAGTATTTTAAATAATTTATACTCTCAGGAGAGACATAGAATGTCTTTCGACTTTATAAAGGCTGAAATTACAATAAGATTAAACTTTGGTGAAAGTTGCAAAAATTTTCAAACTTTTTTGCATACTAATAAAGCAAAAGAGTTAGTAAATTCTGTAAATAAAAATTCAAAATATATGTGGCAAAAGACATATACATACAGTACTGTTCGAAACCTAAGCAACTTTTTCCCACTAAGTAATAATAGACTCATATCTTTTCTTTAAATAAATTTATAGAAAATATTTTTTTTATTTACTACTACACAATGTGTCTATAACCTAAAAATAACAACAAAAATTAAAATCCATTTCTTTGGAAGTTATGATAAAATAAAAAGAAAATTAACTTAAAAATTGGCTGTTCAAAACCTAAGCAACTTTTAATATTTGCTATGATATCCTTTGTTTCTTACGACCTCAGCGCATCTTTTGGGCATAGATTCAATAAGATTCGATAGACTGGATTTTAGATAGTTCATCAACTCTTGTTTATTTTTAGAGCGTCGAGTTCCAACTCTCCGTTTTAAAATTTCAAAGAGGTTCTCTATGGGATTCAAGTCTGGCGATTGAGGTGACAAATACAAAACTTGAACCCCATTAGCTGATAACCAATCCTTGACTAACTTCGATGAGTGTTTTGGGTCATTGTTATGTTGAAACACCCATCGAAGTGGCATTTCCCACTCAGCATAGTTAAGCATGTGAGTTGCTAAAATGTTTCTGTAAACAAAAGGGTCCATTTTGTTAGAATTTCTACAAAGGGACCAACACCACTTGCCGAAAAACAAGTTCAAGCCATCACATTTCCACCCCCATGCTTTATTGTGGTTTTTGAGTACCGAGGATGTAGCCGATTTCCTTTTGGTCTTCTTACGCGCCAAACTCCATCTGAATTTAGTAAGTTAAATTTAGATTCATCACTAAACAAAACAATTCTCCATTTGGATATAGTCCAATCCATATGTGCTCTAGCAAAATCCAACCTAAAACTACCGAAAACCTGAGAAAATCAGAGACTACGTTGCAACTAATCAAACAAACCTCTGTTTTAAATGCTTCTTAGTCAGGATAGGCTTCTTAGATGGCATGAAGCTCCTTATGTTTTGTTCCAGTAAACGTTTTCTTACTGTGGAAGAACTAATCTGAAGTTCAAACTTATACACTATGTCTTTCGACAAAATAAATGGATTTTTTTTAACTAGACGGAAAATTTTCTGGTGTGTTCGCTCAGAAGTTTTTCGAGGTCGCTTATCGCTATTGACCTTCTCTACTTTCCCAGTAGCTTTATACTTTTTTATAAGTCAGGAAACTATTGATTTATTAATATTTAATTGGTTTGCTATAGCAATTTGGGGTTTACCGTTATTAAAAAGTTCAAAAATCTTTACCTTAAAAGCTGATCCATCACGTATTCGAGTCATGGTTGCACTTCTAAAGAATTAGTACTTCTTAAATGCATAAAATCAACCAAAATTACTTTTTTCAATAGCAATCATAACGGGACTAAAATTTTTGTTTAAAAATTTTGTTGTTGTTTTAGTTAATATTTCGTAACAAATGCAACAATGTAAAAGTTGCTTAGGTTTCGAACAGCGAATTTTTAAGTTAATTTTGTTTTTGTTTTATATTTTCTTCCAAAGACATAAAACGATTTTTTGTTGTTATTATTAGCATGTAGACTATATGTATAATAATAAATAAAAAGGAAATTTTTCAATAATCTATTTAAAGAGAACATATACGACCATGAGTATTTACTGGGGAAAAGTTGCTTAGGTTTCGAACAGTACTGTATATAAAAATATGTACTTAATATAACTTAAGATTGAAATAAATTGTTATGTTAACGTGTTTTTTTTTTAATTTTTAATAAAATTTCACTTTTTGGAAAAACAAGTGCATTTTAAACAGGTTCAGTTTTTTTTTCGAAAATCCAGGCGAAAATTTTATGTTTTTCAGTTTTCAGGCTTTTGGGATCTGGCAAGCCTAACATACAGGCATGTTCTGACATTCGCCAACTTTTGTTTTACATGTTCTGAAACTCACGCGTTTTGCTTACGATTTGCTCATTTTCAAATTTATGTTCGAAAAGAAAAACATATGATTTTACGGTGCAGAACATAAATAAAAAAAAGAACACTACAACAAAATGCCTGCAGTTGCCTTGCTTAGTTTCATTTCTTAAAAAAACATGCAATTAAAAAAGAACGAATTAAAAAACGGACGCGTAGAGATTGTGACAATTCAATGGATACTTCAATCCAATGTATATTTATTAATTAAAAAAAAAAAAAAATAACGCCAGCCAAGAAATATTTTGGCGACAAATGGTTTTTCTATTAGTGATATTGCATTTAGCATCTTTAATGTGAAAGGTTACTTACGTTGTAAGTAATCAGTACTTAAGAAGTATTTATGTTTATTTTTTTAATTATAAAATGCACGTTCGGAATACATATTGCCCAAGAAGTAATTTAAATAAATTTTTTAAGGTCCCTTAACACTTGAATCGTACATTTAATAAGCACCGAATATTTTCTAAAAATTAAAAGTTAAAATAACCATATATTTTTTTGACTACCGACTATACGTTCAACCGCACTAATACAAGTATATTTTCGAACATCAATTAGAGCAGCTGTTTCTATGAAATCGCCAGTACTCAAGAAAACAATCAAAACAAACAATTGATAGAACAAATAACATATTTTAATTAATTATTTGCGACCTAAATTGTCTAAAAATTAAAATAAATTTTGTTAAAACTAAAAGAAAACATATCACTTTTCATTTGTGTATAATTTTATTGTTGCTTTAAGTTTATTTTAAGTAAAATTCGTAACTTCACTTCAGTATGTGCTTGCGATTTGAAGTCGCCAAATTTCTTGCGATTGTGAACTACAGAACACCTTTCATGCGATTTTAACTCGCATCGCCAGTTTTATGTTACGATCACAACTGGGACGAACGATGAATTTTTGATCGCGAATATTCCTCGTCAAAAATAAAACACATTTGCGTGTATGAAAATGCACACAATCATGACGTTAGACGAAATTCGTCATACACGGCAAATTATGCAATGGAATTATTTCTATTTCTTACGCCGGCGAACGACGAACAAATCTGTACAAAGTGACCATGTTTGACTTTAGATTCGAACTATTTTAATAAATAAAGTTATTTGCCTTAAAAAATTTATGTATTTTCTTTTTTGCAGCATTTATAATAAGCTTACAGATTATAAGTTAAATGTAAAAATAGTTTTTAATTTACTTTATTCGTGCTTTTCTTGTGTTTTTTCTAATGCTTAACTTTTTAAATATTATTTTTTTTTTTGATGGTCACCTTAGCAGCTTACAAAAAGTAAGCAACTTCAAAAATTACAACAGCTGTGTTTTTGGTCGTTATTGTGTTTCATACGACGAATTTACACAACGAATTTTTGACGACGTACTCGTTGTGTTGGAAGAAATTCGTCGTTCATCCCAGTTGTGTTCCTAGCATTAAGCGATTTGCGATTGTCAGAACGTACCTGATAGTCAGCTAAAGCAAATGCGTTTCTTTCTTTTTTTTGCATTTGCTTTTGCTGCACAGTTTTTTACAGCAACAGTTAAGCAACTAAATATTCATTGAAAATAGTCAAGCATTTTAAATCAAAATATGTTTTTTAATCAATTGATAACCCTTTAATAGAAATTTAATTTTACTTAAATTCCTAGCGTTACGAAATTTTTGTGTAAAAGTATAAATATTTTCTTAATTTTGGCAGTTCTAAAATTTTTGTATCATTGTTTTATTTTTCAGTAAATTGCTTAGCCATTAATCATATACATATGAAAATATATATTATTTCCTATTTAGCAGTCATATTTTACAACTACAAAAAAGCTTGCTGCATGTAGTGACGCGAATTAAAAAAACAATTTAAGGAAACTCTTAATTACTTCCCAGCTTGCGTGAAAAGAAAATAGTTCACAAAAGATAACCTAGACATTTTGGCTACTGTAATGAGATTATATTTTTCTGTACAGGGTAGTTGTACAAGGCAGCAAAAATGACAATTGACAGGGATAAAAAGTTTGTGGGAATTTCCAAGTTGTTTAAAAATAATGAGATTTCGTTAGAATTGTTGCCATTGTCATTAGCAGTAAACAAAATGTTTTCACAGTGTTCAAAGAATTTTAAAATACTTTCAATATACTTCTTTACAAATAGAAGGGCTTGTAGACAATATTTTACTTTATTATGCAGCTATTTTATACACTTTGGTTGAAAGTCTGTTTACATAGACAATATTTTTCAAACCGGTTACGGTGAGGGTACAATGATTTTTCACCACCAGCATCATCAATCATAATTATTTTAAACCTCAAAGCGGAAACGCTAAAAAAGAAGTTAAGTAGGATTTAGTCAAAACAACTTTCCTTCTTTTTTGAGAAAGATTTCAGAAGTATCCATAAATAATGTAATAAAATTAAAAATTCTACTTCTAGTAGTTAAAAACGCATAACGTTCAACATTTTATCTCTCTCTCTCTCTCTCTCTCTCTCTCTCTCTTTTTGTTAATTTTGATGATTCTGATACGAAAATTAACCTGTAAGACTAATATTAATATTTAAGCATTAAAGCGCATGGTTTCTTCCTATTTTCAGCGAATTTTTTGGTAATATTTTTGTTGAAATTTGTATTCTGTTAGAAATTTTTGATTGTGTGTTTTCTTTATTTATGCCTTCAGTTTTTGGGTAAAATTTCGAATTTTCGGGGATATTTAGAAAATTAAGTAAAATTAAAATATTTATTTAAAGCTTGGAAGAGCTAATTTCGATAAAAATTAGTCAGCCTTTTTTAGAAATTATTTTAATTTCTTTAATTTTTAGTCTTTTACGCATTTTTGTTTTTATAAACTAAAAATTTTTTATTGGAAAATTTTTTTTTTAATTAAAATTTTTAGTGAAATTTTCGTGAAAATAAATATTTTGGTGAAATTTAATACGTTTAATGATAAAACATTTTTGGCTTATCTAGAATTTTTTCACTACTTTTGCATTTTTCAATGAAATTTTCCATTTTTTATTTCAAAAACACAGTGAAATTGTAATATTTTGGTAAAGCTAAAAGGGTTTAGTGATATTCCAATTATCTGGTGGTTTATAGTTTTGTTTTTTTTTTTGTAATTTCGGTTTTCAGTACAACAACAAAAAAAATTGTAATCAATCAAAAAAAAAGCACAATAGCACCTCTTTTGAAACTATGTCTAAGAGGTAGTTGTACAAATAAGGAAAATCGAATTTTTTGTGTAACTTAAATTATTTAATTTATACAAAATATAAAAATTTCTTGAAATTGTGATAATTAATAGAAATTCCCACCATTATTACTTCAATAAAACAATCTGTTAGGTCTGTCAGATGGAGCTCGGGCAGATGGAAATCGCTAAATCTCTTATACATAATCCAGAATATAAACTTTATGTGGTATCGCATTACAAATTTTAAAAATTTCACATGCAAACCATATCATGCTATAAACACAATCATGTCCACCGACCACCGACTACAAGATGTCAAAAATAGAATACATGCGTGCTTATGAGAATAAATCTTTTAGCCGCTACACGACTACAGACTACACGGCTACTTTTGTAGCCCGTAGCCAACTTGGCAGATTAGTGCTGCCAATACAATAAATGCAAGAAATGGTGTTTTTAAAAACGCAATACATTAAATATCGCTATTAAAACCGCTAAAACCTTTAAAATTGGCACCATTGAAAAATAATAATCATCTGTTCATTTGTTTACATTTTTCATTTACTATTTATTTGGCGCATTTTTCATTTACTTTTTATTTGTGAAATTTTCCATTTAGTTCTTTTTTCATCAATTTCTAATTTGTTTCATTTATATTTATTTTTTGGGTTTTTTATTGAAATTGTTAATTATAAAATAGTCATTTTTATTGTTTATGTGTATTTATTATATTGTTTAATGTAAATGTTTAGTTCAATTTACATGCAAATAAGGACGTGGACACTTCATACACCGAAGTCGTTGTTTCCACTATTTTAGCAATAGTACTTATAAAGTTAATTAAATTTTCTTGAAACATTTGAAATTTTTTTTTCACACAAATTCACTTAAGAAAATCAATTTTGTTTTGGTTAACTTTAATATATATGTCAAAACAGATGTTTATTTTTTGGTCGGTAGTCGTTAAAAAAATTAATTAGCTGACGACTCGGCTATATTTTTAGCCAGCTACTTTTGTAGTCAGTAGTCGATGGTCGGTAGCCTTTGATTGTGTTTATAGCATCAATGTCAAATTTATTACTTGGAGACTCGAACTTTCCAATGTCTAGTTAAACAAATGTGCGCCTTTAAAGCGCACAGCCATTTAGACGAAAATACTCTGTGGCTTCGAAGAGACTCAAACTTATGAACTCCTTTTAAAAACCGGACATTTAAACAATTTTGCTATGGCTGTCACATACTAGTGGTAGTTTTTATTTTCCTCCTTACTAAACTTTTAATATTTTCCTTCGTTCTAATCACCTCATTTTGCTTCTTTAGTATTCAGCCGCGTTTACCATCTCTTCACCGCCGCTACACAAAAATTTTATTTAGTTTTTCTATTCGTAAGTTTTGAACTGCAACTCAACAATCATTCTTCCTTTTTTTACCCTTCAAAAAGGGTGTATCTAAGTTTTTCATTTCTTGTGAAACTTTCACAATTTCCACTTCCGACCCCATAAAGTATATATGTATATATATATACTTGAGTAATGTCTGTCTGTCCGTCCGTCCGTCCGTGTTTACAAAATATACATATGTCAATCGGACAGATATAGTGTCGAAAGAGATGCTATTTGAAATCAGCATGATCGTTCCATGTCCTTCGAGGTAGCAGGCAAAACACCACGCCTACCTTTAACTTTTTCATGTCATTTGAAACAACAAAGTATAACACTCTTACTTGTTATTCCTGTAGTTAGTAAGATTCGAAGTCAAGACCCGTTATTTTAGTTTTAGAGATATGTGTAACAATTTGTTTACGGTTTTTGAATACTTTTCATTTTCAACTTGAGTTAATAATCCTCAGCCGCAAGTTAATTATACCTCCTTCACTTTTGTTCTAATGTAATTTTTCAGTATGAGTACGATTGTTTGTTGGAATTTCAGCTTTCACGATACTGTCTTGTCGAATTCGATAAAAAAGAAACTTATTCTTAAATAAAAGTTTTTGTATATGAACCGATAAATTTTTCTTCAAATTAAGTCTTCGCGTAGTGCCGGTCAGTAGTTTTTATTTTTCCTTATCTTTTAAAGCTTTTCTTCTATACCCGAAATGGTTGTTTACCTTACATTCGTTATTTTGGACTCATTGCAGTATTAAAAAAAATTTACTGATTGCCTGATTGCCTGATTTAAAATACAGATCAAAATAAAAAAACTGTAGTTTATTATTACAACCAGTTTGAGGAACAGAAAAAACATGCTCAAGCATGTGAAACTAAAGCATTATAGAGTTTTTGGATAGATATAAGTAGTTTGACAAAACTTTATACATGCTCAGTGTATATGTATGTGTGGGTGAATTTATCCTATTCTAAATATCACTGTGTAGTGTTTATGTGTGATTCTACGGAAGCATATAAAATTCTTTTTGTAAAAAATAAAAATAAAATAAAAAAATATTTTTCCCCTCTTGTTTAAAGTTAAACAATAAAAAACAAAAAAAAAAAAATGAAAAAGAAAACAAAACAATTACATTACAATTGCAAATTTGTTTAGTAGAAAGAGTAAAACCGAAAAATATATACAAGCAAAATAAACATATTCATTCCTCTGATTCTTCTTGTTTACTTAAAGCTTAAGCCATTTTTAGGTTGACTATCGCTTTTTTATACAAGTATAAAATAAAATATTAAATATATATTAATTTTTTTATTATTTGATTTTTTAATAATTTTACAAATAACTTTAACAAGTTTAACAAATAAGCAACGATCCCTAGAAGGAAGTGGAACTCGAAAATGAGACTCATTATTAACCCTTTCAGACCGGAATACATTAATTGTGCGGGTGGGTTTCGGTGTCAATATTTTTACTTCTGTTTGCTTAATGTGATCGATTGTGCTGATTGCTGATTGCTTCTATATTTGCTTCTCACATTTCTCTTTTGTTTAATTTACCGTTACTTTAATTATTGCGAAATTCTTCAGTCACATTTCAGTTTTAGCTAAATGAGCCTTAAAAGTAAGTTGTGTCTTTAATGACAAAAGTATTAATCGTTTACATATAAATAAAAAAAAAAACTAAAAAACTAATTAAAAAATTATAAAATTTTAAAATTTCAAGTGAATTAAAACATTTTCATGAAATACAAATGTGTTTTAGTTAAAAATATTACTGAGTGCATTAATTATGCGCGTCAGATATGAGTGTCATGAAAATCCTTAAAGGTTATAAAATTGATAAAATCTACTCATTAATTATATTTTCATACGTTGTAGAGACCACATGTGCCAAAAATTATAAAAAAAATTTCCGGTAGTTTTGCGTCAGGTCGGAAAGGGTTAATAACGTAATTTGAACATGATTACGTTTTTACAAACTAAAGCCAGGTAGGTACCTTCCTTCAGCGATTTGTGTTCATGTTTGGTTACTACCTGGACTAGTAGAATAAGAGCCTCTCCGCAAAATCCTTGATCATTTTTGCTCATGTACTTGTATTTTCAATACTGCAAATATCTGAAAGCTGTCATGAATACTTAGGAAAGCTGTGTGTTCAGCGAAAGTTTATGTAGCAAGTATAAGGTCGGTTTTAAGATACGATCGTGGGAGCTCCGGGTTCAACTGCCAGAGGAGATCTTTCAAAAGTCTTCTTTTTGAAGTATAATTTCACTACCATTTTCATCATGTTTTACACACTTATAAAAGTTGTTGGTCCAGTTTTGCTTTAATTTTAAAAGCATCAGCAAAAAAATTTATTGAACAAAAAATCATTTAATTTTTTTTATTTTTTTATTTAATATTATTTCCCATTTTAATAAGAGTATTTTAATAGCCCTTGAAACAAGATATAATTTATTTTAATAGAGCCAGCCATAACCACATCCTCCTCTTCTTCGTTTTCGAAGCTTTATAATATTTTTATAAACAGCCAAGAAACATTAAAAATATATGTACGAAAAGGATCGTTGGTCAGAGCTCCGCAATTTTTTTTTTTGGCTTTTTAAATGAAAACTTTGTGTGCTAGACAATAACGTTGATACCATGAAGAAAATGGTATTAAATTTTTTTTGGTGTGATTAAGAACTTTCATTTCATCTAAAAAAATCTGTATTAAACCAAGAAAAAATTCTTGACTAAGTCAGCATCCAAAATGCAGTCAGAATCACAGAGGATTCACCTGGTATCTAGCAGTGCAAAAAAAAACGTAAAATCGAGCGAGAATAATAAAGCACAAAAATTTTATACCCGCAGCGTCTTCATTCTAAAGATCTTACTGCTGCCCAACTACAAAGAAATACTATCCGCACTGGAATGAATATCAGTAACTCTGACAAATATATTCTTTCGACAACATGTAATTTAAGAGATTTTAGCAGTCCTCAACCTAAATAAGTCACCTGGTGCGGATCGGACTCCAGCGCTTATCTTGTAGCAGTGCTTTTCAACGTTAGCACGGCCATTAGAAAAACTTTTTAGCTTTAGTATCATCTTGTTAGAAGATTTTTAATGAGGCTGCTGAAGTCAAGGTGGTAAGCACGTTGACTACAAGCCGGCTGCCCTAAGTTCAACCCTTGCGGCATTAAAAAATTAAAAATGTTTTTTTTTCTGTTTAACGGTATAAATACATATTCAGATGTAAAATTAAAACATGCAGCCTCCTTCGTCTGTACTTCTTCATAGCATATTTGCCGGCGAAGTAAAATAATTAATAAAATGGCTATATCGATCTCATTTCACCACCTGTCTTCTCCTTAATCTATCCCTTTCCTAATGAATGTAGCACGGTTACAAACTAAGTAGGTATCAATGCTTGAAGTGCTACTGCTCTTAAAGAAAAAAGTTTAAGCCAAATCACAAATAGCTCTGCCTAATTTTCATTTTGTAGGGTAGCTATCATCTAACAGATTACTTTACGGTTTTCGTAATTACTGGCCTTGCTCTCGGAAAAATATTATCAATCTATATACCATTATAGCAAACGATTGTGGTGACTCTAGATATTTTCAGGGTGTTTACTATAGTGTGACATTCTGTATTCGTCTGAAAACTTATTGTCGATTGGAGGTTTTCTAAGGAACTTACTATTCGAGTTGTTTTAATTTCAATTATAAAGCTAGGTTCTGTCCTTACACTTACCCATTTTCTTATTTTTCTGTTAAACTCTCAACGCTATATTTCCTTGTACAGATGACAGTAACATACGCCATTTACATTCATTCAATTTTGTCAGTATTATTATTGCGTTTCAAAATCACGTTTCTATAGAAACACTCTTAAATTTTTTATTTCATTTTCTATTCTTTTTTTATATTGGAAAAAGTAAATTCCAAGTGTTCACAATAAATTGATCTACATTTACATGCTTCTTATTTCCATTTTTTATTTTTTTATTAAGAGACATCACAATGTATACTTTGTGTCTGCCAATTATGATACGTAAGAACAAAATGCGTTATATGGAGACACTCTTTAAGTTTTATTTTTTTTTTTACAGCAAAATCAATCTGTAACACTTAAACTTTTTTAAAAACGAAAGCATTTTCAATATTTTATGAAAAAATGACAAGGCCCTTAGGTAACAGATATTAAAAAAGTGAGTAAAAATTGCAATATCTAAACTCATGTTCTGCTGAAAATAGAGTAAAAACAATATTTTCAACGTTATTAAAGCGCTATGAAACAGATCGAAATTACTCTAATAAATCTTTAAACTTAAAAGTAAATATCTGTTAAATTAGAGCAAAATATCGAATTTGTTTAAGAAATAATCTTAATCGAAAAAATTATACCAGCACCAAGAAGTAGTGCGCTTTATTTAAACTTACTTTGGCATCTCAAAATGAACAACCGTTTGTTGTTGCATATATTATGTTAAGCTGTATGTGGATAAAAATAACATGGAAGAAAAAAAAAAATAAGCATAAATTTATATTGCAGGTAAATATAAAGACCACATATATTTTTTCTTATGAAACCACCACTTATGAGCATTATGAATTAATGCACATGATAAATCAGAGTAGCAAAAATACAAAGGCTTTACAAAAAAAAAAAAAATACTACTGCTTTGTACTGTAAAAACATTACAGCCTGCCCCATGCTATTTACTCATAACCCAGAAAGCAAGTAAATTAAAAGGAAATTATTTTCTTGGAAAAAATTTAAAATTATTTAAAAACTAATTTAAGTGCTGTTATTTATTTATTTTTTTCTTTTTGCAGACGAACACAGCGTCTTTAAAATTTGCATGAAAATAACTCAGTTTTCCCTGTTATTTCTATAGAAGAGACATTTTTTGCCTGCAATAGAGAAACAGCACCTTAACTTTGTAAATTTTGAATGTGAATAAATTCTTGATTATGTTGGTAAACCAGGAGCAAATACTTTCGCTACTTATTATACCCTACACCACAAAACGTGGACAAAGGGTATGTCTAAGATTGTCATTCCGTTTGTATTTTCTACAATATCCATTCCCGACCCCATGTCCTTCTGTCTGTTCTGTGATAAAATTTATATACGCCAATCGATCAGACATATGTTTGAAAATTTTTCTATTGAAAACTAGCAAGATATTTCCGTCGAGGTACCTTGCAGGACACCACTCCCTGGTTCTAATCTTTCCATATGATTTAGAACAAATAGAGTTCAGTGAATTGAAGTTCAAACAAATATGTAGGGCGATAGAGATTTAAAAAATAGGAGAAAAACATTAAGTTGCGCTCGCCCATATTTTTCGAGTTATGGGCCTCTAAACGTTTCATATAAGCTTTTGAAGAGATTTTTAAGAAAATATTAAAATTTTTTTAAATGCCCAACCTCTTTTTTAATTCTGCTTCACCCCAATATTTGTTTTTTTTTGATTGGAGTTATTTTACTAAACTAAATTTACATACATATATGGTGAAGGGTATAGACAATTCGGCATAGCTGAATATAGCGCTCTTACATATTTTCTAAACTTACATTTGTACTCCTGCAGGTGATTGTGTTTTTACTTGATCTTACTATTTACTATTACTAACTATTTATTCACGACAATTATACAACAACCCCAAGCAAAACTTACAACAAGAATGAATTTCTTATACCAATATGGTGAAGGGTATATAAGACTCGAAATAGCCGAATATAGCACTATTAGTTATCTGTGTTAAATTTGCCAAATAAATTAGGAACATTGAGTCGAGTAATATTATACTTTAATTGCTTTATATGAATAGGGCTGAACGACTAAGCTATTTTACGTATTATAACTTTGATAAATAACAATTAAATCTGAAACAGTAAAAACTTTGCTTTGCTTACATGTTTTTCAGCAAATAAAAAAACTAATTGTCTCAGCATTAGAAAGAAACGCATACGCTTAACCTGACTATGCGCTTCTTTCTGCAGGAAAGCAAAAACAAAGCATTTATTTTGAAAACGTTTGCTGTTGCTTAAGCAATATATTTATGTTTGTTTCTTCTGTTGCTCTTGCTTTTTAACAAAAAAAAAAAAAAAAACACAATTTAATGGTGTAGTAAAAACGACGTTTTTAAAATGTATTTTCTTACATATTATGAATAATAAATACATAAATACGTTTCCAATGTTAAAACGGATGAAAAGCAGCGAGTTACAACAAGAAATTCATAGTAAAGAGTTAACCAATAGCAAAAACTAAAATAAAACTGTTTTGCTGATTGGTTTGCTGTACAAAGAAACACATAGTCAGCTAAAGCAAATGCGTTTTTTTCTTTCTTGTGCACTTCCTTTTTGTTTCTCCTGCACATTTTTCCACAGCAACAGTAGTGCGATTCACTACTCTTTCTTAACGATTATCGGCTTGTTAAATTAACTTAACAACACAATGTCGATTTTGCTATTCAGTAACACTTTTAACAATTTTCTATATTGTTAAGAAAGCGACCATAATTTTTGCTTTGTTAAATCTGTCAACAAAATAAACAACGTACAACTTGTGTTTATGAACATTCATACATACATACACAGAACATATACATTTATTTAAACGAAAAATAAAAACATAGTTTGTTTTCCGTTTAAGTAAATTAAACATTTTTTTTAAACTTAGCACATTTACGGATATTTAAAATTTATTTAAAAAATAAATTTCTTATTAAAAAAGATTGCACATAAACATATATTTCGACCGTATTTAAGAAGTGGTAGTCCCAACCCTACAACTAAAACTATTATTACGCTCTTCCTATTGTCAAACTCCATACATGCATAGAGGAAAATATGTCTTCATGTGTATAAATTGATATCTAAGAAATAAACGCATGCATGTGCCTCCCTTGAATTCACATGTTTTTATTATTCTCTTTTGTGTTTTTCGTTTAGTTGTTGACGGAGATGCCACTCAAATGCAACTTGTGTCTATTATAGTTTAGCTGAAGATAGTGAATCGCTTCATCGTTATTGCAAACAACAATAAATGTTGTCATAAATAACTATTGTCGTGTTGTTTAAAGTTGGTGAATTGCACTACTGAAATACTTTGGCTTTGTGGGTTGCAAAAAAGAAATATTTATGAGTAAAAATAAATTTAAGCTGAACAAAAAACGGCTTCTTTGTTATTAAATTTGTGTGCCAAAAACTCATGTTGTTTTTAATTTTTTATATACATTAATTTTTTTTTATACATATTTCATGCTAAAGGGACTTTATGGATTTATACATCATCAAGAATAAATTTCGCTTTATGTAATTATACATATAAGTATACGCAAGATCAAAAAAATATTTGAATGTAACATGAATATACGCAGAGAAAAAACATGGTTATGAAATGATATATCACCGCATATGCCAGATTAACGTGTTAAAAGTTTTGGATAAATGTGGAGTCAGTTTCGAATTACCATTAAGTTCCGTATGTCATCTTCAATAAGGGAATATAACGTTTACGCCATGAATGGATGTAAACGTAGGAAGGTATGAAGATAAAATATCGTTATTTCGGCTTATAAATTATACTTTTTGTATAAACGATTCTTGTAGCCTTTATGTCAAAGGCTTTTATTATTTTATTATTGCTTTTTTTGTGAATTTATGTTTTTATATAAGTTTTGTAAAAAAAATAATAAATTAAACAATAAATAACGAAATCTTTTATATCATAATATATTTGCACTTACGAGACTATAGTACAATTTAATTATATAACATAACATTTTCAACCATATAATGATATTCTAAATTTACCATTTACTGTTTATATTTAAATATAATTATTTTTAGATTTTACTATATTATTGTTTTGTTCAACAACAATATGGTTGCAAGACCAGCTATATTATTTTATATTATGCAAGAATACTATGTTCCGTTCATAACCATATAATGCAACAATAATGTGTTGCTCTTAGATTATGGTTACTCAACCATGTTTTTTCTTATACAAATTAAATTACAATTTATTAATAAATATTCGTAAAAAACACCTTAATTTTTTTCATGCAGCATAATCAGACATTATTTTAATTAACAATATATGTATCACGTGAAGAACCACTGACATCAGCAGCACTTTGCAGATGATAAGAAAGTGATGGGTCAGTTGAGAAAGATATAAAATATTTTGGAAAGAAATAAGCAACTTTTTAAAGGCTGTGCCTATTAAAAGAACAAATTTCTATTCTGGGTCTTAAAGTTCCAAAGGGCGCCACGGTCATTTAATTTTTGTTACACTTGCAATTAATATTTTTTCTTAAGACAAAAAAAAAATAATTTATTTCTTTGGCAAGAACTTCAAATTAAAAAACATACGAGTATAACCGAAAGCTTATCATTAATGTTTAGCGAATTTTATTTTGTTTATTAAATTATGCTAATATCCAATAACATTTTCAAATAAAAATGCAATTTATTTGTTGGTTTGGAATAGCAGGTATCTGTACGTATTTCGCCGGTTGCTAAAGCCAGCTCGTCAGGAAACCTTTATCCAAATTTTTAGAAAAGCCAAAAACATTTCCTTTAAGTTTTAAAACTTCAAAAACAACATGAGAGTTATTAAAGAAGATTAGTCTGCTTAAAATAATTTAAAATTAGTGATGCATAATTATGCAACTTTTGAGCAGATAAAAATTGTATTTGAATAACTTGAAGGTAATTTAATTCCCGATCTGGGGTCAAATTATGGCATTCGATATCGATCGAAATTAACATTTAAATTCTATTGAAATTTCGATCGATATGCAGTGCCGTAATTTTCCCCCTGGGGCTTACTTATCCAAATCTGATAAACCGTTCCTGAGTTGTGGTAAAATATGATAAGGTGATCGCTTAAATAGTCCCAATGGCCCCTGCTCATAAAACAAATTCCGCATCCTCCTCATACTATTATTAAATGCATAAGAGTATTTAAATAACAAAAATATTATCTCCTCTGCGACGGTGCAGAATTTTTCGTTATACTAGTCTTGATTTTAATTACATTAATTATTTTTGTATATTTTTTTCCTAAGAATTATATGATACTTTTTCTTTGACATTATATATTCTCTTTTTTTTTTAAACCAAAATTTAGAAATATTTACATTAGATTAGATTTTAATTTAAATTTTATTTGTATAATAAAAACGAAAACAATTTAATTAAGTTTGAAAAATTTGTATGCTTATCAAAATATTTGTATTTTGGAAATTTATAAATCCAGAAACAATTGCGGTTTCAATGTACAAGCAAATTTAAAAACAAATAAATATTTTGATTATAATTGAATTTCAAGCGAAAATTAATTTTTGCGTTTTGGAAAACGGCCAGCATTATACACATGCAGATAATTTTTAAAGCGTATGTGCATAAATTTTTTCTTAAAAAATTTTATAATATAAAAAATATAGAAATGCTTAAATTTGTATAAAGAGAAATCTTAGGTGCTATTAAACTCAGGTGAGACACACAAATCTATTCAATAAAGAATTACTATTTTATGTTAAACATTGTAATTGTCAATCTATTGTTGTTGAACTGAAAAAAACTGAATAGAAGTAATAAAGATTTTAGAGAGATTTTTAAATAGTTCAAGCTAAATGCAACACTTGTGTGACGTTACTACTCTTTTATAAGATGTTATAGAGAATCAAGTAGATCGGTCGAATATGTCGATAGTATTTTAAAAGTAAATTATAATTAAATAAGATAAATGCGAGTCTTTTAACACCCAGTCGAAAAACTTCCAGGTATTTTAACATTCGGGTGTTAAAAAAAAGCCTTTGAGCTCTTCCTTAATAATTTTTTAAAATAATCCTCATGCAGGAGAAAGGCTTTTCAAGTTTTCTTTGGAAGACAAGAATCGGAGTTTCCAACGTAAAATCGTTTTACCACTATCATACATGCAGTCGTCCAATATTATCCCATTATTTATTATAAAAGAAAAAGCAATGAAGAATACATTTTTAGCCATTTTGTACCAGGGTACATAAATGTTTTAATATCTTAATGAAATTTTCAGCGCTAGTTTGAAATTGCCCAAATATAGCTTTCATTTATTCTTTCTGACGGTGATTATCTGTAAAAACTGCTGGTCGAGATCTCGACCGCTGGGATAATTAGAGCAATTAATTTTCTGTGTGATTTTGTGATTATGTTTTGAATTATAATAAATTAAGTGGCAAATAGCTCACATTATAAAAACAGGTTAATTAGGAAATGTTATCTAAAGTTATAGTTAAATAAAATATTGCGGTATTTAGTTTGTTTTCGGTACGACAGACAACAACAGAGTTTTTGTTATCGAGTCCTTATGGGCTTTTGATTGGTTTTATTAGCAATCAAGCAATGCAATGTCCATACAAGGACACTGGCGCTGTCCAAGCAGGTAACCTAAAGTGGCCACCATCACTTCCTGCATCTGATTCCAATTCGATAGCATTATTATGCAAGTCGAATCCGCCCACTACTTATTATAATTAGCAATAACGTTGGCTTGGGGTACAGCGATAATTTTTTTTGGAGTCTTTCGTATTTAACTACATTTCTCTTTGGATCCATCTGATCATAGTTTGTAGCAAAAGTGACCTCTGCATTGTCTGTCTCTCCATCGAACCAATGCAATCTTATATTCTTGATTAAATTCGTAGTCCATATAATTTCGAGGTAATTTTGTTTCTTAACCTTCTCCTGTCAGTCTGTTTGCGCGAATTGTTCCAGTTTCATAAAAGCCTTTTTTTTAGAAGACAAAGCAAATGGTATCCGGTGAAAAAGTTGTCAAAATGAACGGTACGTTGTCTAGGATGCTCACAAGCTGACATTAGACTCATAATAACGCTAGCACCTAGGCAAAGTTGTTTATAACAAACACCAATATTTATATCCGTAGCGAATTGGTTGTCCTCTGATAAACATCTTGCAACTATGACGACCAAAATATGGCACCATTTGCTCATCAATCAAAAGATTTGGTTCAAAAACACCAAACTGGATAAATCGAGTATTCAGAAGATTAATCAGCGGTCTTATCTTTGAGAGTTTGTCATTTTTAATTTAATTTATTTAATTAGGAAATATACACATTCTATAATTAGTAATCCAAAAAAATAAACAATACTTGTATTTTGTGCGCTAATTATCCCCGAGGTCGGGGTCTCGACCAGCCATGTTCGAAGCTCTCTGGTGGTAAGCTATATATAATATAAAGTTGCTTAACTATTGCTGCGGAAAAATGTGCAGCAAAAGCAAAAAGCAAATGCTAAAAGAAAGAAAGAAACGCATTTGCGTCAGCAAAGCAACTAATTTGAAAACATTTGCTGTTGCTTGAGCAATCAGTGTTTTTTTATTGTTTTTTTTTTTAATTTGTCTCAGAACATAAACAAAAAATGTAAATACGAGGGCTGCTCTATATATTTCTAGCCTAATAATGATTTATAAACTTTTGCATGCGCTCAAACCAGTTGTCGAAGCACTTTTTCCACTCCGATTGAGACACCTCTAAAACATGGTTTTTTAACACTTCAACAGCTTCTTCTGGCGACGAAAATCGTTGACTACGCATTTTTTTCTTGATGTGCGGAAACAAGAAGAAGTCATTAGGTGCCAAGTCAGGGCTGTACGGCAGATGACCCCTTAATTCGACGTTTTGGCCGGTCAAAAACGCTCTTGTTTGAGCCGATGTTTGAGAGCTCGCATTGTCATGGTGAACAATGATTCGTCTTCTCTTGTTGGTTTTTCGAATTTCTCCGATGACTTCAGGCAAACAAATTTTAGTGTACCACTCAGAAGTGACCGTCCTACGTTGCTCAAGCGGAACAGTCGCCACATGACCAGTTTTGCCGAAGAAACAGGCGACCATTTGCTTCGAAGTGCTTCTTCCACGAACAACTTTCGTTAGATTTTGCTCGTATTTGAAGACCCACACTGTCGATTGTTGTTTCGTTTAGGGCTCATACGCATAGATCCATGATTCGTCACCTGTGACGATCTTATAAACGTCTTTTGAAGCACCGCAATCGTATTTTTGCAACATTTCTTTGCACCAATCGACACGAGTCTTTTTTTGAGCGACTTTCAAATTGTGCGGGATTCAACGAGAACAAACCTTTTTTACGGCCAGGTGTTCATGCAGTATCGAATGTATGCTGGTGGAAGAAATGTCCAAGGATGTCTCTATCTCTCCGTATGTCGCATGTCGATCTTGCATTATAAGTTCACGCACGGCATCAATGTTCTCTGGCACAACAGCCGTTTTTGGACGACCTTCACGGAATTCGTCTTTGAGCGATCTTCGGCCACGATTAAATTCATTATACCAATTTTCCACAGTGCTATAGGATGGTGCTTCATCGCCATACAAAGACTTAAGTTCATCAATGCACTCTTGTCGTGATAATCCATGTCGAAAGTTGTAAAAAATGATGGCACGAAAATGTTCACGAGTTAATTCCATTTTTTTCTATATTAATTTCTTCAACTTACTGTAAACAACACAAATAATGGTCGTACGTCAAAACGTTTTGAGTACGATTATGCTTAAAAATGACAAACTTTCCAATGGAAATGTCAGATTGCACTTGGCAGCACTCAGTGTCGCCAGGCCAGAAATATATATAGCAGCCCTCGTATGTATGTAAATTTTTTTTTTTTGTTTTTGTTTAGAAATTTTTTATTTGCAAGAGTATGAATTAAACTTAAATGTGCAAGTGTGGCAAAGTTTATGTAGGTGCATGGTAGTCACCCAAAATTGTTCGATTGGTTCTTAACATAAGCATAAGCTAGCTTTTGCGCAAGAGAAAGAAAACTAGAATTATGTGATGCCAAGAGTTTGCACAAGCAATTGCATATTTTTTTTATTGATATAATTATGTTGGAAATTTATATAGAATTATTTATTTTTTAATGCTATTAACCCTTAACATTTTAAAATAAAAACACAATTTATTTGTTGGTTGGAAAAGCAATTTTAGGTTTGCTTCATATATTGTATATGTATATGATAATTGTTGACAGATTGATTGGGATTAGTATGCTAATTTAGGTTTGGTGTTAGTTGACTGTCTTAAGGAATCATCTTCCTACATCATTGATTAATTATCTTAACTTTAATTAAGCCAAACATATTATTTAGCGACATAGCACACGCTTACTTTAATAGATAAGTAGACTTATTGTTTAAGCAGAATTATTATCTTAAAAGTTACTCTTCTTCACTCCTTAAAGACTGATAGAAAATTTGGGTAACAAGTCTCCACACATGTTTCTGAACAGAGTGTACAGTTTGTTCATTTTTAATTATTAATCTCAACTATATACTTACATCATGACCATTCTTAATGAGCTCTCCAAAAAAGAATTATTTTTTACAGTTAAGGAGATATTTAACTTTAATTAATCTTTCATTTTGGTATTCGTCAGTCCTGTTTTATGATATTTGCGGACAAACCCTCAAGTTCATCTAATTCACTAATGGTCTCTTTAGATCAAGATTAATGCAAAGGTCCTTAAATTACAGAAAAGAAATGATATTGTTTTTTTAAGACCATTAACTGTTTATAATTGTTATGTTCGATTTTCTTATTTAATAACATAATAATAATTGTTTTAATTTTTAGTTCATTAAAATCTCTTTTTATTTAAATTTAAAGGGATTTAAAAAAAAAATTAAATTGATTGAATAAAATTGTCAGGTGTAGAGTATTAATAACGCATACATAATTACATTTTCTTGCAGATGTTAACAATGAAATTCTGTTTATTTAATCATATGAAATAAGCAAAAATAACACTGGCCAACAGAAAAATAATTTTGTAATGTTTTCTTCACTTCATGAGTCATACTCTTACTAAATTTGGGCTGAATATAACGAAATAATAATGAAAATTTTTTATTAGGTCTAGTTTCTGTGATACACCACGTGTCAAAATATATTAATATGTAACGCTTATTGGTCGAGTCAAGCAGAAATAGCAGTCATTTAGATGGTTTGTAGACTTACGTAAAACGTATCTTGGTCACTGATCGTAACTCCAAAATAATGCTGATAACCAGTATTAACAGCAAGAGTAACGAAAATGTTACTTTACCACAAACATAGAAAAAAACTATTCACTGAATTTACACAAATTCCTGACTTTTTGGAAATCACGTATATAATCTTAAGATAGCTGTACAACGTTTGGTTTTGTCAGTTAACAGGTGTACCAATATCCAAAAACTAAATTTTTCACAAAGTGAAAGTTCAGCATGTAAAAAGTGACATGTTACTGTATCTTGAAAACAAGAACTAGTTTGTCATTTTCCAGGTGATTTTTGAACTCAGGGGTGAAAATACGTAAAAATTTTGTATTTTTAAGTCCGAACATAGTCATTGTTGGTCAGTATAATTTGTTCTACAAACAATATGAGATTTTTGTTTCGCATAGAAAAAGTATTTATCTGTTGTAGTTTGTCTGCTAATTCGTAACACATTGCTACGAAAATGTATTTTATATTCCTTTTAACGAACGGAGTACGTTCCCCTTCTATCGCATGTTGTCTTGGAGACCCACGACTTTTTTCTTTTATGCTTTTGGCGTATTATCCGACAACATTCGCTAGATCTTGCCTTTAACTGCAATATAAGAACGTTTGAAATGTGATTAGTGCCTCCTAAACTACTGATGTTTTGCCTCAACGTGTAGTTACAGTGGTTGTGCTCTTTGCATCCTTTATGCTGCTGCATTGCAACAGAATGCCGTCAATGGTGCGGTGGGAGTTTAGCGATTCTCTAGATTTAAAGAACAGATTTCTTTATCGCACTATTTCTAACTAGGGCTCCTCTTTGTTGTATTTTTATTTCTTTTTCTCTTGAAACTTTGTGTGATATTTCAAAACTTTTCCACTGCGGCTACTAAACAAGAATTATTATAATCTTCACCACAGAAAGTGGAAAGAGGATATAACTAAGTTTGACATTCTGTGTGTAATTCCTACCATATCCATTTTCGACCCCATAAAGTAATATATTCTAACTTATTATGCATAGCGAAGTCGATTGAGCGATGTCCGTTTGTCACTCCGTGTTAGTGTTGCCGAGGCAAACTTGATTTTGGAACAATAAACTAACTCTAATCTAAAAAAGGAATATATGGAGCGGTAGAGAATTAAAAAAAAAGAAAAAAAACATCAAGTGAAAAATTTGGCGCTCGCCAATATTTTCGACTTACGGGGCACTTAAATTTTAAAATTTATTTAAAAACTAATATGGGTATTATTTTAAAGCTTTTGAAGAGGTCTTAAGGGATATAAAAAAATTTTCAAAAAATGCTTAACCCATTAAGAGCCAGGCAGTACAATTTTTTAAATTCTCTGTTACCCCAATTTTGAATTTTTGTTTGGAGTTACATCACTAAACTAGATTTACATAGATGGTAAGATCCGGCATAGCCGAATATAGCACTCTTACTTTTTTTTCTTTATGCTTAAAATCTTTGTTAGCATTTAAGCTCATGACCCGTAATTTTCTATTAAACAAACAAGTGCAATCACCAGATCCTTAACAGTTACTACCGTACATTTTCCTTAATTTTGCTCACCATCCATACGCACCACACTTTTTTCGTTTGTTCTTTTGGCGTATGTTCCGACAATATTCGCTTGTTCTTTTTAGTGGTAGAAAATAAAAACTTAGATAGCCTTGCTAATTTATGTTTTATAATTGAACAAACATGCTGGTTACAGTTGCTTGTTTTTTGTTGTGCAGTGTAAATTATTTTATACTGCGAATTTTATATATGTATTTTTGAATGACAGTGTTACGCGCCTACATTATAATGAATTTTACAGAGTATTTCTATAATTTTATTATTTTGAGTTGCCATTATTATCATATAACCATTTAGACATTTTAAATATACATTCATATGTAGGTAGAAAGCGTGATTTGTTAATGTGGCACATTGTCAAATATGACTTAATGAAATTATATATTGTTGTACCCTTCATTACAAAAAAGTGGAAAAGGATATATCTAAGTTTTTTATTCCCGTTGGGATTTCTACAATATCAATTTTCGACCCCATAAAGAATATGTATTCTGAGTTCTTATGCATATCGAACTGAGCGACTGAGCTATTTATTATTTTTTCACGTTTTAACTTGCTTGTTCACTTTCAACTAAAAGTTTGATTTTAATATGTATGTATGTTAAGTGCAAGAAATTCGAGGTATTCGCCGCAACATTTGTACAATTATGCAAAAAAATTATAACGGTGCAAAATAAAAAAGACCATAAATATTGCCTCTATGTTAGTTTGTATGCATTCGTGATATAACAAGCCAGCTAATATCATCAAGAAGATATCGGTATTAACAAATTAATAAGACAATTTACACATAATCAAATAGAAACCAAATTAAATTTTAAAAAATTATTAAGTGGCCTAATAAAATCTATATGAAATGAAATCACTAAGAAATCCTGTTTTTGAACATTTGAGTGAAATTGAGTGAGAAAAATTTGTTAATATCAATTTTTGATTTTATGTGTTTTTCTTCTTAGTAAAACTAAAAAGATTTTTCATAAAAAAATATGAGGCAATCTCTACGAAAGTACAAGGCATTTTTTTCTCTGTGCACAGCTGTAAGTATATATAAACGCTTTTAAAGTATTAAAAATTGGCTTTTAATTTGTTACTGACAAAACTATATAAAGAAACGAAAAACATTTTTATGCGAATTATGCCCATTGTTACAAGAAGAAAAATTTATTCTTTGTTGTATAAAGACATTTACTTCCTAAAGAGTACTTGTGATCAGAAATACTTTAAAAGCTTTGAAATTAAGAGACAAAACTAAATTTTTTCAATTATTTTCTCTATTAAAAAGTATTAAAGCAAAATTCGTTTTATTTGCTTTTTTAAAGCAAGTTTTTTAAACACAAAATATCTTTTAAACATTCGACGTTTAAGAACAAAATTTATTTTTCCTTGAAATTCTCTGAACGTCTCTTGAGAGAAATTTTTTTATATATCTGATTTGCTTTATATAAATATTTTTAGTTTTCCTTTATAACTTTTCTAAGACATTGACCTACTACCGCTTTTTATTTTCAAGTTCACTTAAATGATTTATGAAATTTTACTATTTGTCAGTTGATTCTAATAAAAATTTAGTGAGAGACCCAATTTTTTTCAATGAAGGTTACACCTACTTTACTCAGAAACTATATAAATCTTAAAGAGCATCCCAAAATGCATTAAAGAATTTAACAAAAATTGCATTTTTTTATTAGATAAATTAAAAAAAAATAAGAGTGCTTAATTCGGCTATGCCGAATCTTATATACCCTTCACTATCTATGTAAATATAGTTTAGTGTAGTAACTCCAATCAAAAAAGCAACTATTGGGGTGACAGAGAATTAAAAAATAAAAAAATTAGTTACAACAAATTCCACCAGCTCTAAATGGGTTAAGCATTTTTAAAAAGAAAAGAATTAAAAAATAAAAAAACAATTGGTTACAAAAAATTCCATTGGCTCTTAAAGATCCTTAAAGATCTCTTCAAAAGCTTTAAAATGATACCCATATTGATATTTAAAAAAAAAATTTAAATTTCAGAGCTCCGTTACTCGGAAAACATGGGCGAGCCTCAGTTTTTTCACTTGCTATTTTTTTTTATTTTCTAATACTCTATCGTCCCATATATTTATTTTTTTGATTGTAGTTACTTGGTTATTCCAAATGACATTAAAAATTAGAGGTAGGCGTGGTGTTTTGCCTGCTGCCTCTTTCGACACTATATCTGATCGATTGACATATATATAGATATATTTTTTTGTTACATAAAAAAAAAATGGAAAAAGGGTATATCTCAGTTTGTCATTTCGTTTGCTATTTCTACAATTTGCTATTTCTACGATATTCCGATTCTGCAAAGTATATACTTATTCTGCGTTCTTGTGCATAGCGAAGTCGATTAAGCGATGTCTGTCTGTCCGTCTATCCGTTCGTGTTAGTGTTGAAATCAAGTCTACCAAGGTACTAGATCAGCAAGAGAAAATTTAAATATTCCAATCGATCAGACATATTGTCTAAAAAGGTTCTATTGGAAATCAGCAAGATCAGTACAGGCAAAACACCACGCCTATCTCAAATTTTTCTACATAATTTTTTTTTTAATTAAAATTTTTTTTGGCACAACATGTGGAATAAAATTATTCCGGAGTTCAAAAATATAAGTTTGAGAATAAACGGAGGGGATTTGGCTCCTCTAGGTGCAAAAAGCACCTAAAGGAGCCAAATTTTTGTAAAAATATGATTCAAAATGTGGATAATAATTTACAGCATTGCAGAGCCGGCTTTCTAGTCAGTATAAAATTAATACATAGAACTTAATTTCGACCACCCCTTTAGCTTTTGGCGTGTGCAGTTTCAACATAACTAGACTAATAGTTTCGAAAGTACACTAAATTATATTTTTTACAAATCCCACACTGTGCAATGCGCTTTGTTACAACCAGCAGTGCTTTCTCGCTAATAGGTGAAAATTATTTTTTTTTTTTACTATTTCAGACCTTCTTATACATTTGTTTCTCTGGGTTGTCTTTTATTAACACTTTTCCTGCTCAGTCGTTTCGTCAGAATGGATGTGAAAAATTACAAGAATTGTATTATGCAGTCGCGGTATATAAAATTATTTTATATTTCCCAGAACTTTTGACGGATGGTTTCCATAACAATACTCGCAAATATTCAGCAGCATGCTGCAAATTACTTTATTGTTTTAGACTTACTTTTAGGTTTTCTGTAACCGAAACAGGATAATTTTAACAATTAGCAAAGTGATTAAACTGAGATTATGGTTCATCGCCCAGGATGTGTTAACTGACTTCTTGGCGATCATGCGTTCTCATTTGCTTTAAAATTATATTTTGTTTTAATGCAAGAACTTTATTACACAAATTGGTGTAGATTAAAATCTTGCTTGAAAAATGGAACACCCTTTACGTAAACATATACAGATTGAAATGACGTGCAAGCGAACATAATGCGTTGGTATTTTTTTATTTTTTTTTTATTCTCGTTATAAATATATAGATTTATTATATAAAATAAAATAAACACTAACGTCGTTGTGTGATTTTGAATAAATTTTATTATCAGTTCAAACTGTTAAACGTTCACATGTCATGTTCATGTAAAATATTACATAAACAAATGAAATATATGTGTTGTGTATAGATATAACACACTAACACATGTAAATAAAACTTCTACATACTGTAAAATATATGTGTACATTAAGGAACACAAGTACACACACACACACAAACATTTTGTATACAAATGACGTTGGAAATTATTACAAACATAAATTGTCGATGCAATATGACACTAATGCTTTTCAATTTCTTTTTACGCAAGTTATAGATATTACTTCTACAACAACAACAAACCCACCAGCAAAACCACCTAGAATAAGTTAATATTAAAAACCTAGATTAATTAAGTTAAATATAAAAAATTAATAAGAAATAAACAAAATGTAATAAACTCTTTTCAGAGTAAGCACTTTTGCATATGACCTAATTATATGTATGATTTCGAAATTATTAAAAAGAAATTAAACAAGCAACAATGTATTGAACCAATTTGAACTTGTTGGATAAACATAATTTTATACAAACAACAATGTATTGAACTTTTATTGATAAGCATTTTTTGTATTTTAACAATAAGTTTGATTCTAAAAGAAAAAGATTGAATAAAACAGATATTATTGGATAGCAAGAGAAACCAGACGTGTTTTTTTTTAGAACTTAAAAAGAGCAATAATATAACTGGCGCAGTCGGGTAGTTCAGCATTTCCTGTACAGATTAATAGCGAAGGATTATCGCTATAAAAACCACATAACTTGTGCAAGGATCAACAAATTGCGAAGGATTATCGCAACAAACAGCTGAACAGAACCAATTCAACCACGAAGGATCATCGTGAATACAACCTTGGAGGAACCCAAAAGCTACAATGCAGATTTCAATTATTCTTATGTAAGTCAAATACAAAAAATAATAAATGAGTGAAATTGTTAAAGAAATAAGATTTATAAAAGTGTCAAAATTTTTTAAATATAAAAAAATAAATGATTGAAATTTTTAAAGAAATAAGATTTATATAAATATTTTTTTAACATAAAAAATAAATGAGTGAAATTTTTTAAAGAAATAAGATTTATTTAAAATTTGTTTAAACATAAAAAAAGTAAATGATTGAAATTTTAAAAAAAAAAAAAAAAAAAAAAAAAAATAAGATTTATATAAGTTATAAAAATTTTTTTTTTTAAATAAAAGAGTGAAATTATTAAAGAAACATAAAAAGATAAATTCTAGTTTAAGAAGCACACACAAAAATACACACGTTATTATTTCGTGAAATATAAAATAGTTTACATTTGAAAGTTTACTGTTTTGTATTACGAATTAAGCAAAATTATATATTCATAAAGACCAGCGATTCTCAAGAGACCCTCCTGTAATCTTTTTGAACATATGCTTTTGTTTAAACACAATAACACTATATTATATGCCTAGATTTCGTCCCTACAATATTATTCCAAGAACCCTTGTTCCAATCCCAGAAGATATGAGTATTAGTCAGGGTAGTGAAAGTAATAACGTAATGAATTCCGCAAATAATGCTGTAAGAAATATTATGGAATCTTTGAGAGTCCCAGACGCTGTCAAAGATCTCCCAAGATTTGATGGAAATCCCAGATTGTTATATGATTTCATTAACAATGTAGAGGAAATACTTTCGGTGCTAACACCAATTGATGGCACTGCTTTTGCCAAAATGATTCTTAGAGCAATACGCAATAAAATTGAGGGTGAAGCAAACGAAATATTGAATATGTACAGCACAAATTTATGCTGGCAGGACATTAAGAATAATTTAATTTTACACTATTCGGACAAACGAAATGAAACTTCGTTAATTAGAGACTTGCATCTTTTGAAGCAAAATAATAAAACCTTGGAAGAATTTTATAGCTCAGTGGTGGAAATTCAAGCCACAATTAATAATAATCTAATGATTCACGAGGTAGACCAAAATATAATTACAGCTAAACGAGATTTGTTTGCCAAAATGTGCCTCAACACATTTTTGTCAGGTCTTAGAGAACCACTGGGATCATCAATTAGAGCCATGAAACCCGAATCATTACCAGTAGCTTTTTCATACTGTGTAACAGAACAGAACATGTTTTACATCAGGCAAGAAAATAGGAACCTTATAAGGAAACAAGAAAATTCTAGACAATTTAACACACAGCATTTCTACTCTCAGTACCAAAAACCAATTTTTACAAAACCACAACAACACATAAATCGTAATCCTCCTATGTATTACCAACCATTCAATAGACCACAATTTCCAATTAACCAACCATTCACTAGACCACAATTTCCAATTAACCAATCATTCACTAGACCACAATTACCAAACAACTATAATTTACCCACACCTAAACAAACATACAATCACACAGCTACAAATAACCAAAACCAATTTAATAATTCACGACAACCACACTTTAATACCAACACTAACACAAACTTTCAACCACCAGAACCCATGGACACAAGCTCAGGTTATACCCACATTAGGAATAACAGTGCACAAACACGAAGATTTCCAAGAGAAATTCACCATATTGATCAAAATTTTGAAAACCTTACAACTTCCGAAAACTATGACGTCCCACATTATGTACCCGATATGGACAATTATAATGAAATTGAGGATGTGCAAAATTTTCAGTTAAATGCCTCCAAGACCCAAAGGGATACCTAGACATTAACAAACATGGTACTAATCTTCCGTATATAAACATATCTTCTCCTTTCGGACGTCCACTACGTTTTTTGATAGATACAGGTGCATCGGCATCTTTCATTAATCCAGAATATACCCAACAATTAAAGATAGAGAAATGTACACCAATAACAATAACTACAGTTCTTAATAAACACCAATTAGATACAAAAGTAAACATACCATCTTTCATTGAATTCCAAGAAAAGCAAATCCTAGAATTCTTTATATTTAAATTTCACAACTACTTTGACGGACTTATCGGACTTGACATACTTACTAAATTAAGCGCAAAAATTGACTTAGGGAATAAACACCTAATAACTAGGAATTCTATAATACCATTACTTTTCAAACCAAACTTAACGTCAGGCAAATTCTTAGTGGCTCCAAGAATAAAAACTATAATAAAAGTACCTGTAGACATCGAAAATGGTGACTTTTTAATTCCCAATATACTTATTCAACCAGATGTAATTATTTCGCCTGGTATATACAAGGCAAAAAATTGGTACAGTTTGGTAGAGGTTACCAATAAATCAAATCAAAATAAAACCATATTAATCGAAAGCCCATTAAAAGTAGACCCCCTCATTAATTGTGAATGCATAGAGATTAACAACATCGATTTCGAACAACCTTATGACCACAGTTCCAAATTAATAGAAAATCTTAGAACCGATCATTTAAATTTAGAGGAACGAAAAGCTATTACAAAAATATGCAAAGAATTTGAAGAAATCTTTCTGCAAGAAAATCAGTCCCTTAGCTTTACGAACAAAATTAAACATAAAATAATTACTAAAGACGACATTCCCATTTACACCAAGTCCTATAGATATCCACATATCCATAAAGCAGAAGTAAAAAGACAAATTACTGATATGCTTAACCAAGGCATAATACGAGAAAGCTACTCACCTTGGAGTGCACCCGTGTGGATTGTCCCAAAAAAAATAGATGCCAGTGGGAAACGCAAATGGCGTTTGGTAATAGACTACAGGAAACTAAATGAGAAAACAATTTCGGACAGATATCCAATACCAAACATTAACGAAATATTAGATAAATTAGGCAAATGTATGTACTTTAGTACACTTGATCTGGCAAGCGGTTTTCACCAAATCGAAATGAACTCAAGAGATATACCAAAAACTGCCTTTACAGTAGAAGGAGGACACTATGAGTTTGTGCGAATGCCATTTGGTCTCAAGAACGCACCGTCAACATTTCAAAGAGTAATGGATTGTGTCTTAAAAGACCTAGTAGGAACTGTATGCTTGGTATACCTTGATGATATCATTGTCTACTCAACGTCACTTCAGGAACATATCGAAAATTTGAAAAAAGTCTTTGAAGCACTCAGAGAAGCCAATTTAAAAGTACAGCTGGACAAATCAGAATTTCTACATAAGGAATGTGCATTTTTAGGCCATATCGTATCTACTGAAGGAGTAAAACCGAATCCTAATAAAATATCAGCCATTCAAAATTTCCCAATCCCTACAAACCAAAAAGAAATAAAATCATTTTTAGGCTTATTAGGATATTATCGTAAATTTATAAAAGATTTTGCTAAAATAACAAAACCATTTACAACATGTCTGAAGAAAAATGCAAGTATTATAATCGATGATAAATATAAAAAAACTTTTGAAATCTGTAAAAGCCTTCTAACCAATGACCCAATATTGCAGTACCCCGATTTTTCTAAACCATTCAACCTCACTACTGACGCAAGTAATTTTGCGATAGGAGCCATCCTATCACAAGGTCCTATAGGTAACGATAAGCCGATTTGTTATGCAAGTCGTACACTGACAACGTCTGAAATTAATTACTCTACGATAGAAAAGGAGCTTTTAGCAATAGTCTGGGCTACAAAATATTTTAGACCGTACTTATTTGGCTATCGCTTCAGAATCATAACGGACCACAAACCCTTGACATGGATAATGAGCCTTAAAGAGCCAAACTCAAAATTAATTCGTTGGCGGCTAAAATAAGAAGAATATGATTACGAAATTATATACAAAAAGGGTAAGCTTAACACTAACGCTGATGCACTTAGCCGAATTAAGTCTGACCATACAGAAACTCAGAATATTTGTGCTTTTGATACACTCTCTAACCATGGTACTTCGGGAAGTACGATTCACTCAGCTGAAGAAAATCTAAACGATGGAATACCTTTTTCAGAAAAACCAATTAACGACTTTAACCTACAAGCTTTATTTCAGAAAGGAAACTCTAATAGTCACGTGAAAGTCGAAGTAATTTTTAAAAATAAACACAGAAAAACTTTTACATACCCTAATTATACAGAAGAAATTGTAACAGATATTTTAAAAAACCATTTAGCCCCTAATAAAACTACAGCAATTTACACCGATGATGAATCTTTTCGTATTATTCAAAATATATATGCCAAACACTTTGCACATAGCAAAATTTTCCGTTTAGTTAGATGTACTGAAATAGTAAAAGACATAAAAGAAAATGATGATCAGGACAAAATCATTCAAGATTACCATGAAAATAACAATCATAGAGGCATACAAGAAACATTTGATCACCTTAAACGCGAATATTATTTTCCATACATGAAATCGAAAATAGTTCAAACAATAAATAATTGTATTTCATGTCAAAGATTGAAATACGATAGACACCCTCCCAAAAATAAATTTGAAAAACCCCCTACACCCGTTAAACCATTAGATATAATACATATAGACATTTACACAATAAACGCGAAAAATATTTTAACAGTCATAGATAAATTTTCAAAATTTGCCGCCGCATACACTTTAACAGCAAGGAATAGTCTTTGTGTAATTAAATCTCTAAAACATTTTATTAGTATGCATGGTATACCAAATCAAATTGTTTGCGATCAAGGAACTGAATTCAACTCAAATATATTTAAAGATTTTTGTCAACAATATCAGATTAACTTACATTTTACCTCTTTCCAACAATCAAGTAGCAACGCCCCTATAGAGAGACTTCATTCAACACTAACCGAAATATATAGATTAATAGTAGAGAAAATTAAAGATAAAAAATTAGAAATGGATCATGATGACATTCTTACAGAGACCCTCATAACTTACAATAATGCAATTCACTCTTCCACAAAATTAACACCTTTTGAACTTTTCTACGGGAGAACTTACAAATTCGACCGTCAAATCACATTCAACAACGAACATGAATATCTTTCCAAGATAAATCAATTTCAAACTCAATTATATGACTCCATTAGAAACAAATTACAAACCGATACTGACAACCGCATAGAAAAGCTTAATACAGATAGAGATGACCCATTAAATTACAATGAAAATGACTATATTTACAGAAAGGAATGTAGGAGAAATAAACTAACACCAAGATTTTCTAGACACGAAATAAAACAAAACAACAAGGCAACACTACTAACTACACAAAACAAAAAATTGCACAAATCAAAAATGAGAAAAAGAAAAGCTTGAAAACTAAAAATAATTTACATATTTCAGGTTAATCACCACAATACACGCACAAACACTAAACATACAAAACCTGACCGATACACAAGGTTTAGTACAAATAAAACTGGGAACAGCTAAAACAATAACGGATTACACTAACCTCATACACATAATAAAACTTGACTCATATAGCCGTAATATTTTGAAAATTGAAGAATCTTTGAAGCTTTTCATACCTTCACACCATAACAAAGGTTTGCTGGAAATTACAAAACATAAATTAACAGATCTTAAAAACAAATTAAACACAATAACACCTAGACATCGAAACAGAAGAGGACTGTTTAATGGTATAGGATCAGCAGTAAAATTTATTACAGGTAACATGGACAGCAATGATGCATCACGCATTAACGAAGTAATATTTAATTTGACATCAAAGGTACAGACAGAAACAAATAAACAAAGTATACTTAACACCAAAATTATTGAAAGAATAGAAAACATTACAAACCACATAAACAATGAACAAGATATTATAGTTCAGTCTTTGCAACATTCACAAAATAGCATTCATTCCAATTCTAGACTCATTAATGATATTCAATACTTGAACCAAATCAACTATCATATAGAATTATTATCAAATCATATTGCAAGTATTTCCGAAGCAATGACTTTATCCACACTCAAGATTATACCAAAAATGATTTTAAATTTGGAAGAACTGGAAGAAATCGAAAATAATCTGGAAAACCAATCTATTAAAGTAGACACAATAGAACATTTATATGAATTACTAGAGCTACAAGCTTATTATAATGACACAAATATTATTTTCAATATTCTTATTCCTCATATCCCACATCAGCAATACACAATTTCCCACACAATCCCTATACCAATTAATAAAACAAAAGAAATAATAATTAAACCATATACAATTTATAATAATGAAAAAATTCAGTATTTTGACCATTTATGTAAGAAAATTGAAAATCTGTATTACTGCAAAGAAAGCTTACAACAAGAAACAATTGACAAATCACCATGCTTTGGTAAAATTATAAACAATCTAGAGGCTTATTGTAGATTAAATGATGTAGGCGAGATAGTGAAAGTCTCACAACCCGAACAAGGGCTCGTGTTAACAACTAACTTACCACCAACAGAAGTAAAAACATCATGTGATTCAAAGAAATATACACTCGAAGGCAATTTACTAATAAGTTTTGCAAATTGTGATCTGATTATTAACGATATTACCTATAGAGGCAATCCAAATATATATTGGGACAATTTTATCCTAAACCAATCCATGGAAATAAGTATAAAATCTTTATCTACAATGGAAAGCTTAAGTATACCTAAACTTAAAGAGTACCATTTAAAAAATAAATTAGCCATCGAAGTCTTGTCAAATAATACAGAATTACACAGAAACATAAACTACAGCCTCCTAGCTACAATAATTGGTATAATAATTATCGTCTTCTTAATCAAAAAGAAAACGAAATTTGTCATAAAAGAAATTCCTACAACAAACATAGTCGCTCCTGACCAACAATACTTTTGGCCATCGCTCCATACTAAGGGGGGAGGAGTTATAGATATTACTTCTACAACAACAACAAACCCACCAGCAAAACCACCTAGAATAAGTTAATATTAAAAACCTAGATTAATTAAGTTAAATATAAAAAATTAATAAGAAATAAACAAAATGTAATAAACTCTTTTCAGAGTAAGCACTTTTGCATATGACCTAATTATATGTATGATTTCGAAATTATTAAAAAGAAATTAAACAAGCAACAATGTATTGAACCAATTTGAACTTGTTGGATAAACATAATTTTATACAAACAACAATGTATTGAACTTTTATTGATAAGCATTTTTTGTATTTTAACAATAAGTTTGATTCTAAAAGAAAAAGATTGAATAAAACAGATATTATTGGATAGCAAGAGAAACCAGACGTGTTTTTTTTTAGAACTTAAAAAGAGCAATAATATAACTCGCATGTAAATGTGCAGAGGTGTAACATATTTTACTTTTATTTTTTCAATACCTTTCATTTTATAAAGTGTGTTATAATATTTTACAAAAAATTTTATTATATAAATGGAAAAAAATTACACCCTACAAAAACGGCTGCATTATTAATTCAACGTAGAGGGTAGTAAAACCCTAACAAATATTAAATAAATTTTAAGGCTAAATATTGCAAATTTTCGATTAAATTTTAAACCTTAGTATTTCTAACGCGGTACTACAGGCCGCGGTACAATCTTTGCCTGAGCACCACTAATGCCTAATTTTGTCTTATATGAAATAAAAGATATATTTTTGCACCAAAAAATATCTCAGTTGTTCCATAAATAATACAAACAAACAAAAAAAATTGGTGTTTAAAATGAGTGATAAAAAACATTTTCGTAACTACAAATTTTAAATACATTGCAGTCCAACATCATCATCTCTTTTCAAAAAGTTCATAGGCTCATTGGACAATACGATACATATTCCAGATACTCAAATTCAGTGTCAAGATCATATCAGAGGTGTGACTTTTTGTAAAGATAATTTTAAACATTTTTGAAAAGTTTTTGCATTAATGCCTTTTGTGACTATAACAATCTACAATTTTAAAACCGTTTTGCTATAATCTTCTAACAAAAATGCAAAGCGAATGCAAAAATAGGAGGGATTGTTAGAATAGACGTAGTCGCTGCAAAATGGTTAAAAACGATTTATTTTGCACATAATTCGGTTTTTCATGAACTAACGAAGATATCTTAATGACATTTTGCAGAATCAAAACAGTGCTGCGAACCATCGTGTTCCCTAGAAAAAATGAAAGCCTTTGATTAAACTCCACATTTTGGGTACCTTGGGAATATAAATTTTTGAAAATTTCGTAAAAAGTTTATTTTATTATTAAATGATACCTCAAAATATCTAAAACAAGAAAGACTGCTATATTAGGCTATGCCAAATTCTTTATAACTAACCTTCACCATCTAATGTACATCTGGTTTAGTAACTCCAATCAAAAGGGCAAATATTGGGTGACAGAGAATTATTTCCTGTTCAGAGATGTTTTCTTAATTAATTTAATTTAATTTTAATTGCGCAATTTAATTTGGTGTTCACACATGCTCAATTAATCTTATTCAATTATTTCACTATGTAGAGTCGTCCGCCCAGCTGGTTTCTCTTTTCATTACAAAAACTTTTTGTTGTTGCTTTGATGTTGTAAAGCTATTTTCATATGATCCACCATTTTCTTTTTATTTGTTTGTTTACATTTTTTACTTGCGGATTTTTTCATCTCACTGAACATAGTTCTTAGAGTAAACATACTTGCTGTCAAGGGTTGCATTTCGCATCTTATTCAGTTATTGCTGCAATTAAGTACTAATTGCTCAATTTATTAATTGTCTTCTTGTATGGTAAATTGAGCTCAATTAAGGCCTTAATTGGGTAAATTCCTTAATTGCGCAATTAAAGCGTATGTCTGAACAGGGTATTAAAAATAAAAAAAAAATTTGTTACTGCATACTTTTATTTTAAAAATGTTCAAGCACCAGGTCAGTTTTACTAAATAAAAATATATTGTTTATTCTTTTATTTTCGATATTTAGCCACACCGTTGGGTGGCATCTTCAGGAAAAAGGAAATAAAATTTTCAAAAATCGATTGGAAAAAAACGGATTTTTAAATCTTCAATTATTTGCTCCGTACTCCAAAAAGGATTTGAGAGCCCCGTGATTAATAAAAGCAGGATAGCTACGTTTTTTGGGACATTGGCCCCTGTTCCGGGAACGTATGTGTTAAAGTAAAAAAAAATTAATTTTATTTCACTATTTCATTAAAAGTTCGTTTATAAGTACAATTTTCATACAAACCTGTTATCTCGATGCGTTTTGATTTTGTGGCACTTTAAATTCAGTTTTTTAGGTAAAACTTCTTTTAAAAAATAGAGCGCGGAAAAAATATTATTATATTATTAGTATAGAAGTCATAAGTTTTTCTCTGATACATATTTTATGAATATAGAGCATATATTTAAACCTTACCTCCGCATGATTTTTTTTGAGGCGGTTATTCCATTACCCCAGTGTTATTATCCTCGAACATTATTCTCGCTCAGTTCCAAAAATGTTTCTACTGTTGGACAATATTTCTCTGCTCCCATTTAGGTAGGTACCTAAATAAACCTCTACACCTCTTAAAATGCGTAGTTCTCTGCCTCCTGAAGTGCGTATTAGAGAAAAAATTACAAAATTCGCAAAGCACTATTTATACAGATAGGCGAATACTTAAGATAGAGGTCAATAGATTAGCCGTGCAAATCCATCCTAGGCTGTATTACCTTGGGTAAGGATAGTTTTTTAAAAGCACACTACACTTCAGGCAACCTTGTTTAGCCCAGTACGCTCATCGTAGAAATTTTTAACAGTTATTTCTTAAAAGGAAAGGAAGTTTTATTATAATTTTTTTGTAGATAAAAAAAAAATTTACTCTTCCGATTAATAGTGTTATTATTATTTGAAATAACAACATGGTTCCAACACCAACAATGTTATTATTCATAGAAAAAACAAGTTTCGACTCCAAGCGCTAAATACAATCATAACTTATTGCTCTTAGATTATGGTAAGCTCAACGAAAATTTTTTGTTTAAGCGCAACTAACAACTGAAGTCAACAGCAGATATTTTATCGTTGGAATTAGAAAAGGGGGTTGCAGTATTAACTGCTATTATATGGCTAGGCTTTCTTTTAAGGGCTAAATTAGTTAAAGAAAGCTTTAATTTACATCATCATAAACTCCCTTCTCGTGTTGATGCATCTATTTCTCTTATTAGAGAGTATACATTTTTTGTTGGTTCGAAATCTGCCAATTTCCAGATTAAAGCAACACAAGTACTTTGTACAACAAGACATTCACCTTTCAAACAAGGATTGTATCGTTGTGTACATGAGCAAAACCAAAACTTGTTTTAATACGCTGTAAAATTGCTAAGAAACGTATTTCTTTTTTCGCTTCTTTAATCAGTCAGCAAAACAGCTAAATAAAAAAATATGTAAATTTCATTTTTATTTTACAGAGCAAAATAAAAGCAAACATTTCGTTTTGTATATTTTCATATTCTGATATTAAATTTGTCTACATGATATGTTGAATCAGCATGTATATGCTGAAAAAGTGTATAACAGTAGCAACATATGGTGTAGACACAAAATTTTGTTCAACATGTATATGATAGTCTGATATGTTGATGATTTGTTAAAGGTTTAAGCCAGGTACTCTGTTCAAATTTGTGAAAATTGTTGAGAAACATTGAATATTTCTTGTGGAATATTTGACATTTAAAGTGTGGTATCATTGTAAAAGACATACGATCAGCTGATGTATGAAAAATTCCGCATGAAATAATGCCTACTTGCTTTATTTCACAACTTGGATAGAATGTTGCCAGAAACATTTCATATGTTAATCCACAATAAAAACAAAGTACTACTTCTGCAACAATTTTTTATGCCTTTTTCATACAAATTTTTTATGTATGTGATTTGACAGCATTTCGCATGAAAAACTGAACAGAGTACCAAGAAAATGTATCACCACTGCCTAGGAAACGAAGTGTTAAAATAAGTCTATTTTTTGCTGGTACGCTTTTGTGCATCACGGTATTCTGTTTTGAAACTAAGGAAATACTAAAGAAAGCAAACTGTTGAAATGGTGAATATCCATGAGTAAAAAATTTTTGGTGTAGGGATTGTTCTTTTTCTACTTTCATCTACAACTTAACACAAAAGCCTACTTCCTCTCGTCGTTCAATCCATTTCTTTTTCCAAATTTTTCCTCCTTTTGCACCTACTTCATCGCCATTAAAATAGCTGTTGATATCTTCGACATTATTAGCTTCTGAACTTAATTTTCTAAATAGTTTGCATTAAATATTAATAGAAATTAATAAAGCATTCTCAAAAATCAGTTCACATTTATAAACATAAGGCAACACGAATCAACTTATTATTATCAATATATCGTGAAGACACCAAATTCGTAAACTAACTTTTGGGTCGAAACTTTATTTGCTATCATATGGTAAAACTAGAAAATTTGTTAATTTTAACATGTCGTGTGGACGCCAAACATATTCTATATGATGACAGAGGCATATAGCATTTAAATACGAGTATAGTATATGTGGTGATTCAACATATCGTGTAAATGTAGCCATTTATATTTCTGACAGAATCGAAGCTTTCATCTATTTAAAAACTATTTATTTATTTGTGTGGTTCTCTGCAGATGAATTTCACATTTTACATACAAATATTTAATGCAAATAATTTAACCTGAAATAACAAATATAGCAGAAAATTTTGTAGAAGAGTGCAATATTGATATTAAAATATTTTATTTGCATTTTTCAAAACGTTTGCACGTAAATATTAGAAAATAGTGAATACTTTAATACAGTTGCTAGTAAAATACGCAATAACATATGAACTTATGTAACTATTTTGAAATGTTCATTAGCTAATATATTTTGACTGTTTAAAAATATTTTAGTTTTATTTACTCAAATATTTTATTTTATTTAAGCCTTTATATTTAATTAGAAAATGGAAATTTTTTTGTGAATAAGTATAGGGAAGAAGAGTTTAATCATGAAATCGAATGACAGTAAAAACTGCTTCTTAGTAGATCTCCAATTAAAAGTGATATCTCTAATTTATTAACCGACTGTGCGTCTGTTGCTTTTTTATGTTTGTTTCCGCAGAATTGTACCATTTCTTAACCGATTTTAAAAGTTAATTATTATTATAATTTTTCATTTATATGTATATTAGTAACACAATCACTCTTATTCTAGTTGTCGGCGTCGCCGTCGTCGTTATTTTAGTATTAATATCACTTCGTATTAATGCATCAATTCAATAAAAATTTTGTATTCTATAACATTCCTGAGACGACGTCGACGGCTAATCGCTTTGATTATGAAATGAAAATGTACATCCCCAAGTTTTTTGATAAATTTTAGTTGTGTTTGACACTTTTATGGTAAAATGTTTTCTATAAGTAAAGAAAATTTTAATTTAATTGATGATGAAGCTCGAAAAAACAAAAGCTTGTGTTGGAAAGAAAACTTCTTAGACGGAATTGCAATATTTTTAATTTGCCGTATCACAAGTATGTACATAGGTTTTGCTTGCTTCTGGCTTTGCTTTCAACGACAAATTTAAATTCAGCAAGTTCCATGTCATTAGAATCGTTTCCCTTATCAATCATTTGAACTCCTTAAACTGCTTCTTCGGGATTCAAATGCTTCTGAAAGTTAAGGAGGTTTGCCACAGCCTCTTCCAGCGGACTGAGTTAAAATTGTTCAAACATTCCACCGCCAGTGGTTTTACATTCCGTACCTTAAAAGTAATTTTTACAAACTTTTTTTATAAATCCCTATTCAGTCATTTATTTTGTTACCTTTTGCCATTCATCTGCTAATCTTCTAGGCAGACCAAGAGAATTTAAAATTTTTTTTAAATTCTTTCAATTTTTCTTTAAAATATCTTGAAGCAGTGCCTCTGCGAAAATTTTTCAATTATAAAAACTGATTTGCATTTGTAACTTTCACTTTTTTACATTTTCATTGTTATATTTGGTTTAAATCACTTCGAGCCGTTATGCAAAAAGGCGTCGACAAAAACCAAAGTCACGTCAATAAAATATCGTCGTCACAGTTGTTATAGAATACAAAAAATCTTTGAGCAGTAATCGATAAGTGTCAATAACGACAAGTAGAATAAAAAATCGAATGTGTCAGCACATATAAACATTGATATGTGACGACGCCGATAACAAGAATATTCCTTTAGAGTGAGTAAAATTTATAATACCAATATTTTTATCGAATGTGCGTCATAATACTAAAGGACAATTCGTTAGATCAACTCTTTCGACTACAGTCGAAGCTTGAAAGTTGTTCACAAAAGGCACCTTACACTTTTTGCAACTTCTATATAACGATCTTTGTGTGTTTCATATTTTATTAAAATCAAAAGGGTGGTATGTGTAAAATTGCTCGTTTTTCTTTTACTCATCCTTTCATATTATAGTTTTGAGGTATTGGTATACTGCACGTTTGAGGTACTGTATACTGCACGTTCTCTATGTAAGGATTTATCTAAGTGTCAAATTTCTTTCAAACTGGTTGGTTTGTTCAAAGTTGTTTTTTTAGCTTACAATCTCCTCACTGGTCCTTTTTTGTGTTTGCCTTTACTAAAAACGGTACATCTATTAAAAAAATTCTGATGTAACTTTTATTGTGAACAATTTTTTGTCACTAAAAAAATTATCTAGACTCAAATTCAATTTGATTGTAAAATTGGCCCTGGTCAACCCAAATCATTTAAACTAATAATCTAAATAAACTTACTTTATTTATCACTGTAAATTGTTAAAACTAAAATTCCGAGATTCATTTCTTAAGTTTTTCATTTGTTATAAAAAAATAACGAAAAGTAAAGTTAGTAATAAATTTAATTCAAAATACATTTAATTTCTTCACTGTTGAAGTGGCGAAGCACAACTACAAATACAAATATAATTCTTCTTCTTCCTTTACAAATATTTTTAGTATTAAAACAACAATAAAACTTAAGTAAATAATTAAACAGAAACAAATATTCTTTAGCTTAAGTTGCCAAACAACGATTTTATTGCATCACTTGTTTGTAACTTTTAATTACTTTTAAAACAAACCGCTGTTTTTAATTAGTTCCCTTTAAATTGTTTTTTTTTTTTAAGATTTTTGCAACTTAAAAAACATCACAATTAACATATGTTTTATTTAGCAATATTCTAACCGCAACTGTTTGTTAAAAACTTTCATTTTTCAAATTTTAAACATATGAATTCATAATTTGTTGGAAACATTGACAAGCATGTGTTGCATAAACGTCTTCTCCCATTGTTCTCTTTTTCAAACAATTTTATTGATTTTTTTTAAATTTATGGAATTAAGATTGTTACAACAACAACATAAATATTAGGATTTAGTTTTTTTCAACCAATTGTATATTTGTAGCCAATAATGTAATTGCCACAAGTTGTACCACTAGTCGAATGTTTAATGTTTAAGTGCCACCAATAACATCAATTATGAAACCGACTGTTAAATTAAAGAAAGCAAAATTAAATAACATAAATTGAAATTAATTCGCGAAAGTTTAGACAAGAATGCAAAAGCTTGGGACAAAAAGTTAAGTTAAGTTTTCTTTTGGTTTACACCAATATTTATTTTTCAAAGTTTTTTAAGCAATAATATTGTCACCGCTTCTTTTAATTGCAAACACCAGGGCTTTAACTTTTAAATTAGTCGTCTTTTCTAATTTATTCCTTTTTATTTCTTACTATCTACCTCATTTCGACAAGACTCGAACAACTCGATGTGTTTTTTAAGAAAGATTTTAATAAATTCACACTCTCCTGTTGAACCACCCAGTTCCTAAAAGCAAACGCAGCCTGCTGACGTCAACTTCCTAACGAGCCAGTGTTCCGTCAAAGTTTGTACCACGATTTCCTTGTTTTGTAGTAAAAGCATCTTAATCATCTTATAAAATAGTAGAACATCCACATTGCATAGACAATCTTTGCTCTCCTTTATGTGGTCGAGCAACTCCAAAATATACTTTTAAGAACCGGCCAATACATGAGAGGTTTATTTCATTTTCGCACTGCTTAAAGTGGGATATGTAGCATCAAAATTAGAAGTAGCGAAGTCTCTGTTGCAACCTTTTAGAAAATCAAGGTACTTTCGTGCTTTCTACGCGACCTTAAAAATATGCATCGCATTGAACTTCCGTGCCAATAATATCACCGTTTTCCTGTTTGTACGACCCTATTCAGAGTTTTTCTAAACATCTTGATTGACGGTATCATTAATTTATTGTCGCAGAACCCCAATCTACAAAAGGCTTGGCCTAGCATGGTCGGAACTACGTTCTCCGGTCTGAAACTATGGCCTAACACAGCCTCAAAATTTTCCCTTGCACGTTGGAATATTTGCCAGGCGAAGAATACATGCCGAGCGTTCTATATTTCGTTGCCAATGCAGCTCGGATAGAATGGAGCATCGTCATGTCCAAACCGATGCAGCTACGACCTAAAACAACCGTGACCGCTAAGCATCTGAGTCAAGTAAAAGTCCAAATTACCGTGACTTCTTCCAAGCCACCAAATAATATTGCGGATAAGCAAATATGTCCACCTTCCCTTACCGCTCGCAGACCACCTTCACTGCCACTCAGCAATACTGGAATTCTCTTCCATTCTTGCAGCTCGTATATTTATATCCATTTTAGCAGCAATGACAAAAGCCGCATTGTCGGAGACGGTTCGAAAGGCACTGAATGCTCGGAGGGCAGACAGTCTGTACACAGATGTCGAGCACGAGGTGCTCGTACCCATATCGGCGACGCATAAAGAATTGCATTTCTAATTACTTCTGTCATAAACTTCCGTTGAAGTTATTTCGGTCCTCTGGTGTTCGGCATTATCCGGGCGAATGTTGTAGTAATACTGGAGGCTTTAATGCCAACGTATTCCAGGTGCGCTTTTAACGAAAGACGGCTGTCAATCATAACACCAAGATACTTGAGAAATGGCTAAATCTCAATGGAGCATGAATCAATCAATGTCTAGTATTATCGGCTCTACTAATTTTCGGCTGGATTTCTATACTGCCTCAGTTTTATGGTCAGCGAGTTGGAGACCAACAGATGGTAGCCAAGTACGAACTATTCGTACACCAGCATGTGTAACCGTCAGCTGTTTATCAAAGCATACTATTGCAATCTGATCTGCAAAAGCAGTGGTCTTCACTCCGTCTGGAAGCTTAGGTCGTTGTACTCCATCGTACATCACATTCCATAATAATGGTCCAAGGACGGACCCCTGTGGCACTCCACCCGTGACCCGGTATTGTCGCACTCTATTCATTGCATCATAATAAAGAACTCTGTTACGAAGACAATCCTGGTGCGTGAATTTAAGATAACCTCCCAATTCGCTGTGTTGAAGACATAATTAACATCCAATGTAACCAATACACAATGTTCCATTGAGTCAAGTCTCGAGCTTTTGCCGTTAATTACACCAGTTGTCGTTTCCACTACAGCATAGCATCAACAGTCCTCCATGATCCCCTAAACCCGAACTGGTTATTAGATAGACCACCAACAGTCTTAACACATGCATCTAGTCGCGTACAGATAATGCCCTCCATGAGCTTTCCGTTCGTACCAATCATGCAAAGAGGACGATAAGATAAAGAATGGGGTCGGAAATGTATATTGTAGAAATTACGCACGGAGTGACAAACTTAAATATACCCTTTTTCCACCCGTGGTGAAGGGTTTTTAAATAGGAAATTCAAATGTTAGACAAATTCATTATGCGTGCGTGTAAAAAAGTAGCAAATTCATTCTTTATTTTGAAACAAAATATATTTGAATTATAAAGAAACAAAAGAAAAGCATTAATTTGGTTAAACCTATGACGATAACTGAGTAAATGAATCAACTTGAATGTACAACATTAATTATTTATACACAACAAGTCTTTTTAAGGTTGAAATCTTGAATAAATTGTAACTGGAACCAATTTTTTTTCTGTGCAAAGACATGCTTGTATGTTACTAACAAATTTTTATTGCATTTCTCTCAAAATTATAATTTTACTTCAAGTTTACACCTTTCTGGATGGTAACCACACGTGCTTGACTGTATATAGACATAAAACTACATCTTACATGAGCAACTACCGTTGTAGATATTTGATTATGGCTGTGTGAGAAAATTTAATTTTGTTCCTTGTATACTTTGTTGCAGTCTCATATTCTTCTAAAATAACACAGTTCTGCAGATAAATTATTCTCTAAAGAAAAGAATTACGAATATTGTACCTGCTCAATAAAAACCTTTACATTTTTTTCTATCATGCACAGATTTTATTAAGGGGCATGATACATAATAATATGGCAACATTAACATATTTCAGCGTAACTGAAAAACGGTTAATTAGATTTGGATTAACATCAGAGGATGCAGGATAACTTTGCTTTTGAGACATAATTTCATTACTTTCTAACTAACCAACAGATTTTATATTATTCAGAAAATAATAGCGAAAGAGAAAAATTTGTATTCAAACTTTTTTAAAATTTATAAAAAATATCGAATGGCGAAAATTACCATTTTTTACTTAAAAAATACGTTATTTCATTTAAATCGAATCAAAAATCTTAATTTTAATCACAGTTCAATTTTTTCAAAAAAAATTTAAAATTGCATTTTATGATATAAATTTTGGATTATCATATTCCATGTTTCTTAGATTAAAGAAATAAAGTCACCATTTTTCAGGTGGAGAAATACAACAATGTGTTTTTGTATAGGGTCGCAACATTTGTAAGTGACATATGAAATAACTTTTTTGTATGGAATTTGACATTGACATACTGGGGGCATTCCGCATTCGCTATCAAGGGCATATTCGCTGACAAATATTTTGATGGCTGTAATTTTTTGTTTCATAGTATTCGATCGTATTTTTTTCTATTTACTACTACTTTTTACATTGCTGCAAACATATGAAAGTAAGAAAAACAAAGCAAAAAATAAATTAATTGGTGAAAACAATCTAACATTGCAAAAAAAAAAAAAAATAAATAAACAAGACTCTGATAAATGTTCCCAAATATATTTTTGTATTCCTCATTATCGGAGGACGAGGCCAAAATAGCAGTCATCAGGAAAAATATTTGTGACAAATCCAATCCTTTTGCATTACCTGAAGTTAACTAAGTTGATTGTTGCTTTTGAGGTGAATAATATAAACTAAATGCTTCAACATCTATAGATTTAAAAGACGTTTTCGGCTGTCGAAAGATGCTTTTAAGTATGTGCTTTCAGAAATAAATATATTTGTACGTACATACCACCGATTTTGCAGCCTGCCGCTACATTGACTGTTTTTGTACTGGTTCCTGGGAAATCTTTATCTTCACATTCACTTTCTTTTAAAGCATTTAAAATTACATTTTAAAACTATTTAATTGAAAATAATACTTAAATATTTAATTTCTTCTTTTTTAGTTACTTCTATTTGTTTTGTATCGTGGCAAAATATTAGAGTTTATTTGTTTTTGATAGTAGATTACCCATCGAGTGCAACTACGACTAAAGACGTTTCGATAACGACTACTGTGATCCACGTTAACAACATTTCGATCACAAAGTACTCGTTATCGAACGCGGTAATATGCCCCTTGAACTGAAATTATCTCATAATCAAAACAAATTAATTTTACCAGCGGCAGCATTTATTTTAAACATATTTTATAAAAGAATTATTCGTTCTTGTTTTTTGTGCCTACAATTTTTTCATTAACCAGGTTATATATTTGCGCTATCTCATAGACTGAACGATGCTGAAGAACAACTGTGAGATGACAATAAAAGTTTAATTTTTTAATACCAAATCTGGCCACCATATTTATTGATTTATCTGCTTCTTGAAGAAACCTTCTGGGATGATAAGAAATTTTAATTAATTTCAACCAAAATAAAATATTCACCCTTATTCTAGTTGTCGGCATCGTCACATATCAATGTTGGTATGCGTCGACGCATTCCACTTGTTATGCTACTTGTCGTTATTGTCACTTATCGATTGCTGCTCAAAGATTTTTTGTATTCTATAACAAATGTGACGACGATATTGTATTGACGTGACTCTGTTTTTTGTCGACGCATTTTTTCATAACGACTGGAAGTGATATAAACCAAATATAACATTGAAAATGTAAAAAAGTAAAAGTTACAAATGCCAATTTTAATAATTAAAAAACTTTCGCAGAGGCACTGCTTCATGCAATTTTAATGAAAAATGGGAACAAATTGGAAAAACTCTAAATTCTCTTAGTCTGCTTAGAAGATTAACAGATGGATGGCAAGAGGTAACAAAAGAAAAAGGATTGAATAGGGATTTATAAAAAAGTTTGTAAAAATTACTTGTAAGGTACGACGAAATTTAAAATTTAATGTGAAGAAAGTTGCTAATAAAGCGGAATGTTTAAACAGTTTTCACTTAGTCCGCTGGAAGAAGCTGTGGCAAACCTTCATAACTATAAGAAGCAGTTCAAATAGTTGACATGGAAAACGATTCCAATGACATGGAACTTGCTAAAGTCGAATTTGTCGTTTAAAGCACAGCCAGGGGCAGGCAAAACATATGTGCATACTTGCGATACGTCAAATTAGAAATATTGTCATTCTGCCTAAGAAGTTTCCAACACAAGTTTTTGTTTTTTAGAGCCTTCATCATCAATTAAATAAAAATTTTCTTCACTTATAGAAAACATTTTACCATAAAAGTATCAAACACAAATAAAATTTAACAAAAAACTTAAAAATATTCATTTTTATTTCATAAAAATCGATAAACCGTCGACGTCGTCACAGGAATGTTATAGAATGCAAATTTTTTGTTGAATTAACGCCGACATTGATACAAAGTGATATTGATACCAAAACTACGACGACGCCAACATCTAGAATAAGGGTGATTTATTTTATGAAGAAAAACCTTTCCCATTCGCTTGTAATGATAAAATCAGGGTCTGATTGTTTTGGATTATAAAAGTCAATTGAATGCTTTAATTTTAAAATGTGTTAAGCACCATCTCAGCAGTTTTGAGCAAATCAAAGAAACTTCCTATCAACATAGATATTAATTATAAAAACCTTATATCTTTTCCCGTTAAAGTTATTAATATTTGTAATTTTTGGTATACATAAAAAATTTTCTTTTTCAATTTTAACATACTTTTAAAAAATAATACAAATTTTGTATTTGACACGTTTTAAAACTAAACAACCATTACCATTGTAAATTTCATGTAAAATGTTTTATCTTCATCACTTAATATGCAAAAGGGCGTAAGAAGTAAAAAATTCAATTTTCATAATCATAGTGTTGCCAGTTGAAAAAAACAACAAGTGGTTAAAGCCGATTCTAACAGCCTTTTTAAGTTGGGTCTAATTTTTTTCACTAAAATTTTTTTTCACTAAATTATGCATTTACCTTCATAACGCATTAATCGAACAAAAATTCAATTTTAATTTTTTTTATTATTGTTAATATTTTTTTTTAATTATTGTTCTTTCTTATTGAGTAATTTTCTTTATATCTCAATTTCTATTCTTAATCTACTTTACATACTTTTTTTAACATGGTACCAGACAGTCAAAAATATTTGAGTGAAAATATTTACTATAAAAAATTCTTTAAAGTGATTTACATTTCTTAAACCCCTCACCACAAGTGTAAAAAGCGTATATTTAAGTTTGTCATTCCTTTTGTGATTTCTACAATATCCTTTTCTGAACCCATAAAGTATATATATATATATATTTCTATGCAAAGCGAATTCGATTGAACTATGTTTGTCTGTACGTCTGTCCGTCCGTGTTGGGATTGAAATAAATTTTGCAAGGCACTAGAAGAGGTAAAGAAAATTTATGTACGCTGATCAATCAGACATACTTTTGAAAATTTTTCTATTGAAAATCAGCAAGATCGATGCATGTCCTTCGAGGTAGCAAACAAAACACTACGCCTGCCTCTAATTTTTTCATATCATATGAAACAAATGAAAAAAAATAAAATAAATACGGCATAGCCGAATATAGCACCCTTACTTATATTAATTTTTTTTTTTTTTTGCTTTATTATAGCGGCGCTGCCACCTGTCATGAATTCGCCTTTGGTTTTAAAATAGATATGTATGTAATGTCTAATTAATTTTTCTAATAAGTTAATGCTTTATGAGGAAATTTTACTACAAATTTTAGGAAACACTATTAGCACCTCCTCAATACTTTCATTATCTTTCAACAAGTGTTCAAGAAACCGAAAAATGTCTTACCCTTTAAATTTGCATGGGATGGACACACACAAAAGGTCAAGAAGTGCGAGTTTAATGCAGACGCAACCAATTTACCTAAAGAAGCTTTTGTTCAGAAAAGCATTTTTTTTCTGCCAATTTTTTATAAAATGGGCATGGTCGGGTGCTTAAAAATGCTGGACGTCAATCGCTGCTGAGCATATAATTAGAATAACATAAAAAAATGTTGGCCTCTAGGGCGGTTACTGGTTGAAATAATCAAAAGGTGTGAAATCACATGACTTCGACGTCTAATTTTTGGTTACATCCAAATCTTGTTGCCGCCAAATTTTGATTTTAAAAAGTCACGGCATTGCGTTAGAACCACAATTTGTAAAAAAAATTGTCAATCATATTTCCAGACAAAAAATCACTGATAATTTTGCAGGAATGATCTCCAATACAGTTACCTCTGCTCTGGCTCCATTTCCAAAGAAATAAGGTCAAGTTAATCCATCAATATGTAACTCACCAAGCGGTGCATAAGATTAAGTATGAATGGCTGTTGTGTATTGATTTCACTTTTTATCATTAACGAACACATTAAGCAAAATATAAAAAAGTCATAGTTAATACCAGTTTTTGGCCTATACGAGGGCTGCTCTATACATTTCTGGCCTAATAGTAAAAATGCGAATATTTATAATCAAAAATGGTTTTATTGTTTTTCGAAGTATTCTCCAGCATGATTTATACACTTTTGCATGCGCTAAAAACCAGTTGTCGAAGCACTTGTTCCACTCCGATTGAGACACCTCTAAAACATGGTTTTTGAACACTTCAACAGCTTCTTCTGACGACGAAAATCGTTGACTACGCATTTTTTTCTTGATGTGCGGAAAAAAGAAGAAATCATTAGGTGCCAAGTCAGGGCTGTACGGCGGATGACCCATTAATTCGACGTTTTGGCCGGTCAAAAACGCTCTGGTTTGAGCCGATGTGTGAGAGCTCGCATTGTCATGGTGAACAATGATTCGTCTTCTCTTGTTCGTTTTTCGAATTTCTCCGATGACTTCAGGCAAACAAATTGTAGTGTACCACTCAGAAGTGACCGTCCTACGTTGCTCAAGCGGAACAGTCGCCACATCACCAGTTTTGCCGAAGAAACAGGCGACCTATTGCTTCGAAGTGATTTTTCCACGAACAACTTTGGTTGGATTTTGGTCGTCTTTGAAGACCCACACGGTCGATTGTTGTTTCGTTTCGGGCTCATACGCATAGATCCATGATTCGTCACCTGTGACGATCTTATAAACGTCTTTTGAAGCACAAGCGCAATCGTATTTTTGCAACATTTCTTTGCACCAATCGACACGAGCCTTTTTTTGAGCGACTTTCAAATTGTGCGGGATCCAACGAGAACAAACCTTTTTTACGGCTAGGTGTTCATGCAGTATCGAATGTATGCTGGTGGAAGAAATGTCCAAGAATGTCTCTATCTCTCGGTATGTCGCATGTCGATCTTGTATTATGAGTTCACGCACGGCATCAATGTTCTCTGGCACAACAGCCGTTTTTGGGCGACCTTCAGGGAATTCGTCTTTGAGCGAGCTTTGGCCACGATTAAATTCATTATACAAATTTTTCATAGTGCTATAGGATGGTGCTTCATCGCCATACAAAGATTTAAGTTCACCAATGCACTCTTGTCGTGATAATCCACGTTGAAAGTTGTGAAAAATGATGGCACGAAAATGTTCACGAGTTAATTCCATTTTTTTCTATATTAATTTTTTCAAGTCACTGTAAACAACACAAATAATGGTCGTACGTCAAAACGTTTTGAGTACGATTATGCTTAAAAATGACAAACTTTCCAATGGAGATGTCAGATTGCACTTGGCAGCACTCAGTGTTGCCAGGCCAGAAATATATACAGCAGCCCTCGTAACTTGCACGATTTGGCGACTAGTTTTTAAAGTAATTCTACAGAAATTGCTAACTTTGCTTTTACATCAATCTACTCACATTTATTTGGCCGAGTGTATTGATCAATGATATTTAAAGTGAGCGAAGTACGACAGTTTGTTTGATCGTTAATCCCATGGCGAATTAATACCAGGTGGTCGAGATGGCGAATACATCAATTTCTGCCGAAAAACGCTAAATGTCAAGCAGCATGTAAAAAAGTTATTCATATTTTTTTATCTAGAGTTTAACATTTAGGTTTTTGTCGAAAATTAATGAACTATTTCACCATGGTTTATCCTTGCGTAATTTCTATTTGGGTTTACAAATTTTCCGGAAGAATAATGACAAAATGATTAACTTTTTCACTTAAAATCGTTTTTTAAGTTTAAAGTGTAATAATTTCGAAACTGTTAGGCAGATAATAAATCATGTTAGATAAATATGCTTAAAAATAATTTTATTTCGCGGTCGTATAAAGCGGTCTTAAGTTATGGTGCAAAATTATCTAATTTGCCACGCCCCATAAAAAAGATCTGAACGTGATATAATAACCCTGAAAGCAATTTTTATTATGCATGTTTAACCTTTTATACTCGCAAAATTTTTTTTAAAGAAAAATATATTTTTTTTGCAGAACTGTGTAATCTAACTGCAAATAACATTTGGTATGTTTAAGATGTGTTTGAGTAAATGTTTGTATATGCAATTTAAATTTACCTTTATTTATATTAATACGTCTATATGTATTCTTCCATCTATGTCAGTTTTATTTAACCCTTAATATCTAAATATAATACACATTCTTCCATTTACACACACATGAATATAAATATGCACAAGGCATTTATACGCAACTTAAGGGAATTACGTGACGTAAACACAATTACTTTTTGAGTGGAATGTTTGTCATTTTGTTGAAAAATAATAATTTTAAGGTTATTATAAAAGATTTGGGCTTATTTGAATAATATTCTCAGAAAACATTTTTTATTTTTTATTTATGTATAAAAGACATGACAGTCGTCTGCATGTGATTGTTATGCTAACAAGGAGACAGACACCTGCCCACGTTAAAAGTATCTATTTTTAGTGTCTTAAATTTTTTCTATTTTCATATTCATAACATAATTTTGCTACGCAACACTGCCTTAATCAGTAACTTAACCCGGGGCGTAAATTTTACCCTTAGCTATTCTCAGACGCGCGCCAAGATTTTTCTCTATATATTAATATATTTTTTTTCACCCTTCCCCACAAAAGTGGAAAAATGGTATAACTAAACTTGTCATTCCATTTGTAATTTCTACAGCATCCATTTCCGACCCCTTAAAGTGTATATATTCTGAGTTCTTATGCATAGGGGAGTCGATTTAGCGATGTCCGTCCGTGTTAGTGTTAAAATCAAGTGTGCCGAGGCACAAGATCACCAAGAAAAAAAGTAAGTATGTCAATCGATCAGACATAGTGTCGAAAGAGGTGCTATTGGAAATCTAGATGATCGGTCCATGTCCTTCGAGGTAGCAGGCAAAACACCACGTCTACCTCTAATTTGTTTATCTCATTTGAAACAATAAAGTAACTTATATCAAAAAAATTAATGTTTAGGGCTTTAGAGAATTTAAAAATAAGAAAGAAAAAAAAATCAAGTGAAAAAATTGGCTCTCGCCTAAATTTTCCGAGTTACGGAGCTCTGTAATTTTCAAATTTTTTAAAATATCAATGTTGGCATCATTTTAAAGCTTTTGAAGAGATCTTTATGGAATTATTAAAATTTTTTAATAAATGCTTAATCCATTAAGAGCCGATAGAATTTTTATGTAAAACTATATATAGATGCAGTGCCAAATCTTTTTTTAATTTTTTAATTTTTTCTCATCCCAGCTTTTTTTATTGGAGTTTCTTTACTAAACTAAATTTATATAGATGGTGAAGGGTATATAAGATTCGGCATAGGCAAATATAGCACTCTTACTTGTTTTCTTTAACTAACAGGTTGTGTACTAGCCAGCCAGGCTAATCACAAAATTGTGATTAGCTAGGTTTTAAATTGCTTGCTTAAAAATAGCAACAGCTTTAAAATCTTTGCTTTGCTTACATGTTTTTCAGCAAATATAATAAGAATAATAAACGAAGCAACAGCAAAAAGCAAATGCAAACAAAGAGAAAGAAACATATAGTCAGCTAAAGCAAATGCGTTTCTTTCTTCTATTTTACTTTTGCTACACATTTTCCACAGCAACAGTTTAGCAACTACATATGCATTGAAAATAGTGAAGCATTTTTAATCACTGTGATTAGCGATGAGCCCCATTTTTAGCTTAACGGGTTTCCTAATAAAAAATTGTGGCATATGGTGTGAAACCAATTTTCAACGGATTTTAAAGTCTACATTACATTCAGAAAAAAAAAATCAGCTTATACGCTAATGGTAACACTGGATCTTACTTCTTTAAAAGTGAAGTCGGTCGATAGAGATCTTCACCGCATGATGATTCCTTGCTTGACATTGATCCGAAAGATATTTGCTTTCAGCAGGATAGTGCTATTTGATATAGCACAGTTTAAACTGTCAATTAGCCTCCAACTGGGTGCGATTTAACACGTTTCGTTTTGTGTAGGGCCACGCGAAGTGAACATAAACTAGCAACGATCGGCGACTTGGAGGCTAACCAGAACATCCGCAAGATTTAATATAAAACCTTTGTATATTTATTACAACTTTAGTTTATTGTGTTATTCTTAAGGGTTAAAATAAACCAAAAAGAAAACAAGGAACAATGCTATATTTGGCTATGCCGAATCTTCCTTTATCATATATGTTAATCTAGTTAAGTGAAGTAACTCCAATCCAAAAAAACAAATGCTATGATCACACAGAATTAAAAAATAAGAAAAAAAAAACAAGTTGTAGTGCTTTGGTGTGTTACGTAAATTTTCCCTATAGCCCTTGTATTTATTTTTAAAACAGCTGAAAGGATTCCAGCTAAAACTTAGGCGTTCGAAAGAACTGCTAATGAAATGAAAATAGGCAGTTGTTGCCGATTTATGCTTATAAATTTGTATCAACTTATATACTACTTATGAGAATTAATCTTAGCCTTTCTAACTTACTTTAATATACGAGGGCTGCTATATATATTTCTGGCCTGGCAACACTGAGTGCTGCCAAGCGCAATCTGACATTTCCATTGGAAAGTTTGTCATTTTTAAGCATAATCGTACTCAAAACGTTTTGACGTACGACCATTATTTGTGTTGTTAACAGTGACTTGAAAAACTGAATATAGAAAAAAATGGAATTAACTCGTGAACATTTTCGTGCCATCGTTTTTCACAACTTTCGACGTGGATTATCCCGACAAGGGTGCATTGATGAACTTAAATCTTTGTATGGCGATGAAGCACCATCCTATAGCACTGTGAAAAATTGGTATAATGAATTTAATCGTGGCCGAAACTCACTCAAAGACGAATTCCGTGAAGGTCGTCCAAAAACGGCTGTTGTGCCAAAGAACATTGATGCCGTGCGTGAACTCATAACGCAAGATCGACATGCGACATACCGAGAGATAGAGACATCCTTGGACATTTCTTCCACCAGCATACATTCGATACTGCATGAACACCTGGCCGTAAAAAAGGTTTGTTCTCGTTGGATCCCGCACAATTTGAAAGTCGCTCAAAAAAGGTTGGTGCAAAGAAAGAGAAGACGATTAATTGTTCACCATGACAATGCGAGCTCTCACACATCGGTTCAAACCAGAGCGTTTTTGACCGGCCAAAACGTTGAATTAATGGGTCATCCGCCGTACAGCCCTGACTTGGCACCTAATGACTTCTTCTTGTTTCCGCACATCAAGAAAAAAATGCGTGGTCAACGATTTTCGTCGCCAGAAGAAGCTGTTGAAGTGTTCAAAAACCATGTTTTAGAGGTGTCTCAATCGGAGAGGAAAAAGTGCTTCGACAACTGGTTTGAGCGCATGCAAAAGTGTATAAATCATGCTGAAGAGTACTTTGAAAAACAATAAAACCATTTTTGATTATAAATATTCGCATTTTCACTATTAGGCTAGAAATATATAGTGCAGCCCTCGTATTTCCGTCTCATTTGATATTATGAGGTTTATATTTACATTAATATTTGGTCAATCACAATGAGTCGGGTTTGCATTGCACTCAATGTTTCACTCAAATATTGCATCGTTAGCATTTCACTATACATAAAACAAAATGTAATTTATGTGCTGTTTCTGTATAACAAGCGAGCGACTCGTCTAAAAATTTGTATGAAAAGCACTCAATGTTTTGAGTGATTCCTATACAAATTTTCTAGACGAGTCGCTTGCTTGTAATACAGAAACAGCATATTAATTCTTCATTGTTTATTATTTCTGCAGTGTAGGCTTGTGTGGTACACTACAAAGTACTATATATTTATATATATTTATATTAAAAGGTTAAGCACTTTTTTAGTTTAAGACATCTGCTTAAAAAGCTTTTAAACGATACCCATATTGATATCTTAAAAATAAGTTCAGAGGTCTATAACTCGGAAAATATAGGGTATCGAAAATTCTTTTCTTTTCTTTATTTGTGGGATTGTAAATGGATATTGGAGAAATTGCAAACAGAATAACTAACTTTAATATACTTTTTTCTAACTGTTGAGAACTGTGGTATACAAATTTAATAAATTTTCTTTTTAATTTTGGTAATTATAAGTTGAACATTATTTAAAGTCACAATAAATAAATTTGTCTTGTTTTTTTTGTGGTGAACATAAAAATTTGTAAATAATTTTTCTTTTCAATGGATTTATAAATTTAAATTTACTTAAACTTAAGTCGAATTATGTAAATTTATTTGTTGTAAAGAAAATAATTTCGTTTTTAAATCGAAAAGGCTGCAGAACAAGGACGTATTTTGCAGAAAATTGATTTTGATTAGGGAAAAACTTATTATAACGTTTAAAAAATTCATCTAGAGAAAAGGGCCAATCTTCTGCGGATAATAGAAGCATTACACACTTTAAGGTAGTTCTGCTTATTTCGTAAAACTATTGTTTCGTCTGCTTTTACCTTTAGCATCCACGTGTTTGTATAAGAATTTGTAGAACAAACTTTAACATTCTTGTTAACAAGATGTCATACATATAAGTACACGTATGTACGTATATGTACTCATACAAACTTCAATTTGTAATACAAAGGCAATAATTTTACAAAACATACTGCTATCGGTAGTAACTATGTACTTTTTTAATGTTATTTTAGTTGATAAAATCTTTGCCGTCACATAAACTTCTTAATGGGGTCATTTAATAGTCAACAAGAATTGTATAATTTTTAAAAGACTTTTTCTTTCCTTATGTGTCTGCCTCAAGAGAAGATATTTAAAAGCAGCAGACAAATTTATATGGAGTTTGTATATCTAAAAAGGTATTATTATGGCATATACATGTAAATTATATTGAGACAAAAATATGTATGTAATTATGGTCCCTAAGAGATAAAAATGACAGTGGAAATAAATTTTGTACATAATGGGAGTAAAAGGGCAACAGTGTTCTCAAAAATTAAGACTAGGTTTTAATTATAAGGAAATTAAATTTACTCTTTAGATAATATTGTTTTATGGAAGCTAAAGGGAAAGATTTTATATGGAACGGCACAAATTGCTTTCAGGAATATTATGGCATACAGACAATTCCACGAATACATCAATCAAGCCTAAAAAATAAGAACCTTTGAAACCCTTTTTACATAATTTAAAGGGCAAAAGCATAATACGTTAAAGTATTTATCGATTTTTGCAATACTAAGAAGCAAAAAAAAATAGTTTAATAGATTATCTAGCGACTTAACTTCAGTATTTTCAACATATCAATTTATGAGGAGAGAGAAGGGATAAAGTTCGATTATTGGTATTTTTAAGTGAATTCAAAAAAATTCTTCGGAATTTTGCGTTTTTATGTTTGTGTCCGCAGAATTCAGTCATTACTAAACTGATTTTAAAAAATTGTTTCTTTATTTTAAGAAGGTTACAGATTAGTCCCGTTGTAAAAGCAGTTCATAATTGTAAAAATTAAAGGGTGTGGGAACACATCTATGTTTTTAAAATGTATTATGAACTGTAAAGGCAACACTTTATAACGAAAAAAAAAACTGATTGTCATTATAGCTTAAAAAATTAAGGATGTCCCCATAGGTGACGCAAATTGACCTATATGGGCATATCTTTTGAACCGTTATGCACAAAAAATTGGAAATTGGACAAAATGCTGATTATTAAAATCGTTAAATAACCGTTAAACAAAATTTCTTTTAATTTGATGTATATGGCCTTACTTGTGAACGTTTGTAGACAGACGATTGAAATTTACAAAGACTCTGCATTGCTAACTAAATTCTCTTTAACAATATGAATTTGAAAATAAACGGGTTATCCAAAAGTTGATGTAATTTAATGTATGTTGCCGAACCTTTTAACCGTTATGGATAGACAGTTGAAATCAGTGTAGCCAGATAAGGGGATTTTTCACCAAATTGGGGATTTCAACATAAGTTTGGGGATAGAAATTTGTGGGGACGGATTGGGAACTTTTTTTTCTAAGCTTTTTTATTATTAGCACTGCACTGCTGTCTAGTCGAATTAACATGTTAAAAGCATGATATAAATTTCTATGCGTAGACAGCAGATAGTGCTTTAAATATTTTTTTACGTTGCACGGTTTTAATTCTTAACAATTTAACTATCATTGGAACAGACAGTGTAAGTAATATGTGTGATGCAAAAAAGCCGCTTTTTTTGCTTAAAAAAGAAAATATTTCTATTCAATTAGTCTAACGCATTTTTCAATCAAAATCAGCTCGGAAGTGGCAAAATTAATCCCCAATGCTGTCCAGTTTCTTGTGAAGGAACTACTTCTCGCACTCCCCATTGCGAACAATAAAATATAAACAAGTATTCGATTTAATAAATTTAAGAGTAGATTCAAATAAATTTTTTAAACTTGTGCAAATATCAAATACCAGATGGCTGTGAAGAGTCTTGGAGTAAAGAATGGTTGAAGCAAAAGAATGGTTAGAAAAACGCTGTCTTTATTCACTTGAATTGTTCTTAAGACTCAATTGAACTACAAAAAAAGTGGAGGAACCGGTTTGACGGGCGAGGCTTCGGCCTAACTCTTCTTCTTTTTTCTTTCAAGTGGTATCAAAGCTTCTCACCAGCTGGGTATACAAACTACAGATGAGCTATATTTTAGTACCTGTGATTAAAAAATCACTGGTCACTACAGTCACTGAGTTGATCAAATAAAAGTTCCGCGTAAGAACGTTCTTTTATATTTGCACACATACAAACTTAAATTTATTTTACTTTGTAAAAGAGAAATACAAGTACTTTTGACTCTTTCATTCTTTCATATTTATATCAAAGCAGCTTCATTGCTATGTAGCTTTTTCTTGCTTTTACTTATTACCAGCAACTTTTCTTTTTTTTCCAAACTTCACACATATATACATATGTAGCAAAAAATCAAAAATCGTTGTGCGCTTATTTTATTGGAAACTATAATCAATCAGTGTTCCGAATTCTATATTTCTGGGCAAACTTAATTACACCTGCTTTTAATGTAGAGATCAAAATTCCCTTTTCCTTATTATTACTGTTTGCATTAAATATTATTTAGTGTTATATACTTCCTATATAAACATGAATGTTTAAATAAAAACAAACTGCAAACGTTGATCACGGTAACTACTTAAAAGAACGATGATTTGAAAATCACCTTCACTGGTAATGATGTTTCTCAAAAATCACGGGATCGCTCATGCCTAATACGAACGCTTTAAATAGAACAAAACAAAACTTACAAAACTACATACAGTCTTCTGATTTGCTCTCCTCACCATATCGTAGACGCTTTCCGGAAAGAATTTTTCCCTACGACCAAAATTTACAACTTATTCCAAAGCATCCAAAGTGGGAGATCGTTTATGAATTTTAGCTGAGTACTATTTTTACTGGAGACACTTAAAGCCTTTGTGGTTCTTATATAATATTCTCAATGTTGGTCTCCTTTTTATCAATAAGTGTGTGTTATAGTGGACTGGGTCTGAAAATATAACATCTTAAACTGGCCTTATGACTGATGAAAGGTTGGATATAGTAATTTATTTATTTTTTTAATTTTGGTCAAAGTAAACCTTAAATGACACTCATATAGAAACAGCGTTCTTTTGCAAGTTTTCTCAACTCTTGCTAAAACATTAGAGCAGCAAATCACTCTGTATTACCCACAAAGAGTGCGACTACATAAATAGCAAGTAAGTGTACAAATAACAGACCAAACAGTTTCTATCAGTATTTTTCTTCATTTAGATTTAACACAGATTAAAACACCAAAAACAAAATCTCTGCTGCGGGGAGCAGTTTAATTCAGAATAGTGTAACTATTGATTCAAAATAATCCACTTACTAATTGTAATGCCTTCGTTGACTGAAGATAACTTTTATGTTTTCCTAATTCTTTGTTAATTCCATTAAATAAATTACATTCACAATTTAAGATCTACAAAGAAAATATATTTCATTTTCTGTTTATGGATTTTTGTCTAGACGTTTTTGGCATAATTTCAATATGATATTTGTGGTATAAATCAATTAACATTCTGCTACAAGATAAAAAACTCTTTTTAATATTTAAAATAAAAATAAATTTCTATTTCTTTCAAGCAATAAAAAAAAAGTAATTAAATTTTATTTAGTTTTATTTTTTCAGATGAAAATAGTAACTTTCACTAAAAGGTTAAAGGGCATTTTCAAGAGCTTACAAAATGTAAAAGTAAAGCGACAAAGTGCTGCTTCTTAAAATATGTATGTATGCATGATTAATTGTATAGCAAAACCATGTGTTGGATTTAAGAAAATATACTTTCTCTAAGTTTATTCATAAATAAAATTTTGTTAAACGATTATCGTCTTTTTTTTTATTTATCATTGCAACATCAAACTGTGGGGCATATGGATAGAAAAGTGAATTAAACAAGCGGCTGAATATTATCAGAACTTTACGTGAGCGCTATAAAACAGCTACAAATTTTTACTTTGAGATAACAGACCTCATGAAAGGACACGTTAGAGAATTTGGCTAGAAAAGGGCTAAACATTTTTAGTTTTGCAAGGTTTATGCCGATTGCATTCTTATTTCTCGTGACAAAAGTTAAACTTATTTAAAATTTGGTCTAAATAATGCTTGAGAGAATGATGCCAGGTTACTCATATATTTTGAAACACCGGGAAACTTAACGCTTTCGGATTCATTAATTATCCTTCTCTCAATATTCATTATGTTATCGCGGCCTGAAACACGCAGACAAAATACATGGTTGTGATATGGTCACAATAACCATATTATGTTCTTTGTAGCAATGTATAGTTGGGGAGAACCAATTATAGCTGTTTTCAACAAAATTTTAGTCAGTATAAACATATTTTATTAACTTTTAACGATTATATGGTTACTATGCACAAAAAATGCAAAATGGTTGGTTTTAACTTAAAAAAAAAAAATTCAACCACAACCAAAGTTTTATAAATTATTAAAAATAATACAAACAATTTAACCATAATATATTATTATTAATCGAAGTATGGTTAAAAGCAACAGAATAATGTTTGCCCTCAAAATTATTTTGTTCAAGTTCTTGACAGTTTAGTAATTTTTCTAGCAGCTAAAATTTGATTATGTTTTTATTGAATTAAAAATAATATGCAAAAATTATGTTTATACTTTACAAAGTTATTGTTTTTCTAGACAACAATATGGTTACAAATGTAACAATAATATGTTTTGTTAGCAACCATATAGTGCAACCATAATATGTTGCTCTTAAATTATGGTTACCTCAACCATGTTTTTTCTTTCCATGAATGTATGTTTTAAATTTCAGTTATTATGTTTTATCAACATTTAAAACCCGTTTATTAAATCTCAAGAATTTGGATAAAATATTGACATCATTTGTGTTCTTAATAATTTATCATCTTTCTAATTATAGAAAAGAATACATCATCCGCGAACATAAATTATTTCCCAAAAAAAAACCTGAGTTTTTTATATCCTCTATAAAAATTTCAAAGAGTAAGGGTCCAAGTACGCTTCCCTGGGGTACTTTACACAAAACAGGCAGTAAATCACATTTTGATTTAAGATACGGGAATATTATTAAATTATTTATGTGCGATTTCCGTGTTACAAACGTTTAACTTCTCAGAAAAATTTGTATGGGAATGACTCAAAAAACTGAGTGTTTTTCATACAAATTTTTCAGACGAGTTGATCGCTTGTAATATAAAAACAGTACCTTAATTTTCATTAAGAAAAATTGTACTATTTTTTTAAACATCCCGATTACATAAATTACTGATATTGATTATTGAGGGGTGGCCATTTCGCCACCACTTACTTACCTCTTCAGAAAATTTCTGACAAACATTTTAAATAAACCAAAAATTTTTGTCAGTAATTCTATTTTCTTTCTCCACTGTATACGGCTGACTTTTTTTCGGCTCTTTTATACAGTTAAAAAAGGATGAAAAATAAAATTTAAAAACACTACGATAATTTATTTTTATGAACAGGCATTTTGCAAATTATTAAATTTAAGACACGGTGATATTATTAAATTATTTAATTTGCAGAAAAAAGCACTTTTTAATACATTAATTAGGAAAAATAGCATTCTGTGTTTTCAAATAATTTTCCAATAAAAAAACCAATACAAAATAACTTTTTAATCAACTGATCAAAATAATGAGATATAGTGTCGAAAGAGGTGCTATTGGAAATCAGCATGATCGGTCCACGCCCTTCGAGGCAGCAGGAAAAACACCACGCCTACCTCTAATTTTTTTATGTCACTTGGAGCAATAAAGTAACTCGAATCATAAAACTAAATATATAGGGCGAAAGATAATTAAAAAATAAAAAAAAACATCACGCGAAAAAATTGGCGCTGGCCCATATTTTTCGAGTTACGAGACTCTGAAATTTTAAAATTTTTAAAATATTAATATGGGTATCATTTTAAATCTTTTAAAGAGATCTTAAAGGAAACACTACAATTTTTTAAAGATGCTTAACCCATTAAGAGCCGATGACATTTTTATGTAAAATTATAAATATGCAGTACCAAATTTCTTTTATTTGTTTTGGAGTTACTTCACTTAACTAAATTTACATAGATGGTGCACTCTTAATTGTTTTTTTTTTTATTGTTGTGATTTATTGGATTTACTTTAATCCAAAAACTTTTTCTCCAAATCCTCCACTGTGCGGTTAAGGAAAGAATTACGTAACTATCTATTGTTTACCTTATGAGCAATATATCTTTTTAATAGCCTCTCGTTAAAGTGAACAAGGTCACAACAATATGTAGCAAATCATTTTCTTTTCATGTATAAGGATTCACTTACAAAAATAAATCTATTTACTCTTTACCCAACACTCAACCAAATTAAAGAAACTTGCATTTTTGTAAATAATTTATTATTTTGTATATAAACTTTGTCTTAAATAAAAATATGAAAAACATACAAATTTTTTTATGATACCAACTTTCTTAGGTCATCACAAAGACAAATCTTTGTGTATTTTTGACATGAACTTTTTTGTTTTGTCAGCGAACAACAAATATATCGCATGAATTGCAATTATTTTCGAAGTTTTCATTTCTAAAAAAATCTGTAAATAAGATTGTCCCTAAACGGAGGTTTTACCTTTAGAAAACTTTTTCTAAACACTATAATTTATACGAGTATTACCAGAGAAACTGCATACGTAAACAACTAAAAAATACAACATAAAGTATTAATTTATTTACAACAATTAAAAATTGTCTGAATTGGATATACATGGAATTGATGTTGTAGGATAATATTTGTAGTTCTTGTTTCTCTTATTTAATAGGCCTTCATTCAGTACGCTACATAATTCCCCCAAAAACCGACTTCAGCTGTCTATAACAATTTAAAAGTCTATGGACTTTTGGGGCACACTCTAATTTTTAATATTTATACTTGTTATTATAACGATTATAGTAATCGAAATTCCGTCTAATTTTAATTCTGTCAAATTGCAACTAGACTTTAACCACAGCTACCACCTAAAGGGAGCGAATCTATGCATGGGCTACCGGTTCCTGGATTGCCAGAATAACTTAGGACACTGGGCAGTTCTTGCCTTTCCAGATTTGGTGCCTGCACACCGGGGATCTAATTACCTCAGCCCGACTCTTAGTTCCCCCGGGGGGAAGTCATGATGTAATGTCATAAAAATGTATGTCGTTTTAATATGATTATTGATAGAAAACCTGACTCCGCCTTAAGTCGAAGCTTGTTCTTAATGACTTCGTACTGGTAGCATATTCTAGTGAATTTAATTTAACTATAAAACTGCTCAACTGTTTTCGGTTAAGCCATCTTTTTAAATGTTTGTCTAGGTCTCAAAAACCTTAACCAGGTAGACGCAACGCCTTTCTGATCCTACTAATCATAGTGCAATCGATAATTTACTTAAGTATACTGTGTTGTACCACATACTGTTGTAATGAATACACTTCTTATGGCTTAATGCGATATTCCTTCTTTTGATTATTTGCTTTGAAGCATTATTTATATTGCAAAGTCGACATTAAACATCTGTTGGTTGGTAAATACTAATTCAAATATAAGTCTATTTTATTTCACGTATTGATTTCAGTTAGATACAAACCTTTATCCAATAGTCTTATTAAATCTTTACCATATTTGACGTATCGAAGCAAAACTCTTATGGTTTCAAGAAAGAAACAGCATTTAAAAAAATTATATATTCTTTTGTGTAACTGTAAATCTTAAAACTCCGGTTGTAACTAATTTATAACTTTTCAATTTAAACAAATAACAAAAAACTTCTTAACTTAACATTTTCATGTAATTTTCCATTACTATAACTAATTACTGTTGAACTTTTGTAAACAAGAAATGGATTAGAACTGCAAAAAGTGACTTAAAATCGCTCTGGATACTTTAATCTTTTACAAAAGTCATGTCATATAACAATTCATCAAGAACACTGCATGAAATTCTGAAATACCCAGTAGAAAATTTTCTTATTGAATTCCTACTTTTGTTGTGCAAATAATTATTCTTTATTTACTTTTATATATTAATTATCATGTTTTTTATTAAGACTGCCTACTCATTAGTAATTTGGCCATAAACTTATATATTCACTATTGTTGCAGTAACAATTCAAAAGTTGCCATTAACATTGTAATATTCCTACGAGTACTATTGAAGCTGTAGTTATTCTTTGTTACAAAAGAAGTCACACATACAGATGTATATCCTAAGCTCAAGGATAATATCCATACTCTAACGTGACATGTACACACATTTACACTCGTATCGCATATATAACGTAATCACTTTTTGTGTATTTTATTTATTTTCAGACATGGTTTGAATATTCAACACAACTGTTGCTTAAAAGTTAAAGAAAAACAAGTAAGAGTGCTAAGTTTGACTATACCGAATCTAATATACTCTTCACCATACCATAATCTAGTTTAGTGAACTCCAATCAGAAAACCAAATATTGGACTGTATATAATTTTACATAAAAATCGAAACTTACGTTTGTGTTGTGTTGGCGCCCAGCTGATGGTGGTCTTAATATACTCAGTCTACTAGCTCCCTCTCCTACCATACTCTTTAATCCATGTGAAAGCGGTAAGATACCACGCAACTGCTCGAAGGATCTATCATAAACCGCAAAAGGTCACTGGAAGCCCAGGCGACTGATGACATCATGTATCCTAGAAACGATGCCGGTTTATAGGCTGTATCTCCAAAACGAACATGTCTACAAGGAAATATGACACCGGATGACTTTTTTGAGGTAAAAATTATCAAACGACTCTGGCTCACCTAACTATTTAACTTGCCAGGCATGCGAGACTTTAACACGCTAAAAACGATTATCACCGACCCAATTATCCCTGTGGAACTACCGAAAAGCATTACTTCACTGGGTAAGGAAAGGTATAAAAACCTGTACTAGGTTACTTTGATTCTTCTTTGAAGAATTTTCTATTAGAAACAAATGTACAAAACTGCATACATGTTTCCAATTTTCTAAGGATGACAAAATAATATATACTATGTTTGTCGGGCTGACACTACTTTCTACTAACTACTCCTAGTTTGCTCTCCAAATATGGAATCGAGGGCAAATGAAAAATACATGTCCGGCATCCTCTTCAATATTGCCAGTATAATGCGGGCAGAACGGGTCTCTTTCAATTTAAAAACTATGTAAATACGACTTAAAGCAACTATGTCAACTTAACGTCTTCGTGAGAAAAAGAAGTTTAGGTCACCGTGTTTTCTGTAAAACCAGTTCCCTATGTCGGGGATTAACTGATACGCTTGACCACCTTCTCTGCCAGTTGGCAACAGTTATGTTACCATTCGACGAATACTTACAATACCTACAGTTTCTGTTTTAGGTGTTATGTATCCCGACTCCCGAGCCCAAAAATCGATTGGTATCAGATCAGCAACAACAAAAGCTCCTTTGTCTGTCACAGTCGGAAAGGCACAGAATACTCGTAGGTCAGTAAGCCTATACACGGAAGTAGGGAGTTGAGCGTTACTTAAAAACTTCAAAGAGTCTGACCATATATAGGTGTGATCGTTACAGAAGAGACAGCAGTCAATCATAACTCCAAGATATTTAAGATACGGCTTTGTCTCTATGCAACATGCTTCAATGTTTAGCTTTAAAGTTTGTCTGGACTTATGACTGCTAATTATTAGTACCGCTTCGGTTTTATAGTCGGCTAAGGTTAATCTCGCAGATGAGAGCCAGGATCGAACGACTTGAATGCTAGTATTGGGAACAATTTCTGCTTCTTGTAGCTTGTTAGTTACACACACTAATGCTCTATTTTCAGCAAAAGCAACGACTTTTGCTCCTTCAGGTAGTTTTACCATTAGAATACCATCAATCACTATGTTCCATAGCGGTGGGCCAAGAACAGATCTTTGGGGGACGCCCATTGTTACCTTGTAACGCTTTATTATTTTTTCAGTATCATAAAATACAACCCAGTTTTGGAAATAATCCTTTATTTAAATATCGCGGAATATTCAACCGAGTAAGGGTGTTTACACCAGCTCACAATTCGCTGCATCATTTCTTCAGCTCTTCCCTTCAGTTGTCTCGGTAACAGTATCCACAACAACGTTGAATTTTAGAGATAAATTCTAGATACACAGAGCTTTATTATGTGTGTCAGTCCATGTTGAATGCAAGAGTTTTGCAGATCAAACAGCTTCCTAGCCACTCATTCCTGGCTTATGCCTTTTCTTATCCCATCTACTTAGTCAGCGCAAGCCGGAGATTACAAAATATTCAAGTGGACCGTTTCATTCCCAATGCCAGCTGTCAGATCTCTCTTGTCGCGATAAAAATAAAACTTATCTGTAGTTGTAGAAAAATTTAGAACACACTGAATGCAAACAGATAGTTAAGCGGACAGGATATATGCTCTCTGAATACTGCTTTCACCTATCGCTGGAATTTTTGGGTATTTGTTATTATGAGTTGTGTCGGAGGTCAACGAAATACCTGGAAATCAGCTGATACTAATATAGCATCTGCCAATCGTTTCTTATATTCCGAGAATGACGAGGTAAAGCTCTTTGCGTGTCAAATTCAAAATTTGTTTTATTTTTTAGAAGTATGTTAATGTTGCACAAAACATTATTTATGTAGACCAAAAAAAAAATATATATATATTAATATTAATAGTTTTCACGGGAAAGAATTTCAAAGAATTTTGCAAAGTCTGGTACAGGATCAGAAAAAAGCCTTTCCATCGAAAAAATGACCTTATTCTACATCAGCTTTAATAACATTAGTTCTCTATTGTTTTAGGCAAATGTAGGAGACCTTCAAGTCCGCAATGATGGTGCTGTCTAATTGTGCTCAGATATCAGCAGAATTGCGTTGTAATATAGTCGTGGCTACTTAAAACACCCTTAGAGACGAGTTGAACAATAATTCGGCTTAGAAGACTATAGTCTTTCGGTGTGTGTGGGTCTTAACTTTGAGTTCTGTAAGTTAGTTTTTTCATGGTATATAATAGTCAGCCTATACTAACAATTAAAAAGAAATCACCTATAGTGGCCGCAGCTTACACTTATACTACCACATTTTCTTACGATTTTTTCCCACTTGAAGTGCTGAAGGTTAAAATAAACTTCAATAGCAGTATTCAGTTTATATAAGGTGTGAGAGTGTGTGTATACTGAATATAGTTTAAAAGTTACGGTTAATACAAAATTTAAAAAAATTATAAAATTCACACATGATATAGCAACAACTAAGTTTTATTGTTAAAACATTAATGGTGTTGAAAATTTAAAAATATAAAATTAGTTAAAAGTAAATTAGTAAATTATTTTATATGTATATAAAAGAATTGCTTGAATAAAAAGCCTTGAAATTTTTTCGCAATGAGCTACTGCAATCACTATATTAGCGCTTAAAGCGCAAGATATCTGTCAAAATGTCTCATGTGCATAAAAAATGTACGAAGGATCTCTAAATATTATAGCGTCAACGCGTAGTAATTGGAAAATCCAATTTTGACAGTGCGTTAGGAAGTGAAGTTGGCTGCTTGTTGGTTTGTTTTGTTATGGTTGAAAAGTAATGACAACTTAGTTGTTTTCAAGGCAATCTATCGGTTTTATCTCTTCGTTATTCTTATACAGCGGGTTTTATAAAATTAAATTAGTTAACATTACTGTGAAAGACACGAAGTTTACGCTCTTATTTAGGTATGTCATTGCAGTGTATAACCACGACGTAATAAGGCGTTGCGCTTTACGCGCTAATTTAGGGATGGCAGTTGAAGAGGAAAAACATATCCATATATTAAATTGATTATCTAGCGACACTGTATTATTATTATTTCAAGTGCATGTTACAACATCAATCAAGTGGAGAGAAAACATAAAGTTCGATTAGTGGTATTATTTTATTTACCTTAGATGTTGTTATAGTGTCACCTGCGTGTAATAAAAACAAAGTTTAAAGAGAGATGGAGAAAAATTCATAGTATACGGGATGTCAGGAACAATATTAATTTTTTTTCTATATATTGTGACTTTATAACTCAAGAACGGTCAAACCGAATTCGATTAATTGTTTAATGTTTGTTTAAATGGTCGTGTAGATAGTTCATCTAAGGTTTGAACGAAATCGGTCGACGCAATTGTGAGTTGCGCCTTTTCATAACAACTTGTGTGATTTTGTCCCTATAAAAAATAACAAGTGCTGAATATTTTTAGTAGAAACTTCCTTCTTAATATGCAATGCCTAGAGTACTGTATCGATTGGGAGAGTGGGCGTGGTGCCTCCCATACAAAGTGCAATTTTTTTTCGTTTAAATAAATAAAAAAATAAAAAGCTGGCTGGATTGGGATAGTGAAGCGCACTCGAAATAGCTACTTCATTATAATTATAATTATTTCCAGGGTCTGTTTTAATTTAAAAATTATAGATCGTAAAGGAAAAAAATTTGGCATAAGTACGAGAACATAAAAAAAAAATTAATTATTGTTCCCAAAATTTTAGAACTTTCCAAACCAATCAGTAGTTTTACCTCAATCCCTTCCGTTTCTTTCGGCTGCAATAATTTGTACTACAGTGTATTGCATATACTTAATTTCTTTTCAACTACTACTACTCTTGCCTGAATGGATTAAAACAGTTTATCACTTTTCTGGGTAAATGCGTTAGAGTTCTTGGTTTCCGTTATTTATTGCAAAAAAATATTCAGATGCCTTAAACAATTTTTTAGTGAGGCATAAAAATGCAAAACTCTACAAAATTTGTTATTCATTTACATCTATGAAAACCAAATTATTATATCAAGACGTCTGAAATCGTAATTTTGCAAATGACATTACAGATTAATTTTGTTTAGATAGCAGATTACTTAGAACCCTGATGTTGCTCGCCTTTCCTAGAATTAACGTCATTTGCATCACGTATTTATAGCAGAATTGGTCACCCACTTTCTCATTCTAAAGTTTAAGGCATTTATTTTGTACAATCTGTCGAAAAACGTGAGATGATTAGCATTTTTTGTCGAGTTCAAAAGTTAATTGTCGAATAATTTGAGAATTTTGTACAAAATTGTTATCTCGTCGAGCGAGTTGTACATACTACAATCGGAATCTTGTCGCTATGTATGTTGCTTCCACTATAAGCCAGCTTCCTTCAATGTGGTTGAAATTTGTGTTTACCAAAGGAACACAGCAATTCCATTGGAAATAAGTTTGTTACATTTCCTAACGTTGATCCGTGGAAGTGCTTACGAAGAGAGAAAATTTTCAGTGTTTAAATAAAATATAATTGAGAAATATTCTTGTAAAGGATGGTTTTTATAAACGTAAAGAACTTGGCAACACTTTCTAACTAGATGCTATTTTATCAGCTGTCAACAGATTTATGTTAAGTTTGGTCTGGCATTTAAATATGCATAGACTGAAGGCTGAATGACGCTCCCAAATTGTGAAAACTAATTTTGAGAATCAGGTTTCTGTGTGATATACATTCGTACGTCGTGCATTCGTTCATTTTACCATCAAGATATTTGTCTATCAGAGCGATTAAGTAGGTTTATACCTTTTTTACTCTAAATGATAATACGCATCCACAAAGACGCCGTAAAATGTGTACAGAAGAAGTCATTTCGGCTATATACCATAGTGTGAAAGAATTTCCTAATCAGTATAAACGCCATAGGGCACAGGAAACAGATATGTCTTGACCCACTTTATTGAAGACTTTTTGGGAACAAATTTAGTCACTTAAGTACCTAGCAGTAGCAGATTCGGTGAATGTGGAAAAGCAAGATTGCCATTAATCCTGATTTCCGTAAGCGAATTTAATAAACATCAATGCCATAGTTTGAGCGATGATAACCTTCAAGCGCATGTTGAGATACCCTATATTCAGAAAAAGTGATTGTTAGATGTGCCTTGAGGGTTGGTTGGATCGTTGTTCCGTACTTCTGTAAAAACGATGCTAGTTAAAACATTATAGTCAATGTTGGGCCCTATAGAACCAAAAATTACGGACTTGTTCGTTCATTAGTTTAAAACACATGATGTGCAGAAGCTGTGCTTTCAACAAGAAGGCGAAACATCTCACACAACTCATGGCACAATCGACTTATGTAATGAAACGTTAAGTAACTGCATAGTTTCACGTTTCGGACCGGTAAATTGGCCTCAAAGATCGAGCGATTTAATGCCGCTAGACTATTTTCTGTGAAGATATGTGAAGTCACCAGTCTACGCTGCAATACAGGTTATTTGTAAAATTCAACCGTCTGGCTGCAACTGTGCAAAACAATACGAAGAAGCCATATACGTCAAATTATATGCACTATTAGGGCACCCTTTAATTTATAAGATTACATATTTATATTTTTAATTAAAACGGTAATAGCAATCGACATTCTATCAAATTTTCAGGCGCCTGTCTAAAACAGTTCAAAAGATAGACTCATTTAGGTCACTTTATATCACATGTGGGACACCTTTTCATTTTTAGATTTTTTTTTGTATTACTTTTTTCTGTTCGGAGCAGTATTCCTACTAGAGATGAGCGATATTTTAGTACCAGTGATTTAATCACTGTGATTAAAAAATCACTGGTCACTACAATGACTGAGTTGATCAAATAACAGTTCCGCGTAAGAACGTTCTTTTATAATTGCACACATACAAACTTAAATTTATTTTAGTTTGTAAAAGAGAAATACAAGTACTTTTGATTCTTTCTTTCTTTCATATGTATATCAAAGCAGCTTCTTTGCTGTGTAGCTCTTCTTGATTTTACTTACTACCAGCACCTATTCTTTTTTCTAAACTTCACACATACATATGTAGCAAAAAAACAAAAACCGTTGTGTGCTTTTTTTTATTTGCACCTATAATCAATCAGTGTTCCGAATTCTATATTTCTGGGCAAACTTAATTACATCTGCTTTTAATGTAGAGATCAAAATTCCGTTTTCCTTATTATTACTGTTTGCATTAAATATTATTTAGTGTTATATACTTCCTATATAAACATGAATGTTTAAATAAAAACAAACCGCAAACGGTGAGCACGGTGATTTGAAAATCACGTTCACTGGTAACGATGTTTCTCAAAAATTACGGGATCGCTCATCCCTAATTGATACACAGTTTTCTTAATTGTTAAGTGGGTGCCTTTACGGTTAATAATACACGTAGATACATGTATGTTGTTTGGGGATACCCTTTAATTTTTAAAATTATGAACTGATTTAAAAATGTGACCAATCTGTTAGCCTGACCTTTCAAATAAAAAAAATTGGTTATCGATCAGACAGAAACAGTCACAAAAAAAAAAACTCCTATATATTGTAAAAAATAAAATTAAAAATAAAATTAAAAATAAAATTTTGAACCCTTTTTTGCTGAAGCTACGTCTCGCACATATCCATATCATCTACATTTTCAAACAAAAAGCCATTAAACCATGGAGCGGTAACTATAATAGAAGACCGTAATACAAGTTAAGGCTATATTTTGAAAAAAGAAAGCCAGATTTGCTATTATTTTCTCTTCATATGCAACAATGTTGTTTATTAAAAGTACAATTAAGTCAAAAACAATTCCTATCGCTGAAAAATTGATTGATGATTCAATTGATTACTGATTGTAAAACTAAATCTAAATAATTTGGTAGCGTTGTTTAAGCATTAATCTACAGATAATAATTTATCAGACTATGATGATCTTTAATGTCCAAAAAACGAAAGAGAAAAATACCCGTTATATGTACGTACATAAATTTACATAAAATGTTAACACGTGTTTTGGTTACGTTTCTATTATCATTTCAAATTTATATTGATAATTTAACAATAATTTTGCTCTATTTTATTTTCTATATACGAACCTATAAACATACATACATACGTAGGCACATAAACTTTTGCTAATGAAAATTTAAATGCTTTTGTAATCGTAAAAATTCAAACATTTGAAAAGTATTTGTCCTTTTTTTTGTTGCTTTTTTTTGGAAAAAAGTTTTTTATTTATACAAACTTCACAAAAATATACGATATAGCAAAAAATAGAAATTTTATTTAACACCTTTTTATATATATAAAAGTATGCCGTTCTCAATAAAGAAATAGAGAAAAACCAAAAATGCTTACAAATTATGGTAATTTTGCTGCCACAAAAAAGTTGCTACAGCTAAAATTAATGTTATGTTGTTCTCGTAATAATCATCCCATAAGCATACACATGCGACTTCAGCAGTATAATAAATGTACATAAATTATAACTTATGTACCAGCAAACTTAACAATCACATTTATACAACACACGGTAAGGAGAGAACTTAAGTTTGTTACAAGACACTTTGTAATGACGATTTACTGTCTGACTTAAAATATAAAGAACAAGAATTTTTTGTCATGTAGCATTAAGAGTTGTTCTTGTTTACACGTCTATGAGAATTTTTTACAAGTACGTTAATTACTTTTTTATGATTTATTAAGTTTAAATTTATTAGCAGAATTTTTTTTATAAGAAAAAAAACTTAAACGTAAAAATTTAAAAAAAGTCATCTTTTTTAACCGACTTCAAAAAAAGAAGGAGGTTATACAATTCGGGTGAATGTTGCTTTTTTTTATATTTGTGCCTCCAGAACTCAGTCATTTCTGATCCGATTTTGAAAATTTTTGGTTATATGATAGATTATGCTTACAGATTGGTCCCATTTTAAAAACAGTTCATAATCTTAAAAATTAAAGGGTGTCCCCATACAACATACATATTTTTTACGTATATTATGAAATGTAAAGGGCGATTAGGTAAAATTGAAAATGGCTGCATATTACTATAGCTCCCAAAAACCAAAAATTATATAAAAATAAATCTAAAAATTAAAGGGTGCCCCAATAATTGGTGTAAATTTACTTATATGGGCCTATCTTTTGAACCGTTATAGACAAACGCTTGCAAATTGGACACAATGTCGATTGCTATGGCCATTATAGTAACAAGTATTAATATTACAAATTATAAATTAAAGGGTGCGCCATTAGTTCATTAAATTTGATGTACATGGCCATACTTTTGAACAGTTGTAGACAGACGCTTAAAATTTACAACGAACCTGTATTGCTAAGTCCGCTATAACAAAAAGTATAAAATTTGGATTTAGAAGTTAAAGGGTGTTCCAATAGTTGATGTAATTTTATGTATGTGACCAAAATTTTGAACCGTTATAGACAGAATGCTGAAACTTAAAAGGGACCTATATTGCGAAATTCGCTATATCAGCGAGTTTATAATTTGAATTTAGAAATTAAAGGGTATCCCATAATTACTTTAGATTTACTTATATAAGCCTATCATTTGAACCGTTATAGACAAACGCATGCAAATTGGACAGAATGTCCATTGCTCTGGCCGTTATAGTAACAAGTATTAATATTACAAAATTTAAACTAAAGGGTGCGCCAATTGTTCATTAATTTTGATGTATATGGCCATACTTTTCAACAGTTGTAAACAGACGCTTGAAATTTACAACGAACCTGTATTGGTAAGTCCGCTATAAAAACAAGTATAAAATATGGATTTAGAAGTTAAAGAGTGTTGCAATAGTTAATGTCATTCAAGTGTGTGGCGGTACTTTTGAGCCGTTATAGACAGAACGCTGAAACTTAAAAGGGACCTGAATTTCTAAGTCCGCTATATTAACGAGTTTTTAATTTGAATTTGGAAAATAAAGAGTGAGGTAGCTTTGCCTATTGACCTGTTATATACATGTATCTAATTCAATAAAGTCTTTGTTGCCAGATAAAAACAAACAAATTAATATCATTCCTATTCCTAAAACTAACTGAGAAGTAAAGCCTATTGCCATTTTTTAGTTCTTATCCAAAGACATGGAAACCCAATTACAATCTTAAAAGATCTAGTTTCAACCTACAAAACGGCCCAAATTGTAATTTAAAATAAATCAGTTATAAGCACTAAAAACCAAAATTTTTAATTTTTTGATACCCTGGTTCAGCTTTTTTCCAAAATATTGGATACAACTTTCAGCAAATTTTATACCCTTCTTATGCATAGCGAAGTCGATTGAGCCATGTTCGTCTGTTCGTCCGTCCGTCCGTGTTAGTGTTGAAATCAAGTTTGCCAAGGCAGTAGATCAACAAGAGAAAACTTATACGTCAATCAGTCGGACATTGTGTCGAAAGAGGTGCAATTGAAAATCAGCATGATCGGTCCATGTCCTTCGAGGCAGCAACAAAACACCACGCGTACCTCTAATTTTTTCATTTCTTTTGAAACAATGAACCAAAAAAATAAATATATGGGCGAAGGGAACTAAAAGAGAAGAAATACCCATCAAGTAAAGAAATTGGCGCTCGCCCATACATATTTTCCAAAATTTTCAAATTTTTTAATATATAAATATGGGTCTTATTTAAAAGCTTTTGAAGAGATCTTAAAAGAAATACTAAATTTTTTTTAAAAATGCTTAACCAATTAAGAGCCGATGTAATTTTTATGTAAAATTATATATATGCAGTACAAATTTTTTTTTATTTTTCAATTCTCTGTCACCCCAATATTTGCATTTTTGATTGGAGTTACTTCACTTAACACTCTTAATTTCTTTTAATATATATCAAAAAAATTGCTATTATTTTTTTTTTTCGTAATAATAACCGTGATTAATTTATAAATTTTTTACCTATAGAAAGTGTGAAACTTTATAACAAACTTTTAATCAAGTTATTAATTTACGTTCGTGTTTAGTATTGAATTCGTCACAATGAATGTATATAAAAACTTTCTAGAATAAATAAAACTTAATCACTTATTCGAAAGTTTTGAAAAGCTTCGATTACTTTTACAACTTTCCAATCCTTCAAATATTTCAGGTATTAATACGCCAGTAAAGTTTATTTATTCTCCCCAAAATAATTTGTTTGTTATTTAGAAGTTGTTTCTTAAGTGATAAATGAAAGCGATTTATAACTTTACATGTCTCACACTTGTCGTTGACAAAACAATGGCGTGAATAAGATAATGATTGAAAATAATTGGTTATTGATGTTGTATATACAAAATTTACAACGAAAGTGTGTTTCGTTCAAAATTCTTTGTCTACTTTTATTTTAAATAAAAAATTTAAAATTTTTATAAGAGCTTATCTCAAGTTCAACAAACAAGAAAATGCAATTACATAAAAGTAAAAATCAGTATAAAAAAATGGAAAAGCCAAAACTCACCAAAAAAATTACAGCACAAGGAACCATTAAGTTTAAAAGCTCAAAAACTTAACCAAAGAATTCGTCAAAAATAATGCAAAACAAAAATAAAAAATCTTAGTTTCATTAAAAATTAAAATTAATTCGGTTGTGGTACATACATATATTTGTACGTGTGTATATAGTTTAAGTACCAAAATAATTAAAAACAATTCACATAAAAATAAATAATTCAAAATTCGCTTATTGGGGTGACAGACAATTAAAAATAAGAAAAAATAAATTCTGTATAGAATTTTACATACAAATGTTATCGGCTCTTAATAAGTTAAATATTTTAAATTTTTTTTTATTATTTCCTTAAAATTCTCATCAAAATCTTTCAAATGATACACATATTGACATTTAAAAAAAATTTTTAAATTTCAGAGGCCCGTCCGTAACTCGAAAAATGTAGGCGAGCGCTAATTTTTTCAGTTGATGTTTTGTCTAATTTCTTAATTCTCTATCGCCACATCAATTTGTTTTTTTTTTTTGATTGGAGTTACATCATTGTTTTAAATAATATGAAAAAATTTGAGATAGGCGTGGTTTTTTACCCGCTGCGTCTAAGAACATGGACCGATCTAGCAGATTTCCAATAGAACCTCTTTCGACACTATGTCTGATCGATTGGTGTTTTAAATTTTTATTGCAAAGACAAACTTGATTTCAACACTAACATGGACGGACAGACGGACATCGCTCAATCGACTTCGCTGTGCATAAGAAGTCAGAAAATAAATACTTTATGAGGTCAAAAATGGGTATTGTAGAAATTACAAACGGAATGACAAACTTAGGTATGTATACCCTTTTTCCATTTTTTGTGGTGAAGGGTATAGAAAATAAAATCAGATAATAAATTAAAATTGCATTATTTTCGGCGTTATTTTATTTTTTAATTTAATTTCTCACAATTTTTTAGAAAGAAATAAATATTATTTACAAATATATGCCGAAATATTGCCGAAAATAATTCAATTTTCATTCATTTATAAAATCTATAGTTCGAATCCTGATTAGGAAAATAATAAAAAATTCCTTAACTCACAACAGTCAATATGATACTGGAACAGCATCTATAATGTTGTGAGCAAGCAGGAATAAATAAATAAATCAGTGTTGCCGTTTGGTTTCATTTTTTATATTTTTCGTAACTTTTAAAGGTTCCACGTAACATTTGGACAACTTTTTATAACTTCTGATACAGACACCAAATAAAGTAATATTAGTGAAAAAATTATTGTTTTATTATTTAAGGGAAGAACTTCTCTGAATGCCATTGCTCTCAACATATCAATTCGATTTTAATATAAAAGATAACACACTTGCAAATAGTATAATTAAAATTGTGAGTTCTATCGAAGCTCAACTTTCAATGAAAAAGGTCAAAAATTCTACTCTAACTAGTTGTATCGAATGGAGATAGCGTGTACTTTTCCGTACCGAAATATTAGTACTGATTTCTAATTTAAATCCTCATGAGTACCATCGAAGTGAAATTTTTCTTATACATTTCTTAAAACATTTTATTATTTTCGTGTTGTTTTTGTTCAGTAAATCAATTTGTTGCATGGTAATTTCCCTCAAATAAGGAGGGAACGTTAAACTATATTTTATATTAATTAAATTTCTATTTATTTAAGGCAAATTTTAAAACGTAACTTTAAATGAAAAAATGTAACTTTTTGAAGGAAACCCGTAACTTTTTCCTTCCTTTCCCAGGCAACACTGAATTAAACATTTAAAAAAAAATTTCATTTATGTCTAGCCAATGGCTGAAACAAAGGCACAAAACAAATGTACAAGACGAAATACAAAGAGAACAGTGAAGAAGATCTTTGGTTTGTGTGTAAACTTTGTCTAACCAAAGTAAAACTGATATGAGTACTACTCATATTCTTATTTACAAAGTTAGTTGGTTAAATAGATCATGTTTATAATTACACAAATATGTTAGATAGATGCGAATAATGCTGATGAAGGATGTAGCAGTCCAGAAATTGCAGCATTACATTCTGCTAATGTATATTTTTTTTATGGAAATAATTTTTCTTTCTAAAATATGTTTAGAAACTAAATAAAAAAATGAACCAAAACCGAATCTAATTCAATAATAATTCATTTATATTATCCAAGGTTCGAATCCTGATTGGAAAAAAATTAAAAATTATAATCACATAATTTTAAATATTTAAATAATTAAATTGGTATTAATTAATTTTTTTTTTATATACCGTATTTTAAAAGTGCCTTTAATCTTCTAATTTGCTTAAATAAAGTAAATACACTTCGCCCAAAGTACTTATCTTTTTACATTTTATTTTGAAAAAATACGTTTGAGTAATAAAAATGCCAATTGAATATTTAGTTTCAACTATTTTAAGTTTAACTACGAAGGAGCATTATTTACTCTTAAATAAAATTTAAAATATGTATTTATTGTTGTTGTATACTTTAATAAATAACTTAATATTTTACAACTAAGGCTAAAACTATGTTTTATAACAAAAAAAAAAGTTATTTGCAAAAAATGAGTTCGAGTAGTTTTGTTTCATAACAAATACTTTTTCGAAAAATATCTATGTTCACACTATGTGCGATTTAAAACGAAAGATAAAAGTAATAAAAATAAAGTAAACAAAACTTATTGTGTTTTAAACAAAATATATCACGCATAAGTTCTAATCAAGTTATTATCTTCATGCTTAAAAGTTTTAAAGGAATGCAGCAAACTTTTTCTTACAAAACATGGATACTTGAGTTTTTGAATCACATATTTTTCCACATCTGTATTTAAGAACACCAATAAATTGACATAGCAGTTATAAGGGACTTTTACATTAGGACTGTTGGATTCTAAAGTGAGATAAAACAAGTTGAGTGTATTAGGAAAATTATATTTCGATTAAAACACCTTCATGTGTAATTATATGTGACACATGACATAACTCGGAATTCACTGATGGCATCACATGTTGTGAGGGATCAGAGTTTCAGTGACTGCTTCTTAAATGAATTTACGAAAATTCTTGACTTTTAGAGCATAAGAAAAAGTCTATGAAGTGGCCATCTGGCGTAGGCTCCACAGATGGTGATGACTTCTTCTAGAATTGAATGCTATTCGCACTTTCGAGTTTAATATTGCTGATTTAATTTTTGGGTCAAAATTCTTTACTAATATAATTTTCTTCATTTCGTATTTATTAATATCTTACTAAGGGTGTTGATCCTAAAATATAATTTGCAACTAAAGCCACTATTTTTACAAACTTAAAAGACAATAAAATAGTTCCTATTATTTGAACATGCTGCTCAATCGTGTAACTTGCCGTCTTAGTCTGAAACCATTGAATAATTTATTAACACCAATATTTTTCTACAGGCAGACAGCATTAACCGGTACGAATGGGAAAATGCCTTATAAGCAATTTCCAAATATATATTTGTCTACAGAAACTATATTATATTTTATTATGAAAATAAGTAAAGTTAAATATGATTAAGTAAAAAGAACATTTCTGTGAATCGAATACGGAGTCAAAAAACAATATCAAATAGACACACAAAGCAGTAAGTGTAAAATATTGTTCTGTGCTTTTTAATGACATTTCTCAAGCATCCTATAAGAATTGCTACCACGGCCTATTATTCATATTACTTCCTCTTAATAAGGTGAATAGTCACTGCAGGTCCCTAGTATGCACTATAGGAAATTTTACCCATTTTTTTTTGGCCAAAATTAAAATCAAAATTTTTGCCAAGTGTATTTTTTTTTTACTTTAATATAAAGAAACAACAATAAACTAAACATCTCTGTTTAAACGATTGAGGGCAGTGAAGTTTCTAATAGTTCGTTATAAAATATTTCATAATAATATTTTTATAATTTGCAAAAACTAAGTAATGGACAATAATATCGAAGGTAAGTACTTTAATGATATATAGTGAAATGTTGGTAAGATCATCTATTAGATCGATTAAATTGGAAAAATGAACGTGACCTTGAGATAAACTTATGGAATTATGAAATGAAATTTTATTTAGGCTTCCAAAAAAATGCTAGCACATGCAAGCCATAAAGCCATAATATATCTCTAGGACAATCAATTACCTTCCTGATTTAATAAATTTCAACTGCGGATATCTGCAAAATTTAAAAAACAAAAACGCATTTTTCCAGGTGACTAGTGTGTGTAAAATTCAGAGTTATTCAGTACATGGCAAGAGCAAACAAACGAATATGACAAAAGATCCGCTATATCTGCCCATATCTTTTCATATTTTAGTGACAGTGATTATTCCGAAAATTTTTAAACCAATTATATAAAGGAGCGGTCAAGAAATAATTTTTTAAACATGAATATGTAATGGCATAAAAGTTGTAGGTCTTTCAAAGTTTTTTAAAAACGCAGTATGCCTTTACTAGATAGACGCCTGGACAGCTGGTAAGCAAAATTTCTACTGCTATCTTTGAAAGTTAGAGTACATTCGAATAAAATTTAAAAACACACGAGAGTCTATCAAAGATCTAAAAAGTCATGGATACGGAAACCTATAACCCTGGAAACCCCTTTGGAACTAATTCTTAGTTAATTTTTTAGTTAACTTTACTAACGTTTTTTTAGTGTATTTAAAACTTTAAGCGTCCGACCCTTCCTCTTAATAGTCTTCCAAAAGTCATGTAAAAAGAAATCATTCAAATTGGTCCTGCCGTTTGGCTGCAATTAATTTGGCCAAAAAATTGGTAAAATTTCCTATAGTGGTAAGGAGAAATAATAAAGGTGGTCTCAATGGCGAATTCATTGATTTAAAATAAAAAATATTTTATACTTTTTACATATCGAGTTTGACATTTAGCATTTACGGCGAAATTAATAAATTCACCATTGCGACCACCTTCTATTATTACGCCATGGTCCTTAGTACGTCAAAAATCTTACTTTATATAATCCTTGTGCAAAAAAAAAAACATTATAACAGATCTTATCTGTTTGTCTATAACGTTCCAAAAGTATGGCCACATAATCACATTATTTACATTAACAACAATTGTAAGATCCTTTAATTTGTAATACACGTAAAAAAAACATGTATGTTGGAAGCCACCATTTAATTTTTAAAATTATGAAATGTGTTCACAACAGAGCCAATCTGTAGGTATAGTCTTTCAAATAAAGAAAACATTTTTAAAATCGGTGCAGAAATGACTGAATTCTGCAGGCACAAATAATAAAAAAGCATCATTCAGACGAATTGAATCCTCCTTCTTTTTTTGAAGTCGGTAAAAGAGTAAATTACATGCTCAATCTTAGGCTGAAGTATAAAGAACGCATTAATGGGTGTTAATTTAAAAGTCAACACCAGTAGAAAATAAAAAAATATGACAAGGTATAAGTAAAGATATAAAAAATCACCCGAAAGCCCGAAAGCTTAAAAAACTAAATCTTGGCATAATATAAGAAATTCTCGAACAAAACTCGTTTCTACACAATTATTGAAAATTATGAAACTAAATAATAAATATTCCAAAAACGTGTAGAAAAATATTGATGCAAATAAACCTAAGTTTAGCAGAATGCATGAACAAATATATTTTACAGTTTATGAAAAGAACAACAAAAAAGATTTCGATTGTGTGTGGACCAGTGATTAAAAATGCTTGACTATTTTCAATGCATATGTAGTTGCTTAACTGTTGCTGTGGAAAAATGTGCAGCAAAAGCAAATGCAAAAAAAAAAAAGAAAGATACGCATTTGCTTTAGGTGATTATGTGTTTCTTTTTGCAGCAAAGCAATTAGCAAAACATTCATTTTGAAAACGTTTGCTGTTGCTTAAGCAATCAGTTGTTCTTTATTTTTATTTTTGCTATTGCTTAACTCTTTGAAGTTGTGGCTGACTACAACGTATTTATGTATGTATTTATTACTTACAATACGTAAGAAAATACATTTGAAAAACGTTGCTTTTATTGCACCATTAAACAGAGTTTTTTTTCTTAAAAACAACAGCAAAAGAAGAAAATAAACATTAACTTATTGCTTAGGCAACAGGAAACGTTTTTAAAATAAATGCTTTGCTGCAGAAAGAAACATTTATAATGCAATGTTTTGTAAATGCTGAGACATTTAGTTTTTTTATTTGCTGAAAAACATGTAAGCAAAGCAAAGATTTTAGTGCTGATGCCATTTTTAAGCAAGCAATTTAAACCCTGGTGAAGACTTCGTCTTATCTAATTTATATTGATTGATTATGAACATTTCTCGTATTCTGATTTGCAAAATTAATTTATTCCCCAACTAAAAGTTGCAAAGTACACAAATTAAGATAGATAGATGAGAAGAGTGATGATGCAGGAAATAGAGATCTACAAAACGGTGTATTACATTATGCCACTGTTGTTCTTATTTCTTTAAAAATTAACAAAAATATTTGCAGATAATTTTTATTTATTAATATATTATTTTTTTCTTATGTTTATTACAATATTAAAATGGTTTTTAAAAGAAATAACAAAAATTTTTGCGCAAATGAAATTGAATCTGACATCACTTAGTGAAGGGTAAATAAAGTTCGGAACAGAGGATTATACTATTTTTGTTAAGTAATAAAGGAAATTCAAAGCAACGCATAAACTATTTATTTAATATAATCCTAAACCTCCTAAAAATATTGTTTTAGACGTTATGTCTTTTATATAAATTTTTGCACTTCGCCCTAAACAAATGATGACAATATGGTTGTTTGTTTCAAAAGAAATATGAGAAATAAAAATAATAAGCACAAAAGAAAACTTTTCTTAGAAAATAATCAGTTAAAATAAAAAGAAAGTTTTATTTCTAAGTGATTATAATGATTTTCCAATAAAATAGACAATTGAGTAGGCTTTATGTGAAAAATGAAATTGAAATGCTTAAGAGCACTTATCTGGGTTGCCAACACAATAGACAGTTTGTTTTTGGCTCGAAGGACCAAAAATGTTTACCTGGTGGTTTACCGCTGGAGGTAGTTGTCTGGGAATCAAGCAAAAGGTTCGTCGTGGTTCAGTTGGCGCTAGTCTGCTTATATTATAATTGTAGGGAGAAACCAATAAAAATAAGCAATAAAAAAAAAGTAAATGCAAAAAAGAAAGAACGCGTCTGCTCAAGCTGACTATGTTTTTCTTTCTGCAGCAAAGCAATTAGTTTGAAAACGTTTGCTGTTGCTTGAGCAATCAGTTGTTCTTTATTTTTATTTTTGCTATTGCTTAAATTTTTACTATTAAGTTGTGGCTGACTACAATTGCTTATTCTTGCTGTTACTTGCTATAGTTCGCTGATTTTCATCCCTTTTAACATTGGAGACGTATTTATGTATTTATTACTTACAATACGTAAGAAAATATATTTTAAAAACGTTGTATTTATTTCACCATTTAACGAAAGAAAAAAACATCAGCTTATTGCTTAAGCAACAGCAAAAGTTTTAAAAATAATTGCTTTGCTGATTTCTTTGCTGCAGAAAGAAACACATAGTCAGCTGAAGCAAACGCATTTCTTTCTCTTTTTTTGCATTTGATTTCTGCTGTTGCTTCGTTTATAATGATATGGTTTGTAAACGCTGAGACATTTAGTCTTGTTATTTGATGAAAAAATATAAGCAAAGCAAAGATTTTAGTGCTGTTGCCATTTTTAAGTAAGCAATTTAAAACCTGCTCCAGGGTGACAAATAAACAATTCAATTTCAGCTCACATATCTCCCTTCTATCGAAGTTATTCATATTCTTTAAAAAAAACTATAATTTAGCAAATTAAATACACAACTCCTTCGGTGAAGATTCGGCACTGCCGAATATAGCATTCCTGCTTATTCTATTTCATTCCTACTACATACGCCAGAAAATATTATATCGATATCACACATTGTTGGCAATCACAACACAAGTCATGCGTTTCTTTAGAATTTTCCTTAAATTATAATAACAAAACTTTTCTTTTATTAAAAACTTTTTTATCTACTATTTATTACAAAGTATGTAAGTGTTCTTATCTCATTAAATTCTTTGCTCTTTATTTTAGATAATAAGTTAAAGGCATTTTTTGAAAATAGTAATGAAAATAATAAAAGAAATTTTAGGAAAAAATAATTTTAAATAAAATAAAGCAACAATTTTATTCCTACATCTTTGTTTTATAACTTTAAAATATTATATAAGTTAAAGTAAAGTAAATTTTCTTTGTTAACTCTTTTAATTAATAGAAACTATTGTCTTATCTGTAACAAAGTTTATTTTCTGAAATAATGTGTAATGGTGAAGAAAGCTTCGACGAGAGTCTAATTTGTTTAAGTAGCAAACAAGCGCTATTGTAATGAAGCATACACAGTTAAAGTATAAATAATTTTATTGATTCTTTGTTCAGTGTTACGAATATAAAATTTATTTATTTATTTGTACTTTTGACTTAAATTTTTCTTAAAATAGAAAAAATAAAATGTTTAAGGTGTTCTTTGTTTTACCCCTGAATACATTTTTTAGTTTTACTAAATGTTTATATACAAAGTTTAATTTACACGTGCAATAATTATAAAAAATATAGAAAACCTTAAGAAAAGCCCAGAAAATTATAATGAAATTGGAGTTCATTTGCTTTTGTCAAAAACACAATCAAAATAAAATAAGCAAAATTTTAACAAATGAGTTAAAATAAATTTTCGCTTAAGATCATTTATATTTCAAAGTAAAGAAAAAAAAAATTATTTATAAGCAGTGATTTAAAATGCTTAACTATTTTCAAAGCATGTGTAGTTGTTTACCTGTTACTGTGGAAAAATGTGCAGCAAAATCAAACTAGAAGGGTATTGGGGAATAGATACAATAGCGCGTTAAATGGATTTCATAGGGGGACAGTGCAGTCAACATCTGTAGGCTGCCATCAGAAGATTGAAAACCGTCATTTCTATTCCTCTGATTTATATGACAGGCTATTTGTTGACATCTACTGGATGACAGTAGTCACACAAAGGGCCTTTGGGGTGGTTAATGAAACTCAATAATCGTAAAATAAAAACCCGAATGGTCTATATAAAAAACCGCCACATGAGACGCGGGAACCAAGAAGAACTCTAATAAGCGCAGAGCAGACTCCAAGGCAGTGACTAAATATGCATGACAATTTAGAATGCATACGTAACTGCTTAACTGTAGCAAGCAAATGCAAAAAAACAAAGATATGCATTTGCTTAAGCTGACTATGTGTTTCTTTCTGCAGCAAAGCAATCAGCAAAGCAATTACTTTAAAAACGTTTACTGTTGTTTAAGCAATCAGTTATTCATTATTTTTATTTTTACTATTGCTTAATTCTTTACTATGAAGTTGGGCTTACTACGATTGCTTTTTCTTGCTGTAGTTTGCTGATTTTTATCCTTTTGAACATTGGAAACAATATATAAGAAAATACATTTTAAAAACGTTGCTTTTATTACACGAAACGTGCAAACGTTTTCAAAATAAATGATTTGCTGATTACTTTGCTGCAAAAAAAAAAAACAAATTCAGCTAAAGCAAATGCATTTCATTCTCATTTTTTCACTTGCTTTTTGCTGTTGCTTCGTTTATAATGTTTTGTAAATTCTGAGACATTTAGTTTTTTTTATTTGCTGAAAAACATGTAAACAAAACAAAGATTTTAGTGCTGATGCTATTTTTAACTAACTTCAAAAAAAGAAGGAATTTGTACAATTCGGCTGAATGTTGCTTTTTTAAATTTGTGCCTCCAGAACTCCGTCATTTCTGATCCGAAATTTTTGGTAATATGATAGATTATGCTTACAGATTGGACCCATTTTAAAAACAGTTCATAATCTTAAAAATTAAAGGGTGTCCCCATACAACATACATATTTTTTACGTGTATTATGAACTGTAAAAAGCGATTCTGTAAAAATTAAAATCACTGCAACAAAAAAACTATACAAAAATAAATCTAAAAATTAAAGGGTGCCCCCATAATTGATGTAACTTTATTTATATGGTCCTATCTTTTGAACCGTTATAGACAAACGCTTGCAAATTGGACAGAAGGTCGATTGCTGTGCCGTTATAGCAACAGGTATTAATATTACAAAATTTAAACTAAAGGGTGCGCCAATAATTCATTAAATATAATGCATATGGTCATACTTTTGAACAGTTGTAGACAGATTCTTGAAATCTACAACGAACCTGTTTTGCTAAGTCCACTATAACAACAAATATAAAATTTAGATTTGGATTTGTAAATTTGACGCAATGTCGATTGCTAATGCCGTTATAGTAACAGCTTATAATAATTAAAATTATAAAATCATTTAATTTGGTATATGGCCATACTTTTAAACAGTTGTAGACAGAAGATTTAAATTTGCAAAGAACCTGTATTACTTACTCCTCTATAACAACAAGTATGAAATTTCGATTTGGAAATAAACGGGTATCCCAATAGTTGATATAATCGGATGTATATGGGCAAACTGTTGAAACGTTACAGAAAGATGGTTGAAATTTACATAAAACCTGATTGCTAAATCTACTACAACAGCAAGTATATAATTTGAATTTGGAAATTAAAGAGTGACCCTATAGTTGCTGCAATTTGATGTATATTGCCAAACTATTGAACAGTTGAAAAAGCATAAAGTTTGGAGATATAAGTGTGTCCCAATAGTTAATGTAACCTAATTTATGTGGCCATACACTTAAACAGAATAGCGACCCTTTAATTCGGAAAGGGTTTCTTGAGTAGATCATTTTTGTAGAACAAACTTATGGTCCAGCACGTCTGAGTTTTTTTTTTTACGGTGGGTCAAAGTTTTTTTTTTTTGGTCGAAGCGAGCATTATATTGTATAAAAAAAAATGCTTTATGTTAATGTCTGAGAGAATTCTTATAGTCTGAGTTATATTGTGCAATTGTATGAGGATTATTTTTGTGGAATATCTTAACACTCTAACTGGTCCCTTTATGGGTCAATTTGACCCTTTTTTCGAGAAAATCAAAAAATATCCTTTAAAAGAGGACACTTAGGAATTAAAATATTGTTCGAAAATGTTTGCCGGAAAATTTCAGTGGACATAAATCTTAAAAATCTTATAAGTAAAAGTATGCTTATTGTAAACTAAACTGCCGATAAAGCCAATTTTTTTTTGCAAAAGTGCAAAATTTTCTGGCACCCCTGACTGACACCTATTTCTTGAGTCCCCAAATAAAGTAATCGCCAAGGCGAATCCATTATCAGATGGCAGCGCAGGCGAATTTATTTACTTTCGCCGTGAACACTACTGTCAAACTCCATTTATAAGAAACCTATATATTTTATATATGAAGTTCGACATTAATTTTTACCAGCAAAAAATATTGAATTTGCCTACGCTGCCACCTGGTAATTGATTCGCCTTGGTAATCTTTATTAAAACAACAACAACATTAAAATATTTCCACAACATAAACAAATGTCAGCATTGCTTAAATTTTAATTGTCACTCATAATGATTTTCAGTTGACTTAAATAAACTTGAACTACTAAATATGATAGCACCCACCACCATTACGCCATTACGATTACGTTGCAAATATTTAATATTATTAAATATTTGTTCATTTATTTGTTATACAATTAAGAGTATTTGTTGCATAAAACCCACAGAAGGTTTTTTTGTATTAATTTTTTGAAGACAATAATTTTGTGTGTGTGTATGTGAAAATTAATCCTGCAAAGCACAATTATCGCTGTCTGGATTTACCACCCAATTAAAAAGATTATCATTAAGGCAAATAATAAACATTTATTTTGAGTTGCGTAATTTAATGTTTATTTTTGGCTAGAAACATGACACTGCTATAGAGGGCAATAAAATAAAATTTAAATTAGAAATACGATTTGTTGTTAATTTATTTTTCCTCGATTTAATAGCAAAACTATTCGAATTACATTAAAATAATTTTTTATAATGAAAATGTGATTAACGTTCATGACATAATGCGATTCTCTTCAAGGACTCTGAGATGTTTTTAACACAAGAGGCATTTTATTTATTATGAGTTTGTAAAAATAATAATGTGTTTCTTTAACAGAAGATTTTATATTTTCATATTTTCCGAGTTACGGGCTCTGAAATTGTAAAATTTTTAAAATATCAATATGGGTATCATTTTAAAGCTTTTGAAGGAAATACTAAAATACTAAAATTTTTAAAAATGCTTAACCGGTTAAGAACCGATATCATTTTTATGCAAAATTTTTATACCAAATTTTGTTTATTTTTTAATTCTCTATTACCCTAATATTTGCTTTTTTGATTAAAGTTACTTCACTAAACTAGATTTACATAATTGGTTAAGGGTATATAAGATTCGGCATAGCCGAATATAGCACTTTTAAATGTTTTAATTTTATTTAATCAGGAGTTGAGCTATGGATATTATAAATGAATTAAAAAAGATTTTTTTATTTTACTTTCTGAAAAATTTTAGTAAGAATAATTATTTACAAATATATGCGGACGTTTTTCCAAAAAAAAAAAAAAAAAAAAAAAAACATGAGAAAATTAGACACCAGCAGAATATAATGCTCCATTTTTGGATCGGTACATCTTTCATCACTATTCTTCGCATTTATTTACCTTATGTTGTGTACATTGTAAACATCATCTATTTAACCAATTAATTTAATTAATTTGATTGGATGAAGTCTGTCTCTCTGTAACTCGTCTTGAAAATTTGTTTTTGCTTTGTACCATTCTTCTTTCTAAAATTTTTTTTAATATAAAATAGAAAAAATTTACGAAAATTAATTTTAATTAACGTAAAATACTTTTTCTTTTAAATAAATATTTTTAAAATTTGGCAACCCTATACATATCTATAAAAACGACAAAATTTTGTTTTGTCCATAAAATACTTTGTGCCTTAGCTTAAAAAGCACATAAAGTGGCCACAGTGGATATGTTATATAAAAACAGCATATTCCTAGAAATACCAATGCAAGGTACGAATTTCTTTGTCTTCGATGTCAAAATTAACACTTTAATAATGTTTAATCTGCTTCCGGTTGTAAGTAAATATTCTTCGGAAATTAAATACAAAAATCGGTGTGTGTATGTATATGATAAACAGAACTGTATGTGTGTTTACCATAAAAAAATTATTGTACGTGTGAATAGAATAAAAACACATTTCAAGCAGCAGCGTATTGTCTCAGAGTACGATGAATCGCAGGATCCCTGGATACAAAAAATAGTAATCCTGTTACTTAGATGTTTCAGAAAAGAGGCAAAAAACAGAAAAAAAAACAGTTCAATTATTTAGAATATTCGATTCTAAAGGAAAAGGCGTATAATAAAATGATGAGGGACCTTAGATAACAACAGTGTACGGTAGTGGTGGGTGTTTGGTAAAAAGGAGATCTCTAATTTGAGCCTCGCCACAAAAAAAACCAATTAATTTATACCTTAGTTTCGGAAAAGAAAATCATTAGAGTATTGAAATAAAAATAAAAAGGATTAAATATCTTTTAAGAGAAATTTCTCGTAAAATATTTAATTGATTTAAGCTAAAAAATATAAGAAACATTTTATATATTAATATTAATAACAACCAGTCAGAGTGAAAGAGATACTCGTATACAGTTCAGTACAACAAATCATAAATTTATTCAACAGCAAATAAATAACGATATGATGATGAATTAATTATTAATTATGCAAAAAATTATTGATTATTTTTTATTTATTATATTATGTTGATATTCCATAAAATTTCAATACAAAAACGCAATTTATTTGTTTGTTGGAGAAGCAGGTAATTCTCTGGTTGCTTAAGTCAGCTCATCAGGAAACCTTTATTAAAATTTGTTTTTAAGTTGAATTGTGTTCTTTTTAACAGTTTTCAAAAATGTTTTTTTGGACTTTTTTGGACAAAGTATAATAACTAATAGATACTTAAAAAATTTTACACGCTTTGCTTCTTTTGCTTTGTTTGTTTTAAAATGATTGTGATATCATTTATTTATGTATTGTCCTTAAATATAAGAAATATATAAATATAAGAAAGTGTAAAGAAAATTTTATTAATTGCCTATAATTTGACTACCTTCCTCGATAATAAATTTATGTCTGAGCAAATTAAACTAAATGGTATTAATATTTGTAATATTTTTTGTCTCAAAGACAAATTATATAAATACGATTAGCTTTAATGGAAAATTTATACAAGTATATATTTCATGATTTTTACTACTACACAAACTTATAATTATTCAATAGGAAGATAATAAAAGCCGTCTAACTGTCATCCCTAAATCAGCGCGTAAAGCGCAAGATATCTGTCAAATTTTCTCATGTACATACAAAATGTATGAAGCATCCCTAAATAGCACGGCGTCAACACTTAGCAGTTGGAAAAAACAATATTGACAGTGCGTTAGGAGTGAAGTTGGCTGCTTGTTGGTTTGTTTTGTTTGAAAAGTAATGACAATTCAGTTATTTTCAAGGCAATCTAGCGGTTTTATCTCTTCTTTATTCTTATACAGCGGGTTTTATAAAATAAAATCAGTTAACATTACTGTTAGAGACACAAAGTTGACGCTCATATTTAGGGATGACATTCCAGCTCAAGAGCTATGAATTACATTGCTTTGCGTCTTACGCGCTATTTTAGGGATGGCAGTAAGAAAAACAAGCGTATATAAAATATGTGTTGATGTAAATACTAGACCGAATCTTCTATAGAAGTTTAAGCTCAAAAATTACCAATTTTAATAAAATTGCTAAACAATACATATGCCATCTATAAAAATTCCTTAAGAGTTCACGTGAAATTTTTAAAAATCAGATATAATAGCATCACTTTATAGTAAATTTGTACCAAGTGATATTGGCTTTGAAATTAATTCAAATGATATATGGGTTTAAAAGAACTCGTTCTTTTTTTAAAAGATTTCTTAATAAATTGGAGGATCTTTCTTGGGTTATTCAATTAAAGTTGAAGCTTTAATAAACTTATTTAAGATCAATTGCACTAGTTTGTTAAAATTTTTTATCTATTCCAAATTGCTATAAATCGGTTAAGATTCTTCTGTGTTCCCATAAAGGAAAATGTGATTCCTGTTTGCCTTACGTAAAGTGAAAGTTATAATACAATATTACGTTTCTCTTAATATCGAGATTTCTTGTTTAGTAAACATAACACAGTAAGCTTTTATGGGTTTAGAATGTACCCTGTTGGCAAACCAAGCGCGTTAAGTAAATATTTAATCTCCAGCACCTGGAGATAAAAAGCTTGCATCTGATGTTATAATATATTTGTGCCTTCATTATTCAGCCTTCGCGGCTATACAACGATTTGGTTTTCTTTTCTAACAATAAATTCAGAAGGTTTGAATTGAACTATTGTTTTTCTTGCCTACTCCACAAAAATTATTTTTTTTCCCCTCAAGGTTATGTTGGGGTTTGAACTCATGATCTTCTGTTTAAAAAAGAGCACAATGGCTGTGTTAGTTGTCTGAACAAATTTCCCGATTTGTTAGTTGTAGTGACGAGTAATCTTCTAACATCTTCACACAAACAATTCATTACTTTTAACGGCCAAACGCAACTTTGCATTAAAAAACATAAATTTCATTTTTGCAGCAATTTTTTCATGTTAACTGTTCGATTCTTTATCATCAGTATAATTATTGTTTCATGCCTAAAGCCTTCTTGTATTAGTAGGAGATCAAATAACATCTACTCTACAATATGACACAAAATAAATAATCAAAATTCTTTGATATTACCTACTGCACTGATAGAAATAGGTTTACTAGCCGCTATTTGAAACGATTTGAAAACGGTAAAGGTGTGAATCGTTTTATCATATCAATTTAAAATTTTATTTTGTTTCAAAGAAAACAATTACATTTTACTATGTGATGAAAAACGTTAAAGTCAGTATGAAATTGTTTTCAAAGCAACATGTTGCCATCTATTCTGTTCAGCTTAAAAATATCAAAATCTAATTATTAAGTATGAAAACTTATTGGAATATAGCCAAAGTATTTACAAGAAGTGGAAAGTAAGACTGATGTAGAATGTACAATGCGACGTGTTAAAAAAAATTGAAATTAAAAAAAAATGATTCTGTTTAAAATGTGAATACATTTCAGAATAACCCTTTTTGTAGAAATAAAAGTACTCATAACCAGTGGCTCTTTTGGTGAAAGCATATCGCTCATTTACTTCAAGAACGTCATAACTCAATATTTCAAATTTTGGAGAATTATTCGCCATTTCATGCTGTATATTGTATATAAGTTTCATCTTTATGTCTTTTGTACTTTCCATGCTTTAGGAGAAAAATTCGTTGTTTCATTTCAAGTTTGGAAACTATGTTTGTCAATAAGAACGACACATTTTCAGTTGTGGACAAAACTTTATAACGTAAAGATCATATCACTTTCTAAAACATTGTCACATTTCGTTTTGTTACTGTATATATGAAATAAAGATATTTTTAAATGTATCGACTTTTTTCATATAATGTATTATTTTCAATTATGGGTGTGTTAATGAAAAATATTAAGTGAAACTCCGTTTTTCTTTTCACAAATAACAATTTTTTTAGTTTACGACAAAGTATCGGATATATTTTTACACAAGTTTGTCCAAGACCTCTCTCCCCTTTAATATATAATTGATGAAAGTTTTCTTAAAAGGTTTTTTTAATTATGAATTGTTTTACTAATTGTACGAGTAATGGGAACTTAAACAGTCTGATAATTTTTTTCGATGGTGATAAAAACTTAAGGTACGATTATCTGGAAACGAATTTTTTTGAGTTAAGACGTTTTTGAAGGAAATTAGCGACATGTGCTGTCTATGCATTTTATGAAGAAAAGTTAAAGATTGTCTCATATCTTCTTGACTAGACTTTAACTTTAAGACTTTGCGCCATAATCTTCTTTCTAATATAAGCAACATTCTTTATGTTTATTTTGAAATTGTGGAACGATACATTGAAATATTTGCATCTGTACCTATAGCTTTTTGAAAGCCACTTTGTGCAAAAAATCTTAGTGCAGCTGCAGAAAACCTTACTAGTGGAATTAATGTTTTATTTAACGGTGTCCAATTTTATATAAGACAATTATGAATACTTCTTTATTTAATCTAAAACTTCTCGACCAATAAAATTAACGACACTGTCACTTTAACGCCTTTGTAGATATATTTAATATTTCTTACAATTGTTTTTTTTATTTATTTAAATTTTAGTGAAGACAGCCTTGCAAGGTTACCTTAAAAAAATAATTTGGAATGAAAGAAAAATGAAAAAGGTATGAAATTGATCAAAATTCATCACACCCAAATCTTTTTTTGCGACTCTTTTTAATCTTTCAAAACAATTATTTTTCATCACATACCCGATTAACTGAAAAGAACAGTAGTTATGTTCAAAAATATTTATTTTCGTCGTATTTAAAAACTAAAGCCAATTTAAAAATATTTCTTGAAACAGATATTTTTTGTACCTGCAAATTCAACATAATTATGATTCTGCACTCATGTTGCAACAGGGTTATGACAACGAATTAAGTAATTAGGTTTCAGCCAGTCTTACGTGCACTAAAACATTTGTCATTATTTTATTTTGCACGCAATAAGAAAATAAAATATTTATGAACATTAGAAGTGGCCCTCCTTTGCTCAGATATAATATACATACAACCAAAATAAAGTAAAAAATGTACACGTTTATTTGTATTTAAATTAGAACAAATCATTTATATATCAAGTTTCAAAACCTAAATAGATATTATAACAATCCCTATATAGTAAAAACGTGATTCATAATATATTTAGATTTCAGTTGTTGTTTTCTTTTTTTTTTTTTTTTTTTTTTTTGTTCTACACATTTAAACTTTACAACACCGAGATAGTGCATGGTAAACATTACGCTTGGCTATTTAACACCGGATGATAGGATTATTGGATGTGACTTAGGAATAGAAGAATTCAGTAAAGATTAATATCTCGCCGAAAAAACCCGTCTTCATACCAGATTTTATCAGTCTGTCTATAACCGTTCAAAAGTATTTCTAAATACATCAAATTATATTCTTCTTATTCTAGTTGTCGGCGTCGTCGTCGTTTTAATATCAATATCACTTCGTATCAATGTCAGAGTCAATTCAATAAAAATTTTGCATTCTATAACATTTCTGTGACGACGTCGATGGTTTATCGATTTTTATGAAATGAAAACGCACATCCCTAGGTTTTGTGTTAAATTTGATTTGTGTTTGATACTTTTATGGTAAAATGTTTTCTATATTTGAAGAAAACTTTGATTTAATTGATGATGACGGTTTGAACAACATAAACTTGTGTTGGAAAGAAAACTTTTTAGGCAGAATTGCAATATTTTTCATTTGCTGGATCGCAATAAGTATACTAATGTTTTGCTTGCTGCTGGCTTTGCTTCTGCAGTTTGATTGTTGCATGGCCATTTTCTCCGATAAGGACTATGTGAAAATTGTTTAAACATTCCACTGCCAGTGGCTTTACGCTCCGCTTTATTAGCAACCATTTTTTTTTTACTTTGAATTTTAAATTTCGCCATACCCTTAAAGTAATTTTTACAAACTTTTTTATAAATCCCTATTCGATTCTTTATTTTGTTAACTTTTGCCATCCATCTGCTAATCTTATAGGGGGACCAAGAGAATTTAGAATTTTTCCAATTTCTTCCCATTTTTCTTTAAAACAGTATGGAGCAGCGCGTCTGCAAAGACCCAGTACAAGAGATGGATTCTTCTACAATTCTTCTACCAATTTTTCAAATTTGCTTTTGTAACCTTTACTTGTTTACATTTTCAATGTTATGTTTGGTTTAAATCACTTTCAGTCGTTATGCACTAAGGCGTCGACAAAAATCAAATTCATGTCAATACAATATTTTCGTCACATACAAAAAGTCTTTGTGCAGTAATTGATAACTGTCAATAACGACAAGTAGAGTAACAAATCGAATGCGTCGACACATATCAACATTGATATCTGACGGCGCCGACAACTAGAATAAGGGTGATTAGCTATTGGGACTTTATACTACCGTCTGTCTGCAACTGTTCAACAGCTTAGCAATATATGTACATAAGATTAAAGCAACTTTAGGGGCCACCTATAACTGTTTTTAAAACGGGACCAATCAGTAAGCATCACCTTTTCAATAAATAAAAAAAAATCAAAATCGATTCAAAAATGACGGGGTTTTGGAGGCACAAACATAAAAAAGCAACATTCATTCGAATTGATTACCTCCTTCTTTTTTTTAAACGACGTGTAAATATTAATTTTTAGTGATTTTTGAATGTTTGTTGTATACAACTACGTGCCGTTTAAGGTCCGTAATATTTTGGTGAATATGCTGTTTATACTTGACTATTATTATATTGGTCCGGGGAACACGTATCATATGAAATAAACGGTTCAGCTTTGAATAACTGTCAGATCTATAAATTGCACAAACTTAAAGCTGTTTTTTTAGGATTGCTTTAAGCTTGTTTTTTCAGATGAATATAAATAAATTGTGTGATTTTGTCACATTTATAATTTTTTTCTAATTTGCGATAGAATATAGAAAAAGGTTTTGTCGACCTGTGGAGTCAACTCAGTTTGTAGAGCAATAGTATATGTTTTTAAGCTCGCTTTTTTTTATTAATGATTAGTACGCTCTGAAACTCTGGCAAATTATCATAATCAAGGATCAATTTAGTCATCAATCAATCAAATGGGTTTTTAATAAACAAAATTGCTAAACTGCACGTCGGTTGCATTATTTCTCTGAAAATCAAGTCAGAGCTCACGTTATGACCGACGAAGATCGTTGCCGCACCACAATCAATGACTGTTTGTTTGAAGGTATAGATGATATTAATCTACTAGAGATGTAATTGGCTTAGGCGATTTTCTATAAACTGATTTCGAAAAATTGACCCATCGATTGCCCTCTAAAATCGTGCAATTTGGCACCTATCGCTTATTTCCTATGGGGCCTTGTGGTAAACCAGCAACAATTTACGCTATTGAAGGTCAACATTATTCGACTTATTTAAGAAAAAAGATGTTTGAAGAAGTTGCTACAATTTGGCGATTAAATGCGTCAAAAAAAATCCATGTATTGAAATTTTTTGATTAAAATTAAATACTTGTGTTATTTTTAATACTTCAAACTTCTATCGCGCTTAGAGGCACCAGTTAAATATGACTGAGACTAAAATTAACCCAAAACCGCAAGCGGCTCTCTACATAAAGTTGTGATATCAGTGAAATCTAATCTAAACAAATCATAATTGTGCGGTTTGTGCCCGCAGAACTAAGTCATTTTTTACCGTTTTATACATTTTTTCTCAATTTGAAAGATCAGGCTTACAGATTAGCCCATTTTAAAAACAGTTCATAATTTTATAAATTTAAGGTGCGAACCAACAACTAAAATCAATATAAAAATAAACCTAAAAATTAAAGGGTGTCCCCATTGGTGACTTAAATTAACCTATAATATCCTATTTTTTTATGCGTTATAGACAAACGCTTGAAAATTGGACATAATATCGATTACTATGACCGTTACAATAACAAGTACAAATATCCAAAATTAAAGAGTGCTCCAGCATTTAATTTAATTTGATTTATATGGCCACACTTTTAAACAACTCTAGACAGACGGTTGAAATATACAAAGAGCCTGTATTGCTAAGTCGGCTATAACAACAAGTTTATGTACAATTTTAGTATATATATTAAAGGCATATCTTTTGAACCGTTATTTTCAAATACTTAAAAATTCGATAGAATATCTACTACTTTGTCTTGGAAAAAAAATTAAAATTTTGTAAAATTTTATATAGAAGGGTGTTACAATAGTTGATGTAAATTGATGTATTTATGTGGCCAAACTTTTGAACTGTTGTAATTAAAGGATGTACTAATAGTTAATGTAGTTTTATTTAAGTGTCCAAACTTTTGAACTGTTGTAGACAGACAGTTAAGATCTCTTTTAATGTCAGTTTTTTTGGCAAGAATTATTTCGAAATGAAAAATTTATTATTCGGAATCTTTTAAAATTTAATTAGTTTACTCTATTCGTGCTTGATTCCTTCAAATATAAATATTTCATGATATTCTCATGAAATATTTATTATTTTAAACTAAACTACAAAAATAAAATGTATTACTGCGGGGAAAGCATATCCATATGGCCATTTCACTACTGCTCAAATAGCTCATCAGAATATCATGAAATATTTATATTTGAAGGAATCAAGCACGAATAGAGTAAACTAGTTAAATTATTTCGAAATCTTTACAGCTTTTTTACTACTTATAGTTTGTTTGTATTCAGGGCCATTTGTAGATGCAAATGAAACCCAAACAACTAAGATGGTGTCAACTGAATAAAGTAAATATTTGTGTTCATATATTTTTTTATTTACAGCCCCATTGGAACTTCATCGTAGCTGATTTGTTTCCTCTACCATCAAAATAATTTGCATAATAGAATCCTTAAGAGACTCTCCTCTCTCTCTCATTAGTCAACATTCTACTATACTCTCCGCAACTAATCCTTCTATAACTTAGGGCGATTTTACACTATGCCATTTTGCATGAAACTAGTTTCATGTTGTTTTTGTTTTGTGTACAAACTCCGATGCCATTAAAAAAGAATTGAAAAAATGCCATGAAACAATGGCAATATATAAATCTGGACTTAAATAAAATTATTGTGACAGTCAAAAAATTCAATGTCACATTACATTTTGTTTCTAGACTATTACACTTCAAGTGAATGAATGAAAATTATGGAAAACAAGACAATTCTACAAAAAAAAAAACCAGATAAATTTCTAAAATTGAACTTGTATTATAGGATTGGAAATCCTTTTCATATTAAAAAACGTTTACATTACATTTTGTTTTTTTTTTAATACTTATTAGTTTTTTTTTGTTACCGTGCACATTCTTTTAGAAAGGGAAAGATGAGAGATAAGACAGGTGGTGAAAGATGAAAGATATCGCCATCTTATTGGTTATTTTACTCCGCCGACGAATATGCTATAAAGAAGTACCGACGAAGGAGGCTGCATCTTGTAATGTTAATTCTGAATTTGTATTTATACCGCTAAAAAGAAAAAAATATTTTTATTTATTTTTTGCACAGGGATTGAACGCTGGCCAACCAGATTTGTAGTCAACGTTCTTACTACTATGGGTATAACAGCGTCACACTACTTTCTACTTTTACTTTCACACTACTACATTTTTATACCCTTTACCAAAAAACAAAATGGAAAAATGGTATATTTATGTCTGTCGTTGTGTGCGTAATTCCTACAATATCCATTTCCGAACCCGTAAAGTATATATATTCCGACTTCTTTTGCAGAGCGAAGTCGATTTAGCGATGTTCGTTTGTCAGTCTGTCAATCAATCAGGTATAGCGTCTAAAGAGGTGCTATGGGAAATCAGTTTGATCGTTCCATGTCCTTTGAGGTAGTAGGCAAAACACCACGCCTATCTCTAATTTTTAGATGACATTTGGAAAAAAATAGCAACTCAGATCAAAAAAGTAAATATGTATGGGGAAAAAATGGAAAAAAAAAAACAAATGAAAAAATTATTGCTCGCCCATGTTTTTCCTTTACAGGGCTCTAAATTTTTCAAATTTTTTTTTAAACATCAATATGGGTATCGCTTTGAAGCTTTTGATGAGATCTTTACAGATATACTAAGAATCTAAAAAAATGCTTAAGAGGCGATGCCATTTTTTTTTTTGTAAAATACCATTTTTTTATTTTTTAATTTTCTGTCATCCCAATATTTGCTTTTTTGATTGGAGTTACTTCACTAAACTAAATTTACATAGATGGTGAAGGGTATATAAGATGTGGGATAGCTGAATATAGCACTCTTACTTGTTTAATAGCTCTAAGGTATGTGACAAAACTCAATCCTAATATACTCAGTACTAATTTAGTAATTTAAGCAGAGTGGATGCGCCTTCTCAGCGTCAGTATTTACCTCAACAATAGCAAGTAAATATTCACTCTGTAGTATACTTCTTCATGACAAGCATTAGCTAGACTTAAGTATATTACGTATCATGAATTACGCTTTCCGTCCTATAAATGTAATCAGGTAAAAAGTAGGATGACCGTTTGCTATCTCACCTTGAAAAGTCGTTTTATTATTTTGGAAGAGTTAGGTCTACCGTTTTGATTAATTAAACCCTTTTTCTGAGGCTTAGCGCTGACGAATACCTTTTTCCCATATGGCGTTCATCAGTTTATTAAATTATTGAGAGATGTCTATACAGAAATTTTAAATATGTCTTTGCCTAGGGGCTTAAATTTTGTGTCGTTTTCATAAAGTGTCCTTTAAAATTAGCCTGCCGATATTAAAGAATACACCCGAAATTGTTTTCTCGTTTTTTTTCTAGTATAAATTCTAAAGCACAAACCAAAGCCAACTGCCCAAAATCAAAAAATTTCCATAACGAAATGTGAAACGTGATAAAAATGTTTTCCTTTTCCTGTTTCTTTTTTTGCTTTATAATTAGACATATTGGTTTAGGCTTTCCATAATTTCGGGCATGCTGAGCTGGATCTGAAACAATTTTAATTCATAAAACCCATAGCTTCACAACCACATAACATAAATTAAACCTACAATCACAGCTTTTCAACAAGGCACATTTTTGACTGCTCGTATACTTATTTGTTATCACTGTGAAATCCAGTGTAATTGTATTTTTTCTCTATTACATTTCTTTCTAAGCTATAAAGTATTGACTTTGTAGGGTAACATACAATCAAATTTGACTAACTGAAGAGGTTTTCATTCCTTAACTAGTTCTATTGTTATTTTAATTAAAGTATCTTAATGCCACAATAATATGCAAAATGTGACTAAAGAAAGGAAAAAGGAAACACACATAGCACATGTGTCTTATTTACCACTTTACACTGACATATAAATATTTATTTCCATAATTGTATTTAAACTAAAAAGCATACCATTGTTAGGATTTTACTAACATTTATACTTGAGACACTCCTACAAATTAACACGTCAAGTAAATAACAAGCCAACAATTGCATTGCTATTATTGTTGACACGCACTCAAACATTTACACACCCATATCAGAAATAATTTGTGAGAAAACCACAAGTTGTTACCATTGCCAACATTTAATTATTATTTTTGTTCTGGTTGATATTGTTGTCATTTAAAATGAAATTGTTTGAAATTTTAAAGGAAATTATATGCAACATATGACCTGACGTTTACTTAATACTAACATACAGTTATATTCTTATAAATATTTATATATACGAGGGGAAGCTAATAATGTTTTGTAACATCTTTACTTTTTGACGTTTTTCACTTTTTTAAACGTAGGGACACCGTTAAAGATTTTAGAATGATAATTTAATTACAAAAACGTAGAATATTTGCTAATGATTTTGTTTAAGTGTAATTAAAATAATTTTCATTCAGTTTATTAAATTTTTATGAAAATGTTGCTAACTTAAAAAACTCTTGAAATTGGCAATTTTATTAAAAATATTTTCATACCTTCAACACAGGTGGAAAACGTAAGTAAAAATTGTCATTCCGTTTGCAATTATTAAATTATTCATTTCCGAACCCGTTAATTTTAAATAATAGGTGGTGAAGAGGCGTCATTTCTTATACTTAATTTTGTTTTTTTTTTTTATTGTTTTTTTTTTCCTTTAACAAAAATTTCAGAACAAAAAATATAAATTTCGATATTATTGGAATATCACTAAATCATCATTTTACCAAAATAGTACATTTTTAACAACACTGCAATATTAAACTTTGCTAAAAATAGTTTTCGCAATAAAAAGTGGGAAATTTCATTAGAAACTAAAAATCAAAAATAAAAAACTCTAGATAAGCAATAAATTGTAATTTGACTTAAAGATTAAAATTTCACAAAAAATAATATATTTTTATGAAAATTTCACCAAAACTTTTAGTTTTTAAAAAAATTTGCATATGTGTGCACAAAAAAGAACACATTTTAAATATTATTTAAAACCGGAAATGCACAAAAAATAACTACAAATATCAGCAATATAAAAGTTTTCTAAAAAAAACTTACAACACAAAATTTGCGTTAACGTCATATATAAACTTTTATAAAATTTGACTATAAAAAGGAGATTTTGTTTTCATCTGGCGATATACAACTACAGTAAAAAATTCATTTTTTTATCTAGCAGTGTCTGGACTTATTTGGTACAAACATTATAGACTTAAAATACAAATACATTTTTTATTTATTTTTTTCCCTTCTTATACTGCAAAGCAAAATAATTTCAACAATAATTTTCATTAATATCTTTTTGTTTACCCAGCTCTGTATAATTTTTTTGACAACAATTTTAAATATCTATTCTCCTTTATTAATTTAGATAGTCATTACATTCGCTACTTAAGTTTGTGTTAATAAACGTATTAAAACGTTAAAATTTTTCCAATATGAAAAAATCTGGCAGCTCATTAAATTTTTTTTCTTTTATAAACCTACTTATATACTTGAGGTATGAACCAATAAATATAATTCTGTTTTATTAACTAAAGAAAAATATTTACTTTATGTGTGTATTATAAGGCGTTATAGAGCTGTCTTGTCTACCTTAATCAACAATTCAAATTAATAACAATTTTAAAAGAGAAAAAACAGTATATTTTTAAAACACATTTCGATTTTAGGCAGACAAAATAATTACAAAATAACAGCACATGTATGTTGAAAATGCTATACATAATAAATTTATCAAATATACAAATAATCAAGTTAAAATGATACAAATGATGTTGCTTAAAATTACAGTTAAATGAAATATGTTGCTACGACTATTATCTATTTTGATGTTTATAAAAAAAATATTTCTCAAAGCAGTATATTTCCAATGCAACAGCAAAACCTAATTTATATTATAAATCTCTTTGAAAGTTTGCTTGTTTGTTTGCGCGTGCGTCAATTAGGGCTAAACCACTGTACCAATTTTAATGAAATCTGAGACACAGGTAGATATTTGTGCCAAATAGCGGACCAGGAGGGTGAAAAAAGGGGAAGCGGCCATTTTTATTCGTCTAAGTCAATTTTATCAAAGTCTCAGCAAATCTATTTCAATGAAATTCGAAACATAGATAGGCCGCAATCAAGAATTGTTTCCATAGCTAGAACCTACGTGAGAGACAATGAATAAACCCGGCTTTTACGTCTGTTTCGATTATATTAAAATATTGGGGTGAAAAATAAGTACTACATATATATAATTTTACATAAAAATAGCATTGGCTCTTACGGGGTTAAAAAGTTTTAAATCATTAAATTATTTCTGATTGATTGATTGATTGATTGAATTTTTTAATAATATTGTGCACAAATGAATTTTTCTTTGAAAGACTTAGAGGCCCATAACTCGAAAAATGTGGGCGAGCGCCAATTTTTTTTACTTGATGTTTTTTTTTCCTTTTTAATTCTCTATCGCCCCATATATTTTTTTTTTTTTTTTATTGGAGTTATTTCACTAAACTAGATTTATTCCAAATGATATGGAAAATTTCTGATTTCAAAAGCTATGTCTGATCGATTGGCGTATCTATGTTTTGCAGAAACATCGTCTATAATCCGCAAAATTAAAAAAAATTCACAGCCGATCTAGTCCGACAACTAACTGTATGTCTAACTATATACTCCAAATATGTACATTTTGGGGACTTTGAACAAAAAAAAAAAAATAATAAATAATTTGAAATATTAAATCACTTTTTTTTTTTGCTGTAATACTAGTTTCAGAAAAGTAATTCATACTCAGATTTAAATTTAACTAGAAGTTTTTTTTTTATCGAAAAAACACTTTGATAAACTTAAAATTTCAATTTTACAGCGAGCGCAAGCGAACAAAAAATGAAAGTGTAAATTCTAAAACACAATGCAGCTGCACTATACAACTTGAAGCCGTTATTTTTTCGGTTAGTGACACAGAATTGTGTCTAGTTTCTTTGGTTATTAAGTATTCAATAAAGTTTTTTGTGTCGACATAGTGCATTTTTGTTTCCATGTAGGACATTTTCTAAAATTTTAGTGCGATGAAAAAAAGTTAAATATTACAACTGTAAAGCAATTCCAGACCTTTGTTGCTGAAAATACGAGTCTAGCAAGTCAAGAAACTCAAGCCCTCACAAGTACAAACAAGAGTGGGAAAAAATAGCTTTAATAGCTTGGATCTCCAATAGAACACAGTGTCTGTTGGCAAAAGATATGGGTAAAGAAAAGTTTTAAACATACATATGTACATTTTATAGTTTTTTTTTTTTTGTATGTGTAGAGAGATTTCAAATACAAGTTAAAAAAAATAGTCACAATAGGGCTGAAATAAATGCAACGTATATCTTTTTTCACTTTTTGTGGTAAAGGGTATAAAAACATAATCTCTTTATAACGCACTGAACATTTTTGATTAATTTTTTGTAAATTATAGGCCGAATGATATCATTTACTTTAGATATTGAATAAAATGGTTAAAAACACAAAAAATATAATTTAATATCTCTCCATTAAATATTTAAATGCAAAATTCAATACTTGCAGATCCTCCAAAAGCAACAAGTTTAATAAAAATTTTAATTAATTAATTTAGTCTTTTTTACTAAGATAAAATTTTCTCGAAACAAAAAATAAAAAGAAAAGTTCAAAAAATATTATCTTGTGTCCATTAAAATGTAAAATTGTGTACAGTAAACAGAGCTGAATAAATTGTTATTTGCAGAGCTAACGAAGTATGGTGTTTGTGTGTGCATGTGTGAATAGAGTGAAAAGAAAATTAGCCAATACGTGTTGAGTAGCCGCAGTTGCTGAATAGATAGAGGTAGAAGATAATAAGTTCAAGTCCCAACAGAGTCTTGAGTATAAAGAAAAATAATATTTGTTAAATACGAGGGCTGCTCTATATATTTCTGGCCTAATAATGAAAATGCGAATATTTATAATCAAAAATGGTTTTATTGTTTTTCAAAGTATTCTCCAGCATGATTTATACACTTTTGCATGCGCTCAAACCAGTTGTCGAAGCACTTTTTCCACTTCGATTGAGACACCTCTAAAACATGGTTTTTGAACACTTCAACAGCTTCCTTTGGCGACGAAAATCGTTGACCACGCATTTTTTTCTTGATGTGCGGAAACAAGAAAAAGTCATTAGGTGCCAAGTCAGGGCTGTACGGCGGATGACCCATTAATTCGACGTTTTGGCCGGTCAAAAATGCTCTGGTTTGAGCCGATGTGTGAGAGCTCGCATTGTCATGGTGAACAATGATTCGTCTTCTCTTGTTGGTTTTTCGAATTTCTCCGATGACTTCAGGCCAACAAATTGTAGTGTACCACTCAGAAGTGACCGTCCTACGTTGCTCAAGCGGAACAGTCGCCACATAACCAGTTTTGCCGAAGAAACAGGCGACCATTTGCTTCGAAGTGCTTCTTCCACGAACAACTTTCGTTGGATTTTGCTCGTCTTTGAAGACCCACACGGTCGATTGTTGTTTCGTTTCGGGCTCATACACATAGATCCATGATTCGTCACCTGTGACGATCTTATAAACGTCTTTTGAAGCACCGCAATCGTATTTTTGCAACATTTCTTTGCACCAATCGACATGAGCCTTTTTTTGAGCGATTTTCAAATTTTGCGGGATCCAACGAGAACAAACATTTTTTACGGCCAGGTGTTCATGCAGTAACGAATGTATGCTGGTGGAAGAAATGTCCAAGAATGTCTCTATCTCTCGGTATGTCGCATGTCGATCTTACATTATGAGTGCACGCACGGCATCAATGTTCTCTGGCACAACAGCCGTTTTTGGACGGCCTTCACGGAATTCGTCTTTGAGCGATCTTCGGCCACGATTAAATTCATTATACCAATTTTTCACAGTTCTATAGGATGGTGCTTTATCGCCAAAGATTTAAGTTCATCAATGCACTCTTGTCGTGATAATCCACGTCGAAAGTTGTGAAAAATGATGGCACGAAAATGTTCACGAGTTAATTCCATTTTTTTCTATATTAATTTTTTCAAGTCACTGTAAACAGCACAAATAATGGTCGTACGTCAAAACGTTTTGAGTACGATTATGCTTAAAAATGACAAACTTTCCAATGGAAATGTCAGATTGCACTTGGCAGCACTCAGTGTTGCCAGGCCGGAAATATATATAGCAGCCCTCGTAGCCGTGGTGGATGAGTTGTTTAAGATTCAAACAAATGTAAAATAACGATTTTAACCTCTGGGAGTTTCGATTAGAAAAGGACACAAATTGTGTAGTAATAAATGTAAGCACAGTGGTCTCCAGTATTAGAAAAGCAGACGTGCTTCAAAATGTAACGCCTATTGCCTTAGTTAGAGCCAGAGTCACAGTGGCGACGGGTAATGAGTATATAACAAGAGTAACAAACACAGGACAAAAACTTAAAGAGAAATAAACAATAAGCTTAAATTTTAACCAAAAAATGTTTATTTAAATCGAACTTTCCTATTAATTTAACTTCAGCTCACACGAGAATTCATTCCTTTCCATTAAAAAAAAAATTTAAGAAATTTTTGTACCAGCTTTGTTATTTTTGTTAAAACTTTTAGGAGTTTCAATATCCTATCAATAAAGTTTAACAAATTTTTTTTCATTGTTATTTATTAAAGGCTTCTAATTTAAATATAATTTCTACTGAAGATCTGATTTCAACATTTTCCTACAAGAGAAATTTTGAACATAAAACCAAGCAGTAGAAATATTTTTAATTTAATTTGTATCGTAAAATGTTTGAACAAATTTGTTGCTTCTTTTATTATATGGAATTTGTTCTGCACGGAAGTTCATATACAAAATTTTCACGCATTTACACAAATAACATGCAGCCACACAGAACATTCAAGGAAATTCAATTGCAAGCGCTTGGCTGAACATCAAATACATACAGAATCGTTAGTCTCTATGAAAATCATGATGCGCTTTTAACATTTTCAACTTGAAATCCTTAAGACTCTGAAGGAGTAGGGAGGAGTTTTATGCTCGTAGACTTTAACTTATTGTTATTGTTGTGTTAAGCCTTAAGCCATAAAGTGCTGATTCTTTTGTTTGGACGATGCTTTGAAGACAGGAATATCATAACATCACTTTTATTTGAGTATTTAGTCTAAAGGGATTTTACTGTTGTATAATAAAACGCATTCATGAATAAACTAAAGTGTATTTGTAGGTGCGTTTAGTTTTCTTACTGTTTTGTTGTTATTTTAGCTGAGCTTCCAGTTGCTTGTATTTCAAATATTTTTAATTTCTTATTGTTAATTTAGTTACTGCTTATCAAGGATTTGAGTTATGCACTTTTGAGTTCATTAAGAATAATTTGTCTGAAATATGTTTAATATTTACAAAATATTTCTACAAATTTCAAAAAGCTATAGGATGAAGTTATAGCAGTCGGTATTTTATATTTACTCTATTAATTATTTTTTTACGACACAGAGTAACGAGTAAATGAAATCGTAAAATATTTTTAAGTTGTCCCTCTGGTTCTGGTTCGACTTCGTATATAAGGAAATACTTGCACCACCACTCTTTTTTCATTACATTTTTTCATTTTCTAACCAGAGTCTTAATCTTAATGATAACCAAGGCTAAAAATTCAGTCACAATGTGTGCTACATCCTTCTCTGGGTGCAGCTTGCTAGTAACAATTTCTTACATTTTTATTTTGGCAAGAGAATAATTTAAGTCCTGGATTATCTTTATAGATTAACCTGTTCACCTCTTGCAATTTATTCTTGTCAGTATCTTTCGAATCCCGCTAGAAGCAGAGCAGATATCCAGCTTAAGTTAAAATTTCGCAATAATAGTGACATTTCGAGGAGGAGCGTGGAGTAAAACTTTTAGTTTAATATAGATAATAAAGCTAGGATTTTAATGGCCCGGAATAAGCTGCAGTGATAATAAAATATTTGACGACCAAAAATTTTTTCATAAAATTAAATTCGCCAAACTTCTAATGAATAGCTGTAACCAATCTACAAAGCGTTTAAAAGATTTAGTTTCAGCTGGGTTTGTATGAGCCTTAGTGTATTTTTTTTTTAAAGAACAAATAATAAAAAAAAAAAAACAGTAGTGATACATTAAAAGTTTAAATTTTTGCTGAAATTTCTTTGGAAATAATTTTTTTTTTGTGAAAATTCATTCGCTTAAGAAATCCCTAAGCTTTTTATTCTGTTTGTAATATTAATAATATCCATTTCTGACCTCGTATTCTAAATTCTAATGCATAGCGAAGTCGATTGAGCGATTCTCATCTTTTCTTCTGTTCGTCCGTGTAAATGTTGGAATTAAGTTAGCCAATCATATCATTTAGAACAATGAAGTAATTCCAATCAAAAAAAAAATATATGTTTGGGCAATAGAGATTAAAAAAATATTGTTACGAATGTAAGCTGAGCAACCTCAATGGCTGCGTTGATAGAGGTGCGTGCTGTAAAACAGAAAATTATGAGTTCGAGCCCACCTTCGGACATGCGTACAAAGGAAAATAACAAATGTTACAATGCAATTAAAAATAAAGGAAGAGCAGTACAAACCTGCCGGAAAGCAAATGACAATTATTGTGTCTAATTTAATACAGATAATTATCAAGACGCCCTTTATAATAAAAACTAATAACGGTAGCGGTTAACGCAGAGAAGTTAAACAGCATAACAACAGTGTATGGCAATCGTGTGATGTGGCTATTGGATTAAAGGGGATGACTGGCTTGGATAAAAGGAGTAGTGGAGATGTCTGTGGATGGTTAAGGTTACTAAACAGGGCATCGAGTAGTTCATGTCTCGCCGGAGTAACACAGTAGTGTAGCGTGGATGGCTGGGTTTGTAGTAATAATGCATGTTTAGTAAATAAGAGACCAAGGGTTCACAAGACTGGTAGGATCAAGAAGTATAGCGAGGGAAAGCCATAAAAACGAATACAGGATTTATAATGAGCCACACTGGTATTTGCAATCAAAAGAATCCGTACGTTTGTCTAAAAAGGGAAAAATGTAACAATATGAAAAAACTTGGCGCTCGCTCATATTTTCCGAGTTATGAGTCTCTGAATTTTAAAAATTTTTCAATATATCAATACAGGTACAATTTAAAAGTTATTGAAGAGACCTTCAAGAAAATTTAGAAATATTTAACCCGTTAAGAGCCGATGATATTTTTATACAAAATTAAATATAGTACGAAATTTTTATTTTTATTTTTTAATTTTGATTGTATTTACTTCGCTTAGTTAGATTTACATATACGGTTAAGGGTATATTAGATTCGTCTCTTACCTGTTTTTTTCAAGTTTAGTTTTTTTAAACTTTTATATTTTTTGTGAAAGGTTGATAAAAAGATAATGTTGTGATGAGTTTTTTATGGTTGAAACCATAGAGGCGTTCGTCTTATTTAAACAACTGCTGCTTAATTCGAAACTATGTCTGATCATAAATTCCCTGTCGCTTTTCTGTGGACGCGCGGATAGACAGACGGACATAGCTTAGATGACTCCCCTATGTATAAAGATCAAAAACATTTACATTTTATGGGATCGGATATGCAGAGAAAGACGACATATGCCTTTTAATATTTCGAAAAAAAATATAAAAAGTAAAGTATAATAATGTATAAAAAACGTTCAATAAATACATATTTATAACACAAAATAAGCAATTAATATTTATACCCTTCACCACAAAAAGAGCAAAAACTAAGTTTGTCATTCCGTTTGTAATTTCTACAATATCTATTTCCGACCCCATAAAGTGTATATATTCTGATTTCTTATGCATAGCGAAGTCGAGGTCTGTCCGCCACCTATAGAAAATTTAAATACAAATAAATAAAAAAAACAAGAAAAACCATCACGTGATAAAACTGGTGCTCGCCCATATTTTCCGAGTTATGGGCCTATTGATAAAAATAAACTTAAAACTTACTTAAAAGCTTTTGAAGGAATCTTAAGAAAATACTAAAATTAAAAAAAAATGGTTAACCCGTTAAGAACCGATGACATTATTATGTAATAGTATATATAGTACTTAATTTTTTTATTCTTTTTTTTTTCTTATTTCTAATTCTCTGTCAATCCAATATTTGTTGTTTTTAACTGGCATTACTTCACTGAACTAGATTTTCATACATATATAGTGTATATAAGATTCGGTATAGTCGAATATAGCACTCTTACTTGTTTTTTTCTGTTTTTTATTTTATTATTTTTTTTTTGATAAGAAAACAAAAACGAAAAATTAAAAGAGCTTCATTTGCGAGTTTTTGCCAAGCTATTAAAACAGATTCCATTTATAGCGATATAAAAATTAAACAACTAAAAATATTATTAGAGAAATTTCTTGCAATATCTTAAAATTTGTGTGCTTTAGATATTGCTGAGGATTCGCTATTAATATCTCGGCGTAACCATCGTAATTAAAAGATTTGCAGAAACAATCTAAGTGACTCGTAAACTCTATAAGTTCTGTTTCGTTTAACGAGCAAAAGCAGCTCTCAAATGTTTTCACCGTGAAATATTTTTAAGTTCGCACACAATGTTATTATTGTCATGGTCACGCAGGTTGTCTGGTACAGGAATAAACAGTACTTATTAAAAGAATAATATAATTGTTTTGAAGTGGCTGGTTGTTTACCATATTTAAATAAATATTCCTTTAAACATATTATTTTTGCTCTGTCTTTTTTACATTCATATTTCATTATATACATTAACCAGCACATTAACCACATGTTAAGTGTATAAATTTGTTTTTTACTAGGTGGCACATAAAACCATGTATTTTTTTAATTGTTTTGTGGTAAATTAAATACGAAAAAGAATGCTAAAAGTAGACACAAATAAGCAGATAATGTGATAAAAAGCTAAATTTTAACCAATATCGATCATATGTACATGAATAAATTTACTTAAGTATTAAAAAGAATAATCACATGTGTTCCTGTATTTGAAACGTGATTTTAAAATAGAAACTCATATAATAAAAATGCACTGAGTAAAAAGATTTGTCACATACCTAAGTATTATGGAGTAAGTGTGGTAGTATGAAAGCAAATGTAATGTAAGCGTCAAGTTATACAAAGAGGAATTTGAAATTCCACAATACTATTTTATTTTTAGAAATTTTTAAAAAACCCTCTTCATTTTTTTTTCATTTTATCAGGGTTGTCATTTCCTCATAAATTTAATTTTACTTGAAGTAAGACACTCATGACAATCATGACAATTCTCTTATGATATCTTTCTGACAAAATCCAGACTTGTATTATAGTGTCTTAAACATGTAGAGTACATTAAGCAGAATTCTGTTAAATATTATAACGTCAATTTTGTCGTCGGCTAAGGTAGATCAGTACTCTCCAGGGTCGACTTACGGATCTACAAACCTTGAGTTATTACTCGGTTGATTTTTTCCCCTTCTGCGGATTGAATATATAAAAATAATCATTTACAGCTTTAATAACATAAAACTATTTACTTTGGTAAAACTACTAACAGCTATGGTGATACGTTGATCAGCTGGTAGTAATCGACTTATAGTGGTTGAGTGAATAAGTCGATAGTTTTCGGCTTTTATTTCTAACAGCGCGGATGATGCCGAAACCGGTCGGTAGTATTCGGGTTAATGCTCGCACTCGGTCAGGATTATTAGGCTTAATTCAAATAGCTGCATGGTAACACTGAATTCAGAGGGAAATGCTCGGTTTAATATGCGCCATCGGTCGGAAATTCTCATCGAATACTTTCGCCTCCTCGGTGTACTAAACTAAGTCGGAGTAGCAACAAGTGTTGGTACTCTTAAGGAACTTAGCTAAATTTAACAGATATTCCAAGCCACTGCGAAAAACAGACAACCGAACCGCTGTGGTTAGTTAGTTAGTCAAAATCGCTATGGAAAACATTCAACTGCAACTAACGTGGAGAAAAGACAGGCGAACCGCTGTGGTACGCAGTCAGCTAAAGCCGATGTGGAAAACAGTCAGTCGAAACTGCTGTGTAAAACACTTGACGAAGGCCGGCAAGGCAAATCAATTACCAGGTGGCAGCGTAGGCAGTGTGACCATTTTAGCTCTTTTGGAGCTAAATTTAGCTCTTTTCTCTTTGTGTTAGCTCCAGAGATTTGCATCTAGCACCAAGCTCTTCTTAGTTCCTTTTCGAAAAATATAAAGCCCTCTTTAGCTCTTTTTTATGTTATTAAATTTTGAATTATTTATTTGTTTATAACTAATTAAGTCAACTAAAATAGTGATTATGAACACAATAGTCTGCCAGCGCAGAAGTGTTATTAAAACGGTACATATAAAGAAAATTTATTCAGTGTAAAAAGTTAAGCTATATGTGTTGAAAAGTTATGAGCTTCATACAAATTTGTATACTTGCATCACTTTTTAAAGTTTAGTTTAAGATTTAGTTTGTCTTTTGTAAAATAAATGGAAACAGCATTGGTAATTTTAAAAACAAATAAGAAAATAAAAATAATGCCAATCAAAGAATTATTTTGACATTAAAATGGAAAGATTATTACAAGATATGTGCTTACATATGAAAATATAAAATTTCTACATTTATTTAGATATATTATAAGGGTTAAGACAGCGACTGATGAAGTATATAGCAGTGACTCAGAAAATACTTTGCCTAGTGGCAGCAAGAGCTAAGAATTTATATGCACTATGAAAATATATACATAGTTTATGATGGTATTGAAGGACAGCCACATCGCTAACAATTCCCCTTCAATGGCAATTTGCTAATAATGAGTAGCTTAAATATGCGTTAACTAAATACTCTTTAATTATTATGTTTTAGAAAATACACACAGAAATTACGAAAAATTTGGTTTAATGAAGCAAGAATTTCGAAGAGTTTATACTCGCTTCTTTATATTACACATGGTTTACAAAAATCAAATAAATCAAATGCCACAATTTTGAAATAACAAATGATCTCATTAAAATATATAATAGAAATATTTATAAATATAACGAAAGTCATATGTCTTGGGAATCCTTAGACGAGGATGAATATTTACCTGAAGATATACCTGAACTTAATATGTGATTTAAACTTGTAATAAGTTATAAAATAACAAATTAGATGATTTATATAGTGATATATAAATATATTTTTTAAGAAGGTTTATACCTTGTGAAATAGTGACGGGTATATACTACATATGTATGTACATTGTACACGCAGAAATGTTTTTCTTTATTTTTGTTTTATGTAGATATAAGAGTTTTAATGTTCCTGAAGAATTTTTTGTTAAATAAATTGTTTTGTTTTTCTAATAATGTAATTTGTAAATTTAGTTCTATTCTTTAGCTCTTTACCAAATATTTTAGACCTTTTTAGCTCTTTTCTGAAGACGACTTAGCTTAAAATGTGGTCCCACTGAGCGTGTGCGAATTCATTATTTTCCACCGTGAACACTACTGTCAAACTCCATATATAAAAAATCTGTGTATAATTTTTTTATATGAAGTTTGACAGTAATTTTTACCACCAAAAATAATGAATTCACCTACGCCGTCTCCTGGTAATTGATTCACCTTGAAAGCCGCTGTGGAAAACAGTCAGTCGAAACAGCTGTGACCGAAACATTTAGCTTGAGCTAAAGCCTCTGCGCAAGGTAATTTAAAATACCCTAAGCACACCAAACACTCTTTACACACACACACACACACACACACATCGATTATGGCAGATTCCTGTCTAGTTTGATCTCCCCGATAACTTCCCAACCCATTATTTATTCAAATAAAATAAATACTGATTGAGAATTATAAGTGGTACATTCGATAAACAGCGTATACACATACAAAAGAAAGATAAGGCGGAACCAAATCGATAGAAAAAAATGGCGATTCTAAGACTCCAATAATAAAATAGTGACGGCATTATGGTTGAAGACGGAAAATGAACATAACATATAAGTGTAATATCCATTTTGCGAAGATAACGAAACTTCTTCTGCAGGCTATTTGTCTGCTATAACATATTGAGATATAGAAAATATTATTGTGAATGAAATAAAATATCTTCATAATTTTTTAGAAAACTTCATTTAAAAAGTATTTTAACAGCTGAGAACATAATGAATGATAAATACCTCAGCAATACATCTTTCTATTTCTTCCCAATTTCTTGCTATTTTCAAATATCTTTCATTTGCCGTACCATCCGAAAATATTGTACGTTTTGCCAAAGTGCTAAATAAAATGTTTCAAAATTATTTTTATTTATAAATGTCTCTGTTTTTAATCACGTTGAATTTACCTTTCCACAAAATTGGTTTATTGTTTGCCAATTTTACAGTTACTTGTTTTTTCTGTTGTTTTGTAAAGTAAATAAATAAATATTTTTATTTTGTATGTTAATTTCTTTTTTTTTTCTTTTTTATAATGTCAAAAACGCTGTTGTTTTCAAAAGTAATATAATCGATTTTTCAATTATAACTACCAACTTTTGAGTATCCTTATAAATGTGCTGAATTAATTTTGTTGCATCTCCCAGTTAACAAAAAAGATTACAGCAAAGACAGAAATTGGTCTAGTTAATTTTCTTAACGGTTGTTGCGACCGAGAACTATTTACAATTATAGTTTTTTTGTTGTACATACATATAGAAAATATGTCGAGATTATACTTTATTAAGAATAAAAATTAATTAATGATATTAGTGGTTGAATTTTAATAATCTCCAACGTTATTTTACTAATCTGTTTTTTGTGTGTAGCATTAATACTTGTGCAAAAACATTTTAATGTACGCATCTCCTTGTTGACTTCTTCCATATGCAGAATTTTTATTATATACTTCTACATTGTGAAAAGCAATATTAAGAATCACAAACATCCGGTAGAAATGCTCATCTTATTCTTTCGCATACATAAATATTTATACTGCGTTAGTTTCGTATTTTATATACATACAGATCAAAATACATTACTTTTTTCCTACCCTCTTGATCCCTCATAGGAAGTGGATTAGAATTAAGGCCATCCACCAGTTTTTTGACGCATTGTTTGGTATTTCCGCACTGCAATTGTCCCTTAGCCAAACCGCTGTGCTGCACCATAAAATCAAATTTCGAACTGCCGTTGCCGAGTCTGTAATTTTTTTGGTTTCTCCCTAAAGAAATACAATTTTGAAATACATAAATATACAAATTTGTTTGTGCTTACTTAGATCATTTCTTACTTTTGCGTTTGATACATACATATATAATAATAATAATAATAATAATAATAATAATAATAATAATAATAATAATAATAATAACAATAGCAATAATAATTATAGTAATAATATGAAAGCATAAATATGTTTCTTTTTAAATGATCTATGTAAACGAAAATAAGAATTGTGACTAAGTACCTTACAGTGAAATCAGACTAAAAAATTATTAAAAAAAAAAATTATTATTTATTTTTTAGACAAATCTCAATTATAACTTGCAAACAAGCGGTCAAATTTGATTCAACGTATCAACTGTTAAATCCTATAACTGGGTATATGGGAGGTGGCTCAATCGACGTCGCTATACATAAGAACTCAGAATATATATACTTTATGGGATCGGAATTGGATATTGCAGAAATTACATGTGAAATGACAAACTTAGATAAACCCCTCTTTCACTTTTAGTGCTCAAGGGTATACAAATAGAGAAGAATTAAAATTCCTGTAAAACCGAGTATAATTTTGACCATTATTATTAAATTTAAATGAAAGAAACAATAAAATGTACACAAAAATTTGGGGATACGCTTATGTGTAACATATAAAGTACTTTTACTTAAGCCATATTTGATGATATGACGAAAATGCTTTCGCGTCTGCTACATTTAAGAAAAAACATTATCAAGCTTAAATTAATTAACAATCATTTCTTCAATTCTTTTGGAAAAAAAAACTATCTCTTAAATTATGGAACTAAGACTATGCCACATCTTCACACTCGAAACTCCTGTTATGTTTTTTATGTTCCATAATCAAAAATTTATAAATTTCTTGTAATGTATATATACATTCGTTGCAAAAAACTTAAATAAAATAACTATTTGAAATACAGAAAAGAAACACACAATGCTAGATCGTAAATAGTGCTTCAATTTATACAGTTTATACGATTTCGCGACACAACAACGATTTTTTACTTAAAATTCATTGGGAAACTATAAAATTTTATTGACCACATTTTTTGCTAAATAAAACTTATATATTTTTTATTATAAGTAGGTAATTTATATACAAAATCATATAAGGATGTTTATCTAAATATGTACGTACTAATGTTAACGATATGCTCTAGTTCAACATTTGATTTGGTATTCATTTGATTAAGGTGACCAGATTTATGGTTCACTTGCTTAAACATGTGTAAAGTAAGACAGAGAAGAAACAATTAAAGAAAATTTTAGAAATTATTAGTTTTACAAATAAGCTTTGGATATTTATTTTATGGACTTGAGGCTTTGTTAATTGATACTATATTTCTCCATTCCGTTTAGATTCGACGAGAATTTAGCCATATTTGCTTTCTGTTAAAAATTTAGGTATGATAAAAGATTGTTGAATATAGTGGTTCATGCAGAACATCTTATCAGAGAGTAATCCAAATACATTTCTTAATTTGTTGCAGATTTTCGTTACGTTTCTGTCGCTAGAGACCAATTCGTGCATTTTTGCTCATTAGACGATTCAATATGTAACTGTATTTACTAGTATTTTTTAACCGACTTCGAAAAAAGAAGGAGGTTATACAATTCGGCTGAATGTTGCTTTATTTATATTTGTGCCTTCAGCACTCAGTCATTTCTAATCCGATTTTGAAAATTTTTGGCAATATGATAGATTATGCTTACAGCTCATAATCTTAAAAAATAAAGGGTGTCACCAAACAACATAAATATTTTTTACGTGTATTAAAAACTGTAAAGGGCGATTCTGTAAAATTTTAAATAACTGCGTATTACTATAGCTCCCAAAAACAAAAAACTATACAAAAATAAATCTAAAAATTAAAGGGTGCCCCCATAACTGATGTAAATTTACTTATATGGGCCTATCTTTTGAACCGTTATAGACAAACGCTTGCAAATTGGACAGAATGTCGATGGCTATGGCTGTTATAGTAACAAGTATTAATGTTAAAAATTATAAATTAAAGGGTGCGCCAATAGTTTATTTAAATTGATGTATGTTGGCATACTTTTTAACAGTTATAGACAGACGCTTGGAATTTACAACGAACCTGTATTGGTAAGTCCGCTATAACAACAAATATAAAATTTGGATTTGGAAGTTAAAGGGTGCTCCAATAGTTAATGTAATTTTGGGTATGTGTCCAAGCTTTTGAATCGCTATAGAAAGAACGCTGAAACTTAAAAGGAACCTATATTGCTAAATCCGCTATAACAATGAGTTTATAATTTGAATTTGGAAATTAAAGGGTGTCCCATTATTGTTAAAGGTTTACTTATATGAGCCTATCTCTTGAACCGTTTTAGACAAACGCTTGCAAATTGGACAGAATGTCGATTGCTATGGCCGTTATAGTAACAAGTATTAATATTACAAAATTTAAATTAAAGGGTGCGCCAATATTTCATTAAATTTGATGTATATGGCAAAACTTTTGAACAGTTGTAGACAAACGCTTGAAATTTACAACGAACCTGTATTGCTAAGTCCGCTATAACAACAAATATAAAATTTGGATTTGGAAGTTAAAGGGTGTTCCAATAGTTAATGTAATTTTGTGTATGTGACCAAACTTCTAAACCGTTATAGGCAGAACGCTTAAACTTAAAAGGCTAATTCCGCTATATCAACGAGTTTATAATTTTAATTTAGAAAATAAAGGGTGTCCCATAATTGATGAAGATTTACTTATAAAGGCATATCTTTTAAACGGTTATAGACAAACGCTTGTAAATTTGATACAACATCAATTGCTATAGCCATTATAATAACAGCTGATCATATTTAAAATTATAAATTAAAGGGTGCACCAATAGTTCATTAAATTTAATGTGTATGGCCATACTTTTGAACAGTTGTAGACAGACGCTTAAAATTTACAATGAACCTGTATTGCTAAGTCCGCTATAACAATAAGTATAAAAATTGTTTTTGGAAATAAACGGGTGTCCCAATAGTTGATATAATATGGTGTATGTGGCCGGACTTTTGAACTGTTATAGACAGACAGCTGAAATTTACAAGGGACATGTTTTGCTAAGTCCGCTATAACAAGAAGCTTATAATTTAAATTTAGAAATTAAAGGGTGTTTCCAAAATTAATGTAATTTGTTTTGTATGGCCGTATTTTTTGAACCGCTGTATACAAACACCTTAATTTTAGATATAATGTCCACTACGTTATTTGGTATAATAAGAAGTATAAAAATGTTATATTTTTAATTAAATAGTTGATATAATCGGATGTATATGGCCAAACTGTTGAACCGTTAAAGACAGAAGGTTAAAATTTACACAGAACCAGATTGCTAAATCTACTACAACAGCAAGTATATAATTTGAATTTGGAAGTTAAAGAGTGACCCTATAGTTGCTGTACTTTGATGTATATTGCCAAACTATTGAACAGTTAAACTAGTAAAAAGTTTTGAGATATAAGGGTGTCCCAATAGTTAAAGTAATCTAATTTATATGGCTATACACTTGAGCTGTTATAGGCAGACAGATGAAATCTGTTTTGAAGTCGGTTTTTTTCGAAAGAATTATAGCATTATGCACTAGAACGTGTGTGCAGTATCATTGTTTGGTTATGACATCCTTACTAGTGCCATTACATATGAAGCAAAACTCTTAAAGTGGAGGATTGTTTTGTTTTTGGTCCAACCGTTTCTGGGTATATCATGTGTAGTATGACTACAGCCTCATGCTTTAACTAACAGCAATATCCGTTACAAAGCCAGTTTACCGTTAATCGTTTGATCCAATCATTTGATGGAAACTACACAGTAATTGAGATATCGCTGCATTGCAATAACGCTCTGTTACAAGAAGAAAGGATACAGTACTTAAATGAATGCTTTTAAATTAGTACTCACGTTAACGCACATTTAGCACTATAGTGTTGGGCTGTAAATTAATCGCTTAACAGAATAATTATAACCAATCAATAAACCCACGTCCATATGACTGTTTGTTTAGAAATTGCCATCGAGCCAAATTTAAGACAAATATCAGTTAATAACGATAACATTTAGGAGTTCTGCTTAATTAGATTTGGTTGCTGTGGAATATCCCACTAGTAACATTCTATGGCTTTTCTCTCTCCAGTATCAAAGCCATACGATAGCAATAGACTTTGTGTCTTCAATACGATTTAACAAGTCATTACTATATCAAAACTAATCCGGAAAAGCATTCAGATAAAATAAAAATTTTAAATAAAACAAGTAAGAGTACTATATTGCTATGACATATTTTATATACCTTTCACCACACACATATGGATAACCACATGTACAAAAAAATCGGCATAAAAAATTCTTTGCAACCATTTTAAGTACTGCTTAGGGTTGTTGTCCCAACTAATTGTGGTGAAAAAATAATACATACGTTATTAATTTATTAAGTTTCAATAATATACAATACATCAAGAATTATTAGGTAAAATCATGGCGAAATAATACTAGGTGGTCGTAATGGCGAATTCATTAATTTTCACCGCAAACGTTAAATGTTAAACACCATATAAAAAAAAATTATACATTTTTTTATGTATGGAGTTTAACATTTATCGTTTACGGTGAAAGTAATGAATTCGCTATCGAGACAATTAAACGATTTGGCTTTCAGAAACAACGAGCTGAAAAATTTTTTAATTTGAAAACTGTTGTAAATTAAACAAAAGATTACGATTCGTTTGCAATAGTATCTCATGATGCCACTTAGCTCATACGAATAACGGATAACGTAATTATTTTCATACGATAGTCGATACCACCCCTTACTTTAGTGGAAAGAAAATTTATGCCAGTAACGTTTAAATATCTTCTTTGCAGCAATTGCAGTCGTATTTTAAGAATTACTCGTCAAATACTGTGTTTAATCGTCTCTGGTTTAATTGTGTATATAAGTGAATATCTTAACGGGTTAGGATAGCCAGATCTTTGTGGCTAATTAACAGAACCACTACGATTGAATGCTGTATGATATGTGACACCGGTCTGTTATAACCAGATAATAAGATAACATAATAACATCAATGCCAGTATATTGAGATACAAAATAGCTAATAATCATGGGTCCATACCATTCAACATTGACTGCGCATGATATTGTCCATCGTCATTTTCTAAGGCATATTGAAAGACAAAAAAAAAACACTACTAACCATAGAGAAACCGCCAGCTATCAGGCTGAATAGTTTTGCCAATGTTTGAACTTTTTCATTAAAACTACAAAATTGTGTTGTACATCCAACTTTAGGCAGTTTTTGCAAAATTAGTTATTTTAATTAATAAATAATTATAGGATATAAATTAATTATAATATATGAAACATGGCAATAAAGAATAAAAGAATAAAGAATTGAAAGTCCGCAAAAATGGCTGCATTATACCACATATGATACAATTTACAACAACAGGTTTTAACGAAACAATTATTATTATTTTTTTTTTTTATAAAATATCTTTATTTGCAATCTGTCTAACAAACAAAACAATAAGCAAATTTCTTAATTTAATAGCAAATGACATGTGATGCAAAGTTCCAATAAACTTCTAAAAAAAAAATATAGTTTTATATAAAATACTTACAATACAAAGAATTTCTAACTACTTATGCGTATAATTCATTTATAGCAAATATAGTTTGTGGTTTAGCTTCTAAATGGTAAGTCTAATATATGGGTTCGTTTTAATCTTCTTATTTCATTGCTGTCATCGAGGAGAGAAATTGCTAAGGGATTGGAGTGATCACTCAGTCTTTGTAAATACCTTTCACTAAAGTTGCAAATTTCTTGGGAAATTGATGGAATGTCAAGATCAAGAAGTATATGTTTATTTGTTACAAACCATGGTGCATTTGTGATTAACCTTAGAGTTTTTGATTCGTATCTTTCTAATATATTTATATTTGATTTGCTTGTAGTACCCCACAGTTTTATCCCATACGTCCAAACAGGTCTTAGAATTGCTTTATATGTTCTAATTTTGTTGTTTAAGTTGAGCTGGGATTTTGGTCCCAAGAGCCAATAAAGTCTCTTATTTTTTATATTAAGTTGAGTTTGTTTAGCTTTAATGTGTGGTTTCCAGGTAAGGCGTCTATCAATTGTCATACCAAGGTATTTAACGACTTCACGTTGTGGGATAATCTGTTGATTAATACTAACATCAGGCAAGTTTCCCCTACGTAATGTGAATGTAGCATGATTTGACTTTTCGGAATTTACTTTTATATTCCATTTTAGGAACCATTTTTCAAGTAAGTTGAGTACATTTTGAACGAGAAGAGAGGCTTCCGCTTTACAAGGACTTGCTGCAATAATAGTAGTATCATCTGCGTAGGTGGCTACTGTAACATCTGGAGTTGTCGGCATATCAGCTGTAAATATTGTGTATAAAATTGGGCCGAGTACGCTACCCTGTGGAATACCGGCATTAATTGGAAATATATTCGACCTCTCGTCTTTAATTTTTACATAAAACGATCTATTCGCTAAATAGCTTTGAAAAAATAGGAAATATGGCGCTGGCAATATTTTCTTAATTTTGTAGAGTAGACCTTGATGCCACACCCTATCAAAGGCCTGTTGCACGTCAAGAAAAACAGCTGAGCAGTACTGTTTTTTCTCAAGTGAGTTAGATATAATATTAACAATCCGGTGACACTGCTCTGGGGTTCCATGTTTGTGTCTAAAGCCGAACTGGTGTTCTGGAATTATATTTCCTTTTTCTAGCACCGGTTGCAGTCTTTTTAGAAATATTTTTTCAAATACTTTGGAAAATGTTGCCAGTAAACTTATTGGTCTGTACGAAGTCATAATATTATTTGGTTTGTTTGGCTTTGGAATCATTATGATCTCGGCACACTTCCATTGGGACGGAAAGTGATTAAGCCTAAGTATTGAATTGAAGATTAGAGCTAGAAAAATAATGCATTTCCAACTTAGATTTTTGGCTACGTATCCATTGACCAAGTCATACCCTGGAGATTTCTTTTTGTTTAAGCTTTTTATTTCTTTTTGTACTTCATTAGGCGAAACGTGTCGTATTGGCAAGTCCATTTGGCATGGCGAGACCAAAAAGTTTTGTATTTCATCCTGATCAGCAAGGGTATTCATGTGGAATGGTTGAAATATTTCCTCTAAATGATTAGCGAAAGCTTCCGATATGTCTTTATCTGATCGACACCAAGATCCACTCGAATTTTTTACAAGAATATTGCGCTTAGTTGGTCTTTTAATGTACTTAGTTGCTTTCCACAAAAGATGATCATCATATTTGGAGTTATTAATTTCGTTAATGAACTCTGCTGTCGATTTATTTTTTTGGTCATCAAGAATTTTTTTTAGACGCCTGCAAGCATTATTAAATAATCTTTTATTAGTTGGATTTCTGCTTTGTTGCCATACTCTTCTCAGCCTTCTTTTTTCCCGGATAAGTTCTCTGATTTTTGTCGGTATTTTAAATTGGTTTATCTGAACTTTATTATTAATAGGTGTTGAGTAGTAGACCGCTTCATGAATGAGTTGGGTAAAGTTCTCTACCGCTTCATCAACTTCATCACCGTTTTCTAAAATTACATTTAAATTTAACTTTTGATCGAGGATGTGTTGAAATAATTTAATATTTGATTGCGAAGTTAGTATACTTTGACTTTGTGTTTTATAGTTGCAAGTAATTTTGTAATTTATTAACAGTGACGAGTGGTCAGAATCTAGTTCATTGCAATCATGCATTTCTAAAAGCTGATTTGAAATGCCAGAATAAACAGCAAAATCTAAAACGTCAGGAATTTTACGGGGATCAGATGGCCAGTAGGTTGGTGTTCCGGTAGATGGAATTGAGTATTTATTGTTTGTAATACACTTGTAAAGTTGGTTACCTTTTGGGTTTGTTAATCTCGAGCCCCACCATGGATGCTTCGCATTAAAGTCACCACCAACAACAAATTTATGGCCTAGCGATTTAAAAAATTCTTCATACTGTAAAGCCGTGACACTATGGCGAGGAGGGAAGTATATAGCAGATAGCAAACAGTCCCCTTCATTGCTTTTAACCTTAATATTTGTGGCCTGTAGATATGGTTTTTGAACTGGGGGGCATATTTCATACTTAATTGTATTTTTAACTAAGATACATGAACCACCACGAGCTCTGTTACTTGGATGGTTAGTATTTATGGAATCAAATCCTCTTATATTAAAGTATGACCTACTCGTAAAATGGGTCTCCGATACTAGAAGTATGTCGATGAAATGTTGATGTAAGAACAACTCTATTTCTCTTTTGTGATTGGAGAGGCCGTTGGCATTCCATATTGCTAACCGTAGATTTAATTGCATAGTTTGGATATGAGAATATTCATCATATTTACAAGATTTGCTAAAATTGTTTCAATTCTTTGGAGGGTTGTTGCATTTATATCTAGCGAACTTTGTTGATTTTTTGTATTTTTTAAAGCATCAGCATAAGAAAATTGATTTGTATTAATGTTATTATCGTTTTTATTGCTAATGTTGCTATTATGTAAATTACGAGTAGTTATATTTGGAAAATTTGAATTATTTATATTTGGTTGCATATTATTAGTTGTTGTTTGTCTTCTGATAAGATTCTTTCTTTGTAATATTTGCTTGTATACAATACAGCCTTTATAACTTGCAGTATGGTTTTGCAAACAGTTGGAACATTTGTAATGGTTTCTGCAATAGGATTTAGTATGTCCAAATTGTTGACATCTAAAACATTGCACAATATCATCCGATTTAAACGGAGCTTCAATCCTAACAACTGCATTATATAAAAATTTGACTTTATATATTTCCATGTTATTCTTATCCGGCTCTAAATCAACGAAAAACATTGACAGAGGGTCTTTTGAGATTTTACTTTTTACATTCGTAATATTCCTAACTTTATGACCTTTATTTTCAATTTCATCTTTTAGTACACAAGTTGGTGTGGTAAAATGTAAATTTTTAACTACGACTCTGTAAGCTTTTTTTTGCTTTAACTGATAGGTATAAAAGTTTATGTCTTTATCGTCTAAGTATTTGACCAATTTTCTGTATACCTCAGTGGATTTTGTCATTACTCGTATGTGACCATCTTTCATTGATTTATAGGAGAACCCATCTGCAGTGATAGCTTTTGTAAATTTATGAACCATACTTTTAATATCCGAAACATTAGGAATGATAATAGGTGGGGGTTTTAGATTTGAACTAGATTCATTATTTTCATCACTCATATTTTGATCACAGGGATCTTGGTTACAGTCTTGATCATCATCATTGATTTCTTGAAGTTCAATAAAAGAGTTTTTGCTAGTTGAGGGAATATCATCAGTAGCATGTCGTTTATGTCTATGCATTTTTGGAGATTCAGTTTGACGTCGTTTTGTTGGCACAACAACTTGCCACTATCATCGTCACCGTATGTGAAGGTTCTAGAAGTAAATAATAATGCTCACTAATGTGTCTGAGATAAAAGTGGCAACGCAGCATTTTCAACTACGCAATAGATGGCGGTAGAAATTCACGAACATTCAAGAACGCCTAAAAATAGGGTATATAAAAACAACGCCAATACGTGCTGATTCATTCGTATTGTGAGCGTCATCTAGTTAAGATCTTGTGGTACAACAATTAAAGTTGCCAGCGTGTGTTATTAATCGCGAATAGTTAAATCGTCAAATAATTGATTAAATAAAGTGTAATTTAATTAAAACTCTAAAAGTTGTGTGTTTATTTATTTTGCAAATAAAGAACTCATAAATTAAACGTTTATAATTTAAATAAACGTAACAACTGGTGTCAGAAGTGGGATTGCAAAATAATAAATAAATAGTTAAAATGAAATTTGACGAGCTAAAAGTTGAGCAGCTAAAAATGGAGCTGAGTAAGTTAGATCTGCCGACAGCAGGCAATAAAGCGGAATTGCAAAAGCGGTTAATAGATGAATTCAAGCAGCGAGGTATTGATATTGGGACATACGAATTTGGAGAAAAAGAGTAAAAAGAAACGATTGAAGTATGTACCCCAGCAACAAACAGCGTCATAGACTTGAATTCAATGTTTGCCGCCATAATGATGAAAATAGAAGAAAACAACCAGAAGCAGGAAAACCACAACCAGAAGCAGGAAAACCAGATGAAGAAATTAGAGGAAAAAAACCAGAAGCTTCAAGAAACATTTCAAGAAAACTTTAAAGCAATGCAGGAAAGCTCTAGCGTCAACGGAGAAAGGCTTTTAGCGAAGGTAAATGAGAAATTTGAAGAAATATCAGAAGTCTTCAACAAACGGGTGAACATCGTAGAACAAAAATTATGCGGCCTAAACAGAAAAGTAGACGAAGAGTTACATAAATTAAAAGTGCAAATGGGCGAACTTCAAATTCGAGAGGGACCGGTGAAAGTTATCTCTGAGCATGGCAGCAAGATTAACACCCCGAGCTTTGACGGCAGCGCACCTTTTAATGTTTTTAAGTTCCAGTTCGAAACAGTGGCCAGCAAAAATAGATGGGACAATGAAGAAAAAGCTATTGAGCTAATTCTGGCCTTAAAGGGAGCAGCAGCACAGATTCTCGAAAGCTTACCAGCTGGTTGCAGAAATAATTATGAGGACATAATGGTAGCCTTACAACGTAAGTACGGTAGCGAGCATAAAAGAGAACTCTACAGAATGGAGTTACGAGGCAGGGTGCAGAAGGCAAATGAGACGCTGCAAGACTTCGCCATGGAAATTGAACGTTTGGTGCAGCTGACTTACCCAGGCGAAGATCACCCTTTTCTGGATCAGTTTAAGATTGAAGCATTTGTGAATGGCATACGGGATCCAGATATTAAATATGCTGTTTGTGCTATGCAAAAATCATCTTTTGCAGAAACCATCTCGTATGCGCTAGCCCAGGAGACCGCAAAAGTCATCTCGAAGCCACAGGTGTACAAGGTGCGATGTCTTGATACTGAAACCTATAACAGAGACAATAGAAGCGAGATAAAAGAGTTAGTCAAACAAATAATAGAGGAGGAAAAATGTAATTCTCGCGCTAAGTGCTTTAAATGCGGTAAGGCTGGCCATTTTCAGCGCAACTGTAGATCCGCAAAGAGAAGATCAAGATCTGCTTCGCCAGCAAGGGACATCAAGCGGGCCAACAACACCAAATCTCATGAGTCACCGTTAAACTAAATCGAGCTAGCACTAAGGGGCAAGTGCTGGCTCCCACAACCGATGGCCCCACAATCTCCATTTCCATTGTACAACAGAAAAATAGCAACCTAACTGTTTGCGGTCTTATAAACGGAAGTAAGCAAGTCCTCACCATAGACACAGGAGCATCTCAGTCAATTATAAGACCCGATTTAGTAAAAGGGGCAGTGGAACCGTTAAATAATGTTCGACTGCGCACTGCTACTGGCGACTTAGCCACTGTCTATGGAAGAGCCAGGGTAAGAATGACTATTGCAAACATCAGCGCTGACCATGTATTTGTTGTTGCCGATATAGTGGATGAAATTATCATTGGTGCAGACTTTATGATAGCCCACGGTATTAGTCTGCACATGGGCGAGCAAATAATGATCTGGCGCAATGTGGAGATACCCCTGGATGTTGGATATGATAGCAGGACCACAGCGAGGAAGCTACTTGCCGTTGAACGTCAGAAATTACCACCTCAGGCGGAAACTATAGTTTGGGCACGTGTGGAGGCAGATTGTGAGGATAACCGGTTGTGGGTGGTGGAACCAAAAGAACTAAAAGACGATATCATAACAGCAAAAGCCCTCGTGAAAATCTGCGACGATGGCAGAGTTCCTGTGAGAGTACTTAATCTGTCCAATAGCGAAAAAACAATTAACAGGAATTTTGAGATGGGTCGATGTGAGCCAGCAGAAGCCATAATTAATTGTGCAGCAAATACAGTATGTCCTAAAATAACAGCCACAGAAAGAAATTCATTAGAAGAACAGGTGCAAAAATGGGTGGCAGGACTAACACCTCCTGACAGAAACAAAGCAAAGCAGTTGCTGAGAAAACATGCCTCCGTCTTCGCCCTAAATAATAAAAGACAAGGTAGAACGGCAGTTGTTAAACATGAAATTAATACTGGCGAAGCGAGGCCTATAAAACAAGCACCCAGAAGTGTTCCCCTAGCAAAACAAAATGAGGTCAAAGAACTTGTCAGCGAAATGGAAAGGAACGGAGTCATTGAGCCATCCTCGAGTCCGTGGAGTTCACCAGTAGTTTTAGTAAAGAAGAAGGACGGCAGTACCAGGTTTTGTGTTGACTACAGGAAGCTCAATGACGTCACCAAGAAAGACAGTTATCCGTTGCCTAGAAAAGACGATACCTTAGACACGTTGGCTGGAACGGAATGGTTCTCTACCTTGGACTTGCAGAGCGGCTATTGGCAAGTAGAGATAGCTGATAAGGACAAGGAGAAAACTGCCTTTAGCGCAAGTGGTGGTTTATGGCAGTTCAAGGTGATGCCATTCGGGCTCTGCAACGCTCCAGCTACTTTTGAGCGTTTAATGGAACGTGTGCTAAAGGGTCTAAATTGGAAGACGTGCTTAGTGTATTTGGATGACATAATCGTGATGGGGAAGACTTTTGATGAACACCTCAAAAACCTGGATGAAGTTTTTAAGCGTATAACTGCTGCAGGATTAAAATTAAGTGTTAAGAAATGTGCTTTGTTTCAAAAGGAGGTCAAATACCTAGGGCATCGTGTAACGGCAGAGGGTGTGTCAACTGATGAAGACAAAGTATTGGCAGTAAAGACCTGGCCTCGCCCACAAAATCATCATGAGCTGCGTAGTTTCCTGGGGCTTTGCACATACTACAGGAGGTTTGTGCCAAACTTTGCTCAAGTGGCTGCTAGCTTGCACGAGTTGACCAGGAAGTCGCAACCATACCACTGGAGTGAAGCAGCGGAAAAAGCGTTCCGGGAGCTCAAGAAACTTTTGTGTACGGCACCAGTCCTTGCCTATCCAATAGTTGGACAGAAATTGATATTGGACACGGACGCAAGCGGCTATGGAATAGGTGGAGTGCTTTCTCAGGAAATAAATGGAATAGAAAAGGTCTTTGGCTATTATAGCAGGGTGCTCTCTAAGCCCGAAAGAAATTACTGCGTTACACGAAGGGAGCTTTTAGCAGTGCTGGAGTGTGTTAAACATTACCACAAATACTTATATGGTCAACACTTCATCTTAAGGACAGACCATTCTGCATTACGTTGGTTGATGCAATTTAAGAATCCTGAGGGCCAGCTTGCACGCTGGGTTGAACGTCTGCAGAGCTATGACTTTAGTATTGTGCATAGAAAAGGAGGAAAGCACAATAATGCTGATGCCCTGTCAAGACGGCCATGCAATGTAGAGTGCAAGCACTGCACAAAAGTAGAGAAAAAGGAGTGCGTCATTGATGTGCGGCTTACCCAAAATGGGTCAAGGGAAGATTGGTCGAAGGCCCAGAATGACGACCCAATTTTGGCAAAAATTATATTGGCTAAGCAAAACAACAGGAGACCGAATCATAATGAAATATCGGCAGAGAGCCAACTAGCCAAGTCGTACTGGGCCCAGTGGAATAGCCTGAAAGTAGAAGATAGCTGCTTATATCGATCCTGGGAAAGTACAGATGGCAAAACTACGACGGACTTAATTGTCGTGCCAACTTCCAAAAGGAATGAGATACTAAAGCAGTTCCATAACGGTCCCAGCGGTAGTCATATGGGTATAACAAAAACTCTGGAAAAGATAAAGCATAGATTTTACTGGGTAGGTTGCCAATAGTACGTAGCCGATTGGATAGCTAATTGCGAAGAGTGCATAAAGGCCAAGGGTCCTGTAAGAAAAAGTCGTGGTAAACTTCAACAGTACAACGCAGGTGCACGCTTTGAGCGTATAGCTATTGATATCACAGATCCATTCCCTGTCAGTGATGCTGGAAACCGATATGTACTAGTGGTAATGGATTATTTTCGCAAATGGCCTGAAGTTTATGCCATTCCAAACCAAGAATCTAAAACAGTGGTAGACGTCCTTGTGAACAATTGGGTGTGCCGATACGGTGTTCCACTAGAACTACATTCAGACCAGGGACGAAATTTTGAATCAGCTATATTCAAAGAGATGTGTGACGTTTACGGTATTAAAAAGACGAGAACTACACCGCTGCATCCACAGTCTGATGGAATGGTGGAAAGATTCAATCGTACCCTAGAAGAATATCTCAGAAAAGTGCTCAGTTCACACCAAAAGGATTGGGATGAGCATATACCCAAATTTCTACTGGCGTACCGGTCAGCTGTACACGATTCAACCTCACGTAGTCCAGCAAATATCTTGTTTGGGACAGAACTAAAACTGCCAGCAGATTTAGAATTTGGTGTTAAACCTGGAAAAGTGCATGAAGACAATGGAAACGTTCTCCAGGCACAAGAAGAACTGCATGAGCTTCATGAGTTTTTACGTAAGCGCATTAAAATGACCAGCGATAAGATGAAAGCCAGATATGATCAAGCAGCAAACACTGAGGGATTTACTGAAGGACAAATGGTTCTACTATTTAACCCGCAACGCAAGAAAGGATTATCTCCTAAACTGCAAACCCACTGGGAGGGACCGTACAAGGTGATAAAGAAATTGAATGACGTGGTTTACCGGATACAGAGATATCATAATCCGAGGTCTAAAATGAAAGTGGTTCACCTCGAGCGGCTGGCTAAATATGGCAGAGGTAATGTTGAGCCTATTCGGGACGAAAAGGCTTAAGTGGGCGGCAGTGTTACAAAGATGCTTTATTATAATCATAAAAAGATGTTAAAATAATGGACGCCAAGAAAGTGAAACGAAATGACCTATTGTGTTTGTTTTCAAAGCCAGAAGTTTCTATAAAACATCTTTATTGCAAAACAAAAACAACTAACACAAAGCGATGACTAAACAAACACAATACACAAACATACACACACCTGCATTGTATAACAACTAAATAAAAATACACAACATGTATTTTTAAATAATGATTGAAGGTTCTAGAAGTAAATAATAATGCTCACTAATGTGTCTGAGATAAAAGTGGCAACGCAGCATTTTCAACTACGCAATAGATGGCGGTAGAAATTCTCGAACATTCAAGAACGCCTAAAAATAGGGTATATAAAAGCAACGCCAATACGTGCTGATTCATTCGTATTGTGAGCGTCATCTAGTTAAGATCTTGTGGTACAACAATTAAAGTTGCCAGCGTGTGTTATTAATCGCGAATAGTTAAATCGTCAAATAATTGATTAAATAAAGTGTAATTTAATTAAAACTCTAAAAGTTGTGTTTTTATTTATTTTGCAAATAAAGAACTCATAAATTAAACGTTTATAATTTAAATAAACGTAACAGTATATATACTTCATAGAGTCGGAAATGAATATTGAAGAAATAACAAACGGAATGAAAAACTTAGTTATACCCCTTTTTCACTTTTTGTGGTGAAGGGTATAAAAATAATAGGAAAAACATTTTTTAAAGGTTTATTAAAAGTTTCTTAATTTTCTTTCATAGGGATTTACACACTAATTCTTAGAAGCTTTTGATATTGGGAACCAATGAAATTTTGCACTAATGATACAATAGTATTGAATCTATAAATTCATTATTACAATCAAACACTAAATATTATTCAAATGATTACACAAAGCCGAACACATCTGACACGAAAAGTGTAAGAAACCTTTGCTCTTTGCATAAAGTTTTTAAAATCTTCATCTAAAAAGCCTTTTAGTTTATAAGTTTTTTTTATTTAAAGAAAAAGAAGGACCGTTTTTTACTTTAATGTGATGATAAAGCATTTTTATGTCATCCCTTTTACGTCAATAACATCGATTATAAAAGAAATAGAAAATCTTTAACAAAAAAAAAATTAATTTTTGAACTTTTTCTAATCTGTGTTTTACTTTTTATATGTATTATATTCAATTTTGATTTGGGACAATTTTTAAAAAGGAACAACTGTAACAGCAAAAAGTTATCCTTCTGCCAAACATTTGTTTGCTAAATATGTCTGTCATTACATTTAGTTGATGATGTTAGGGGTCTCTTTTCGGGTTTCTATTAAGTTTTCTTTTTGTAGTTATAACATCTTAATAAAGTTAATAAATTTATAAAAGATTTTGTTGAAGGTCTGTGGGTTAAAAGAGTAAAGAAAATTGAAATTAAATTTTAATTTAATTCATTTGATTTGACTTGCTATTTCTAATAGTAGTTTGATACTACAGCAAGATTTTCAACCCCATTTTCTAATTAATAATTTACTCACTGAAAAAATATTCTTTTCTTCAAGATTGTTTGTGGTTTTAAACTTTTATGTCTGCACACATGTTTAATGACCATTAACTATGAAAACTACACCTGATGTTAACGAACCTTTTATATCTCAGTGTAACATTAAATTAAGACGTAAAAGCTGTTTAGTTTGTTAATTTATAACAATTACTTATTTAATCTTGAACATAATAAATTATGTCTTACAGAGTGGGTGGTTATTTTAAAAATAGGTTTGAAACTCCTGTACATTACATGAATTAAAATCGGCAAAGTGAAAAAATTAAATTATTTATTTGTTTAATTTAAATTATATATTGTGTACTAAAATAATATGTATGGCAGCATAAGGATATTCCGAGGCATTTGATAGAATATGGAAGTGTTAATTTGCGTTGAAAATTATTGCATTTGGCATCGCTAACAACTTCTTCACCAAATGATTTTATTTCCCGTTCATGTTGGCTGTAACATGCCTGTAGTCATCCACTACACTGTATAAAAACAACTAACGCTTTCTGAGCGCATAGCGATAATTCTAGAAGCAAGTTTTAACTTCATGTTCATATCTTCTATTTAAGAGCTAAAGACTATCTAAACTCACAACGCAAGATTATTGGTATCTGTCATTGGACGATGATGTTGCAATTTATTTGTATATCCGAATAACAACATACACAGATGGACAAAAGTTACCGTCATTTGTTATCAAGAAAATAATAACACATCCCATGTCTAGAAAATGATAGAAACGCAAAAAAGTAGTATATTTAACAAAAACGATTATTTATTTAAATTCTATTTAAGTTTAAAAATAAGGATAATTCAAAAGTTATTAATAAAAAAATGGCATATGATGATTGCTGTGTGCTTTTTTTGTTGGACAAAAGTCACCGTCATTTATTATAGTACTTTAATAATTTATTACCTAGAATTATTTTAGTATAAGGTGTGTTTGCCATTGTTTTTGAAGACAGCTTGCAAACGTTTCTGCATCGAATGGGCTAATTTTTTTGTAACATCAGGGCTTATTTTTTGCCATTCCTCTAGCAGTGCTTGCTTAAGCATACTTTTGGAGGTAATATGATGCTCCCGGAAGCGCTGATCCAAATGGTCCCATAAATGCTCAATTGGATTCAGGTCGGGTGACTGTGGTGGAGTTTTTAGGGTACGGGGAGTGTTGTACAAAACCCACAAGCGAACTATTTCTGCAGTGTGCTTGGGGTCATTGTCATGCTGAAAGTAATAGTCTGATTCAATGCCAAGCTTTTGAGCACTTTTCTTTAGATTTTCTTTAAGAATATTCAAATAAAATACTTTGTCCATTATTTCATCTATAAAGACGAGCTCTCCAACACCAGCCGCCGACATGCATCCCCATACCATGACTCCAGCACCACCGTGCTTCACAGTTGTTTGTATATGCTTCTCTGCTAATGCTTCGCCCTGTTTTCTCCACGTTAAAACACGTCCGTCCGATTTATATATACAAAATTTACTCTCATCAGAGAAGATAACGTTTTCCCAGAAATCTATTTCCTTGCTTAAATGCTCTTTTGCGAAGGAAAGACGTTTCGTTTGGTTGATCTTGCTGATCTGCGGTTTTCTTCTGCATACTCTGGCATTATAACCAACGGAATTCAGCGCTCTGCGAACAGTACGTGGGTGAACAACTGTACCAGTGCTTTCCTTTATTGTTGCAGCAATTTCTGTTGACGTGGTTTTGGGTTTTTTTTTTTAACTATTTTTATTATTTCACGTTTCTCGCGTACAGAAAGTGCCGGCGGTCGTCCACTCCTTGGCAGATATTTGCACCCTGGGTCATCTTTAAATCTTTTTATTATTCCAATAATAGTGGTTCGTGGACGATTAACTAATGAGCATATCTCCTGAATGGTCTTGCTTTGGTTGTACGCATTTAAAATAATTTTCCTTTCCTCAATTGTCGTTTCTTTCCTTTTTTGATTCATTTTTAAAAATCACGCGGCGTCAGTAAAATTTTAATTTAAGTACGGTTATAAAATGTATACAGATTAGTCTTAAAGCTACCATACTAAACGAACTCACTGATAAACGGAGCCAGATTGACTCAAATTTTTGTTAAATCATTTGAACAGGCAAGCTAAGCTGAAGTGACGGTGACTTTTGTCCACCAAAAAAAGGACACGGCAACCATTATATGCCATTTCTTAATAAATAAACATTGAATTTGCCTTATGTTTAAATTGAAATAGGATTTAAATAAATAATAGTTTTTGTGAAATATACTACTTTTTATTTATATATGATTTTCTGGACATGGGATGTGTTATAATTTTCTTGATAACAAATGACGGTAACTTTTGTCCATCTGTGTACGTCCCCGAACGGCCTCATCAATAACCGTATAGGAACTCTAGTCGCAATGGTTTACCGGTTTCTTTAATACATTTAATTTGGCACTGGTTAGGCTTTAAAAGTTGTAATATTTCAGCTTCACTCCTCTGCTGGCTTAGGTAAACAATGGCGCCTAAATCACCAAATGCAATAGCGGCAAGGAAGCTGTGCTTCCGAGACAGAAACTCATTAATATATTCATTAACCTTACCTTAATGAGAATACACGAAATTTGTCTAATTTTTTTTAATGAATTTTTGAGTTTTTATTTGAATTGAATTTTAACATTTTGAGCACTAGAGTATTGAGGAGTACTTCAAGGTTTTGTTCTTTCTGCTAAACTTTTGCTTACGTTTCTGTATGATTTTAAATGTGAAACTTTAAACTCTATCTACTTGCTTAGGTTCGCTTAGTATCAGACCAGGTCTTCTGGAGTTTGAATTCATAATTTTTCGTTTTTGTAACGGTGTGTACTTCACATGATATTCTTTCTTCTTACATCAGACCCAAGTCCGATTGAACTATTTAATTTACTTCAAAAAAAAACAAGAAATTTTCTCGTTATGAAACACTGAAAATAGTTTCAGAAATTAACAAAAATTAAGGCAAATAATATCCGTAAGGAGTGTTGTTCTTGCTTCTTAATTCGCCTTTGACGGACTTTTAAATGGAGGGAAACTCTTGATTACCTGACCGAGTAAGTAAGTACCCTTACTTCAACGAAATCTGCTTTTATTCATTTGCTCTCATTCATTCCCTATCCCTTTCTAGACGACAGTCACGTACACCCCATAAACGAGAGACAGAGAGAGAGAAATATGTACTTTGTGTTCAAGGTAGCTTCCCTGCTATGCAATACCCACCATATAAATCTACCGCGTAGACTTCATGCGCTGCCTTAACCTACTATCTGGGTACAAATGCATCTCATGCAAACTTCTGTACAACAAATATTTTTTTACATAAAGTCCCAGTTGGGATTTCAACTCAGGATCTTTTTTTTTTGTGTCAACTAATCAGATACATAACGCAGTCATTGAAGATACTCAACATTTCCTAGCTGAATTTTTTTTAGCTTCTCAAGCAAATAGTTGCTATTATGCTTCACTAAATCGTTTTTCTCGTACTCCAAACTGTGAAAAATTGAATAAAACCAAGCAAAACCGCAAAAACAATATTTTTGGTAGACGCAAAATTTTTATCGATAAAGCATCAGGAAGTGGGTTAGAATGGTTTTCTATATGATTTATATGGTTTGCTGGGTAATATTTTAGAATTTGGAATCAACACATATTACAGCTTTTTGTGTTCTACTTTTTAAACGACTTAAAAAAAAGGAAGGAAGTTATCAATTCGTCTGAATGTTGCTTTTTTATAATTGTGCCTCCATTTCTCAGTCATTTTTGAACCGATTTTGAAAAATTTTTTTGTTTAAAAGCTAATGCTTACAGATTGGTCCCGTTTTAAAATCAGTTTTTAATTTATAAAATTAAAGGGTGTCCCCACACAACGTACATATTGTTTACGTGTATTAGGAGCAGCAAAAGACACAGCTTTTAAATAAAAAAAAAACTGCTTATCGCTATAGGTCCCAATAGCAAAATTAATACAAAAATTAATTAGTCCCCATAGAGGACATAAACTAAGCGCTTGAAATTTTGATAGAATGTCGATTGCTGTGACAGTAACAAGTACAAATATTTAAAATTATATATTAATGGGTGGCCCAATGGTTCATTAATTTTATGAATATTTCAAATCTTTTGAACATTTTGAGATAGACGGTCAAAACCGAAACCAATATTTCTAGAGCTGCTTTAAAACACGGATACAATTTGGATTAGGAAATTAAAAGGTGTCTCAATTGTTAATGTAATTTAAAGTATTTGGCCAAACTTTTAAGCTGAAATTTACAGGGAACTTGTATTGTTATATCCGCTATAACAACAAGTATACAATTTAAATTTAGAACTTAAAAGGTCTCGTATAATTAATGTAATTTAAACTTATGGCCCTTTTTATTTTCTTTATATAAAATCACTTGAAAATAAGACAGAATGTCTACTACTTTGTCCGGTATAATAAGAAGTATAAATATTTCTAATCATAAAACTAATAGAGTTGTAATAATTCTTCTTCTTGATTTGCCTAACCGTAATCAGATGTTGGCGACCATAGAAAGTTTTTATTAAATTAAGTTTCGTTTAATTGTTATTTTTTAAACATAATCGCATTACTATGTTTCGTTTTTTTTTTATTCTAAGTATGACTATTTAACGGAATGCTAATTCTGATCAGTTCGGTGAATGCATCTCTGCGCCTTGCTAGATTAAGTAGAACACCAACACTTCTAATTCTGTTGTTATAATTTTCGGTAATAACCGTCGTCACTGGCTGTGTACTTTGGATGTTCGGCGAGCGCTTTCGATGTGATAACATCATTTTCAAGCCGCGTTTTTATTAAAACTGAAGAAATAGTGTTAAAAATAGATAGTCTTAAGAATAAAAGGTGGTGGGTTTAGGTAATTTTTGTCCGTTTAAATAGTATTATGCAGGTAGATTGCCTGATATCTGTCTTGTTTATTGGGGTAAATAGTTAATATTTGGGTCTTTTATTATGGGATAGGTAAGTGTGACCGTCTGTGGGTGTTTTTCGTTTGTAAGAGTGTTTTAGTAATTTTAGTGGTGTAAAAATCGTGTCAGAGGTTGTGTTTACCTGTTCGTTAATAATGTCTCTGTTAAACGTTCGTGTTTTGTAAATTTCCATGTTTTCAAGAATGTCTAGTCTTCGTCCTTTTTTACTTGGGTGTAATACTGTCATACACTCATCTATTTCCTTTGGTTCGTGTCCATGTGTGTTAAGGTGTTTTGCGAAATTGGAGTCTTCCCTTTTCCTTTTGTGTGATCGTATGTGTTCTGTAAACCTTGTTTTTAATGTTCGTCCAGTTTGTCCGATGTATGTATGGTTGCAAGTACAAGTAAGTCTGTATACTCCGCTGGTGCTAAATTTATCCGTTGTTTCTATTGATGTCTTGAGATTGTTACGTAGAGTGTTGTTCGTTTTTAATGTTGTGTGTAAACCTTCTTTTCGGAAAAGGTTGGTTAATCTATATATTTCTGGTCCTGTGTAAGTAAAGATGTGTCGTCGTGTTGTGTCGATTGTTTCCTTGTCTTCTTTCTTCTTGTTTTTGTTGTTGTATTGTCTGAATAGTTTGTCGATGGTTGTGTGGTTGTAACCGTTATTTTTAGCTATAGTGTAAATTGTATCGAGTTCTTTGTTGTATTTATCTGGAGCGAGTGGGACTATTTTAAGTCTGTGAATCATGTGTCTAAACGCTGCGAGTTTATGTTGAGTAGGATAGTTTGAGGAGCTGTGGATAATTGTGTCTGTCATGGTTAGTTTTCTATAAATGTCAAAGTTTAAGGTATCAATTCCTCGTATTATTGATATGTCAAGATAATGTAAAGTTCTGTTTTGCTCTTTTTCCATTGTGTATGTGATTTTGTTGTGTATTATGTTTAAGTCTATAAGAATTTGTTCGGCGTTGTCTCTTTCTAGGATGCATATAATGTCGTCTACGTATCTGTAGTAATGGGTTATTTTATGTTTCTCCATTAGTTTTTTGATGTGTAGTTGTTCTAAGTGTTGCATGAAAATCTCTGTGAAGATTGCGGATGTTGGGTTTCCCATGCCGAGTCCATCAGGTAGTTTATAGAAGTTATTGTTGAATCTAAAGTAGTTTTGTTTTAATATCGTCTTTGCAATATCCATTATTTCGTTGATATATTGATTGTCGTATATGTTGGAAAGTATGTTACGTAGGATAGTCAAAGTTTCGTGTGTGGGTATTGATGTATATAGATCCTTTATGTCGAAGGAAACGAGTCTCGTATTATCAGTGATTTTGATGTCCTTAATTTTGTTTATGAGGTCTTGTGTATTTCGTAACATGTATGTGTTTTGCAAATTTATTTTCTCTTTTAAGAATGTGGCAAGGTGTTTGGCCAAGTTATATGCAGGCGCAGGTTTGTAATTTACTACAGGTCTGATTGGAATATTTTCTTTATGAATTTTGGGTTGTGCTCTGAGTGTAGGGGGTCCTGGGTTCATGTTCATGAATATGTATAACTTTCCGTCAGCGTTTTAGTAGGCTTCGTATTTCCTTTTGGAATGAATCGGTTGGGTCATTCTTGAATTTTGTGCATTTTGCTTGCTGAATGAATTGTTGTGTTTTCTCTATATAGTCTTTCTTGTGCATTATTACAGTTGTGTTCCCCTTGTCTGCTTTAGTAAGTAATAGATTATTATTCCGAAGTTTTGCTTTTATCTGTCTAGTAGTTTTTTGTTCGTCAGGATTAGTTTTAGATGAAGTGTGTTCTCTTATTGTTTTTTCAAGTACATCGGCTACCTTGTGTCTCATGTGTTCTTGTCGGTCAGTTGGTAAGTGTGTAATAGTAGCTTCGGCGTCTACGATATGGGTTTCAATTGTTTTTTCTATTTTGTCAAAAGGTAGATTATGTTTTAGTCCCTTCTCTTTTAGTTTTGTTTCATTGTCGCTGAATTCTATGTTTGTCAGGTTTTTCACTCGTGGGTAAAATTCTGAGTTTGTACGTTTTTCAGTCTGTTTTGTGAGTTTTGTAAATTTTCTTTCCATCCGCTTGTATTTGTCAGTCATCTGATTTTGTATCCTTTCATGTAAGTTGTGTAAAAATGTGGGAAATAAATGGTAAAGATTATGTCTTGTTAATAAGTCTGTTACTTTTAAGTGAAGATGATAAGTTTCCTTATTGAGTTTGTCTTTTTTAATGTAAAGTGAGCGTATTTCAGTCTTTATCCATGTCAGTTGGGCTACACGCTTTGCGCGTTGGGAAGCGTACGTTTGGTTCGTAATGTTAATAGTTATGTATCGTGGAGTAATGTTGTTTTTAAGACATTGTTTGTTGAATCGTATGTTTGCTATTGTCTTGTGTAGTTGTAGTGTCTTGTTAGTGAGTCTAGTTAATAGTAACTTAGCTTGACTAGCTGTATCCGTGCGAAGCCATGATGCCTGTTTTCTACCCAATCTAGGTTTTCGTTCAATTTTTCCTTGATGTATTACTTGCATTTCGCATGATATGTCCTAGGTATCTGATTTTCCTGTTTTTATTTAATTTAAAAGTTCACGGTCTTTGTTTATAATTCCAAGAACTTTAGTAATTGTTATGTGATCAGTCCATGGTATTTTTAATATTCACGGTTTCTATTGAATAATTTTAATGTCCAGATTTCAATTGCATATAACAAAATAGGATATACATAACACTTAATGAATCGAAGTTTTAGATTCAGGTCACACTTTCGGTTTGCAAGAACCTTCTTGTATTTAAAAAATTATGTTCTTGCGTTTTCGACACGACGTCTTACTTCCACTAAAGGATCCCACCTAGCATTGAGCCATCAACCAAGTTATTTAAACTGGTTGACTCTTTCGATTGGTTGGTTTTGACACTTAAGAATTAAGTTTTGGTATTAATTCTTCCTGCTTATTATTATATATTTTGTTTTTCTTACATTAATTTTTAATCCGTAAGAACTACTGCAGGAAGTTAAAGCATCAATAGAATTTTCTCTTGTCACAAAATTATCAATCTTCACTTTAGCAGTTTGCCAATAAAGATTTTGAATGCACCTTACTTCTATGGAATTTTTGTTTATGGACCGTAGAATATCAATTAGTTTATTGTGCTGTACAGTATAAAATGCTTTCTTATAATCAATGAAACATAAAAATATGTTCTTATGAACGTCTTTATAATTTTGTACCAGCATATTAACACAAAATAAAGCTTCACGAGTAGTACTCATGGCTTTTTTAAAACCGAATTAATATTCGTTCATTGATAGTTCGCATTTCTTGTTAATGCGATTATGGATTATTTTTAAAACAATTTCAAAGTATGACAGATTAGACTAATGAGTCGATATTCATCATATTTTTTTGCTTTGTTTATTTAATGTAAAGCAATAAACAATCAACAATAGTTGATGTAAATTAAAGTATATACCGAAACTGTTGAAAATTTTTAGATAAAAAGTTAAAATTTACAATAACAACAAGTATAAAATTTGGATTTTGAAATAAAAGGATGTCCCAATAGTTTATGATTTTGGTTGTAATTTTTGTATGTGGCCAAGCTTTTGAACCATTATACACAGAAGGCTTCAATCTGTTTAATTTACTTTATAGTAAATTCGTTATTTCCTATTTATTTCTGAATTATGGTTCTAATGATTTTTGATGTTTTAGTTGATAAGTGAAACAAAATTAAAAAGATTAAAATTATATGACAAAAATTGTAGTTTAGTATGCTTTGGTATGCTTAAGTATACTTCAATGTATTTAAATATGTTTTAGTATAATTAGTATACTTTAGTATAATTTAAAATGCATAAGTATACTTTAATTTAATATTGCTTTTAAATACAAAATTAAACAATTTACATCGAAGTATGAAGCCAATATTACTCAACACGCTTCGAAGTTATTGTAACAAACACACAAAAAAATTGCCTTATTTATAGTGTAAGTATGACTACGTATGCTACTTAGTAAAGGGTCTGTCAAATAACTTTTTTTTTAATTTTTTTTTTTTTGACAACGCAGTTGACGTTAACTCCTGAACCAATTGGACTTTGTATGGCGTCATACCAAGGTCTTTATGCAAAATTCAATGATGTCTCCGCAATGTTCAATTTTTGCGAACGACGGTGAATTGATGTTGATGGCGCTTCACGCACATTTTCTGTCACAGCAAAAATATACTCGGGTGTACGCACTATTTTTGTTTTTTAACACTCCGGTTTACCGATGAGGCTGCCAGTTTCTTTCACTTTTAGCAAAAGATAACGAACATACAGAGCTGACGGTGCTTCTCTTCTTTCAAAATCCGTACGCAATTTTCGCACACATTTTCAAAGTAACGTCTCAAAATTTCCCAGCGTTGTTCAAGCGTATACACAAGCATATTCGTGCAGCGGAAGGATAAAAGTAATTATCTGTCAAATCAGCGGCTAAGTTTTACCATTCATGAAATAAGTACTAGTTGAAAATAAATAACGTTAGATGGCGGACCCTGTATAAAATGTATAAGAAGTTCAATATTTTAACATTAAAAAGCATCAGCGCGTCACTCAAAATGAATTAAACGTTTTAGTATAGAATCCCTAACATGTAAAACCGCCTTTGAGAATTGTTTACTTAAGTGCCATTTACTTGCACAAGATACTTACAACATTTTACAATGTTGTCTTGAATGTTGAATTTTTTAGGATGCATGACTGCATCTGCACACTAGATAATACAATAAAAATTATATATAAAGCTAATTGAGTGAATGACTGAGTGGGCTTTTAATTAACTCAGCTCATTCAAGGTTTATTGATTTTATCAATTGGGTGTTTATTTTTTTGTAAATGAATAAAAAAATGAAATTTAGGTGGATGGATAATAAAGAGTAAAACTTGAAAAAAATTTTAACAATATTGATTGAACTTTTAGTAATGAATATTAACGGTTCTTATTCATAAAACAATTATTTAATTTCTAGTTTAAGAAAATGAAAATATTTATTTTATTCTTTAACTGCCATAGCCAACGTTTGGTATTAAACTTAATTTATAACAGAAAAGAATAGAGTTAAGTTAATCAGCATTTACAAGCAGCTAAATTTATATGTAGTTTTTTCGTTCATATAATAAAAGCAATCATAATGACCATGATTTAACTATGCAGTAATAAAATTTATGATGCTGATGTTAAAATTTTAAATAATGATGTTGTATATTGTGTTTTAGTTTTTTAATTTATTTTATCAACACCAGCTACTATCAAGTTCCCTAAAGCAGAGTTTTTCATTTCGCAAATGACAGCAGGAAATATAATGAAAAACTAAATAAATGATTTTTGAGCTGTATGGAGCAGCATTCGTTGAAATAGAGATCTTTTTTCCTCATTATTTTATACATGACTTTTATTTAAACTGAAAATTTTAACTTTGATATTTTAGATTAATGTTTTCAATTTATTTATTAATATTTTTGCTTAGCGAAAAGTTTTGTTTGAACATTTATTTTAAGTTTTTTATGTCGTTTAACATTGATAATATACAGATAGTTATATTACGAACAAGGCCGGCATTTAATAGCGATATAACGTAAGTAAATGTTTTTCGAACAAGAAATAGTTTTTAACATAAATAACTGACAATCACTTTTATTATATATTGGTATCATAGTGTTACAAAAATTTACTAAAATCATTAATTTATCTTAAAAAATAAAAAATATTATAATTAACATTTTTAAAAGATTAGCTTTTCTCAATGCGCTTCGCTATAACAATAGATATAATCATACTACATAACGGCAAAAAATTATATATTACCTAAAAATGTACTTGCCACATAATGCCCTACGTTTTTAAGTTAAAGGAGAATACCTTAAAATGTAATCAATTCTCAGTAATTGATTATAAAAGTCGAATGCCTTGTTAAAATCATCAGATTGGTAATCTAGTTGGAAAGTCCTTCCGCGAAATATGCTTAATTCTACACTCGATTACCATTTCTAAATTTTTTGCTGGGATGCGCTCCTGCAATCCCGACAGATTTTTTAATAATTGTTCACAACACAAAAAATTTTAAACTTTGCTTATAAGTTCTCGAGATATATGATAATAATTTTTCACTTTGTATGGGAGGGACAACGCCTATAACTCAATACAGTCTGTTAATCGCTAGAGTATAAAAACTAATAACTGAGTTACTTGAGCATTTTTAAAAAAATTTGCTTCGGCTATGCCGAACTTTATATAACCTTCACCATCTATTTAAATCTAGTGAAGTGACAGAGAATTAAAAAAAAATGTTGGTACAGCATATATATATAATTTTACATAAAAATGACATCCGCTCTTAATGTGTTAAGCATTTTTAAACAAGTTTTAATATTTCCTCAAAAATCTCTTCAAAACCTTTAAAATGATACCCATATTAACATTTAAAAAAAATTTTAAAATTTCAGAGCCCCGTAACTGGGAAAATATGTGCGAGCGACAATCTTATCACTTGATGTTTTTTTTATTTTTTATTCTCTATCGCCCCATACATATATTTTTTTTATTTGGAGTTACTTTATTGTTTCAAATGGCATAAAAAAAACTAGACATAGGCGTGGTGTTTTGCCAACTGCCTCGAAGGACATGGACCGATCATGACATATTTATTATAATTATTCAGCTTTAACACGGACGGACAAACGGACATCTCTCAATCGACTACGCTAAGCATAAGAACACAAAATGAATATTTACTTTATGGGGTCGGAAATTGATATTGACAAACTTAGTGATACCCTTTTTTCACTTTATGTGGTGAGAGGTATAAAAATAGTTGTCCAAATAGATGATGTTATCGACCTATATGGGTCTATCTTTTGAACCGTCAGAGACATACGCTTGTAAAGTAGACAGAACGTCGATTGCTATGGCCGTTATAGTTACAAGTATTAATATTCAAAATAATAAATTAAAGAGTGCCCCAATAGTTAATTTAATTTGATGTATATTGTCATACATACAGTTACAAACAGATAAAAACGCTTGAAATTCACAACGAACCTATATTGCTAACTCTGGTATAACAACATATTAAAAAAAAGTAAAATTTGGATTTGGTAATAAAAGGATGTCCCAATAGTTGATATATGTGGTTAAACTTTTGAACAGTTCCAGACAGACAGCTGAAATTTACAAGGGATATGTATTGCTAAGTCCGCTAACACAACAAGTTCGTAATAAGAATTTAGAAATCAAAGGGTGTACCCAAAATTAATGTAATTTGACCTATATGACCGTATCTTTTGAACAGTTACATACAAACATTTGAAAATTAGACAGAAAATTAGAGTGTCCACTGATTTGCTTAGTATAAGAAGTACTATAAATATTTTAAATTGTAAATTAAAGGGTGTTACAATAGTTAATGTAATACGATATATATAGCCAACAACAGCTGTTATAGAGAGAAGGTGGAAATTTACAAAGAACCTGAAGCTGTCTACCACAACAGCATTATTTGGAAATTGAAAGGTGCCCCTATAGTTACTTTCACTATTTGTATATTCTAAAAACTGTTGAAGAGTTGTAGACAGCCCAGCAAAAAATTAGACATTACCTTAAAAAGTACTTGCCATAATCTTCTAATTTTTTAGAGTTGTTTTAATTTTTCCGCCATGGTATATCCCAGCAAATAATTAGACATAACCTTAAAAAGTACTTGCCATATAATGACTTACTTTTGTGATTGCCATATTTTGTAACTCGCTTACAAAACACATTACATTAGTTTCCAAAAAAGGAAGTAGTAATGGAACTAGTTCTTTATGTTAAAAGAGACTACAGTACTAATTGTACTTATTACTTCCTACAACAATTAATGTAATCGATTCTTAAGAATTGATTATAAAAGTCTCGTCCCTTGTTAAAATCATTAAGTTGGCAATCTAGTTGGGAAGTACTTCTGTCAAAAATGCTTAATTCCACACTCGATTACCTTTTAAAAAATTTTTTGCTGGGAGACGGTTGAATTTAACAAGGATCTGTAGTGGGAAGTCTGCTATAACAAGTATAATTTTTGGAGATGGGGTCCCATTAGTTAACGTAATTTGATGTATGTGGATATATTTTTGAATCACATTAAATCTGTTCTGAGATTGGGTTTTTCGCAAGAATTATTTTAGCATAAGAAAGTATTCTGGGCATTAAAAAAACGTTTAAATGTATCGATTGTTATAATACAGATGGTATTTCTGAAATTTATAAAGTGATTATTGGTCTTATTTTATTGACTAGTAGCTATTTTTTTTACTCTTAATTTTATTACAGTCTCAATTTCACAAAACCTAAATTTTTAAATTTCTGATAAGCTGTCTAAATATAAAATTTTTAACACATCTTTCCTAGCTCTCAACATACATTTGGATGTGAATTAATTACATATTTTATGACCTACTAAATCATATAATTAAACTAGTCAATTACTTGTATGCAATAGCAAGAACAACACACTGTCACTGTTTATCTAAATACATCCATAAACTTAATTAAAACTATCAGAGACAGTCACAGCTTAAAACTTTCAATTACAAGTCTATTGTCCTTAAACATTAACAATTAGTTATAAGATTTTATCATTATACATTAGGACTTTAATTAAAAGATATTAAAGTAATTTATTACAAATTATGCGGACTTTTGCCTTTTATAGGGTGTTTTTTTTAAGTCAAATAGTTTTTACAAATGCTATAACTATCAAACGAATGGTATTAAACTGCGCTCAACTTTTAACATTTTTTATCAGTAAATTCTTAAAAATTATTATAAACTTAAAGGTGATTTTGTAAATTAACGCAGGCCATCCATCAACCTTGGCTAGATTTCACACCACTCCTTCTCTAATTGATGTGATAACCCCACTTAGTTCGACTTGAAGTTATAGGTTTATGCTGATAAACCTAAACAAATAATGCCTTGGAGCTAACCCTGTTCGTTTTATTAATGAAATGAAGCCAGTATTGCTCGAGAATAGTCCACTATTGAAGTCTAGCATGCGCTAAGTGCTATATTCGGTTATGCCAAAGCTTATATACGCTTCACCATCTATGTAAATCTAGTTTGGTGAAGTAACTCTAATCAAAAAAGCAAATATTGGCATGACACAAAATTAAAAAATAAAAAAAAATGTTGGTACTGCATACATATAATTTTATATAAAAATGACATCGGCTCTTAATGGGTTAAGCATTTTTAATAAATTTAAGTATTTGTTTTAAGATCTCTTCAAAAGCTTTAAAATGAAATGCATATTGATATTTTAAAAAATTTGAAAATTTCAGAGCCCCGTAACTCAGAAAATATGGGCTAGCGTCAATATTTTCACTGGATGTTTGTTTTTCTTATTTTTTAATTCACTATCTGCCCATATATTTATTTTTTTGACTGTAGTTACTTTGTTGTTCAAAATGACATGGAAAAATTAGAGATATGTAGGCATGGTGTTTTGCCTGCTGCCTCGAAGGATATGGACCGATCCTGCTGATTTTCAATAGCAACTCTTTTGACAATATAGCTAATCGATTGACATATACATTTACATTTTTCGTAATTAACACTAACACGGATGGACATCGGTCAATCAGAATACTTATACTTTATCGGGTCGGAAATGGATATTGTAGAAATTGCACACGGAATGACAAACTTAAACCTTTTGTGCTGAAGGATATAAAAATACGCGGTGCCCACATGCATGGAGCCTTAGAATAATAAAATTTTTCAAATTGTAAAAAAATCTTTTGTTTTATCTTTTACAGTTCAAAGGTCTATCGAGCTTTAAGAAATATACACCCTTTATAACAAAACAATAGCTACTTAAAATTAACGCACACTAATACAAACCCAACGATCAAATGAATTCAATATTTTGAAATAATGTTCTTAACTGAGCGAGGCACGTCAACGTCTTTATAAACATTCCAGGATAGTAGAATTAAAATTAAATTTGGAAACTTTTTATAAAGGAATTTTGAACAAAAAACATAAAGAGATATAAAATTAAAAATAAGGAAGTGTTGTAAACTTAAAGAAAGAAAAAATGGTGCATAAAGTAAAGTTTCGATACACACAAAATACGACTTTTTCCTGCCTGATTTTCATTTAAATGTTCTGCCGTAACCATTTTAAATACTTTTCCTTTTTTGTTAGTCAAATGCACTGAAGCGCCTATTTGTGTTAAAACACCTCCTTTTTTACGCTAATATCAATTTAAGTAAAATATCAACAACAACAACAGAAAGAGTAACAAAAGTTAAATAAGTGTAAAATAAAAAAAAAAAAAAAGAAAACGGTAACACCAGAATAAAAGACAGCACCAGCATGAAAATTTCATTTCCACGTTCATGCTTGAACCGTCACGAAATCTCCGCCATCCCCCTATTAAAAACGACTTGGAATTTTCTCCTTTTTATTTCTGCTTTTGGCTTAAGCAAATAAAAAATGATAAAAAAAAGAAAAAATATCACATGAAACATAGTTATAATTTTAATATGTTTTAGCTACGCTTAAGCAAAGTCATCTCCTACAAAATACAACAACAGGGAACACAGCAGCAGTACCAGCAACATAATAAAAGTAATTTACATCACTTTTCTTTTCTACTTCAAGCTTTAGTTATAATAATTTAAAACAGTCACTACTATGAAAAATTCTAGCAAAAAAAAACGACTTCAAACAGATTTTAGCTGTCTATCTATAACGGTTTAAAATTTTGGCAACATTTAAAAATGAGACAACTGGGACACCCTTTAATTTTTACATTCAAATCTTTTACTTGTTATTATAGGGGACTTAGCAATACAGCTCCTTATAAATTTATATCGTCTCTCTACAACTATTCAAGAGTTTGTCCGTATACATCAAATTACATCAACTAATGTAACACCCTTTAATTGATAATTTTAAATATTTATACTTCTTATTATACCACACGAAGTAGTGGACACTTTTTCTAGTTTTCGAGTAATTGTATATAACAGTTCAGAAGATAGGCCCAGATATGTCAAATAACATCAATTATGGGAACATCCTTTAATTTTTCATTTCAAATTGTATACTTGTTATTATAGTGGGCTGAGCAAAAAAATTTCTTTGTTAATTTAAACATTCTGCCAGTAACGGTTTCAAAGTTTAGTCACCGACATCTGATTACATCAACTATTGGGACACCCTTTAATTTCCAAGCTTAAATCTTATACTTGTTGTTATAGCAGACTTAGCTGGTTCCTTGCAAATTTTAGCTTTCTGTCTATTACGATTTAAAAGTTTAGCCACACACATTAAATTACAATGTATTTTTGAACACCCTTTAATTTCAAAATCCAAATTTTATATTTAATGTATGCGACTTAGGAATACAATTTCTAAGTAACTTTCAACTGTCTTCCTACAACTGTTTAGCTGCTTGGACTTTCACATAAAATTATATATACTTTAGGTGCACCCTTTAATTTCCAAATCCAAATTTTATAGATGTTGCTATATCAGACATAGCAAGTCAATTTCTTTGTAAATAATATTCATCTGTCCATATTAGACATTCTATTTAATTTTCAAGTGTTTGTATATAACGGTTAAAAAAAATTGGGGCCACACAGGTCAAATGCGCCAATTATAATAGCAATACTGCTTCCTTGTTATTATTAACTGTCTGTCTACAATGGTTCAAGAGTTAGTTTACGTACATTTAATTATATCTACTATTGCCACATCCCTTAATTTGACAAGTCATAGCAAACTAAGCAGTGCAGATTGTTTGTAAATTTCATGCGTCTGTTTAAAACTGTTCAAAAGTATGGCCATATATATCACATTAAATTAACTATAGGGGCACCCTTTAATTTATAATTTTGAAAATTTATACTTGTTATTATAACGGTCCTAGTAATTGACATTTTGTCCAATTTTCAGGCATTTGCTTATTTGCAAAAGATGTGCCCATAAGGGTCAAATTAAGTCAGCTATGGGGACTCATTTTAATTTTTAGATTTATTTTTCAATTACTTTTTACTATTTGGAGCTATAGCCATACTCAGTTTTTTTTTTTAATTTTAGAGTGGCGCCATTTAATTAAAAATATGTATGTTATATGGGAACGCCCTTTATTTTATTAAATTATTAACTATTTAATTTTTCCCTGACCAGGATTTGAACCATCGATTTTATAAATTAACGAAATTTTACTTTATTTTCGGCTTTTTGGTTCTTTTTAATTAATCGTCTAAACATTTTTAGAAAGAAAAATTATTTACAAATGTATGCGGACGTTTTCCAAAGAAAACAAGAAAAATTACACGCTAGCAGAATGAAATGCAGCATTTTCTGGACCGCCACATCCTTCATCAGCATTCTTTGCATCTATCTACCTTATGTTATGTACATCGTAAACATCATCTATTTAACCAACTAATCTTAATGTTAATTTGGTGAGACGAAGTTCACACACAACTTAACGCTTTTTTTCTTTGTCGTTCTCTTTGTAAATCGTCTTGTACATTTATTGTTGCTGAATTTTTCTTTCTAAAAATGTTTAGAAGATTAATTAAAAATTATCAAAAAGCCGAAAATAAAGTAAAATTTCATTAATTATTAACTATTTTTAAAACGGAACCAATCTGTAAGAAATAATAAAAAAAGAATAAAAAAAAAATTCAAATCACTTTAGAAATGACTTAGTTATCCCGGCATTACCTTTTTTTTAAGTCGGCTAAATAGGAGAGGATGCATAAAAAACGGGTAAAAAAAGAAAAATACACACAACATATTGCTTAACAACTCAGCACCAAGCTACAAGGTACTTATACAGACGAAAAAGTTACATGATCTACAAAGACACACAAAAGTGCTTTATTCGAGTCCGAATCTTATAAACCATTTACCATATATGTAAATCTAGTTTAGTGAAGTAACTCCAATCAATCAAAAAAAAAAAAAAAATTAAAATTTGAGGCCCACAACTCGTCAAATATGGGCGAGCGCCGATTCTTTCACTTTATGCCTTTTTCCTATTTTTTAGTTTTTTATCCCTCCATACATTCATTTTTTTAGTGGAGCTACTTTATTGTTTTAAATGATTGTTTTAAATGATAAGGAAAAGCTCGCTATGCATAAGAACTCAGAATATGTAAAAATTATGGTCTCAGAAATGGATATTGTAGAAATTTCACACGGAATGAAAAACTTATATACATATATCCTCTTTTCTTTTTTTATATTGAAGGGTATAAAAATGAGAAACACATTCCAACTTTTAAATTTTGTGTGGTTACACAAATTTAAGAAAATGTAGTTGGGTTTTATTTTTACATTGGAGATATGGACACTTAAGTGCAATAACTGTCATATTTAATTATATTTAATATTTAAAATGATATGCAAAATACTTCTTTAAACTTTTATTTTATTTATATAGACAAATATCTAATTAAATGACTTGAAGTGATATTAATAGCGCCGTTTCATTTTTTACCATCTTAAACGCCACATTTCTTACCGATAAGACTTAAACAAAACACTTTGACATTTTCTAACTTCCCCTAGATAAATGATGTTTTTTTTAATCGCGTTCATTCTTAAGACCTTCAATAAAGTTTCTTTATTCATATGACTAGAGATTTCCCGAGGGATAGTGCTGATCCCCCTCATGATGTGAGATTTCTATTTTCAGTTACACCCAGTTCGTTGTTGTTTGGTGCTTATCATGGATAGCAGTTTTAAAATACCTCCTTTCTTATCATCAAAGTAGAAATAGCTTCTCGCGACACGGAATTATCTCAGAGAAACTCAATTCTACATAGCCTGTGCTACGCTGCTTACATCAATTAAAGCGTTGAAACTGGAGGCCTATTGCAAGGATAAGCCCGCTTTATTACGTTTACGAATTATTAAGTTCAGCTTAATGTATTGTACTTTGTCCTATCATGTCTAAGTAATTGAGTGTACTTGCACAGAAGCACCATTTCTATCAGAACGCTTAATTAAGGGGTCCGTTACGTTACCTTAATTATATATAGTGTATCAGATATTATATGGTTCTCCTTGGCTGCAGACCAAGCTAAGATAGAAATATTTTTGACTCCTAATTGACTTTTAGTGCCTTTGCTGAACAATTCACCGCCTTCGAACATATATAAAAACTAACATTACAATAATCGTACTGTCTTCACTATTTGTTAGACTCTAATTTTTGTATATCAATACAAAAAGGCAGTTCGTCAGTGGGCTTGCACTAAACAGTTTCTTGAACTTTTTATTTCCTATTTCAAAGTCTTTAAAGTGAAAAGTAAGCACCTGCAAAATAAGATTACAAACATAATATTGGTGTGAATATTTTTGTTTTCATCACTGTACATTAAAGTAAATGGATACACACATTCGCATATATTTGATGATCTGTATGCAAATTGTGTTTGGCTTTTTTACAAAGTAAGGAAACAAAGTAAGGAAAAACAAAAGTTGTGCTCTCATAAAAATTAAATCATAAGTGGTATTATGTTCCTTGGTGTGCTGTTGTTGCTAAAATATACATTATTATTTATAACTGTGTTCATCTAAAATATGAAAATACATACAAACATATTTTGCGTTAAAAGTATTTGCATGCTACATTTATACTCCGATATAGTTACTCATAATATAATGAATGGTATCGTAAAGCTTTTGGAAGCCAAAAGAAAAAAAGGCGGATTTGTTTTTAACCAAAAGATCAAATTCATAATAGAAGACGTGTAACGACATCAATATTGTAAAAAAAGGAATGTAACTTTTTATGGTCGTCAAGAGAGCTGGGAGGGGAATGAGTTTATGAGTTTATTATACAAGTTGTTGTTATTTGTACAATATATTTTCCGGCTCTATAAAGTTAAATCGAGCAAATGGTAACAAAACTTTATATTCAAAAATAGTGCAGCCATCTAAATTAAAAATTTGTACCTGTCTTAAGTGTAGTAATATTTCGAAAATTATAAGTTAAGTTAATTTTATTTAGACTTAAAAAATTAATATTACAGACTTGATTTCATAAAATTTTATAGGTAAGAAATAAAAACTTAGAACTATGGATATGTTTCCAATAATTTAACCAGAAAACCGCCGCATGCTATAAAAAAAAGTTTGGATACAAAAAACTGTCAAGGTAATGAAGAGAAACAATATTTTAAAATTAAGTCGTTTTAGTGAATAGGAAGTTATGTTTCTGTTTGCAGCAAAATTGTTCAGAGATTTTGCTTAAAACACCGTAAGGACGTTATAAATTCGAAAAATTATATTCGATTAAAAAGAAAAAAAAACTCAAAAATGCCACAAATATCAAATATTTAGTTACGAAGATTAAGAAAAAGCAATGTTAGAGGACTCGGCGAACTTCGCTTTGCTCCAATTTCAAAAGAAGATGAGTAAAAAGTATAAAGGAAAGACAATAATTTCCACAATTATCATCAATTATTGTGATATAAAAAACCCGATAAATAAAATTTCACACAAAAATACAATTTTCGATTTTTCCAACTTTTCGCATTTTCCGCAATTTTCTATATTTTACACCAAGAACTTTTTATTTTTTCATTTGGAAAGCCATTAGGGAATAATTTCATACATAATTTCGTACAAAAAGTTTATTTTCGATTTTTCCGAAGGGATATTCCAAAATTTTCTTCCGTAAAACCTTCTCGAAAATACGAACCACTGACTCTATTCCGTTTGAAAAAATTCGTTTTTATTGCTCTTAAGTATGCAACATTGTTTGTCAATTATCGATTCGTCGCCGCTCGCAAAAATTGGGCCTCTGTTGCTCAACAACGTAAAAAATTTTGTGAAAGGATTTAGGTGTGATGCCTTTCAAAATACAGCTGGTGCAAGAATTGAAGCCGAAAACCCTACCGCAACGGGCTCTTGGAAAGTTGGCCGAAGATCCACTTTTTTTTACTGAAAAATTGTGTTCAGCGATAAAGCTCATTTTTGGCTCAATGGGTACGTAAATAAGCAGAATTGTCGATATTGGAGTAAATATCAGCCAGAAGCATTGCAGGAGCTACCAATGCATCTAGAAAACGTCACAGTTTGGTGCGGTTTATAGGCTGGTGGCATCATTGGACCGTACTTCTTCAAAGATAATGCAAATCGTAACGTAACTGTAATGGTGAGCGCTACCGTGAGATGATATCCAACATTTTTTTTTTTGCTCAAAATGCAAGAGCTTGACTTGCATGACATGTGGTTTCAACAAGACGGTGCCACATGCCACACAGCACGCGTAGCAATGGACTTATTGAGAGGCGAGTTCGGTGAACATTTTATGTCACGTGCGGAACCGGTCAATTGGCCGCCTAGATCATACGATTTAACGCTTTTAGATTTTTTTGTTGGGTTATGATAAATCTCATGTCTATACAGACAAGCCCGCTTCAATTGACGCATTGAAAGACAGCAGTGAAGCATTTATTCGTGAGATACCGGCCGAAATGTTTGAAAGATTATGCCAAAATTGGACTAAGCATGAAATAATCTTCAAACATTAAATTATATGGACCGTACTATCGATTCAAATAAAAATTTCATGAATTTTTGTGAATTTTACGTGTAGTTTTTTTTATTTTTTGAAAAACTTTCCTATAGCTTTTAAAAAATCCACCCTTATAACTAAAGCCCCTATCAATTATCAGGTTGGAAAAAAATGTTGACAGAAACATTTCGCTGTTATAAACATGCTGCCAGATTCCGTACACAAAGTATAAAAAACGTAACCCCATAGCTTTCGTAAAAATATCTGTCGATATTTCCTTCTGTTATAGCAATATACTTCTGGAACCATAATAGGTGTTTCGAAAGTGACATAGTATTCATAAAAATATTTTAAATATTGAACTGTAATAAACAGGCACGTCAAAATTGCACAGTGTTAGTAAAATTATTTGTGCAATGAAAATAAGTAGAAAGAAGTATCTCAATATTTCATTTATTTGTCTTTATTATACCCTTCACCACAAAAAGGGTATAACTAAGATTGTCATTCCGTGTGTAATTTCTACAATTCCATTTCCGACCCCATCGATTGGGCGATGTCCGTTTATCCATCGGTGTTAGTGTTAAAATTACAAAAAACAATTAATATATCAATCGATCAGATATAGTGTCGAAAGAGGTGGTAATGGAATGATCGGTCAATGTCCTTCGAGGCAGCAGACAATACACCACGTCTACCTCTTATTTTTTCATGAGATTTGAAATAATAAAGTAACACCAATTCAAAAAATATATACTGGGGCGATAGAGAATAAAAACAAGAAAAAACATCAAGTGAACATACTGGTGCTCGCCCATATTTTCCGAATTACGGGGCTCTGAAATTTTCAAATATTTTAAATATCAATTGGGTATTATTTTAGAAAATACTAAATTTTTTTTTATTTTTAATTCTCTGCACCCTAATATTTGCTTTTTTGATTGGTATAACTTCACTAAACCAGATTTACATGGATTATAAAGGGTACTTAGGATGCGGCACAGCGGAATATAGAACTCTTACCTGTAGTAGTAGGCAGCCATTTAGAATTCACGTAAAGTACAAATATGTCCACCGTAAAACTATATTTTAAATAATATATGTTAAAATTAAGCAGTCTTCTCCAAGAGATAAAGATGATCTTATCTTTTAAGCTATTTTAGCCAGATGCTTGAAATTTATACAGAGGTTATACTATACTGTGCCTACTGTAAGAATATTTGACATGACAAATAAAATGATCCATTAAAAATTCAATCGCTTTCGTTACGGACTATTTCCTTTATATGTTCATTTAGAGTGTAAATATTTGTATATATTTCTTTAAACGATACAGCAAAAATTAGAAAGAAGACCGATGTAGATGGCGTTGCAAAGCCTTTGGGCTCCATCAGGCCCTGTAGGCGCAGAATCAATAAAATTAAAAGTAGAACCGCAGAAATTATTAAAAAAATTACTAAAGAGCTATTAAACGTTCAGAGCACTACCTGATGAACAGAGGGAAAGTCACAAACAAGGTGTATGTTTTTTATAGAATTTTGTATAAATTGTTAATGTTACCTTGATATCAAATCTAGACATGATTTTAACTCTTTCTTAAATATATCAACCAGATACGAATTTTCTTCTAAACCTTCTAAACTCTCTAATACGGATTTGCGTGATTTCGCTATTTTTCGAAAGGTTTAATAATGAGTTTTTGCTAAATTTTATTTGGACTGCTAGTTTTTTTAATGCAGACGTTTTACAAATCTTTCTAAACTCAGCGTAATTTTCTTTAACACAAAAAAAATGATAAATCTATGCAAAAGTTTAATATTCATTGCTCCTCACTTCACGACCTAATTTTTCGGTTTGCGAGAATCTTGTGTTTGATTTGTGATTATGTCTCCACATAAAGTCTAAAATACGTTTCAAACTTTGAAAAAGCAAAATTAAACTTTCTGTTACTTAAGTACCATCAATTATAAATACACTATAAGAAAGAAGAAATTAAAAAGTTGCGGTAAAGAATATATGACCAAGAGTTTATTTCCTTTTGAAATAATAATTCTTAAAAAAAGGCTATTAAATACGTAAGAAATACGAAGAAGTAACAAATGAATTTTCTGAACTTTGATATATAAAATTAAAAATCAAAAGCAAAAAAACAAAACCACAACCAAAATACATGGGTATAAAATAAATATAAAATAATAAGCAGTAAAATAAAATAATCACGTACTAAAGTAATAAAAATAATTTTTCTAACCACTTTGGAGAATCTAAGCAACAGATAGCTTGCTCTAAATGAATAACGAAATTTTAGGCACACACTGACAAACACATTCAAATACATAGAGGCCATAACAAACACATGCGTTTGATTATTTCTACAGGTCTACTCCGATTTAAAAGGTAAGTATTTCGCAACAACTAAAAATTTAAACTTGGAGTATTAAATTGCAAAATCATGGCTGTAAATTTAAAAAAGCTTACGGCTCAATTTGGCATTTATTCTATCTTTCATGAGATGAGATAAGAAAAAAAAATGCAAAGTAAATAATTTTGAGCCAATTCTTAATTTCGAAGTAACGGAGTGGTAAGAAATTCAATAAGGGCCGAGCGAAGAAAGTTTCGGCCGCGCACAAAGATTTTTTTCTCCTCTCTGTAGTGACCCACACCGGCATTGCTTACCACGTTTTCTGCAAAGCTGGTCTTAGGTCGAGCTCAATGATTTGATTTTTTCTTTCATCTACTATAATTGGATTTTATGGAGGAAAAGTAATTAAAAATACTATCAAACTACTTTATATTTATACCAATGGGGCTGTTATTTCGAAGCTAAGGGTTTGACCCCAATTTTTCACTCAAAATTTTTTCCTTGATCTTTATTTCTGAGCTGTTTCAACAAGATTTAAGCCCATATTATAATTTTCATTCATGAACTAAAAAGTCGTAAGTCTTTTCTATATAGAACACTTACAATTGACCTATTCACAAGCCCCCTAGTACGTGCTAAGTGCTAACAAAATACAACGGTGCTAGCTGTGTTGTTAGTAATTTTCATGCAAACATGCGATACAACACTTAGTACTTTTTTTCATATGTTTTTCAAACGTTGTATTTGTTTAAATGTTTTATGTTTAAATGAATTATTATTTTTGTGTTCATGTGTGCATTATATTAAATTAAATTGAATTTAAAGATATTTTTATTAGTTTTATTTATTTAATTTATTGATTTGACTGATTTATTAGAAAGTTGAAGTTGAAAGTTGCCAATATAAAAACTGTTCTTTAAGATTTAAGATTGCTTTAATGACTCGATTTCTAATTTTTTGTATGGTACCGCCATCACCTATACCAAAAAGAGATGCTACCTTACGAACACAAGCACCCTTTCCTGAAGATCCAAAGCAGTAAAGTACAATTTTAAGCTGCAAGTCAATGCGTAGTTGGAGCCTTTCGCCAATTGTGTGAAAAACATCGTCATTTTTTATAAGGTTGAATATATAGGCAAATTCCTCTGGCCGTAGTCGTATCATATGAAGAAATCTGTTTTCATCAAAATATCTTAAAACCCGATTATGCCATAATGATGATTTTGGTAGCCCTAAATGTATAATTCTGCGACTGGAGAGCAGGTACATTAGATTCATCCTAAAAATGTCTTCAATTTCATCCTCACACAAAAAATTTATTAATTTACTTTTTTCTGTTTTCTTCCCCAGTTGGCTTATAAATAACAAATGATGAATAGTACTTTTCTTCTTCTTATTTACTTTTTGACGTATGAAGTACAATGTACAATGGCACACTGATACAATGGTTGTTCACAAAGAAGTAAACAAAAGGTAGTATGCAATACTACCTACACCTTAGCAGAGCTTGTGAATACGGCAAATATATATAATGTCCATGTACACTTTGTCCGGGAACGTTATCACATGCTACCGTAAAAAACTTCCTCCTCCGGTACATAAAATAAAGGGCGTGACACATTAAGTGCAATTGTGAATTGTCCGATTTAGTTCTAATTTTAGCATTAAACAGCATAATTTTTATATATACAATTATATGTACATTTGAGCGACTCACAAAAAAGTGCTCGATGTACCCTGCTAAAAATGAACCTTATGACTTTTAAAATATTTCGGCTCGAGCTTTGACCTCTCGTGAGCTGAACCATTTTGAAAAAGCGGCTATTATTGCATAATTTTTGAATTTGAGAATCTGTTTCCTGAGCAACGTATACAATAGGGCATCATAAGAAAGGTATATTTAAGGTGCGTCCAACTGTATATACAATTGGTCCAAGCACGATTATCTAAGTCATTTTTTAAACATATTCTGAAATAAGAGTTTTTAAATTTTTTGTTCAAGGTTGTTTGTAATAAAAATACCAAATTAACATATTTCAATCTTTAGTGGATTTAAATAAATACGGGTCTCAGCTTATTTTGAAATTCGTGATAGTTCCCCTTTGGACAAAAAGGCGATAGATTTCATGATGCTAAGCGACATTGCTTAGTGTAATCTGGAAGTTGTTATCGGCTTTTTCAGAAATGTCAGGTGACTATGTGATTGTTGGCATACAGAAAGAGACTCTTTGTTAAGATTATCGTATCTATTTTTTATTGGCTGTGGCGATACTCTGCCAAAATTATTTATAAAAAAAATCCCTAAATTCTGCTTATTCGACACGTTATTTTCATATTATTACAAATTTAATTAAAATTTGAGTTCACTCTATATAAGATAAACACTCTCGGTTGTATATCCATTATAATTTTCTCTTTTCGCCAACCACTGATTTATATATAACAAAATACATGTCACGTATTTTAGCATTTTACAACCTGAAATCAAAACGGCAATACATTAAGGAAATAAAGATATAAATAAACGCACATAATGACAGCCATTCATCTTACAAACAAAATACACAAATATAAAAACCAACACAAGAAACGCTAGCAATGAATCAGGCAATAAAAAGTGTGTCTAATATAAAAAAATGATTTATATAAAAAAATGTATGATACAAATGTTTCAATTTAGTGGTCTTATAACTAGGAGATTTTGCTCATTTTCCTCTCAACTTCTTATCCATTTAATTCACATCAACTACTTAAACTTGAATTTTTTTCTTTAATTAGTGCAGCACTCAGGGGATACATTGTGCCAGAACGAGGAATTAGGTTGTAGGAAGGAGGAATGAAGCCAGAAGTCAGAGAACTAGGAAGGTTTTTCTTTCACTTACGAACTTTTCGGCTAAAGGCGAATTCTCCCTGTTATGCATAGTGCGATTTTCTGACCACTCAACTACAGAGGAAAGGTGAAAGATTTTATTTTATTAAAAAAAGTTTGAGTATTCTCTGAGCACTGCTGACGACATTCAGCGAGCATCAGTATGCCTTTTTTTGGAGAATTAAAAAAAGTATAAAAGAAAACAAGTTTCGTTCGTAGTGTAATTAATTCTGAGTTTTATTAAAATTAATTCTAGTCAGCATAATTTTGTAGTTAATAATTTCCCACGAATTATGCTGACGCTTACAAATAATTAGATATAAAAATATGAAATTGTTTACGTCTACCTAACAAATAAAATTACAAAAAATATTGTTTTTGAATTCTGCACTGACTAAATAAAGAATATTAAATTTCAATACAGTGGTGTGCAAAAGTGTTCATACAATCTCTCTCTTAATAAAAAAAAAACGTTTTGTACGCAAGAAATTACAGTTTTCAGATTTTAGAAATTGATACATCAGATCTAGTCCATCGCCTGAGAAAACTTGAATGATACACTTGAGCACTGAAAAACATTTTTGGTCCACCGAAAATGCATTATATTTTCATACAGATGAAGAAGTATATTCGTAGCGCTAGGCTCGACTGCTTTTGAAATTGTTAAAAGATCGTGATTGCAGGTATAACTTTTGTGCGTTTGCATACGCAAATGGCATACGGTTTTGTCATCTGCTACAGAATGTATAGTATTGGAAGTTTGAGGAGAAAGGTCGCTAAGAAAAATAAGAACCTTGCTCTACTCCTAAAACTAACTTGAGCTCGTTCCAACTACAATAACTCGAATTGTGCGATCCCTCATAAACCTCGAAAAGATTCGGGAGAAGCTATCACTAAAACAAAAGAAATATGTTTTAATACAGGTTCACTATGCCACAGTCTATAGAAATACCTGCAGTAACCGTTTTGCTTTCGCCAAAACAGGATGAATAACATTTTCCGTAAAAAAGGCTAGTATAGTGCGACCTGCAAAAGCCATACTGCCGGTCAGTACGATAGCTGTTCGACTTTAGATACTTCACAAGATAAAAGTTAAACATATCTTTCTCACTTTAAAAAGTCCTCATCAATTTATTCTTTTTATAACTTTTTTACACTCGTAAATATAAAAAATGTTAAAAATAAGTATATATATATACTCATATTAAAAAGTTGCAGCTTTTATGGGGCAACCTTTAATTTTCAATTTACATTTTAATTCCCGTTGGTATGGGAACATCCTTTATATATAAATTTATTTTTTTTTTTACTTTATATTAAACTGACTACAGTCGGTGTAATTATCAAGGTTCTGCCCAATAATGTACGCGAAAATCACATCTCTAATTTGGCATTTAGTTAACCCATCGAAATAATAATGGTTATATTAATACACTTTCTACGAAAGTGTTACACATAATTCTTTCCAGAGATGGTGGCCTATGTTAGGCGGACACAATATGTAGCGATATTATTAGGAGGGAGGTCTAGGTGTATACACTTTGGGTACATAAACATTATATTTATATTCTTCTGTTTATCGAAACAAGGCACCATAAAAGTTATCTCTACTACTCTATATTATACCCTGTTCATACCTTTTGACCAGAATTCAAAATTTTTCATTTATAAGCATTCAATTATAAACATTTATGATCTTTTTCATAAACGTGATTTCTACGATTTTTTCTATGATTTTCTACGATTTTCAAGTTCATAAATGACCATCAAAAAATTTTCTTACAACGATCACACATGAATGATCATTATGTATGATAAGGGATAACACGATTCTCAACAAACAAATGCGAAGATTTTTTCAGTGTTGAGAATTTCTCATTTATGAGTATTCAAAGATGAGAAAAATTTTCATTAATGAAAAAAAAAATTGTTTTCTTCTTAACGGTCATTAATAAAAAAAAATGTCAGCCTGCGATCTCACATGAATGTAAGTATGTATTAGCAGAAAGAAGAAAGAAGTTAACAATAAAACTTGCTGTAATTTTATAAGTACACTAATATACATACATATATACGTACTTTTTGAATTCTGTCATCCAGTTGAAACAGTACCACGTATGTAACTACATTTGATAAGTATAAAAACTTTAACAATGATTTTCAGGATAATTTGCTGAAAGCATATAAAACTTTATATAAACTGAAAAACAATTCAAATGAGGAATCTCTTAGCTATTCACATTTATTAAGCTGCTATTCCTAATACGAAATACTGACTTCAACAGCAACATTAGAAATATATAAGCTTAAGCAGTTATACATAGTATGTATTTGATTTTAAAATAACTAGTAGAGTATTTTTTTAGGGTCACTGAAGAATATATTATGTCATAATCAGGGCTGCCGTTTTTGGTTATTTCTAACCAAAAGTGGTTATTGTTTTCTTTAATGTGGAGATGTGAATATTTTTCTCATTTTGGTTACTTTTTCTCCAAAATAATAATACACATGTACATATTTTTTATGTTATACTTTTTAAGCTTCAATTTTCAAAATTCGAATTGCTACCAAGACAACTGAAAATAAAACAGCTGTGACTGTCAACAGCTTTTAATTTTGCTAAATATGAAATTTCACTTCAAAATGCAATGAACTTTTAATAAGTTAATCTATGGTCTCAAACTATTATACTGTGAACTGCATGTTTTGTTTACTTTGTTTTAAACAAACTTTAATTTTTTTAAACATACGTGTACAATCGTTACTTATTACATACATACATATGTAGGTAAAATAATTTTATTTTTGTTATTATTATTAACTGAATTTAAATCACACAAGTTACATTATAAATATGTATCCATTTTAAATGTTATTTAATAAAAATACTACACATTGAAATTTGGTTATTTTTTTTTCTCATTTGGTAACTTTTAAAGCAAATTTTGGTTGTAAAAATTTTTTGGTTGTGGCAGCACTGGTCATAATAGCTCAAAAGTAAAAATTTTACATCTGCTTATAATACAAACAAAACATACTCGTATTTACGCCGGCAGTATAACATAAAAAATATGCGTATATACACAAACGCGAACGCGATCTTTTTACTTATAAAAAACTATTAAAATTGTAAAATCTCATAAATAAACACATGCCTGAAAAAAATATTTTCTCATTTTTACACTTCTGGGTAGAAAGAAAATAAAAAAAAATTATCACATTCATAAATGAAAAAACCCAAAATATATTGAAGCCTCTCACACATTTATGAAAAGAAGCAACAAAAACTAAAATATCTCACTACTCTCTCATGTATGAGAATTTAGAGAGCATTTCGGTACTCTGCTTTTGATAGACATCTTCACTAAATTATCTGCCATGGCATCACACAATTATGTCTTTTAAAGATGTTTCAGTTTTTTCTCGGAATGGGAAAAATGTTTTTTTTACAAAAGTGTCTATCCTGTGTTTATTAATCACGGGGCTGCCAAATCTTTTTTAGAGTTTGTAGTCAACGGTTGGGGATTCAAAAATCTGTTTATGTGTTGCTTAATCGGTGCTTTACATTCCAAGGAATTTAAAAATAAATTATAAATTTTGTTTCAAAACTGGCTATGTTTGGATAGGGCTGGAGGGAGACCCGTTATAATTTTTGATTTAATTTTTCTTTTTTTTCAAATTTCTTGTAGGTTATCTTTGAAATGGTTAAAAAAATTTGCTGATGCCGAAGTAAATTTATTCTCATAAGCAAAAACTAATATCAAATTTTTGGGAAAATCCTGTAAAAGTATATTTTTTTTAAATTTTTCTAATTCCGTGGCTTGTAACTTTTTAAGGAAAAGCGCTTTTACAACAGCACAAAATCTCTTTAGTCTAAATCTTGTTAAGAATATAGAATATTTCTTAAAGTAATAATCCGATCATTAATAAGTACACCACGTCAAAAACACTTACTTAAGGTCGGGTAAAATAAAAACAAACAAAAAATGTAAATCTACTTTTTTCCAAATTGCATGTGTATGTCAATATTTAGACACTTTCTAGTTTTAATTGATTTTAAAAAATCTTAACATTTGAGTTAAAGATACACATTTCCAAAAAATTATATGCCCTAGATGGCACTCAGCAGCTCTACTCAGATACAGCTCTGCTTTTCTTCTGTGATTATTCATTAAAATATCTTCAAAGGGTCATGAGATACCGTATTAAATTCAATCAATGTGACACGCCTGAATTATTCCTTTAGGGATTCTTTTAAACTCGTATTTGCACCAAATAGCAAGCGGTAAATCTTGGAATTTTTTCCCCTTGAGAAAAAAATGTTAAGCAGAGTTCTTATTTTTATTTATAACAAAGCGGGAGCCAATTCACCTGCTATTGTGCTGACTTGAATAAAATGAATGTGCATATGATCGAAAGCCAGTCCAACAGTTTTCTCAACTTGCAAACTGTGGCAAACTCTTGAATGCAAGTGAAGATAAATCTAAACGTTTAGAAATTTATTTTTTCCTAATTAAGATGATTTACTTTATAGAAACAATACAATAAGCTTGCTTGATATTTGGCCAACTTGTTTTTGAAACATTTGGAGCATTAATCTCAATGTCCTACTGGCCTCATGGTATTTGTATGACAAACGAATAATAAGTTGGTAATTTTGCAGAACGCTACCCTGGTTGTCATGAACAATTACTTCTAAATCACAAAGTACTGCTAAAGAATACAGGTAAAATAAATAGAAGGAAATTTCAAAACATTATTTTCGTCATGCTCGCTCAACTAACAAACAACAAAAACACACAAACAAACCATATTAAAAAAAAGATAAAATAAAAACAAATATTTTCAGAGGTATAAAATAAATAGTTTGCCATTAATTTTCCCTATCTAACCACAAAAATGACACGCGACTATTGTGAGAAAAAAAACCCTCATACGTGTAAATAAATTTCCTCATATTTTAAGTGGCATCATGTTGAATTCCACCTGTATTTGAATCAAAATGTTATTTGCAATTTCGTTAGAATATTCGAAATGAACACAATCATTTTATTTATTCTTTTTAATGTTTGTTTTCCATTAGAGATTTCGCTGAGATAAAACACGTAAAAAATCTAAAAATTGCAAAGAAAAAAAAAATAAAATAAATAGAAGAAACGTCATAAATAAAATTAAAAAAATTAGTTTTGTGTGTTTTAAAATGTTTGAAGTTTTTTTTTATCAGTTTGAGCTTTAAATTTTCTTCCAAATTTAACGATTTTTATATACTGAATACGTGGGGACTGTAAAATGAGCAAGAGGAACAATTAGTAAATAAACAATACTGTATCTACAGTGACTAAAAGTTTTAAATCATTTTTTTTTTTTTAAATAGACTTTTCTTTTTTGAGCTTCAGGTGATCTTACACCGCACCATTGCCCCTTTCAAAAGGACTTACAAATAACCGGTATAGAGGTCATAGCACCTGCTATAGTCCGACGTCCTTAGCTTGCAATTTAAGGCCCCTGCTAGCCCATTCGACTTACCACACCACATACCTTTAAAAATCTAAGTTCTCTGTGAACAAGTCGGCTAGCTTCCCCCCTCAACTTTGAAATGACCATAAACTCAGTTTGATCTAAACTTACATATTTGAATCATTATGCCAATAACTTTATAATCCTTGCTTTCTTGAACCCCTAACTCAGTCCGCCTTGTCCTCATTTCGCTCAAACATCATACAACACACAAGACAGTGTGTTGTGTGCAATAGCATATTGGACAGACGGTCATCAAGAGTTAATAGGGAAATATGCAAGGGCAAAGTCTTTCAGGTGCATATTTCCATATTTGTTAATTCAAGTCTTTTAAATTTCTTCTTTATTGCATCTCATACAAATATTCCAACTGCATTAACTTCCATACATAGGAAGAATGTAGCCTGTGGTACCGTCATGTTAAAACCATAACGATATCAATCTATCTATGCAGAGTTATAACTCTTATAATGACTGAATATCAAAAGAGTTATTAGTTGCTACGTCTCACCTTCAAATAAATGTATAATGTCGTATGGAAACCATTACATTGTTTAGTTGTTATCAGATGATTCTTAGCAATATCTGAGAAAATATTGCCTACGTTCAGAAAACACGTTGGCATCTTTGGTTACCTGAACTTTGATATGAAAAAGTACTCCATCAGATCATTCGACAGAAACCTTTTGTTTTGTTAGATTCGAAACAATAGTGCCCAAGCATCCTTTTCAGATCAAGAGTAGGATTGCAGTGGTAAAAATCCACAAAAATCCTCCTTAATAAAATTTACTCCAACCGGTCTAACTATCCCAAGGATATCCCAAGAGAAGTCCCAATATTTCCGCCAAACATACTGACTCTTTATCTTCAGCTCCCTAAACATCTCTCCATAGAAATTTATTCATTTCTTATACATTTTTTCATTAAATCGGGAAGTATGATTTAATGCACTTTCGTTTGTTATGTAATTGAAGGTTTCCAAAACAATGTGTCTTCATAAAAAGAAAATGTTCACAATTCGAAATTTCTGACTACATTCAACGACAAGCGATCATCAGTATATGGCCGAGAAAAAGCGAAAAAAAAAATTCAAAAAATTTATGATATTTAAGTCATCCACTGTTCAACTGTATGCAATAAGTTAGAAACTTAGCACAAATGTGCTGCCACGTAAGTTGCTGAATTTTGCTGATATACACAGTGGCTTGGCCCTGCTTGAAAAGGTGTTCACAGCATATACAAACATTCATAACGATACAACTTCCTTCTAACCCATGCATGGCCATATAACTATAGCCTCAATTTATTGCAATCAGTGATTAAATAATTAACAGGCTTGACAGAAGCTGTCATTTGCAACATCACCACAGGCTGTTGATATTGACCCGCTCTATTTGCAAAAGCCTTATTAACATGTTTGTCAAATATTTGACATTTTCAATAAATTCATTGAAATTCCGTTATTTTATTAATACAATCAACACTTAAAGCAATTAAAAAGTTTACGATATGATTTATTTATTTTACGACATAAAGAAAATTAAAAACTTTTTATTTTTTAATGTCATGGTTTTCAGAATTTAATTTTTAAAACGCAATCACAGACCTTTAGCAGGCAGTTCTTTATTTTGTTTTAAATTAATTTCTTTTATCAAGAAATTAAAACCAGGATAAAATTTTTATCAAATAAATGAAAACTTACTAAGTAAAGGAAATTGCAAACTTTGTACATTTAGTAAAGCTGAAACGTAAATAAGGATGTAATTTCTCATTATGTGGCATGAATTGTTAAACAGAATTAAATTAAAAAAAAATTAATTTTAAATGTAGGCGTCTCCCTACAGTTAATTTAATTCGGTATATATGACCAAACTGTTGTACAGTTCTAGATAGACGGCTAAGGAACTGTATTGCTTAGTCCGCTATAATAAAATTTGGATTTGGCAATGACTTAATGCAATTTTATGCACTGTGCTAAGCTTTTAAACCGTTATAGATAGATTGCTAAAAACTGTTTTTTTGCAAGAATTATATATAGATGTATATATACATGGAATCTCCCATGAGCGGATACCGAAGGGACCGTTGAAATGTGTTCGTACAAGAGGGTTTTCCAGCCAAGAGAAAACTACAAATTTAAATCAATAAAACTTTGCACAACATTGTTTGTTTTTATTTAAAGATACTTTTATTAAAAAATATATATATATAAAATAAACAATTCAATTGGGTTTAATAACAAAAAATCATTAAATGTAGCTTTATATGTAATAAAAGTTTTAAATATTTCATAAGTTTTATGGTTTGACTTGTTTTCGTCTTGGCAATAACATCTTGAAAATGTAAGTCCAGCCATGAAAGTCTATTCATAGCTTCTGTATCACCTTGGCATTTCAAAAACGCTATAATTCCTGCGCTTTCGCCAAAGCGTCTTTATATGTAAGGATCTTCCATCTTGATGATCTAAAGATTCAATTTCCTCTGTTGAGTAATCAGAAATTTATTGAACTGTAGAAATTTGTTCTTGCAATGATACGAGTAAATCCAAGGGTAAATCATCATTGATCTGATAAAAATCTTTCAATTTTTGCTTACTGACCCCTGCAATACATCTTTTCTCCATTATGGCGATTAGGTTTAATGGTAAATCATCCTCAGGCTCAAAATCAACAACAAATGCTGTCGGATATTAATGACTGTCAAATATAAACCCTGCCTTACATAAACAGTTCTCAACTGTTTCAAAATTAACTTGTTCCCATGCACTTTTAGCATAATAAACAGCATCCAAGACGCGTATACGTTTAACTAAATCATAGGCTGTGTTGAAAATTTTAATGTTTGCTAGTAAGTGCTTCAGTATCAGTGTAATGCAATAAACACAATCATGTCGACTGACCATCGACTACAAGACGACAAAAATAGAATAATTCTTTTAGCCGCTACACGACTACCGACTACACGGCTACTTTTGTAGCCCGTAGCCAACTTAGGCTAATTTCTATTTTTCTTGGCTACAAAAAACAGATTAGTGCTGCCAATACAATAAATGCATGAAATGGTGGCCTTAAAAACGCAATACATTAAATATCGCTGTTAAAAACGCGAAAAACTTTTATATTGGCACCATTGAAAAATAATAATCATCTGCTCATTTGTTTACATTTTTCATTTACTTTTTATTTGTCTAATTTTCCATTTAGTTCTTTTTTCATCAATTTCTAATTTGTTTCATTTATATTTATTTTTTTGGGTTTTTTTATTGAAATTGTTAATTATATAATAGTCATTTTTATTGTTTATATGTATTTATTATATTGTTTAATGTTAATGTTTTGTTCAATTTACATGCAAATATGGACGTGGACACTTCATACACTAAAGTCTTTGTTTCCACTATTTTAGCAATAGTACTTATAAAGTTATTTAAATTTTCTATAGACATTTGAAATTTTTTTCACACAAATTCACTTAAGAAAATCAAGTTTGTTTTGTTTTGGTTAACTTTAATACATATGTCAAAACAGATGTTTATTTTTTGTAGTTAATGGTCGGTAGTCGTTAAAAGAATTAAGTAGCTGGCGACTTGGCTATTTTTGTAGCCAGCCACTTTTGTAGTCGGTAGCCTTTGATAGTGTTTATAGCATAAGGAACCGCACATCGATTTTTATTTGGGAAATTCCCAAAATCGCGTAAGTAATGCCATAGATTACAAGCTGTTGGGCACATAGGTTTGTAAACCATACGTACGCACTACAAACATTGCAAGAATTAGTATTGTCAACTCTCCGAAGCAGAATCGTAAATTGTAGAAAAAACGTTAGATTGGAAACATTATGTAAAAAAGATAATATTTAACATACCCACATATAACTATGTTTTGTGATAAAGTAAATATGATAAACCGTGCTCTGTTGTTAAAGCGAACAAATTAAAAGCGTCTTGGCAAACTTATTTGTAAATTATGGCATGAAAAATTCGGAAAAAAATAAGCTAAATGTCCGTCAAAGAGAATTTTTTTATCCAGAGGATGTCCGCGCCCTCTCATGAGAAACATTCGTTCAAGGGAAAGCGACTGCAATGCTTTTTTTATGAAGCGCTGCCGGGACCTGGCATCAATGTCCGTCTAATGGGGATGTCCGCTATAATTTTTTTTTTAATTTTCTACTCCAGGTGACGGATTAAAAAGAAATATCGTAAATATTGTTAGTGGATACCAAAAGAAATTTGATAGTGAAAGTTTATGGTAGTTACTCTACTATTAGGTCATCATCTATATTAACGTGCAATATCCATATTTTATCTCCTCGAAGAGGATAAGATGGTAGATAACTTTTGAAAAATTGCCAAACGACATGATGAATATGCGAAGGGGTAAACTGCAACCCCTAAAAAAAGGTTATAATCTATGTAAAACATAAAAACAATAGAGCTCTGAAATGTCCACAGAGAATGGCATATAACTTTGCAGGTATTCTTTTTTTTAAACTTTCCTATAAAGTATTTTGCTGTCATTATCAATAAGTGAAAATTAAACCGAATGACGCCCAAAACTTTTTTCCCACTTTATTTTATCCTATCAAATTTCCCTAATTCTTGTGCAATATTTTGCATACACAGCAGCCGCTAACTATTGAATTCAAAATATCTATATATAAAAAAAATTGTTGCAAGTGTATTGTGACTTTATAACTCAGGAACGGTCAAACCAAATTCGATTAACTTTTTTTGGGTTTGTTCGTATAGATGGTTCGTCTTAAGTTTGCATCAATTCGGTTGACGCGTTCGTGAGTTATTACCTTAATGAGCATTTATGGCTGCATCGATTTAATAACTAATTAAAACTGGGAGAGATATTTATTTAGAAGTTCCAAGAGGATATGTTTATTTTAAAAGAAGGAGCTGGACGGGTAATTTTAAGAATATTGGAACGATAAGTAAGACCTGATTTCTAAGGTCCAATAGGCAGAAGGAAATCTTATATAACTTCTGTATTAATCAAATAAAAAACTTGCTCGCAGGAGTGGTCATGGTGCGCTTATTTCTATTAGGGTATTAAAGCTACCCGGGCACAGCTAGTTTTTTATATATTATATCTCTGGAAAATCTAAAAAGTAAGTTTCATCTGTTCGTTTAAAAACATTGAATGTCATACAATGACCAAAAAACTTAAATGCCCGACCATCTAATGCGAAGGTAAGTTGTTCACAGATTCATCTTTTCAAAGTTATAAGAAGAAAAAAACTATATTATTACGATAAAACGACTAATTAATCAGCATTATTAGAGTTGCTGAAATCTAGTGAGAATACTGGAGGAAAACTCTACAGTACTGGTAGAGTTATCACACTTTCCTCTATAATTTCAATCATACCAATGCAAATCCTGTAAGAAACAATTATAGAACGGTGGATGGAAAAATTTACTTCATTTGTTTTATTTGTCACTGTATGAATGATATATTCTTCATTTCTATAGTATGGCAAAATTATTAAATTGTATCTTAAAGTTGATATGCATCTTGTGATGTGAATTCTTATTAGATATATAGAAAAATTATCAATTCTTATTATATTTGATAAATTGTACAAAGTATTGTTAGTAAAATATTTTACATAGTTACTGTCTGAAGATTTAAATTTAGATGCACAAATCATAAGATATTTTTTTTAACACTCTTAACTTTTTTATATAAGATGGTGAGATATTAAATTAAATAGGACTAGGACTCATGAAATACTTTCAGCATCATTTTGGTGTATATATAGCTCTTTGATAGCAGTCTTCTTTTTCCGATCTGAGCGATGTTAAATAGGTCAAAATGAAGGATGTCCAATTCCTATAAGAATTATAAGTTTAGTTTTAAGCCAGAAAAGATATAATCTTCAAATTATTCCTAAATATTTTTTTCTAAAAACTGTACCAAATAATTTGATAACACTCGACCGGGGTATCGAATATTTAAAAATTTCAATTTTTCAAATGCATATAATTTTGTAAATACTGTCTAGACTTTTAAGACCAAAACTGAAGAACTGCCTAGAATCAGAAAAATTTTTAGGTGCCAATTTTCCGCTTATGAGGTCACACAGCGCCACCCTTCGAGAGTGGAAGGTAGCCATTTTTATAACTTGAGCGCAGATAGTCCTTTACAAATGGCTGAATTATATTTAGAATATTTTGCTTATGCCCCACTGTGTAGTGTATTTTAGAAGTCTTATAACGTGACTGTTACTATTAGTTCGCATTATATATCAAGTAAAGAAGTAGTCCTAGGACTGTGCCTCGTAGAACACCAGCTGCAGCAGACCGGGAAGCACTTGCAAAATGACTCACTATTGTGACGAGTCTTCTACTTGTTATATATCTTTCCAATAGCCCGGCAGTATTTGGAGGTAAATTTTGTGTCAGCTTACGAATCATTGATGAAACCCACCGAAAACTATTTATTTTCCTCAACTACTCCTCTCATTGCATGAGTTTTATGGATGGTGCTATGTTTATTTGTAAAAACAGGAACAAACAAACGAATCTTGAGGTCAGGAATGTATCCATTCTCATTAAGTTTTTGACATGTTTGACAAAACGCTCATAAGTTGATATGACTATGAGAATTATCGTACCACGACAACTCTTCTAATATATTTCTTTATGAACGGCTTCGTTGCGGCATTGTTAAATAATTTTTTTAAATGTGTTTTTTATGCCAAAGATTTATATTTCAAATTAAAGAATACAAATCGATAATTAAAAAAATTTTAATGCTCGCACTGTAATACCCTGTTCAGACATACGTTTTAATTTAGACAATTAAAATTTTAATTGAGTAATTAATTTTAGTGTTCACACATATTCAATTTAATTTACTCAATTAAAATTTGACAGTAGAATATAGTTCTGTTCAATAACAAGAAGTGGTTACTATTTATTATTGGAAAGTGTTTACTTCAGTACTTCAAAAGAAGCAGCAAAGAATAAAAAAGAGTATAAGATGTGAATGTTAATTAATTTGTTACTACTTTTGTTACTAGCAAAAACAGAACACCTGATTCTTGTTCTGTTTTACAAAATAAATTAATAAATATTAAATACTTTGAATTGAAAGTGTTTATTAGCACTTCCACGAAAATAATTACATCACTTCGTTGCTGGACTAAAATTGTGTGGCTTTTTTGCCATAATTTGTATGGCGATTTCAAAACCGAATATCTACAGCTAAAATTTTTTACAACCACACAGCAGAAAATATACATAATATTTATAGTTTTCGGTTTTAAATACAAAATGTTTTGAATTGAAATTAACGTTTGTATAATAGTTAGAAGAAATCTGAAAAAATTATGTACAAGTAAACGCCAGGATAATAAAACAATAAACAAAAGAAATAGAATAAAATAAACCAAAAGTTTTACAAAAAAAAAAAAAACAGACAAATTTTGGCAATTTTGTAAAATATTCGAAAAAGGTGCTCACAATCGATGACAAAGCTCTTGCAAATGCTAACTGTTGCAATACAAAATGTTTTACGCATCGAACACTCCTTTTTTCTGTTTTAGATAAATATTTATTTTGATGGCTGTTTGTTATTACGGTCAGTTCGGCTTTACTTTTTTTATATGAAATAGTACTTTTGTAAATTTTTATTTTACTCCATCGTTGCTAGTTTCTGTCGAAAATTTATTGAACAGACCTAATTTTTACATTAGAAATTTGTGTTTGTAAATTTGGAAGAATGAAGAGAAGTTCGGCTTAAAAAGAAAGTTTGCTTGTTTTTATTTGAAATATGGAACTCTTCCAGTTAGTACGATCAAGTTCTGACTGCACGCTAGCTTTGAATCTACATTAAATTTTCAAAAATTTTTCATTTCATTTAATTTGAAAATATTTTATTTTTCAATTAATTTCTCAATTAAGTACTTATTGAAAAATTTATTAATTAATTTCTAAAATGGTAAATTAAATTCAATAAGGGACTTAATTGCGTAAATTCCTTTATTGCGTAATTAAAACGTATGTCTGAATAGGGTATAAGCTTAAATGACAATCAATTAACACACAGTTATTATATAAATCAAATTTCGCGAGAAAGCGCAGTCATATGCCGACAAAATGTAATTCTCATTAGAAAAAAATACATTTTATATAGAGTAAAAACACACCATCATAAAAGTGCGCGTATATCGCATATTCTGTTTTGTCTTTACAAACAATCAGTGAAAGCAGACCTTTCCAACGCATGCACTCGTTTCAAAATCGGTTGTGTGGTTCTCAAGTTATAAAATCACAAACATAGGACAAATTATTTTTATATATGTATATAGATTAAGAAAACATTTGACATTTTATTGATTAAATAAATACTTAAATCTATTATATTTTTATTAAAATAAAAATAAAAAAGTTCCAATTAAATAAATAAGTGCATCAATTAAATACTTAATTAAATATCATTTTAAAACTAATGAAAGATAAATAATTGCAAAATTTTTCTCTGCGATTAAGGTGATGCAAAACAATCATTAAATAATAAAATATATCGAACTTTTAAATAATTATGCTAATAAGCCGACTAAATTATTAAAGCAACCGGTATTGATTATTGAAGGTGAAAGAACGTCTCGATGGTCATTTCACTACTGCTCACTTAGCTCAATAGCACAATAATTTTAAAATTCGATTAAGTTAATTTGATATTCCCGTTATTTACTTTTATTTAAAAAAAAATATTACATATTTATTAATCGATTTAATTTAATCGATTTTAACAGGTGCAAACTTCATATACATTATTACACAATTTTTTAAAAATTTTTAAATTGTATATAATTTTTTTTTTATTTCTCTAGACCATTAGCAACCAATAACATTATAAGAATTCTAAAATCAAATATAATTTTATGTCTGGTGTTAATGTGAATGTAAATTATTAACGTAAGTGCTTTTACATTACAAATAAAAAACCGTACAATAATAAAATGCATAGAATGAAAGAAGCATCTTTAAGAAAATAAAATTGTATTTAAAAGAAAAAAAAAAAAACGAAAAGAAGTATTGAAAATTGTAAAAACTCTGCCTTTAAACTTAAAGTACTATTTATGATAAAACTTGTTATAAATAATATTATTCAGTCAAAAAGTCCGTCAAAAGAAAAACACAAAAAATAAATAAAAACAACAATCACGTTTATAAAATCACACTTAAGTACTTTCTTTTATTAAAGGAATATTTTACAAAAAGGAGAATAAATATGTATATAATTTTATGTATAAAAGACTAGCTTTGTATGTAACGCCAATTGTAAATAAAAAAAATATCAAACAAAACGTTTTAACTTTATTCAGGTTTTAATGGCAGCAATAAATAATACATTTTGAAATTCTTTTAAGTTTTACAAGTCAAGAAGAGTAAGAAAAGAACACAAAAAGTAAGCGAAAAAGCTTAAAGTCAGCTTTCAACAGCTGAAATTCCTTAAAATAGATTCAACTAAAAATACTGAAAAATACTGAGTTAAGTCCTTAAAAAAATACACTAAAAAAATGCTAAATAATTTACGTTTTTTGTATTTCGCCCCGTATTGTTTACAAGTGTAGAACAATTTTTCTGCTTTTTTATTTTTTGTTATTTAAAAGTTTCTTTTGGCAATATAAAAATATGGTGTATAGTTTTATGCGTTTGTTTTCTTATGTTATTTTGCCAATGACAGAATTCAAAGTTATTAACCGACTTCAAAAAAAGAAGGAGGTTATACAATTCGGCTGAATGTTGCTTTTTTATGTTTGTGCCTCCAGAACTGAGAACTGAAAATTTTTGGTAATATGATAGATATGTCCCGTTTTAAGAACAGTTCATAATCTTAAAAATTAAAGGGTATCCCCATACAACATACATATTTTTTACGTGTATTATGAACTGTAAAGGAAGATTCTGTTAAACTCAAAATTACTATGTCTTACTATAGCCCCAATAATAAAAAGTTATACAAAACTAGATCTAAAAATTAAAGGGTGCCCCCATAATTGATGTAAATTTCCTAATATGGGCTTATCTTTTGAACCGTTATAGACAACACTTGCAAATTGAACAGAATGTCAATTGCTATGGGCGTAATAGTATTAGAAGTATTAATATAACAAATTATAAATTAAAGCGTGCGCCAATAGTTCATTAAATTTGATGTATATGGCCATACTTTTGAACAGTTGTAGACAGAGGCTTGAAATTTACAACGAATCTGTATTGCTAAGTCTGCTAAAACAAAAAGTATAAAATTTGGATTTGGAAGTTAAAGGGTGTTCCAATAGTTAATGTAATTTTGTGTATGTGACAAAACTTTTGAACCATTATAAACAGAACGCTGAAACTTAAAAGGGACCTGCATTTCTAAGTTCGCTATATCAACGAGTTTATAATTTGAATTTATAAATAAAAGGGTGTCCCATAATTACTGTGAATTTACTTATATAGGGCTTTCTTTTAAACCTTATAGAAAAACGCTTTTAAATTTGACGCAACGTCGATTGCTATAACCGTTATACTGACAGCTGACAATATTTAATATTATAAATTAAAGGGTGCACCAATAGTTCATTAAATTTGGTATATGGCCATACTTTTCAACAGTTATAGACAGACGTTTGAACAAGTATAAAATATGGATTTGGAAGTTAAAGGGTGTTCCAATAGTTGATGTAATTTTAAGTGTGTGGCCGTACTTTTGAACCGTTATAGACAGAACGCTTAAACTTAAAAGGGACCTGCATTTCTAAGTCCGCTATATCAACGAGTTTATAAACTGAATTTATAAATAAAAGGGTGTCCCATAATTACTGTGGATTTACTTATATAGGCCTGTCCTTTGATCCATTATAGAAAAACGCTTTTAAATTTGGCGCAACGTCGATTACTATTACCGTTATAGTAACAGCTGGTAATACTTGAAATTATAAAATAAAGGGTGCACCAAAAGTTCATTTAATTTGGTGTATGGCCATACTGTTGAAAGAGAATCTGTATTACTAACTCCTCTATAATAACAAGTATAAGATTTGGATTTGGAAATAAACGGGTGTCTCAATAATTGATATAATATGATGTAGGTGGCCGGACTTTTGAACCGTTATAGACAGCCAGCTGAAATTTACAAGGGACATGTTTTGCTTAGTCCGCTATAGCAAGAAGCTCATAATTTGAATTTAGAAATTTAAGGGTGTTCCCAAAATTAATGTAATTTGTTCTATATGGCCGTATTTTTTGAACCGTTGTATTCAATCACCTTAATTTTAGACAGAATGTGTACTACTTTATTTGGTACAATAAGAAGTATAAAAGTGTTATATTATAAATTAAATATCAGATATAATCTGATGCATATGGGCAAACTGTTGAACCGTTACAGACAGATGGTTGAAATTTACACAGAACCTGATTGCTAAGTCTTCTACAACAGCAAGTATATAATTTGAATTTGGAAATAAAAGGTTTACCCTATAGTTGCTGTTATTTAATGTATATTGCCAAACTATTGAACAGTTAAAAAAGTATAAAGTTTGGAGATATAAGGGTGTCACAATAGTTAAAGTAATCTAATTTATGTAGCCATACACTTGAACTGCTATAGGCAGACAGATAAAATCTGTTTTGAGGTCGGTTTTTTTCGCAAGAATTATTTACTATTCTGTAAAAAAACCTGTCGAAAATCATACATGGGAGTAATGAATTAGACGGACTAATTAACTGACTTATTTTTTGGCATTATAATTATATTTACTAATGGTAATGTTTTTAATAAAAAGGTTTCCTTTATAATTAGTCAAAAAAAAAATCATTACCATTGACTGATTATTAAATAGTTTCAAATCATTATTATTAATAAATGTATTCCTTGGCTTTGTTCACTAAATAAACAACTAAAAGTTTAGTGGAGCATTAATTTGAATTGGCGTTTTGATCACAAAAATTTGGCGAAACATAAATATTAAAACTTTCTCAGGAAAAATGAAACACTATGGAAACATACATATTTTTTCGTGTAAGTAATAAGATCTGCTAGCTGGGGATTTAGTAGAATTTAAATCTCAGATATCAAGTTTTACACCTAATTCACAAAATTTAAAAATTCCAATATAGATCTAGATGCAATGTAAATTATAAAACTTTTTTTGGGAATTGAATGTATTCTGAATGTAAGTATTTGTTTTTCGTTATTGATTTTTTTTCGTATTTTTCCCTTTATTTGTTGATTTAGGAAGAACTAAAATTGTTATTGACTGTTTTGTTATTGAAATGAATATGTGTATCTATATCTTGTACATAAAACCAATGTAATTTTGTTTTATTTCTTCAGATTTTTTTAGGTTGCATTTGCAAATTTTTCAAAATAAAATGTGTACAATCAGGCACGTCGCAGAACTCAATTCCGATCAAAAGAGGTTTTAATTCCGCAAATTGGTTCTTCAGAAAACGAAAACCAAAATTTTCTTCGGAATGAAACCACTTTTAGATTTCAAAGAGGAATTTAGTTTCTTTAAAATTTCCTTATTTGCGGCCTTCAAATTTACGTCTATTATGTGTCCTTATTTAGATTTGTCTTGTTATTTACTTTGATGTGCGCAATATTGCCACATTTTTTAGAAATATGTAAAATCGGTCGGACTTTGAAGAAAGTAAAACAAAATCGTTCGGTATTGTTAATACGCAAATAAAACCATTCCAATCGGAATTTGTGACATGCCTGAATATAACATGAAGTCAATAATTTTTGTGATCAGTTTTGATTATTTTTGAATTTTTTCTCGTAATCCCAAATATTCTTGATTGCTTTTGAATTATTTGTAATCATAATTAATTAACAATCGGGAATTGTTTAAAAGAGAATCAAGTAATCAATACCATTGCTTTTAAAGTGTAATCTAATTGATTACTAGTCGTAATCAAACTTTAACAGCTATAAATCAACATAATAATCTTTAAAGAATATCTCTGTTTAATAACATTCTGGACAACAAAAAAGTAAAGGAATCTGCCATTCACAAAAAAATTTGTTCCTCTAGACTTCGCATTCCAGACGACGCTGAAAGAACACACGTCGATCTAATTTTACACAAAAATGTCACCGGCTCTGCGTTGATTAAGCATTTTTTGAAAAATTTTGAACATTTCCTGGAAGATCTCATTAAAAACTTTTAAATGATACCCATATTGATATCTTCAAAAATATGGTGAACACTCGTAGTTTTCTAGGAAAAGTTCAGATGAACATAATTAAGAAAATATGGGCGTCTGTTTCTTCATGTGATGTTTATTTCTTATTTTTAAAAAGAGAAAAACGTGGTTAAAGTATGTTTACAGGAATCATGTTGTGTTCTCCGTAGCAATATATGGTAGCAAACTTACAGTATGGTCTCATTGAGATTTTTAATTTTTGACATTTAGCTTTTAATTAAATTAGTAATCGAATAAATTTTGTATTGCGAATAATGATACCAAACGGAAAATCGTGAAGACATTGGATTAAAAAATCTTGATTCTGGACTTATAAAAAAATCTCGAGTTTTTCGATTTTTAATTTTTTTAAACTTTTGCGTATAAAAAATATTGATACCAAATACATTTTTTCAATCTTCTTCTATTATTGCTTGACTGACACAGATTCACTTCGATTAATGCAATGAAAACATTCCGCAAAAGATGAGCAGTGCTTTTAAAAGCAGAATACTTCGAATCAACAATTTTTTTTTTTTTGTGTCATAAAAGCAAACTTTCCTTTCTACTACCTGCGTATGTTTATCTCTGTTTCTTTTATTTATAAAGCAACAAATTATAAAGCTTTAAAGGTTTGTCTTTCTTAAGTTTATATTTTCTTAATTAACTAAAATTCACTTTTCACAAAACGACTTAAGAAGAATTAAAAAAAAATATTTCTTTTTTGTTTGCCTTTAATAAAAATATTTTTCCCCTGATTTTATCCAAACTACTTTTTCTTCAGTTCTTTTTTTTTTTCTTAGCGCAGAATACCTACTAAGGCTTAAAGCATTGTGATTGCTTCCTAACAACGTTCCAAGAAGAAAAGCGTAAGCCAAAGAAATTTATTTTAAATTTTTTACTTATTTTCTCAAAACGATTTTTGTACGGTTGTATTTCCTTATTAAAATAAACATATGAAAAAAATAATAAAATAAACAATAAGGACTGAAATATAAATAAAAGGAAATACACTTCAGCTGTTGACTTTTTTTATTCTTGTTACAATTGGCAACAACTAAAATATACCAAAATTAAAGTCCTTTTAAACTTTAATGCAGGTAAAGAAATCTTAATCACATCAAGAACAGTTTCAACATAAACAAGTAAGATTGCTTTATTCGTCTATGCCGAATCTTATATACTCTTTATCATTAATGTAAATCTAGTTTAGTGAAGTAACTGCAATCAAAACGAAAAATATTGCGGTGACAGAGAATTAAAATATAAGAAAAATTTACAGTACCACATATACTTTTACATCAAAATGCCATGGGCTCTTAATGGGTTAAACATTATTAAGAACATTTATTATTTCCTAAAAGATCTCTTCAAAAACTTTTATATAATACCCATATTGATACCTTTAAAAATATGGTGCGCAATTGTACTTTTCTACGAAAATTGCAGATGCCCATGCTACGGAAAATATGGGCGAGTGCCAATTTTTTCAATTGAGGTTTTTTCTTATGTATAATTCGCTATCGCGCCATATATTTGTTTTTTAATCGGAGTTGCTTTATTGTTCCAAATGATAAGGAAAAATTAGAGGCAGGCGTGGTGTTATGCTCGCTACCGCGAAGGACATAAACCTGCTGATTGATTGGCATATTAAATTTTCTCTAGCTTATCTAGTACCTCGACAAAGTTGATTTTAAAACTAACACGGATGGACAGACAGACATCGCTCTTACAAACGGAATGACAAACTAAGATATACCCTTTTTCCACTTTTTGTTGTGAAAAGTATAAAGAAGTAAAATTAAAAAAAAAAGTATTCAGCGTGAAGCGATGAAAATAAAAGTTGCATAAGATACAAACGTGATGGGAAAGTAGAAACAAATAAGAAGTCCAGCAACTACAAAAGCAGTGATAAATACTGAAAATAGGATTAAGGGTAACTTTGCACGCAGGATTATACATGTTGAATCGAAAAGAAATTTATTTGTGCACTCTGTGTACACATGTAGAATAAATTAAGTCACGATTGAGAAAACTCACATTTTTTTTAAACTTGAAGTTTAAAGAAAACAAGTAAAATAAATTTGTGCTTTCAAGCCGAATCTTATAAGTGTATAAAATTACTTAATATTTTTATGCACTCCTGAGATGGCCCAGATATGGTTCACTTAGTCTTAAGTCTTAAATAACTCTGGTCATCGTGTTGCTGTAATAAGTCTCTGACATTTTGTTAATGGCTGGCTTTTGGGAGTCTTCCTCTTACGATTAATAAAATCTTTAGTCACGTGTGCCAACAAAAAACATTATTGGTAACGCAGACTTAATCACCCTCACAAAAAAGTTTTTGCTTACACACCCTAAAAAGGTTTTTGGTGTTTATTCCCAAGACGGGAATTTTTAGATTTTTTTTGTAATTTGTATGATAAAAAATTTCTTCCGAAATTAAAAAAAGTTTTTTTTTTGTTAGATTTTTTGTTACAAAAAAGTGAATAGGTTCTTTGAGAGCGATCTCCATCGTGGTCGTAAAAATTTTGTATATATCGCTATAAGACTTACGAACGCTATTTTTATACTGAACAAAAAAAAGCGTTTTTGCGCCTAACCCACTATTTACTAATATAAAAGAAACCCACCTGTACTTAACGCTGAAGTGGATTTAGATTCGCAAGAGGTCACTAGTTATCATCTTAGTGCAAAGGAGAATTTTTTAAAATAAATTTAGTGGAACAATTTTAAATAAAATTCACCGCTACAATCACAAATAAGTATATTATGAATGAATTAATTATTTTTAGCTAAATTTAACACTATTGATTAAGCAATTACAAAAATATCGTTTTAATAATATTCTCGGGAGGTGGGGATTGGTAAGGCATTGAAAAGATTAATAATAAATATTTTAAGGAAATTGGCAAAAAAAATTGAAAAAAAATTATTTTCACAGGGACGTTTTTGGGGCTAGGATTGGAGGGATACCTCCCCCTGCCCATATAAATTAATTTCTATGGTAATCTATTTCATTTAATAATTACATTCTTTTTTCAAAAAATATTTTATTTCACCGCCCTATAAAAGGGACAGGGCAAAAATTGCATTTTAGAATCTCTTGAGTCAAACTTGCAGTTTTTAAAGAAAATTACTTAAAAATTAAAAAAAAAATGTATTTTCAGAGGTAGGAATAGTTCTACTAATGGATACTTTTTTTCCTTGGTCGATTTTTTTCTCAGCTGTATCAGACTATGACCACAACAGGTTTTCCTGCCAAGTTTCATTAATCTAGGTGCACTCAGTAAATTTTTAGAGCCAATATAAGCTAAAAGAAAAGTTATGTCCAGCTAGATTGGAAAAATACCCCAATGTGCAATGGCTTGAATATTAATTTTAAACATTTTAGGAGTAGCTGCTTAGCCAGCATTAGCCAATAAATTGGCATAAAGCCATAACGCGCAATCAACAGACGCTAAAAGCCAATGTAGATTTCTCTGGATGTATTACAAACATGAATTAACGTACAAATAGTTTTAAAGTAAATCATGCAACTTACATGTAAAAAAAATATTTTAAATTTAATTATTTATTTATTTATTCAGAATTCTATAATTCCAAACTAGTTCTTCTAATTTAGGTATTTTTTAGTGTTTATTTTCCCCTTCACCAAAGGTGAAAAGAATATACATATAAAAGTTTGTCACTTCGTTTGTTATTTCAATAATATTTATTTCTGACCCCATACAGTAATATATTTTAATCCCTATATAGAGAGGAGTCGATTTAGCGATATCATTGTGTTCGTCCCTCTGTACGTAATTAGTTTTAAATAAGTTTTGCCACGTTACCAAAGCAGCTACAGAAATTTGATGATCACCTTTCTTTTAGACATAGTTTCGTAACAGGTACTATTAAAATTAACCAACATTGATTCATCAATTTCGTAAATGGTGGAGATATATTCAAGAAAAGGACACTGTCCTTTATATATATATTTTTTTAATTATTATTTTAATCCTTTAATATTTTAAAAATGAATTAAATAATTCGGCTAAAGTTCATTTTTATATACATTTCTTAATATTTGTTTTAGTAAAGAAATATTATTTACAAAGAGAAAAAATTAGAAATTAGGAAAAATTCAAGATAATGTATATTTGGGACACCTTTGTTTTCAATACCTAAAGCACCAGAATGTTTAGACGTTCGGCTTCTCTAGAAAGCTGGGTAAGCTTTTTTTACTTTATGTAATGTGTTCCATTAAGCAAATCTTATTTTAGGCGGGCTGGCTTTGGTATTTTTAAGTTTTTAGAATTTGGTTGCCATTGACAATTGGTCTATATAAGGTGTCTAACCTAGCCATTCAATTTTTCTTTCTATGAAAGCTTGCTACTCATACGTGTACCGCCGCCAGTGCCTCGACTGAGTAAACAGGAGAAATCGAGAGAAAGTGATCAGAATATTAATAAAATTAGCTAATAATTGAATAGTTTAGTTTTAAATCGTGTCAAAAAAAACAAAATAAAACAAAAAAATCAACTTAAAAAAGCGGCTAGAATTAGCTTTACCCACATATCGTTTTTTAAAACTGCCACAGTATAATCAATCAGAATTTTTGAATTTTTTGTTGTTACGCCCTTTTGCATTTTCAGTGACGATACATATATCTTTGTCAATAACATCATATTCTTTCTAAGTTTATTTTTAGCTATCAGTGAATCCGCAGCTTTAGCAGCAAATTTTATACAAACTCTGCTTGATGTAACAAGCGATTGGTTAAAAAATTGGAACATACAAGTAAATGCAGAAAAGTCTAAAGATGTCACTTTCACAATGAAAAATAGCGACTGTTCTCCTGTTTACCTTGATGGCATTGTTATATCTAAGTCTGAACATGTAAAGTATTTAGGTCTTACAATAGATAGACGCTCTATTTAGAAAGACCACATAAAACTGAAAAGAAATAAACTTGAAATTAAAACAAAAATGATGTATTGAATTCTTGGTTCTATGTCAAAATTAAGCCTTAACAACAAAAATTTGCAATACAAAACGGTTCTTAAGCCAGTAGGGACCTATGGTATACAGTTATGGGGAACTGCATCATACTCTAATGTTGATATAATTCAAAAATATTAGTATAAAACACCGAGACTGCTAACGAACGCACCTTGGTTTATTAGAAACAATACAATACATCGTGATCTTGATATAAAGTTTATTAGAGATGAAATAAAAAATTATAGTACTAATTATCAGCAAAGACTTAGTAACCACCAAAATTTACTTGCAATATCATTGTTGGATGATAGTAATGAAGTAAGACGCTTAAAAAGATTACACATACTAGATCTCCCATTTTTAATATAACTTTCAGTACGAGAAATATTGAATGTAAAAAATAAAAAATAAAAAAAAATTATATTATTTCCATTTTATTTCAATTTTAATACACTGTAAATATACAACAGCTAGATTCACAGGAACCTAACACTCTGTTACTTGGTTTAATTAGCTATAAATTTTGCTTATTATTTGTTTTTAAATAGATTTAAAAAATAAAAAGACTTAAAAAAATATTACTTTTGAAGTTCCTAATAAAAATATAACATTTTACATGAAATTCACAATGGTGATGTTTGTTTAGTTTTAAAACCTGTCAAATGCAAAATTTATATTATTTTTTTAAAGTATGTTAAAATTTTAAAAAGAAATTTATTTTATGTATACCAAAAAATTACAAATACGAGGGCTGCTATTTATATTTCTGGCCTTGCAACACTGAATGCTGCCAAGTGCAATCTGACATTTCCATTGGAAAGTTTGTCATTTGTAAGCATAATCGTACTCAAAACGTTTTGACGTACGACCATTATTTGTGTTGTTTACAGTGACTTGAAAAAATTAATATAGAAAAAAAAATGGAATTAACTCGTGAACATTTTCGTGCCATCATTTTTCACAAATTTCGACGTGGATTATCACGACAAGAGTGCATTGATGAACTTAAATCTTTGTATGGCGATGAAGCACCATCCTATAGCACTGTGAAAAATTGGTATAATGAACTTAATCGTGGCCGAAGCTCGCTCAAAGACGAATTCCGTGAAGGTCGTCCAAAAACGGCTGTTGTGCCAGAGAATATTGATGCCGTGCGTGAACTCATAATGCAAGATCGACATGCGACATACCGAGAGATAAAGACATCCTTGGACATTTCTTCCACCAGCATACATTCGATACTGCATGAACACCTGGCCGTAAAAAAGATTTGTTCTCGTTGGATCCCGTACAATTTGAAAGTCGCTCAAAAAAAGGCTCGTGTCGATTGGTGCAAAGAAATGTTGCAAAAATACGATTGCGGTGCTTCAAAAGACGTTTCTAAGATCGTCACAGGTGACGAATCATGGATCTATGCATGTGAGCCCGAAACGAAACAACAATCGACCGTGTGGGTCTTCAAAGACGAGCAAAATCCAACGAAAATTGTTCGTGGAAGAAGCACTTCGAAGCAAATGGTCGCCTGTTTCTTCGGCAAAACTGGTCATGTGGCGACTGTTCCGCCTGAGCAACGTAGGACGGTCACTTCTGAGTGGTACACTACAATTTGTTTGCCTGAAGTCATTGGAGAAATTCGAAAAACCAACAAGAGAAGACGAATCATTGTTCACCATGACAATGCGAGCTCTCACACATCGGCTCAAACCAGAGCGTTTTTGACCGGCCAAAACGTCGTACAGCCGTACAGCCCTGACTTGGCACCTAATGACATCTTGTTTCCGCACATCAAGAAAAAAATGCGTGGTCAACGATTTTCGTCGCAAGAGGCAGCTGTTGAAGTGTTCAAAAACCATGTTTTAGAGGTGTCTCAATCGGAGTGGAAAAAGTGCTTCGACAATTGGTTTGAGCGCATGCAAAAGTGTATAAATCATGCTGAAGATTACTTTGAAAAACAATAAAACCATTTTTGATTATAAATATTCGCATTTTCACTATTAGGCCAGAAATATATAGAGCAGCCCTCGTATAAATAACTTTCACGGAAAAAAATATTCGATTTTTAAAATTAATTTTAAGGTTGCTAGAAACTTTTTTTGATTTATTCAAAAATTTTTGATTTATACAAAATTGTTGTTTAACACGTTTTAAAAAATAAAGCCTTCACGTAAGCTTAAGCCCAATGAAATGTTAAGTATAAGAGAAAAAGCTTATTGCCGCTGTAGACGATTTGGTTAATCCGTCTGCAATAGTAGACAGCAGCTTTAATCTAAGCGAAGTTGGAGAAAAAAAGAGTTGTTGTGTAGGCTTGATGACTACGTCAATTTTAAAAGTGGCGGCATAATACGAGTAAACTTAGAGAAAATCGCGTAACTTTCTTATTTCGCTTGTTTTTAATAAAAACAGATTGAACAAACATGTTTTATAATTTATATCTTCCTAATTGGCTCCTAAGAAACACGTGTTGTGGTTAAATATGCCTTCAACCAGTTACGAGATTTTTGCTTTAAAAATTACTTTGATTATATGTTGGATTTTTCTTGCGCATTCGGTCTTAATTTTCAAACTTCCTAAAAAAAACTATCTTCGCTAAGTATCATTTACATTTGTATGAAAGCAGCTCACACGTTTAAATAAAGTGACTGCTGAGTGACTGTCTAATTCTTTATAATTTTATGATCAAATGGCTATTTATGTATTTATTTCAGGAAAATTTATGATAACGTTAAAATATTTGCTTGACATAACCAAAGTATGTGTTTAAAAAGCTCCTTTCTAATGTGTGTATACCCATATATGTATATATTTATGCAAAACAAAAGCTTTTTAATCACTTTTAAGACAAAAGGATCCAACTTCACACTCGCAGATTTTATACAAGAGAAAAACATTTTTAAAGAATTGTTGTGAATGGTTGCAAAGCAAGAAGGTATCAAAAAGATTGATGGTTATATCAAGATGTTGGTATCTTTTGTTAATTTAATTATACCATTTTGAATTTATGTGTGTTTGTACAAGCAGTTCCAAAAATAAAGCAAGATCCGTATTAATTTGGAAATGTTTGAATGCTAAATGTGAAGGAGTTGGGTGATGTGTAGAACTGTTTTCTCATTCATATCCGTGGCTTAATTCTGCAAATGCAGCGCTGGATATTCTTAGCTGTAGACCCTAATTTCAAAAAGCCCTATGAAAAAATCACATTCAGTTAAACCACAAGACTTAGAGCACTAATTCTATTATTACATTAAAATGGTACACGAACAGGAACAACTGCTACACCAATTTCATTTTCAGTCCAGAACCAGGTAGTTTTGAGCATTTAAGCTTTGCACAACAAAGCGAAAATATTTGGTAGATTTTGCGGAAAAAATCAATATAAACTGGCTTTTGTTTAATAACCAGATGAAAGCTCGTCTCTAATTAAATTTTAAATTTTTTGCCGACCTGAAACAGGTGTAAAATTCAAATCTTGGCTCAATTTTTGTCCACCCTTTACAATGTACATACGTGAATGTGTACGATTGGTGATGAATATCTTTTGTGTAACTTTTAAAACAAAATCCCATTAGCGAATTTAATTTAAGCAAATGTGTATGAATATTTCTCTTCACAATCTGACAGAGGAAGTGTTCACACATTAAATGACTAATTATGTACATATATAAATAAAAAAGGCACACACACACATTTAATAAATAATCAAACTATTAAATGAAAAGCGAAACCACTTGTTGTTAGAAAATTAGTATTCTAAATTAATCCAAAGCAAAATTAACACCCCATACTCGTACATATGTATGCTAACCGTCATACGTACAACAGTTGCGAGCAAAAAAACATGTAACTCGTAATAGTAATCAGTAAAAAATATCTCCTGATTTCATTCAATAATTAAATAAAATTTTAGCGTAAATTTTCGGCTGTTCTTAAGTGTTTAATTACTGCATTGCTTCGTGTTCACACTTAATAATACAGAATTTAACAAATTCATTCCTTTACTATGCTCTTCACCACAAAAAATGGTAAACGCTACATCTAAGTGTATCATTCCATTTGAAGTTCCTACTATAATTATTTCCGACCCCATAACGTATATATTTTTAGAGTTCTTAGGCATCTTATATCTATCTATCTATTCTTATGCGTCTATCTGTCAGTGTTCGGGTTGAAATCAACTTTACTAAGACACCAAATGAGCTTAAGAAACTTTAAATCGATCAGACATAATTTAGAAAATTTCGCTATGAAAATCAGCAAGATCGGTCCATGTCTTTCGTGGCAGCGGGCAAAACACCACGCCTGCTTTTAATTTTTCCATATCTAGTTTAGTGAAGTAACTGAAATGCTACGCAAAAAGATGCGAAAAAAACTTTATACGAGCAGCGCCTTCATGGTAAAGTTCTCCTCGGGGTAGCAAGAGCTTTTAGTCATTCGTTAAAAAAAGAGTAAAGGATTTTGCTAGTTTTTCAATTCCACGTCTTTTAACGGATTAATAAATTTCTAACGACCCGGTTGATAAATCTTACCTCTTGGCTTAAATGTTTGCAAGTAACTCTTACTTGCAGGAAAGCAATCAACCACTGCCAGCACTGGAAAGAGCTCGTGCAGTTTAAAAGATTTTGGCGGATCTCAACTTAAATAGCTCCCCTGCACTGGATGGAATTCCAGCACTGGTCTCTTTGACGTAAGCCCTTTCATTAGCAAAAATTTTCAGCACTTTGTAATATGTTGGTTGGAAGGTTGCTAATGTAACGCTGATTCCCAAAAAGGGAGAGGTTAACAACCCTAAAATAACAGCCCAATTGCAATTTGCTCTGTACTTTCAAAAGTTATGGAAAGTGTGCATAATTTTCATCTTGCGAAATATCTGGAGATCAACAGCTTACTTAGTGACCGACAGTACGACTTCCGTAGGGGGCGCACTATAGGTGACTTACTGGCCTTCCTTTCGGAAAAATTGTGTCAGTCCGTTCACCATTTCGGCGAAAGTAAAGTGGTGGCTTTAGATGTTTTCAATTCATTTGATAAAGTGTGGCATAGCGCACTCATATCAAAACTTATCGCTTCTCTCGATTTAAGGGGTACCGCAAGGTTCCGTCCTTTCTCCTACCTTATTTCTTATTCTTCTTAATGACCTTCTACGTCGGACTTCCAATCATAACTATTCTTTTGCAGATGATAGTAACATTCGCCATGCATTTCACAATACTCCAAGCCTCACGGAAATTGGGGCTATGAAAAAGCATCGCGATCTTTTGGCCCTTAAAACCCAGTGCTGTGTGCTTTCGCACAGGCGTACAGCTAAATATGCAACCTCATCTATAATTATGGGTGATATAGACATTAAGAAATCAGAAGCTGTTCGTTGAAACAAGCATATTTTTGAGGTCGCAAGAGAAGCATTCAAGTCCATTGGTTTTTGAAACGGTGTAAGTTATCACCTTTATCGGACCGAAAATGGAATGCAACTCTTCTGTATGGGCCGGTGCTGCAAAGACTATTTTGAAGTTAATCGACCGCGTGTAGGAGGGTATTCAGCCCTGTTAATTCATTGGAGCATCGGAGCAATGTAGGGTGTGTTTCACTGTTTTATCGTTAATACAATGGAACGTGCTCTTATGAAATCAGGAAATTTTTTCCTGAAAATCGTATTTTTATACGTGCAACGCGCTTTGCATCAAAACCGCATCCCTTCGTTTTTTAGCAGAACAGTTCGTATGCGGAATAAACTCCCTGCGGATGTCTTTCCTGTTACTTTCAGTTTGCAAAGATTCAGATCAAATCTTCTCAAGCACTACTCCCTCCATCCCCCCTCCCAAAACCAAATTTCCTACTTTAAGCACAATGCGCTGCATAAGTAAGGGGCATCCAGTGATTGCTGGTCCTAATGAAAAAAAATATATATAGTGTGAAAATAAAAAAACAAAAAAAATTCGCCAATATTTTTCGAGATTGTGCCCCACATTTTTTACAAAACTAAATATGTGTATCATTTAAAAGCTTTTGAATAGATCTCTCAGGGAATACTAACCCATTAAGAGCTGAATATTTTTTTCTTATTTTTTAATTCTTTGTCATATAATCGACATAGCCGATTATAGCACTTTTAATTGTTAGAGTTATCTGCTCGTTAAAGAATTACTGCCGTATTCACAAAAAATAAATATAGATTTGAAATATATTTTAGGACAAATTTTTAAACAAAATTATTCATAAAACACATTTTAAAGTTTAAATTTAGCGTGCTACTTTCCAGCTATTTTGCTACTGCTCACTTAGCTCTTCAGCAAACTTCTTACAAATATTTTACATGTACTGCTGCGAGGCAGCAGATACTCTTCACCTTCTATGAAGGTGATTAAATACTGTGATATTCGTTAAGGCCTTAAATTTTAGTATGAAAAACACTTTGAACTCTGTAAGGATGGAAAGGGTTCTGGAGGCGTTCTGAGGTATTCCTTAGGCATGAAGGTAAAATAATATTAAGAAAAAAGCAAGTCACCTTAAAACCTTAATAATCATCTTATCAGTAAGGATATCTAGGAAGATTGGGACTATGAGCTCTGTGTTTACCAGAGGCTAAAATGACAGCATAATAACGTGTATTTGTCCCACCTTGAATGGAATTATCTTGAAAACAACAGATAAAAACAGCCCGACTATAGATATAACAAGGATGTAGCGATTTCAGTGAAATGGAAGAAATCAGCAGCCAGGATCATTAAATTCAAAAATAAATAATACCAGCACAGACTACAATCACTGTAGATCGAAGGGAGTAGGAAAAAGTAGTTAAAACCATCAGTCTTTCCTCTACTCTGGCGCAACCGTAAAAGCTAGAGAAAATGCTAATATGAAGAAAGAGCCCACAAAAAAAAACAACTTAAAACTGATTAAAAGGAAACACAAACAAGATTCGAAACGGTGGAAATATTTACTTTATTTTCATTGAATTTAGTATCCCTTTTTTTAATATTTCCAATACAATTATTACTGATTAGCTGAAACCAATTGGCTGTTTACAATGCTGTTGATAATAAAAACAAAATTGGTTTTGAATTTTAATTTGAATACATTTTGCACACTCAATTTATACATAAATTAAAGGCCTTTTGTTCGCTCATATTTATTTATATTAGAGCTTTTGTAAAAATATTTATTTATTGTCCCTTCTTTTTATGTAAAGTACGAAATTTTATTTTGAGAGTTTTAATAACAACTGACGCGAAAAAAATCGAATATATTCTATGAAATTTATATTTATTTAACTTTTATTACGGCAAGCGGCAAGAAAAAAATTTATATTTTATGTCGTTTAAATAATAAAACCTGACTGCGGTTGACAGTTGTACATATTTAATATACCCTTCACCACAGATGGAAAAGGATATATCTGAGTTTGTCATTTCGAGTGTAATATCTACGATATCTATTTCCGACTCCTTAAAGTAGATATATTCTGAGTCCTTATGCATGCTAAATCAAATAAGCGATGTCCGTCTGCCTGTTAGGGTTAAAATCAATTTTGCAAAGGCTCTAGATGAGCTAAAGAAAACTTAAGCACGCCAATCAATCCGATATGGATTTAAAAATTTTATTATTAAATATCAGCAATATCCGTCCATTTCCTTTGAGGCAGCCGGCAAAACACCACGTCAAATTTTTCCATATCATTTGGAACAATGAAGTAACTCCATTCAAAAAAACAAATGTAAATATACAGCCTAATAATAATAAATAAAATCAACAAAAGAACCGTGCGAGTTCTTCAACTTTTACTTTTCTCCAATTATAAATTTTTTCCCCTTTTGATGGACTGCGGAGAGTGAAAAAAAATCGGGGAAAAAAGGAGGTATTATAAATTATAAAATGAAAATTATATGAGAATAAGTCCAGATTTACCTATGCGATTTTTTGAGGCATTTTTTTCTCAATTTTCTATTTAACTTACAGCGTTATGCGTTATCTAAAAGTAAACATTAGCAACAGTAAAATCTCTTAAAATTCAAGCAATACCATGTTGCTTACTCCTCCTGCTTGATAAAAAAAAAAATTATCATGCTAGTTTCATGAAAAGTTGCATAGTGTAAATGCCGTATAATTTAAAAAAACTCCCTTCAAATTACAATGATGCCACTTTTTTATAATTTTATTTCCACGAAATTTATAATTGCAAGAAAAGAAAAGTTTTTTCCGTGGGAAAGAAATGTCGTGAGTATATTCATTATTGGGTGAATAATAAATATAATGAAAATTAAGAAAAAAAAACATCAAGTGAAAAAATTGGCGCTCGCCCACATTTTCCGAGTTACGGGCCTCTGAAATTTTAAAATTTTTTAAAATATCAATATGGGAATCATTTGAAAGCTTTTGAAGAGATAATTAAGGAAATACTAAAATTTTCTCAGAATGCTTAACCTATTTAGAGCCGATGGTTTTTTATCTAAAATTATATATACATATGTACTACTATAATTTTTTTTTTTTTTTAATTCTCTGTCTCTCCAATATTTGCTTTTTGGATTGGTGTTACTTCACTAAACTAGATTTACATAAAATGTGAAGGGCATTTATGATTCGGAATAGCCGAATGTAGCAGTTTTACATGTTTTAAATTTAAATTCAGATAAACACGTACAAACTCACAAGTCATTTTGTTTTGGCAATTTTTAAATAAACAAATTCTGATACCAAAAATTTGTGGTGTTTTTGTTTTTCTATACTTTTGTATATAAAACACTTTTTATATTTTTAACTGCGATTGTTTTCAATCTCACTTCAAGGACCATAGTTTGTTAAAACAATTTTTTTCAGCTGTTTGAATTAGAAGAGACATACTTTTTTAAGCAATTTAGATCCATATATTTTTTATTTCTTTAATTTATTTATTTCCGGAACAAATATCTATTGTTCTAAATTCAAGATTTATGTAAAATATTTATGTTGTACAATAAACCATAAAATTATTTAACAAACAGCATACACATATTGTATTGCACCATAATGTTTGTTCAAATTTTCAATTATTCTTTTTAAATGTGGCTGAATAGAAATGTCTCCTTCAGAGGACAGTTTAATACAGCTACATAAATTGGTATACATCTTTTACTAATGTAATCGGGATATGTATATGAAATAGTAATTGAAATCTATAACGAACTATAATGGTAGTGGCACTATAATGTTGAACCAACGAGTAGTCTACCAATATCATCACAATTAAGAAGAAAAAGTTGTCTCATCAGGTCTCGATATCGTGATACCAATAACGAAGAATAACTTAATGATATCGGATCAAAATCATACATCTGCTTTCATTGCGAAAATGCTTTAAGTATATCAACACCAAACTGTTATTATTGTGGTCTAACTTAAGCCTAGTAAAGATTTTCAATAAATTATTTTCGCCAAATTTTGTCTTCTGTTCTTAGATAAGTGAATCACTTACTGGCCAGGAAATGTCGTTAGACTTGATATCACAGGTGCATGGAACCACAGATTTTGGGGACATACCGGTATTACGAATTTCATTTCAGGTCTCTTAGACTATGGCAGACCAGAACCTTCTTAATAGGAAGCTTTTATTCGATTTACGGAGAGTTATTTTTTCTCATTTCGAACACTTCGATTCTATACGAATGGCTCCAACAGGAAAACTAGAGACAAGAATCTGCTTTAGACACCCAAATGTCTGCAATGTCTTACAGGCAAATATATTTTCTATTAAAATGTGCGTCTACCATATTCAACGTTGCATCTAAAAGGCGGGCATTCTTAAATGCCGTGACGGAAAAGAGTTCCTTTAAATGGATGTGTAACGCATGAACTGATATAGATGAAGGCAATGCTTTACAAAGGTGCTTTTAGCATGTATTTCGTCATGCCCCTCTTTGCCTGCTAGTAACGAGTCAACGGTGCTATATATGTTCTAGCCCAGGTCAAACAGCTTAACGAGTTTACTTGTTCAATTGCAGACATAATCTGGCCCTCAATAGATTACAGGAAAACGGCTGGCTTAATGTGGATGCTGAGAGTGCAAATGCGTAACTTGGTAGCTGCAGTAACGGGGCGCTGTCTGTTTGTAACTCATGCAAGGAAGATAGGTCTTCCCTGCAATAATTTTTTCAAAAGCTGCCAAGATGAGGAAAAGGAAAAATCGATTGTACATCTCCTTCTGAATGCCCACGACTGCAGTACTTGGACACCGGCATTATTGAGACTATCCGATGTTTTATATCTAGAACTAAGTAAGTTTACTTCCATTTTTGGGGAGCTAAAACTAGTTTTTTAAATCACTACGAGTTAGCACGACGCACACTGGTTGAGGTTCATAGAACGTGCGCCTAAAAATAGAAAAAGTTCTCGAACGACAATGGAACTAGGCATTCTTTGTCTGAGTCAATCAAAATAGTCCTCCCTCTTTTACACCCACCTCCTATACAAAGTGAAAACGAAATTTTGAACTACGGCATTGTTTTTTGGCTCATAGCATTTTTTAACACTCAGGATCATTTGCGAGAAATTTAAAAAATATCCGCCTATTTTTACGCCCACTTCCCATGCAACTTGTATTGAAAAAGTGGCTTAAATCCCTTGATTTTTCATGCATGAACTCAATTTTAACAAAAAATAAATACTATAATTGTAGAATGGGCTCCTGAAAATATATACTGATTCGCTGACTTTTACATCCATCTTCAATAGAAAAAATATGAATAAGTAAGTTAAGCACAGTCGCTTAATAATTTTTTAACATAATTATCGTACTCCATTTTTTTTTATTTGCAGCTTTGAGCGAAAATTATATATGAATGGGTCTGAGTACAATAACAGATTATGAACTACGTCTTCATTAGTGGCTACATGTTCAATTTTTCGCGAATAGTGTTATCTATAGGCTCTATAGTCTTTATTCTTTGCTTCCTAAGCTTCTGCGGACAGCATAACAGATACATTATTAACTTAGCAGTATCCATGCAATTTATTTGAAATTTACTGTTTGTCGATCGCCGAATTACAATTTATTGCCGCAAAAATAATTTTAAATTTATTTATTAACTCTTTTTATGCCGATTACGTGTGCAGTTTTAGCTGGATTTTCGAAAAACCTTCTTGACGTATTGCCACCGTTTGTTGTGCCCATATCTTGCTTCACTGCGTCCATAGTGTCAACTTTAATCTCTTCTGAAAATCAGCTTTAGTTGCCGCCATGAAATATATATATATATATATATATATATATATATATATATAACAAATAACAGTATTGACTAATATGTGCATATATTACATTATGTAATAATTTTAAACAGTTAAGAATTATGGCAACAACAAAATGCATGAACGAAAATTCACGTTTTGTTACTTTATAGTTTTTTCTGTTGTTTGAAAGGAGCAGCAGAATTTTTTTTAACTTTTATTTCGTTAAACAGCTCTCCACAGTGCTTAAAAGATGCAGTCCACTGAAGTTGGTACAAAATTGAAATTAACTTGTGGTTTATATTTTGTTCTACGAAATTCTTTATGTGGCACTTTTTCCAACTTTTTTTAATGCAAGTCTCATCTATGACAATTGTCATACAACAAAGTCAAATGATAACTTAACTGTTTACTGTGTGTACCAAAAGTTTGAATATACAGTAAATGTACATGTCACTTTAAGCAAACGAACATATATGAACTTTGAGCTTATCTGCCCAAACAAATAATAAATATATCAGCCTAAAATTACGGCACCATAACAATCAGATATCTGGCAACAAAATGCCAAAAAATTGTTCAAATTGGCAAAAACATGAAAATAAAAATAAATGCAGACACTCTTCAACCTATGTGCGACATGGTCTGTAGATTTATTTTATGTGCCAGCTAATGAGCATCTCATGGCATCTCTCTCTGTCGCATTTCACAATTTTCTTTATTTCTTTCTTGCTTTCTTGCTTTCGCTTTTCGTTAAAAATCATCTCTGTATCTCTTTCTTTTATACAGACCTTCTTCTCTTTCTATTTTGCAGGTAACACAAGTTGATCAGCAATGGACCCAACTGGCCTGTGAAGCACAGATGCCGGATAAACCTAATGAGGCAAATCTACATTATGTTAATTTTTAGAATAGTGTTAAAACACCATTTTATTTATTCAATTTATTTATTTCTAAGTTCACTCGCCTGAGTAGAATACAACCGACGAAGAAGAATTGTGATGTATTGTAGTGTGGGAGGCCTTAGTACATAACAGAATAATTGTTGCTGTTAAATTGACACCGTTTTGGGATACAAATCCAAGCCACCAAACCAATCACTTCTTCATTAACCAACATGTTAGCGATCTAAACTAACCTGAATCCCATGGATTTTTATATAGAGATATTAAACTGTACTCTTGATTTCTTTCCAATTGTTGTCAAAATATTTCCAATAAGCTTACTAATCTATAAAATACGGGCGTAAAAAGAAATTTAAAATAACAACCCGTTTTGCAAATTTTTTTGAAAAAATCAAAAATACAGTGTTATTATTTAAAAAACTGACCAGTGCTTAATAAATTAGAAAAACAATATTTTATATATAAAATTGAGTTTTCAAATGTAAATGAATCACAATAGTTTTATAAAAACTTGAGTTGCAAAAAGCATTCTTTTATGCCATCTGGTTTTTAATTCCATTTTTATACAATTCCAAAAACAAAGAAATATTTATATCTTTCTCTTCTTTAAAGAAAATATTTTTCTAACTTATTTTCTGTCACTGATACAAACAGTTTATGTTTTTGTTTAAAGTTTTAACTATAGTAATAAAAAACACGTTCGTATATGTTTACTTTAACTAAAACAAATGTACAAACCTTAAATAAGTTAAGTATGAGAAATAAACAAAATTACATTTCATTTTTATGTAAGTGCAAAAACCATAAAGTAGAGTAAAAGTTTTCTCTGTACCTAGCCCCTGAGCTATATTAGATTAAATATTAAAAGTTGGACATTTAAAACTTTTCTTTGTGCACAATTTTATTTAAAAAAAAGTTTTTTGGGGAAAAGAAAACAAGAAGTCAAGCAGTACAGTTCTGTTTTTTAATTTACGGCAAAATTATGTTTTTTCTATATAATTTTAACAAACTCTAGTCGAACCCTTGAGTAAAGGAATTTGGCCCAATTACATATTGGATAAATTACGGGTTTTCAAATTAGGCAATCCCAAAAACAGTCTATAACGGTTCAAAATTCTGGCCATATACATCGAATTACATTAACTGTTGGGATACCCTTCATTTTTCAAAACCAAATTTTATATTTTTTTGATATAGCGAATTTAACAATAAATATATTTTTGAAATTTTTACTATCTATCTACAATTGTTAAACAGTTCAAAAGGTAGGCCCCTATAGGTCAAATAACATCAACTGTGGGAACACTCTTTAACTTATACATAATACATTTCAGCTTTCTATCTATTACATTTCAATAGTATATCTATTCACATAAGATTCAAGAACTGTTGGGGCACCCTTTAATTTAAAAAAATTTAATATTTTTACTTGTTACCATAACGATCATAGTAAAAGATCATAGCTTGCAATTTTCAAGTGTTTGTCTATAACGGTTCGAAAGATAGGCCCATATAGGTCAATTTACGTTACCTATGGGTATACCCTTTAATGCAAATTTAAAAACCTTTTTTTAAAATACCAAATTATTTTAAAAATGTGTGCGGACGTTTCCAAAGAATACAAGAAAAATCTACTGATTCCCGATCTTTCTTGTATTCTTTGGAATGTAATGCTGCATTTGCCTGGATCAGTTTTCAATATTAATTTGGTAAGACAAAATCTTAACGTAAATCAAAGTACTGCTTTACTATTCTCTTCGTATTTCGTTTTGTTCATTTGTTTTCGCTTTGTATCAACTGACTGTTGGTTACAAATGCAGTTTTTAGTTGGTTAAATAGATGATGTTTGCAATGTAAACAACCCCAGGTGGAGAATCGCAAAAATGCTCATGAAGGATGTAGCGATCCAGAAAATGCAGCATAACATACATTTGTAAAATAATTTTTCTTTCAAAACAAATGTCTTTAGAAACTACAAAATGAACTTAAACAAAAAATTAATTTTAACTAATTTATAATATCCACAGTTCAACTCCTAATTTACTCGTTGCTATAAGGAGCTAGCTTTTTTTAATTTTGAAGTGCCACCCTGTGCGGCTCATAATACATAAAATTATAAACTGTTTTTAAAAGCAGATTTAATCTGTAGGCATAACCTTTAAAAAAACAAAAAAAAAATGTTTAAAATCAGTTCAGAAATGACTGAGTTCTGCGGGTCAAAACATAAAAAGCAACATTCAGTCCTCCTACATTTTTTGAAGTCGGTTAAAAAGCACTTTATTTGCTTATGGTTGCTTAAGCCAGCCTATCTGAAAACCTTTATCTCAAAGTTTATAAAAGACAAAATCATTTCTCTTTCATCACAGAAACTTCAATTAAATAATAATAATAATAATAATAAAGCTAAGAACTATTACTCAAACAATTACATATTGAAATGGTTGGCAGCCCTAGATAACAAAGTTGTCCTTAAAAAATAAAAAATATAAAATTCAATGAAACAAATAGTTTCTACATTTTCTTAAATCGTTGTAATATCAAATTTATAAAATACCAATGTTTTAAACAATTTTAAGTTTTAAATGTCAATTTTACCAAATGTTTGAAAAAGTTCTAAGTAACAATCAAAATGTAATAAAAACATTATTAAAGCTTTTATACCCATTCGTCTCATTTAATTTAACTTTACTCGAAAATCATTTCTGCTTCTATTTTTGTTTTACTTTCATGTGCAAAAATTCCAAAATTTACGATTATATTTTGCAACATGTTGAAAACGAAATTCTTTACACATTCTTGAAACACTGTTTGCCCCAAATAAATAAATATCAACTGGGGAATAAATATACTTTGGTAAACATGCATATGTATGAGTAGATACAGTCAAAGAAAACTTCTAAATACATATATTGGCCTTCAATTTGTTAAGTTTTATTTCTTATTTGTCGATTAAAGTAACAAATAATATTTCCATTTATGATGGTTGGTATGAAATTTAGGGTTTGAAATTAAATAAATAACTAATTAAGAACGGCAAAAATTTAAAAAAAGAAAAAAGAGTGCTGTATTCGGCTATGCTGAATCTTATATACCCTTCACCATCTATGTAAATCTAGTTTAGTGAAGTAACTAAAAAAAAATTTGGTGATGCATATATATAATTTTACACAAAAATGCCATCGGCTCTTAATGGGTTAAGTATTTTAAAAAAGTTTTATTTCCTTAAATATTTCTGCAAAAGCTTTAAAATCATACCTATATTGATATTTTAAAAAATTTGAAAATTTCAGAGCCCCGTAATTCAGATAATATAGGCGAGCGCCAATTTTTTCACTTGATGTTATTTTCTTATTTTTTAATACTCTATCAACCCGTGTATTTATTTTTTTGATTGGAGTTACTCAGTAATTGACTATAAAATTCTCATGCCTTGTTATAATCATTAAGTTGGCAATCTAGTTGGGAAGTACTTCTGCCAAAATGCTTAATTCCACACTCGATTACCTTTTCAAAAATTTGGGTTGTTATACCTTTTTTCCACATTTTGCGGTGAAGGGTACAAAAATTGTAAGCCGGTTTTCTCTAAAAATAATTGATAAAATATTTAAGTTAAAAACAAACTTTTTATGACATTTTCATAAAACCATTCGCCCGAGGAACCCAAATTTACAATTAATCAATCAAAAATTAATTACAGAAAATTATTATTTTTGTTAATTTTCCTCCTAAATTTTTTGAACGTTTTTTTTTCAGTTTGTTTATGTTGCTTACTTAACAGTATCAAAGTGTGTAAAGTTTTTCCCAGGACTGTAAAACAAATTGTTATGATATACACGTTGAATATATTTATAAAAGTGTTATCATTCAATGAGTATTTAATGTATAAGGATAAATTGCCATAAAACTGAATGATTTTTTTTTTTGTAGGTACAACAAAGTATATCTTTTGAAAAGGAAATTGTAAGGTATAAAATCAAAAATAAATATAAAAAAATGGAAAATATGGAAATTCAGTTTAGTGCAGTAACTCCAATTAAAAAAAAAAACATATATTGGGGTGACAGAGAATTAAAAAATAAGTTTACATAAAACTGTCATCGCCTCTTATGGGTTAAGCCTTTTTTAAAATTTAAGTATTTCCCGCAAGATCTCTTCATAAGCTGTTAAATGATACCCATAATGGACAATCGTACTTTTATTTCAAAAGGTCCAGAGGATCATAACTAATAAAAAATATAGGCGGGAGCCAATTTTTTTACTTGATTTTTTCTTCTTCTTTTTTAATTCTCTATCGCCCAATATATTCTTTTTTCTGATTTGAGTTACAAGATTTGGAATTAATGACATTTGAACAATATGGCCGTATCTTTTAAACTCTTATATAAATAATACGACATATAAATATTTTACATGATAAATTTATGGGTGCTACAAGAGGTGATGTTATTTTACGTATATGGCCAAACTGCTGAGCCGTTATTGACAGACGAATGAAAGTTACAAGAACCTAATGGCGAAGTTTACTACAACAACAAGTAAAAAATTTAAACTTGGAAATTAAAGGGTGTTTTTATAGTTGATATTATTTAATGTATATTGCCTAACAGTTGACCAGTTATAGGAAGACGGTTGAAATTAACAAGGAGCTGTAGTAGTAATTCCGCTATAGCAAGTTTAAAATTTTGATATGGAAATTAAAGGATGTTCCAATGGTTAATGTAATTTGATGTAAGTGGCCATACTTTTAAACTGTGATAGAAAGATAAATGAAACTGTTTTAGCTAAAATTTTTAAACAGAAAAACTTTATGTAAAAAAGAATTCCTTATGCCGATTTTTATTCAAACAATTCAATGGGATATGTACAGTTTGGTTCATGTGGTAAAATATACATACATATATGGTGCAGGGAATATAAGGTTCGGCAGAGCCAGATATAGCTCTCTTACCTGTTCATTTTTCAGCATTATGCCCTCTTAACTCGATGAGATTTACTCGTCGATACCCTTTTTCAGAGGTGTGCTGCGTATGAATGGAATTATGTTTCAGAGATTAACTTTACTTTGATATCCACAACAGGTCGGAAACAAATATAGATTTGTCAGTAAAACTGCATAAATGCGTTAAACATTTGACTATGTGGTCACATAATGACTAAAGTATCGTTTGTATATTTCTTGCCAAAAACTATGGAATTAATTCTGGTCGATTTCCATATCTTTTTGTTTTTTACTTTAATGCAATTTATCCATGTTCTGCAAACGGTAAGTAACGGTGTGGAAATTCATTAGGAGCAAAATACTCAGTTACTCGACTGTGAGCACAGGTGATGTAAAATGGAAATGCTAGCGATATGAGTTCAATCAAAATCTTTCTCTTTCAAAAATAGCGAAATAATAAATAAAAAAAAAGCTAAAGAAGAAGGTGACTTAGTTTTGAGTTGGTCATATTTTACTTATTTGTTTATTCATATTATTTTATTACACAGAACAGAATAGAAGATGGCACATAAGTTTTGATTTTGGTTTTATATTATTGCCATTTAGTTACTTCTGGAATTTACTACTTTTGGGAATCGTAAAAAACGCAATAATTTTTTGTAACCAACAGCAAGAGAAGAAATAAAAAGCTTTTGTAAGTTGTAATTTATACTCTTTATAACTGAGATAATGTATTGCAAAAACGACAAACATATTTAAAAATAAGTTTTTTTTTGAGAAGGCCTTTAAAATAAAGAAAGACTGTTCTGATCTGCAAAAGGTCAGATAATTTTTATATTCGGCAAAACTGACACTGATCGAATTTATACATAAATCGTTACATTTCGAGAGAATAGATTTTTTTTACAATGTGTTATTATATTAAGTTATAGGTTCAGAACAAAAAAAATTCGATGGTGTCAAAGATTACAGATTTTTACTATAACGTAGAAAAAAACTAAATGAAATTAAAAAATTTTGAAAAAAAGTAAGAAATAGGCAAATTTTTAATTTTAACTCAGCCATTTCTTGGCAGATGGAAAGTTACAGCATATCGAAGGAACCCGACTTTTTTCCACATGAACTTGCAACCCTTATATTTCTACCTGGCAAGACAGCCTTAGCTCAGAGGTGAATAAACCATTAGTAAACAAATAAGAGTGCTTTATTCGGCTATGCCGAATCTTATATACCTTTTACCATCTACACGCAAAGAAAAAACATGGTTGTGATATGGTCACAATAACCATAATATGTTCTTTGTAACATTGTAAAGTTGCAGAGAACAAATTATAGTTGTTTTCAGCAATACTTTAGTCACAACAAACACGTTTTTGTTGATATTTTACCATTATATGATTACTGTGCACAAAAAATGCAACATGGTTGGTTTAGCGTAAAAAAATTTGAACTATGACCAAAGTCTTATAACTTATGAAAAATCATATAATATATTTAACCATAATAATATAAAATTAATCAGAGTATGATTAAAAGCAAACAAAATAATGTTTCCGCTTAAAAATATTTTGTTCTTGGTCTTGACAGAATGTTTTTCTATCAATTTAGTAATTTTTTGTCAGCTTAAAGTTGAAACTGTTTTTATTGTTGAGAAAATTTTAGAAATAAAAATGTATGTACAAAATAAACAATTAAAAATAATACAGAAAATATGACAACAAATAAAAAGGTAAGCAAAGCATTTCAAAAATAATTGATATATACATATGTACATATGTATGTTTCGTCATTTGGGCAAGAGCATCTGCAATGATTTTCCATTTTATTAAATATTTTCATTTATATATCAATATATTTTAAAAACTTACCTATTGTAGAAATTATATTTATTACATTCATTGTATTCTTTTTTATTAATATTTTTACACACTTTTGCACTAACAAATTTAACGGCAGAAATGCTTTTCAAAACAGGAATATCAACTTTTTGAAAGTTTAAAGCAGGGTAACTGCTACATTAAATATTTGAAATTTATTAATGATTAATAACAGCGTAATAGTGCTATTAAGCGTTTGTGAATACTACTTTAGCGATTTTTTCTTATTAACCTCTTATTAAGCAGTTTAATTTTTTTGTGAATAAGACGGTAAATTTTTATTTTGGTGTTATAACCACAATTGTGATACCATTTCCGTATTTTTTATTTAAAGCTATCACATTATACATCATAGTTGCCAGATGCCAGATTAACGTATTAGAAGTCTTGGATAAATGTACCGAAGTACCATTACGTACCGTATATCTTCAATACGAGAATATCACGTTTTCTCCATAAATGGATATTCACATGGGAATGTATGCAGATAAGATGCCTTTATTTGTGCTTATAAATTATATATTTTTTTATAAATGATTCTTGTAGCCTATGTGTTTAAGCCTCTTAATTATATATAATAAGCAATGAATTGTTTTTTTTTGTGCATTTATGTTATTGAATAACTTTTGTAACAAATCAATAATAATAATAATAATTCAATTATATAACATGACATTTTCAACCTTATGATGATGTTTTAATTTAACCAATTATATTATAACAGAACTATTTTTAGATTTTACCATGTTATTGTTATGCTAGACAATAATATGGTTGCAACACTAGCTTTAATGTAACAATACTATGTTTTGTTAACAACCACATAATACAACCATAATATGTTGCTCTTAGATTATGGTTACCTCAACCATGTTTTTTCTTTGCGTGTATGTAAATCTAATTTAGTTACATAAAAACAACATCGGCTCTTAATGGGTTAAGCAATTTTAATAAATTTTAGCATTTCCTTAAAGATCTCCTCAAAAGCTTTAAAATGGTACACATATTGATATTTAAAAAAATGAAATTTCAGAGCCACGTAACTCGGAAAATATGGGCGAAGGCCAATTTTTTCACATGCTGTGTTTTTCTTATTTTTTAATTCTCGATCGCTCCATAAATTTATCTTTTTGATTAGAGTTACTTTATTGTTCCTAATGACATGAAAAAATTAAAGGTAGGCGTGGTGTCTTGCCTGCTGCCTCAAAGGACACGGACCGATCATGCTGATTTACAATAGCACCTCTTCCGATACTATATTTGATCGATTATCACTTTTTTTTGTGAAATCAAGTTTACCTCTAACACTAACACGGACGGACAGATGGACACCGCTCAATTGACTTCGCTGTGTATAAGAAGTCAGAATATATATACTTTATAGTGTCGAAAAATCATATTAAGAAATGACAACCCCGTTTAGAGATAATAAAATATTATGAGGGCTTAGTAGCTTTATAAAAATGTAAAATTAATCTGTATAATGTTAAACAATAAAAGACACATCCTGCTTTAAGTACCGATGCTAGTTTTAGTTGTGTTGCAGCTAATTTTTAAGTTGCTTCAAATTTAGACGCACATTCATACAAAAATAAAAATAGACTAAAATAAGCTACCAGATCTGTTCATACTTAGGGAGTATAAACGCTTTTACTCGCCTTTAAATAAAAATTGTAATTACGAGCCGCGTGGCAGTATTAAGCAAACGTTTAATGTTGAAATTATATACGAGTACTTATTATTATTTCACTTGTACGATAAATAATAAAAAAAAAAACTGCAAAGATACTATAAGCTTTTGAGGGTTAATTATGCTATTTATCACAATTTGTTATCTTTAAATTGTGCTTGTTTAATGAATAGTTTTGCTGGAATTAAGCATACAGTCTCTTTCAAATTCTTGTGTAATATTCATTTTTCATCAACAGCAACAAGTGTTCATCTTCTTATTTATTCATTTGAATATTTAAATTTATACGTTTGTTTATTTGCGTATTTGTATGTTGTCATTTTATCTATCTGTATATATAGAGATTTAAAGTGCTAAAAAAATTTTGATAATAGGATTTCTTTTTAAAACATGTGCAAAAGATATTCATCATGTTATTTTAACATTGACAAATTAACGCACACAAATAATTACTCATGCACGTATGCAAAAACGTACGAATTTAAAATAAATTAATAAAAATAAAGAGTGAATCAAAATGCTAAGGTCACTTAAATTTTAAAAACTTTAATTAAAATATTTCCAACTAAAAAAAATGTTCTTAAATAAATTACTTGCAATTAGCCTTAAATGATTGTTTTAGTTATAAACCAAAATACTAAAAATGTTATTTTTCAAACGCTTAACTAAGATGGGGTCAGTAAACCCTACTCCCATCTTTCTCAAACTTGTTATGTGTCCATTAACCAAATTCATTCATTTTTTCTTAGAGCAACTCATTACAATAGAACATCCATTTAAGGTTGGAAGTTTTTTAAAGCAATTCGTTCATAGAAAAGCTCAAGCCAAAGTTTGGCTTAAGATACATGTACCCCAAACTGTGGTGATCAGCCAGTGGGTTGTATTGTGCGAGTATGGCGTAGATACGAATGGTTCTGCATTGTAATGATCGTGAGTCATGCTGCATGGTGCAGCTCAAAATAATTCGAAATGAGCTCTTCTATAGGACCACCCTTTTAATTTATAGATTTTTATTTGTTATTACAAAGGCACCACTCTCGATGCTTTTACTCTGTAAGTAATGTACATGATAATTACTATATACATGATAATTCTCAAAAAAATTTATTTCAAAACAGATTTTACATCAACTATTGTTATACCCTATAATTTATAATTTTTAATATTTGAAATTCTTATTATACCAGCCAAAGTAGTGGACATTCGCTCTAATTTTCAAGTGTTTGTTTATAATAATTTAAAAGATACGGCCGTATTGGTCAAATTAGATTTATTTTTTATTTTGAAATTTAATTTTTATAGTAGACTTCGAAATATAGGTCTCTAGTAAGCCACATACATCAAATTATATCAACTATTAGGTCACCCTTTAATTTTTAACTCCAAATTTTATATCTATTATTATTGCGGAATTTTTAATACAGGTTCCCTGTATATTTTACCTGTTTGGCCACATATATCAAATTACATTAACTATTGCGACACCCTTTAGCTCATAACCTTAAATGTTTACACTTGTTATTGTAATCTTCAAAGTAATCAACATTATTTCTAATTTTAGCGATATGGAGTTTTTTAAATTTAAAGTGGTTTATAATACACTTTAAAAATTTGTATTTTTTAATCTCGGATTAAATGAAGCTCATAATCGTATGCTTAAAATAACAGTTCGTTTTTGACTTCATTAAATTGTTCTTTATTGTAGCTGCAAAATTAATACTACTTCTAGCCTGTTGCAGACGGAATGCAAAGCGATGAAACCTGTAAAACTTAGTAGCGCTTTAGCAGTCTTATCAACTACCCTTATGGCAGGGGCATGTATATACCCCTTTACGAAAGCTACAAAAGACAGAACACCGAAAAACTTGCTGCTGCCTTCCATTTATTTGGCTACTCCATTTTTTTTCTTCTACGCAAAGGTCGGTTGGGAATTAAACTAAGGATCTTTAGTTAAAAAACAGACACTTGACGCCACTACCGCTGTTCAACACTTTTTCTTTTGTTCTCCATGTGCAACTTATTAAGCTCTAGTTTTATACAACACATAGCACATTGAGAACTTTTGCAAAAAAAAAAAAAAAAACCATAGTGAGGTATCCGATTTCAAATACTTAAATTCCTTTGCATTTTCCTAGAAAATTTTAAGAAATAAAGTCCGCACAATTTCTACTGCATTTTTATTATTTTTATAATTTTATGTTTCTAACCATTTGATTCTTGATAAAATTCTAAGAAAAGCTCGAGGAAAATGTTTTTTATTGTCCGCATTTTTTAAGTTCGAAGGAGGGTAGAAATTACAAATTCTTAAAGAGAAGAAAATATTTTCTTTCAAACAACTTAATTTTTTTATTTTGCATTTTACAAACAAACTTATTAAACACATTCATTTTCTTATTACGTAGTACGAATGCCAATCCATTAGAGATGCATCCTACTTGCAGCAGTGGTCGAAGATCGTGAATTTAGAAAATGATTTTTTTTTGCTTAAGGATTTTATGAACCAAACGGTTCTAATAATCATGGCAAAAATTAAAAGACCTGCTACCCGAAAATGTGAATTCCTCCAAATTTTTCTAGTAAGAAACAAAATTTTAAGAAATTAAGGTTTTGCTTTAAAAAAAAATGTATTTATATAATTTTATAAATTCAAATAAAATTTTTGTTTTTATATGAACCACCTTGAGATTTTCAGTTTGTACGGTATGCGATTAAAAGAATAAATTGAACACTTATTGGTTCTTTTCTTTTGTTCACAAAATAGCATCTTGTTACGAGGGCTGCTATATATATTTCTGGCCTGGCAACACTGAGTGCTGCCAAGTGCAATCTGACATTTCCATTGGAAAAAATTAATATAGAAAAAAATGGAATTAACTCGTGAATATTTTCGAGCCATCATTTTTCACAACGTTCGACGTGAATTTAATCGCGGCCGAAGCTCGCTCAAAGACGAATTCCGTGAAGGTCGTCCAAAAACGGTTGTTGTGCCAGAGAACATTGATGCCGTGCGTGAACTCATAATGAAAGATCGACATGCGACATACCGAGAGATAGAGACATCCTTGGATATTTCTTCCTTCAGCATACATTCGATACTGCATGCACGCCTGGCCGTAAAAAAGGTTTGTTCTCGTTGGATCCCGCACAATTTGAAAGTCGCTCAAAAAAAAAAAAGGCTCGTGTCGATTGGTGCAAAGAAATGTTGCAAAAATACGATTGCGGTGCTTCAAAAGACGATTATAAGATCGTCACAGGTGACGAATCATGGATCCATGCGTATGAGCCCGAAACGAAACAACAATCGACCGTGTGGGTCTTCAAAGACGAGCAAAATCCAACGAAAGTTGTTCGTGGAAGAAGCACTTCGAAGCAAATGGTCGCCTGTTTCTTCGGCAAAACTGGTCATGTGGCGACTGTTCCGCTTGAGCAACGTAGGACGGTCACTTCTGAGTAGTACACTACAATTTGTTTGCCTAAAGTCATCGGAGAAATTCGAAAAACCAACAAGAGAAGACGAATCATTGTTCAACATGACAATGCGAGCTCTTACACATCGGCTCAAACCAGAGCGTTTTTAACCGGCCAAAACGTCGAATTAATGGGTCATCCGCCGTACAGCCCTGACTTGGCACCTAATGACTTCTTCTTGTTTCCGCACATCAAGAAAAAAATGCGCGGTCAACCATTTTCGTCGCCAGAAGAAGCTGTGGAAGTGTTCAAAACCCATGTTTTAGAGGTGTCTCAATCGGAGTGGAAAAAGTGCTTCGACAACTGGTTTGAGCGGATGCAAAAGTGTATAAATCATGCTGGAGAATACTTTGAAAAACAATAAAACCATTTTTGATTATAAATATTCGCATTTTCACTATTAGGCAAGAAATATATAGAGCAGCCCTCGTATTATAAATGAAATTCTTTCTGATCTTCAAAAGAAGAACAATCTAAAATTTTAAAGTCAAATAATACTCTAATAAACCCTTTACATACAAAAAATTATTTCTCGAAGGAATCCTTAATACTAATAAGAGGTAGTTTTTAACAAATAATATAACAGGCTACACATATTAATATAAATCTGTTGGTGCTGCCTCAAACGTCATAAGACATGCTTCAACCAAGAACCCAGAAGAGCAATCAGGAAGACCTCATTAAAAATATTTCAGATTTCTTATTATCGCTATTGTTAATTATGGCGATTTCTTCAATGTCGATTTCCAACCCCATGAAGTATATATGTCCGGACTCCTTATGCATAGCAAAGTCGATTGTGAGATGTCCGACTGTCCGTTCGTTTTAGTGTTGAAATCAAGTTTGCCAAGGCACTAGATCAGCTTAAAAAAATTAATACACCAATCGATCAGACATAGTGTTAAAGGAATTTTTGAATATTTATTTATAAAAGTATTCTATATTGGAATAAAGTTTCTAAGGGGCTTCCTCACAAAATTTTGTTCAAATCCATTCAGTAGTTTTTTCTTGATGTGATATTTACTATTATTTAATTATTGTTTTTTACTTGGTCTTCTCAAAATTTTTGTCATTTAAGCTTTATTACTTCTGTTAATATTATTCCTTAATAGTTTCTTGTGCAACTACTTACAAATATTGCTAATCGGACAAAGTAATAACGACGAACTGTCAAAATATTTTCATATTTAGTTTATTGTTTTCATTTACGAGCCACAAGAAATTTTACCATTATTCTTTTAAGAAACTAGGCAGAAACACATAAAAGTTGCAAAAATATTTCACTAGTTAAAAAAAAAACAAATAAATTTTTTCGTTTTCTTTCTAAGCAGTATAAAATCTGTCATTTTAAATTGTGTGTGTTTCATACTAATTTCCTTCTTTTCGTTATTAAGCTCTAATATTATAAATAATAAATAGTGAGAAATTTCTAGATAAAGAAGTTTTGATTTTATTATTTTTATAATCAAATTATAATTTTATATTTAAACTATTTAGAATAACAAGCACGTATTTGGGATAATAAATTTTCAGTCAGCTATTTAGCATTGCAAATGCGTAGTGATAACAAAAACAAACATAATCGGCATTTCTTGTTCACCACAAAATGTGAAAAAATGGTATAACTAAGTTGTAATTCCGTTTGTTATTTTTACAATATTCATTTCCGATCACATAAACTATATATATTCTGAGCTCCTATGTGTAGCGAAGTCAATTGATATGTCGATTGTGGGATGTACATCTGTCCGTCCGTGTTAGTGTTTAAATCAAGTTTGCCAAGGCACTACATCAGCTAGAGAAAATTTAATACGCCAATCTATAAGGCATAGTATCAAAAGAGGTGCTATGGGAAATCAATAAGATCGTTTCATGGCTTTAGACGCAGCGGGCAAAACACCACGCCTACATCTAATTTTTTCGAATTATTTGGAACTATGAAGTAACTCCAATCAAAAAAAGAAATATATGGGGCGATCGAGAATTAAAAAACTAAAACATATAAAGTGAAAAAATTGGCGCTCGTCCATATTTTCCGAGTTATGGGCCTCTGAACTTTTCAAATTTTTAAAATATCAATATAGGTATCATTTAAAAGCCTTTGAAGATATCTTTAAGGAAAAAATGAAATTTTTAAGAAATGCTCAACCCATTAAGAGCCGATGACATTTTTATGTACAATTATATATATGAAGTAGTTAGGGCCATTTTAACGAAGTCGCAACCGTTCGTTCGCTTAATTACATTCAAAACAAAATCAAATTCTAAAAAATTGTATTTGTTTTCAATATAATTATGCGAATGATTACTACATCGTAAAACTGGCCTCTAAGTTTTTTTTTTTCATATTTTTTAGAACTCTGTTACCCCAGATTGTGAAGAGTTAAGTAGATTGTGAGGGTATATAAAATTCGGTCGAAAATAGCATTCTTACTTGTTTTTTTTTATAAATAAGTTTTATTACATAATGGGTATACCCAACATTCACGTAATTTTTTTTTATTTACTTATTATTTTCTAACACAAAAATCGACAATCGTACCCTAAAATGAATTGGATACTTAACAGTAGTTGTTGTAAGTTTGATCATTACAGGAAACCTAAGTGTTTATCAATCCTGAATAATGAATTTGAGGCATCATATTATTCGAGATAAATTATATCTAGCGACCGAAAACATCTTTGCCTCTATGGGTTTGTTAAACGCCAAAAATTTCCTTGTAGATACAAAAATCACTAATGACTATCGAAATAAATGCTTAAATCATTATTAACTCATTTCCGACAATGAAGCAGGAAAGTAGTCAAAATTTTTTTTCTAATTCGATAAGATGTTTACGTTTTTATATTTTCTAATGTAGGCATTCATGGACATGCCATTATCATTACAGTCTGTGAATCCGGTGAAACACGAACAATTTACTGAAACTTTAACCAATGTCATCATTCAGAACGCAAAATCACTGTGGCTCCTTGGACACAAAAACTCACGATATTCGGCACACAATTTGTCAAGGCCTACGTCTACAATTTTCTTCTGTTACTATATAGGCGCTTAATCCATCTTCTCTGATATTACCAGACCCCTTGCGCGTCCGCTACCGCGCCTTATTTGCCTTTTTTAATCAAGGCTCCTTTTACTCACTCATTTACTGTGGCTACTGAACAAAAATTCTGTATTTTTTTGTTTAGGATTTTATTGGGAATTGAACCCATAACTTCGGTTTAAAAAATACAAAGATAAATCTATCAATAGAGCAACTAAGGCTGCTCAATATCTGTCAGATTTTTTTCTTTTTTTGTAATCAGTTCTCCATACACACTCACCACATTTTGTAGTGGTAAGATTTAGAACTTGTTAAGTTTACGACATAAATACATGGAACAGAGAAAAATTAACTAATAGCTTTTTTAACAATATTTTTGTGGGTAAAAATATGGCTTAATTTCCTTTTCCCACCCTTCTAGATCACGTGACCTATGCCGTCTTGTTCTTGTCTGGTTAAAAGAGAAAATTCTACATTGCATCAGCAGCCATTTCAATTTAATATTTTAATTCATTAAAATAAAAATACAAAATAAAAGAAGGAGAACTATACTTTTTATTGAATTGAAGTCCTTCGTAAGTTTGGATAGACCCTTAATACGCGCTTACTTTTCCAACATCAGAGATTATTTTCATATCTTTCGTTTGATTTATGAAACATAAATATAAAGGAGAAAAACATTATAAAAGAAAATACAGGGTGCACGTCCGGGAAGATATACTACTTTGTTTTGCTGCAATGTTGGCAAATTTTTTATGGAAAAAATTTTCGGCGCCACATCGCATACTGCCAGGATTCCTATTGAATTGCTGCGAGATTTCTTTCCACAAGAAGAAATGGTGACGTTGATTGGCATATACGGACGCCTGATTTGACTGCTCCAGACTTCTTTTCGGAGGATATCTGAACAGCAAGGTTTATGCAAACAAACCAGGAACGCTTAAGTAACTAAAACAAAATTAATAAGGTAGAAGATACATGTTCATTCTTATAGGAGGCCAAGAAAATCAGCTAGACAGTACTGCTATTTTTTTTATATAACTAGTGAAGTGGTGAAAGCTATAAATCCCTGTACATTGTCCGTCTGATTGTCATTTCGAAAGATCCCACATAAGTCAGCAATTTAAATATTACCAAACAATTTCAGCTTAAAAATTTTTAATTTTCTGAAAAACCTAAAAGTGACATTAAAAATAAATAATAGTTTGTTTTTTTCTTCCTTTCATATTGTCACTTAGAGTGTAGTAGTATTAACCAATATATCTTATATATATATATATATTAGTAAAACCTATCGACATATTCATCTGAGTCCATATGGAAGGGCATATTAGAGTTAAGATTTTGATAAAACGCAAGAAGTTCTCTACCGATTTACTGATAGTTTTACTAAAGCCGAACATGCTATGTCTTTTGCTCTATTCAACTTTAATGTTAAGGTTATATCCTTGCTACTATTTCGTGCTTGTGCACCGACAATGATCATCCTTGTTTATAGATTTCAAAAAGTTTTTATGGCCTTGAGCTCTATATGACGAAATGGTAGAAGATTTTGTTCTTTCTAAACCAAGAGTTCTTCAAATATATATTTTAATCCTGAAAATGGTGTGTTTCTTAGAGGAAATTCGTACCTTTAACTGATGTTCATTGTAATGCGTCAACTGATTTTTTTCTGTAAATTTTCTGTGAAAGGTGAAGTCAATACTTAGATTTTCCGTATATAAGAGCGATCAAAATTTGTAAGGAGTTATAGCAATTGTGGTAAAAATGCCTGTTTTTTATCCCTCACCACAGGTGAAAGGGATATATATATTTATATATATATATATATATAAGTTTGTTATTCCGTTTGTAATTTCTGCAATGTTTATTTCCGACCCCATAAATCTATACATATACCCAGCAAAACATAGACTTAACCTTAGAAAGTACTTGGGATACAATCACGTATTTTGTGATTGCCAAATTTTGATACTCGCTTATAAAACACATTGCATTAGTTCGCAAATAAAGGAAGTAGTAATTGATCTAGTTCTTCAAGTTAAAAGAGAATACCTTTCAAAGGAAACTAATGATCGTCATTATTTCCAGCAATAATTACAGTAATCAATGCTCAATAATTGATTATAAAGGTCTCATGCCTTACCTAATATACAAAACACCTATTTTAATAATGTTTGTGTGTGTTTGCATCACGTAAAAACTACTGGATAAATTTGAACTAAATATTGTGAGGAGGCTCTTAAACACTTGGTTCCAATATAGAATATTCTTTTTTTTTTCTTAATAAAAGTTCATTTCTTAGAAAAAATTAAGATCAAAAGTGAAAGACCCAATTTCATCGGTATAATGCTACTTATTCCGAGTTTAGATGGACGAACATTTGGAAATATTTGGAATTCTCTTTTGCTTTTCATTCGCGTTCACTCAGGCGAAAATGGTGTCGGCAACATTCCGTTAGTATTCTTATTGTTCGCCTTAAAATGTATGCCCAGAAAATGTCAACAAAGCGTTTTGCCGAGTACCAAACACAAAAAAGAGTCGCTCTTCCCCACCCGTAATTTGCTGTCAAACTAAATGTTTCTTTTTCAAATAATAGCTCGTCTAAATTTGCATTTTAAGAAAATTTGGAGTGACATTCACACTCAGTAATAGTAGTTATTCAATGGCTACTGTGTTTTTGTATTAAAATTTTATGAGTTTTTTATGGCCTTTTTCCCTTATTAATTCAATGGAGTTCTCAATAATTCGATTTGGTATAAGACTCTGAGGTTTTCTTTACAAAATTTGGGTAGAATCCACTGAACTATATAAGAGCAGTAGCGAAATGGCCATATGGATATGCTTTCAATGAAGTAATTCATTTCATCTTTTAGTGTATAATAATAAATATTTCATAAGAATATCATGAAATATTGATATTTGAAGAAATCAAGCAAGCTCAATTAAAGTAAATCAATATTAATCACTACTTGTAATGAACTTAAGACGGCACTTAAAATTAATAACTTAAAAAAATATATACTTATTCTTAAATTACCTGTAAATACAATATTAGTTATTAAGATGAAGTCACGGGAATATTAAACTAATTAAATTATCTCTAAAAATATCGCTCCAATATTCCTGAAAAATTATTTAAATCGCTCACTTAGCTCTTCAGGAAACTTCTCACAAATATTTTACATAAACTAAAGATTTTTGTCCACACAATAAAATAAAGGCAAAAATCAAAATTTAAGCAGAAGCAATAATAATGAAAACTGATTTTATTTTTCTTTATCCGCTATATACGGCTGACTTTTTTTCCGCTCTTTAATACAGTTAAAAGATGATGAAAAATAAAACTTAAACAAAGAAATAAAATTTTACAAAACACTGCGATTTATGTTTTATACACGAAAACTTGCAAACTAATAATTAAGATTAAATTATTTGAACACTGAATTAATTAAATTACCTTTAATAATATCGTGCTAATTATTTTAGTTGTTTAGAAAGACCACTTAATTCAGGATTATAAAAACTAGAAGGCTAAAGCCTTTTCTTTTAATTTTAATAATAACATTTTAAATAGTAGCTATTGCCTGGCCTCTGTTACGACTTACGCAATTTCATAGCTACCAAAAAAAAACCCAAAATAAACATGAACATATATGTATTTCATTACAGGAATAATATTTTAAAGTTCTTTTCCACTAAGAATATATAGTGGCATTACTGTCTGCTTAAAGAAATAAAACTCCCTTTAGAGAATTATGAACAATAGTTTCTTTTATAAATTATGTCACGAATACAGATTTTTTATTTGAAATGATATTTTTAAATAAAATTTTATTTCCCCAGATAAAATTGAAAAAATTGCAATTTGCCTTTTACATAGAGAATTCTATAACTGGACAAGAGGTTACAGTAAAAAAAATAGCTTTAAGATTCAAATACATGTTTGCAAAAAAAAAAAAAAAATAGATTTCTTAGCTAATGTTTGCACATTGTCAGCAATGAATATGCAAGTAAATGTTAACGTTATTATTTAAGAATGTGCGCTTATGTATGTTTATGCAAGTAGTTATTTAGCAAACAATAGGAAGACTATAACAAATAAACAATGAAAAGAATGCGGAAAGAAATATTATTTGCTGCACTGGATTCCTTTTTTCTTGTGTTTTAATGGCATTTTTCATAATAACAGAGTTAACATCTCTGCTATGCGATTTAAACATCTTCCTGCAATCTTTTTTTTCACCAACTGGTCAGTAGACCAGTTGCCTAGCTAGTCTAAAACAAACAAATAAATCTAAAACAAGTAAGAGTCCTCTATAAGACACTGTTTATTTAACAGGAATGAGAACGACGGTTGGATGAAGATGTTTAAACGTGCTAACAATTTTTGCTTAAGACAAAACAACCAACTTTTTTTGATTCCTTAACACTCACTACAACCAGCGTTGTCAGATCTTTTTGATGGCGATTAGCCAAAAAAATGTCAAAAATCGCCAAAACGATTTTTTGAAAGTTCACAATATTTATATATTTTTTTAAATAGAAACAATTTAGTAAAAAAAAATAAAGTTAAAATTCGCAAAAATTAAAAAAATCTGCCAAAATATATAAATATAAAAATTATGTTTTATTTAAAAAACAACAAATAATTGGTGAACACACAAAGTGTACAGTGTTTATTATAAACTAATTATAGTTTAATTAAACGGATAAAAAATAGAACATATAAATTAGATCTAGTTAATGTATATTAGTTTTATTGTTTAATAATAGATATTTCCAACATATTAGGAATTATATCAGTGTCCTCTCACTTGGAATACATTTTTGCCAATTAACTTTATAGATAATTTCCTGAGAAGGCATAAACAAGTACAGCATATGCTCTCTGCGTTCAAAGAATTTTTAACAGGCAACAAATGCATAATGTGTTCTATTTCTAGTCTTAGGAGAATTCATTGTCAAAAATACTCTCTTAAGGTAGGCATTATCTGTTGGATTTAGAAGCATATCAAGTACGGCCAGAGAAAGTTCCTTAAAATGGCACGTACCTGCAGTATCCTTATAACTATAAACCTTCGGAAAAAATTATGTAAATTAGTGGGAATATTGTCATTAACATAATCTTTCAAATTAATAAAAGGTGTGGTGAACCACATCCATTTCTTACTTGTTCAATTTATTTTTATTTATTGATATAACTTGTTTGTTTTAGAATTGTAAAATTTCAAAATATGTTGTCAGATATAAAAATATAATTTTTCATTCTTTGATTTGACTTCAAACTTAATTGAGCTATTTCCTTTATTTAAAATTATAAAAAGTAACATAATACTTTATTGGTACCCGATACAAGGAAATAAAAAAAAAATGCAGCAGATTTGAATAGTGAAGAGGTTTTATACATTCTAAGGAAGTGAAATCCGCTTGTGAGTGGTCGGAAATCTGAAAAAGACTTCGAATTGAAACACGCGCAATAGAAGCTCTACATGTTGATGATCCTAGGCGGTATGATTTAACAACTGATTTAGTAGATATGGAGAGCTCATTGTCATTTGTTCCGAATCCTGAGAGTGTTGGAATTTTTGAAAAAATGAAACAATTTATGATATCAATGGAATCTAGATTTAATTTGTTTTTGGAAGCAGCTGCATCATCTTCTAGTATACCAGTAGTAAATTTTGCGAATATTCAAGAGCCTGCTGAATGCGAGTATAAGAGAACAAATAGCCTGGTTCTTTCACAATTTTGGACACAAAATCCAGTTCATGGTTTGTAGCTCAATTCATTATTTTTTAAAAAACTTTCTTAGGCTCAAACAATGTACAGTGCTTACGATAGAGGACTTCTTGCAATTTATGAAAGTATTAAACATTTTCTTTGTTTGATAGAGGGTCGCAATTTCAAAATTTTTACTGATCATAAACCTCTTATTTATTCATTTAGCAAAAAGTTTGATTCTTGTATACTGAGACAGTTCAGATATCTGGATTTTATCAGTCAAATTTCTACGGAGATCGTCCACATTGCTGGTAAGGACAGTGTGGGTGCAGATGCGCCATCGCGTATATAAACAATCGAATTACCATCAAGTATATCACCAGAGCAAATCAAGGAGTGTCAAGATTGTGATTAAAGTGGAGATTCCTAACACGTCAGTTAATATATATTGTGATGACTCTCATGACTTAAATGGGTCTTACGTGCCTAAGTCTTTACGCGAGTTGATTTTTTATAACGTCCACGGTTTATCTCATCCAGGCATCAGAGCATCAACCAAGTTGAAAGCAAAAAGATTTGTGTGGTCTGGTATGAATAAAGGTATCCAGTTTTGGACCAAAAATTTTTATTGATTGTCAAAAGTCACAAGATAACACAGAAGACCAGTTGGAAGTTATAACAACCCAGATGAACGATTTGAACATATTAATATAGATATTTTGGAACCATTGCCTTCATCTAACGGATTCTAATATTGCCTTACTTATATAGATAGGTTCAGCAGATGGCCAGAAGTTTTCTTTTTGGAAAATATTAAACTATAGCTAAAGTTTTCTATGTACATTGCATTTGCAGATTTGGAGTGCATTTAAGAATAACTACCGATCAGGGTCGTCAGTTTGAATATGAATTATTTAACGAGTCGTCAAAATTTCTTGGAGCAAAACACATAAGAACTACCGCTCATCATCCTAGTTCAAATGGTTTAGTCGAAAGATTCCACAGAATACTTAAGTCAGCAATTAAATGTCGCAGAGGTGAAAATTGAACTGATTCTATACCAACAATCCTTCATGGCTTAAGATCAGCAATTAAGGAGGATATTGGATTATGTAGTGCGGAATTAGTTTGTGGAACTCCAATTCGTTTACCGGCTGAAATTTTCAACAACTCATTTAGTGGGGATTCTCATTCAGATTTTGTTAAAAGACTTCGCCAAAATTTTGCAAATATTAAAGTAGTTCCTGGGACAAATCATAGCAATGATAAAACCTTTATATTTAGGACCTGAAAACTTGCGCACATGTTTTTTGTAAAGGATGATAGCATTAAAACTCCACTTCAAGCGCCATATTCTGGTCCCTACATGATAATTAAAAAAATACGAAAAATTTTTCATAATTTTAGTCAATGGCAAAGAGCAAATCACTTCTGCAGATAGACTAAAACATGCATATATGGCTAACGAAAAATTTAATGCTAAAATGTAATGTTTGAGTGTTTATAAAGGGGGTATTGTGGTGAACCACATCCATTTTTTACTTGTTCAATTTATTTTTATTTTAAGAAATCGTAAAATTTTTAAATATGTTGTCAGATACAAAAATATAATTTTTCATTCTTTTATTTGACTTCAAACCTAATTGAGATATTTTCTTTATTTAAAATTATTAAAAGTAATATAATACTTTAATGATAATTTTTTTTTCATGGAGTAGTATGTACATTAAACGGTATATTAGGGTTCATAACAATGTTTAAATTATCTTTGTACCACAACATTTTGCAATAGAAATATTTCCGTAAACTTAAAATACATTCTTATTTTCAGGAAGCCTATTTATTAGTTCCTTTAAAAGTAACCTTATATATGAAAAACATTTTTCTCGTAGAACTTTTTCGGTTTCATCATCCATTTTAACATTACTTAATTCAGTTTTTTTTTCAATGACATTTAGTGCAAGGAATATGTTGGGCATGTCACAATTATGTACTTTATTTAAAACTGATTGCTTAAGAATTTTCATATTGTCATTTATTACGACAAATTAAAAACTGATCAAGATCTGTAGAACTTGCTAAGAAAATCGCCAAATACTTAATGTGTTTAAAAATCGCCACGTTTGGTGAAAAAGCGCTATATTTGACATTTGTAAACAAAGTTATTTTAAATCAAACTATTTTTCCGAAAATTCTAAAGATTATATATATTAAGGTGGCTGAAAATGTTTGTTAACAAATTAGAAACACTATTTTTTAAACCGATTCTTGTAGACTCAAACTAAAATCGATATCGAGTTAAAGAAAAACTTATCATTAACTAAATTGTTAATGTCAAAAAAATTTTAAATTAATAAATTAATTTCAGGAACATATATTTTCATTAAAAGTCCATCTTATTTTAAACGAAAGATTTTATGTTTGCTGGGTTCATGATTTTCATATTCATTTATTTCAATTTACACACACACACAATCATAAACTTACACAAAACTACTTGCACTTAACTTTATTGTATTCAGGAAATTATATTTCTCTTGCAATGGACAGAAGAGTGTTTCTCATTTATTTTATTTGATTAAAACTACAATTCATAACAAAATAAAAGATAAGTGAATATACAATTTCTACTTGCATTTGTCTGTTGTTATTGTAGTACTTGATGTTCCTTTAGTTGTAGTTGTTGTGCTCTGTCGTTTACATGGACGAGGTATTGTACCATTTGAGGCGCTAAAAATCTTCAATTGTCCTTTTTAATGTGAAGAATTGTTACACAGTTTTTGTTTTTGCATTTGGATTTTTTTTTAATTAATTTACAAATTTTTGTGTGGTTGACAATAAAAATATAAAATCCTGAAACTGTTTTCGCAAAACAGAAATAGGTCTCTTGTTTTGTTTTCTTAAAGAAGGTACAAAATGTTATAACTTTTGTCGAAATTAAAAAAGTATAATAAACCTATTGAACACTAAGAGAGTTTCAATCTATTCTTAAACCAAGTTAAAGTGCTATATTCTGCTTTGCCAAATCTTACAAAAAAATACATTTCGCCGTTAATGTAAATCTAGTTTAGTGAATTAACTTCAATCAAAAGACAAATATTGGCAGACAAATAGTGACAGAGAATTAAAAAATAAGAAAAAAAAATTATGTACTATAAAAAATTTTATATAAAAATGTCATCGGCTCTTAATGGGTTTAGCATTTTTTTTATAAGAAGGACATCTCTCCATCGCGTTCACTATTTATAAAAACTCTGAATACATATGGCCGTTTTCACAGAAATGTCAACTGCAACCAGAAAAATTCAAAGTCCATAAAAGTATGTTTGAACCAGAGTTCAAACTGCTAACTTAAAAATAGCAACAGCACTAAAATCTTTGCTTTGCTTACATGTTTTGCAGCAAATAAAAAACTTAATGTCTCAGCAGTTGTAATACATTTTATTTTAAACGAAGCACCAGCAAATGATGAAAAAAAGGGATAAAAGCAGAAAGTAATAGCAACAAAAAGCAATCGTAGTCAGTCAACACTTCATAGTAAATATTTAAGCAATAGCAAAAATTAAAATAAAGAACAACTGATTACTTAAGCAGAAGCAAACGTTTTTAGGGTAATTGCTTTGCTACAGAAAGAAACATATACTCAAATGCGTTTTTTATTTTTATTTTTCTTTTTTTTTGCGTTTGCTTTTTGCTGCTGCTGCACATTTTTCCACAGCAACAGTTTAGCAACTACATATGCATTTATACATATGCATTCATACATTTGCACACATAATCACTGGTCCAATAGAAACTTCGATCAAAAAAAGAAATATATGGGGCGATAAGGAATCACAAAATAAGAAAAAAGCATCAAGTAAAAAAATTGGCGCTCGGGCACATTTTTCGAGTTACGGAGCTCGAAAATTTTCTAATTTATGAAAATGTCAATATTGGTATAATTTGAAGGCTTTTAAAGAGATCTTTAAGGAAATACCAAAATATTTTAAAAATGCTTAACCCGTTAACAACCGATGTTACTTTTAAGTAAAATTCTTTATACAGTACCAAATTTTTTTTATTTCTTAATTCCCTGTCGGTATAGCCGAATATAACATTTTTACTTGTCGTTTTTGAAATCGTTTTTTTTTTTTCTTTTCATAGAGTTCTTAATAAATAATTTACCATTAATTCAGTTATGCTTTGGGTTTGACCAATAATCACATAAGAGCTTAAAAAATGTACAAGGTCGTGTACATTTCTATGTTCATCATCATAGAGCAAAAGAGAAGATTTTTTAAATAAAATTTATTGTTACAAATATAAGGCAGTTATTATAAGGAATAAATTAATTATTGTAGAAATAAATAAATCCCATAAAATCATTAATTATAAAAAAAAAATATAATTATTCTTGTCAGCTAAAGATACCTTTACCTTGACATAAAAACTTAGAAATAAATGTTTTTTCGGAAATTATCCAAAATATAAGAAAAATTTGTTGGGATATTTCGGGGGTGGGTTTGAATAGATACCTCCACCTCTTCATAAAAGCTAAAAAATTTTAATTTAACTGGTATTATGACATGTATATTCCATTTCTTTTAAAACTTACATTCTTTTTAAATTAACATATTATGTACCACCCACAAACGGAGCCCGGGGTAAAAATTGAATTTAAGAGTCTTCCAGGTACGAGGGCTGCTATATATATTTCTGGCCTGGCAACACTGAGTGCTGACAAGTGCAATCTGACATTTCCATTGGAAAGTTTGTCATTTTTAAGCATAATCGTACTTAAAACGTTTTGACGTACGACCATTATTTGTGTTGTTTACAGTGACTTGAAAAAATTAATATAGAAAAAAATGGAATTAACTCGCAAACATTTTCGTGCCATCATTTTTCAAAACTTTCGACGTTGATTATCAAGACAAGAGTGCATTGATGAACTTAAATCATTGTATGGCGATGAAGCACCATCATATAGCACTGTGAAAAATTGGTATAATGAATTTAATCGTGGCCGAAGCTCGCTCAAAGACGAATTCCGTGAAGGTCGTCCAAAAACGGCTGTTGTGCCAGAGAACATTGATGCCGTGCGTGAACTCATAATGTGAGATCGACATGCGACATACCGAGAGATAGAGACATCCTTGGACATTTCTTCCACCAGCATACATTCGATACTGCATGAACACCTGGCCGTAAAAAAGGTTTGTTCTCGTTGGATCCCGCACAATTTGAAAGTCGCTCAAAAAAATACTCGTGTCGATTGGTGCAAAGAAATGTTGCAAAAATACGATTGCGGTGCTTCAAAAGACGATTATAAGATCGTCACAGGTGACGAATCATGGATCCATGCGTATGAGCCCGAAACGAAACAAAAATTGACCGTGTGGGTCTTCAAAGACGAACAAAATCCAACGAAAGTTGTTCGTGGAAGAAGCACTTCGAAGCAAATGGTCGCCTGTTTCTTCGGCAAAACTGGTCATGTGGCGACTGTTCCACTTGAGCAATGTAGGACGGTCACTTCTGAGTGGTATACTTCAATCTGTTTACCTGAAGTCATCGGAGAAATTCGAAAAACCAACAAGAGAAGACGAATCATTGTTCACCATGACAATGCGAGCTCTCACACATCGGCTCAAACCAGAGCGCTTTTGACCGGCCAAAACGTCGAATTAATGGGTCATCCGCCGTACAGCCCTGACTTGGCACCTAATGACTTCTTCTTGTTTCCGCACATCAAGAAAAAATGCGTGGTCAACGATTTTCGTCGCCAGAAGAAGCTGTTGAAGTGTTCAAAAACATTGTTTTAGAGGTGTCTCAATCGGAGTGGAAAAAGTGCTTCGACAACTGGATTGAGCGCATGCAAAAGTGTATAAATCATGCGGGAGAATACTCTGAAAAACAATAAAACCATTTTTGATTATAAATATTCGCATTTTCACTATTAGGCCAGAAATATATAGAGCAGCCCTCGTACTACTTTAGGTTTTTGAATTATCACTGACTTGAAAAGTTGCATTTGCTAAACAAAAGTATGGGAAACTTCAGAGGTAGGGTAAGTTCTTCAAAGCGAAAAATTGTATTTCTTGGTCCGAATTTTATATTTTAAAGCTTTAACAGCAAATGATCATAAGTCATTGACTTCGGTGCATTTTGTACTTAAATACTAAAGTAAATTTTCAACTTAACTAATCAAGAATTTTTATTTTCTTATACGGTTAAAAATACTTTAAGAGTAACTGCTTCTAAATAAATCTTCAGCTACTTAACAGCAAAAATTTACTTTTCTCTTCATTGTAATTAATAAATATACTTATTTCAAATCTTCTTTTAACAAAGAGTTATTTTTCTTGCGTCAAGTATACAAACAATAGAGACGTTAAATAAACATCCTTTTATAACAATTATGAAACAATCTGTCATAAAGAAATTTAATTGTTTAAATAAAAGTTCTTGTTAAATAAAACAAATGATTGCATTATTTTTGTTTTAAGTTAAAAACAAGTAAGTGTGCTATATTCGGCTATGCCGAATCTTATATACCCTTTATCATCTATGTAAATTTAGTAAAGTAAATTACTCAAATCAAAAAGGCAAATATTGGGTTGACAGAGAATTGCAAAATAAAAAAAATTGGTACCACATATATATAATTTTACATAAAAATCGGCTCTTAATTGGTTAAGCATTTGAAAGAAAAAAAATTAGTATTTTATTTAAGATCTCTTCAAAAGCTTTTAAATAAGACCCATATTTATATTTTAAAAAATTTGAAATTTTTGGGAATTATGGGCGAGCGCCAATTTCTTTACTTGATGGGTCTTTCTTCTTTTTTAATTCTCTATCGCCCCATTTATTTATTCTTTTGATTTATTGTTCAAAATGAAATGTTGCTGCCTCGAAGAACATGGACCGATCATGCTGATTTGCAATTGCACCTCTTTCGACACAATGTCCGATTGATTGACGTATAAGTTTTCTCTTGTTGATCTACTGCCTTGAGAAACTTGATTTCAACACTAACACGGACGGACAGACAGACATCGCTTAATCGACTTCGCTATGCATAAGAAGTTAGAATAAATATACTTAATGGGGTAGGAAATGGATATTGTAGAAATTACATACGGAATGACAAACTTAGATGTTCCCTTTTTCCACTTTTTGTGGTGAAGGTTATCCTAAGCTGTCATAGAAAAATTTATTTTCCTTTTATTTATTTTCTTTCTTACTTTAAATATAAAACACAAATTCGTCAACAAATAACAAAAAAAAAATACAATTTATTAAAAGAATATTATACAGAATTATTTGCTCTTGGGATGATTTAAGCCATAGAGTCTGGATGTTCTATTTAAATTCCTTAATTTTGTTAGATGTGAAAATGGTGTTTAAAAAAATTTAAAAAAATTTGTAAATACAAGTCTTCTTTATATTATACGTTCATATACATTCGTTATTTGGCATCCTTTTATTTCGTTAAAATTTCAATATGTAAAAAAAATAATGTGAAAATTTAATTGTAATAAAGTTTTATTAAAAATATTGTAGCACGATTAAAACAGAAAAAATATTTTGCCAATTTAATCGTCCAAACGACTCATTCTTCTATAGACAAAATTAAATTAATGTTAGAAACATGACATTGATAAGGTTTCACTAAAGTCAATAAATTTTTTATAAAAAATCTGTAACAATTGTTAAGAATGTAATAATTGCTCTCTTAATAAAAAATAATAAAAGTGCGAACTACTGCGCTAATTTAAAAGAAATATTTAGTATTTTAAGTGGCATTGTTTACTACGAGTACATCTTAAGAATGCTGAAGAAGGATAAGTTCCATTTTTTAGAACAAACGGTTTAGGCAAGAAATGTTACGTACCATGTAAGGGTCATTATTTCATTTTTTACATTTGTTAAGACCATGTGCAAATAACGTCACTATTAAGACACCTTTTAATTTCATTATTTTCCTGTTTTTACAGCGACTCAAAAATAAATATTCTGCATAAATTTGAAGTGTTATCCTATTAAAAATTAAATGTTAAAATCACATTACTATTGGGATACCCCTCATTTTATTTTACAATTTTTTCATATTTTGTACCTGCACTTAAAAAAAAAAAAAAAAAAAATAAATAAATCCACTTGATTTTTCAAACCATAATGAACCATATAATACCAAGCTTACACTAACTGAACTAAAATCTGCTCTTAGATCATGTAATGGCTCTTCTCCTGGTCCAGACAATATAAGATATGAAATGATTAAAAATCTGAATGAAAACTGTATACTTAGTTTTTAATTTATTATTTAAGCACAAGGTCTTTTAATTTTTATTTTCTCAATATTTCGCTACTCCCTTGTGTAGCATCATCAGGATAAAGAAATATTTATTTGAACACAAAAAAGCAACAACAAAAAAGTTATAAAAAATTTTTTCAATTTAACATAAAACAAAAAACATAAAATTATTTTGTCATATAAAAAATTTTTGTAACAAAAAATAAAGTACAATATTATTTCTTATTTATCAAGTGTCTGTAAATTTGAGCTACATTATCTGTGTCTGCCTTAAAATTAATTCTGTGTGCTATTGGTGTATTAATTATATGTAACATTTCTAACATATACCGTCGTTTATAATTATTTTCTGTGTTTATTACTGAAACATTTTCAAAATTAGGATAGTGATTTAATCTAGCGCAATGAGATGATAATGCAGTTTTTTGTGAATTAATATTTCTATATCTTTGATCAGATTTATGACCAGCAATTCTAGTTTTTAGTTTATTTTTTGTTGTTCCTATATATACTTTGTTGCAAATCTCGTTGTCTTTTCCGCTACAAGGAATTTTATAGACTAAATTTGATAATTCTAGATTCGGTATTTTATCTTTAGTTTTACTAAATAGTCTTTTTAATGTATAGTGTGTTTTGTATGCCATTCTATACTTATTGCAGTCAAAAATTTTTGATTTCTCTAACCTTTCTGATATTTCAGGTACATAAATCAAAGACTTATAAATTTTTGGCTCAATCATATTTTCTGTTGTTAAATTATTCTTATTTAAATTATTCTTATTTATATATTGCCTAATTAATCTATTTGTAAGATGAATTGGAAAATTATTATTATTCAGTATATTTCTAATATTTTCCTTATTCTTTTTATGAAACACAATATCACTTATCATAAGTATCCTTTCTATCAAATTTTTAGCTGCATTTATTATAACTCTTTTACTGTGTTTAGAATAGTAATTAATGATTCTGCCAGAAGCCGTTGGTTTCTGATACCAATCTATTAATAAATTATTTCCACTCCTAATAAGTAAAGTATCTAAATATGGAAGTCTTGAAAACTGTATACGATATATTTTAGACTTTTATAATATTATTTGGATGAAACAAATATTTCCAAGTAACTGGAGAAAAGCTTTAATCATTCCAGTTTTAAAACCGGGTACGGATGGAACTAAAAGAAAGAACTATAGACCGATATCACTTACAAATTGCCTTTGCAAACTTTTAGAAAGAATTATAAATAAAAGATTAATTTGGTATATAGAAAGTCATAATATTCTTAATATCAATCAATCTGGTTTTAGGAAAAATAGAGGAACAATTGATAACTTGACTATACTTCATTCTGATATAATGGAAAATTTTTCATTTGGTAGAGATTTAATTGCTGTCTTTTTCGACATACAAAAGGCGTATGACTCTGTCTGGAAACAACTAATTTTCAAAAAACTAAATTTATCAGGTATAAAAGGGAATATGTCAGCGTTTATTTCTAATTTTTTACTCAGAAGAGAATTTTGTTGCATAGTAGGAAATACATCTTCCGATTACCATAGTCTTGAAAATGGCGTTCCTCAGGGTTCAGTTTTAAGTGTTTTACTTTTTCTTTTAGGAATTGATGATATATTAAAAAACTGTACTAAAGATGTTAAGGGTTTGTTATACGCAGATGATCTTGTTATATATAGCTCAGGTAAAAAAATTTCGGCTATTATTAATAAAATTCAAAAAACTTTAAGCAAACTTGAAAGTTGGAATAATACAAGTGGATTTCAGTTTAATAAGGAAAAAACTGTAGCAATTAAATTCTCAAGACGTAAGAAAACAATATTTAATAATCATAATATAAAGATTAACGGACAAGAAATTAATTTTGTTAAAGAACTTAAATTCTTGGGAGTAACGTTCGATGAAAAATTAACGTTTAAAACTCATATAAAAAACATAAAAGCTAAAGCTTATTCGAAACTGAATATTATTAGGATGTTGTGATGTTCTCAATATGGATCTGATCCCTATACTCTTCTTATAATATTACGCTCAATTATTCTTCCGACGATAGACTATGCTTCAATTATATATTCTTCTACTACTAAGTCCCATCTGGCGCAATGAGATCCTATACTAAATACAGGAATTCGACTCTCTCTTGGGGCTTTTAAAACTAGTCCATCCAAAAGTTTACAAATCTTATCTTCATGTCCGCCTCTATACCTAAGAAGACTAAAACTTTCACTTAATTTTATTTTAAAAATATACTCCTTACCAAATCACCCATTTCATACTAAGATCTCTGATATGATAAAAATAAATCAACTACGAGCGAGAAATCCGAAATTTCTTCCTTTATATGTAAGAACCATTGATGAACTTAAGAAAGTCAAGTCTAAATACAACATTAATATTGAATCCATTGAAAATCGTATATACTCTAATTTTGCCCCTTGGTGCTTTTCTAATATTAACGTCGATTTTAGTTTGGCATACACTATCAAAAGTCAAATGACTCCTGAAGTAGTTCAGCAAAAATTTCTTGAAATAGTTAATACGAAATATATAAACTCTTCTAAATTTTACACAGATGGTTCTGTAATGAATAAAAAGTCAGGATTTGCAGTGCTCGGTGAGGACTCATTCATAACAAAACGTATTCATAATCACTCATCAGTTTATACAAGCGAATTAGCTGCAATCAGGGCATGTGTAGGCATTTTGGTGAATACTAGACAAAGATCACTTATCATTTCCGATAGTAAAAGCGTATTAGAGGGATTGCAAGATATTTTCAGCAATAATATGATTGTGCAACAAATACGAAATATGATTTCATCCATTCCTAATCATCAAATAAATTTTATGTGGATTCCTAGTCATTTGAGTATTTTAGGAAACGAAAAAGTAGATAGGCTTGCAAAAGAGTCTTTATCAACTAATATTTGCTCAGATTTTAAATTTCAATATTCGGATTATAGAATCTTAATAGTTAAATATATACGAGATACCTGGGAAGATACATGGAAGAACAATAACGATGTTAAGCTCTATAAAATTCAAAAAAATATTGTCCATACATTTGAAGCTCTTTCTATACCTAAAACTGATTTTATTAAATCTACTAGACTAAAAATAGGCCATTGCTTATTTTCCCATAAATATATTATTGAGAAAAAACAACCCCCTATTTGCAACTGCGGTGAAGTTTTAAGTGTTTTTCATATATTTAATGACTGTAGATTATTGCAAGAAAAACGTCTTAAATATAAAATAAATGGCATTGAAATCCTGTCAAGAAATAATGAATTCGGAAAAGTTAAACAATTCCTTACTGAAATAAATTTGTATAATTCGATTTAAACCTTGTATTTAACATTGTAATTAGTTTAATGTTGTAATTAGATTAAATTAATTGTAATTTTTAAGATTTCGTTTTTTTTTTATTTTATTTTATTGGTGTACATACACACGGCCTATATAACCTTTCTGTGTTGTGGCCTTCCAAATACAAATAAATAAATAAATAAATAAAAAAATAAAAAACAGGGCTTAATAAATTAGAAAAAAGAATTTAATAATAAAGGTCAAATAAACATTAATATTTAAAAAATTATCTACTATTAAATAAGAACTTGCATAAATTTTTTTATACACTTTTCCGGCAGATCCTATTGCTACGCATGAATGGGGATTTCAACATAAGTTTGGTGACAGAAATTCGTGGGGAGGGATTCGGGTAGTTTTCATTCTTATATTTTTTATTATTAGCACTTTGATTTATTGGCATTGAATTTTATATTCCGAATGTTTCTTCTACTGTCTTGTCGAATTAACATATTAAAAGCATGACATAAATTTGTATGTGTAGACACCAGATAGTGGTTTAAATATTTTTGTACGTTGTACGAGTTTACGTCTTTATAATTTAACTACCATTGAAACGGACAGTGCAAGTAATATGTGTGATGCAACAAATTCTCTTTTTTTTTTTTTTTTTTTTGCTTAAAAAGGAAAATAGTTCTATTCAATTACTTAAATGCGTGTGTTAATCACTAAACTTATGCAGCTCGAAAGCGGCAAAATCAATTGCCAACTCTGTCATGTTTCTATATTGCGAACAATAAAATATAAAAAAGTATTCGATTTAATAAATTTAGATGTAGGTTCATATGAATTTTTTAAACTTGTGCAAATATCAAATACCAGATGGCTGTGAAAAGAGTCTTGGAGCAATGGATTGACTTACAACATCATTTTCAAATAATACCTACAAATACCAATGTTAAAATGACACAATATTTGTCGGCTGAACTTAATATGAATTATAATAATTAATCTTACTTGTTGCCAGCAAAAAATTAGACATTACCTTAAAAAGTTCTTGCCATATAACGACTTACTTTAGTGATTGCCACATTTTGCAACTCGCTTACAAAACACATTTCATTAGTTTCCAAAAAAGGAAGTAGTAATGGAACTAGTTCTTTATGTTAAAACAGACTATCGTACTAATGGTACTCATTATTTCCTACAATAACTAATGTAATCGATTCTTAGTAATTGATTATAAAAGTCTCATGCCTTGTTAAAGGCAATCTAGTTGGGAATTACCTTTTCAAAAATTTTTTGCTGGGTTATGTCAATTTGTTCAAAATTTTTAAAGCCACAATATACGAGTATTAAATTCGATATTGATAAAACAAACATTATAAATTAGTACGCTCTAAAATACCGAGATATTTATGTAAAATTATAGCAGATTTTCTTTCCGACAGAAAATTTGTAGTAGCCATCAATAATACTCTATGTTTACCGCATGGTTCTGTATTATCACCTTGCTCTATTCAATCTATACCACGGACTTTACTCCACCCAATTACATAAAAGTCGCATACTATGCAGATGATACAGCCCTGATAACGTCCAGTAAACTAACAAAGGTTCTATTTAAGAAAATGGAAAAAGGATTTGCTGCCTGCGCAAAATATTTTTACAAATGGAAGATAAAAATCAACACCAGCAAAATACAGAGTATCATGTTTTCTTTTAACAACTCCCCAAAACGCGTACCAACCCGTCAGTTAAGTTTCAATAACGAACTAATAACAGAACAAAATACTATCAAATACCTTGTCATGCATTTCGACTAGAAATTAAAGTTTGCAAAACACATAACAAAAATTAAGAGCGTTGTGGCCCTTACTTATTAATTTATTTATTTATATTTATTCAAGTCTATGATTTTATAATTCTTACAGACTATTAATCCATATTTAATGAAAACAAAATTTTACGTTTTATCAGATTTTCATTTAGGGAATAATCAACATAAAGGTATAATTTATTAAAGTCTTTACAACATCTAATGAAACGATCGAAATTTGCATAGTTCATTCTAAAAAATTTAATATTCAATAGAGAATAGTATCTGGTTGGACGCTGAGAGACACAAAAAGATATATTTTCATTTAAAAAGTTAGAGCAGGTTGTATCGTTAATTGTTTTTAAAATGAACATGACATAGTTCTGCGACTAGACAGAGATGGTAACTTGATGAGAGCAAGCCTAGACTTATACGATGGCAAGCATAGCGGATTCCATTGCAGCCTACGGAAACAAAATATTTAAAACTATTTTTGCACTGATTCAAATGCGTTGCTGTTTATTTTATTTTGTGGATCGCAAATAATTGAACCATATTCCAGAACTACACGAACTAGTGACGTAAATAAATGTTTCGTGATGTAAGGATCATCAAATGCCTTACCCCAACGTTTGATGAAACGAAGCTGGCATCTTGCCTTGCTTACAATTAGGGAAATATGTTGAATGAAGTTTAGTTTATGGTCTAGTAAAATTCCAAGATCTTTGAAACTGCAAACACTTTGCAGTTCATTGCCACCCAAAGAGTATTTAACTTTAAAATGATTCCTTCGGAAGAAACACATATTGTTACGATTAATAAAATCTGGCAACCCCTGTAGTTGTTTCCGTATGAGCGTGGTGAATAGGTTAATTCAACAACTAATGGTGTGTGTATAGAATAAAAACCACAATTAGCTAACAAAAGTGCATACTGCAAAACTGGGGGTCCGAGTTCGATACCGCATTCGGACATGCGTGCAGCGAAAAAATAAAAATTTTTATAATTCAATTAAAATTAATAAACGGCAGTACAAACCTCCCGAGAGGCAAAAGGCAATTATTGTGTAAAGCCATGGCAGATAATTTAGTGGAGACGTCCAATTTAACATAAGAGTAACAGATAATTGTCAAGAAGCCCTTTATAATAAAAAGTAAGAGCAATAGCGAGCGGTAAGCGCAGGAAAGCGTAAAAGCATAACAACAGTGTATAGCAGACGTGTGTTGTGGCTATTGGATTAAAAGGAGATGACTGGCTTGGATAAAAGGAGTAGTGGAGATGTCTGTGAATGGTTAAGGTTACTAAACAAGGCATCGAGTAGTTCATGTCTCGCCGGAGTAACACAGTAGTGTAGCGTGGATGGCTGCATTTGTAGTAATAACGCACGTTTAGTAAATACGAGACCAATGGTTCACAAGACCGGTAGGATCAAAGAGTATAGCTAGATAAAGCCACAAAGTTAGAATACAGAATTCGTAATGGGCCACAGTGGTATTTGCGATCAAGAGAATCCGTACGTTTGTTCTAAAAGGGAAAAACGTAACAATATATTTACATTTATCGCAGTTCAATTTCATTATGTTCGATTCACACTAGGAGTATAAAGAATCTAAATCTGCCTGTAGCAGCTTATGATCATTGTGTTTATTATATGTAAAAAATATTTTAACATCATTCGCATACATAAGTATAACAGAATTCTTGATGACGCTAGGTAAGTCATTGATGAATAATGAGAAAAGAAGAGATCCAAGATGACTCCCTTGTCGAACACCAAATGTCACGGCGATTGGCTTAGATATAGCATTTTTGCTTAAAACATTTTGTTTCCTGTTGATAAGGTATGAATATATCCAATTTAAGCAATTTTCTGTGAATCCCATATAATTTAGTTTCTTGATAAATAGTTCATGGTTAACAACATCAAATGCCTTACTTATTCACATCAGTTTGAATCTTGTTGACAAAACTACGATTAACCAAAGTTGAGAGTTGTAAAAGGTTAGTGACCGTAGAATAGCCTTTATGAAAGCCATGTTGATATTGACGACACTTGAAAACATAAATGATACGTAATTAGTTTTTCCAATAGTTTAGGTATTACACTCAGTTTTACAATTCCTCTATAATTTCTGATGTCATTTTTCTACCAGAATTAAACAAAGGAATAATGAGGGAATTCTTCCAAGCTTCTGGAAATTTACCTAATTTAATTGAAAAGTTGAACAACTTTGTAAGAGGAGCTATTAAGGCCTCTGCGCAATTAATAAGAACGCAACTTGGTCCACTCTTAAGCGAAAATTTCAGCTTTTTTAAACCGTAGAGTACAGCAGTTTCATCAAAAAGTGGGATTGAAATAGATTGACTTCCAGGATTGTGTGTAAATTGTCTATTAAATATAATACTCCACTGATAAGAGAATGCAGAGAATTAGCTTGGACTAGTTAAGAAAAAAAATCACCAAATCGGAAATAATATGTATGTAAGCATTATTTTTGATAACACAATTATATACATTACACTTTTCAGTGTATTTTGATATTCATTAAAAATTAAGTAAAGGTTTTCCTATTTTTCCTTTAAGTTATGTTAAAACTATAAATATAATAAGCAATATCTGTGATTTAATATTTTTATTCGTTGTAATATAAATAAATAAAATTTCGAAACATAAGTATATATGTATATAAATACAAGCTGTAAATAAAGATGATTTAATAAAAAAAATTTTAAGCCACAATATATAAAACTCGATATTGTTAAAACAAACATTTTAATTAGTTGTAAAGAAGAATTATTTGGATATCATCGTCATAGATGTTGGCATATTATGTTCAGAGGAATTAATTTTAAAGAGATTTATTTACAGTACGGTTAAGTACTAGCAAAAGAAAAGCCTAAAAGATTCCCCAAAAATATGAAAAACTACTCGCTTCTCAAAAATTTTACAGTTTATGAATATTAAAAACAGGAAAAAATTTGATTCAGTGTATAAAATTTTTAAAATACCCATGGACTCTAAAGTGGCATTAAGCGCAAAAAATTCCATGCCCAAAGACTTTTTTTCGGGCAATAGCTTACGAAGACAATGCTTGAATCTAATAACTATGCCAATAAGAAGTGGACTTGTGGAAAGAATATTTTTGTGCATTTGCACTACGAAAACAACACTTAGGAGTATGAAATGTTGGAATGGCTGATAAGAATAAAATTCCATTTTAATAATTATAAAATCTGCTGGTATAAGTTTGAAGTTCCTAAACGAATGTTAAAAAGTTTTAAATCGGAAAATATATACCAAAGAGTTGAAGAATATCACGAGAATTTTTTTTTAAAAGATGCGTATTTTAGATTATTTCTTTTTGGGAAACGATTGGGGATTTTTGTTTAGAAATGGGGATTTTTGGGGAAATCATTCCTCAAATTAGGGAGAAGAGCCATAATTTTTCTAGCAACACTGATGAATATTAGCATTAAATCAAATCCGTTCGATGAAAAAGAAACTTAAAATGATTACTCACTGACAGCTGTCAATGTGTATGCGTGTGGGCACTACAACCTATATTTACCGTGTATATGAAATCAGTATACAGTATATATACCGCATACGCTTATAGGCGCCTAGGTATTTGTTGTTGCTTTTCTATATGGGCAACGTCAAATGTTGTTATAAAAAGTCATATTTCACGAACTCGTTGACGAATTGTGCAAATTTTAGACAAAACATACAATGGCAATGGGAACAAACCCTAAAAATAATCGAATTCGGTATGACCGATAGTGAGTTACATAAAGTCATGTATACATTTTTATTATATTTATTTTTATTTATTTTATATTTTCATTTTTCTGTGTCATGTCAGTTGACAAAATTTTTTAAAAGAATTAAGAACAAAATATATTTTGTATTTATTTTGCACTTATGCAAGTTGTTATAAAAACTAAAAAACAGAAACTTCACTTACATGTTTTAACAACTTTGACTAACACTCAACAAAATTTCAAAAACTATGTAAAGTGTATTTACATTCACATACATATGCTTTTTATTTTATACTTGTAAAGAAATGTCAACATCGTATACGAGAACATATGTTACTAAGAATTTGTTAGTTATTTACAAAAAAAGAAAAATATTAAAAGAAGTAAAATAAATAAACTCATACAGGTTGTGTCTGGCAGTCAATTAAACAAATGCAATGACATTAAAATAAGTACATGCGATGTCGATGACATGCTTTTTTCGGGGTCTTATAATACATATTTTTTGAAATTTCTTTGAGCTTAAACACAGTTCAGTGCAGGCCTTAAGGTCCAGCTATAATGTGCATAACACAACTCATGCAAGCTTATACAACTGTGCAAATACATTAAATTGTATGTGGTAAACTATAATGTACATAAAATAACTTTTCGTCAAGTTTCGTTAAATTTCATTTCTTTATGCAAGGTACGAAACTGATCGCACTTTCCGTACGGAAACAGCTGATTGTGCTTTTTGTTATACATTCAATAGAAAATGTAGAAAAAACAACATTTTTCTTTATGGCTAATTTTTACAAATATAATATATTTAAATGAAATTTGTATTTATACACACATATGTATACGATATAAGCGATGAACATCGTTGCATTTTTTAGTACGGTTGGCCACAAATACAAATAATTTTTTCTAACTTTTTCTTAGAACATGAACCAAAATGTGTATGTGAATGTTGTTAAATATATAATATATCTTCTTTAAAGCCTCTTCGTTTTAAAATTTTGTTCATTTATATAGAAATTATTTTTGGCAAAAGTACGAATCAAACATAAATGTGCAACTGTGGCAAATAAGTTACTAAATTTATGTAGGTACATTATAGCCACATAAATTTTTTTTAATAAGTTACCTAAGCGTTTGACAGGCTTTTCGTTGGATTTTTGACATACGCTAAAGCTAGCTTATGCACATTATAGTTGGGCCTTTAGGGTTGCACCTATTTTAAGTGGTGGCATGTCATAGTTTCCAAAGAGATATTATCGGTGGACTTTAACTTTCATGGGCTCAAAAGTGAAGTAATGTCCATGGTCTTTTGGTCGCTTTGAAAACGTCACTACATACATGGACATCACACTTATGAAAGTTTCCGCATTTAAAGCAATAACGGCTTCGGTTACAAAAGATTTCTTGCATAGCTCAATTTGGCACAAGTATTTTTCCTTTGTCTATGCCGAATCTAATATACCCTTCACTATCTATGTAAATCTAGCTTGGTGAAGAAACTCCAATCAAAAAACCTAATATTGGGGTTACAGAGAATTAAAAAAATAAATCAATTTGGTACTGCAATTATATTATGTTACATAAAAATGCCATCGGCTCCTAATGGGTTAAGCATTTTTTAAAGATTTCCTTTAAGATCTCTTAATCAGCTTTAAAATGATACCCATATTGATATTTCAAAATATTTGAAAATTTCAGAGCACCGTAATTCAGAAAATATGGCCTAGCGCCAATTTTTTCTCATGATACTTTCTTTCTTATTTTTTAATTCTTTTTCTCCCCATATATTTGTTTTTTTTTTTTATTGGAGTCACTTTATTTTTCCAAATGATATTAACAAATTAGTGGTAGGCGTGGTGTCTTGCCCGCTGCCTTGAAGGTCATAGACCGATCATGCTGATTTATTAAGTTATCTGCAGTGGTTCATGAGATACCGATTTATGTCCCAAATAAGTCGTTTTCATACCACTGTGGTTTTCCACTGTCAGCTGAAATGCACAATTTGGAACTCTTTGCAAGTGGATAATTTTGCTTGCGTAAAGTAGATAGAAAATCCTGTTTAAGTCACAGAAGGAGTAGTTAAGGTGTCTAGTCTTTAAGGTTGCGATGAGATGTTGCTGGAGGAATTGAGGGTCACATGTAGAAGACTTGGTAACCCAAGTGTGGACTTAAATTTGATATTAAGTGCCACAAATGCAAAAACGAGAAGCAGAAGCGAAAAAGAAATATCCAAAATAGCCAAAAGTTCAATGGGCAACAAATAGAAAAGCGATAAAGGCCAGTAGGGATACTGACTTTTTACGGAGGGACCAGTGCTGACATCCAGAATGTGTGTTTAACCAACAATTACAACTACTGTTCAAATTATCATGCGCTGTGTTCTGGAGGTCACAAAATTGTTATACTATATATGAAACAAAAGATAGTAAAAGGAGGTATGAGCGTAAAAAGTTCCAGTAATAGCTATCATTAGAGCGAAGACTACGAGTAGAAGCATATTAGATGTAAACACAATGAGTGTCCTCACTCTAAGACATACGATATTAATTACGCGAGACTCTGTAATGAAGTCGTTAATTATCAGTCGATGGCCAAAAGCTTCATGTCTAGAGTAAAACTAAGTTTCTTATCGGGGGCTTTGGTGATGAGCAGATAATACCATTTTGAAAAAGTATTTCGAGCTCTTTACGAAAAAAACGAAAGGGGATTAAAAGTAAGCGCCAAGTTTGTCAGTCAAATATTGTTTGGTTTCGATCAACTAATTGATTTTAAAAATCGCAGAATTTTATCAATGTTTTCTTGATAATAAAGCTCTTTCTTCACAAAGAGTTTTTGGAAAAGCGAATAAAATTAATGAAGATGGTGTTACAGCTCAGGTACTAATTCCAAATTGCAAAAACTAACATCAAAAATATAGTGGTGCAATTGATACCTTTTGCAAAAACTTCTTTACAGTAAGCAAATTTGATAAAAATTCAGCATACAGTAAAATCCAGCCCTTTGCTGATTTCATGATAGTCGACGGCTGGGTTTTGTTAGAAGAAGAGATTGATTAAACTGTTTTAAATACCCTGGCTCGACTTTCGTAATATTTTTTATTAAATATTTTAATTTTAATTTTTTTTCTGAAGATCACAACTCACAAAGCAGATAAATTAGAAAAATAAAAATGCATTTTTAATATTCTATCATAAAACCCTGTTCTCTGGATGATGATTCTTATTATTTATTACCACCTTCTTTCATGGTCAAATCAACGCTATAATAAATTGAATTTAACTTTAAAATTCTTTCAAATAATTATAAAAGTTGGAAAAATTCTTATTTGTTTTGTTATTTGTGTTCCAACAATAAAATTATCAAATATTTTGTTTGTGCGCTAAAATTAAGTTTACACAAATAAATAATTCATTTTATTACTGTTTTTATTGTTGTCGTTTTGTTAAGTTGTTGTCAGAAATTAAAAAAATTCAATTTATCAATTGTTTAACTTTGAACACTCTTCTTTACAATAACAGCAGCAACAGCAGTATAACATTAGTTAAATCCTAAAGACCAAAAAAAAGAAGCCAAGAAGTGTGGTAAAATAAATTTTCAAAAGTTTTTTAATTAAAAAGACTAACGTTGAAAAAAAGAAAGAAGAAGAAAATGAAAAACAAAATCGTTGCTAAATAAGAACATTTAAATATAAGTATTTGTTTCCTTAGTGTTTTAAACATATTATTAATTGTTGGGTTTTCGAAACTTGTTAATCTTCCGGGCATTTGGGTGAAAAATATCCACAGGTTGTCCGTTTGCAATGATGCTTTTGCTAAACATACCTTTAGTTTATCTATGCATATGTTCCAAATATTGTAAGACTGCTAGCTTCCGAAAATTTGTTACAGTCGTAAGCACGTTGACTACAAATCTGATTGGACAGGGTTCAACCCCTGCAGCAATCAAAAAATAAAAATATTTTTTCTGTTTAATGCTATAAATACATATTTAGAATTAATATACAATAGCCAGCCGGCGAAGTAAAATAAATAAAAAAAATTAGCAAGATCGGTCCATGTCCTTAGATGCAGCGGGCAAAACATCACGCCTACCTCTTATTTTTCATTTTTTTTGGAACAATAAAGTTCCTACATTCAATAAAACAAATATATGGGGTGATAGAAAATTATAAAATAAGAAAGAAACATCATATGAAACAATTTTCGCTCGCGCATATAGTCCGAGTTACGGGCCTCCGAAATTTTAAAATTTTTTAAAATATCAATATGGGTATCCTTTTAAAGCTTTGGAGGAGATCCTTTAGGGAATGCCAAATTTAATTAAAAATGCTTAACCCAGTAAGAGACGATGAAATTTTTACGTAAATTTATGACTATGTAGTTCTTGTTTTTTAATTCACTACACTAGATTTATACAGATGTTCACCATCTATGCATAGCCGGATATAGCACTCCCACTTGTTTTACTTATAATTAAATTGCTAATCAATTATTTGTTTATTATTAAGTGGGTAATGATTAACATTGAATATTAACTTCAAACAATTAGTTTAGTTGTAAAATCTTATCCTTGAATTTAGTGTAAGAAAATCACATTTATTGAATTTAATTTAAAGAGCTTTCAAAACTATGTTTAAAACACAAACATAAAAGTTTTTAAATTTACATATTAATTTAAACTGAGGGCAAAACAAAAACAAAAAAAAATACTATTGTAATATTTAATAATATCATAGTTGGTCTTGAAAGCATATTGTAGTATAGCACAAAATGGTTAATATAAAATATCATATTATAACTGAAAATCATTTCTTATGTAATTACATCATAATACGGTCTCGTAAATGGAAACATATCATGAAAAAAAGATTTACTTATTAATTGTGGTATTTGATAATGATTTGTTACAAAAACTATTTAATTTAAAAACGTCAATTATTTATTTTTTTATTTTTATTTATATTGTATATTAGTTTTTTGTCATTTTCTCCAACAATAATTAACTTTTTTAATTTTAATCGTTTTGACAGAGAACCGAAAGCTAATAAAAGAAACTATTCACTAAACTGATAGAAAAGCATTCTGTCAAGTCCTAAAACACAATATTTTTTTAAACAAAAATAATTTGTTTGCTTTTAATCATACTTTGATTAAAAATAATATATTATAATTAAATATAGCATATTACTTTTAATACGATATAAAACTTTGGTTGTGGTTTGATTTTTTTAGTAAATGTCAACAAAAAATTGGTAGCTACAACTATACCTTGTTATCCGAAACTATAGATTTTTAAGAAGATTATAACATGGTTATTGTGACCATACAACAACAATGTTTTTTCTCTGTGGGTGGTTTGCTTAACTCTTTTCTTTGTTTTCATATTTTGTATATTATATTATATTATATTATATTATATTATATTATATTATATTATATTATATTATATTATATTATATTTAATTATATTATATTATATTATATTATATTATATTATATTATATTATATTATATTATATTATATTATATTATATTATATTATATTATATTATATTATATTATATTATATTATATTATATTATATTATATTATATTATATTATATTATATTATATTATATTATATTATATTATATTATATTGTATTATATTATATTATATTGTATTATTTTATATTATATTATATTATATTATATTGTATTATATTATATTATATTGTATTATTTTATATTATATTATATTATATTATATTATATTATATTATATTATATTATATTATATTATTTTTTTATTATTTTGTATATTAATTGCTCCCTTTTATCATTCTATTCAACAATAAATAATTATTACAATTTTAAGCGTTTGCAAAAAAAAACCAATAACTAACAAACAAATCAATAAACTGATAGAAAAACATTATATCAAAACCAAGAAAAAATGTTTTTAAAAGAACACATTATTATTTTGCTTTTAATCATACTTTGATTAATAATATCATCTTGTAGTTCAATATAAATTATATTATTTTTCATAAGTTATAAAACTTTGGTTGTGGGTTAATTTTTTTAGTCAAACCAATCATGGTGTACTTTTTGTGCACATAGTCAATGTAATTATTAAATGTTAACAAAAAAATTTCTATCGTGACTGAATTATTACTGAAAGCCATTATAATTTTTTCGCCGAAACTATACATTGTTGCATGAATATAATATGGTTATTGTGACAATATCACGAACATGTTTTTACTCTATGCATTTGTTTTACAAAAAATTAAAATTTAATCATTTTCAATAGCAACTTTTTTGACACTATATCTAATCGATCAACATATTTGTTTTTTTTTAAATCAAGTTTGCCGAGGCAAACCACAAAAAAGGGGAAAAGAGTATATTTAAATTTGTCATTCCGAGTGTAAATTTTATAATCTCCATTCCCGACCCCATAAAGTGTATATATTCTGACATCTTATGCATAGCGAAGTCGACTAAGCAATGTCCATCTCTCATGTGTCCGTCAGTCATTCAATCAAATATAGTATCGAAACAGGTGCTATTGGCAATCAGCATGATCGGTGCATGTCCTTCGTGGCAGCAGGCAAAACACTACGCCTACCTTTAATTTTTTCATGTCATTTGGAACAATAAAGTTACTCCAGTGCGATAGAGAATTAAAAAATAATAAAAAAACATCAAGTGAAAAAATTGGCGCTAACTCATATTTTCCGAGTTACGGGGCTTTGAAATTTAAAAATTTTTCAAATATAAATATGGGTATCATTTTAAAGCTTTTGAAGAGATCTTTAAGGAAATAAAAAAATGCTTAACCCATTTAAAGCCGTTGTCATTTTTTATAAAATTATATATATATATATATATGCTGTACCAAAATTCTTTTATTTTTAAATTCTCTGTCACCGCAATATTTGCTTTTTGATTGGAGTTACTTCACTAAACTAGATTTACATAGATGGTGAAGGGTATATAAGATTTGGCACAGCCGAATATACCACTCTTAGTTGTTTAGATTTAGTTTTGCTTTTGTGGTTAGTTACTGTTATGTTTTGCTTTGTTGTATTGAAAACCGTAATTACAGAAGAACCGAAAGTATAAATAATCAGGTAGTCAGAATACCAACAAACCATATAAATTTCACCAAAACATTACATTTTCACGAACATTTTATTAGAATTATTAAGCTTGGCTATAAAATTGTTTTTGCAAAAAAATGTAAATGCAAATGGAAATGTAAGTAAATAAGTTTAAACTATCCACAAATCGCAAGTTACGCAAATTAAGGATATGTGAAGGGTATGCTTAATTCGATCATAGTACTTTTACGTTTATATTTAAATTGCAAACAGAGGATATATTGCTGAAAAAGCTTTACATGTAACATCAATATAGCGAAGTATATATTAAATTTAAAGCGATCGATACGCTTAAAAAAATTGTGAGAGAATACAAAAGAATGTTTAGAAATAAAAAATTATATCACCAACTTATACATTTGCTCCTTTTACCTATGGCGACTTTACTCTTTTATGTTTATTAATTTTGCTAAATCTGTTGGGTATGGCAAATACATCACCACCATTTTTAGCATACTTCTTTGTTTATATTATTATGTGATTAAACACTTAACACTTTGTTGCTGAATTAATTAGGTAAAAACTGTTCAAGTAAAAAATAAACAAAATTATACAGCAGCAGGTTAATTGGTCATTAAAAATGCGAATATTAATTATGTTTTGTCTGGATATTTTTACAGACAGAAGACTCACACTTGTATTGCTGCTACCTGGGGAATAATTATTTTAATTAATTAAGAAGAATTGGCTCATGGGAGATTTAGAATGGCGTGTTAAATGTGTTAAAGACAAATATTCGTCAATAAAGTAAAGCATTCATAAAAACATCACTTTAATATTCAGAATTGAAATTGTCGATTAATAATTGAAGAGGCAAAGTCCCAAGTCACTAGGCTTAAATAAAGTTTTCATAGAATTAACTTGATACTGAGCATTTTATATAACAAGTCCATACTTAAGGATGTTCAGGTCTAAGTAGGACATAATTAGTTATAAGTCTCTTTTATTTTACCTTGCTTAGGAAACATTGAAACAGGATAAGTTTCTTTAAAGAAGCTTTTCTAAACGGTCCATGAAAAACCCTAATTGAGTCTTCCTCAAGCACTTTTGAAGATTAAAAACTGATTAAACACTTGCGCGCTTGACTTGAAAATGATTTGTGCTTATGCTTTAAAATATTTATATTGAAAATACATTAGCAAAACATTCAGCAGTCAAAACTTTATTTAGCAATATGACAAAATGGACTTTTTGCGCAAAAGATCTTTTTTATTGCTGAAAATGGTTTTTTAGGGCTTCAGCAGCAACTTTTGTTCTATGACTTTTTCATAATTCCGTTATTAAAAAATTACCGTTATTTTTAGGTTATTAAAGAAAATCATGATATTTACCCTGCAATTTTTAGAATTCGACCAAATAATGTTTGGCAAATTTGTACAAAATGTTTTCGCTAGTATTTTTGATGAATATATGAACTTTTAGTATTTGCAAATACTGGGTGTTTTGATACATTTTTCAATAAAAATGAATTATTTTTTTTGCCATATAGCGGCAAGACTCTGTTCTAACTACATTCAGCAGTTTTAAAGTTAATTTAAATACCTTTTCAATAAAAATTTTTTTTAAAATCGGTTAAAAAATAACCGAATGAGAAAAAGAGGAGCTAAGAGATAATTTAAAGTCACGCCTCTATTTTCACCAGAAATTGTTCTTTTCGTAGGTACTTTTTCAATTCCGATTAAGATTTTATGGAATTCATTCTCCATTATGGCTATTAAAGCAAAAGCTTAAAGTTAATGCACTCTATAGTTGTCTCGTTATGATGGAGATTAAAGTTGTGACCATTTTTCAGTATTTGCTGTAGCATTTTTGCTGTTAATCCTTCAATTGAAAAATTGTTCTAATGGATGTACTTCTGTTAACAAGCCGCATTACTGCAATGATTTTGGTATAACTGACTGCTATTTCTAACAACTTGTAGATAGCAATATCATTTTGTTGTGATTTAATGATATTGTTATTTGCTTTACAATATTTTGTCTGACTCTTTAGCCGCAAGATACATTTTTCTTTAAGTTTTACTATGAATTCGGGATTGCTAAAACGGTTTTCAAACCATGAAATTAAAGGTTTAAAAAACCTCTTTAGACTATTTGGTGCACTGCGCCGAGCAGCGCTGCGCCAACTCTTAAGAGCGCAATGGCTCAATTCGCGATGATTGACAGTGACTGTAAACGATTCTTTGGAGGAGGTTTGTTGAACTGTATTAATAAAATCGGTGGATTTGCACGTGAATATAATACAATTAAAGATGATGAAGGTAAATCTCGGGCTTTGCTTGGGATGCTAATGATGCTACAGAACAATGTCTAGGACACTTAAAGTAATTTTCATTAACGTGAATTCAGTTGTCTCTAAACATAGGAGACACTATTTAAAACTATTTTTGGATAGACACAAACCCGACGTTGCTCTAATAGTTGAACATAAATTAAGTTCCCGACACAAGTTAGACATTGCTGGATATATAATATTTAGACAGAATCGTCAATCTGGACAAGGAGGAGGGACGGCCGTTCTAGTTAAGGATAGTATTTCATGTGAAAGGGTAATAGTTGACACTGGAACTTTAGAAAACACGATTGTGCGCATTCACAGAATAAATGGGTCCTCTATAACTGTAGTGTCGATGTATCGTAGACCAACAGCGACAATGTCAGCCTTTGATATTAAGCCTGTTTTTGACCTAACCAATACTGGGGCAGCGGTAGTTGGAGCAGATTTAAACGCTAGGCATTCGTATTGGGGGGATTCCCTGGAGAACACAAGTGGTCGGTTGCTACATAATTTACTACGGCCGTTTCCTCTTCATATATAGACATAATGATAACTTCTGTTGGCATGTCTCCTATAATCATGGGAAATGGGCTTAAAACCCTTGATTTTGAGTCTGATCACAACGCTGTGGAAGCAGTTTTTGGCATTGCGGATTGTGTTGGGAGAATACGACCAACAAGTTTAGACTTTGACAAGATGGACAGGGCAAGATTTAATGCGATTCTATCCCGGGAACTTGCCGACTGTACGCTACCAGTAGATACGAACGTGTCCGAAGCGGAGATTGACGAGTGTATAGAGTCAATGACATATGCCTTTAAGAATGCTATGGAACTTTCTACTCCTAAGGTTCTAGTTGGAAGTAAAGGGCTTTTGAAGCTTCCACCTAATATACTTCATTTTATTGATGAAAAAAAGAGATTGCGCCGTATAGTTCAAAGATGTGAGGACCCAGGACGTCGTCTTATCCTTAAAGCAGAAGTAAAAAACCTGGATAGAATAATACAGGGTGCTATTGCAGTTTACGAGCGCGAAAACTGGACGAGAAAATTAAGCAACATTAGGCTGAATGATAGGACGTATAGATCTTTAAAGTCTGCGGCTGGTTTAAGTAAAAATGTTGTCATCCACGATCTGATCACTGCGGATGGCTCAATAGTATCTGATGACTTAGGGAAGGCTAATCTACTGGCAGACCACTTCCACAGCGTGCACGAGTATGAAATAGGTTCCGATTCTTTTGCAGTAACCGTCGCAAGTAGAGTCTCCACTTTACAGGATAGGACACCTATGATGGTTTTTGATAGGACTACGACCGCAGATGGTAGCGGCTCGGACAACAGCCAGCTGATTAAAGCAGAAACCATTGGCGAAACCTTAAGGAGAAGACCAAACAAAAAATCGAGTGGTTGGGATGAAATTCCTGATCTAGTACTTAAGAGAACTCGTCGGGATACCTGGGGATTTCTGGCAATTCTAATGAACCACTGCATAAACTTGGGATACTTTCCGAGAGCATGGAAAAGATCGTTAATAGTTCCGATATTGAAACCCAAATCTGACCCAAGGCAGAGCAGCAACTATAGGCCGATTTCTCTCCTATCTCCCTTCGGAAAGTTATTAGAATTCTTTATTCATTCCAAGATCACGGACAAAATATCAGACTACAATATTCTTCCAGATTGTCAGTTTGGATTTTAAAAAGGACACTCAACCTCGCATGCATTGATGGTTTTTTCAGACTATGTTTCCAAAGGTCTGAACAAAAGATATCCTACAATTGCGGTTAGCTTGGACTTTGCCAAGGCTTTTGATACCGCTTGGCAGGATGGCATTGTTTTTAAAATGATGGACATGGGCTTCGATAGAAGTGTGTGTAAAATCGTCTCTAATTTTCTATCTGATAGGACTTTTGGCGTTAGAATAGGCAGAACTCGATCGATTGAAAAATCTGTCAGTGCTGGAGTACCACAGGGATCCTTGCTTGGCCCTGTACTTTATAATATATTTATGGCTGATATACCTAAACCGGCTGACGGCGATCTTTTGTTAATGTATGCAGATGATATACTCATTGCAGCTTCTGGGCCCCTCGCTCGTAGTGTAAACGGAAGAGTTAACAACTACTTGACTCGACTGGAGCCCTTCTTTGGTAAGTGGCGCCTTCACTTAAATATGGATAAGACTGATGCAGTTATGATAAAGGGCAAGCGTAAATTTTTATATCCCAATAGCAGATCTTTCATACCAACTCTTAGTATAGGCAGCGAACTGATCAGGGTTTCGGACAGGATGAAATACCTTGGTGTAATTTTCCATGAAAATTTTGAGTTTTATCGCCACATAGACTTTGTCTTGGAGCGCGGCAGGCGTGCATATGCCGCATATCGATCTATTCTTGGATATAGGGGAGGACTCGATAGAAAAATTCGATTCCTTGTTTATCGCCAGATAATTCGACCTCTCAATCCTATGCCTTCCCAGTCTGGTCCAGAATTTCTTCTGCTCAGATGGAAAGAAAATGGGAGAGGAAAATTATGGTCACTTGCCTTGGCTTACGGTGTAAGCAGGGGCCTGATGGCATCTACCGCAAGCCATCTTGCAAAACAATATACAAAGCAATAGGCTTCGATAGAATTGACTCGTATATGGTAGGGTCGGCTATAAAATTTCTTGAGAGGGCTCAATCCCTTGAAAACAGTCTTCTTGGACAGTGCTTTGAAAGCGCAAACAATCTGAGGACCATACGATTGTCTAACTACTTATCACCGATAGACCTTATGACATTAAACGGAGCTGGCCTCCTATATGAAAGTGCAAACCTCTTATATTACCATAGGAGAATAAATACCTTAGATATAGAAAATGTGGTGTATAACACCGCCCAATAGGCTATTCCTATTCTTTTGTATATAACTTTATTTTCTTTTGTATATAACGCTATTTTTTCTTCTTTCCTGCCTTACTATAAGGTTTCGTTTAATATTAGAATTAAGCACAAATGCCTCCCTATTTACCTTTTTTTACAAATGTTGTACCTACAGTAAACTTAACTTTAATTTTATTATAAGCGGCCATGCTGCATATACTTTTATAAAATATCTTGGCAAGTCCTTGAAAAATACGATAGTATGTAAGGAATAAATAATTAATTAAAATTAGTTCTAAGAAAACATGTACATCATTAAAATTTATGGAAATAAATATACTAAATATACTATGCGATTTAAAATAATCAAATTTCCGTAGCACTGTTCTTCTTGCAAAAGACCTTCTACTTCGTTTAAAAATTAAAAAATGTTATCTTTATCATATATACACTGCGCATTAATAATAAATAATAGTTTAAAAAAGTCAGACACATCACTATTGTTCAATAGTTTTTCCATTTTAAACGGCTGTTGGTATCTTTATATAAAGCTTTACAAATTTGATGCATTTTAAAACGTTTTTTTTTTTTTTTTAATAAAATGCAAAGGAAAAAAAGAGAAAAAACCACGGCTGAATTTCAATTAATCAGTAAAATTTTAAATAAGTTGCTGAATGTAGCTTCGTTCGAGTATCAGAAATTTGTAACATTTTTAAGAAATATTTACTGAAAATTTTTCCATTCGCGTACTTATTTACACAAAAGTTTTATATGAGAGTAATTAGTTAAATTTACTCAGTTACTAAACTTCAAGGAAAAAGTACAAAAACGGACCTATTATTTATAACACTAATAGAAATGCTCTTATCAATTATTCGTATATACTAAGAGAGTAAATGATATTAAATCAGTTAAAAAATGTTCAACACAAAAACATTGATACCAAAAAAAAAAAAAAAAAAAACCATAACATTACAAATGTAAAAACTTATAGCGGTCTATTTAAAATTAAATAATTTTTGAAAGACGAGGAACAATAACAAGGACATCTTTTGAATATCACCTATTTTATTGATTAATTGAAAGTCAAGTAAACGAAACGACCTTCATTTTTCACTCTATTTTTGTAATGAATAAATAAAATTTGTCGAAAATAGGATTTAATGTTTTTTTTTTTTGTACGGCACAAATTGGGGTGAACATAATGACTTGAAATTTGACATACAGGGTGGCTGATGAAAGCCGCTACCAAAAAAAATGTAATAACTTTTTTTCTATTTAATAAATGTGGTCCATTTTTTCTTTATTTTGCAGATTGATTCTTAGATTTGACAAAAATGGATAAGTGGGACACCGAAACAAGAATTTGGATCGGCCGCCGTTAAAACGCACTGGAGTCCGTAGTTTCGGTTCAAAGAGAGTATAGGCGCATATTTGGCGGCAATCCTCCGAGCAGATGGACCATAATGAGACTTGTAAACAATTTTTCCGAGCATGGGACAGTCAACAGAAGACCTTACCATCGAACCCTTCAGTTTGAACTGAGAAAATAACCTCTGCTGTAGCTGCTGCGATACAACACAATCCAAGAGTTTCGACAAGAAGCTTATCTGCTCAAATGAGTATAAGCAGGCAGTCATTACAGTCAATTATGCAAAAATATTTGGACTTATTCCCATATAAAATTCAAATGGCCAACAAACTGAATGCTGCAGACTTGCCGATTCGCTTGGAATTTTGCCAGAAGATGATTCAGAGGATGGAAACATGTAAAACTGTCTTTTTATGTCTGACGAGGCCCATTTCGATTTGAACGGCAAAGTAAATAAACAAAATTGCCGAATATGGAGTGCTTCGAACCCACAGACACTCCATGAGACGGAATCGCATCCACTTCGTGTCACAGTGTGGTATGCAGTTTCATCACGCTGCATTGTCGGGCCATACTTCTTCGAAGAAAACGGTCACCCCGTTACGGTTACTGGAGACCGTTACTTGAGCATGTTGAGAATGTTTTTCTATCCAGAATTACGCCGAAAGAGAATTCCTTTTAACACTGTGTGGTTTCAGCAAGATGGTGAACCTCCTCACATAGCCAAACGAAAATTTCCTACTAAGCTGATATCCAGAAACTCCACATTCCGTTGGCCTCCCAAGTCACCTGACCTTACTGCACCTGACTTTTTCTTGTGGGGTTATTGCAAACAGAAAGTTTCGAGCAACAATTGCGGCTATTCCTGCCTCAACTCTCCAAGCAGTAATGAACAACTTTTTGCTAAGATGCCGCACATGCATCAACGAGCAGGGGGGGCATTTAAATTCCATTATTTTTAAAACAAATTAAACTATATTTAATAAATTGAATGAGATTTAACATGAATAAAAGAAAAATGCATTCCATATACTGAAAAAAAGTTATTTGAATTTCTTAATGTAGCCATATTTATCAGCCACCCTGTAGTTGTTGATATCTAAAATTCTGCGGCGGTGCTTGACGATTACATTCCTACTTCAAAAGTGAAGGGGAAGAAAAACTAATTTTTTTTTCATTTTTTTTTTCTTGCTTTTTTTAAACATTTCGAAATTTTCTTGTAAACGAAAAATGCGATCGTCACGCTCCACCGCACAATTTTGGAACTTGTAGTCATCAACGACTGTGTTGAAGACATAATATTCTGCCCAATTTGTGCCGCGCTAAATGTTAGCAGAAGTATGTTTTTGCTTCGAAGTTTTGCTGTTGCCATAATTTTTTCTTTCAGTGTATTGTTGCAGTAATATCCGTAGATAGAAGATTACTACCCAAACTAATTATGTAAAAAATAAAAACATTAATTTTGTAGCTGTTGCGTAGAATACTGCGCTAAATTCACAAAAAGTTAAAAAATGCAAGTTCTAATGAACACCCTAAATATTTGTTTTAATTATTTAATTATTATTTTATTAATGCCAGTGATCTCGTGATGAAAAGTTGAAATATTGAATTACAATATAATTATTAAAGTTTATTTCGTCATTGTCATTATTTCAAACAATGCCAATGAAAAATTTCAATGGTAATGAAAAATCTCAAGTATGCTATCCAGCAAAAATTTTTTATTTCCCTAAAAAGTACTTGCCTTATGATTGTCATATTTTGTAACTCACTTACAAAACATTTTCATTATTCCGCAAAAAAGGAAGCAGTAATTGAACTAGTTCTTTAAGAGAATAGAATATATTAAAATACATTCTGGTCATAATTATTTCCTACAATAATTATTGGAATTAGTTCTCGGTAATTGATTATAAAAGTTAGATTGGGGGTATAGTTGGGAAGTCCTTCCGCCAAAAATGGTTAATTTCACACTCGATTACCTTTTCTAAAATTGTTTGCTGGGTAGACATAAATCCCCAAAGAAATTGCCTTTTTATTAAAAAAAAAAAAAAATACCTAATCCTGGTGAAACCGCCGACCACCATCAGACAAGGCCAACAAAGCAGGTGCTGAAGTTAATTAAGTACAATTGTTGGATATAAAAATTACTATTTACTTTTTACTTTAATTTGATTTTTGCAAGAAATAATTGTTAGATATATAACGTTACGAAATGAACTGTTAGCTAACAACAAAACATAATTTGTTTTCGATGTAATGCCGTACATTGCGTATGTAAAAGAAACTTTTCGAAGAAATATTTTTTGTCACTTTTCATAGAAATATATTTAAACCTGATTTCCAAAATCATTGCTTATTAATAACATGAGTGGTGGTTAATTTTAAATATTTACCAATAACTCAACAATTTGACAGCATAATTAAAGTGACTGTTTCTACACAAACTTTTATGACACTATCTAACATCTATTGATTTGTTTTTTGTTTGCGTCTAAATCAAATATACCATAACGGGCATAAGTAAATATTCTTTAACAAATATTTTACTGTTTTATCTTTGAGTAATTTACATATTCATAATGAAAATATTTTGTTTGTTAAACATAAATAAATATTTTTTTAAATATCACTTAAATTGACCTTGAATTTTTTTCTAGCTTTCATATTTATGCAACAAAAACTGTATATAGATGTGTAAGTTAGCAAATGTTTTCTGTCATTTCATAGAATAATTTATTGCTATTTAAACTTTTTTTATTTCAAAGATATAAAATCTTTTCCATCTCATCTCTTTTCATTTGTTCAGCGAATCGTACACAAATCAATGAGTTATAGATTTTCATTTATTTATATTTACTTCACTTGTTTGCTTTAAGTAAATCAATGAAGAGTGAATTGAGACTATAGAAATGCCAAGAGAATTAAACTTAATAGTAAATTAAATATGTAGCTAGATTTATTAAATATTGCGTTTGTTATAGTTCTTTTTTCATAGTGTGGTTCTTATTCAGAAATTCTTTCTTTAACTTATTTTAAATTTAGGCTGAGGAAAAATGATTGCGTTATTTATTTACATAATTTTCACTCATTTACAACACTCTAAAGCCTACACATAGACGTTAAAAGACATCCTTGGCCTATTGGACCGCTTAAGGAAAATTAATTAAATGAACGTGTTGTTGAAATCTTTCACTGACTTTTACACGAGCACCTACCAAACATATTAAGAGGACTTTTATTGCTTGGATAAATAATAAAGACGGAAGGGACCTTAATAAATATACAGACTACGAGGGCTGCTCTATATATTTCTGGCCTAATAGTGAAAATGCGAATATTTATAATCAAAAATGGTTTTATTGTTTTTCAAAGTATTCTCCAGCATGATTTATACACTTTTGCATGCGCTCAAACCAATTGTCGAAGCACTTTTTCCACTCCAATTGAGACACCTCTAAAACATGGTTTTTGAACACTTCAACAGCTGCTTCTTGCGACGAAAATCGTTGACCACACATTTTTTTCTTGATGTGCGGAAACAAGATGTCATTAGGTGCCAAGTCAGGGCTGTACGACGTTTTGGCCGGTCAAAAACGCTCTGGTTTGAGCCGATGTGTGAGAGCTCGCATTGTCATGGTGAACAATGATTCGTCTTCTCTTGTTGGTTTTTCGAATTTATCCGATGACTTCAGGCAAACAAATTGTAGTGTACCACTCAGAAGTGACCGTCCTACGTTCCTCAAGCGGAACAGTCGCCACATGACCAGTTTTGCCGAAGAAACAGGCGACCATTTGCTTCGAAGTGCTTCTTCCACGAACAACTTTCGTTGGATTTTGCTCGTCTTTAAAGACCCACACGGTCGATTGTTGTTTCGTTTCGGGCTCATACACATAGATCCATGATTCGTCACCTGTGACGATCTTATAAACGTCTTTTGAAGCACCGCAATCGTATTTTTGCAACATTTCTTTGCACCAATCGACACGAGCCTTTTTTTGAGCAACTTTCAAATTGTGCGGGATCCAACGAGAACAAACCTTTTTTACGGCCAGGTGTTCATGCAGTATCGAATGTATGCTGGTGGAAGAAATATCCAAGGATGTCTTTATCTCTCGGTATGTCGCATGTCGATCTTGCATTATGAGTTCACGCACGGCATCAATGTTCTCTGGCACAACAGCCGTTTTTGGACGACCTTCACGGAATTCGTCTTTGAGCGAGCTTCGGCCACGATTAAATTCATTATACCAATTTTCAATGTGCTATAGGATGGTGCTTCATCGCCATACAAAGATTTTAGTTCATTAGTGCACTCTTGTCGTGATAATCCACCTCGAAAGTTGTGCAAAATGATGGCACGAAAATGTTCACGAGTTAATTCCACTTTTTTCTGTATTAATTTTTTCAAGTCACTATAAACAACACGAATAATGGTCGTACGTCAAAACGTTTTGAGTACGATTATGCTTAAAAATGACAAACTTTCCAATAGAAATGTCAGATTGCACTTGGCAGCACTCAGTGTTGCCAGGCCAGAAATATATATAGCAGCCCTCGTATGAACCTGAATATATTGAGTGGGGTGGGATACTTATAGATAAATTTACTGAAATAACAGTAATTTTTCAAATAACTCTTAAAAAAACGTCCTCAAACCAGATTTAACCTGTCTGTCTATAACAGAAAACATACCTCAAATAACATTAATACTGGACTCCATTATATTCCATTTCCAAATTTTATACTTGCTACTGCGGATTTAAAACTACAGTTCCTTGTTAATTTCAACTGTATGTCTACAACTGTTTAACAGTTTGGCAATATACATTAAATTACTGCAACTATAGAGGCACCTTTTAATTTCTAAATTCAAATTATATAAATACTCGCTGTTGTAGTAGACTTAGCAATCAAGTTCTTTATAAATTTCAACTGTCTGTCTATAACGGTTTAACAGTTTAGTCATATACATCAAATTACATCAACTGCTGTAAGAGCCTTTAATTTATAATTTATAATTTAAAATTTTTATTATATTAAACAAAGTAGTAAACATTCTGTCTAAAATTCAGGTGTTTGGATATTAGGTTTAAAAAGATACTGCCATGTAGGTTAAATTGCAGTTATTTTAGGAACACCCTGTAATTTGCAGATTAAAATTTTATACTTGTTTTTATAGCGAAGTTAACAATACAGGTTCTTTATAAACTTTAAGTCTCTCCCTAACTGTTCAAAAGTATGCCAATACATCAAGTTAAATGAACTATTAGGGCACCCTTTAATTTATAATTTTAAATAATATTTATTGTTACTATAACGATTGGAAATTTGTTAAATTTTCAAACATTTGTATATCAAGGTACAAGAAAAGACTCATATAGGTCAATTTGCGTTACCTATGGGGACACCCGTTAATTTTAAGATTTATTTTTCGATTACTTTTATCTATTTGGATCTATAGTGGTATGCAGTTTTTTTTTTCAATTTGAAAGTGGTGTACTTTACTGTCCATAATACACACATATGTTTTTTTTGTATTGAGACACCCTTTAATTTTTAAGATTATGAATTGTTTTTAAAATGATATCAATCTGTAGCATCCGTTAAAACAAGCAACATTCAGTCGAACTGATAACCTCCTTCTGTTTTTTTGAAGTCGGTTAAAAATGATCGTTGAATTAAAACAAAAGCGTAACACCGGTGATTGACTGACTTGTGGAATTTTGGCACAATTCAAGTTTTTATAAAAACATATAAAAATATGTTTTATTTGTTCTTAAAAATTATTAACAATTTTACATTTTTATATTGATCTTAAAAAATGCCCATATTCTAGATAAAGTTTCTGTACTGAGAGAAAAATGTGTTTGACTTTTCCAAAAATTTGCACGACGATTTACTGATAATCTGGCTAAAGCGACTAGTGAAGTAAGCATCGATACCAGCTTTTCTACGCAAACATTAGCACTTTCAATAACACAGAAAAACGAAATAACATTTTTTTATTGCATAAAGTTTTTCCACTGTTGTTTTCTAATTTAGGTGTGCTGATTTTAAATCTATCCTCATATTTTTTGTAGCGACCGTAGTTTCCGAGATACACGTACTATCTTAAATTTATATAAGTAGTCGATATTTTCTATCAAAAGCGGTGTAACTTTACTAGTTCCTTTATAAATTTCAGTATGTCTTCCTCAAGAAGGAAGTGTTAAAATAATCCTGATTGATTTTTTGTTATTTGTGGAGAATTTATATGTTCCAACAATTTCGTTTAAATGTATCGGACTTTGTGAAAAAGCCTACTTGGACTACTTTGGGTTTCTGTTGCCTTCAAACGATAAACCTTGGATACCAAGTTTGGTATGAAAAACATGTGACGAATCTTGACGTAAGCCACCCAATCAACATGACAACTGTTATTTCTGTGAAACGAAAAATTGCTCTAAGTAGATACATCCAAACTTAAAATCTGCCATAAAGTATTAAGCTTCACTACCTTCACAGCCATCTAGACTATTTTCCTGAAAATCTCGGTGGCCTAAGCACTACGGAGGAGAGGTATAAGGGGCACTGGAATGAACATATATGATGGCTGATTATTTTTGGAGCTTTCAAAATAGTATTTATATAACATCTCACTTTAGAAACTCTAAAACTAGAGCTGCTACATAAAAACGGCATATGTTTTGAAATCAGCGTAGAAAAAATATTCAGATTCATGTAAAAAAAATCTCATGCAACAGACATACTGTTTTCCAGTGTAATTATTATAATATCACTTGCGCACTTAATTAAGCTTTGCGTTAGTGCAAACTTTGCTTCTACTGTTGAATAGGGAAAAGTTTAGGTTCGGTTATAAAGACGATGCCGATTCCACTTTTGGCAGAATGCTTAGAGGTCCAACATAATTCCTGTAACTGGTAAGTATTTCTTTCTCTCACCCTCATTTAAGTTCCACACATTCTCATCGATCCATTTTAACTTCTTACAGAGTTTTCGAATGTTTTCTTGAATCGAAAAAAATAAGAACGAAAAATATTAAATTTTTTATAGATAGGATACCGCTACCACAGCCTGGCCGCACTTATTATCACATTCATTCCCACTTTTATCATATTTTTACCAAGAGATGGGATCCCATTTAAGGGTGGCATACATGTTTTTTGTGTGTATTTTGAACTGTAAAGGGCACCACGTGAAAAATTAAAAAAAAACTGCGTATTAGTACAGCTCCCAATAGTAAATGGTGATACAAAAATAAATCTAAAAATTAAAGGGTGTCCCCATTGTGACGTAAATTTACCCATATGAATCTATCTTTTGAATAGTTATAGTCAAATACTCAAAAATTGGTCAGAATGTTTATTACTATAACCGTTATAATAACAAGTAAAAATATTTCAAGTTATAATTAAAAGGGTTTCCTAATTGTTAATTTTTTTATATGTATATGGCCATAATTTTGAACAGTTGTAGACCGACGGTTGAAATTTACGAAAAGTCTGCAATGCTTAGTCCAACAAGTATAAAATTTGCATTTGGAAATTAGAAATTAGTATGTGGCCAGAATTTTGAGCCGTTATAGACCGATAGCTAAAATTTGTAAGTATAAAATTTAAATTTAGAAATAAAAGGGTGCTCCCGTTTAATCCAAACACTTGAAGACAAACTGCCTACTACTTTTTGTGGTATAATAAAAATTATTAATATTTAAAACTATAAATTAAAGAGTGTTAAAATAGTTGATGTAATTTGATACATGTTATCAAATTGTTTAACAGCTTTAGATAAATAGCTTACATTTAGGAAGAGCCTGTATTGCTATGTCTATTATAATAGCGTGCATAAAATTTGGGCTTGGAAACAAAAGGGTGTCGTAATAGTTGATGTAATTTTATGTTTGTAGTTAAACTTTTAAATCGCTATACACAGACAGCTAAAGTTAACGAGGAACCTGCATTGCCAAGTTCGCTATAAGAGCAAGTATATATTTTAAATGTAGAAATTAAAGGGTGTTCCCTTAACAGATGTAATTTAACTTATATGGCCCAACCTTTTAAACTGTTATATACAAACATTTGCAAAAATTATAAATTGATGTAAAATGATGCATGTGGCTAAACTTTTGAACCGTAATAGGCAGATAGCTAAAATCGGTTTTGAAGTCGGGTTCTTTTTTTTTTTGCAAGAATAATTATTCTTGATCTTTGAATTTCACTGAAGATAAAATAAATAATTGCCCTATTCACAAGCCCCCTAGTACGTGCTAAGTGGTAACAAAATACAACGGTGCTAGCTGTGTTGTTGGTAATTTTCATGCAAACATGCGATACAACACTTAGTACTTTTTTTCATATGTTTTTCAAACGTTGTATTTGTTTAAATGTTTTATGTTTAAATGAATTATTATTTTTGTGTTCATGTGTGAATTATATTAAATTAAATTGAATTAAAAAAAATTTTATTAGTTTTATTTATTTAATTTATTGATTTGACTGATTTATTAGAAAGTTGAAGTTGAAAGTTGCCAATATAAAAACTGTTCTTTAAGATTTAATATTGGTTTAATGACTCGATTTCTAATATTTTGTATGGTACCGCCATCACCAATACCAAAAAGAGATGCTACCTTACGAACACAAGCACCATTTCCTGAAGATCCCAAGCAGTAAAGTACAATTTTAAGCTGCAAGTCAATGCGTATTTGGAGCCTTTCGCCAATTGTGCAAAAAACATCGTCATTTTTTATAAGGTTGAATATAAAGGCAAATTCCTCTGGCCGTAGTCGTATCATATGAAGAAATTTGTTTTTATCAAAATATCTTAAAACCCGATTATGCCATAATGATGATTTTGGTAGCCCTAAATTATAATTCTGCGACTGGAGGGCAAGTACATTAGGTTCATCCTAAAAATGTCTTGAATTTCATCCTCACACAAAAAATTTATTAATTTATTTTTTCTGTTTTCTCCCCCATTTGGCTTATAAATAACAAATGATGAATAGCACTTTTCTTCTTCTTATTTACTTTTTGACGTATGAAGTACATTTTACAATGGCACACTGATACAATGGTTGTTTACAAAGAAGTAAACGAAAGGTAGTATGCAATACTACCTACACCTTAGCAGAGCTTGTGAATACGGCAAATGTAAAGAAGTCATTATCATAGCTAATAGTATGAGCTGATCTTTTGGTTAACCCTGCTACTGTGTTTGGGTCATTTTATGACCCATATGGAATACGTTTGAGATTTCTTACTACTCAGTGCATAAATTGTTGAAATATATTATAATCAATTAATTTGAGCACCATTTTAGGCTTTAACAAATTTTTATTGCAAGTGTCTACACATATCATGTTTGAGTCATTCTATGACCACTTAAAATTGTAAAAATTATATCAAATATATGTTTTTATATGTCTCTTTCTGGAAATTTTTTTGGTAAGATATTGTAAATGCCACTGAGATTCAATTATAATAATATTTATAAGTGAAAAAGTATACAAGGTAAAAGTATTGTTACGTTTTTCCCTTTTAGACAAACGTACGTATTCTTTTGATTGCAAATACCACTGTGGCTCATTATAAATTTTGTATTCTAACTTTATAGCTTTCTCTGGCTTTACTGCTTGATCCTACCGGTCTTGTGAACCCTTGGTCTCTTATTTATTAACATGCATTATTACTACAAACGCAGCCATCCACGCTACACTACTGTGTTACTCCGGAGAGACATGAACTATTCGATGCCTTGTTTAGTAACCTTAACCATCCACAGACCACTCCACTACGCTTTTTATCCAAGCCAGTTATCCCCTTAATCTAATAGCCAAAACTCACGTCTGCCATACATATGCTGTTACACTCCCCCGCGCTAACCGCTTTTGCTTTTACTTTTTATTATACAGGGCTTCTTGACAATTATCCGATCCTCTTATATTAAATTTGACGTCTCCACTAAATATTTGCCACGGCTTTACACAATAATTGTCTCTTGCCTCTCGGGAGCTTTGTACTGCTGTTTATTAATTTTATTTGCATTATAACAATTATTATTTTTTTTTGAACGCTTGTCCCAATGCGGTATCGAACTCAGGACCCTCTGTATTGCAGCACGCACCTCTACCAACGCAGCCATTGAGCTCTTGTTAGCTAACTTTTGGTTTTTTTTTAATTCTATAAACACACCATTAGTTGAATTAGCTTATTCACCACGCTCATACGGAAACAATCACAGTGGTTGCCAGATTTTATTATTCGTAACAGTATATATGAAGAGAGTTTACAGTTATAGCGGTCATGTTTAGTAACAACGACGCTAAATTTTTTCAGTTCTTTGTTAAATTGTGATTAGTTGCTATTGTAACATTCAGTTAATAGATAATAAGTTTTGTTTTTGATAAAACATGGAATCTAGATATGCGGTAAGTGTGTATAAACTAAGGGTCAATATATATATATTATTCTTTTTTACATTTACTTATCTATAAACTTAGCATGGACTAATGACTGGGGATGAAATTGGTGCCTTCTTGGACGACTTTAAAGATAAAGCAAGTGATGATGGTGATAATAATTTTGAACCTGAGGCAGACGAATGTTTATCTTCAGGAGAATCAATCTCTAGTGGCCCGGAAACTCTTAGTGCATCGACCTCAACTAACGTTACGGAGTTTTTTGATAAATATCGGCAGATAAATTGGATAACAATACCAACTTTGCAATGTCTAAGTCGTGTAAGAAGTGAAAATATTTTTGATACAAAACCTGTATTGACTTCTTATATTATTCATGGAAATTCGAAAATTCGTGATACGTTTGATTTGTGCCTGACATTAACTATGAAAAGATATGTGACACAACAGCAATTTGCAAGGGACAGCTGTTCTTGAAAGATTTGAAGAAATAGATGATATTGAGTTCGATGCTTATCTGGAGCTTCTTATTCTTATTGGTACTTTTTCCGTTATACGCTTTCTATTATAGTTATGTAATGGATATATTATTATTTTAGGAGTTAAACGTTCATACGGTGAAAGTCTAAATTGCCTGTGGAACGAATTTCATGGACGTCCTATTTTGAAAGCAGTCCTGTCTTTGGAGCGATTTATCAACATTTCTCGAGTACTAGCATTTGATGATAGACAAAGAAGAAGATCAGAACAAAGAAGAGATAAACTTGCACCCTTTCCTTTCAAAGTAAGTATGACAAGTAAACCTGGAAAGTATGGCATGAAGACATGCTGCGGATTCTAAGATCACGTTTTGTTTACAGTTATAATTTTATTTGGGTAAAATTGGAGACAATGCTGAACGAAACCAAGGTGAACGAGTTGTTTTAGACTTAGTGTTTACATATGCTGGAAGAAATGTGACTACCGACAATTTTTTTACGAGTCATAATCTTGCGTTGGAACTGCTAAAACAAAAAATTACTATAGTTGGCACGGTAAGGAAAAACAAGCGTTTTTTGCCGATTCATGCTACAGCACAGCGATTGCGTAATCTTCCGATTTACTCTAGTAATTTTTTTTCATGATAAGAATCTGTAGTTATGTATGCGCAAAATAATATAGAACAGTTTATTTGCTAAGCACTCTTCATCATAACAGTAAAATTTTAGTTCATCCAAAAAAAAAAAAAATTCCGGGAATAATTGATTACTACAATTCGACAAAAGGCGGAGTCGTCACTTTGGACCAAATACGTAATCGTGAGAAAGGAAAACGAATCGATGGCCAGTCGCTCTCTTCTCTAACCTATTAGATATTTCTGCTCTCAACGCTTTTATAATTTGGACCGAAATGCATTTCGAAAGCAAAAAATTAACTGCACAAAAGACGCCTATTTTTGAAGCAGCTGAGCGAAGCTTTAGCTCAAGAACATATAAAAAGGTGTAGTTGTCTTCCTCGCTCAGAAGCCTCAACATCATTTGTGAGATGAATTCAAGAAGATCACAACGTTTCGCCACCTACGCATTTGCCTTCTTCAAAGGAGGAAAAAAAAGACATTTACTGAGTGTATTTATTGCAAAAGATCCGTTTGTTCATCACACCGACACACATTAACTTTATCAACGAGGTATTGTTATGATCATAAGCCTTAAATACTTTTTTATACTATATAAATTTAAATTTTTTCGAAATAAATATTTGGGGTAATAATATGACCGAAACATAATATGTGTATTTTTTTCTAACGTAGTAGCAGGGTTAATAAAAATAAACAATAAGAAGAGCGTAAACCATGAGGTAAATATGGTATATTTCTATTATATATAAGGGAAACTATATAAAGAGCAGTAAAAATTTAACATTTTTTTAATGCAGCTATCTAATGTCTTCTTCTTCCAACTTCTGTTCACCAGTAAAACAGTAAAGTAAAGTAGAGCAGTAAAAACTAAAAAACAATAAAAGAACATAAAAGAAGAAATCAAACCATCAAAGTACAGCGATTCGGTAAGATTAGTTGTCGACAAACCAGTCAGTCGTTTACTTAGAGAGTTAATTCAGTTCGCATATTAAAATATAAAGAGAATCGTTTTCCTTCTAGACAAAATAGTTTCGTTTGCTTAATTTATTTTAAGCATGATGGAATGACAGCAAAGAAATATATTGAGAAAATGGAAGAAATTTTGATATATTGATTTGTAATCGGTGTGTAGTACATACATATTTGCGTACATACATTAATACATATACATACATATACATAAACACACATTAATAGAAAAAAAACAAGTATTTACAAAAGATATTTCAAGTGGAAAACGTATTTGTTCAACAGAAAAAGAAACAGCTGAGACTACAAATTGTTTAATCTTTCTTTTGAAAAAGAATATAAAATAAAAATTTTAATACAAAAACATAAATGATTTATGTAGAAGGTATATTGTTTAAATGGTATTAAATATTAATTTATTAAGAAAATAAATTAATCATGATTAAGGCTTTTTCAGAAACGTAATTAATAGTAGAAATAATAAATGTCAAGGTATACAAATGTTTCTGGACTTAAAATTAAGGAAGTGGCATTGGCAAATTAACTTAGTATATACATCAAATTAAAATAAAATTTTTTTCGTATTTAGACGTCACATCAGCTCCTCTTTAATAATTTATAAAATGCGTAAATGTAAAATGATTTTAATCTACTAAAATTTTTGCATGAGCACATGAAACCCCCTCAATAAGTTTTTAATTGTTAAATTTCTGTACTTTATCTACACCTTATTGAAAGTTTTCGTGTTTGTTTCGGCGTGTAACCCACACCCGACGTAAGGCAGCCTGTAGTGTATGTTGTGGGTTGGTCTCGCTCCATATGCGGCAATTTTGCTTATTTACAAATACGTTTAATCAAAAATAAGCCTCATCACTAAACACTGGCGTTAAAACAACGGGTTAGTTAATAACTGCTCTAGAGCCCAATCAGCGAAAGAACGACGCATTTAATGGTCTCGCGGCTTCAATTCCTGCACTAGCTGGATCTTATACGGCTGTATGCCAAGATCTTTGCGCAAAATGTTTCACGTAGTGAACGTACAAACCTTAATTCCTGCGACCGACGCCGTATCGATAACTTTGGATCTCCACACTTTCGTTTACAGCAGCGATATTCTTCCCAGTACGCACATTCCTTCGACGTGTTGGTGTCATTGCGTCCTCTAAAGAGTATGTGGTACGAAATCTATCCACAGTTCGACGGATGGCTTGCTCAGACGTACGATTATGTGCACCATAAAAATCAAGTCGTATATAAGTTGCTCAAATTTATGACTAATTTTCAAAGTAAACTTGAATGATTTAATAGCGTTGTTCAAGCGTGAGGCTATTCTAACTAAGAGGCAGGCGTGGTGTTTTGGCTGCTGCCTCGACGAGTATAGACCGAACTTGCTGATGTTCAGTAGCAAAATTTTTTAAACTATGTCTAATCGATTGGTGGATTTAAGTTTTCTCTAGCTAGGCGAAGTTGATTTTAAGCCGAACATGGACGGTCAGATGGACATCCCTCAGTCCACTTTGCTATACATAAGAACTAAAAATACATTTACTTTATGCGATCGGAAATTGATATTTTAGAAATTACACACAGAACGACAACCTCCTTCTACGTGTCATGAAGGGTATATTTTCCTTTTTTATTGTATTTTATATTTTCCTTTTTTATTATAAATGTTAAGCAAATACCTATTTATCTAGTGGTGAGTCATCGAAAACCATTTGGACACTTAAAAAATTATAATCCCTACACTAAGAGCACTCAGCTTTCCGGAAATAAAAGTAGATCACGTTGAAGTTCCAGCTTAAAAACTCCAAAAAACAAAACATCATTTAGGAAGGTCCAAGCCTTCATGGCTATAAAAACTCTTTATATAACCTGAAATGGGCTCTATTGGTAGTAGAAATTTTGCACATCCATCAGTAGACCTTTTTCAGTCTATCTGCTGATATATGATTCTCAAGCTCTAAGGCAATTATTAAAATCTCCAAACACTTTTCAGATTATCCCCTAATAATATTTTATTATGGCAAATGTTACAATATGTGCTAAAACAAATAAAAAATAAAACAAAATCTTGAATATTTACATTTTGATCAATAACAGCAGGTGTCCTTTAAGGTGTGTGTTTTACAACCACACGTGTATTAGCTACTAAAACCACATGCATTCACACATAAATAAAAGTCTACACCTCGAGCTACTAAAATTCAAATATATACTTTCACCAGTATGTTAAGGTATCTAGCAGTGTAAGCTTGTAGGTGTTTGTGTGTGTGTGTGTGGGTGAAGCCAATGATTTCACAAATAAGAAAATAAATTGGTTATTTCCGTATTGAGTTAAATTAAAGAGACCTTGTTTTTTTTTTACTACAAGCAAGTACGTGCGTGTGTATTTGTATAAATGTGTTATTGAAAAGTTCCTGGTTATTTTATGCATTTTTTTTGTTTTATTATACAACCTTCTTTTATTATCAATTACATACTGTTAAATAAAAACAAAAAAAGAAACACACATGGAAGCCCTTGAAAAATGGTCTTTGAAAAAAAATTTTTGTTAAGGAGGTTATAATAGTTAATAAAGTTAAAGGCAAATTTAATTTCTAAATTTTTAGAATTTTTTTTTTAGTTCAAAGAAGCTTGTGTTCATTTTAAAACTGAAACGAATTTCATTTTAATTAAATCAAATTGTGTCAACGTAAAAATATTAATTTATTGACAAAGTTGTTGAACGACAGTTTTGATTTAATTTTTTTTTCCGGATTTGTTTTTTTTTTGTAATGAATGCCTCAATTATGTTCTTATTTTGTTGAATATAAATAAACAGCACAAATTTATCTTATGTTCAACTAAATAATATTTTTTTATTTAATAGCGAGTGAATTTTTACTTTAAAATCTGACTTTTTGCAATGCTTAATGTGGGACAGGAAAGTTTTCCTCTACTTCTTTATTTTTCTTAGGAAAATATAAGCAGTGCTTAATATATTACTTATTAAGCTCTAACAGGAAAGATTTAGTGCAATAAAGAGAACAAGACATAATCTGTAGTTGTTATTGCATGCAACAGCATAATAAATGAATGTAATGGTCAATCGCATATAATCGTGCTTGATCTTCTATTGTTCTTATCAAACAGTATAAGTAAACAACATTTCGAATTCAGCAACGAAATATATAACAATTTACACTGTACATATTTTGTTAAACAGCGCTAAAAAGATGTAATACACTGAAGTTGATGAATATTTAAATTTTGATGTTGGTTATATTTTGTTCTACGAAATTTTTTTAATGGCACTTTTTTGATGCAAGTCTCATCTATGACAATTGTCATTTACGAAAGTATACAACAAAGTTATATGAAAAGTTTACTGTGATTCTACCAAAAGATTGAATATGCAGTAAATTTGCAAGCCATTTTAAACAAGCGAACACTTTCGAACGTGTCTGTCTAAACAAATATTACGGAATAATAATATTCAAATATCTGAAAACAAAATACCAAAAAATTATCCAAATCGGCAAACAAGGGAAATTGAATTTCGGACCCTGTTAAGCCTAGTGCCGCGTGGCTCTGTCAGACTTATATTTAAAATATTTAAAAAACCTTAAAGGCCGCTCTAACATTTACAAAAATAATACGTAGCAAAAATAAACTTTAAAGAATTTCCGTGCCATATATATTGTTGCCTAGACTTACTGAATGCTCTTTATGGTTTGTGTTTTGAACTAAAACATTTCAAAACAAACTATCTTAAATTTAATAAATAGTTGTTTCTCAATAGCGTAAACATTTCGGCATTCCGCTGACTTCATAAATCTTAATGTATGAACAGTGCACAGTAAGCAGAATTAAAGATTTTAAAAATAACAGCCATTTGTAAAGGGCTAACCAACTGATCAAAAATGACAATGTAAAAATGCTTATGTAAAAATTTAAGAAATGCTAAGCATTAGAAAAATTCGCAGGATGGAGCTACACAACTTTGTGACCACATATCGCCACCCCTGGAAACTTGATGATACCCTCAAAACTTAAAGTTAGATACTTTTCTGTGCAGTGGACCAAAATTAAAATGTTTTGAAAAAATTTCTTTTTATTTTAGGCGCAAGTTCTGTAAGAGCTTGTAGCAATTAAAGTATGACAGAAAACTTGATGTACAATCTTTCAATAAATTTGTATGTTTTATATTAGCCAGAACTACGGCTCTGCAACTTTGACCACATTTTTACTCAAATATACTCTTGTTTGCTAAACATGCGTTTCTGAACAAATTTACGCAAACCATATGTTACGATTTTTGTAAAACAATTTAACCATTTATATTTTCTATTTAAAGTAGCATGCAAGTATAAACAAAAAAATTTTTTTTTGTTTTAATGCAGCAAATGACCAATAATATTTTAAAAAGGAAAAATTGTCATATGCCCATAAAGTTTTCATAACAGAGTAATATCCCAATGGTTATAATAGGATTCCTTCCTAAACAAAATATCATGCTAGAATTTTTTTAACTGCAGTTTGTTCTCTTGATATGTATGTATATTGTATTGGGTATTTTGTTGTACACCAAACATGGTTCCTCTATCGTATGAAAATGATTGAAAATATTATTGTCTTTCTTCAACAAATGAGGTTGCAATCGATTTTTAAGAAAAATGCCAATCTCATCTTGAAATTTATTTGCGTCGGTAAGAAACTTCTTTTAACAACTTGAGTTAGTTACAAATTACTCAGAAAAATCGAAATCATTAACAAATATACAATCACCAAGTTAAGGCGTGGTTCCTTAAGAGTGTAAAGTGAAAAGTTTAAATAACATTATATAAAAATAAAAAAAATTCCACGTGGAGTTATCAAGCGAACTAGGTAATTCTTTTACGCAAAAACCGGAATTGAAGCAGGCAACGAAGCCGATATCAAATTGCTATCGGCGGCGGCTAAGCAAAAAATTTACGGCGGCGGCTCAAAGTCGACTGAAGTCGACATATTTTCGGCGGCGGCGGCTAAGTAAATATTAATTCAGCGGCGGCTCAAAGACGACTAAGCCGGTGACGGTTATCAATAAAATTCAAAATATATATATATTTTCATTCAATTTATTTTAGAAAAAAAATATAAATTAAAAAATAATAATTTTATTTTGATTTTTACGGCTTTTTAAAATAAATAAATAAATATTTTCATGAAAAATATTTATAATCAACCAAAAATTTTTAATGTATTAGTGCGATGAAAGCATATACATATGGCCATTTCGCTTCTGCCTATATATGTAGTTAATCAATGGATTCAATATAGGCAGTAGCGAAAAGACCTTATGGACATGGTTTAACTGCACTAATACATTTAAAATTTTTTGTTGATTATAAATATTTTTTTTGTTAATTATAAAAATATTTTATGAGAATATCATGAAATATTTATTTATTTTCTTTTTTAAAAATCAAGCACAGTACGTTAAACCTTTCATTAAAAAATCATGTTAAATAAAACAAAATTTTAAAAATATTAACAACTGTTGAATTTAATCTGGTAGAACTTTGCTTTATTTTAATAATAAAGTAATAAATAGCAAAAATTTTTCTTAAAAGCTGTGTAGCCAGAACGCCAAATTCTCGATTTATATGAAATTGAGTGTTTTCAAAACGTACTGCTATTTAAATACTTGAAAAAGCATACAGAAGGTAAACCCATCTGTGTTAACGAACAACAAAACTTAAAGCAGCTAAAAGTTTAACATTACCCATGATTTTTTAGACAAAAAAGTAAAAAAGGAAGTAGTTTCAAACAATTTTAATGAGGAATTGTTCTTTATTTGGGGGCTTAGCTGACACAGTCGGCTAACATTTTTAGCCGATGTTAGCCGTCTACTTCGGCGGCGGCTCAATAATTGAATTATATGTCGGCGGCGGCTATTAGTCGACTATGAGCCGATCGGCTTCGTTCCCTGAATTGAAGTAAGTTTAAACATAAAAATATTTTACCCAAGAATACTTTTAGAAACAATTCTTATATTATTCAGCCAAATCATTTTCTTCAATTTGGGATTTTTATTCTCAAACTTGAATTTTGCTCCGAATTTACCCATTGGCCAAAGAGGGCCACGTGTGTAAGCATCTTATGCATTATAAAGAATTTGTTTCGTTAAGTAAGAACAACAGCCTTTAAATTCAATTTTATAAGTTCTATAATAAAATTTTGTGAATCTTATTTGTTAATCAAGGACGCGAATAATTCCTTTAGTTGTTAAATATATCAGAAAAATTTATTTATCAAAAAGAGCTATATCACATTTAAAACATAAACTTAACACTAAATTTTACTTAAAATCATTTAAAGCCTTATCTAATCAGCTTAATGAAAATTTGCTAAAATTAGATTATTGTAAAATTATTTCACATAAAATAAATTTTGTGAAAAAAATGCTTAAACACACATGGATTTTGAAATATTATATATATATATATATATATATATATATATATATATATATATATATATATATATATATATATATATTTTAATAATTATAATGTACAAAAAGGATTTAGTATTTCGATTAAGATAGTTCCAAATTCCTAAAATCGTAGTTAAAGGAGTAGAATTTAAGAAAAATTAATAATTACTTGTATTGCAAAGCATTAAAAATTTGCATAATATTATAAGTAAGTAGCAAATATCTTTTTACAAATTGAATTGAAAATTACCAACAAACTGTACCTCGACTCCTGATTGCTGGGCCCATCATCAAGGAAACGATTAAAATTGAAACATAAAGTTTGTGAGTAATACAAAATAATTATTTAATAACAAAATGTATTTTCATTCATTGTAATTCATAATATTTTATTACATTTTTTTGTACTATATAACGTCTGTCGGTCCGTTTCCATTTTGTCCCTCATTACTATTTAATTCTTTTTTCCCTCACTTCTTAATGATCATCATATTCTCCGAGTAATTTTTTTTTCTTATTTTTATATGCGTATTTACTTATGAATGAATAGAGCATAAGTCGTAGCTCTGCTAAGATTATTTTTTTTTTTTATTAAATGTTTGCATAAACTATTATTTTGAAATGAATATCTAGATTGTTTAAATTAATGGGAAGGATGGCCAAGACGAAATATGGAAATAATTAGATAAGTATAAGATTTAAATAGGGACGGAACTGAAACTATGGGTAAAAATTCTGTCTAGGTGTTATTTATTGGGTAGGAAAATTGTACCCTACATGACATATCACCTCGTCATGGTATCATGTGTCTAATTATATTTTGCGATTTTTTTAAAGGTTTTTTTTTTCATTTCCATATTCTGTGGTATTTTTACAGCATGAATAGAGTATGTTATATGTTTACGCGAATATGCAAACGGGTTAAGAACCAAATCTACCAAAAGGCTAGCTAGGTTAAACTATATTCATGCATCTTAACTTCTGTTGTTCATTAGGTTAAATAATATATTCGACTATAGATATGAATTTCATCTACAATTAGCCGTGGTTGCAATGCAGGCCGTTCTAAGCTGTAGCTGCAACAGAAATTAGAACTAACGTTTTACTATTCTACCATCTCTGACTTTTAATAAATTTGCAAACGTCCACCACACACACTTCCATTTTTAACAAAGGCTCCTACCATTTAACATCTTCTCCATTTCATATCTATCGCCTACACAAAAAGTGATTTGCTATACTAATTAAAACATTGCTAGGATCGAAATGCTTTTTCCATTTATGCGCCTTTTACTATTTATTCACTGCGCTTACTACACAACAATTATTATTCTTTCTACTTTTAATCTCTGTTGGGATTAAAATTATGATCTTTAGTCAACAATATAAAATATATCGCTACAAGCTAAACCACTATGGCTGTTCCACCACATTTTTATTTTTATCCGTTTCATGCACACCACAGTTATTAGTAAAAGGGGTAACAGCTATTCGCTTTTCGTTTGAGTTGCCCATAAAAAAAAACTATTGCAAGGGGAAAATTGACAGAGTTAAATTGGTAGTTTTTGAATGAAAGTTTATAACCTATCAAAGTATATGATTTTTGTATTTCTTATATTAATTTTTGTATTGAGAATTAGTGTTTAAATTGCTTGCTTAAAAATATCAATAGCACTAAAATCTTTGCTTTGCTTACATTATTTTCAGCAAATAAAAAACTAAATGTCTCAGCGTTTACAAAACATTTCATTATAAACTAAGCAACAGCAAATGCAAAAGAAGAGAAAGTAACGCATTTGCTTTAGCTGACTATGTGCTTCTTTCTGCAGCAAGGCAATCAGCAAAGCATTTATCTTGAAAACGTTTGATTTTGCTTAAGCAATAAGTTGATGCTTGTTTCTTCTTTTGCTGTTGCTTTTTAAGAAATAAAAACACCATACAATGGTGTAATAAAAATAACATTTTTAAAATGTATTTTCTTACGTACTGTAAGTAATAAATACATAAATACTATTTCAATTTTAAAAGGGATAAAAAGTAGCGAATTACAGCTAGCAACAACAAGAAAAAGCAAACGTAGTCAGCCACAACTTCATAGTAAAGAGTTAAGCAATAGAAAAAATAAAAAAAAATAAAAAAAACTGATTGCTCAAGCAACAGCAAAAAAGAAACACATAGGCAGCTGAAGTAAATGCGTTTCTTTCTTTTGTTTTTGCATTTGCTTTTTGCTTTTGCTGCACATTTTTTTACAGCAACAGTTAAGCAACTACGTATGCACTGAAAATAGTCAAGCATTTTTAATCACTGTTAAAAATTAAATTATAATTACGTATTAAAAAGATCTTTATTCAATATAAATATATATGTACATATGTACTCGTATGTACATGTAGGAATGTACATATCGATTTTAAAACAGGTCAAATAAACTCTTTTTTTCGTCAATATTTTTTCATGAGTATTTAAGTATGTTGAATAAGAACAATTTTATTTCAATGATATGACATTTATCCTAAAACAAATCGTCAGCATTTTTATCAAATTTTCAGTTGTTTGAAGAAACTGAAATAAAATGGGGGTTTCTTAAAATTTAAAAACATTCATACAATTGCTAAAGATTCGAACACATACAAACGCTAATCAAATTATCTATTAAATAAACAAATAAAAATCTTATCAATATGCGTCACTTAATATATGTAAGTATGTGAAAAGTAGATATTTACATAAAGCACATCTTACAATAATGTCAAATGAACTAATGACATTAAAATCGTATTAATATTAAATGACACTCAATTGTGTTCGAAATGTTAGAATAACAAAAATATACAAAAAAGAATGAGTGACTGTTATAATAGACAAAAATAAAAATAAACAAAGCAACAATATGAAAGAATATAAAAATCTCAATGATGTCAAAAGATCTTTAAAAAAATGTTGATAAAAGCAAAAACAAACAGACATTAATCCAAATGCTTTTGTTGTGACTGCTATTGATAGAAATTGTGATAACGGTAGTTGTGGTTGGTGTCCAGCCTAAAGCCTTCAAAGTGGATAATTCATTATATACATGAAAATGTTTAAAAGAAAAAATATTAAGAAAATCTCATACAGCAATAGAAAACAAACACAAATAAATCATTTTTCTTTTTTTTTTTTGTTGAAACATAATAACACAATACTTGTATACAAATACAAACATCCATGTCGAGAATACGCAAATGTACACTTACAACTACATTTGATTTATTTGTTAAAGCAAATAACGGTAAATTTATTTGCATTAGGTTGAAAAGAGCAGTGCATGAATTGAAGAAAAAAAAAAGACTCATTGTTCTCATAGCAATCCATCTATCTGTCCATTCATTTATTCATCCAACCGTCCATCCATCCATTCGTTCATGTTTATGTTGTTACTTTAAAGGAATCTATATGTATATTTCTGACAAACTGACTTGGACACACGCTCACAATGACATAAATGACTACATTGTAAATGATTATTTTTGCAAATGAATTGTAAGTAAAAACAATTGTTTGCAGTAATTGACAATACTTATGTACAGTTTACATATAATTTCAATGCACTGTACATGATTGCAGCTTTATTTTTTGATAGATGTGCTTAAGATTAAAGTGATATGCTTCCTTAGTGGCCCCTCCTCTCGCTACTTTAAGTATGATGATTTTTTCAGCACCGCAGTTATAGGATTAATACAAACCTAAAATTTTTCATATAAGGACTATCTGGTCCGTAAACACACTGCTCAAAGCGCAGCTGATATCTATACAAGTTTTACCGCTTCTTTCTAAGTCCAACAGCTCACCAGAAAGAAGAACTGTGTGTTGCCATGATGGACTAAATGGGAGAAGTTAGCAACTCTGAAAATTACCGCCCAATTGCAATTCGTTTTGCACTCTCCAAAGTATGGAGAATATGCTTAATTTTCATCTTGTGAAATATCTGGAGTCTAACAGCTTACTTGGTGACCGGCAGTACGGCTTCCGTAGGGGACGCTCTACGGGTGACTTACTGGTCTTCCTTTCGGAAAAGTGGTGTCAATCCATTCACCATATCGGCGAAAGTAAGGTGGTGGCTCTAGATATTTCCAAGGCGTTTGATAGAGTGGCATGGTGCACTCATATTAAAACTTGTTGCTTTTGGTGTCGGTAATACTTTCTCTCGACTTATATCGAGCTTTGTCTGGGATCGCACTACACGAGTTGTTATAGATGGGATCTCATCAAACGAGTTCAAGGTAAACTCAGGGGTACCGCAAGGTTTCGTTCTTTTGCCTACCCTATTCCTTATTTTTTTCAATGACCTTTTACGTCTTTCTTTTAGCAATAGACCAAGCCTTCGGGAAATTGGGGCTATGCCAAAGCACATAGACGATACCCTTAATCGCGGCCTTTTGGTAATCTCCGAATAAGGCCTTGCGAATAGGGTTTAATTTAAAACACATAAAACCCAGTGCTGTGTGCTTACGCAAAGACGTACGGCTGAATATGCTAACTCATCCGTAATTATGGGTGATATATGTATTAAGGAATCAGAAGCTCTCGATGTTCTTGGCATGAAAATTCAATGTGATGTTCGTTGGAACCAGCATATTTTTCATGTCGCAAAAGAAGCATTCAAGTGCCTCGAAAAATATGAGCGAGCGCTATTTTTTTCATTTGCCTTTTTTCTTATTTTTTAATTCTCTTTCGTCCCATATGTGTGGTTTTTTGATTGTAGTTACTTCATTGTTCTAAATGATATAGAAAAATTAGAAGTAGGCGTGGTGTTTTACCCACTGCCTCGAAGAGCATGGACGATCTTCCTAATTTCCAATAGCACGTCTTTGGACACTATGCCTGATCGATTGGCGAATTTAAATATAGTGCCTTGGCAAACTTGATGACGGACATACGGTCATCGGTCAGTCGACTTCGCTTTGAATAAAAAGTCAGGATATATATACATATATAGGGTCCGCCATCTAACGTTTTTTTTTCAACTAGTGCTTATTTTGTGAATGGTAACACTTAGCTCACGTCTGATTTGAAACATAATTAGTTTTATCCTTCCGCTGAACGCTTGACCAACGCTGGGAACTATTTCGACAATAATTTGAAAACCATGGTATTGTTGCAGAATGTGTGCGAAAATTGCATACTGATTTTTGAAGAAGGAAAGCACCGTCAGCTCCGTATGTTCGTTATAGTGTAAAAAAAGTGCAAGAAACTGCCATCCCCATCGATAAACCAAAGCGTGAAAAGCCAAAAACAGTGCGTTCACCCGAAAATATTGCTGCTGTGGCAGAAAGTGGGCGTAAAGCGCCATCAACATCAATTCACCGTCGTTCTCTACAACTGAACATTTCGGAGATATCATTTAGACGAACTTTGCATAAAGACATTGGTATGACGCCATAAAAAATTCAGTTGGTTCAGGAGTTGAAGCCGACTGACCGTTTTTCTTTATAGCATTTAAAAAAAAAGGTTATTTTGCGGACCCTTTACTTTATGGGGTCGGAAATGGATATTGTAGAAATTACAAACGGAATGACAAATTTAATTGTACTCTTTCTTCACTTTTTGTGGTAATGGGTGCAAAAAGCAATTTTTTTTTTGTACAAAAGAGTCGAAATGAAGTCAACTGTATGCAGCAGAGAAAGAAAAATAAAATCATTGTTAATTGTTGCTGTTTTTTGCTTAAGCTTTGATTGATTGATTGATTGTCTTTACTTTATTGTTTGTACTAAAATCTCGAGTTTATTTAAAAGGTTTGTGAAAAGTTTCCTGAAGAGCGAATCAAGCGATAACTAAATGGCAATCCAGACGTATTTTCACCCTCATTAATCACTATCTGTGATTTAATAATTTAATAGAAATAAAAATTAACAACATATTTTTTTTTTCGAAAATTAACTAATTTCATATTCCCATTTTTTATTTCTTTTAAATCGCTATTACGACAGTATTTTGCTAATATCTCGCCGAATGTTGTGCTACACGTATTCAGTCATCTATGGTTTACCTCGACATTCTGTCCAATTTGCAATATTTTGTCTAGAATAGTTCAAAATATAGGCCCTTTTAGGTGAATTTATGTCACCTATGTGGACATCCCTTAATGTTTAGGTTTGTTTTTTTATTAGTTTTGCCATTGGGAGCTACAGTGATAGGCAGTTTTTTAATTTTTATTCACATTAATATGGGAGTTTCAACAGATAATCTTCAGCCTATTGGACCTAGATAGATCAAGATCTCTATGTAATTTAAATATCTTTAAAATCGATTTAGAGCGTTTTTCTTTTCCCCACATATCACTCCTGTTTCAAATAAGCGTACCCTCTTGGAACTTCTAAATAAATAGCTATCTGTGTTTTAAAAATTTATTTAAATAGAAGCAGCTGTAAATGCCCGTTTTATGCCTTTTCCCCGTATTTGGGTCCTATCTCTGAAAACACACATTTTGTTTACTTGAGGGATTATTTATTTTTCGAATTTCTTTAAAATCTATTTAGTTTTTATATCAGGTCGGACGTATAAAAGTTCTCGACAAAGGTAAGCTTTTCTCCCCTACTAGTCCGGTATTTGAAAATATAAATAACCTACTCTACCATGGGGACAAATATATATGCCTGTTTTAAATTCTATTAGAATCGGTTCAGGTTGCTTTAACAACCTAATCTGTCCCGGGAACTACTATTTAGCCAATTACTGCCACCTTATTTTAAGAGCAAATCATTTGCCACTCAGTACAACAGTTTGATTTTGTAAGGACATAGATACATATATATACACTTTCTTAAAACACAATTATTTGCTTTTTTATTCAAAGCCTATAATTCTATAGTTATAAATAAGAATGTGTTGGTGTTTTTACAAAGCCTATGTATTGTATGTACGAGTGGCTTGACATTTGTTTAATACAAGCAAACATTTATATTTATATTCATATGGGCTTATTAAAGCCACTCATAAATTGTCTGTTACAAAGAACGAGACATCAGTACTTTCCTGGCTACTATTTGGCAACAATAGCCAGAGTAAACAAAAAAAAAAAAAAAAACAAATAATTATATAAATTGTACAACTACAATGTAGAGAACTGAAATATCTTTTTGGCATCACAAATGCAGAGAATTGTTAAGAAATATCTTGTTGGCATCACAGATGCTAAGAATAAGGACAAAGACGGTGATGATGCTGACTATAATGATGTTGACACAGTCACAACAATTGAAATTTATGGAAGATTTATTTTATTTCTATTCTTAGCCAGACCGATTCTTAAACAAATATTATTATTTTTATTGATATTGATATTATTATGGTTAATTTAGCTTGAATAAAGTCTTTCTCTCTCTCTCATTAATTTTTAAAAGTAGCTATCAGTTTGATATAATGTGTCTTATCATAAAATGCAAGGTTTCTTAAGTTTGAAATGTGTGTGTTCTTTATTTATTCCTTATTTTATTACCAACAATTATTTATTTATTTATTTTTGTTTTTCTTTTTCCTAACCGGTGCACACTGCTTTAGCCCCATACAGTGAGTCGACAAAACCAGAGGCTTAATTATAGAACAATTAAATTATAAGAGTACTTGATGTCGAAACTAAAAAAAATTTAATCTTGAGAAACATGGATGCAAGGACATGCCTAACACCCATTATGATGGGGCTTTCAACAACAACTTTGTTTTTTAAAACAAAATAAAACACAATTTAGATGAAGATGATTCAAAGTTTCTATTGCATTACGTGGTCGTCAAATTTCTACCATGCCCAAGATGACAGATGTCGATTCTTTCATCAAATTTTTTGGCCAAATGGCGGCTCTCGTTAATCACATCATAGATTTTTAGTTTTAAGGCTGCAATCGATTCGTTTTTCTTCATATGAACTCTGTTCTTAATATAGCCCAACTAAAAAAGAGGCATTAAATCACACGATCTGACTGGCCACTTAATAGTTGATTATTCAAAAATTATTAATCGGGAAATTTAATTTCCAATAAATTGATCATTTCTTTGGCTGTGTGATAAGTGGCACCGTCCTGTTGAAACCACATCGTTAATAATATGCGGAAATTGAGTTTTCATCATCTCGTGATATCATGATCTATTGACCGCTACCACATTTTCAGCCTAATCTACGAAAAAACGGCCCAATCACATCTCTAGAGTACATTGAGCTTCTCAATAATCGCTCTAGGATTTTCAGAAGCCCCAAAACGGTAATTTTTTGTAGTTGACATACCCTGACAAGTGAAAATGAGCTTCGTCTGAAAATATTATTTTTTTCAGAAAAACCAGCTGGTTGTTCCTAAATGTATTGAGCAAATCTACGGCGATGCAAATAGTCGGCTTCAATTCGTGCACATGTTTAACCTTCTTCGCTATGTGGTGATTTTGGAAAACTCCAATTGTTGTTAACATCCTGGAATTGACAAAATTTGGATCTGTCTGGACCTGATATTTTCACATCATGTATTAAGCTTGTCGACTTAAAGTTAACGACCAAAGTCTTAACAAACGTCTTAGAAAGACGATTATGCAGCGTATTCTTATTATTTGAATACAATTTTCGAGGGAATACCTCAAAAAACTAAATTTCAAAACTATAATATTGGCGGTGTTGCCACTGAAAAACTATCTACGTCCTGAATTGCTACCCTGAACTATTGCTACAGTTTAATTTTCATAAAATTGATCATTGAGGGTCTAAGAACGTCTCGATGGCCATTTCATTACTGCTTTCTAAACTCTTCAGGAAACTTCTGACAAACATTTTAAACAAACTAAAGATTTTTTTCTCAACAATAAAGCAAAGACAAAAATCAAAGCTTAAGCAAAAACAACAATAACCAATAGTAATTCTATTTTTCTTTCTCCACTGTATACGGCTGACTTTTTTTCGGGACTTTTATACAGTTGAAAGAGGATGAAAAAGAAAATATCAATAACACTACGATAATTTATTTCTATGCACAGGCACCTTGCAAATTATTTAATTTAAGATACGGGAATATTTTAAAATTATTTAATTTTCATAAAAAACTTTGTGCTATTTTTTAAATTATCCCGATTAAATTAGTTACCGATATTGATCATTAAGGGTCAAAGCACGTTTCGATGGTCATTTCCTTACTGCTTACTTAACTCTTCAGGAAAATTCTAAAAAAACATTTTAAATAACAGTTACTACAGTTATTATTAGAATGCAGCAATAATTTCTATCTGTCTCCATAATATTTATTTTGGCTCTCTGGTAAAATTTTTTTCATTCGATGCGAGAATATGACTTCTATACATCCTTAACTGTAAAAGATGACGTTTAGCTAAAACTTTAAAACTGCAGAAATAGCCATTTAAAAAAAAACTGGGACAATGCGCGTATGATAAAGGCTGAAGCCAAATCTAAGAATATTCAGTACACAGGAAAATGCCACAAGGACCGGGAAGTTGAGTAAATGTCATCACTGGATGCAATAAAATTTAGTTGCCGCTACACTGTCAAATTAAAACGCTTATAAGTGCAATTTTTAATGGTGTTGTTTTATTTACAAACGTTGGTTGCAAATATTTTGATTGTTGAGAAGTTTAACAGCCTGTTTATAGAACACGTCACGAGCGAAACGAAAACGGATGGCATATGGACGAATACGTAATAATTAGCGTCCATGTAACACGTTTCGGTTTTTTCGTTTAACTTACGTTATGTTTCGTATAAATAAATGGTATGTCAAATCGTAGTATTGCCAATGTGTTAATTAATATTTTTTGTTTACTTTTTATCATATAAATTTTTTGTTTTTGTCTTAAATGATGGTAACCCTGCTTCGGCGCCTAAAAAGAAACAGCTGAGTTTAATAAAACAAAAGTATCAGTCAATCTGTTAAACAAAATTGTGAAAAAAAAGTGTACACAATAAATAAGTAAAAAAGTTGAATAATAAATAATAATTTTTAAAGTGAGTGTGGTAATTATATGTATGTATAATACTTTTAAAGTGTCTCCAGCTTTTTTTTGTGATAGTTTTCCTTATTTTCATTTAGGTTTAAGTATTTTTCGGCGGTTTGTTTATACAAAAGGATGAAGAAAGTTTTAAGAATGGTACTCCTCACATTGTAGTCGGTACACCTGGACGTATATTGGCACTGCTTCGCAATAAGGAGTTAAACTTGAAGCATTTTATTCTTGATGAATACGATAAAATGTTGGAACAACATATATTGGCCCTGATTCGCAATAAGAAGTTAAACTTAAAGCATTTGAAGCATTTTATTCTTAACGTTTGGCGAATGAAGAATAAGTTCAGCTATTAAAATGTTTAATTTTAAGTTGGAGTACATCCAATGAAGAAGTCTCGTGCAATCACAATCTCACACATAAACACGTAAACATCTTTTTAATTATTATGATTATTTAAATTACATAATAATCCATGTATTTTTTGACTTGTAGCCAATGGAAGTGATGATGATGAAGCAAAGTTGACGTTGCATGGTTTGCAACAGCATTATGTCAAATTGAAGGAAAACGAAAAGAACAAACATTTTTCTAAAAGCTTTTGTTTTAAATTTTTATTATTGAAAGCATCATTTTTTTATATGACCTAATTCCGGCAAACTTTCATATACTTTAATAAATTCTTTTAAAACGAGAATTAAATAACTTTATTTAGTTATTTCAGAAAGAAATATACTATTTTATTGTTTATATGTTTTATTTTTTTATTTAAGATTTTATTTTTACTTAACAGAAGAAGATAAAACTTAAAGCTAAACTTACAAATTAAATTATGTTTATTTATATTCAAACTTGCATTATAATAAAAAATTCACTAACTTATTGTATTGAATTTTCCTTATAAAAACGGTAATGAAATTATAAAAATATAAGTGCAATATCAATTATTTAAAATAAAGCAACTTTGAAATTGTTAATTTTTTATTATTTTTTTTTTTTAATCTAGCAATTAATAAGAATTTGAATGTAAAATAATTTACCCAGCCGCTTAAATTACCTTTCCAATGATATCCATATTGTCCCATTCTGCCATCAAATACTCGATATATGCCATAATAAACATAAAGACTTTGAAGGTCCGTAACTCCGGAACTAGGGGTTGGCTCTAAATTTTTCACTTTACATTTTTTGCTTAGAATTGCATTTTACACCCCATAGGAAACATTTTCTATTGGAGCCGTGCCCGTACACTGGATTTAAGCCTGGAATTTTAATAATGCACTTTAAAAAAATACTTTTTTCCACTCACTGGCGTTTCTTGCTAATGGTCCATAGGCATTTATTTTTTTTTCGCAACCGTCTCCAATGTATGCTTCATGGCTGCTTCCAAACTGGGGAGTTCCTGTGGCAAGATGAGGATATTCCTCCATACAGTTCACATATTTCTGGAACTGTAGACCCGTTTTCATCTTGCTGCTGGCAAATGCATACAAATTTTCTTTTAAAAAACACATATTTTATAACACACAAGTACATATTTACCTTTTTTTCCTGAAAACTCCATATTTTTTATTTTATTATATTTTTCAACTAATTTTGGAAACAACTAATAATGTACTTGTATGTAAAATTTTTAAAACGAATGGTATTTTTCCTTCGCCCAGTTTTGACGTTTCTGACAATACAATTCGCGATACATAAACCAGAAATAATTGTCATTTGTTACATTTTTTACAAAAGAAAATGACATTCGTCTTTTATAAACCCAAAGATGGAAAACGGTAACGTTTTTGTTCGTCTAAACGGCAGATTGTGTTCTGTAAACTGGCTGTAATACGGCATTTATACTATGCATTTTTTCATGAAACTAGCACGAGATTTTTGTTTGGTAGTGAAGCAATATAGCATAGCTTCAGTTTTGTGGGGATGTTTATGTTTTGTTTAAAATAGCGAATATCGCTACAAATTATAAAGAGACTAAAAAAAAGTTGCATTAAAAAATAGCATAGGGTAAACGTGGATTAAGTTTACAATTTAATTCAGTTTTAACAAATTTATGATTTCTAAACAAATTTCAAAAGCGAAGTCTATGTATTCATATAGGGCCATCAGTCCAAAACCTACTGATATTTCTTTTTCTATATAATAAAAATTGGAGATAGAGCTTTATCGAGTAACCAGAGACGACAAAGCCTTATTAGGAAATTTTATTACAATTTTGTTTATATACTTTTTAGCTTAGAATTTATGTTTTAGAAAAAAGAAAATGCTTAAAGAGTAGCTTTTGTTTAATTTTTTTTTTTTAATTCTATGATAAATTTTATTACAATTGCCGCAAGACCAATCCAACCTCCTTTTATCCTTAATTTCAAAACTTTTAATTTTATACAAAAAATAATATTTAAAAAAATCTTATTTGTTTAGAACATTTTATTTCATTGCAAAGTTTGTGTAAAACAGTTTAATATTGTTTCAAAGTCATACAATTACCTGTGGCCCTGCAATCGGATGACTCATAATTTATTTAAATGTATTTTCAAAATTGAGCTTTTATATATTTTATAAAAGCATATAAACACATGTTTGAACTAAGTTTCTACTATTGTTCTTTAAAGTATATTTTTTAATTTCTTTCACTTTTTTTCCATTCCATGGCTTCTTTCGAAACCATGTCTAACAGATGAGATGGCATGAAGTCGTTGTAGCTGTTCTTGTGCCAGTCCGATTACGGAGACGCGTACATCGCTTATTATTTTTTGTTCACCGCCTGTGGTGACGGATATAAAAACTTTTAGCCCTGCGAAAAGTAATTAACAAGTAAGAGTGCTATATTCAGCTATTCTGAATCTTATATAACCTTCACCATTTATGTAAATCTAGTTTAGTGAAGTAACTCCAATCAAAAAAGCAAATATTCGGGTGACAGAGAATTAAAAGATTTAAAAAAATTGGTACTTTAAATATTTTATTTTACATAAAAATGTAAACGGCTCTCAAGGGGTGTAGCATTTTTAAAAAATTCTAGTATCTCCTTAAGGATCGCTTCAAAGGCTTTAAAATGATACCCATATTGATATTTACAAAAATTGAAAATTTCTGAGCCCCGTAACTCGGAAAATATGGACGAGCACCAATTTTTTCAATAGATGTTTTTTTCTTTTTTTGAAATTCTATATCGCCTCATATACTATGAGCGTCAAAATAAAGTGTACAAACACATTTGTTATAATATAATTTTAATTTCTTCTTTTAATATACGACTACATTTATCATTTTAGATTTTTTTAAATTAGTACTCGTATTCAGTTCTCTATATATTTCTGAAGCAGCAACAAAAAAACTTGCAACAATAAAAGTTGTAAGACAAAAACACAATCTGGTCAAGATTTTACGCGTCAAAAATTAGTGTACTACTTAATTATGTATGTTATGTTTCAACGATGTCGTAGTGTAAAAAAATACCGTTATATTTGATTCTTTATTTTATTTTTGAATTCTATTGAAATATTGTGAATGATTTATTTTAATTAAATGAAATTTGTAGAGTTTGTGTAAAAAAATTATTTTTGTTTTTTTTTTAATGGGTAAACAAACCACCATTGATGTTAGAAAAATTGTATTAAACTTCGCAACGAAGATACACTACTAAGACTCTAGATTAACCTCCCCACTCACCGGACTTAAACCTAATTGAGCATTCGTTGGAGCATCTAGACCGCCCAATCCGAAAAAGGACAATTATCAACAAAGATGTTCTAAAATCCGTTATAACGGAGGAGAAAATTTCTTCTGACATAACAGAAGTATTAGTAGAATCGATGCCCCGAAGACTGAGTAACATTATTAAAGCAAAAAGAAAAGCACCCCAATGTTAAATTGCTATAACTTTAAAAAAAAAAATTGGGTACATTTTTTTGACGCGTAAGATATAAAGCAGATTTCGTTTTTTTCTTACTTTTGTTGTTGTAAAGTTTTTTTTTTTTGTTATTTTTTTTTTAATTCAATGAGAACTGAATACTATAATATTTATATAATAATATATAATAATTCTTGCGAAAAAAACCGACTTCAAAACAGATTTCATCTGTCTGCCTATAACAGCTCAAGTGTATGGCCACATTAGTAAGGTAACATTAACTATTGGGACACATTTATATCTACAAACTTTATACTTTTTCAACTGTTCAATAGTTTGGCAATATACATCAAATTGCAGCAACTATAGGGTCACGTTTTAATTTCCAAATTCAAATTATATACTTGCTGTTGTAGTAGATTCAGCAATCATGTTCTGTGTAAATTTCAACCGTCTGTTTGAACGGTTCAACAGTTTGCCCATATACATCAGATTCTATCAACTATTAAATTTATAATCTAACATTTTTATACTTCCTATTATACCAAATAAAGTAGTGGACATTTTGTCTAAAATTAAGGTGATTGAATACAACGGTTCAAAAAATACGGCCATATAGAACAAATTACATTAATTTTGAGAACACCCTTTAATTTCTAAATTCAAATTATAAGCTTCTTGTTATAGCGGACTTAGCAAAACATGTCTTTTTTAAATTTCAGCTGTCTGTCTATATCGGTTCCAAAGTCCGGCCACATACAACATAATATATCAACTATTGGGTCACCCGTTTATTTCCAAATCCAAATTTTATGCTTGCTGTTATAGAGAAAATGGTAAAACAGGTTCTTTGTAAATTTCAATCGTCTGTCTACAACTGTTTAAAAGTATGGCCATATACCAAATTAAATAAACTATTGGTACACTCTTTAACTTATAATTTTAAATATTATCAGCTGTTACTATAATGGCCATAGCAATCGACATTGCGTCAAATTTACAAGTGCTTGTCTATTACGGTTCAAAAGATAGGTCTATATAAGTAAATTTAAATATGGGACACCCTTTAATTTCTAAATTCATATTATGAACTCGTTAATATAGCGGACTTAGAAATACAGGTCCCTTCTAAGTTTCAGCGTTCTGTCTATAACGGTTGAAAAGTACGGCCACAAACTTGAAACTACATCAACTATTAGAACACCCTTTAACTTCTAAATCCATATTTTATAACTGCTAAAAAGTATGGCCATATACATCAGATTTAATGAACTATTGGTCACCCTTTAATTTATAATTTTAAATATTATCAGCTATTATAACGTCTATAGCAATCGATATTGTGTCAAATTAACAAGCGTTTGTCTATAACCGTTCAAAAGATAGGCCTATATAAGTAAATCTTCATTAATTATGGGACACCCTTTAATTTCTAAATTCAAATTATAAACTCTTTGATATAGCAAATTTCACAATACAGGTCCCTTTTAAGCTTCAGCTTTCTGTCTATAACGGTTCAGAAGTTTGGTCACGTACACAAAATTACATTAACTATTGGAACAGCCTTTAACTTTCAAATCCGAATTTTATATTTGTTGTTATAGTGGACTTACCAATACAGGTTCGTTGTAAATTTCAAGCGCATGTCTATAACTGTTAAAAGTATGGCAATATACATCAAATTAAATTAACTATTGGCGCACCCTTTAATTAATCTTTGTAATATTAATACAATTTGCAAGCGTTGGTAAAAACGGTTCAAAAGATAGGCTCATACAAGTAAATCTTCATCAATTATGGGACACCCTTTAATTTTTAGATTAATTTTTGTATAATTGTTTGTTTTTGGGAGCCATAATAACGCAGTCATTTTCAATTTTACAGATTCGCCCTTTCCAGTTCATAATACACGTAAAAAATATGTATGTTGTATGGGGACACCCTTTAATTTTTAAAATTATGATCTGTTTTTAAAACGGGACCAATCTGTAAGTATAATATATCATATTGCCAAAAATTTTCAAAATCGGATCAGACATGACTGAGTTCTGGAGGCACAAATATAAAAAAGCAACATTCAGCCGAATTGTATAAACTCCTTCTTTTTTTGAAGTCGGTTAAAAAGACTGAAATAAATCCGATATTACCACTAATGCTTTTGTACAATTTATGTTGACGCTCACAGCTTTTTTTTTTTTTTTATTGGAATTGCTTTATTGTTCCAAATAACATGAAAAATTAGAGGTAGGCGAGGTGTTTTGCCTATTAATTTCCAAAAGCACCTCTTTCGACTCTATATCTGATCGATTGAAAAATTCTTATTTGTGTTGTTGCAAAGGGCATACATACTTACTTGTGTAGCTCCATTTAAGATATGTAATGAAAATATAGTTATTTGTTATAATTTAATTTTATTACTGTCTGAGTCCATTATTTTCAATAGAACTGTAAGATTTTCTTTTTTGAGTGAATTTTTAAATAAAAACTCCAAATTAAATTTTCAAAATAATGTGTTTTTATTTATTTACTTATCTTTTTTGATAATTTGCTTTCTTTAGTTTTTTTAACATTTGCCATGTTAATAAAGATGACAATGCAAAGATGACGTATGTTGTTGACATTTTTTTTGTTGTAGTTTAAATGTAAATTAAACTCTGACATGTAGATTTGGGAGATGTTTTGTTTATACTTTAATATAAAATTTGTATTAAACTTAACAAATAAATTATTAAATATGTAAATTAAACTTAAAAAAATTGTTATTTAAACATTGATATATTTTTTTGTATCTTTATTTGAATAAAAGGATTTTCCTCATTTTTCCTCGTTTTGTTTTATTTAATATAAAATTTTATTTATTTTATTTACTTAAACTATATATATATATTTTTTTAAAGGAAATTCAAATTGAATAAATAGCAAACAAAAATATTTTAAATTATAACAATATATATTTAAGTTTATTTGTTTATATGAGTTTTATTTTTTGTATTGTTTAGAGTTAAGTATTTTATAAATACCTTCGTTTGATCTAAATGATAATAAAAAAAAACATTTTTGTTAATTTTAAGTTTTTCCTTACTTATTAACCTAAAAGAAAAAAGGTACTTCAGGTCTATGGAAATTAAAAAAAATATTATATTTAACTATAAAAAATTTTTTAAATATAAATTTGGGTACACCATAATTTTTGCAAAAAATTTAACTTTAACAATTGTTTTTAAATTTTAATAATATTATACATATTATGTTATAAATATAATATATAGTTTTAATGATTAATAAGCGTTTTATGTCTTGGAAGAATTTAAATAATTTTTAATAACTAATTTAAATTTATGTATGTGTTTAATTTAAACTATGAGTGTTCGTGTATTTCTCCATTAAATTTGCTAGCTCTGTTTTAACTTTAAAAATTACATTACATTATTTGCTTATTATTTATTTAATATTATTTTTATTATTTATTTAATAGTATTTATTGTAGTTGTTTGTAGCAATTATTCTAAATTAATTTTTATCGCTTGATTTTAATGTTTTAATTTAATACATTAAGTTTTAATAAATATTCTTCTTTTTTTTTAGTAAATTTTGAATTATTTACATTTCTCCTAAACAAAAAAAGAAATCCTTAAGGCTAAGAAATTTGAAAGAAGAAAGTAAATAAGATTTTAATAAACAAACACTAAACAGTGTAAAAATTATTTAAAATAAATTTTTAATTAAATCATAAAAATTTTAATTGAAAGATATTCACCCCTATTCTGCGTTTCGATTCGAATCGAAATTTTCTCCGTTTAGCAACTTTGGTATTCTGCGTTTCGATTCCGCTCAGTTTCTTTCGATTGTATGTATTCTGCATTACGATCGGAGCTCCGTTTTTCTCCGTCGTTTTTTTGTTAACGGGGGGGTTTTCTTTATTTGTATTTTTTAGGTAAAAAGTTAAAAATTGAAAAAATAGTAAATAGAAAATGAGATAAAATGTTCAGACACGATTCAAAAAAGCAATTAAAATTATTTTCAATTATTTTATTTAATTAAATTATTTTTTTTTTATTGTTGATTTTTGTATTACAGGTCAAAAATAATAACACCAGAACAGTATGAAAAAGTGGCAAATTTAATGGCATCTAAAGCAGACATCCCAAAATTAAAATCTGCTCCAACTCCGCTTTGGTAGCTACCTTCTGCAAAGAATCCTAAAGCGGCCACAACTCGGTCAAGCGGTAAAGAAGAAGTCAAAGAATTTGGCTTCGTCTTTGTTAAAACGAAATTTCTTTTTAAATCTGTAAAATAAAATTATTTTACAATATTTTAACATTTTACTTTTACAATAAAAAGTACAATTGACAAAACTTACAATTAATTCATTTCAAATGGACTGCAACTGTCTCTTTTTCTTTCCATATTTAATAACAACACTATTAAATTTTTTTAATTATATACCTTTATCTTCACAAGATTCTTTGCACTATAATATATTTATGAACAACTAATTTTTATTTTGTTTTTACATTTTTTATTTAGTTTAATTATTTGTTTATTAAATTTCATCAAGAATTTATTTTTAATTAGGAATACATACAACTTTTTGTATTAAATTTGACATTTGTTTACAAAAATTATAGCAAACTGGCTTATTTTGCTATTTCATTTCCACATTCCACAGTGATGTTATTAATTTTATAAACATTGTTGTCTTCTTCTTTTTCTTTCGATTCCGTTTTTCTGCAGAATACCAATTTTCGATCGCAACGGAACTGAATGCGGAGACTTAATCGAAACGCAGAATAGGGGTGATTAAGACATAAAGAAGAGTAAAACAGTAGTAATTTAACTTAAGACAATAACACAGCTGAATAAATAAATAAAATTAATAAAGTTTTTTTTTAAACTTTAATTAAATCTTGAAATTATCACCATCAATCTCATTAAATTCATCGATATTTATTATAGAAAGGAAAAGCATTTTCTAAAAGGCATTTAGCTACCCTTTCCTTAGCTCTGCAGGAAAAAAATTTAAAATAAACTAAAGCTTTTTGTACAAACAACAAAATAACGCAAAAAACAACAATTATCAAGGAATGAATTTATATTTCTTTTCTAATGTGATATTTTTACAAAAAAATGTAAAAAAAATAATAATAAAATTGCATTAGTAGCAGAACTGACGACAATCTAGCCGTACATTAAACCAAAAATTAAATTCGAAAAATGTTAAAATTTAAATACGCAGCTCGACAGACTAAAAAATTGTGCATTAAATAGCAAATTTACAAATCTTTTGCTTCAGATTTGTCATTTTGGGACACTGTTAAAATCAAGGAAGTTGCGTAAATTTTTTTGAAGTTGGGTAAATTTTTTTGACGATTTTGGGAGTTTTGCAATTTTTTTTTTTGCAGCTAAACGAATAAGGATTTTGTAGTAATTTTACTTTTCTCTTAAAGGCTATATTAACAGCCACTATTATAAATTTTTGGAGAAAAATTATTTAAAAGAATTTTTTTTATTCACTTTCTTTAAAATAAAATACGAAACGGTTTTTGAGGCAGATGGTAGTTGATATTCTAAAAATGTTTAAAATCACTACAATATTTAAGATTTCTACATTTATGCTGTAGAAATAACGTTGCTCCTTTTTGTACCATTTTGTTTTTTTTTTGCGAAATTTTTTTTAATTTCAGGTTTTTTTTTTGCTCATTTCGCAAAAGTGGACACGAGCAGAAATGTTTGCTTCAGTATACTGCAAGTAGAATAATAAAATATCTAAAATATGTTGTGCGAAGGAAAAAAACTAAGAATTGAGGGTTAAGAGTGGATGTACCGCAAACTGCAATTGGAAACACCAACGATGGTAAGACGATGGCAAAAGATTGTTTTCCAATCCTGAATTGTTGCAAAAATACCTGGAATTGAATATATCTACCGAATCAAAGTATTATTGAAGTAATATCAAGTGGTCACGTTACTCTATATGAGTGATATTCTAAATTATTACACCTACAATGCACAATATTCTAATACATGGCAGTTGGCTGTTATCAGAAGGAGCAGCCTTATTTTTGGAATAAGTCTTTGAAAAAACAAAAGAAGAAAAACAAAGCCATTCATCATTAATTAATTTCAAATGAAATATATCTATAAAGTAATAAATTAATTTTTTTAATAATCTTGGCTGGTGGCAACTCGAAACTTACCGCCGCAAAAAAATACAATGCAGGGTGGGGTGCCCATTAAAACTAAAAAGTTCAATTTTAATCGTATTATAACATGTTTATTCCATTTTTTAAATTCTTATATAAATTTTAAATTAAAATTTTATTTCATCGCCTACAAAAAGGGACATGGCGAAAATATAGTTTTAGAGCCTCTTAGGTCCTTGTTCTGGATTTTCAACTGCAACTGATCTTAAAAGTTGGATGTGCTAAACAAAAGTATGGGAAACTTAAGAGGTAAGATTAGTTCTTGTACGGGGAACTTTTTCTCCTTGGTCCGTTTTTTTTATTTTCATTCATTAACAGCACATGACAATAAGTCATATGTACTGCTGCTGGGTTTCATTTATATGGGTGAGTTCAATAATTATTTACAGCCAATATAAACAAAACCCTTAAGTAATGTCCTGCTAGATAGCCAAAATACCCCTAAAGATACGGTTTTTAGAACACAACAACAACAAAATATATGTAGATTAATAAAGAGCACAACGAAAAATGTTTTTACTTGTGTATGCATTTCGTCTAATCAAATTAATATAATTTTCTCTAAAAATAGTAGCAGTAAACTTAGACCAATACTTTGCATTACATGTCAAATAAACAGCCGAATATAACCAATCACATTAAAACTATTAATGCAAATATTTATTGCGCAATTACACTTAACATGCCAAAACGACAATGATTTGTTTGCAGTCACAGAAAGATTTTGATTGGTTCCATTAAAAAAAATTAACAAAAGCTTTAAAAACGTACTTATTTAAATAAAAAGCTAAAAAGTTATTTCATCCAATTAATGCAATATATGGCTATACCCTGGATACTAACAATCAGGGTTTAAAATGCTTGCTTAAAAATAGCAACAGCACTAAAATTTTTGCTTTGCTTACATGTTTTTCAAAAAGTAAAAAAACCAAATGTCTCAGCTTTTACAAAACATTTTAGTATAAACGAAGCAACAGCAAAAAGCAAATACAAAAAAAGAGAAAGAAATGCATGTGCTTAAGCTGACTATATGTTTATTTTTGCAGCAAAGCCATCTGCAAAGCATTAATTTTAAAAACGTTTGCTGTTTTTTTCTTCTTTTGCTGCTGCTTTTTTAAGAATAAAAACAACATTTTTATAATGTATTTTTCTTAGGTATTGTAAGTAATAAATACATAAATACGTTTTAAATTTTAAAAGGGATGAAAAGCAGCGAGTTACAGCAAGTAACAGCAAGAAAAAGCAATCGTAGTCAGCCACAACTTCATAGTAAAGAGTTAAACAATAGCAAAAATAAAAATAAAGAACAACTGATTGCTTAAGCAACAGCATACATTTTTAAAGAAATTGCTTTGCTTATTGCTTTGCTGCAGAAAAAAACATATAGTCAGCTAAAGCAAATGCGTTTCTTTCTTTTTTTCCATTTGCTTTTTGCTTTTGCTGCACATTTTTCCACAGCAACAGTTAAGCAACTACACATGCATTGAAAATAGTCAAGCATTTTTAATCACTGCTAACAATTGCTAAAAAAAATTATTATTTGGTGATCAAAAGAAAGTAATGTGAGACTCTGTAAGGTACAGGATATTGCTGGAGTTATAGTTATTACATCTTTGTCATAAACTAGAGTCATTAAAGAATACTTAATATATCAATGATATCTCAGAAATAAAGACAAAAATTTTTCATTTTCTTTCATCTTAAGACGGCAGTATAAAGCATTTGTTTTATTTGGCCAAGATAAAATTTGGAGAAAAGTCTGCTTGTTGTCTGTGTTTAATAGTAGTTGAAATAGCACCTACTTTTTACATGATTGTACAGCAGTGGCAGGCATTATATTTTTTTATGCTATAAATTTCTTAAGTTTTCATGATGACTAGATGAACAGCTAATCACAAAACTCTGACCGACCATAGCCAAAACCAGGAGAAAAACATATTAAAAAAATTTAATATTTCCATTTTATGGGGCCAAGTTCAAGAGAATATTTTACTTTGAGTAAAAATTATCAAATTCTCCAAGCAATTATTGTTTTATTCAGATTCTATTATTTCTGCTTCTTAATTTCGGAAAAAAAACCTTTATAATTAAAGCGTTAGAATTGTTTTAAAATTATTTGGATTTAATTAACTCACTGTTGATACAATAAAGTGCAAACAAAAACATTTTTATTTAAAAAAAAAAAAAAATATTTTGCTGTTTTTTTTTAATTATGCTGATTAAACATCTCCATTTTTAGTATCAAAACTACAATCAATTGTTAACACTTTTATACAACACATGTACAAAAATATTAAATCAGGGACTTTATTGTGGAAAACTCTGTAAAAATATCAAAGGAGGTGGCAACATCACACCCTTGTTATTTGCAAATAGTTTTTTAATCACGTACTGTTTTCGTGAGTTATTAATTCAACGTTTATGTGCAAAATTCTCTATTTGCAATATTTTTATTTCTAAATACAACGTACGTATAATTTTGGTAAAACATACACATTCTAAATTCTTAATCATGTACGAATAAACACTATAAAATATATTTTTAAATTTTTTTTATATTTTAATAATATTTTTTTTAAACTTAAATTAAAACATTGCTTAAGAATTTTGTTGTTGATTCAGTTATTGTTTTTCTAAATTCCCATGTTACCAGGAGAATTTATATTAAATGTTTTTAATTCAGTCATAAGGAATTGTCTTCAGGAAAAAATATTTATATTATATAAAGAAATTAAAAATAAACAAGAGAAGAGAAAATAAAAATAATATAACAAAGAACATGAAATAATATTATACATTTAATAAAAAGCTTTAGGAAAGTATAAAATCTTTGAGCATTAGAATACAAAACTTGCACTGTTTATTTTTGTATTTAATTTATTTGCATTTAAATTTTATTTTATTTATTTGTTTTTAATGTGTATTTTTGTTTTGCTTGAAACTCAAACAATAGAAATGGTATTTTTATTTAAAGGAGGGTGATTTTTTGTTGGTTAATTAAAACTTTTTTGAAATTAAATTTTAAATAATACCCTGTTCAGACATACGATTTAATTGTGCGATTAAGGAATTTACGCAATTATGGCCTTTTTCTATATAAGAAGTCAATTAATAAATTGAGCAATTAGTACTTAATTCCAATACTAATTGAATAAGATGCAAAATACAACCCTTGCCAACAAGTATGTTTACTCTGAGAACTATGTTCAGTGAGAAGAAAAAATGCATAAAATTAACAAGTCGCATTAAAAAATATAAACAAACAAATAAAAGAAAATGACGCGTCATACTTTTGGCTTTTGACACTTCCAACTTTAAAGCAACAACAAAAATCGATGTTGTTTTTGCACAAAAAAAGGGAAATCAGCTTAGCGGACGACACTACCTAGTAAAAAAAAATGCCTTGTGCCAATTGAATAAGCTTAATTGCTTAATTAATCAATTAATTAATTAAAATTAAATTAACTCAATTAAGAAAACATGTCTGAACAGGGTATAAGCTGAAACAAGTAAAACAAGTAAAGTAATTCATTTATAATACCACGGTTCGAAACCTGATTGTGAAAAAATTGAAAAATTAATTTTTAATGAAATTTTACTTTATTTTCGGCTTTTTGGTTCTTTTTAATTAATTTCTAAACATTTTTTTAGAAAGAAAAATTATTTACAAATGTATGCGGACGTTTTCCAAAGAAAACAAGAAAAATTAGACGCTAGCAGAATGAAATGCAGCATTTTCTGGACCGCCACATCCTTCATCAGCATTCTTTGCATCTATCTACCTTATGTTATGTACATCGTAAACATCATATATTTAACCAACTAATCTTAATGTTAATTTGCTGAGACGAAGTTCACACACAACTTAAAGCTTTTTCCTTTGTCGTTCTCTTTGTAACTCGTCTTGTACATTTGTTTTGCTTTTTTGTGCTAGCAATTTGATAGCCACGAATGCAACTTTTTTATTTTTTAATTATTCATTCTTGTTTGCTCACAACATTATAGACACCTAGCGTTTGTTTTGATTTTTTCACTGACTAGGATTCGAACCATCTGCTAGCGTCTAGTTTTTCTTGTTTTCTTTGGAAAATGTCCGCATACATTTGTAAACAATTTTTTTTCTAAAAATGTTTAGAAAATTAATTAAAAAGAACCAAAAGCCGAAAATAAAGTAAAATTTCATTAATTTATAAAATCGATGGTTCCAATCCTGGTCAGGGAAAAAATTAAAAATTAAAATTAATTTTTGATTATTTTATCTAGTGATTTGGAATATTAAATTCAGTGATTAGAGACTTTTTAAAATCATGTTATTCTTTTTTTTTTTGCAAAAAAAAAAAATTTAATGTGGCAACTAAGTTCAGCAATTAAGTAAAAAATCTAACAACACAAGGAGTTGTGTAGCTGTAAATCTAGCCGCATTGAAACATCTATTTTAAAGTTTTATATTTGATGCACATGTCTGAAAAGAATTTATATTTTCTGAATCTTAAGCTCTTTATTTATTTATTTATTTATCCAAAGCCAGTTTACAATTTATTATTTTATTCTATTTTGGCGTTGCCATATGATTTCGTATGCCCTTTGTTAAATTGGCGGCACACAGAAAAAGCATATGACAAAACAAAGGGAAATAGGGAAGAATTAAAATATCTTAAATATTATATTGTCATGTTTTAAACATTGAAAGGTGCTTAAACATATTTTGAATGGGCAGCTAAAACACAAAGTTTAACTTTTTCGAAAAAAAAACTGCAAAATTAAAACCGTTTACAATGGAATATGTAAAACGGCCGTTAATTTTGAACAACACCGCTAAAATTATTTTTTCGGTTAAATATATACTTCAATGTTGTGGTGCACTCAAAGAAAATATATAGTTGAGGTCAGTGATTAAAAATGCTTCCCTATATTTAATGCATATGTAGTTGCCTAACTGTTGCTGTGGAAAAATGTGCAGAAAATGCAACAATTAAATGCAAAAAAAAAAGAAACACATTCGCTTTAGCTGACTATGTGTCTCTTTCTGCAGCAAAGCTATCAGCAAAGCAATTACTTTAAAAAAGTTTGCTGTTGCTTAAGCAATCAGTTGTTCTTTAATTTTATTTTTGCCATTACTTAACTCTTTACTATAAATTTGTGGCTGTCTACGATTGTTTGTCTTGCTGTTATATGCTGTAACTCGCTACAATATGTAAGAAATTATGTTTGCATACGACTTTTTTCTTCTTAAATAGCAACAGCAAAAAAAGAAACAAACATCGATTTTTTGTTTATGCAAAAAAATAAAAAAAAAATAAATGCTTTGCTGCAGAAACGAACACATAGTCAACTTAAGCAAAAGCCATCTTTTCTCTTTTTTTTGCATTTGCTTGTTGCTGTTGCTTCGTTTATAAAAAAATGTTTTGTAAATGCTGAGACATTTAGTTTTTTTTCTGAAAAACATGTAAACAAAGCAAAGATTTTAGTGCTGTTGCTATTTTTAAACAAGCATTTAAACCCTGGTTGAGGTAAAAATAATCTACATATATCGTTGAGTTAAATAATATACAAAAATAGCAAAGATTATAAAACGACACAAATTATTAAAATTGTGTTTAGATGTTTCTCTTTGCTTTATTAGTTGCTTTAATATTTTTCGTTAAAATAAATTTACCTTTTTTATTTTAATAATCATTTTTTTACTACTAGTTTATTGCATCCGCCGTTAGCTAGGTCTAGTCTTAAGACCCTTCTAGGCACTGTGTAATATATTATTGCCTTGTTAGTTATAGGAATTTACTTCGAATACATGAAAAACATATTGATACGGTTTTTATCTTATAAATCAGAAGATATCTATATATTAAATATTTTTGGAATTTGAATTTATTAAGATCGGCTGTTATCTTTTTGTTAATATACTTTTTTTGTTCGTTTTTAGTTAGACAAAAACTTGTTTATGTATTGTGATCAACTACACTTTATTTGCTGCAAATATAATAATATTTAAATCTAACATAATATGCTTCTAAGGACTATACCATAACCAGTTTTTTCACTGAGTGCAGGTATTTCTTTCCATTAAAAATCCATTCGAATGATTACTTAACTCTTTCAGTCACGGTTTTGCATTTATAACTTTTTAAACAAAACGAATGCATTTTAAGTTAAAATAACATATTCTTATTATAAAAAAACAGAAAAAAAAAACAAATTAGCACTTTAGGTTTTTTTGTAATGAGGTGGTTGTTATCTAACCACCGTGGCGCTTGGCATAAAAATATTCGAACAAAATTTAGGATCTGCAGCCAAATTAAGAACACAAAACTTCTTTTGATTAAAATCGGAGAAGCAAGTCTTATTTGTTTAGATACAGAGGGGGTCTTTGCAGGATTTGCATTGCCATATTGTACGCACTGGATTCTTTTTGGTGCTGCATTTTGTACATCTTCGGGATGTGGATCGCTCTGGCTTCTGCATACTGTTTCCAGACGTAATTCTTTTGGCACTGATTTATTTATGATGACTTTTAAAAAAGTAATTAGTTTACATTTTTTCAATAAATGGCACGAAAACATGTTTTAAACACCCAACAATAGGTGGTTAGTTAACTGACCACCAAACCTGAAATAGTTGTTCATCGAGTTTATATTCTTGTGCTTGATAACCAAATATAATCAGTCGAGAGTAAAAGTGCTTCTAAATATTTGTGAGACACAGATTTTCGGCATGAAAAGATTACTTAACGTATTGTAGCATTGAAAACTGGTTTCCTTGAAAAGGACATGTGCCTAGCATAGGCCATGACCAAGAAATAGGATTAACGCGTCCAATAGTTTATGGTTTAAAAACTATTGTTTGGCGAAATTTTAAGTAAGTATTTATAAACCAGTCGATAAAAAATATATTTCTGGTTTTGACAGCTACTTTATAAAAAATATTAATTATATATCACTGGGCATATAATCCAATAGAGATAAATGTTACATGAAGATTGTCTAGGAAAGTCTTGCGACTTGTATGTACCACATTACATCATGTTTCAGGGGTCACAGCATGCTCAAATTTTTTTTTAAGAATATTAGAGGGTCAATGGTCGAGGTAAGCCAGAAGTCTAAAACAGTTGCTGTTAATAAGACTTATGTGCTGGCTGTACTTAAAATGCAAATAAACTACAAAAGACGTAAAAGAATCTAACTTTTTCATTTTTGTATTTCTTTATATCTTTCGATTGTGCGGGTCAGTTTCGGTCTCAATATTTTTGTGCTGATTGTTTTATGTTTGCTTTTCACATTTCTCATCTATTTGATTAACCGTTACTTGAATTATTGTGAAATTCTTCAATTACATTTCAGTTTTAGAAAAATGAGCCGTAGTAGTAAGTTGTGTTTTTAATTACAAAACTATTAACCGTTTCCAAACAATGAGGTTCAAATAATTAAATCAAAAAAATTATATATTTTAATATTTCAAACTTACTAAAATTGTTACATGCAATCAAAATAAATGTGCTTTAGTTAAAAATATTAATGTGTGCATGAATTGTGCGCGTCAGGCGTGTGTGTCCTGCAAATCCTTAAAGATTATAAAAATGGTAAAACCTAATCATTGATTACATTTCATATGCTATAGAGACCACATGTTCCAAAAATTATAAAAAAAAATTCCCGGTAGTTTTGCGTCAGGTCTGAAAGAGTTTTCAAATATTGTAACCCTAGTTATCACGTTTGTAGTGTAATAAATATTTTTTCCCTCGAAATGCTTTTTCTTTGCCTCAAATTGAAATCATTAATAATCCACGTCAACATTTTTTTACTTAAAGAAAATTTCAGCTTTACGTAATTGATTTTTTTCTTTGAAATTTAGTCACTGTTCCCTTGGTCTTGTTCACTTAACTTTTGCTGGGGAACTGCATATACGATGCAAGTTTTAGCTGTTTAAATAGAATATAAAAATTATTGACTCATTTTTTTTACTGTACAGTTACTGCAGTGCAGACTAATATTATGCTCGACAAATTGCGAAACAAAGAGATCTATTGCTTGTAAATTAGAGAAGTTTTTTTTATAAAAAATTTCAATAAATAATATAAGTTCAGATATAAAAAATCTAATAAAATTGTTAATTCGTTGCTTAAAATTTTAATTAATTTATCTTTAATCAATAATTAATGAAATTTTACTTTATTTTCGGCTTTTTGGTTCTTTTTAATTAATTTTCTAAACATTTTTAGAAAGAAAAATTATTTACAAATGTATGCGGACGTTTTTCAAAGAAAACAAGAAAAATTAGACGCTAGCAGAAGGATGTGGCGGTCCAGAAAATGCTGCATTTCATTCTGCTAGTGTGTAATTTTTCTTGTTTTCTTTGGAAAACGTCCGCATACATTTGTAAATAATTTTTCTTTCTAAAAATGTTTAGAAAATTATTTAAAAAGAACCAAAAAGCCGAAAATAAAGTAAAATTTCATTAATTTATAAAATCGATGGTTCGAATCCTGGTCAGGGTGAAATTAAAAAAAAAAAAAAAAAAAAAATTTAATCAATAATTTAACAATTTTCACTGAACTTCTTCTTCTTATTTACAATTGATGTGCACAGATGATTATTTACTTTGAACAGCCGTTTAATGAAGAAAACAAATATTTCATAGGAAATCCATGATACCAATTTTTACTTGAAGAGGAATAAAAAATTTTCTGGGAATATTATAATTAGAAATCAGTTAAATTTTTTATAATATTCTTTAATTACAAAACATTCCAACATTTAAAAAAAATCACCCTTTTAGTAGGGAAAAAAGAAAGAATAAAAGAAGAATATTTAAAAAAATCGTTTTAAAACGTTGGAGTGAGTTATTGTTGTTGTTTGGTTCGCTTAAATTTTTATTAATTTTTGTTCTTATAAAATTAATTCTTAATTATATTAAGAAATATTAATATAAATTTTATTTGCCCTTTTAATTAATTATATTTTATTTAAATTTCAAGCAATCATCAAGAAAAACAATTGTTAAAAAAAAATTATTTTTTGTTTTTCTTGATGATGCCACACAAAGAAGTAGCGAAATATTGAAAAAATATAAAAAAGATAAAGACCTATTGCTTAAAATTAAATAAAATATTATATTAAGTAGACTAATTTTGTTAAATTTGTTTCTCTTCTTAAGTCTTAAATCGTAAAAATTTTTTTTTTCAATTATATTATGTTAATTAATTAATTATATTAATATTAATCTATTTATTTTGTTTTATTTATTTTTTTATTTTTTATGATTTATTTTTAATTTATTATACCCTGATATAAGTATGAGTGTTTTTAACTTTTGATTAATAACCTTAATATAATATTGTACATAATTAAACTAGATTTCTGTTTAAATAGAAAAAAAACAAATTTATTGTAGTTTTAGCTGTTTAAATGTTATTTATGTTTGTCCTTATTTATAAAATTCATTAAATTTATTTTTGCTTTTGAATTTTTACAATTAAATTGAATAATTTCTAGATTTGTTTCTTTTTTATGATAAAACTACTACTTTACTGTTTATTAGTTGAGTGTGTGTGTATATGTAGTTGGGTGTGTGTGTGTGTGTGTGTTAGTGTTTGTTTTTATATTAAGTATCCTAGTATTTACAAAAATATGCAATTTTAAATATTGTTATTTATCATTTAATTTGTTGCTTTTCTTTTCCTTGCCAATTATAAATATTTTAAAAAAGCAAAAACAGTTTTTTTTACTTTCTTAATTTTATAGGGATAAAAAAACTAGAAAAGAAAATTTATTAAAATCTCTGCATGGGGCTCATTAAATTTTTTTATTATTACTTTTATTTAATTTTTCTGAAACCAAGCAAGATTGCTTTTTCTTCTTCATCTTGTATCGATTTCATAAAAATCTCTTTTATTCAGTTTATTCACATATATATGCATCATGTTAATGATTATTTAATTATGATGCATAAAATGGAAAAACTTTTATTTATGTATGTATTTTTTCTTCTATTAAAAATAGTTTTTTTTTTAATGTAGAGATTTTGCAAAGTTTTCTTGTCTTTTCTTCCTTAAATAAATTTTAAATATTTAAAAACACATAACAAAATAAATCAGGTGATAGAGTTTTAATAGTCTAAATATATTAAATTATATTCAGTTTTATACACACCAACTCTTTTAATGGTTGAATATAAATTATTACGGTTTAAACACTTGCTTAGCTACTTCGTAAGAGAAAAAAATCATGGCGGGTTTTTTTTTGGAAATTATTGATCCGAATTCAAACACTTAAAACAAAAAAGAACAAAGAACAAAGTTGGCAAAAAGCTAGATAAAAAATTTAAATCATTTATTAATACCGTTTTATTGAGAATTTCTGGGTTTACCAGACTGAAAATCCTTTAATTCATCGATGTTCTTCAATTCCAGGATTTGTAAAATTAAATGTGGAGGATTTTCGGGATTTAAAATTGTTTGAACTCTTACACATACTGGAAAATTTTAAATTTAAAATTTTTTATTTGTTTATCAATACTTTGATTACATCATAATTTCGGGTTATTGTTTTACTTTAAATACTGGCCACGTAAGACCAAGATAATTATTCTTGTTTTATTTAATTTTTATTCATATTTTATTTTTTCTAACTCCTTGAAAGTTTCGAGGCTTTTATTTCTTTACTTAGGGCTATTTAGCACAATAAAAAAAGCAACTGAAATTTTTATAAATTTTTTTTTAAATTTTTATAAATCATAAAAAAAGTAAATTGAGGGAAAGTTCCGTAAGAACAATGATTATGCATGTTACCACTTGTTTTTTTTACAAATTTTTAACACACTAAATCGAGTGATTAGCACATCACCAAACAGTTAATTATTTAGAAAATATTTTTCCACCACCCAATAATATTGTACAAATTTGCGTTTTCAAGAAATGCATAGTAACCTTAAAATTTCGGAACTTTTTTTTAATTTTCAGTATCTAAAAAAATTCCATTATTTCAGGATAGCAATTTTTTTTTTTTTTTTTTTATAAAGGGAAGTAGCACTTCAGGCATTAATACCTACTTAGTTTTTTAACCTTGCTACATTCTTTAGGAAACGGATAGATGAGAGAGAAGACAGGTGGTGAAAGGAGATAGGATATAGCCATTTTATTAATATTTTACTTCGCCGGCGAATATGCTATGAAGAAGTACCGACGAAGGAGGCTGCATGTTTTTATTTATACCATTAAACAGAAAAAAACATTTTTATTTTTTGACTGCCGCAAGTGTTGAACCCAGGTCAGCCAGATTTGTAGTCAACGTGCTTACCACCTAGACTGTCGAATTTAAGAATTTTTAAAAATCAATCCTGATGTTATCCCTTAATGTAACATACAAGACTTTGCAGTTACTAACCGAATTGACAACTATGAGACTGTACTGAAAATTGTAGTGTTAGAAAGTATGTAAATTTCTAAGAATGTAATTCATTTTGTAACTAAAGATTTTCGGAATGACGATATCCTTCGTTAAGCCTACAACAAAATAGACAATAAAATTGCTGTGAACGTTTTCAAAAATTTATTTGCTAATATCCGATTATTGAACGTACGTTTACTCGAAAAAAAAAAATAAATAAGTACGCCGCTTCATATTTGATTTAAGTATGAAGAAATCTTTTCATGTTCTTCATATAAAGAATCAGTGAGATATTAGTCTCAAAAGATGCTATTAAATGTCTCATTTAGTTACTTTTAATTTCACGCATGTTGGATCTAAAATAAACTAAAGCTAAATTAAAGCCTCGTCTTTTCATTAGTTCCCTAAAGCCTATTATGAAGTCTACCGCATTATTGATGGAGAGAGCTAGGCACCTTAATAGGGTAGCCGCTAGTTAGTATTGGCTAAGATTGTGACTTAAATTAGTCATTGTAGTGACAGACATGGTTGTTAAAAATAACATTCTAGTAACCTTTAGTATGCTTTAGTAACCTTTAGTATGGTGTCTAGTATCTGGCAGTGATTAAAAATGCTTGACTATTTTCAGTGCACATGTAGTTGCTTAGCTGCTGCTGTGGAAAAATGTGCAACGAAACCAAAAAGCAAATGCAAAATAAAGAAAGAAAAGTATTTGCTTAAGCTTGCTATGTGTTTATTTCTGCAGCAAAGCAATCAGCAAAGCAATTAATTTGAAAACATTTGCTGTTGCTTAAGCAATCTTTTGTGCTTTATTTTTGCTATTGCTTAACTCTTTACTATGAAGTTGTGGCTGACTACGAATGCTTTTTCTTGTTGTTACTTGCTGTAACTCGCTGCTTTTCTTTCCTTTTAAACTTCAAAACGTATTTCTGTATGTATTAATTACTTACAATTTATAAAATTGTAAGTTACAATACGTAAGAAAATACACTTTAAAAAACGTTGTTTTTATTGCGCCATTAAATGGTGTTTATTTTTTTCTTAAAGAGCAATAGCAAAAGTAGAAATAAACATTAACTTATTGCTGAAGCAATAGCAAACGTTTTCAAAATAAATGCTTTGCTGATTGCTTTCCTGATTGCTTTGCTGCGCATAGTCAGCTAAAGCAAATCCGTTTTCTCTCTTTTTTTTTTGCATTTGCTTTTTGCTGTTGCTTTGTTTATAATGAAATGTTTTGTAAATGCTGAGACATTTAGTTTTCTTATTTGCTGAAACACATGCAAAGATTTTAGTGCTGTTACTATTTTCAAGCAAGCAATTTAAGCACTTGTATCTGGACTCTGCGGACTCTGGACTTGTTGGTTGTAAACATAATAAGCAATCAAAATCACAAAAACGGCTTGTGATAGCAAGCTAAGGAAAACTTAATTTGAGAGGTCGCTTTGGGCAAGTAATGTAGGTGCTGCAGTGATGGTCAGAGCTGATCAATTGCAACAAGAAAATTCTGTTCCAACAGCAATAAATCCAAGGTGTACCCATCGCATTGACTTAAGGTTAAAGGTGAGCTCAAATCAGTAAATGGCTCTACGCCGTACGTGAGCAAATAGAGGAAACAGTTTAGAGGTAGTAGAACTTTAAAACCAGTCCAACGGTGGAATGGAATGAGTAGTCCGGCAAACACTAAAATAAACATGAGGTACAACAAGGAATCAAAAAGTACTACACTGAAAATTTAAACACACACTATGGCTAAAGCCAAACAATAATTTATGCGATTTAAAGTGTAAGAGTAATTGGATTCAGGCAGGCTTAAGTGGGATAATAAAACGGTAGCGCATATTTTGTACACTGGTAGCGGTCCAAAATTGAATAGTTCAATTGCCAGAGCGAAAAACTCTACTTTAATTTTGTATTTAATGTGTTAATTTTAAAGCACTTTTGGAACTTCTAAACTCCATATAATCTTATTAGCATTTAGGCCATCTATTACAGGTCCACAAATAAGAGATTGACCCTCTGACGATTTTGAGATCCGCATCAGCTGTCACTGATAATGACACACCTAGACCATCAGAAAGACGTGCTCGGTGTTAATGCAGGCAGATAAAAGTCGGTCATTGAAGTTGGGAGAGAAGTCTTTATTCCTATATCCTAAGTCAAGATAATATTAATACTGCAGCACTGCAGCTGTTGTTTAGGCTGATAATTCGTCCATAAAATTCGGTGGACTGAATAATACACCAAAGGATATACGGCGTATTTTTTAGACATTTTCCGACAAACAAGCTGCGGTAAATTATTTATTCAGCTCCTACACGTCATCAAAATTACTTTTTGACACTCTCTCTTAAAATACGAAGAGTTTATAACCTGAAACTCTTTGACTGTCGTTAGAGCCTGGAACCTCATTGCGGATAAATTTACAAGATCTGAGACACCGGTACATACAAAGCAAATATTTAGCAGAAGCAACTGTGCAGAACAGATAATATAACGAAATTACTTTCACCACGACATGGTTACTTTGGCCTCAGTATAACTAATGCTTTCAGATCTGCTCAGAAATCCCTTAAGCATCCTACTAGCGGGTAAACATAATTGACCTGCAAAGTTTCAAAAGTCTATATCAACTTCTTCTATTTTTATCCCATCGTTACATGGAAAAAAGACACTGGGTGTTGTACATAAGAGCAGATTAAATCGTTCGTACAATGATTTCTGCGATAGAAGTCAGGATGAGAAAGAAAAAGAAATCATAGAGCTAGAGGAAGCTACGAAGATTTTTTTTAGGTGGCCTTTCTTGGTAGTCAAAGGACTCAAATCCTTGCAGATTTTATGAACAGCTGCATTGATAGATGTAATACATTTATGCGGATATTTTCACCTCTTAGGCATCACAGCAGCACCACTAAAACCATGGTTTGTAGGTCCCATACATGTTGCAAATTTAGGTTTATTTTCTTACGCCATTTAAAATTAGCGCAATGTGAATGTGTTTTACTGTGTTAGCGCCGCTAAAATTTGTTATATTCTAAAAGTTCATCCAATTAGACATTAGACATTTTTAGTACAAGGTCATCTCTGATAAATGATTCAAAATAAAAAGATTTAAAAATTAAAAAAACTAAAACTCTTTTAAGATGATTTTTTAAGCCGCCTGCAGTTTATTAAACCATAAATAATTTATTTCCTAAAGATTTTGATATAAAGTGTAAGTGTATATGTTTTTTGACATGAACATAATTTAATATATTTATTGTAGTAAATTATATGTTTGTTTATTTTTACAGATATAACAAATAAATTGCCATTTTTTCATTATTATTACTTTTATTTGCAGTTAATAATTTTGCCATAAATGACTTGCGTTGGGTCAAATGATATGTCTAAATTTATTATACCAATGAATAAGAAAACTCATATAAAGAACTGAAATTTAATTCAAGTTACTTAAATGTTGTTTAAATTTATGTTTCTTTGAGTGAGAAAAAGAAATCAAATTTAGTGGCGCAATTTTCTGATTATTTTTTGGAAGGATTTTTCTCTTACTTTTAGTAACCACTCGTAAACATATCAAAGTTAACCAAATTCAAGGTCATGACAAAGAACAAGATTAAATGTTGTTAAGAATTCTCCTGCTCACACACAGGTCTTGATAACACAAATAATTTTTTAAAGTCTCTTTAACATACATATTATGATTTGCCTTGAAACAGCTTTTTTTCTTAAAAAAAAAATTCTGTTGATTATTTGATTTAATTTATAAAAAAGTTATTATAATTAGTATTTTGTTTTTGAACATTACAGTTTATTGGCACATTTACCATAATTTTATTTTCTTAGTTTTTTCTTTTCTTTTTATATTTTTCTTAACAAACTACAAATTGCACTCAATTTTGTATTTGAATGCAATCATCATTATTTAATATTATTTATTTTATTTCTTTTTACAAATTAGATTGTACATTTTGCATGTCTTTCGAACATATTTGATAATATTTAGAACTAGAAAATAACAACTCAAATTTTAAATGGCATAGAAGCAGCAAACAGAAATTGTAAATATTCAAAGTAAAAATGTATCTTAAAAATATGCCATAATTTAATATCGTTTTTTAATTTTAAAAATATAAAAAGAAAAATGTTGATTTTTTGGTACGAATTGTTCGTTCTCCCTGCTGATATTCTTTGGAATTTTAATCACCCTATATGAATGATTTTCTTAAATGCCTTACGAAATTCGGGATTAAAGATGGTGTAAATGACAGGATTCACAAAACTATTAATGTAACCCAGCCAGGTGGTGAATATGAAGGCTGTTATTCCTGGACTACAGTCTTTGTCAAATTTTGAGCACATGGCATCCATGATGTTGCACGAGAAGAACGGCAGCCAACAGAACAGAAAAACACCTTTAAAAGATCAATTAAATTGCTAGTTATTGCATCGTTGTACTTTAAATGGGATTTAAGTTTAAGAATTACAAATTAATTAAGTTTCTTATTCTCTCAAGGAATAAAAATAATCTTCGAAATAATAACTCCCGACTGTTTAGGTTTAATTTGATAATTTTTTTATGTTACCATGAGCAAAATATATTTTAAATCGCTACATTTCTCTACCCTTCACCGTTGTTGGAAAAAAGGTATATCTAAGTTTGTCATTCCGTTTGTAATTTCTACAATATCCAGCGCCGACCCCATAAAGAATATATATATTCTGATTTCTTATCAGAGTTTGAAATTTTTCATTTATGAGCATTTAATTATAAACATTTATGATATTTTTCAAAAACGAGATTTATACACACTCATAAGAAAATAACAATTTCTAACATACGCGTATATACGCCGACAGTATAACATAAAAATATGCATATATACACATACGCGAACGCTTAATGAAAAACATTTTTTACGATCTTTTCATTTATGAGAAACTATGAAAAATTGTAAATTCTTATAAACGAGCGCTTTTGTGAAAAAAAAAATATTTTCTCATTTTTGTACTTTCGAATAGAAATAAAAAAAATAACATCATCACATTCATAAAAAACCAAAATATTTTCTAGCCTCTTACACATTTATGAACAAAATCTAAAAGTTCCAACTGCTCTCTCATGTTCGAGAAATGAGAGAGCATTTCGGTACACTGGTTCTTATGCATAACGACGTCCGTATGTCTATCGGTCCGGCAGTGTTAGTGTGAAATCAGCTTTGCCAAGTCACTTATTGAGCTAAGGAAAATTTAAATACGCCAATCAATTAGACATAGATTCGAAAATTTTGCTATTGAAAATCAATAATATTTATGACCTTCGAAGAAGAGGTCAAACACCACGTCTACCTCTAATTTTAAATTCCTCTGAATATTGCTTTTTTTATAGATGTACAAAACTTAGTCATTTCTAAGCTTATTTTTAAAAATTTTAAATAAGAACAAAATATCAGGTGGAAAGATTGGCTCTCGCCCATACTTTTTTTTTTTAAGTACTATTGTGCATCATATTTTTTAAGACAATAATATGATTATCTTTTAAAAGCTTTTGAAGAGGTCTTTAAGAAATTTTTTTTTTTTAAAATACTCAGCCCATTAAAAGCCGATGGTAAATTATGCAAAATTATATCAGATATTTTTTGTTAATCAAGCGATAGTCCGCGTGACCTTAACAGAGAGGGGTAAAGCTTAAATTTATAGTTATTTGCTATAAAAAATTTCTCAATAAACAGGCCTCTGTTGTATTGAGTATGGTTTGTTATAATTAATTCTTTTTGGTATAAGGATATGAACAGTAAATTTTCTATTACCCTGGAGTTAGTGTCGACGTCGTTGACGGCGTTTCAACGCCGAAAAAGTTGAAACAGATTGAACTTTTACGGCGATGCAACGCGTTGAGATTAACTGCTCTCATACAATTTTATACGATTCAACTTTTTTTTGACATTTGACGCCGTCAACGACGTCGACATTAACTCTAGGGTTAGTTGCCGAGCACTAATATAAAGTTGAATCAGCCATGGGAACTTTTAACTAATAAAAATATTAAATTAGTTTTCCCTCAACGTAAACTGACAAGATTATTGAAAGAATAACACGGATTATATACATAATTACAAATAAAGTTAAATTTTAACGCAGCTGACTACACATTGAACTAGTTTTAAAAATTATGCTTTAATATTATAAAAGAAATTAACTATAATTAATTTACTTTATTCGTGCTTGATTCCTTCAAATATAAATATTTCATGATATTCTCATGAAATATTTATTATTTTAAACTAAACTACAAAATGAAATGTATTACTGCGGGGAAAGCATATCCATATGGCCATTTCACTACTGCTAAAATAGCTCATCAGTGGATTTTACCCAAATTTTGTATAGAAAAACAGAAAGTCTTATATCAAAAGTCAAATTGATTAAATGAGAACTCCATTGAATCAATAAGACAAAAGACAATAACAACTCAAAAAAGTTCTACACAAAAACACAGCAAACATTTAGTAACTATTTTTATTTTTTCTTTCATTAACTATTGTAAAACGAGTTGACGATAAAACCTGTGACATGACAATGGAAACTTGTAAATTTAAAAAAATATAATTTTTTTATGCGAAGAACTCTTAAGAGGACTGGAGGGTTCCAGCAATTTATGCGTTCAATTCTGTTAGTTTCTAATTTTCATGTTGTTTAAAAAAATCAACACAAAAATTTATTTATTTTTTTATAAATTTAGAGGTTAAAAAAATAATTATTATCTGAAGAATAGAAAAATACAAAAAAAAAATTTACATTCGTTTGTTCACAGAGATCAAGAAAAAAAATGTACTTATTTGACGATCGGTAAAAACAGCAACGAAAACTGTATTGTGTGGCCTGTGGACTTCGTCTAGTTCTGTTCTAATTTGTTAATTTTTAATGTTTTCAAGGTACCGTGAAATAACTCTCAATGCAATGACTGCCAGTGAAATAAGCCCCAACAAAAATAAAATAACTCCCAACGCCCAAATGAAATAAGACGAAAAAAACTTAACCAATAATTCAAAGTAAAAATGTTTTTACAAAAACAATGAAATAACTCCTAAATTAAATAAGTCTCAACAAAAATTAAATAACTCCCAATAAAAATATATTTGAACCCGCGCACTTTTTAACTGTTTAAGCATCTATGGTATAACAGGTACCTCCCGATGAAAGAGGTCCTTCATTTTGATATCCTATCATATATCATAGATAAATGACGAAAGGCCGGCTATACAGATAATATTTTGTTAGCGAAGCCGCTATTCCATATACCATAGAGAGACTTTTAGACTATCCCGGCCTGTGTCGACAGAATCCAGTTAGGAGTTATTTCATAATAATAAAAGAAATCCCATTGAAAGATTATGAAATAACTCCCAATTTGTTGGGGATTTTTTGAATTTTTTTTGGGAGTTATTTCAACAATACAACCTCGACTGCTTCGTTTAATTCTTTTTAGATCAGGTTTGCCGTTTTTTTTTCTTGTTTTGGTATAATATTTTATTGACGGTTTAATGCTGTAGGATAAGAACCTTCTAAGGTATTATTGTGAAAAAAACATACTCAATAAAACAAAGTGATGACGTTAATTAGAAGCGGTTGGAATATAAAGTCAAGGACTTAAGACTTAGTTAGAGGCCAATGTTGCCGCGGGTTGTTATTTACAATTAAGCCGAAGGCTTGTGGTGAATGTTGCTTGTTCTTCTACATCGTTCAACAAAACTTTTAGTATTTTAAAATTAGGCTTTGAGATCAGAGTCAGATTTTCTGATCTGTCGTAACACAATTGTTTAGATCAGTGATTCTCAACCACTGTGCCGCGGCACTTTTGTGTGCCACGAAGTTTTAAAAGTGTGCTGCCAAATTTTGGTTACATCAAGATGTTTATATTTTTTTAATACTACGAATTACAAAAAAGCTGGGTTGTCAATACTTCTGTGGCGACAGTTTACATAACTAACGGCGGCATAAAGCTATTTGGCAACCGAATAACTTGAATGTCTCTAATCCAAAATCGGTGAGTAAAATATCAGCTGATAAACTCAAACAATTTATAAAATGATTAATATATTGTCTTTCTCTGAGAAAAATCCAACGTCACGCGGTAGTTAATCATCCTTTGCTTGCAATAAAAGACAAAAGCTACTTTTAAAAGTCTTTATCTTCAAAATTCAAGCATGATAAAGAACTGAATGGCGCTATGTTATTTAGCTATTGTTTCCTACACCGAGAAGCACTTTTTAAAAAATATTTGCCACCAGAATTTAAAACAGTTTTGAGGCAAAATGTTAAAACGGTTAAATAAAATCTAGACCATTAAAAAGTCGCTTATTTAGTAAATTATGCCAAGCTATGGATGAAAAGCACGAATCCTTGTTACTTCATACGGAAGTAAAGTGGTTGTGGAGAGGAAAAGTTTTAGCTCGTTTGCCGATATTAAGATATGAAATGAAAATGTAGTTTGAAAAAAATTAAAGTTATGAATTTTTGGAAGATAAATTGTGGCGTACTAAACTGGCTGATGGTATCAGACAGCTTTGATAGTGCGAATATCTAAAACTCAACCGATAAGCTGGTGGGAAGCAATTAAGAAAAGATTGAGTCAGTACGAAGGCTGCTCTATATATTTCTGGCATAATACTCCACTCCGATTGCGACACCTCTAAAACATGGTTTTTGAACACTTCAACAGCTTCTTCTGGCGACGAAAATCGTTGACCAGCATTTTTTTCTTGATGTGCGGAAACAAGAAGAAGTCATTAGGTGCCAAGTCAGGGCTGTACGGCGGATGACCCCACGTTTTGGCCGGTCAAAAACGCTCCGGTTTGAGCCAATGTGTGAGAGCTCCCATTGTCATGGTGAACAATGATTCGTCTTCTCTTGTTGGTTTTTTGAATTTCTCTGATGACTTCAGGCAAACAAATTGTAGAATTGACCGTCGTACGTTGCTCAAGCGGAAGAGTCGCCACATGACCAGTTTTGCCGAAGAAACAGGCGACCATTTGCTTCGAAGTGCTTCTTCCACGAACAACTTTCGTTGGATTTTGCTCGTCTTTGAAGACCCACACGGTCGATTGTTGTTTCGTTTCGGGCTCATACGCATAGATCCATGATTCGTCACCTGTGTCGATCTTATAAACGTCTTTTGAAGCACCGCAATCAACAACATTTCTTTGCACCAATCGACACGAGCCTTTTTTTGAGCGACTTTCAAATTGTGCGGGATCCAACGAGAACAAACCTTTTTTACGGCCAGGTGTTCATGCATTATCGAATGTATGCTGGTGGAAGAAATGTGCAAGGATGTCTCTATCTCTCGGTATGTCGCATGTCGATCTTGCATTATGAGTTCACGCACGGCATCAATGTTCTCTGGCACAACAGCCGTTTTTGGACGACCTTCACGGAAAACGTCTTTGAGCGAGCTTCGGCCACGATTAAATTCATTATACCAATTTTTCACAGTGCTATAGGATGGTGGTTCATCGCCATACAAAGATTTAAGTTCATCAATGCACTCTTGTCGTTATAATCCACGTCGAAAGTTGTGAAAAATGATGGCACGAAAATATTTACGAGTTAATTCCATTTTTTTCTATATTAATTTTTTCAAGTCACTGTAAACAACACAACTAATGGTCATACGTCAAAACGTTTTGAGTACGATTATGCTTAAAAATGACAAACTTTCCAATGGAAATGTCAGATTGCACTTGGCAGCACTCAGTGTTGCCAGGCAAGAAATAAATATAGCAGCCCTCGTACGATAAAATAGTGGCATTGTTATTTTTACGACCAAATATAAATGAAATTATCAAAAAACATCAGGCTCAAATTTTGCATAAAAAGTATTTTTTATATTATTTGTAGTTAACCCCTTATAAGCGTACCGTTATTGTTACGCATTATTTTTTTGCGCATATTTAAAATTAATATTATAAATTGTTTTACGGAATGTTTTATAGGTGGTAAGTAAATATTTGTAAGACTTATCTTTTTTGTGCCGCCAAATTTTAAAATCGTTAAAAGTGTGCCGTAACAAAAGAAAGGTTGAGAATCGCCGGTTTAGATTAAGTAGCTCAATAGCAATTAACAATTGCTTTCTTGTTGTTGGATTAAAAATTAAAGAAAAACTAAATTTAATTGTCTATCAAATTTATCAAGTCAGGGTTTCGTAGGACCTACAATAAAGTACTATATATGAAAAAAAAAACAAAAACTAATTTGACGGACACATTATGCCATGCAAATTCTTTTTAACGCTTAAGAAACATAACTTTTGTAAAACCTTTTAGCTAGAGAAACGATCTTTAAAGTAGAGGGGGAATAAAATTAATGTAGAATTTGAAATAGAAAACAAAACTCACGTCTTGTCTATATTTTAGGACAAACTTTACTTTCACTGCTGCTTACGTGAAAATACAAAAAAGCATTTGAAAGTACTTGAATGCAAAATACTCATATTATTATACTTAACAACATCTAGCTTTTAGGTATCTTCACAGTAGAAAATTTAATATATTATTAAAGCTTCTAAGCTTCTTTTAAAAGTGTTAATATCAAGTGTCACCATGAGGTAAAGTACTTTTGCTTCTGTGTTTTTTTTTCAAACTTTGTTTGAATATTTTCTATGGTATACCTTTCTAATATTTTTAGTTGTCCTTTCAAGATTTTAATTTCCTTATTTCTGTTGTCATACTTTCATAGGAAACTTTTTGATTGTATTTGTTGTCACTGACATCCACAGCATAATTTCCTTCTTGCTCAACTGTTGAAAACTTTGATGTTAAAATGATTTTTAGCACAACTGTTTCTGATTTTTACTTAAGAATTATTGAGCCCATAAATCAAAATGTGTTCTACCACCTTTTCACATACACAAATACATAAACAATTATTATTTTTATTATTATTTTACTTACCCAAAACAATTGCTAGAGTTTTAGTTGCTTTTCTTTCCTTTTTGGCGGATGTTTTTTCACGTTTCTTTTTCGATGCTTTATGTACCTTGTATATCGTAAATCTGATTTATTATTTTGTTTATTTATTTTTTGTTTGTATACATTAATTTGTGATTTAAGTATTACAATCCAAGTTGTTTACAAAAAGATGACAGCAGTGACGATGACACAAGTGCGGTAGAAGACGGTAAATCAATTAAAATATGGAATTAAATAGAAAGGAAAACAAACCACAATGAATATTAAAATAAGAATTCTGAAAGTAACTTTAATGAATCTAAAGATTTAATTTTTTTTACAATAAACAGTGTTTTTTTTTCTTTAATTAAAAAAGTGTGTTATTTGTCATAAAGTAGAGGGAATTTGTAAAAAACCATTTACTCTGCAACATTCTACTGTTACTTTTTAATCTAAAGCCACACTGCTCTTTTAAATTATCATAATCATTATCTCTTTCTTAAAACTTTGTCAGTGACATAAAAACACCTGGCATCTCAACGTTAATGTTTAAAAATAACAAACACACATTTTTAACAGTCTTGTTTTTTTCTCATTAGAATTTTGTAAAAAAAAGATTTTATATGCTTTTTACCTGGATGCCTGAGTATTTTTCTTGTCCTTGCGAGAGGATGTTTTCGATGTTGTTGATAGGGTGGAGTCGTTGCGTGCTAATGTCATGGCTTCCTGTACGCCGCACCGCACAAAAGATAGCGGTTTTATGGCAGCACTGTAAAATAACAACAATAACAAAAATATAAAAGAAAATTTATAAAATTTTCCAGCTATAATTCTTAACTAAAGGCAAGTTGATTATAAAGAGAGTTCAAAAATTCATTTACGATTTTGCCACTATTTTTAATATATTTTTTAAATCTTAACCAATAATAAGTACTAATTTAATCCATAGTTTATAGTTAATTCAATCAAACCATTGCTACAAAAAAACTATATTTCATGGTTCTTAATATTCGACAAAGAAACAAAAAGCATTCTTTCTTCTAACACGCAAAGAAAAAGCATGGTGGAGTTAATTTAAGAGAAACAATAATAATAATAATAATATAGTTTGTTTTAGAACCATATTATTGTCTAGGACAACATTAACATGGTAAAGTATAAACATATTTACGTTTTAAGTGTAAGCATGTTAAAAATTAACGTAAACATATTATGTGCAAAAATAAAATTTTTATGATTAAGGGCTGCTATATATATTTCTGGCCTGGCAACACTGAGTGCTGCCAAGTGCAATCTGACATTTCCATTGGAAAGTTTGTCATTTTTAAGCATAATCGTACTCAAAACGTTTTGACGTACGACTATTATTGTTTGTTTGTTGTGTTGTTTACAGTGACTTAAAAAAAAAATTAATATAGAAAAAAATGGAATTAACTCGTGAACATTTTCGTGCCATCATTTTTCGCAACTTTCGACGTGGATTATCACGACAAGATTGCATTGATGAACTTAAATCTTTGTATGGCGATGAAGCACCATCCTATAGCACTGTGAAAAATTGATATAATGAATTTAATCGTGGCCGAAGACCGCTCAAGGACGAATTCCGTGAAGGTCGTTGTGCCAGAGAACATTGATGCCGTGCGTGAACTCATAATGTAAGATCGACATGCGACATACCATGCGACATCTCTTTCACCAGCATACATTCGATACTGCATGAACACCTGGCCGTAAAAAAGGTTTGTTCTCGTTTGATCCCGCACAATTTGAAAGTCGCTCGTGTCGATTGGTACAAAGAACTGTTGCAAAAATACGATTGCGGTACTTCAAAAGACGTTTATAAGATCGTCACAGGTGACGAATCATGGATCTATGCGTATGAGCCTGAAACGAAATAACAATCGACCGTGTGGGTCTTCAAAGACGAGCAAAATCCAACGAAAGTTGTTCGTGGAAGAAGCACTTCGAAGCAAATGGTCGCCTGTTTCTTCGGCAAAACTGGTCAAGTGGCGTTGCTTGAGCAACGTAGGACGCTCACTTCTGAGTGGTACACTACAATTTGTTTGCCTGAAGTTATCGGAGAAATTCGAAAAACCAACAAGAGAAGACGAATCATTGTTCACCATGACAACGCGAGCTCTCACACATCGGCTTAAACCAGAGCGTTTTTGACCGGCCAAAACGTCGAATTAATGGATCATTCGCCGTACAGCCCTGACTTGGCACCTAATAACTTCTTCTTGTTTCCGCACATCAAGAAAAAAAATGCGTGGTCAACGATTTTCGTCGCCAGAAGAAGCTGTTGAAGTGTTCAAAAACCATGTTCAAAAACTTAAATTTAAAAAAAATCAATTCGTTATTATATTTGAGTAATAATTAAATTTGTACATAAATTCACAAAAAATATTTTGAATAATTGTTTAATAATGTGTTATAGGTAATTGACTGCATCTAGTATTTAGTTTGCATCATTGTATGTTTTGGATTAATTTAAAACATAATACTCGGCTGATATAATCATCCAAAATATGATGCCTTAGCAGGCTATTGGTCTAAATATCGCATCACGCAAAGGAAGTTTATAACCTACAGACTTGAGTTCGTGCAAATGAGTCAATTTAGTTGTACTTACTTCAGCTTTATTTGTGCAAACTTGCATGAAATAACTTTTACCTTAAAGAAGATGTAAAATGAAGCGCAATGTCTTTCCTGACAGCCGTTTTTACTACAATTACAACGCTGTGTGTTGGCTTAATTTAAATTTATGGTTCGTAATATGCCCTTCACATTTAAAATTAAGTTCAATTTATGTATTGTAATGTAATTCTTTTCTTATATGTTCGGTAGGATAAAAAGTGAAAATAATTTATTTGACTTTTGTTTGCTTTAATTTGGCGTCCCATTTTCAATACCTTGAAGCTTCTATCTAAGCGAGAATGCTGCACAAAAATTTAATAGGTGGCTACTCAACTATATCGGCCTACAAGTTCATTTTTAAATATAAAATTTACTTTTTTTGACCAACTGTCCTTCATACGAAGATCGCAAAAGAGGCCAATATACGTGCAGAAAAAAAGATTGTTGTATAGCCACAAGAATCATATTATCATTGGTGAAAAAATATATGGTTGCAGCAAAAAAAATGTAGTTATTTAAAACAATAATTGGTCACAAAATCAACTTTTTTTCCATCATACTAAGCTCACAGGAAAGAGCAATACACACTTAGAGAAAAACATGATAGAAGTATAGTCACTAGAACCATATTATAGTCTCTGTAAAAATATATAGTTGCAGCAAAGACCTTTAGTCAGAAATTTTGATTTCAAACCCAAAGCATATATCAAAAGTGAACTAGGTAGACGTTAACATTGGAATAAGATCATCTAGTTCATGCAATGGAATACTTCAATTGAACTAGTTCGTTTATGAACTCGTGGTACTTTTCCCGCTGCCTTGAAGGACATAGACCGATCTTTTCAATAGGAAATTTTTCAGACCTATTTCTGATCGATTAGCGTATTTAAATTTTCTTTAGCCGTTGCAAACTTGCCTTTAACACCAACACGGACGGACATCACGTAATCGACTTCGCTATGCATAACAACTCAGAATATATATACTTTATGGGGTCGAAAATACATTTATTAGAAATTATAAACGGAATGACAAACTTAGATAAAACCTTTTTGCGTTTTTTTTTTGTGTGTTGAAGGGTATAAAAGGAGGGAGTGATCACTGTAGAATGCTGATATTTGGGCAGGATGCATTATTAGACTTAATATGTATCTTAGAAAATTGAGCCCAAAACTTAGTGAATTTTGCCTAACATAGGTGATATTTTTATAGACGATCTTTTATTTTAGCAAAAATGTAAAATCGTGTTATATGCCACTTATTTGATGATGATTTCTTTTTTTTGATGTTATATGAAGGCAAAGCTTTCCTTAAACAGTATAAAAAAGACTTGTTTTATTTAGTGAAACTCTTACGTATATTTTCTTACACCCTGTTATAATCAATGCTAAAAAAATGTCTCTTCACACACAAAACATTTTTGTTTAGATAATACAAAATACAAAATTGTTGTGGTAAGCAAATTTAATTAAGGAAAATAAATTTTGTTTTTATATTTCGACAACGGATGCTGCTAGTCGGACTATGTCACATTAAATAAGCAATTAACTGGAAGAATCATCATCAGTCTGCAACTTGATGATATTTGAAATTATTATTTGCTTAATCTAAACAATTTATTTTCAAGTAGAAGATTAACTTTATTTATCTTTCTCTTTCTCTCTTTCTAAATTTTACACATTTTTTTTAAATTTCTGGTATTTTTCATAAAGATTGATTAAAGAAAACTGTATTTTACATTTATATAAAAAAGTTTGCAAAAACGAAACGTTAAGTGGATATTTCAAAATGACAATGACTTGTGAAATAAAATAACAATTTTAAATGTGTGTAATAATTTATACTGAAGTCTTTTAGGCCATCAAAAAATTGATGAGTTTAAAAAAAAAAAACAATTGAAATTACCAAATCATTTAATGGAATTAATAATCAAAGGAAATAGTAATTAGTAAAATTTTGGGTTTAAAGTCAGGTGACGTAAAACGTCCCACGTGTTGGTTTTCTTTGAACCATAGTATGAAGAAGAGTATGGTCATGTTGAAAAATTAGTTCATCACGTCTGGTAGCAAATTCCTTTGTCATTTTGACAATACTATTAGATGTATCCGGTGTGCTAATTTTTTGCAAGAAGGAATATTTGTTTAGGCGACTATAATTTATGGCCCGACAACACTTCAGGCAACAGAGTCTATTTACTTATTTTTGTAACCCTGATACATCCTTCTAGAAAGGGATAGAGGAGAGATAAGACGGCTAGTGAAAGTAGAGATGTATGTTTACACCTCAGTAGGCCTTTGGCAGGCACTAAATTATGGTCCAGCTTAACTAAGTGAGGCTCCTTGTGTGATTTTGCCTATTTTTGGTGAATGGCTTTAGTAAGAAAAGCGAACTCTGGATGGAAATTTGATTTGATGAATCACGCTTTTTATTTGTGTCAATGAAGTGACCTAAAATAGATTGATAGGCATATCAAGCAAAAGCTGGGTAGGCTGTTCTATAAACAAACTTGCGAGGCAATAAGCTCTCGAAAAGAAGTCTAAAAGGATACTTGAATAACAACCTGAGAGGATAGCATTAATTATATGTGAATTTCCTACATCATCAGGCTGAGAAGTACTGCCTAGACTGAGCAAGAAAGGCGACAACAACAAGTCGATAGGTTGAAATAACTACAGTCAGGAGTAAGCGAATACACGATACTCAACGAAACTACGATAGTAATAAACTACCCGAATTACGTACTCGACTACGAACAATAGTTAGAATAAGCCAGATAATATAATTTCTTATATAACCATTATTTACAGTTAAAGGTTTCCACTTCCAGTAGCGTTTAGATTTAAAATGCACCTTAGAAAAACGAACAAAATGGCATAACATTTAAAAGTGATTTTATAAATACATACAGTGACTCCATCGCTTAATCGGACAAGCATTTTTTTGATATGTGTGTTTTCTTAACTACATAAAAATACTAAATATATGTTTCTTTTTATCTTTTATTTATATACTATACTCTAATCTTACAAAATAATAACAAAAACAACAACAGGTTTCGTAATAACGGTAAATTTTCAAAGAAAAACAAAATTTACTTCATTTTTTGTGCTCAAAGCATAATCGGACACATAAAAACAACAAATCTTTAAATGCCGTTAGTTTACAAAATTTCTCTTCAAAAGTTATTTTTTTATTATATTTAGTAATAATTTGCATATATTGAAAGACATTTCTAGTTCTTTACAAAATCTTTTTAAAATGGCTCCGAACGGAAAACAATCTTCTGTTGAAATAAGGCAATTAATAGTAAAATTGAATTTTGAAGGGAAAACAGTGCGAGAAATTGCTGAATTGGTAGGAAGAAGCAAATCTACTGTACAAGAGATTCCATAGTGAGGGTAAGTTAGCAAATAAAAGCCGAGAAGGTCAAGGCAAAATTTTAACTGAAAGAGAAGAGCGCTTTTTAGTGAAGGAAATTAAACAAGATCCTTTTAAAACTGCAAAAGATTTAAAAATATTGTTAAAAAACAGCAGTGGAAAAAACGTTTGCCTTAATACAATTCGTAATACATTGCACAAATATGATTACCATGGCAGAATTGCTAGAAAAAGCCGTTTATAAGCCCGAAAAATAAAAACATGAGGATAAAATTTGCTAAGGAGTACTTGCTAAAAGGAGAAGATTTTTGGAGTAAGGTAATTTGGTATAAATACGTCTTAAATACATTTTTATTGATAGTATTTATTCATTTTAAGGTTCTGTTTACTAACGAGAGCAAATTTAATTTGCATGGCTCAGATGGCAAGATATATGTGTGGCGTAAACCAAATACAGAATTTAACTGCCATAACACAAAAGCCACTGTTAAGCATGGAGGAGGCTCTGTCATGGTTTGGGGGTGTATGTCGAGGGCTGGGGTAGGCAATTTGCATTTTATTGATGGTAAAATGGACAAATTTGGCTACCTCAACATTTTGAAGGAAAATGTAAAGCAAAGTGCAGAGAAATTGGGCATTGCAGACGATTTTGCTTTTTATCAAGACAATGATCCCAAGCACACCTCTGGTGTGGCAAAGCTTTGGTTGATCCATAACTGCCCAAAACTTATACCAACACCGGCACAGAGCCCAGACCTCAATGTAATTGAACATCTTTGGGAGGAACTAGCTGAAAGAGTATATAAACAAAAATTTAACACTTTAGATCAGTTAAAAGTGGCTTTACTGGAAGCATGGAACTCTATAGAACCGGAAGTTTGCCTAAACTTGGTAAAATCAGTTCCAAAACGTTTACAGGCCGTTCTGGAAAACAAAGGATATGCCACGAAATACTAATTGTTTGTTTTCGAGATTTAAATGGTTGATTTTGATTGATGTCCGATTATGCTTTGAGCACAAAAAATGGAGTAATTTTTGTTTTCCTTGTCAAAATTGCCATTATTGTGAAAAATGTTGTTGTTCTTGTTATTATTTTGTAAGATTATAACATAGTATATAAATAAAAGATAAAAAGAAACATATATTTAGTATTTTTCTTTAGTTTAGAGCACACATATATCAAAAAAAGCTTGTCCGATTAAGCGATGGAGTCACTGTATATAATATATCCCAGAAAATAATCTTCTGTATTTTAATGGCTTCTCTTGCACTTATTTTTATAATTCATTTGTAATAAGTTCCTTTACTCAAGTTAAGTTATAATTTTTGAACAGATAAAAAATTCATGAAAATTCTGTTTTGAAAAACTGATTTTTAAACTAAATGAAATAAGATATATTATTCGTCCCAATAAAAAATTTAAAAATTTAGTTTTATTTTATTACAACAAATATTTGTTAATGAATACATTTTAAATTGATATTTACGGGTTACTTGAATTTATTTAAAGAAATTATAAAAAATACTAAGTAGCAATACTAGGCTATGCCGAATCTTGTATATCTCTAATCAAAAAAGCAAATATTGAGGTGACAGACATTTAAAAAATAAAAAAATGTTGGTACTGCATATGTATAATTGTACATAAAAACTACATTGGATCTTAATGGGTTAAGCATTCTTTAAACAATTTTAGTATTTTCTTAAAGATCTCTTCAAAAGCTTCAAAATGATACCCATGTTGATATTTTAAAAAATTTGAAAAATTCAGAGCCCCGTAACTGGGAAAATATAGACGAGCAAAAATTTTTTCACTTGATATTTTGATTATTTTTTAAATATATTGTAACGAATAATAAAATCTGACAACCCCTGTAGTTGTTTCCGCATGAGCGTTGTGAATAACTTAATTCAACAACCAACGGTATGTGTATAGAATAAAAACCACAATTTAGCTAACAAAAGCTGAGCAGCCTCAATGGCTGCGTTGGTAGAGGTGCGTACTACCAAATAGAGGGTACTGAGTTCGATACCACATTCGGGCATGCGTGCAACGAAAAAAAATAATAATTGTTATAAGCAATTAAAATTAGTAAACAGCAGTACAAACCTCCCGAGAGGCTAAGACAATTATTGTGTGAAGCCATGGCAGATAATTTAGTGGAGACGTCTAATTTAATAAAAGGAGTAAAAGATAATTGTCAAGAAGCCCTTTATAATAAAAAGTAAGAGCAATAGCGGTTAGCGCGGGGAAGTGTAACAGCATAACAACAGTGTATGGCAGACGTGTATTGGGGCTACTGGATTAAAAGGAGAAGACTGGCTTGGATAAAAGGAGTAGTGGAGATGTCTGTGGATGGTTAAGGTTACTAAACAAGGCATCGAGTAGTTCATGTCTCGCCGGAGTAACACAGTAGTGTAGCGTGCATGGCTGCGTTTGTGGTGATAACGCATGTTTAGTAAATACGAGACCAAGGGTTCACAAGACCGGTAGGATCGAGAAGTATAGCCAGAGAAAGCCATAAAAAAAAGAAGACAGAATTTAGCCACAGTGGTATTTGCAATCAAAAAGAATCCATAGGTTTGCCTGCCAAAAATGGTAAAACGTAACAATATGTTATATATATTTTAAATTATATATATATTGTATTGATATTTTCTAAATCTCTATCGCCCCATACATTTGTTTTTTTGATTGGAGTTAGTTTATTGTTTCAAATGTAATGAAAAAATTAGAGGTAGGCGTGGAGTTTTGCCCGCTGCCTCGAAGGACATGGACCGATCATGCTGATTTCCAATAGAATCTCTTTCGACACTATATATGATCGATTGACTAAAACGGATGGACAGATAGACATCGCTCAATCGACTTTGCTATGCATAAAAAGTCAGAATATATACACTTTATGGGGTCGGAAATGGATACTGTAGAGTCAAGTCGAATGCCAAAAGCATTAGTTAGTTTCTATGAAAAGCTCAATACATAATCAGAGAGCTGTTGAGAATAAATAATGCTTATAACACATCGGGATAAAACATTCTCCTCTGAACCAAATTTCCTTAAAGTCAGATCTCCTGCTTAAGACTTATTGAGTAACAAACCTTAAAAATTCTATAATTTTAAGACTGTTCAGACACAAATGACAGAAGCAAAAATTTTATTATAATTTTTAAAATTGAAACTAACCTTATGGAATGTTCCCCTTTTGGTGAGACATCTCCCGTATTACGTCTGCTACTAATGACCGAACGTTGTAGTGTTCCACTAGGCACCGGACTATCTGGAGGTGATGAGTTTTCCGCAATTCCTGTAAGGACATCGTCAACGTTTGATGGTGCATAACCAGAATCATGATTACCATTTGAATCCGCTACTATTAGCTGGGGCTGAGATGTTATTTGAGCCACCACACTGCACCGCCAATATAGGGGGCAAAGTAAAAAAGTCATCACATCATATCAAAGCCGGAACGTCATTCAAATCAAGAACACAAAGTATTAACGCAAACAAGCAGTCATCATGAAAAGGAAACGAAACGAAAAAACCAAAAAAATATATATAAAAAATAATTATATAGACATTTCTTCTTAAGAAAATTCATTATTCATTGAAAAATATTCTTAAACGTTAGCACACAAATGTAGGCTCCCTCTCAAACAAACACACTTCCGCACACAAAGATAAAACGCCTACTAAGACGTTATTTCAAGTGTGTCAGCACACGAATTGAACATTAATAACAAAAGCAACTTACTTTCCTGTCTCCTCTACAACGGTGGCGAGCATAAACTCTGTAGATTTGTCATTGACAATCACGTGGCAGTCGTCAATGTCAGGCGATATGGCATTCTCATCCTCTTCTTCATTTGAACCTGAACCTGTATTTGTTGCCGGTTCATCGGGCATTATTCGTACACCCTTGTTACTATTATCCAATGCAGTTTCCGCTAATCTTCGTGTTTGTGCAATATTTTCAATTACACTTCCGCCCGTCAGCTCAGAAATGTGTGGTTTTCGTGCAGCACGTTGTTTACGGGCACGACAACGCAAGGCCTAAAAAATATTCAAAAACAAAATATAAAAGAAACTCAAAACATTTTCTCAAGTAAATGAGTGAGTGTGGGTGTTCAAATATTACAAGTGTTCAAATTAAATAAAAAGGAAAAAAATAGACTTCGAACGGCAAATGATGTAATACATAAAAATTTAATTCTTAAGCCCAGAACACAAGTTATCGAACACAAGAAAAAGTGATCTTCTCAGATAGCCAAGCTGCTTTGAAGCTATGTGGCTTACCCAACATATAGCACCAAAGAAGTTTCTTTCTTCTAGGTTCCCCGACAGGTGGATGTAAAAAAAAACGATTAAGCAGACAGTCAGGTTACAACCATGATCAGGGTTGGACCCAACAAAAAAATGCCAAATACCAGATATTATAACCAAAATTGTTTAAAAAATAACTAGCTTCCTGTTCTCTTTCATATGGATCACTGCAGGTTAGCAATTCTTCCCAAAAGATTGGATATTAGTCAACATAGCTGATGTGGATTTTGCAAAGATGACGAGAAAACTTCATTAAATGAGATCTTCTGGAAGATTGGTTCCTATCACCACTAAAAGGATATACTGTTGCTATTCCCCAGAAGAGCAGAGGTCTCGCGGAGTAGCTTCATGAAAAGGGCCAAGGACCAAAAAATTGAAATTTTTCCCAAACAAAAATTTTTTTTTTATGGAAAACTTAAAACTCATTTAACTTGGTAACTATGCGTCCTAGGAGGAAAAGAGCTTTAATCTGTCATCACTAAAAAAAAATTAAAAAAAAATCAATGTCCGACCAAAAAAAATCAATTTTTTGCACAAAAATTTTATTTTTACCACAAAAATTTAATTTTTTGTATGGAAAACTTAAAACTCATTTATTTCGGTGGCAGGGGATAATTTGATGACAGCGCCTTGTTCTCAGCCCAAAACGTGCTAAATGTAACTTAGATTATCTTGAAATATAATCACCAATCCCATTGTTTCAAGGTCGCAAAAGCATCACAAGTCAGAGGTTTGCCGATACTACAACCATCATGTTTTGAAATTGTCAAATAATGGTAACAAAATGTCCTAACAGTCTCCTGTAAGAGCCTTTTAAATGAGTTATATCCGCTAAAGAATCCTTCTTTATTCAGGGACTTGTTCTTGCGAGCATTGGGCAATAGTGTATTAATAAGTTGCAATATTTCATTGCTTTCCCTGCATCTCCTATATTCACACTTATTTTTTAACAAAATTCAGTGTAAGTCTCTTTCTTAGAACAAACATGAATTAACTGCACCTGGACCAGCATAATTTAGTAAGCTTCTTCTTCTCATAGGATCTTAATTATACTCTTTATTCACTTATTATACTCTTCGAAATGTTATAGCCGTATTCGTAACTCAGTCTATAAGAAATATCTGCAGGCTTATAAGTGTTCGAACTAAATATACTTACATTAGGTAGCTACCTATTGCTACTCTGACACCTATATTATACATCTACCATGTGTTGAGTCAGGTACCGTGAAATAACTCCCAATGAAATAGGTCCCTGATAAAAACCAAATAACTCCCAACGCCAAAATGAAATAAGACCCAAAAACTTAACCGTTAATTCAAAATAAAAATGGTTTTACAAAAAAAGAAACTGAAATAACTCCCAACAAAAATTGAATAACTCCCAAATCAAACTATATTTGCACCCAGGCAGTGTTTAGTTGTTTTAACTTCCTTCACTTTAATATCATACCATATATCATAGATATATGACCAAAGTCCTGCTATAAAGACGATATTTTTTTAGCGAAGCCGCTGTTCCATAAAACATACAGAGATCATTGAGCCATCCCGACATGTATAGCTGGCCTCCGACCAGATGGAAGCGTTTAACCCCAAAACCCCGGCTCCGCTCGCCAAAAGTATCCTGCATAGCCGGACTTCGGCCTAGCGGAAGGATTTTATTCTCTATGGTTAAACTAACACCGGCTTCGCTGACTAAAAGTTTTCTCTATAGCCAGAATAATAAGTCCTTATTAAATAGCGTCCATTAGGTAACTCCTAATAATAGCTCTTTAATTATTTAAAATTAAATAAGGAAGACGAAAAATATTTTGTTAGCGAAGCCGGTGTTCGATCCCAGCAAAAAAATTTTGAAAAGGTAATCGAGTGTGGAATTAAGTATTTTGGGCAGAATTACTTCCCAACTAGATTGCCAACTTAATGATTTTAACAAGGCAAGAGACTTTTATAATCAATTACTGACAATCGATTACATTAATTATTGTAGGAATTAATGAGTACCATCAGTACGGTAGTCTCTTCTAACATAAAGAACTACTTCCATTAATACTTCCTTTTTGTTGGAAACTAATGTAATGTGTTTTGTAAGCGACAAACAAAATATGGCAATCACAAAAGTAAGTCATTATATGGCAAGTACTTTTTAAGGTAATGTCCAATTTTTTCCTGGGATATACCGTGGAGGAAAAATTAAAACAACTCTAAAAAATTAGAAGATTATAATGAATTAGATAACTTCCAAATGAAATATCTGCCAATAACAATGAAATAACTCCCAATTACAAAAATAACTGAAATAACTTCCAACAGAATCCAGTTAGAAATTATTTCATTAGGGAGTTATTTCATTATGAGATAACTCTTAATTTTTGTGGGATTTTTGAATTTTTCGTTGGAAGTTATTAAATTTATTTTTTTTTGTAGTTATTTCACGGTACCGTTGACTAAATAGTCTCTGTCTTTCTTTCTTTCTGTGATGCTTTTGCCGGCGCCGGCTGTCGTAATTAAAGTTGGTCTGGTCAGTCTAGATGCTCTGTTATCGCGCAGATCTCCGCCTAAGAGGATAAACTATAAAGTCCAAAAGGCAGAAGAGAAATTCGTATCCCGTCTTATTTTAAAATCATCTGCATAGTAACTCGTATCGTCATGGGATGTGCATTGGTATCAGCCAAATGCTATTCGTATTTCTTACTTAGCTCCCACGCAGTTAATCAGCTCTTGTCGGTTATTTTTCAGATTAGACTGATCAGATTTGTTGCATTTCTTACTTGCACTATTAAAATTGTGGTACATAAGTAGTTTTGCCCATGTCGAATGAATTTGGCTTTGAAAAATGCAGCAAATTGAGTTTTTTTACTTCAAATTAAATATATCAAAAAATGTCTCAGAATACTTTTCTTCGATGGCAAATTAAGGTATTGAAAGATAGAGTTTTCACTATTTTGCATGAAAATTTATTTAAAGCAAAATGAGGACCACGCTTCGAACAGCTTATCGACGATTTTAGCAGATTTTTAAAGCTGTTGAACTACATAGAAATAAGATAAAAACTTAACGATTACCTTTTCTAAAATTTTTTACTGGGCCGTTTGTTGATTTAAAGGCAGCAAAGTATATTATAAAAAAACTCTCTGGTTTGAGCCGATGTGTGAAAGCTCGCATTATCATGGTGAACAATGATTCGTCTTCTCTTGTTGGTTTTTCGAATTTCTTCAATGACTTCAGGCAAAAAAATTGTAGTGTACCACTCAGAAGTGACCGTCCTACGTTGCTCAAGCGGAGCAGTCGCCACATGACCAGTTTTGCCGAAGAAACAGGCGACCATTTGCTTCGAAGTGCTTCTTCTACGAACAACTTTCGTTGGATTTTGCTCCTCTTTAAAGACCCACACGGTCGTTTGTTGTTTCGTTTCGGGCTTATACGCATAGATCCACGATTCGTCACCTGTGACGATCTTATAAACGTCTTTTGAAGCACCGCAATCGTATTTTTGCAACACTTCTTTGCACCAATCGACACGAGCCTTTTTTTGAGCGACTTTCAAATTGTGCGGGATCTAACTAGAACAAACTTTTTTTACCGCCAGGTGTTCATGCAGTATCGAATGTATGCTGGTGGAAGAAATGTAAAAGGATGTCTCTATCTCTCGGTATGTCGCATGTCGATCTTGCATTATGAGTTCACGCACGGCATCAATGTTCTCTGGCACAACAGCCGTTTTTAGACGACCTTCACGGAATTCGTGAATTCATTATACCAATTTTTTACAGTGCTATAGGATGGTGCTTTTTCGCCATACAAAGATTTAAGTTCATCAATGCACTCTTGTCGTGATAATTCACGTCGAAAGTTGTGAAAAATGATGGCACGAAAATGTTCACGAGTTAATTCCATTTTTTTTTCTATTTTAATTTTTTCAAGTCACTGTAAACAACACAAATAATGGTCGTACGTCAAAACGTTTTGAGTACGATTATGCTTAAAATGACAAACTTTCCAATGGAAATGTCAGATTGCACTTGGCAGCACTCAGTGTTGCCAGGCCAGAAATGTATATAGCAGCCCTCGTATATAACTAACAACCTTTTCTAACTTTAAAACAAATAAGAACAAGTTTATGAAAAGTATTTATTCTTAAAACAAAAGAATTACAATTGAATAAAAAATAATAAACCTTTTGATAACTTTAAAACTGACCTACGTATTCAATGTTTCGAAACCAGATAATTTTGTGGTATTGTTTGGTGTTTCAAATATTTGGTTTACTGTTTGCATTTCACAAATTTTAAACTATTAAAATGTACACAAATACATGAACATCCCGTGAATTTATTGTTGATTATGTATATGTATGTTTATTTTAAAGGTATGAATGTATGTAGGAGTTTAACATGTAAACAATAAATCGTTTATATCAAAATAAATACATTTCTGGTAAATAAAATAGTTTTTGTTGTTGCAGCCAGATTTGTTGTATGCGAACAAAATTTATAGATAATAAAAATTCGTTTTTAAATACACAAGTGCATTCATAATATAATATAATACTCCCAGATCAAACGATTTGAACTTTCAAAGGTAAACAAAGTCACCAGTATTTTCTACACAATATCTATTTAGTTTTAATTTATTAGAATTTAGCCACAATGTGCTTGGTGCTGATTTGCTGGCATTGATTTTAAAACGTACAAAAAAGAAATATATATACATATTTGAACTCAATTATTCGATACGAGATGTGTATGAATAATTCTGTAATAAATTTCAAATCTTAGATTTTGAGACTACAAAAACTTTGTAAAAAATTCAATTTATCTGCTCTGCTCTAGATTTATTTAAATTTCTTAAACCGACGAACTACGAACAAATCGGTACAATGTAATCCTTATTCTAAATAAAATTATTTTAATTAATTTTTTTTAATAGCGTTGTGTTGTGTTATCGTTAATGTTTTATTTGTATACCCTTCACCACAAAGAATTGAAAAAGGGTACAACTAAGTTTGTATTCCGTTTGTAGTTTCTAACCCATTTCTGACCCCATAAAGTATATATACATATATTCTGAGTTCTTAAGCATATCGAAGTCGATTTAGCGCTGGCCCTCTTTCCGTGTTCGTGTTGAAATCAGGTTTGCAAAGGCACTAGATCAGCTAGAGAAAATTCAAATATGCCAATCGATCACACATACTTTCGAAAATTTTGTTATTGAAAATTAACAAGATCGGTCCATGTCCCTCAACTTTCCTTTGTATTCCTAAGTATTAAGTTCAAAGATTACAAACGAAAGTTAATGGGACAACAAACCCTCCAAAGAAGGGTAAATATTCGACATAGCCGAATGGAGACTCTTACTTGTTTATATTACAACTGCACAAGTGAAGCTGAAAACCAGGCAAGAGCAAGCAATATGGTGGAGATAAGATTAGTTTACTTTCTTATGCTTGGATATGCAAAGACCAGAAGGGATTGCTATTTGATTGCAGGTGCAGCTGATATATGCTGAGCGATATATGGCCCCTGGTGTATTAATGTTACATTCGAAATGTATGAAGAACATAAATAGAGGCAATGGACATCAATGGGTAACTTGTTTGAACCCATTTTTAGTACAGTAAAAACATTATAGAGGATGTAATGAATGTCGGTGGGTGTTTAGTAGATTACAGTTAAGGATGCTGGGTCTAAGGGTGGACATAAATGAAATAAAGGGGAATGACCAAAGTACCTTAAATGATTATAGAAGGATAAGGAAACCTTAAGGTTTCAAAAGTTTGTTTTGTGTTTGATGCTTTTATATGTATAAAAACAATATTCCAAGAGTCACAGAGATACAAAAAAACCAAAACACCTACAAAAATTTGTTCATTATGTCAAAGATATAATATATAAAATAATAACAAAATTCTTTTGATGTAGGATGAATAATTTTCGACTCAAAAGAACAAAGTACTTTTACTGGTTTCTAGTATTTTTTTTATATTTAAATGAAATGAAAAAACAAATAAATAAATTCTAGACCATGACCCAAACCACATTCCAGTTGTTTTCTAAATCATGCTGGTAAATATTCGATTTAATTTTCTTAATTTAATTTTCTTAATTTATACAATATTATAACCGCACTTCTTTATTTAAGAGACTTCTTATATTCACATGAAATTAAGCAACAAAAACCTTAATTTAATTTTAAGCTTCTGAATCATAATAGCCGTTAGATTTAAAAATAAAACATGTGCATTACTTCGCTAACGGTTTTTTTGGTTGTAATCTTTTAAAGTTTTTTGGAATCGCACCCGTTTATTTTTTCGCTGTTCTATTGTTTTTTGGATGGAAGATGATAGCTTTCAAGAAACTTCTTCCCTTCAAATTTCGGATAAGGGAAAAACAACCGACGGAAGAAAATTTAAACTCGGAACTCAACGAAAATACCCAAAGAAATAGCACGCGAGTGCGGCATAAATGTGTCACGCTTGATTGCAAATCGTGTGCTACAGCAGTTTTTACTCTTCTCTACTAAAAATAAAGAATCACTATGACTTATTGCCTGACACAAAAAGGCGTGTTTAGTATTTGCAACAAAAAAAAAACTAGAACTAGATAAAGTAAGTTCCACAACTACTCATGGTGGAAAGGTTTGTATAAGAAACTGGCTATTTCTTCAGAAGAAAATTGATTTTGTAGCTTTAGGAGCATTCTGCGGAAATAGTACATCTAAATTGCTATCTTGGGGTACTAACTTGGGCTACAGAAATGTCTAAAAGAGCGGGAAGTGCTGATTTCCAGCAAGATTTTGATTCTGTTCGCATGTGCAAACAAACACGAGTATCTAAGAGTCACAAAATAATCCTCAATTAAAATGATCTATCCTGAATAAAACTAAAAATATGTGGAGATGACATCACCAGTCGTCCCGGTGGAGAAATCTAATAGACAAACACGCCTGTGCGTTGATCGCGAGGTAAAAATAAATCGGTTAATTGAAACAGACCGCCTACTTTTAACCCCGATATGATGATTTTTTTGCTTGACTTGCGGGATGTACCTATTTTTGTGTGATAGATTTAGAAGGCGCTTATCGTTAGGTAGAAGTTTCTGAGCAATCTCGGGAACTACTTTCCATTAATACCTATAAGGGACTCTTCCGCTACCAAAGGTTAATATTTGGCATTAAAAGTGCACTGGCAATTTTTCAATCAATTATGGATGCGATTTTGAATGGTGTGCCCCAAAGACAATCTTATTTAGATGACAATATTATTGGAGGTTCCTCCTACAAAGAATGTAGAGAAAATTAGTATGAAACACTTAGGATACTTAATAAATTTAAGGTTAAGGTGAATTCCTAAAAATGTAATTTTTTCTTGAAAGAAATTAGGTCTTCGAATTTCAATCGGGAATATTATGCCGACAGTAAATAAAATGCAGGCAATAGAGGGAGCCACAAGACCCGAAAATCTAACCCAACTCCAATCTTATCTAGGATTTTTAAACTATTAATTTCATTTTATGCCAAAATATTCTCAATATCAACTGACAAGAAAAAGGGCAGCGTTTAAACGATCTGAGGACTGCGATAGTCCGTTTGTGAGAAGAAAGAAGTTGTTATCTGTTATTATAAAACTATAGTTCTCGTCCCTTTGAAGTAGGAGCAGTTCAGTCGCATGTTATTAATGGAGTTTCACGTCCTATTCTTTTTGCATCAAGTCTACTAACTAAAGCATAACAGAACTATATTAAATTTTACATTGAGGCCCTGGCTATTATTTTTGGCGCAAGGAAATTTTCATAAGTATATTTATGGAAAGCTCTTATTTATTATGTCGGATCATCAACCGTTTAGGGAAATTTTAATTCCATACTAAAAGGCAAGCATGATGACCAATGCGGAAGGATTATCTCATTTATCAATAAAAGATCTAACGAGCGAGTGTGAGGATATTATATATTATATACAGATAATAACCCTCACCTATGTCTCAATTATGCATGTAAATTCGGAAACAGAAAAATATGACTGCTTAATAATGTGTTTATCCAGTCAAAGGCCACATTAAACATTTTTTATTGTCATAGAGTATTGAAGATGGTTAGTTATAGTATAACTGTAAAGTAGTGTCCCCAGGACATTATTTTGAATAAACTTACTGAATCCCCCATTGGTATCGTTAAAATGAAATTATGGTCCAAAAATCAGATATGGTGGCCAGGAACAGGAAAATATATTGAAGAGTACGTATCAAAATAAAAAATATGTCAGGCTACAATTTCAAAACTTTTGTCAACGGCTAAACAAAGCTGGTCAACACCTGAATAAATACAACATTCTTATTGATAGTGGATACGACTCCAAATGGGTAGATGTCAAAGAAATGAAAAATACGAAAAAAGCGGCAGTAGTAACAAAATAGAAATTTTCTTATATCCTGGGATATCTAACAAATTGGTATCAGATAATGGTCCTCCCTTTCATCAGTTGAAATTCTCCAATTTTGTCTTATAATAGGGTAAAATGTTAAAAAGTCGCGGGCACCACCCTCCATAAAACAAATTTTATGCTTAAATTCGATCTACGCCCTGTACAGTAACAGGAAAATTTCTAAATGAATTTATTTTCAAACAAAAAAAAAATACTTTACTCTTGGAACATTTTAAAGATCACAGTATTGATGGGCAACCCAAATTTATAGTCCAAGAACAAGCAAAAAAAGAACTATACTAAAGTCACGTGATAAGGTTTATTATAAACTTGGGCCTTGGGTTCCAAATAGTTAAATGACACAATTGTTAAGCCAATTGGAAGTGTAATGTATTTAACTAATGTAGGCGGATACCAGGGATGTGATCATGTCTCGCAAATAAGAATAAACAACCCAAGTTCTTGTCGCAGTTGGGGTTAACAAAATTTGAATGAGGGGAAAGGACAAAGAAAAAGATCTGAGCCAGAAGACGCAGTACAAATTTTACATCAACCTAAAAGAACCAAACAAAAAACACTTGATTTTATTAATTCACAATATTTAAAAAAATTAATTACATAATACGATAGAGTTGTCCGTCAAACCTACATATCTGGACGTTTCATTAAAAGAAAGACTACCTAAGATAGACAAACTTTAAAGAAAATTTTAATTGAATTATTTTGCAGCTATTTACATAAATCACATAAATCATGTATAACTAAATTATAATGAATTATTTTATGTTATTGAAAATAATCATTATTTAAATAAATATTAAGTATATAATTGTCTCATTGTTACATCTGTAGTCTAATTTTATTATTAGGGATATGTTTAATTATTGCTTCTATATATAGATATACACGTAAGATTATGTTTGTAATCTAACTCTGTTTCTCTTAAGGCTCAATTGTACGTTATATTATTGATGACAAATAATAAACGTTAAGTCTTCAACTGAAAATCTTAGAACTTGCTTCTTTTAAGCATATTAGCTTGATTTAGTAATAAACAGCCAGCATATAAACAATCAAACATACAAGCGTTCAGTATCACAATATTGGGAAAGGAGGATAGATTAACGCTAAAATAAAAATCCGTTTATGCATTAGCATTTTTTAAAAAATTAGTATTTCTTTAAAGATATTTTCAAAAGCTCTAAAATGGTGTCCATATTGATATTTTGAAAAATTTCAAAATTTCTGAGCCCCTTAGCTTGGAAATATGGGCGAGCGCCAATTTTTTCACTTGATATTTTTTTTCTTATTTCTTAATTCTCTATTGCCTCATAAATTAATTATTTTGATTGCAGTTACTTTACTATTCCAAATGACGAAAAAAATAAGATGTAGGCGTGGCATTTTGCTTGCTGCCTTGAAGGACATGGACCGATCATGCTGATTTCCAATAGCATCTTTTTCGACACTATTACTCGACTCGATTAACATGTTTATTTTATTTTGTGAAATCAACATTAACACGAACGGACAGACGGACATTGTTCAATCGATTTCGTATACATAAGAAGTCAGCATATATATACTTTATGGGGTCGGAAATGCATATTGTAGAAATTACACATGGAATGATAAACTTAAATATAACCTTTTTCCACTTTTTGTGGTGAAGGGTAAAAAAAAAGGAAAATGATGCTTCCATCTAAATCTATTTATGCATATGCATTTAGTCTCCTTACATTTCAACCATAAAATAACACCAGGCAATTTATTAAGAATATGAACACAAATTTAGGAATAATAATTAACATATTAATATTACTTTTTTTTTGTTTGTTTGTAAGTTTTGTGAATAATGATATATACATACTTTAGAAAAACATACATACCTTAAAAATATTCCAATATAAAAACACCATGATTATGCAGGGTATATAAAATGATATTAACGATGAATACACAATAAAGTCTGTGTTGTAAAACATACACAGATTTGGATCACGATCTGGTGTATTATTGAGTCCTAAAACTATGGGTGAACCAATGGCGGCTGATATAGCCCACACTAAAACAATGGTTAAACAAACGCGTCGACTATTCCGATGTTTGGCATATTTTATTGGTTGTGTCACAGCAATATATCTGAAAAAAAAAACAAATGAAACACAACATCACATACATATAGTAGTAAAATATTATAAATAACACAAAATAAATATTGGCAGTTACAACTAAATTTAAAAGGAAAAAAAAATATTTTAATTAAATGAAAAATGATTTAACCAACCAATCCTTAAATGTATCTTATTCATCAGTAAAATGTCCTTTTTATAAAATGTACTCATGTGTAAGTGTGTGATATTTTTCTGTTAAATATATCATTTTTAAATGTGTTAACAAAAAATTGCATATTTTTTACAGTGAGCGACAATTTAAGTTGTTGCTTGTGCACCTTGCTCAAATAGAAGAATATAACAATATCAAAATTGTATAAGCAAATTAAAATGTTTTATTAATTTTATTACATTTTATTACATCTCTATCTATAACTCTTTTTTCTTTTCTTTTTAAAGCAGGAGTTCTTTAATTGCAGATAACAACCACCATATTTTTGATAGTGAGCCTTTATTTTGGCAGGCCTCTGCAGCCAGTTCCTTTAGTTGTGAATTTATTTACTTTTTAACAGGCTTCAAAATAGATGGAAGTTATCAATTCTACTGAATGTTGCTTTGTTTATATTTGTGCCGCTATAACTCATTCATCTCTAGTCTGATTTTATTAAATTTTTTTTATTTGAAAGTTTATGCTTACAGATTGGTCTCGTTTAAAAAATAGTTCATAATTTTAAAAATTAAAGGGTGTCCTCATATGTTGCCAGTTTTTTACCTGTATTATGAACTGCAAAGGACGCCAATTTAAAATAAAAAAAAACTGCCTTTCACTTTAGACCCCAATAGCATAAAGTAATAAAAAAATCTAAATAAAAAAGGGTGTCCCAAGAGGTGACTTAAATTGACCTATGTGGTCCTATCTTTTTAACCGCTATAGACAGACCCTTAAAAGTTGGAAAGACTGTCCAATATAAATATTCAAATTTATATATTAAAGGGCGCCGCAATAGTTCATATAATTTGATGTATATGGCCATACTTTTTAACAGTTGTAAACAAGCTCTAATATAGTATATAAGTATATAGATAAGATTTGGAAATCAAAGGGTAGTCCAATAGTGGATGTAATTTGATGTATTTGGCCAAACTTTTTATCCGTTATAGGCAGACACCTAAAATTTAAGAAGAACCCGTATTGCTATGTTTGCTATAACAACAAATATATCACTTGAGTTCAAAAATTAAAGGGTGTTCCCCCAATTGATTTTATTTTAGCTTTTTGGCCCTATCTATTAAACACAAATACTTGAAAGTTAGAGAGGATATACACTACGTTGTTTGGTATAATAAAAAGTATAAATATTTAGAATTACAATTTATAAACAGTTATAGACAGCAAAGTATAAAATTTGATTTTGGAATTTAAAGGGTGCTTCTATAATTGATGTAAACTGTTTTAGACAAGGGATTGAAATTAACTAGATCTTTTACAACTAGAATAAAATCTAAATTTGTAAAAAAAGGTTGTCCCAATAATTTGGTAAATGTGGCCAGACTTGTGAAGCGTCGATTTTTATTTGCAAGATTTATTATAAATTTAAATAAATAAATCATAATTATTCTTTGGCCTTGACAACTTTTTTGTTCACGGACTTATGTTTACTAAACATGAATGTTTTAATTACTTACTTCGTCCTACATGTGCAAAACAAGCGAACATTCAGCCGATGTGTAAAATTTATTCGGAAATGACAGATTTACTTCCCATACAAAGCAGAAATGTGCCATCAAGTGAGAATTTTAACAATTTAATATTTTAAAAATTAGCTTTGAATCGCCGACGATGATTTAAAAAGAGCTTGGTTAGGAATAGCGGGCTATTAAATTATAGTTAACATATTACTGAAGCTACATAAGTCAGGGTATTCGAACCTACAGGTAGCAAAGCATACCTTGTTACGATCAGTATGAATTTAAGAAAATTAGAGTTTTTTATATAAAATTTGTTGCAGTGAAAATAGTAAAACATATTTTAGGTGAATTTTAAACTAGGCCCTTTGATAAAAGCGTTACTACTAGGACACCTAATAATTAAAATCTATTATACTTCATTTCATAGCGATTTATCAAAACATATTCTGCAATAATTTATAGTCTCTGACTATTACGGTTCAAAAAATAAGAACATACATATGAAAATCACATCAGACGTAGCAGTACATCCTCTATACAAATTTCAAGCGTCTGCATGTAGTGGTTTAAAAGATAAGTAAACATTCCTCAAATTCACGGCCTTTTGGCGAACACATTTGTTCATACTCTGTGTGAATTCTAAAAGTGAAAATCACGTTAATATGGCGACATTCAATAATTTAAAATCTTATTTTTTCTACTTTTTGCTATTGCTTACGTAATATTATTGACTCTTTAAAAATTTCATGTGTCTGATTATCACAGTTTATGAATATCACGTCATCTCTTAAACACCTCTTCATTTTAAAGTGTTTGTTGTTCTAGCGTCTATAGGAATATATTATCATTAAACATTTTAAGAGCGTACCTATTATCGTTTCCGAGATTGAGGGCTGTGACAGAGGGAAAGAGACTTACGTTTTAACACTTTGTGTATGGCACCAAAAAAAAAAAAAAATGGATCAACCACGTTGGCTACGTTAGCATACAAAATAATAGTTAAAAAGAAATACAATATCATATTTCTAATTTTAAATCTCAACACAGCCTTAAATATGAAGATCAGCAAATATCAGTTCACACCTCTCAAACTCACGTTTTAGGGAAAATAGTTTTTATATTGCTGTAGGTGAAACGGTTAATGAAATCAAATACTGTACAGACAATTGATATTGATCGCGACATTTAGTTCAACATGGATTCGTTCTTTTACATCCCAAAAAGAGATGAAGACAATGCTTAAATTTAAGCAGATGGATTTGCCTTAAAAAAAGCAATCGAATGGCAAGGTCACAGCTACTTTGATGGGAACTAAAGTATATAAAGCAAACCAAAAAAAAAAAACAAAACACTCATGTTAATCGAAATATATTCAAACTCCACAAATACTTTGCTGGTTAAGGGAACCAATAATAACACTGTTCTGCACGAAAATCCTCCTTTAAACCAAAATATGCGAATTTGAAGTCAGATTCTATCTATCACCCACAGTTACTTTGACGAATTTTTTTGGCATCAAACCATAGTGAAAAAATTCAAAAGCCTGATGATTTTGAGCGCAATAAAGTATATTTGAACAAAAAATAAATTTGATGGGAATATTACAAGTGGTTGAAGAAATATGGCAAAAAGTTTTTTTCCTGTATGTATAATCTTGGAATTTTTTTTTATGGTGGTATCCTTTTCATTAAAATCCCTACCTGCCCCCCTTTCACCCTCAATACCCACAACTCCCCCCCTTCCCACTCAGGCGCTCTCTTGTCACTATTTTCTTCTAGGATTTGATCAGTACTCTCGAGGCTTTCGCTCCAAGTTTCTCCTCTTTGCTCTCAAAATCAGAGGGTGATAGAATTTTTCTGAGTTTCAGACTCAACACACCTGAAAACATGCGAAACAGGCAAAATTGTTCAAGGGAGGGGAGAAAAGTTTTTTTTTCAGAACAGTGTAATTCGTAATATTGTTTGTCTTACTCGTAAAGTTTTATTTTTTAGTTAAATAGGGAACATAGTTGGCCATTTAATAGTAAAGTAAGTTAGATCTCAATATGAGATGTATACAGGACAAAATGGTGCTCGGCAGGTAAATATTCCAATTTAAGGAAGATACCCTGGTATTATATCCTTCCAGAAAATGCATTAGAAAATCATGTATAACGTGTAAAAAGATGTATTATTATTTTAAAGATGTCTGGTATTTGCGGTTATGGATACTGTTACAGTAAAATAATTTAAGATATTTCTAATGGTATAAAAACTTGTTGCAACCTAGATGGCAATCAAACCGACAACAAGAACCCTAATTTTTTAACCCATACGCACTTAAGTGAAGTATCTAAATGTATGAGTCTGTTTATTTATTTATATTTTACATTTTCAATTAATTAATACTGTAGATTAATTGGGGCTCAAGAGTCACCAAATCAATAACAGCTTAGTAAACAAAGTGCGAAAATCTAAGCTATAGTGTCATCTAGTTGGATAACATGATAGGCTAAGTTTAAGGCTTTTAACTCTTTATCAAGATGGACGGGGCTACTTTTTTAAAAATAACTTTATTGAAGACAAGGCCTTTAAATCTGTGTGGCACTTTTAAACCAAGTATATAAATTTTATCTTATAGATAGAAAAGTTAATAAGGTAGAACCTAGAAGTTTTGTGTTAGCAATCCTCTCATCATACAGTTGAAGAATAAGAGGCTGGGTTGGAACAGTGGACTATTTTAATGCACTTACGGTCGATAACCAATATCTTTATGAAGAACTTTTAATCCAGTATGGGCGGAATAGTAGGCATGTGTCTTCTTTTTTAAGAAAAATACAGGGTGTCCGCCGGGAATGTATAAAACTTTGCTTGTTTTCAATCATATCACATTATCTGTCTCCATTTGCAGTTACCGTTACGTTGTTTTCATTTTCATGGAAGTAAGGTTCAATCATTCCTGTAAATCCTTGTGCAAAAGTTGTTCTTTGAAGACCAAGCTCCTGAACACGGCATCTAATTGAGGTTGATGGATTGTTTTGAACCGCTTTTTGAGCACCATTTATCTTGCAGTACGTGGTGGTGCATGCTTAGGCATATCACCTACAGACTCTTCTTCTTCGAAATCATACACTACACGATAAATAGTGCGTTTTGTTGACACATTGTTTCTTCCAAAAATTTTACGCAATTCTCTTACCATTGCAGTAATAGATGATTGATTTAGAGAAAATGCTTAACGATAAAAACACGTTAGCTTATCGCGTAGTTTACTACAGCTAGTTTGCCGAGCGTCTACTTACCGACTACCACATATGAACTGTCAGGAATAATGTGTACAAAAATGGCGACAAAACAAAGTAGTTATCCTTCCCGGCGGACACCCAATGAAGGTGGCACAAACCAAGTAAAATTTACTATAATGATTTAAATAACTATAAGTGGCATAGCACAAGTCATACAGAGTAGATTTTTTTTGTGAGAAGCGAGACGATAAGTAACATAATCACTGGTCAGAAATTGATTTAAAATCTAAATTTCTTGCCCCCAATATAATGTTGATTAGGCAAAGACTTCTTTCAATGAAAACGTTAATAAAAGTCAACAATGATATTGCCTAAGGCAACTTATTAGAAACCTAAGAATTGATTAAAAAATAAAAATTCTTAAGTAATTAATTCAATTCATATCAGATATTTATAAGGTTATACTTTTTTGTCACTCATTGTGAATATATCGTTATATGGGCTACAAATTTTTGTTTATGTTCTCTTCATGCATAAAAGTGTAAAAATTTATTAACAAGTAAAATTTGTTGGTAGCACACACATATACTAAACACACATCCAACCTTATGTAAATATATACTATGTATGTATATATATATATATATATATATATATATAATATATACATATTTAAATAAAATTTATTAAATCAACAATAAAGAAAAAATAAATAAATAAACATAAACATGAACATGGACGTACCTGTCAACTGATATTGCAACTAAATTAAAAATCGATGAAGTGGAACATATCACATCCATGGCTATATAAAAATCACACGCAAAATATGGCAAGCCCCATGTAACATTTACCTGGAAAACACAAAAGACAGAAACATTTTACAATAAAATAACAGAAAAAATAATAAGTTTTTATTACCATTGAAGGTTTCTTTAAAATAAAAATATAAAAACAAACTGCAACACAAAAAAGGCAGTTGAGTTTATAAAAAAAAAAATTTGTACGTTGCAAGTATTTTTATCTGAAACACGACAAAAAAATCCATAAAAATGCATTTCTTTATGTCACTTCATTTATTGTAAACATTATAAACAACAACTTTAACGTTTTTACTCTAAGGTCTTAAAAATATATTTTAAATTCATTCGATGGGATATCTCGAGTTTGCTGCATAGTTGTTAAGAAGCTATAAAACTATTTTTCCTGGACAGGTATATATCAGTTGACCTAAGTGAGATATCTGGAGGCGAGTTAAGCGATCTTCTAAAGAACCACAGCTACACAGATCTAATAACCAGCTCACTGTTTTACACCGCAGATGACCAGTGATGTCTGGTGTCGCAAAACGGGGTCTTCTTCTTTAAAAATAATTAATTTAATTTTTAATTGTATATAATTTTTAATTGTATATTTATTTCATTCTTAATTATAGTGCCGCCTTAAATAAGTACATTATTGCCGAAATGTTGTTTAGAATATATTGTACAATTACTTCGTTTTCTTCCATTTGTGTCACTCTACTGCAATGCTTTTTACAAACAAATACACTCCAGATTAATTTCTCGATCAAATACTTATTACACCCTTCATCAAAAAAGTGGAAAAAGGGTATATATAAGTTTGTCATACCGTGTGTAATTTCTACAATATCTATTTCCGGCCCCATAAAGTATATATTCGGATTTCTTATTCATAGCGAAATCTATTGAGCAATGTCCGTCTTTCCGTCCGGGAAACTTGATTTCACAAAAAAAAAAAATAAATACGTGATTTGATAAGACGTTGTGCCAAAATAGGTGCTATTGGAAATTAGCATGATCGGTCAGTGTCCTTCGATGCAGCAGGCAAAACACCACGCCTACCTCTAATTTTTCATGTCATTTGGAATCAAGGGTCATCAAAAAAACGCGCCTACATGTTTCTCTACATTGATTGGTAACAGCATTTCCAGCATCATCTTCGAAGAAAAATGGCCCAATGATTCCATTTGCCCAAAATGCACACCAAACAGTAACTTTTTGTGGGTGTAGAGGTTTTTCATGATTTTCATCACCCCAGATACGATAATTTTGCTTATTGACGAATCCATCCATTCTGAAATGAGCTTCGTCACTAAACAAAATTTTGCTGGAAAACAATGGATCTGTTGTTCATTGTTCAATAATCCAACTAGCGAAATTCCGACGTTGTAAATGGTCTCTTTCTTTCAATTCCTGGGTTATTTGAATTGAATGGTTAAAATTGTACTACCTTCTAATAAAACAAAATGGCTTATGTCATTTGAAAAGATGTCACGTGTAAAAATTATATAGTGCTGACATCTAGGCGTCACATTTGGATGACCCTTTATATGGGACGATAGGGAATTAAAAAATCAGAAAAAAACATCACTTGAAAAAATTGGCGCTCGCACATATTTTCCGAGTTACGGGGCTCTGAAATTTTTAAATTTTATAATTTCAATATGGGTATCATTTTAAAGCTTTTGAAGTGATCTTTATGGAAATACTAAAATATTTTAAAAAATTTTTAACCCACTAACAGCCGATGTTTTTTATGTAAAATTATATATATGTAGTACTTTAATTATTTTTTTTATATTTTAATTCTCTGTCACCCCAATAGTTGCTTTTTTTAATGGAGTTACTTCACCAAACTAGATTTACATACATGGTGAATTATCTATATGCTAAGAATATTTCTTTCACAAAAATAAAAAGCAATTAATTAAATACTTAGTTAGTTAGATGTCAATATGAAACCAAATTGAATCATTAAGGCAGCTACAGGAAGTAGAGATTTTACTTAAATCTTGAAAGAAAGATCTTGGCAGGGAGTGTATTTCACATACGAACTGGATAAACACCTATTTTTTTTTTTGTAACGAATAATGCGATTAACTTGCCAATCGATCACAAAAGGATGCGCTCTTAATAAAGGACGTATTAAGCCCATGAAATTCCGGTTTTTAGGAAAAAGTTCATTGATATGAAAAGAAAATACAACCTGCATTGCGCTTAAGCTCCAGCGAGACAATAGAAGTGAATAGTATACCGTCAACAATAAAGTTTTTCGCTCTCTCCTTTGCTTGGTCGAATAACTCCAAAATAGTCTTGGAAACACAGGTCTATACATACGAATTGTAATAGATTTTCGGTCTGACAAAGGTGATATAAATAACGAGGAGATCAGATTGATTGTAGTATTTCTTGCACCGTTTCAGAAAACCTGGGCACTGGAAATCTTCTTATTTCTTAAGAGATCTTCTGATTCCTTAACACCTATTGATATAGCAGGTCGTTAAGAAAAATTAGAAATAGTGTAAGAGAAAGGTCGGTTTCCTGAATATATTATGAACTCGTTTGATAAGATCCAGTCTTTAATAACTCGCATAGTGCGACCCTTGATACAGCTCGATATAAATCGAGAGAAGCTATCCCCAACACCATAATTTTGATATGAATGTATCATGCCACGCTTTATCAAACACCTTAGAAGTATCTAGAGCACTTATTTTACTTTTGTCAAGATGGTAACGGATGTATACCTTTTTCGAAAGGAAGAGCGTCCCCTATGGAGGGCAAACTGTCGATCAATAAGTAAGCTGTTGAACTCCAGATACTTCATAAGATGACAACTAAACATACTTTCCTTCACTTTAGAAAGTGCAAGGGAAATTGCAATATTTTAAGTAATTTTAAGGGTAACAAGCCAAAATCTTTTTAGATTATTTGTGTAACATTAGCAACCTTCTAACATGATGGGAACTTAGCGACATAAATAACAAACACGCTAACGTCGAAGAGAACTGCTTCAAGACCAGTGCTGGAATTTCATCTTGTCCAAGGGACTTTAAAATCTTTTAAACTGCACGTGCTAGAAAAAGTACATTTGGCATAGGTACTGATTCTTTTTCCAATGGCTTATTGCTATCCGGCTTTGATTGCAAATAGCAATACTTTAATTATTATTTTATTCCTAGGTGACAATTTATTCTTCAATTTTCTAATTCTTACATTCTGATTAGATTTATTTTTAAAAAACAAGTCAACCTGGATTATTTCTAGGAGTTAAGATAGATCTGTAGCCTAAATTAAAAAAAAACTGTAGAAATTACACGTGTTAGAACGCTTTTGTCATTCCGTGTGTAATTTCTACAATACGAGGGCTGCTATGTATATTTCTGGCCTGGCAGCACTGCGTGCTGCGAAGTGCAATCTGACATTTCCATTGGAAAGTTTGTCATTTTTAAGCATAATCGTACTCAAAACGTTTTGACGTACGACCATTATTCGTGTTGTTTACAGTGACTTGAAAAAATTAATATAGAAAAAAGTGGAATTAACTCGTGAACATTTTCGTGCCATCATTTTTCACAACTTTCGACGTGGATTATCACGACAAGAGTGCATTGATGAACTTAAATGTTTGTATGGCGATGAAGCACCATCCTATAGCACTGTGAAAATTTGGTATAATGAATTTAATCGTGGCCGAAGCTCACTCAAAGACGAATTCCGTGAAGGTCGTCCAAAAACGGCTGTTGTGCCAGAGAACATTGATGCCGTGCGTGAACTCATAATGCGAGATCGACATGCGACATACCGAGAGATAGAGACATCCTCATTTCTTCCACCAGCATACATTCGATACGGCATGAACACCTGGCCGTAAAAACGGTTTATTCTCGTTGGATCCCGCACAATTTGAAAGTCGCTCAAAAAAAGGCTCGTGTCGATTGGTGCAAAGAAATGTTGCAAAAATACGATTGCGGTGCTTCAAAAGACGTTTATAAGATCGTCACAGGTGACGAATCATGGTTCTATGCGTATGAGCCCGACACGAAACTACAATCGACCGTGTGGGTCTTCAAAGACGAGAAAAATCCAACGAAAGTTGTTCGTGGAAGAAGCACTTCGAAGCAAATGGTCGCCTGTTTCTTCGGCAAAACTGGTCATGTGGCGACTGTTCCGCTTGAGCAACGTAGGACGGTCACTTCTGAGTAGTACACTACAATTTGTTTGCCTGAAGTCATCGGAGAATTTCGAAAAACCAACAAGAGAAGACGAATCATTGTTTACCATGACAATGCGAGCTCTCACACATCGGCTCAAACCAGAGCGTTTTTGACCGGCCAAAACGTCGAATTAATGGGTCATTCGCCATATAGCCCTGACTTGGCACCTAATGATTTCTTCTTGTTTCCGCACATCAAGAAAAAAATGCGTGGTCAACGATTTTCGTCGCCAGAAGAAGCTGTTGAAGTGTTCAAAAACCATGTTTTAGAGGTGTCTCAATCGGAGTGGAAAAAGTGCTTCGACAACTGGTTTGAGCGCATGCAAAAGTGTATAAATCATGCTGGAGAATACTTTGAAAAACAATAAAACCATTTTTGATTATAAATGTTCGCATTTTCACTATTAGGCCAGAAATATATAGAGCAGCCCTCGTATCCATTTTTAACACCATAAAGTATATATCTACTGGATTGTCATGCATAACATGTTCGTTCGTTTGTCTGTCCGCGTTTGCGTTGAAATCAACTTTTCTAAGGGACTCGTTGAGCTAGAGAAGAAAACGTCAATCGATCAGACACAGTTTCGAAAATTTTGCTATTTAAAATCGGCAAGATTGGTCCTTGTCGCTCAAAGCAGCGGACAGATCACAACGACTGTCTCTAATTTTTCAATACCTTTCGTGTGTATTCCTGCAGGTGGTTGTGTTTAAGCTAAAAAAAAGTAATAAAATAGGAGATACAAATTTATGAAGTTTTACCACTTATTCACCACTGAATTATACCAGGATCTGATACAGTAAACTTTTTGTTTTCTAAGCTGGACTAAAGCCCCTAAGTACAACTTAAAATTTTCGAAAAAAAAGTTTTTTTTTTTCCAAAATTCCACACACACACGTTTACTCTACACACATTAACATCCACAATAATTTAATTAATTAATAATAAAATTTTAGTCTTTACGTCCTAATACCTTTTTAATTTATAGAGTAGAGTTTCTATTTTTAGATTAAAAAAACTTTGTAGGCAATAATTAATCTTTTGTAGTTTTATACAAAAGATTAATTATTTTAGAGAAAGATTTTCCAGTTGTTAGTTCCTGCACAACTCAAGCATGTTTTTTATTTAGATGATATTTACCACAAATGAGTTTTCATTAAAACACAGCAAAAATATTGTTTCGCTAATCCTATTACAAGTATCCTGCATTTGTGGTTGTTTTTTTTTTACTTGTGATTTAATTAAATGATTCGCAAGCAAAATTTATTTTATAATTATTTTTAAACATACTTTTTTTTGTAAATCCAATTAAAAAGTGTTAAGTTAAATTATATATAAATATAAAGCCAACAAGTACCCGAATATATGCTAATTCGTTATTACGTTAATTCATTTATTTTTTGCAAAAATTCATTATAAAAAATCAGCAACTAAAACTAACAATGTATTAAAAATAATTCCTTACATACTAGAGCATTTTTCAGGATCTATATCCATTAGTAAAATAAAAATTAAAGTTAAAAAAGAACTCAGCAAAAAAGAAAAAAGGAGGAAATTATATCGAATAAAAAAGATAAACTTAAAACTAATTACACACTAAGAAACGAAACACAATGGAACAAAAGTAAACAAAACAAATGAAAAAAAAAAAATAAAAACCTATTGAGCAGTATTATAAACTGTATCAACAATATTTAAGGTATTAACTCTCCTATGGTAAAATAGTGGGTCTGCACCCTCGTGAAGAAGCTGGAGAAAGGTACTTCGCTATCTGAACTGCCTTCAGACTCGAGGCTTGAGAAAAACATCTCCTCACTAAACTCCTTTCTACCGAACGTGCACCTTACATGAACTTCAAGGCTTTCCCGACCATAAACGAGTCAATTCGACTAAAATCGACCGTGCCGTATATAGAACTACAAGAGGGCCTAAGGAAATCTCTGTTACGCCCTATATACGGTCTCAAACCGAGGCACGTAACTAAGATCCGCCTCTCTCTTGGAAAGGCGTAAGAGATGAGAGGACGTATGATCTGGCGGTACACCACAAGGCGCACTTTTTTGTCGAGTCCACCTCTGCGCTTTCGTACGCCCTGATATGCACAGTGGGCCCTCTTGGTGATCTCAAGCACATTAGCAATGTGCAGGTATGGCTCAAAGTTTTCATGGAAGGTGACGCCAAGATACTTTAACCTATCCGAAGTCCTGATAACGTCTCTTCCAACTCTTAAGCACAGTCTGAATGATCTACAATTCGGGTAAATATATTTACGCTTTCCCTTAAACATCATAGTAAAAGTCTTACCGATGTTGAGGCCCCACCTTTTGAAATAGTCTGTGTGTGCAGTCAAATACTGATTAACTCGTTCGGTAACAGTCCTTGCCCTTGCTCCTGAAGAAGCAATAAGGATGTTATCAGCATAGATCAACAACAGATCTCCCTGTGGGGGAGGAGGTATATCTGATATAAAGACATTATACAAAACTAGACCCAGCAACCATCCCTATGGTACTCCTGCAAAAATCAAACCTTAATGAGAGAGGATATCTCCAATACGAACCCTAAAATAGCGGTCCTTTAGAAAGCTATCAATCATACGGCAGATGCCGCATATCTACTTTAGTAAAGTAACTCCAATCATACAAAAAAAATAGTTGAGTGAAAGAGAAGAGAAACAGAGAGACAGAGAAGAGAGAGAGAGAGAGAGAAGAGAGAAAATTAGGAAAAAAGAACTATATATAATTTTATATAAAAATGTCATCGGCTTTTAATGAGTTAAGCATTTGCTGAAAATACATTTGGTATGAACGACGAATTTTTCGTTGCAAATTTTCGTCGAAAAAATAAAATACATTTGTCCAATCAGGATTTAAACCATCGATCTTATAAATTAATGAAAATTGAATTTTTTTCGGCTTTTTGGTTCTTTTAATTAATTTTCTAAACATTTTTAGAAATAAAAATAATTTACAAATGCACGCGGACGTTTTCCAAATAAAACAAGAAAAATTAGACACTAGCAGAATGAAATGCAGCATTTTCTGGACCGCTTCATCCTTCATCAGCATTCTTTGCATCTATCTACCTTATATTATGTAGTACGTCGTAAACATCATCTATTTAACCAACTAATCTTAATGTTAATTTGGTGAGACAAAGTTCACACACAACTTAAAGCAAACTCTTTGTAACTCGTCTTGTACATTTGTTGTTACTTTTGTACTAACCTTCAGTATAGCCACGATATGCAAGTTTAAATTAAATTAAAATGGACCTAAAAGGCAAAAATTACTAAATTTTCATTAAAAATATATTTTTTAATTAATTTTTAAATTATTTTGTCGTCCTAATTGAGTTTAAATCGACGAATTTACGCAAAGATGATTGAAGAACGAATTCGTAGTGCTGTGCGAAATTTGTCCTTTGACCCAGTTGTCTTTATACCATATTAAAAGCCGATAACATTTTTATTTAAAAACTTTTTTCCTTAAATTTTAATTCTCTGCTAACCCCTTATGTGTCTTTTTGATTGGAGTTTCTTAACTAAATTGGATTTACATGAATGATGAAGAGAATATAAAATTCGGCATAGCTGAATATAGCACTCATACTTGTTATATTTTTGCTACGGTATAGTCAGGGATACAAAATTTTACTCTTTTCAGTTTTATGCTAGAAACACAACTATGACAATTCCTTTAACCCGACGAATACGTCGTCACAAATTCGTTGTGCAAATTCGTCGTACGAAACACAATAACGACGAAACAACATTGCTGTTATAATTTTTTAAATTGATTATTTTTTGTAGGCTGCCAAGGTGATCATAAAAAAACTAATATTTAAAAAGTTAAACGTTAACAAAAACACAACTCAAAACTATTCCTATATTTAACTAATAATCTGTGCACTTATTATAAATGCTACAAAATAAAACAGACAAATTTTTTAAGTAAAATGACACTATTTACTAAAAAACATACTTCGAAGCTAAATCTAGGTAACATTGTGCTGATTTGTTCGTCGTTCGTCGGCGTTAGAAATTTTGTCCGACGTCATGATTGTGAGCATTTTCATATACGCAAACGTGATTTATTTTGATAACGAATATGACCGACCCAAAATTCGCCGTGTGTCCCAGTTCCTAGCATTAGTTTTGCATTATATGCATATAATAAAACTGTTACGGGGCCATTTCTGTACATGAAATATTTTTTTACTATTTTTATGTTGCTGTAGAAAGTAATCGATATGGAATACAAGACACCTATTTTTGGAATTTTTTCTGTCTGGATTGATTTGAAATAAATTTTGTGAGAAGGTTCCTTAGAACCTCGGTTCAAATATAAAATACTTTTTTCGGAAAGTAAGGTCGTTTCCTAAAGAAACTAGAGATACAAATGTGTAATGGTACTAAAACACTTGTCAGCATATTTTATTTTTTAATGGATAGTCTGCAGAACTCTGAAATAAATTGTTTGAAAAACATTCTTCCTAATTCGAATTTAAAAAAAAAATATATATAAATGATAACAAGACGAAGTCGAGGGCACCACTAGTTTTTAAATAAAAATATGACGGGTTTAAAACAGAGTCAGTAGTCGATTTCTTTAGCAAATTTTCTAAATCTGGCTCAAAAAGTAAAAATTAAAAGAAGGAAGATATACAAAAAAAAACTTATTAATTATATGTATAAGATTTACATCTGCGACTGTCTAAATATTGGATTAGTTTGATGATGCTGTTTTAAAGAATATTAAAGCTGTATATTTTCACTAAGAAAATTTTCAAAGACTAAATGTGAATTTTTTCTAAGACTATATTAAGTAAAACTTGAACACCCTAATTTATTTATTGCATTATTCAGGTTCTTTAAAGTTAACAAGCAGAATAATAAACTTCCGTTTAATCTGTGACAACAGAATAAGCATGAAATAAGCGTAGAAAATCATTTTAATTTCAGCCTACTTGCTATTAAAAATTTTTTTTCTTCTTATTTACCTGTACACATTTTGCAGAGGGTTTTTAAAAATGATTATTATGCACAAAATAATGAATTTTATTCAGATGTGATTGACAGACATTCTTATTATTTACAATTAACTGTGATTTTTAATGCACAGCAGTTAAATTTACTACGCAGTCTGTTGTATAGAAAAATTAATTAAATTTATTTTATGATCTGCTTAAAATTCATTCTTCAAATTACTGCAATTTATCTAATTGTACTTGTCTGCCAACATGGGAGAGGGTAAGGACTGGGTGTACAAACTTCATAACGATAACAGAAATGTAAATTGTGTCTGTTTTATCGCTTTCTTTTGCTATATTAGGATAACTTGGTTATAAAATTTTTATTAAAGCAAAATGAAAATATGAAATTATTACTTTCTTCTTTCATATGTTGTAGGAATTGTAAATATTTTTTCGTACCAGCTGCAATATGAAATCATGTAATAATATGTTGCCATGGAAATAGAAAGTAAGCAATATGAGCTGACTCAAACAATCTAAGAATTTCAGGGTTAATAACATCAGTCTTTAATACAAACGCATTCAAACATGAAAACAAAATAAAATAAATTTACATATATATATTTACCACTGTTCTCATGTAAAAAGGGCCTAACTCAAATTTTTCAAAATTGAGTTTTTTCGTTTCACATAATTCCAATGCAATAGTATCAAAAATAATTGTTTCACAAGCATTTCAAATATTACATTGTAATAAATAAAATTTCTATTTTGTTTTTACCTTCTTCTGTAAAATCACAGTTATACGATTTAGGACCTTTCTACAAGAGACCAACGATATCTACATACGAGTATATAAGTGAGACTACACTACAGTTTGTTTACGAATTTCGTGAAAAAGAAAACTTTACAGATTTAATTGAAGTAATTAAGTTCAAAAGAGTTTCGTGTTAGTTGTTATTTCCCTCTTGCTACTTTTAATTTTTAATATTGCTGTAATAAGCGTGCGTGTTCTTACCTATTTTCATGGCTTGTACCCACAACTCACATTAAATCACTAAATCCTAAATGTATAACTTGCATATGTTAATGAGAGCGCAAGGTAAGTAGTTACTGACCTTGTTCAAGAGCTGCTACAACTACAAGTATTGGTAAAGCTCAAAGGTAAATCCTTAACCTAGACCATACTTAAATACTTCTACTGCTACTAAAATATCTAATGGCAGACGTGTTAAACATTAACGTACTTATTCTTATTTATTTAATGTGGAGAATATAAATTAAACAAATACTCATGCATACAAAATGAATGTGTATGACTGTTAAACCGTCTGAAAATAATATATGCAATTATATATATATTTTTATAATTCTGACGTACACTCATTAATATAAGATAATTGTATAAGTGGCTTTTAAGAAATCATCAGCTATAGAAGATTAAGTTGCCATATCAGCCAAAAAAATAAGATCCATTGATAAGCGGAGGCTTGTCGGTATATCTAAACGGCAAAGAGAATGCTCTTTTCGACAACGTCGACACAAATGAAATAGAACAAGTAATATTGCTGTATTCTGCTATGCCGAATCTTAAATGCCCTTTACCATCTATGTAAATGTAGTTTAGTGAGGTAACTCCTATCAAAAAAGCAAATATTGGGGCGACAGACATTAAGATATAAAAAAAAATCGGTATTTCATGTATATAATATTACATAAAAATTCCATCGGCTCTTAATGGGTAAAGCGATTTTGAAAAATGTTTATATTTCCTTAAAGATCTCTTCAAAAGTTTCAAAATGATACCCATATTGATATTTAAAAAAATTTGAAAATTTCAGAGCCCCGTAACTCAGATAATAAGGGCGAGGGTCAATCTTTTCACTTGATGTTTTATTCCTATTTTTTAATTCTTTATCGCCCCATATATTTATTTTTTGATTGGAGATACTTTATTGTTCCAAATGACATTAAAAAATTAGAGGTAGGCGTGGTGTTTTGCTTGCTGCCTCGGAGGACATGGACCGATCATGCTGATTTCCAATAGCAACTTTTTCGACACTATATCTGATCGATTGACATATTTATTATTTTTTTTTTTGTCGTTGCAAACTTGATTTCAATACTAGAACGGAAGGACAGACGGACATCACTCAATCGACTTCCCTATGCATTAAAAGTCAGAATATATACACTTTTTGGGCCGTCTTTTTTTTTCTTATTTTTTTAAATTCTCTATCGCCTTATATATTTCTTTTTTTGATTGGACTAACTTCACTATACTAGATTTGTTCCAACTATTGCCCGTTACCTCAAAAGAAATGGATCGATCTTGCTGATCTTCAATAGCAAAATTTTTGAAGCCATGATTGAGCGATGTTCGTCTGTCCGTGTCAGTGTTTACATAAACTTTGCAAAGGTACTAAATGAGCTAAAGAAAATTTAAACAAGCCAAGCGATCAGAAATAGTTTGAAAATTTTGCAATTAAAAATCAGCAAGATCAGAGGCAGCGACCAAAACACCACGCCTGCCTCGAATAGTTGTATACACTAGCCAAGTAATTAAAGACTAATCTCATGTAAAACTCATGGTAGCTCTAATTTATAAAAATTAAAAACAAAAAAACTTTATTAATACAAAATATTTCGAAGCAGTGGTATGGAAACAAAAAATTATAAAAGTCTTTGGTAGAAAATAAATTAAAAATAAATATTTGGAATCAGTTAAAACGCCGTTTTCTAGAACTAAAGTTTTTAGAAAATCAGATTCTAATAAGGAAATTAATAGTTTAGTGAAATAACTTCAATCAAAAAAGGAAATATTGGAGTAACAGAGAATTTAAAAATAAAAAATATTTTGGTAATGCATATCTATAATTGCACACAAAAATGACATGAGTACTTAATGGATTAAGCATTTTTTTTAAAGTTTACTATTTCCTTCAAGATCTCTTCAAAAGCTTTAAAATGATACCCATAGTGATATCTTAAAAATATGTTGCCTATGAAAAGTTTAGAGGCCCATAACTCGGAATATTTGGGCGAGCGCAAATTTTCTATTTCATTTTTTTTTTTTTTTTTTTATTCTTTAATACTCTATCGCCGAACATTTTTGTTTTTTGATTAGATTTATTTCATTCTTCCAAATAATATTGAAAACTATGAGGAAGGCGTCATGTTTTGCTCGCTACCTCGAAGAACATGGACCGATATTACTGATTTCCAATAGCACATCTTTCGACACCATATCTGATCGATTGGCGTATTTAATTTGTTTCTAGGTGATGTAGTAGCTTGGCAATAAAATATGGAAAAGCAAAAGAACTCTATGAAACAACACTCTGCTCTACAGCGGTTAAAATATAGACTTATTTGGTAAGAAATAGTAAACCAAACTGACAACAACGAACTATAAAAGAATCTTATAATACGTCAAACAATTAAGATGCTGAATGAAAGTTTTGACATTTTTAATTGGGGGTCAACATATCTACTACTGGCACCGTTAGCGCAGACTTTAAACCAAACCTGAACGGTTGCAAGCGCATATGCAATAAGGAAAAAGTATGTTGTATTTGGTATATTAATGAGAATGGTAATTCATCAAATATAAGCTGTTGGGCGAAGACGTTTATAGTAAATAATGCAAGGAGTTCGCAGCTAGTCAAGCAAGAAAAGAGAAGGAAAGTTGTATTATTAGCGTAAAGTCTGACAGATACTGCAAACATGGGATGTATTAGGAAGCAGCAGTTGCTGCTTTACAAAATGGCAGAAACTCGAAACGGGGATGCGAGCCAAGTTCTGCTAATAGTTGGATAAAATGTAACAGCTAAACAGGCCCGGAACATCTCCTCTGGCAGCAGCGCATGTTTTTTGCGAACTTCAAGCATTGTCTATAAAGAAAATCAATTGGCAATTTCATTGTCTTCTATGATGAATAGAATAGTTGAGAATTATCAGTTGACGGATAAAAATAAAAGCTCACTACCAAGAAACGACAGAACGTTCAATGTGGACACAGAAGGTTAGAGGTCTATTTCAATATTTGCCTTATTTTCATAGTTATAAGAAAAGGCCCGAAATAATGTTGACCAGTCTGTGGGAGCATCAGGAAAAAATTCCTATGGATAACCATCGACTCCGGTTAATCAAGCTTATTACGTTTAAGCCATAAAACTTTGGAGCAAGATTCAGTGAATGCTCTGAATAAGAAAATATTTAGTTTTTATACTCTAAACACATTTAATGACTTTAATTTGTTTTTATTATTTTCTTTTTTTTTCAAATTAAGATATTTTTTTATTTTTTTTTTTTTTTTTAATAAGTGTATTTTAATTATTTTTTTAAGCCATAGGTCTCTTTTTTATATTTTGTGCCGATAATTCGCTACTACTTTGCGTAACAAATATTATTTTTCTTTACAAAAATATAATACCACTTTTATCCCACACTGTATAAGAGTAGTTGTATGGTATACAAAAAATATGTAATATTTAAACGAAAGCTTTAATATACTAATATGATTTTTTATATTAGTGTGTGAGTACGCATATTTGTGCAGGTGTGAGTATTGCTTTCCATTAAAGAAATACTTGTTTGTTTAATACAAATGAATTGCAAAGTATGCAATAAAAAAATTGTATTAAAAAAGCTGAGTCTATTTAAGCTGAGTCCATTAAATTTTTATAAATACACGTTTTAATAATAAAATTGAATTTAAAAATAAAATTAATTAAAGTAAAAATTCAATGACACAAAGAAGAACCACAATTTGTATAAATTTTATGATATTAAATAAATTATTTCCACACCAATAAAAATATGTCTCCTCTATTTTGAAAAATAACTACAAATATTATTTTTTTTTAAATTAAGTTAATTTTTCATGGTATGAAATTTTTTACTATCAAACTTATGTTAGGAAATTTTTCAGTTTTATAGAAATTTACAAGAAAAGAAAAAACAAGTAAGAATGCTATATTCGAATATGCCGAATCTTATATACCCTTCACGATCTATGTAAATCTAGTTTAGTGAAGAACTCCAATCAAAAAAGCAACTATTGTGGTGACAGAGAATTAAAAAATTAAAATAAAATTGGTACTGCATTTTATAATTTTACTTAAAAATGGCATCGGCTCTTAATGGACCTCTTTAAAAGCTTTAAAATAATACCCATATTGATTTTTTGAAAAAATTTAAAAATTTCAAAGCCCCGTTACTTCGAAAATATGGGCGAGCGCTAATTTTTTCACTTGATGTTTATTTTTCTTATTTTTAATTCTCTATCGCCCTCTATATTTATTTTTTTTTTATTGCAGCTACTTTATTGTTCCAAATGACATGAAAAAATTAAAGGTAGGCGTGGTGTCTTGCCTGCTGCATCGAAGGACATGGACCGAACATGCTGATTTCTAATAGCACCTCTTTCGATACTATATCTGATCGATTGACATATTTAATTTTTTTTTTTTTTTTGTTGTGTAATCAAGTTTGCGTCGGGATGCTCCACTATAAGCAAAGAGCTGAACCAAAGTAAAACCAAAAAAAAAACAATTTAAAGAAAAGGTTGCTGTGTCGGGTGAAATCACCAAGTTTTCTCACCTTTTTCATTAGTTTTTATCACAACCACCAACCACCTGCAGGAAAAGAAACGAAAGCTTAAAAAAATGTGGAAAAATTTTGAGGCTGGTATGGTGTTTTGCCTCATTTTCAATAGCACAATTTCCGAAACTATGACTGATCAGTTGGCGTATTTAAATTTTCTCAAGCGAACACGGACGGACAAACGAAAATCTCTCATTTGACTTCGGTATGTATAAGAACGCAGAATATAGGTACTTTATGAGCTCGGAAATGGATATTGTAGAAATTACAAAGGGGATAACAAACTTAGATATATCCTTTTCCACCTGTAAAAAATTATTTAATTAAATTTATTAAATTAACTTGTTTCTCACCAAATTAAGCAAATTTGGATTAATTTTTTCGCCAAACAGTGCAAGAAAAAATTTTAATTGAGGTGAACATATACTAATACTACGCAGTGTATTAATATATTTAAGCACATGTAATATATTCTGATGTATTCAAAACTACACACACTTTTGTAAGGCTTTTATCCTGTGTAATGTAGTAAATATATTGCTGCGTGAAAGTTTTTTTTTTTTTTGCAATGATAGAAAAAACTAAAACAATTTATTCTGGATTTCCTTTTTAAACACGCAAAAGTTTTAAGGTAAAAAAAAAATATTTAAATTTTAAGGATAAAATATTTATATGGTTATTTTAATGTTTCAAAATAATCAGAATGACAGTTCCAAGTTTTCAGCTTTCGATCGCTTTTGAAATGAAGAGTACACTAAAGAGAACGTTTAAGTTTTCAGGACCATTATCCCACTTTCATAGGGTACTTATCACGTCAGGTAATAGAATAATAAAATAGCCATCGGTCTACTAGGCCTCGTAAGGAAATTTTGAAAGTCTAAATATTAAATCAAAGTAACTTTCATTATTAGTATTATGATAATTATGTTTGTATATTTATTTATTTTTTTTGGAAATGATCGTTTTCAACATCACCGTAAGTAAGTAAGTCATTGTTGTTATTTATCAAATGTTTTTCTTGGACTGAAATAGATTGTAACCAAAGGATTGGTTACAAGAAATTATAATAACTTCTTGAATAACTAAGAACTAGCTGTAGACTTCTGCCATTTAGTTCATTTTAGTGATTGATTATTTTAGTTTTAGGTTTAAAAACTAGTTAAATTTTTAGTTCAATATGTCTTTATAGTTTAAGGCTCGCTTAGTTCAAATCTTTTTTTGAAGTTTTCTTCAAATCTAAAGAAAAATTAATTACTATTGTAGCTTCTGTTCTGTCTATTCTATTTGACTTACAAATGCTGCAGCGAAATCTACTGTATCAATTTTATAAGCTACACATCGATTAAGAGATAAAATAATAAAATTTATATTCATTTAATTTCTAATATATTCTTTTCTTTATATCAGGAATAAAGTGTCAGGAATAGTGAACAATGAAATACACATGCAATTTAATCCATCAACACAAAACATAGTTCAAAATTGAACTACGTATACACAGATATTGGAATTAGTTCATTTAGATCAAGCAATGGAATAGTTCAATTGAACTAGTTCATTTATGAACTACTCAAGTCTAACAAGCTGACACGATGTATCTGTCAGTTGTTAGCAATTTTTATTTCCTTTGTTATGGGTGCTGGATAAATAAGTCGGGCGCAGAAATGTAGACTCAATAAAACAAAATCTTAATCTACGGTAGAACAGCGTATGACAGTGATATGTGGCAAAGAGGAAGCTTGGTCATTGGTATGCGAAAGAAAAAGAAAATTTCAGAATTAAACACAGACCAGGTTGGTATTCAATCTCATTTTTAATAGCTTTAGAGTTTCTATTTTAATTAGACCAGATAGGTTTTTATTCTTCAAATAAAATAAATAAAAAACTGCTGCCGGGGCCAAGCTAAGGTGCCAGACGAGGCCACTTTATAAAATGTGAAGAGGTATCCAATCAATAAAGTCTTCCTATCTACGAAGAATGGTAAAGCACTCGACGCAACGTTGAAACTCTGAGTACTAATCTTGAAAAGCAAAGATAGAAGAAGAAACGACAAGAAAACGAAAGAGCTGTCGAAAAGATTTTCAAAAGACTCGATAGCTGAAAGAGCTAATATTCTAAATCGTAAGTGAACAAAGTAGCGAAGAAATTTATAGGTACTAAATTTGAGAGCTAGAATACGATGCATCTACGCAAGATGAATTGAAACATCAGCAACTATGGTCAAAACTATTTCGAGGAAAAAACGATGACGCGGTACAAAATTGTACGAGCCAGTTTCTCACAATCTGAAAGGATAACGCAAGACAAAGCTAAATTGACATGTTCGAATAAGTTGTTAAGATAGTTTTGTACAATATGTACAAATTACAAACTTTGGCTAATATCAGAGTGATGACCACGGGGCAGCTGTGTATTTAAAGTGTCTCAGTTTAAAGTAATTACGTAAGATTTCATCACGAAAAAGGCAGGGGCAGCTGCAAAATCTGGGAATAAAATGTTTGTTTAGAACACAGTAGCAAATACATAGGGAAGTCGATTGAGGGAAGTCCGTCTGTCTGTCCGTGTTCGCCCCGGAGGTACTTCAAGTCTGGCTGAGAGAGCAAAGGCTTTGACACTGGTATCTTCAGGGTATAGGGAGAACCAGTCCCCCGGTGTGCAGGCAATGAATCTGGATAGACAGTGGGGTAACTGTCGAAAGATTCAAAAGTGTCCTTTAATGATAAGAACAAATAATAATAGCAATTAAAAAACTGGCTCCACGGGAACCGGTAGCCCATACAGAGAGCTGTCCCTCTCTGTAGCCGATTATTTGTGAGGTCCCTTCGGGGTACAGGTGGTGGCTGTGGTTAAATAAAAGTCTACATCTGCGGATCTGGCGCGGAATAGATGGAAGTGTGCTGTTGCACTCAGTGAGCGTCGAGGCATACATCATAGTTCTTTGACTGCCGGAGAGAATATCCCTTAGATTATAAGCCATACACATCAGCGCTATTAAATACTCGTATTTGAGCGGAAAGACAATCCTTTGTGTACAGTCCTATAACCATTCATCCTTTATGGCCTTTATTTTCCCTGAGGTTAGTACATGGGTAGTAATGCGTTGGGTAAATTCACTAAGAAACTAGAACTTACAATACTGTAAGACTGTAAATGGCTCTAAAAAGTGTGGTTTTGGCAAGGAAGGAGACGACTGGACTTAACAATGAACAGACAATTGCTGTTGTTCTTTAGTAAGAGTGACATTCTTGAGGACTCTGATGACTGTAATAATCCATATATAATAATTAAAATTTTTAGAAACTACACATACGGTATGAGTTTTCTGCCTAGGAGTGCCACAAGAGGAAGTGCCTAAGATTATAAAACCTTCACAAAGAGCCTTTTCATCGTAGCGCTTTTGATCTTATCACACATTATTAGTTACAATTAAAACAAGTTTATATTGAAATCTTGTTTAAACGACGAGAATATTGAATCCCGTTGAACGTTTAGTTTAAGGAAAGGAGGTGTTTTTAAGACATTATTAACACATTTCTGCAAGTGTAATAGTGTGACTTTTAATATTTGTCAGCAGATGAAACATGAAGGTTCCAGTACTCGTATCCCACCACTTTTAATCTGTTGAAAACTTTATTGCGTGCCACTTAATTATTCTCAACAAGCCAGCGCATGTCAGGTCAACATGCCGACACTCATTTAAGAAAATAAGCATTTGGTAATAATGAATAGTAGTATTAAGTGGACATATATTGCAAGTAAGCTTCATATCAACGTTGACTTAATGTCAGCAATTATAACTATTAAATGTAATTGAGCAAGAAAAAAAAAACAAAAAAATAAATAAATAATAATACTTAATATGTATAAAGCAGTGTTTGTTATAATAATTGCTATTAAATATAATAAAAAAATTATAAGCAATAACTTTTACTTAAAGAAAAATTAGAACTTCTAATACAAAATAAAGAAAAAATATTTTTCTTTAAAATTGCGTGTTATTTATTATTTAAATTTCTTTACTTTCCCTACAAATTGATGGCATCTTAATATTGAAATTAATAAATAAAATAATTTATATGCACATACTAAATATTTTAGCTATTTCACACGTAAATGTGCATGCTCCTGTTTTGACCTTTTTTAATATTTCATTTTCAATGTCAAAGTTGTGGATGCCATTAAATTCATACGTGATGATTATTTTTCGTTTTCATACAAGGAAAACTTTATTACGTTGCAAATTAAATTGCAGGATTTTCTTTTCATTTAAATAGTTTTATGTTGATTGAAAGGTATGTAGTATTTTAATTTAATTCTTACTCTTTCTTTATTGTGTTGCACAGGTGATTTTTTAAATTTTATCTGCTGGAAAAAAGTGGCAGTGACAATTAACTAAACATCACTGCACTGCAAGTTATTCTGGGGTTGAGAACTGGTAAATACAAAATTCTTATTGTCAATTAAATTTAAAAATTTTTTTATTTTATAAAATTGCTACTGGATTTTGCTTAAATTTTTACAGAAATTTATTTATTTGCTTTATATTCACAAAAAATATCAACTGTTACAGAAAAAAATTAGAAGTCATTAAGAATTTAAAATTCGCTAAAGTTGGAACTGGGGCCAGGACATGTGAATTTCAATAAAAATATTAAAGGTTAATAAAAATATTTTAGCATGAATTCATATATTTAAGTAAAAGAGAAGACCAATTAAAATTGAAATTAAATTTAAGAAGTAAGAGTGCTATATTTGGCCATGCCGAATCTTATGTACTCCTCACCATATGTGTATAACCACATGTACTTTTGAATCAACATACGAATTATTTTCCTACAATTAGGTTTTCCTGTTCAAAAAAAATCGTTGGAAGTTTTGCTTAGGGTTGTTGTTCTAGCTAAGTATTAATAGTTGACTGTATAATTTTGGTGAATAAATAGAAAGAGGTGAATAAGTAGTAAACACAATCACTTGCAGTAATACAAGCCAAAGTTGAAAAAAAGATAGGGAAACACTAAAGGCCCCCTGCCTCGATGGACATGGACCAATATTTCTGATTTTCCTATAGCAACAATTTCGAAACTTTGTCTGATCGATTGGCGTATTTAAACTTTTGCAAAGTGGATTTCAACACGACTACGGACCGACATCATTAAATCGTCTTTGCTATGCATAAGAACTCAGAATATAAACACTTTATGGTGTCGGAGATTGATATTATATTTTCCACCTGTTGTGAAGTGTGCAAAAATCTATATATAAAAAGAAGTCTAAAATTTAAAAAAGATTGAAATTGAATTGAAAAATAATGAAAATAAAATTTTAAAATTTATAAAAAAAAATCCAAATGTAAACAAAATCCATACTTGGGATATTGCTCATTATCATTGAAATTTCATTGGTATTAAAAAAAAACCAAACAAAAATAACTACCATTTAAGGCTAATAATTTTTTTTATAATTCAACCTTATTATATATGGCGTTGGCAACATCGTACGCAATTTTGAGGCAGCTTCACTTTCACACAACATCAATGCTTATTTGGTATTCCCTAACAGTTTAATAATGTCAATAAAAAACAAGTAAGAGTGCTATATTCGCGAATGCCGAATCTTAAATAACCTTCTCCATCAATGTAAATAAAAGACAAATATCAGGGTGACAGTGAAGGAAAAATAAGATAAAAAATAAAAATTTAATTTTTCCGATACTATGTCTAATCGATTGGCGTATTCAAATTTTTATTGAAATCCAGTTTGCCTTTGAAAACTTTGCTGATTAAAACAGCAATCAACGAATGTGACATCTTAAGGGAAAATGGCTTACCGTTTGAAATAACTTAAGCACGTCCACACAGACGTTGTCTATGTCTTTAAAAAGTTCCCATTCACTTGGCACCACCTGAACCATACCCTTAGAGTTGACTTGCTTTTGGAACTGGAGCTGATTTGTCATAGTTTCTTTAAAGAAGCTGCTTAAATATACAGCCTCCAGCGTCTTCATATTCTATTTTGGTTGTAACTACCTTAAGAAAGAATTTAGTAAAACTATAATTTGCAAAGAACTATATGCTACACCTTTTGCCATCCATCACTCGTTCTATTTGGTGGGCCAAGGTCATTAAGAGTGGTCGCAATAATTCCCCACTGCTCCTTAAAATTAGAAGTGTCCATATCTCACTCGACAAACTTTAGTTTTGCAAAATAATATTATAATTAGAAACATACGACTTGTCAATCCTTTCCAAATCTAATAAAACAATGTGTGAGATGCAAGGATCAATAAATTTTTACCTCTTACACCAAGAAAATGTGATGTACGCGTACATAAAATGAAAGGAAAATATCATATGTTGGCCAACCGTGTTGGTTGTGGTACCTGCGTATTTGTTAAACACAAATATGACTTTTAGTCTCAACAGAGACTTGAATATAAAGAAATAATTTTTGTTGGGTAAGAGCTTCGAATTAACCCTCTAACAGTCCGATTGGTTGCGACAGATGAGTTGGTTAAAAGGGCTATTTATTAGATCAATAATTAGCATGACTAAGATGTCTTATTTGTAAAGTGTGTCGTGGATAATTTGATAAAAAGTGAGTGGCGGTTAAACAGGACATTTTATTTCAAGCTTTGCTAAACAAGACAAGAAGTTGTTGAAGTCTTACTGGAGTCACATAATTTTATAGCGTCAAAATAAGCGTAACTTTTTTATGGCGAATGTTTTGTAAAGGAGAGACTTCTCATATTTTTCAAGCCTACAGTGACCAGTAGTCGTGGCTACACTATCCTCTTATTATTTACATTGTGGGCCCAACAGCTTTCCGATCCGGTGGTGATCCAGTCTGAGTAGATATTCTTCAATAGGGATACCACAGTTTCGATCGATCTCAGCATTTTGTAAGAGAATACTCGTCCTGACAAGCCTGTCGGCCTTACAATTGCAAGTACTAGTCTCTTTCCCTTGCACCATAGCTTTTCAAAATCCCCTGCCGAAAAGTCTAACACCCAAATTTACCACCTTTCTTCTTCGCCGAGAAGTTAGCTTTCTGAATATTTTAGTCATTCGCGACTCCGAGATAAATTCAGATATCTATCTCAACATTCCTCTAGCTTCTTTAGGATGTTTCTTAAGTTGATACTTCACTTCATGTCAAATAATTCTTTCGAAAAAACCGACGTTAAAAAATATTTCAACTATCTGTCTACAACCATTCAAAAGTATGGCCACCTACAATAAATAACATTAACTACTGTGACTTCCTTATATTTCATCTCCAAAGTTTACACTTATTATACTTGTTATAGCAGACTTAGCACTACAGTTCCTTGTTAATTTCAACTGTCTGCCTACAAGATATTACAATAGGTTGACCCTTTAATTTCCAAATTCAAATTTTATAGTTGCTGTTGTAGTAGACTTAGCAGTCAGGTTTTTTTTGTATATTTAAACCGTTTGTCTATAACAGTTTAACAGTCTGGCCACGCATATAAAATTACATTAACTATTGTAGCACCCTTTACTTTAAATATTTATACTTTTTCTTATACCAAACAGAGTAGTAGACATTCTATCTAATTTTCAAGTGTTCCTATATATACAACGGCTCAAAACATATAGGTCTAATTTCATTGATTTTGGGAACACCCTTTAAATTTCTAAATTCAAATTATAAACTTGTTGTTTTAGCAAACTTAGTTAGTTTAGTAAGTTTCAGCTGTCTATCTATAACAGTTTAAAAGCTTAGCTACGTGCATAAAATAACAGCAACTATAGGGGTACCCTTTAAATTCCAAATTTAAATTTTATACTTTATGCTATAATAGACTTAGCAATACAGATTCGTTGTAAATGTCAAGAGTCTGTCTAAAACTGTTTAAAAGAAAAGAAGAACGAACTATTGGGACTTTCTTTGATTTATAATTATGATTATTTACACGTGTTACTATAACGGTCACAGCAGACGACATTTGTAAGCGTTTATTTTTAACTTAATTTTGCTATGGTGATACGCGGTTTTTTTAAGTGGTGCCCTTTACGGTTTATAATAAACCTTAAAAACGTGTATGTTGTATGGGGACACCTTTTAATTTTTAAGCTTATGAACTCTTTATTATAGCGGGACTAGTCGGTAAGCATCATCTTTCAAATCAAATACATTTTTTTAAGTCGATCCAGAAATGACTGAGATATGAAGGTACAAATAAAAATAAGCAACGTTCAGTCGAATTGATAACCTCTTCCGTTTTTTTATTTTTTTTTTTTTTGTGTTTTGAAGTCGGTTAAAAAGATTAAAGTCTTAGTGGCTTAGTCTTAATCACTGCCGAAGGTCTACCAACTGCCAATACTCTTAATTAACCGAACATCACCCATTTCATATAATATCCTGATTGTATAAAAACTTGGGAAAAATCAGTAAAATAAAACAGAAAATAAATAAAAAAAGGAATAAAATAATAATACAACAGGTCAACGAAAATACAAAATATATAAAAAAAAATTTTAGTTGGACCAACACTTAGGAAATAACCCAGAACACGACAGAAGACAAAAGGAAATGGTGTTGACACAGTTATACATCGAAACTAACTAACATGAAGGACCTCAGCAGAAAGTTTTTTTCTCAAACAAACTGTAAGGCTGAAAAGCTCTAATTGATTTACTAGTAAAAATAGTCAAATGGTGTTTACGAGAACCACAGCCCTTTTATGATTCTTTTATGACTTATAAAATGCGTTTGTTCAGCTATATATTCACCCCTATCGCGAAGTATATTCCACGTTCAATTTTTTCACATTTCACTGAAAATCAAATTCCTCTTATCGCGAATGTTTTCTTTTTGCGTGAAATGTGGAATTGGTTAAATGTTTTGTTCACTTTGATTTTGATTGTGGAATTCATATATAAGTAAGTATTTTTCATCTAAAAAAAAAATTTCTAGGTATGTAAAAAGCAATTTTAGGGTAAAATTGGTAAATAAAATTTAAGGTGACATTCTTTTTAACAATATTTAAAGTAACAGGCCAATTGCGTCGATATACGCCATATTATACATACAAGTTTTGGAGACCCGTAACGGCGAATCTAAGGGTCAGTCCAAATGTTTCCACTTTACAGTTTTATCGTAAATTTGCATTTTATATCCCGGTAAAAAACTTTTTTTTTAATTATTGCAAATGCAATGATAACAATATTCAAGCTGTGGAAAAAATTGTTTACGTAAATTTTCCGATACCAATTTTCAGTTCGGTTGGAATAAAAATTTCATGCGAACAAAAATTAAACATTTTATTCACGATAGGGGTGAATATATGCAATTTTCATACCGTTAATTTTAAGATATTTCAATTCTTATTAAATTATTATTTGAACTATGAATATTATATATAAAAGAATAAAAATTATTTTTGGCTTAAGTTCTTTTATTTTAATTTTTTAAAAATCTTTTTTAGAAAGAAAATTTATTTTACAAATGTATGCGGACGTTTTCCAAAGAAAACAAGAACAATTATACGCTAACAGAATGAAATGCTGCACTTTCTGGACCGCTACGACCTTCATCAGCATTCTTCGCATCTATCTACCTTAGTTGTGCATTTTATAAACTTCATCTATTAACCAACTAACTTTGTAAATAAGAATACGAGAATATTCAACAATCAACATTAATTTGGTTAGACGAAATTTACACATAAACCAATGTATTTCTTTACTGGTCTATCTGTATGCGTCCGCATAGATTTGTAAAATAAATTTTCTTTCTAAAAAAGATTTTTAGAAATTAAAATAAATGAACTTAAGCCAAAAATAATTTTTATTCATTTATATATAATATTTCAATTCCCTAATTAGTGTATTATCTATAGCAACACACGAAATAGCATAATCGGTTTTAACTACGTCTGTCTAAAAGAGCGCAACACGTTAAAATCAACCCTGTTTATATGAACCCATTCAGTGATTGTTGCAAGATCGCAATTGAGTGTTTCACTCATATTTGCATCAAAGCGCCAATCTCTGCAACCCTTGACCTGTTGTAGGATAAAAATCATTGGCAAATGTTTCAATATCCAGAATTCTAATATATTTAATTTTTGAGATTTTAAAAAATTTAGATACGTCCAGAAATACTGAGTCTTGTTCGGACACCCAACTAAAGCCAGCTTGATTAGTTTAAGTGAACTCGATTCAAATCAAATTTAAAATCTCATCTTTTAAGAGGCTAAAAAGAGCATAAGAATCAAAGTGGTAAAAGAAAATTGAAAAATTAATATTAAGTTTTATTCGTAGGGTGGCTTCTTATAAGAAAATACCCATGTATTTATTTGGATAACCATTGCAAATGTAAACCAGCCACTTTCAAATTTTATACCTTCATATTTTAGTCTGGAAACCTGCTGCCCAGTAATTTCTTAAATCTAAATTTTATTTAAACATTTTCAAGGGCTTAACCAGCAACACTTTTTGGAAAGTTTTGAGAGTAAAATATTATTAAATAACTTTATTTGTCACTAAAACCTTTTTCAAAACAACAAATTTTTTATTAAATATCTTGTCAAGAAAAAGAAGATTTAAAACAAATTAAATTAAAAATCAAATCGTAAAGACCTTGTTGTTAAGTTGTAGCCGGAAGACCAAAAACAAGAAAAAAATTTTATTTTAATATTCAACTTTTCTCTAACAACAAATGGAAGAAAAATAAAGGAAATTCATATATAATCCCATTTAAATATGTACGTGTGTGCCGGCATACGTTTGACAGAAAGTACGGTTACTTATATCATTTGTCAAACATAAAACTAAACTAAACACAACACAACAACGACAACAAAACTCATTCGTATTCTCCTGCAGCAGCAAACATGCATTTGGACAATAAAAAACATGAAGAAATCCGCTCAATCACAGATGCCTTTAAACATAAAACTATACAATATTTAAACCCATATTTTGTGTGACAAGTGTACACAAAATGCCAAAAAGTTAATGTTCTTTCATCCCAGCATGAACAAAAATTTATTTGACATACGAGCAATATGTGAAAATTATTAGGGCGAGACAGTTTTATTAAAAAGCAAAAAGTTTAAAGTTAATTGAACACTTTTCGAATTTCCTAACGATTTAGGGATAAAGTATGAGTAAAGCAGTATTTTCAACCAACTAAAATATATGTTTTGTAAGGGGATAGTTCCAGGCAGGGACAGTTTTAACTCTATCGTAGGATGTCATGTTAGAAAGCCTTTTATCGAAAAGGAACTTTGTTATTAATATGACGTATCTCACCTAAGGGCTTGTTAGGTGTTGTTAGGCATGGTTAGATTTGACGGGTTACAAAAAATTATTATTAATAGCGCTAGCAATGTTAGAACTATCATTATAAGGAAAACGGTGGAGTATAGGCATAGCCTGTAGAACACCCTAAATCCTATTCACAAAGTGATCAGGGTAACATTTCTGCCGACAGAAAGCATTAGCAGGAACAAAAGCAGTAGAAAGATTGAATGGATACACGCAGAAAAAAACATGGTTGTTATATGGTCACAATAACCATATTATGTTCTTTGTAACAACGTATAGTTGCGGAGAACAAATTATAGTTGTTTACACCAAAACTTTAGTCACGATAAACATTTTTTGTTAACTTTTAACGATTATATGGTTACTGTGCTCAAAAAATGCAACATGGTTGGTTTTAACTTAAAAAAATTTCAACCACAACCAAAGTTTTATAACTTATTAAAAATAATATAAAATATTTAATCATAATATATTATTTTTAATCAAAGTATGTTTAAAAGCAACAGAATAATGTTTACGCTTAAAAATATTTTGTTCTCGTACTTACAGTTTAGTAATTTAAAGAAATTGAAAAAAATAAAAATTTGTGTACAAAACAAATAATTAAAAATAATATGCAAAAGATGATAACAAATAAAAAGGGAACCAAAACATTTAAAAAAAAGTTAAAGTAAATATGTATATATTGCAAGCATATAAACCTTTACTTTTGTGTTTGAAGCATAATTGTGAAATCATATATTTGTTATTTTAAGCAAATAATTGATTTTTTATGAATTTATGTTTTTAAATAATTTTTATGACAAATCGGTAATAAATAAAACAATAATCAGTTTTTTATATCAGAAAAATTTTGCACTTACAAGACTATATTATAATTCAATTATATAAGATGACATTTTCAGCCATATTTTTATATTTTAATTTAACCATACTCTGGACAACAATACGGTTGCAAATGTAACAATACTATGTTTTGTTAGCAGCCATATAATGCAACCATATGATGTTGCTCTTAGATTATGGTTACCTCAACCATATTTTTTCTTTGCGTGTACTCTCAGTGCGAATGAACATAACCATGAAACTTGTTGTTGATAGATAGACTACCTGCTACTTGTGGGTCAGTTGCAAAACACTGGCGTTTTGTGGAGCACAACTATGATAGGTGAGATGTATCACAAAAGATAGTTGAGACCAATACATACAGCAGAATCAAATTGTGCTTAAATAGCTGTTGGAGACGTAGGTGGAGATATTTCTTGCGACAGTTTTGACAGATTAGCACGATGACAAAATATTGCAAATTAAGTAAAAAGAAGTAAGAGGACTGTATTCGAATTTGCCTAATCTTTTGTACCCTTCACCATCTATGGAAATCTAGTTAAGTAAAGTAACTCCAATCAAAAAAAAAAAAAAAAAAAAAAAAAAACAAATTTTGGGGTGACAGGGAAAAGTTTAAAAAAAAATTAAGTACTCTATATAATTTTATATAAAAATGTCATCGGCTCTTAATGGGTTAAGGATTAAAAAAAGTAATTTTTTAAAGATCTCTTTAAAAGCTTTTAAATAACACCCATTTTAATATCTTAAAAAATATCGTGTTCAATTGTACTTTCCTATAAAAAGTTTAGCGGTCCACAACTTGGAAAATATGGACGAACGTCAATTTTTTTCACTTGATATTTTTTTGTTTGTTTTTAGTTCTCCCCCCGCCCCATGACCCACATACTTTTTTTTTTTTTATTGGAGTTACTTCAACAAACTACACATGTCCAATTGATATGGAAAAGTTTGAGGCAGCTGTGGTATTTTGCCCGCTGACTCCAAAGACATGGACCGATCATAAATGGATTGGAAAAATATTCATAAAGCTGCCATTAAAAGGGGAATCCATACGCAATTACTTCTGTTTTAAGGGAGTAAAAATTAAAAATTTTCCATTTTCATCAGATGGCTCTTACTATTGGAATAAAAGTTACGTTGTGACAACTAAAGAGTCCGCCATCTTTCTTTTTTTTTTTTTTCAACTAGTGCTTATTTCGTGAACAGTAACACTTAGCTCATGTCAGATTTGACAGATAATTAGTTTTATCCTTCCGCTGAACGAATATGGTTGTGTATATGCTTGAACAACGCTGGAAAATATTGCGACATTAAGATGCCGATTTTGCCAAAAAAAAAATATCGTCTTTTCAAATGAAACTCATTTTGATCTTGCCGGGTATTTAGACCAGCAAAATTGTTGTAATTTTATGATATTTTCAAAAAAAAGTTATTTGGAGGACCCTGTAATATTATTGGTTATAAAATATTTTTTTACTGCGAAAGGTTTTACTTTTTGCTATTCCAGCTTCAAATTAAATTGGATCTTTATAGTTATAACACTGCAAATGTGAAATTATTTAAGTGAATAGTTTCACTGCCCAATAATGTCAAAAACGTTAAAGTACAAGTAGTACTTTTTAAAGGTGTGACTTAAGTACAAGGTGGACTTGAAATTACGAATGACTTTTGGACAATTAAAATCTATGAACACAATTTATAAGCAAATCAATTGAGTGCCTTATAATCTTAAGCCTTGAACTATAGAGGAAACTTTATATGATCGTTCAAATTTGAAAAGAAATATTAAATTAACGCAAAAATGATAAATGATTTAAATCCTTTATTTGGCTTAAGGTCGTCTTGGGTCATTAAAACACTTTATTAATATTATTTAATTTTTTTTAATTTTTATTCCCAATATTTCGAATAGCTTCGCTTCTCATCATCAGGGGAAACTGTCAAAAATACAAAACAATATAAAAAACATTGTTACATTTAAACAAATAAAATTAACGAAAAAATATTTACATTTTTAAATTAAACAAAATTAAATTGACACTACTGACGTTTAGTAGGGTGCATATATTTTGTGCAGTAAACACTTACATATCTACTAACAGCTAAGTTGATCTTTTTTGTTTACTAACAACATTTCTAAAAATTTGAGCTCATTCTTCGATGTCTTTTCTGTAATTTAATTTATTTGATGGAACGTCAATTATATGTAACATTTCTAAAGTAAATCTTCTACAATAGTTTTTCTTTTCTTTTAATACTCTCACATTGTCAAAGTTTGGTATATGATTTTTCATTGCACAGTGGGCAGGCAGTAAGTGCTGTTTTTTGCTCCACTCATTAACTCAAAAATTAAATTCAATATAAAATCGAATAGTTAAAAATTTAAAGTTCAATTACCTTAATTATATAACTTTGCCAATGCATTATAAACACTAGAAACAATTTAAATACGCCAATTGAGCAGACATTGTTTTAAAAATTTTGTAATTGAAAATCAGCTAAATCGATATATGTCCTTCGTGGCAGCTGTTTGTATTTCTGCAAGTGGAGTTGTTTTTACGAGGGCTGCTATATATATTTCTGGCCTGGAAGCACTGAGTGCTGCCAAGTGCAATCTGACAGTTTGTCATTTTTAAGCATAATCGTACTCAAAACGTTTTGACGTACGCCCATTATTTGTGTTGTTTACAGTGACTTGAAAAAATTAATATAGAAAAAAATGGAATTAACTCGTGAACATTTTCGTGCCATCGTTTTTCACAACATTCGACGTGGATTATCGCGACACGAGTGCATGGATGAACTTAAATCTTTGTATGGCGATGAAGCACCATCCTATAGCACTGTGAAAAATTGGTACAATGAATTTAATCGTGGCCGAAGCTCGCTCAAAGACGAATTCCGTGAAGGTCGTCCAAAAACGGCTGTTGTGCCAGAGTACATTGATGCCGCGCGTGAACTCATAATGCAAGATCGACATGCGACATACCGAGAGATAGAGACATCCTTGGACATTTCTTCCACCAGCATACATTCGATACTGCATGAACAGCTGGCCGTAAAAAAGATTTGTTTTCGTTGGATCCCGTACAATTTGAAAGTCGCTCAAAAAAAGGCTCGTGTCGATTTGTGCAAAGAAATGTTGTAAAAATACGATTGCGGTGCTTCAAAAGACGTTTATAAGATCGTCACAGGTGACGAATCATGGATCTATGCATGTGAGCCCTAAACAAAACAACAATCGACCGTGTGGGTCTTCAAAGACGAGCAAAATCCAACGAAAGTTTTTCGTGGAAGAAGCACTTCGAAGCAAATGGTCGCCTGTTTCTTCGGCAAAACTGGTCATGTGGCGACTGTTCCGCTTGAGCAACGTAGGACGGTCACTTCTGAGTGGTACACTACAATTTTTTTTGCCTGAAGTAATCAGAGAAATTCGAAAAACCAACAAGAGAAGACGAATCATTCTTCACCATGACAATGCGAGCTCTCACACATCGGCTCAAACTAGAGCGTTTTTGACCGGCCAAAACGTAGAATTAATGGTTCATCCGCCGTACAGCCCTGACTGGGAACCTAAAGACTTCTTCTTGTTTCCGCACATCAAGAAAAAAATGCGTGGTCAATGATTTTCGTCGCCAGAAGAAGCTGTTGAAGTGTTCAAAAACCATGTTTTAGAGGTGTCTCAATCGGAGTGGAAAAAGTGCTTCGACCACTGGTTTGAGCGCATGCAAAAGTCTATAAATCATGCTGGAGAATACTTTTAAAAACAAAAAAATCATTTTTGATTATAAATATTCGCATTTTCACTATTAGGCCAGAAATATATAGAGCAGCCCTCGTATGATAAAAAAATTAATCAAAGTTATGCACCACTAAGCTGGGACAACAACCCTAACCAAAATTACAGTTTTAAAAAATAGTTTTTTTTTTAATTTTTTATGCCGATTTTAATTTAGCTATTTAATGGGAAATCTGCACTGTGGTACGTGTTTATGTACATGGTTAAACGTACATGTTGCAAGGTATATAAGATTCGTTATAGCCGAATACAGCACCTCTTACTTCTCTTATTTTAATTTTTTTTTTTGCAAATTTTACTAAAATTTGAAGAGATTATACTTTTTAATGCAGGTCAATTGGCTAAAACTAAGAACTAAAGCTAAATAAAACTTTCTGATTTCATAATAGTATTATTTGATTCAATAGAAGACGTTTTAACAGTAAATGTAGAAAAATGTGTCCAAGTTTTGACATTAATCTTTATTAAGGTATCTTCAAAGGTTTTGTTGCTTAAAAATTCCTTAAAAGCAAAAAAATAATTTGTTTGCACATCTTCTCTATTAAGTCAGCTTTTTAGCGAGTATCCATGTCAAGTTTATTTTAACAGTTCTTTGTTTAACTAACAAAGTATGTGGTGACATTTTTCTCTTGCTTTAAATTTATATTTTCAATGACATACCTTTTTCGACATGACATACCTTTTTCTTAACAAACCTTTTTCTCTTGATGAAGATTTTTTTTGCTGTTAGAAAAACAATAACTGAAGTTAGGCCAAAATGTAAAAGTTTCAATTTTGAAAATTCAAATACCGCCCTTTAATATTTCAAAAAGGAAACTAATAAAAAAAATTAAAATAGCTTTAAAAACTGTATAAATTTTTTAATCCCCCACTTGTTTTAATTTTTTAATTACATTCGGTCTTAGGTGGAATATTTGATTTCCAATAAAATTTATGTAAATCGATTAAAGGTATGTGAATTTTTCGATGTTCGGTTTATGTTTTAGAAATTTTTTCGAAATTTAAAATTTTAAGGTTTCACTTCGCTGCCTAAATATCTAACTGTTGTGCATTTTCGGTTATTATGAAAGAGACAAGAATACAAAACACGTAAGAGTGCTGTATTCGGCTATGCCGTTTCTTATATAACCTTCACCATCTTTGTACATCTAATTTAGTGAAGTAACTGCAATCAAAAAAGCAAATATTGGGATAACAAAGAATTTAAAAATAAAAAAAATTTTGGATTATGTACATAAATATAATTTTACATAAAAATTACATTGCCTCTGAATGGGTTAAGCATTTTTCAAAAATTGTAGCATTTCCTTTGATAAATTTTCAGAAGCTTTAAAATGATACCCATATTGATATTTAAAAAATTTTAAAACTTAAGAGTCTCGTAACTCGGAAAATATGGGCGAGAGCCAATTTTTTCCCTTATTTTGTCTTTCCTATTTTTAAATTCTTGTTTTTTAATTCTCTATCGCTTCATATATATTTTTTTAATGGAGTTACTTTATTATTCCAAATGACATAGAAAAATTAGAGGTAGGCATGGTAATTTGCCTGCTGCCTCAAAGAACATAGACCGATCATGCTGATTTCCAATAGCAGATTTTTCACACTGTATGTGATCTACTGAAATATTTATTTTTTTTAATCAAGTTTGTGTCGGCAAATGGGCAGATGGACATCGCTCAATCGTCTGCGCACGGAAATGGATATTGTAGAAGTTACACCCGGAATGACAAACTAAGATATACCCTTCTTCCACTTTTTGTCGCGAAGAGTATAAAAAGAAACTCCTCTTTCTTATCAATATTTAAGCATATTTTTTTCAATAATAAATAATTGGGAGATTATCTGCGACAGATCCATCCATATATTTAAAAACCATCATATTATTTTTTCTTTCTTAAAAGATCAAAATGGAAGTTTATACACAAAAATATTTTAAAAAAATAGAGAAGATATCCAAGCTAAACGCTTCTACCCACAATGATTCTACACAGAGAAAAGAAATTTGTTATGAGAACCGAATTTGTTTCCAATCGAATTTTGTCGGATGTGTGAATTATCTTGAATTCGGTTGTAATAACTGAATGAATATAGCACTCACAACTATTTAAAAAAAATTATTCTTGGGTGACTATAAAGTATTATTGTGAATTAAAAACAACAATAAAATATTTTAATATTTATTTTTATTTTAAAAGTAAATTATAAGAATAAGATTACACAGTACAGTTCATTTCTCGAGCCATCGATTTCAGCCTACTTCTTCCTTTACATCATGATTCTTCTTTTCCACATAGTTACTTTAAATTTCCATCCCATACCCATACCCATACGTCTTGCTGTAGCAAAGTGTATTAAACATTTAAGAGATTTTTAGTTTACAAATATCGTTGTGAGATTGTTTTTGGACTTACCTTTCAACAATATTGGAGAACTTTTTACCACTAACAATATATCCTTGAATTTTTAACATGAAATATTGAGGATTTTTTTTTTTTGTAATGTATAAAAATTTTTTTTGTCAAACATTTTTCGATTTTAAAAGACCCAATCGATTTTTATGATTCTAACTACCAAAATTGGGTTGTCAGTAGTAATGTGCTGAATAAGTTTAGTTGCATCTTCCATTTAATAGAATAGATTTTAGTAAAGACACAAATCGGTCAGATGAACTTTTTTAAGAGGTGTTATAACCAACATTTGGACGCAAATATCATTTGTTAGCTTTTAATATAAAAAATAAATCAAAATTATTAAATATTAATAATAAAAATCAAATTATTATATTAGTAATTAAATTTTGAGTATACCAATCGAATTTATACCTATCTGTTTTCTGTGTGTACGTTAAAAATTCACAATTTACGGCAACTTTAAACTCACAGAGTCACCATCAGCCTTTACACTTAACTTTATTGATTTAGACTATCGGACTTTTCACTCATCTAGTAATTGCTAGTATTTAACCAGGCTTTGCATCCATATTTTACAAGCTTCTTGCAACCAATGCCAGACATTCGTACACACTGTATTAGCCTCTTTCAGACACAGTCTAAAAATATCCTTTTTTCAATCCTTATACTGGCCTGTCACTATCGTAGTTATCCAGCTTTAGATGCTTCTTTATATCTGAGCATTTTACTGATTTTTCTGCCAAGGGGTTGTTTGACCATCACTCGAGCTTGTCCTGTCAACATTATCAGGTTGAGTAAGTACAGCCATTGCTGGCACTTGCACTAGGCCTTTATCCAGTTCTACTGTTTGGTGTAGTCAACAGGAATTCACAACAGATCCCTTTTTTGTCAAGCGATCTGCTGCTTTATTTCTAACTGTGCCTATTTGTTGTTTAGACCATATCTTAAGACAGATTGCAGCACCAAAGTGTGAAATACACCTTATCAAGTGTAAAGAGAACCTTTCGCCCATGTACTCGAATTTCAGCAAACGAGACAATTCCTAAAGCAACCCAAGCAGCTCTGCTTATTAAGCGTTAATATGAGCGCTTTCTATTTTTAAAATAATTCCTTAAATTATACTTTAAATCAGTATTTAATGAAGTTTATAACATATTCTAATTTGATTCAATTATACAGTAAAGAAAAAGAAACTCGCACATTAAATTAATTTTGCTATAAATATCACATAAATTTTATTTAGCTTAAGCAAATCATTAGAATTTATATAATATTATAATCATATTATATTCCTAATATTAAATAATAAGAAAATATTTAATGCATAAGAATTTATGCCAATTTCGGAATATTTTGCACTACACTGTTAATATCCAAATATGGTACAAACTTTTCTCCCGTCAAATATTCACAATAAAAGGACCAAGAAAAAAAAAAGAATCAATCTATCAAATTGGGTTGACAGAATACATTTGCATGAACCATCTGGATACGAAATATTTTCTTGTCAAATGCTGATGTTTCCATGTGTGACTCTTTATGGAATTTGTTGTTTTGCCTCTTTTTTTTTTTTTTTTTTTTTTTTTTTATTTGTGTGACTCTTTATGGAATTTGTTGTTTTGCCTTTTTTTTATTTGGTACACAATAGCAATACCCAATAGTATTTAAAGACTTTAGGTAACCTGTCAAAATTATTCTTAACAGCTTTTATTACAAGTGAAAAAGGTTTGCAAAGTCCCAACAGAATCGTTTTAGTGAAAGCTACTGGAAGGAATCATATCAACGTTTATGTAAACTTTAAATCAATTTTAAATTATTAGCGAAGAAAACTTTTAGAGCTTGTAAACCTTTAACCTTTTATGCTTAACTTTGCAAAAATATTATTTGAAATTTTTATTGTAAAAAATTAATAATATTAATATGAAAATTTATTATTCGGAATCATTTGAAATTTAATTTACTTTATTCGTGCTTGATTCCTTGAAATATAAATAGTTCATGATATTCTCATGAAATATTTATTAATTTAAACTAAACTAAAAATGATATGTATTACTGCGGGGAAAGCATATCCATATGGCCATTTCACTACTGCTCAAATAGCTCATCAGTGGATCTTATATCAAAAGCCAAATTGATTAAATGAGAACTCCATTGAATCAATAATCAATAAATTAATAAATATTTCATGAGAATATCATGAACTATTTATATTTCAAGGAATCAAGCACGAATAAAGTAAATTAAATATTAATATTTATTTTTTTTTTTTAATTTAGTTTCATTTGCGAATTTTTGTCACAGTTAAACAAAGAATTTAATTTATTAAATTTAGTTATTGATTAAAATTTTAAATCTTTGCTGTGTTAAGATGTGTCATTATTTATTTGCAGTAGCGATAAGCTAATTACCACAGGTGTTTTGCTAATTATTTGAATATGGAAACTGTCAGAAAAGAATAATTCTACTGGAACAGTTTTCATCATTTGATCCGTCATTTCTGAAGACAAAATGAAAAAAATATGTTTATATACATGTAATGTCTTTAGCAAACAGCGTTGCCACTGATTTTTTTCACAAAACTACCAAATTTCTAATAATATTAACACAAATCTTTAAAATAGAGCTCGTTACACGCCACGAATTTCGTCGACGCATTGCACATTTTTATATACACAAACGTATTTTTTTTTTTTTTTTGACGAATATTCGCAAATAAAATTTCAGCGTTCGTTTCAAATGTGTTTTCATGATATAATCCTTTTTCTACTTTTTTGTGAATAATTATAACAACAAAAAATAATTTTCAACAGATTAATTCAAGAAGTTAATGGAGAACATGTTAACATATTAAATACTTTAGTATTTTTATTCAAAATCGCCATTCACACACAAATAAAAAACATGGTTAAGGTAACCATAATCTAATAGCACCCTATTATGGCTGTTGCAAGCCAGACATACATTACATTATAATATAATATAGTTAGGCTGGAATCATACTGTTATGTATTTTCACAAACATGATAAAATTTAAAAATAATTTTGTTTAAAAGTGTAAACAGGTTATAGCAAACAAACAAATCACTAAACTAATAGAAAAGCAATCTGCATAGTTCTAGAATAAAATATTTTTAAAAGCGATCATTACTTGTTTGCTCTTAATTATACCTTGATTAATAATAATACCTTATAGTTGAATATAAAATATTATTTTTAACAAGTTATAACACTGTGGTTGTGGTTCGAATTTGTGCAAAGTAACCAAACGATGATTAAATGTTAATGAAAAAATGTGTACCGTAAGTAAAGTTTTGTTGCAAACATTTTTTAATTTTTAATATGGCTATTGCGACCAGAAATAATAAAAATATTTTTAACCGACTTACTAGTACAAAAAAATTTCAAAACCGATTTTAAATACATATATTATCTTTATACTTACATACGAGAACCACTCAAGAGGTTTTTAAAAGAGTACATGCGTTGGAAGGGTTTATTTTCACTGATAGTTTTTAAAAAAAACATCGAAAATTTTCTACGAATTTACGTTACACGCGCACGCTTATTATGGAGTGTTTTTCCTATATAAAATACATATTTTTTTCTTATGAGAATCACATTTTGTAGATTTAAAGCTCTGATTGCCCGCGTCATTTGACTTATTTAATTTCTGCGTGTTAATTGCCATCATTGTCATTTTTGAGGTCAGGTCAGTTCCAAAAATTATAATACAAGCTCAAAAATTTTTATGCTGCCACGGGATACTAAAATTTGGATAATATTTAATTAGAGGAAATAATCTAAAATTATTTCCGTTTCCGTTCATTTTTATTTTAATTTCTAAAAATTCGAAAAATGCAATTATTATTTCTAATATTTCGTACTTTTTTTATTTTTGTACCCTTCACCACAAAAAGAGGAAAAAAGGGTTTATCTATGTTTTTCATTCAATAATATCCATTTCCGACCCAATAAAGTATATCATAAAGCCGATTGAGCAACGTCCGTCTGTCCGTTTGCCTCGGAAAACGTGGTTTCACAAAAAAAATTAACATTTTAATCGATCAGATATTGTGTCGAAAGAGGTGCTATTGGAAATCAGCACGATCGGTCCATGTTCTTCGAGGCAGCAGCCAAAACACCGCGCCTACCTCTAATTTTTTAATGTCATTTGGAACAATAAAGTAACTACAATCAAAAAAAATAAAAAATGGGGCAATAGAGAAATAAACAATAAGAAAAAAAAAAAAAAAAACATCAAGTGAAAAAATTGGCGCTAGCCCATGTTTTCCGGGTTACGGGGCTCTGAAATTTTCAAATTTTTTTAAATATCAATATGGGCATTATTTTAAAGCTTTTGAAGAGTTCTTTAAGGAAACACTTTAATTTTAAAAAAATACTTAACCCATTAAGAGTCATTTTTATGTGAAATTATAATTTTGCAGTGCCAAATCTTTATTTTATTTTTTAATTCTCTATCACTCCAATATTTGGTTTTTTTAATTGAAGTTACTTCAATAAACTAGATTTACATAGATGGTGAAGGGTATATAAGATTTGCCGTAGCCGAATATTGCACTCCTGCTTGTTTTTTTATTTACTTTTAAGTAATTCAAATAATTTTCGGGAAGGGGGACGGCTTGTTTTCTACCACAAAATCCAATAAACTTCAACAATATAATAATTTGGGAAAGTGGTGCAAAATATTTAGGAGTCATACTTGACCAAAAACTCAAATTAAAAATTCCTATCCCATATATTATTGACAAGATCAACAAGCTCGCAAGAATATTGTACACTCTCTTATAAATCGAAATTCAAAACTGAGCATTGAGAATAAGAAGTTAATATTAAATTCTGTTATTGCATGAAATGTTCTAATCTGCTCCAGTATGGTCACCATCATCTGCTCAGTGTCACATCAAAAAATGGCAAATAGCTCAAAGTTATTAAAAATGATTTATAATTAACCATGGCACTACTGAACAACTCGTCTACATGCGCTCGCAAATAACGATCTCGTTAGAGATAAAATTGAAAGATTGACTTCAAGTTTTAACATCCGATGTCTCACATCAGAATATGCACACCAGAGAACTGCACGAGTATACCGCAACTCATGAGTACACCGCATACTTACTCTATACTTTTCATACTCGAGTATTATAAACACCGCAATAAAAAGTTGCGGTGTTTATTTTACCCATTCTTGTAAAAACGAGTATCAAAAATATCGCAATCAGAATTTTAAGTATTTTTTATACTCGCACGGGAGAATTTTTTAATCCTCTTTATTTGTAAGCAACGTTGCCACATTTTTACCCTATTAAAGTTTTTTACTGCCGTTTTATGAAATACTGCATTGTATGCAGATCTATTTATAAACAATAAAAAAACAAAATTTGATCAAATCTATTGCTTAAACATTATAAGCAGAAAAACAGATAACAACGTTTTCATAGGTACGAAATACAACACATATTAAATTAATAAAATACAATAAAAACCACTGAAAGGCACAGCTTTTGTACACTATTTAAAGCAGGTATACTTATTTTATTGCTGCTTTTTATGTACAAATATTTTCAGTTTATACGCCTTGTTGTCATAAACGTGCTACTAACGCTATTTAGGAAAACAAAATGATAAAATAAATCCGTGAATAAAAGGAAAATTACTTAATAACTGTATATAAGCAGATGCAATATTGCTTTGAATGAATGTCATTAGACCTCATAAATAATAATAAATAAAATAAAGTTTTTAGTTTACATATTTTATTTTGTTAAATATAATTATTGCTCTTATAACTATTGGTTCATTTTAAAAATCTATTTGCTTAACCAATAGAATTTTTAAATTTCTATCCTGTGTGACTTAAAAAAAACCCTAACAAAAACGTAATATAATAAACAATGAACTATTCTTGAGTTATTAGTAAACTTTTGTTGTGTTTTTAATAAATGAAAATATGGCGAATTTTACGGGTTCTATTAAATTTATTTTCTGTTATATATTAAATAAACTTTCATAATTTCAAAGAAGTATGTATGTTAGCTAATTTAGGCATTGGCGACTTTTGATATTGTGTTTGATTTAATAATTCTGATCTGATAACTCTGTTTTCCTCTCACTACATACGTTAAAATCTCTCTCTTGGTGTTTGTTGTGAATATGAGTACGAATAAAGTAAAGCCAGCATCGCAAACATTTTACTTGAGTATGCTAGACACTTATACTCAAATGGAATGGGTATAGTAAATACTCGCACTTAAGAAATGCGGTGGCGATCACACCGCAACCGCATTTAAGATGAGTATACTTAGAGTATTAAAAACAGACACTCTTGCAGTTCTCTGATGCACACATTAAAAAAAGGTTTTTTTTGCTAATTTTTCCTTCATACCGAGTGATATTATAAATTGTTTGTGTTCGTATTAAAAATGGCTTATGTAGAGTTAAAATATATGTAAATGTTTCTTTGACCTTTTTAAATAATTTTTCTTTTCTAATTTATTAAGCACTAGGTCAGTTTTATAAATAATAAAAATTTTTTATTTATATTTTCAATATTTCGCCACACCTTTGGGTGGCATCATCAGGAAACAGGAAACAAAAAATTAAATTTTCTTTTTTCCTGTTTCCTGATGATGCCACCCAAAGGTGTGGCGAAATATTGAAAATATAAATAAAAAATTTTTATTATTTATAAAACTGACCTAGTGCTTAATAAATTAGAAAAGTAGAGTTAAAATAGTTAAAATAAAGTAGAAAAGGAATTAAAAATTCCTAAACTCTTTAGATAAATTATATTTAAGATGATAAATGTACGTTATGTTAAATAGTAAAAAAAAAGAATTGAATTGAGTACTAGCGGTTCAAAAAGGAAACTTTTTTTTAATTTAATGGAGTTTTTGTGATTTCTTTTTAATTATAAAGCAAACCTTTAAGACCCAAGTGAATTAAGAAATCAAAAGCGGGACTGAATTGTACTTAAATAATATTCTTATATTTGTTTGAATAGAAATATACAATTAAAGTAATTTTATTCTTTACTTTAATATTAGGGAAACTGCTTGTAAAATAGCGAGTAATATGCTGGTATAAACATCAAATCAAGATGGCTGCCAATTAATTTAGCTGTTATGACATAAAATGTTTGCCTCAATTCGTCTAAGTCAGTTCTTACTTTCTTTTTCAATTTCAAACTCCCTTTTCAATTTTATTAACTAATTTCATATAATTTGTAACATACTTATATATTTCAATATAAATTTCATTTGCTTTATTTTTTTGTTTTTATTATTTATTTGTCTGCTTCCTTTTACACACAACAATAGAAAATTGTATTAAATTCCTTAAACATATAAATTTATTTGGGGACTCGGCAGCTGCTGACTTTACAGATAAAAATACTTGTACAAATAATTTAGATACATATAAACACACACACACACACAGAAGCAAACAAAGTAATAGATAAATACCACCAAAGTATACTTAAGTAAAGGAATTTATTCAGTCGTTGTGGTGTGTCTCCATATACAAACAACTTACCAGAGCATAAACAGCAAAGGGCATCACAACTACTGCCACTAGAAGATCCGCAATTGCCAGTGAAACGATGAAATAATTTGTAACCGTTTGTAAGGAACGTTCACGAAACACAGATAGTATCACTAATATATTGCCAAATAATGTGAAAATTGGAAATACAATTAATATGAGTGCCCAATAATTTCGGGTAACTGTAAAAAATAAAAGGAAGAAAAAGAAATAAGAAAAAATTTTATAATACAGATTCATTCAAGGTGCAGTGTTGTATAAATAAATAACATTTCTATATCATTGCTTATTTTATTTTATTATTTTTTTTTTTTTTTTTTTTGTGATAAATAGATGAATGTATGTATACATTTATTTAAGGGCAAGCTTTTATATTTTTTTTTTTACTTTATCATTTTGAACTCAAATTATTGTTGGTAGTGTTATACAAAGTTTAGCTTCCTCTTTCAGTTTCATCTTATTCATTATATTTTATTATGTACAGCTGGTATGGGGGTATCTTGTTTCATTAGAATTTAATATTTTTATTCCCTTTCTACTTAAAAAAAATCTAATTGTTCAAACTCCTTTAAACGATAACATAAATTATATCAGCGTAAATAAATACTAACGGGTTTTATTGCAATATAATTACTTAATGGTTAAGAGTTTTAAATTTTACGATTTTCCTAAATATCAAATGGCTTTAAAGGATCAAATGGGAAATAAAAAAAATAATTTATACTAAAAAATTTAAATATAATTTTTGCCATTAAGATTGTCTGCAAGAGAACAATTTAAAGACCTTTTTGAATTAACATTGAATTTTAAATTTTCTTTGTATTTCTTAATAAACGTCATGTATAGGATAATGTTGTATGTCTATACAAATAAATAGGAATATTAGGGCATGCTAGCACTCTGATTAAATGTGGTTCAATATAAAGATTATTTTGGATAGGACAGTTGGGGCAAATGGTAGAAGTGTTAACAAGAACAACTAAAATGTAATACATATCATAATAGATGTCAAGGCCCTTGCTCTAAATAGTTTTCCTAAACGTCCTTCTCTATCACCGCTCCTTAAGGGGCTTCGATATAAAAAGCGCATTTTTGTAAAATTTGCTCTCACCGGTGTATTTGTCGCAAGAGTGTCTCTAGAATAGTAAATTGTATAACCGACCCTAAATACTCCTTAAGACAAATTTTCTAATAAATTTTCTGCAAGCAAATGCTAGTTATGCTTCAGTTGTATAACTTGTACCTCAATGATTAGTGAAGAGATTTTGTGGACATGACAGGTATCCAAAACTTGACCTCGATATCAAGAAGAATAAGATGTTTCAAGCAATGCCAATAGCTATCAATGTCAAGCTTATCTAGCTGATGTTATTGTCGCGAAGGAGCTTGAAGAAATACCCAGGCAACGGAGTAAGTGAATCGATAAGTCAAGAAGAAAGACTTAAGCTGTTATGCCACAGCTTAAAAAATATTTCACATGCTTCTTACTGTCGACAAATTTTATAGCTACCGGTACAGAAATAGCGCGTTAACGACGGTGCAGAAAGAGTATGAAAACACATATTAACTTCATGTCATCGCCTAAGTAGGATTAACTTTATTTAGTAGTTCCATGACAACTCAATGTGGCAATTAAAATTGCTATTTTTTTTTATTAGGACCAGCACTCAGGGGATGACCCCTACTTATGCAATGCATTGTGCCAGAGCTAGGAAATTAGGTTGTGGGAAGGGGGTTAAAGGGAGTAGTGTTTGTGGATGTTTGAATTGAATCTTTGCACATTGGAAGTGGCAGGAAAGACCTCTGCAGGCAGTTATATTCTCTCTGTAATACGTAGGAATGCGCTCTTAATGCAGAACGCGTTGGAAGAAATTCCCTGATTTTATAAGAACACATTCCGTTGTAGTAACGATAAAACAGTGAAACACGCTCCGCATTGCGTCTATGCTCCAGTGAATCAATAGAGCTGGATACCCTACTGTAACCCCAAAATACAACGTTTCGGAAAACCTAGGCACTTTAATGCTTCTTTTGCGACATGAAAAATATGCTGGTTCCAATGAACATCACATTAAAATTTCATGCCAAGAACATCGAGAGCTTTTGATTCCTTAATATATATATCACCCATATTTACAGATAAGGTAGCAAGTTCAGCCATATGCCTGTGCGAAAGCACACAGTACTGGTTTTTATGAGCGTTAAATTCAACTCTATTCGCAAGGCCCCTTTTAGAAATTACCAAAAGGTCGCGATTAAGGGTATCGTTCATGTGCTTTTGCACAGCCCCAATTTTCCGAAGGCTTGGTCTATTGCGAAAAGAAAATGAATGGATGGGGTTGAAAGTTCGAAGTATATAGTCGTTGAGAAAAATAAGAAAAAGGGTAGGGTAGAACGAAACCTTGCGGTACCCCTGAATTAACTTTGAAGTAGCTTCATGAGATCCCATATATAACAACTCGTATAGTGCGATCCCTAAGAAAGCTCGATATAAGTCGAGAGAAACTATCACCCACACCAAAAGCAATATGTTTTGATATGAGTGCACCATCCACACTGTATAAAATGCCTTTGAAATATCTAGAGCCACCACCTTACTTTCGCCGAAATAGTGAATGGATTGACACCATTTTTCCCAAAGGAAGGCCAGTAAATCACCAGTAGAGCGTCCCCTACGAAAGCCTTACTGCCGGTCACTAATTAAACTGATGGACTCCAAATATTTCAAAAGATTAAGCGTACTAACTTTGGAGAGGGCAGAGAGTGGGAACTCAACAGTATTTCATTATATTTTTTATTTGTATTCCTTGACTCCTTGAGTGCAAATGTGTTACTTAACTCTCTAGACTTTTACAGCTAAAAGCGTTAACTATTGGAACACGCTTATATTTCATCTCCAAACAGCATACTTAGCACTTCAGACCCTTGTTATTTTCCACCGTCTGTCTACAACTGTTCAACAGTTTTGTAATATACATCAAATTACAACAACTATAGGCACACCCTGCAATTGCTTTTGTAGTAGAGTTTACAATCAGGATTCTTGTAAATTTTAACCGTCTGTCTATAGCAGTTCCATAGAAGTAATTTGGTGGCCATAACCATCAAATTACTTCAACTATTGTTATACCCTTTAATTTAAATTTTGAAATATCGAGTTTTTTAACGGGGACGCTGCAAAAGTGAAGCGACACGGACAGCAAACGACGGGATATTTCTTGCCGCTCTTTTGGCATTTCTCTTTAGTAAAGTTTGCCATTTCATGATGGAAAAATATATTTACGAGGCAACAATGAGTCGAAATTATTAAAATTTACTGCCGAAATTCGGAATTCGTAGCCTCAACGTTAAGAGAAAAATCATCTTCAGCGATGAGTCTCATTTCTGGCAGGTTTATGAGCTGGCGTACTTCTTCAATGATGATTAAGACCGGCACGTTACTTTGAATGGGAATCGCTTCAACAGGACGGCGCCACAAGCCACACAGCGAATGTCACAAACAATTTATTGGAAACCAAGTTTGAAGAACGTGTTATCTCACGAAATGGCCCAGTCGATTGGCTGCCTCGGTCGTGCGATTAGACGCCGTTAGACTATTTCCTGTGCGGGTACGTCAAGTCTATGGTCTATGCCAACAAGCTAAAGGCGATTGATGAACTTTGTACGAATATCGAACATGAAATTGCTGCAGTATCGGCTGATTTATGCTTGAAAACCGTCGAAAATTGGGTTCAGAGTTTGAGCTTCTGCCAGCATGCTGTGGTGGCCATGCAATATAATTAAGTTTCATATATAATAGCATCGAATGTATTTTCACAGAAATAACCCTGTATTTATTCTCCTTATTATACCAAACGAAGTAGTGAACACTTTGTCTAATTTTTAAGTATCTTTATATAACTGTTCTTTTCTTAAATTTTCGTAACACTCTTTAACTTTTAAATTCAAATTGCTGTATTCATAGTGGTAAGCACGTTGGTTATAAATCTGATTGGCCAGGGTTCAACCCCTGCGACAATCAAAAAATAAAAAATGTTTTTTTTTTGTTTAATGGTATAAATATATATTCAGAATTACCATTACAACATGCAGCTTTCTTCGTCGGTACTTCTTCATTGCATAATTGCCGGCTAAGTAGAATTTTTAATAAAATGACGATATCCATCTCTTCTCACCTATCTATCGGATCACTTATTTATCCATGTTCTAAAGAAGGTAGCAAGGTTAGAAAAATATCTAAACAAGTATGATTGCCTGAAGTGCTACTCCTCTTAAAAAAATAAAAAAATTGTATAGCTATTGGTGTTTAGGGCGTAGCAATTCATATTTTTGAATGAGTTACAAAAAGTTACATTTACATTAAAAATTCTCATCATAAATTTTGTATATGGAAAACCTCAAGGGTTAAAGGCAGACTGTGTCTATATTTTGAAAAAATTTTTGGGATTTAAAAATTTTGGGGATCTATCATTTATTTAGTTTCTCTAGGAAAACCTTTGGGAAAATTACACCGCTAGGAAAAAAATTTGTATAGATTTTTTAATTTCCAATTAAGAAACTTGGAAAGAAACCAGAAACAATTACAAGTGCTATTAATATTGCGCATGTTAAGGCTGTTAGCGACGCTGTCGAAAAGCGTTAAAAATTAATAAAATACTACAGCCATTTTGAATGGAGTAAATAGGAGAAAAAATATTTTTTTTTTCTTTATGTCGTGCAAAAAAAAAATGAATTTGATTTGTTAAGATGTTTTCTATCTAAAAAATTTGCTCTTGCGAAAAATATAACAGACAATTACATAACAAATTACAATTATAACGGTACTACTACTCGATTTCATAAAAAATGTATTAATAAATAAACATTTGTTAGGTATCTTCTTTAGGATTTTCGCAGGCGCTGATGAACGGCAAGTAAATTTGGAAAAATATCTGGAAATAAATTTTATGTTTTGGGAATTTGTGAGTCTGTTTAAAAATTTTCACTAGTTCTCCCTTACTTTTAACTCCGATGAGAACTCTTGGCACAACCGCACCTATTCCTTTTTTTTTTCATCAACCATATTTTATTTTAAATCTAACAAATTGGGGTTTATAGCGAAAAATCGTGCACCATCACAACGCTTTGCCACCCGCATTTGAACAAAAGTTGAAACAAAAATTTCTAATTTGTTTTTTTTTTAATTTGATTTGATATTTTTTATAATGGATTATATTTTTATATAATGGATTTTATATATACAATAAATTTGTTTATTTATGAAAAAAGGAAAGAAAAAACTTTTGCACTCACCCTCTGTTGGAACATCGTAGCACAGGTATGAAGTAGAATTTAACGTTAAATTGCCATAATTCGTACAATTTGTTTGAAAATCAAAATTTGTAAAATTCAAATTGGTTGTTGTTGCTATTGTTGTTGTGCCCGAAACCATATTACTACCATTGAAATTATAAAAATATTCACCAAAGTCTTCTAAAAGTAACATAAAACTACTGCCACCATTGTTGCTGTCGCTGGCGTCACCACTGCTTCTTAACATTATATTGCCATTGCTTAGATGATGAAATGTTGCATTTTGATTAAAGTTCCCTAGCGATTGATTAATTAAATTATCATCGCTAATATTGTTTATTCCAATGCTGCCGCTATTGAAACCGACAGTATCATAATCATTCTCTCCAACGATTAAAGTTTCCGCACTATCGATCAAAGCAACATCGACATCATTGCTGTAACTACTTGCGGCTGAGTCGATGACCGATGATAAGGCAGACGACGATGACGACAACGACGTTGATGTTGTTGTTGATGATAATGTTTGAGCAAAAGTTGCATTGATATTAAGAGCGAGTGTATCGTTGTCAGTAACTGGCGTTAATGATATTGAGTCTTGTATTGTATCGTCGGTGGAATTAAGGCTGGAAGCGGCAGTCGTTTCAAAGTCTGTGTTAGCGTTTAACAGCAATGATGAGGAGGTGAACGAGGCAGATGTATGGTAAGTTCTCTGAGGGGGCAAAGATGTCACTGCATTACTCAATGACGAAGACAAGGCTGATGACCACGTTGATACAACAACATCGAGTGGCTCACTATTAGCGGTGTCGTTATCGTTTCTCGTCAGCATCATTAAGCTTGTTGTGTTTGTTTGACTGCTTTGGGTATTCCAAATACCCACAATTAAATTCGTTACATCTTCTTCACCATCACCGTCATCATCAATACTGGCATCGTACAGGCGGAAATAATCATCATGTGATGTGTCAATAAACTTGCCGGATGTTGATGCTAAGGCTGATGTTGTTGCCTCTGCTGCTGTTAAATTTGTATCCTCTATGGATGTCATTTTTTGTAACATGCAATCTTAAATTTTATTTTTCTGCAATTTTATTTTTTTTTCGCCTCTCAACCGCTATCGTTGAATTATCGGCTGCGTTTTTATGTTTTTTTTTTATTTCTTTGTTTATGTATTCAACTAAAGTTTATTTGCATGCTTTACACTGTTGTTTTTGTTGCAAGTCTTTATGTAGTTTACGATAGCAGCTGTTGTCAGCATTTTATTTTTCGCTTTTGCTTTTTATGAGATGGAGTCGTCTCTGTGGAAAATTATTATATTGGGAAATCGAAAACAGCACAAGATTGTGTTCTTAATATTAATGCTGTTTTCAAAATTGTTGACGCCACTTTAATCCTGTCATTTGAGTTGATATTCTTAGTAATGCCAGTGTTACATTGAAAAGGGTACCACGAGGACGACGTTAAAAATGATAATGGCGTCACCGCTACCGTCACCATATCAGTACAGCTTTTATGTGAGCCAAAGTGACTAAACTCGAATTTCATTATGTTTTTCTTATGCCTGTAGTTAAAAAATATGTTTTTTCATCACATTGTTTTAGACTTTGCCTTTAGACTTTGTTCCACCTCTTTTTCACACTTTCTTTTTTTTTTTTGGTGGGTTTATTGGTTTTATGTATTTTCTATGGTTTGCAGTTTGGAATTTTATTGCTGTTTTTTGGCTTTTAATGCAGTAGCATTTGGTTTTTATTGAATTTCACTTCAGCTGTCTTGGATCCAAATGAATAACAACAACATTAGAAAGAACTGTTTATAAAATTTGCAGGAAATTTTTCTTGTTTTCGATATCAAGAGAAGTTGTGCTGGCATTTACTGTTGTCATCGTATTTCAAGTATTCACTTTTGTTATTGGCATTAAGAACATGTCAATGAGTCCAAAAAACACACCATTAATTTACCGCTCTTTCTTCATCTTTGGGATTTTTCGTATATTTAATGGTTTTATTTGGGTTAAAGTTCATGTGATTATATTGCATTACAATCAGCCACCCCGGCATTTGGTAGAGAGTAAAACCATTTTTCGCTGTCATTAAAATGAAATAAATAAATTAAATTTATTACTATTTTTATGTTGTAGCATTTAATCGACATCTGCAATAAAAATAGAAGAAAAAACCGCTTAGTTAGAAAATTTTATAAAATAATTAATATATTAAAATTTCTTTACTTATGAAAGGTTTAATTTTAAAATTTCAAAACTTTTTGGTCTCAAGATGTTAACAAATATAAATTATTTATTTTAATTACTTTTTCTCTCAATAATAAATATTATTAACAGTTATTATAAATCACCTAGAGTCTGTCATATAACTTAAAACCAGTAGCTTACGTATGACCACAAAAATATGTCTTTTCTTTACAATTTTCCTTTGTAATGTTCATGAAAAAATGTGCCAACAATTTTGCTCCCCGTTTATATATATTTTACAAATATTGCAACACCAGCATTTTACAAATCGATGCTAGTCTGTTAAACTAAAACAAAATATTTAAATTGTGGTGTTAATGCCAAAATACCAAAAAGGTTATATTTCGTGACCGGTACTATATTTTTTTGTATGCAATGCACATCCCAACGGTAAATCATTTGTAAACAAAAAATAATTTTTACCTGGAAGTAGGCTCGGAAGCTAGAAAAACCTAGTCAGCCCCCAATTATTTGTTTCGGAAGGGGATTTAATTTTTCAGCCTCAGAGAATGGTGGTCATAAATTAAATTTTTTGTAGATTAGTATATAGAGATAATTACACGTTTTTAGAGTAACCGTACTCTTTTGGAATATAACCTTTTGGTTTTACTGATAACCAAAAAAAAAAAAAATAATAATAAAAAAAAACAAGCAAGATACTATATTCGACTATGCCGAATCTTATATACCCTTCACTATTTATGTAAATCTAGTTTAGTAAAGTAACTGCAATCAAAAAAGCAAATATTGGGGTGACAGAGAATTAAAAATTTAGTACTGCACATATTACATAAAAATGACACCGGCTCTTTATGGGTTAAAATTTTTTTTTTTAAATTTAGTATTTCCTTAAAGATATCTTCAAAAGCTTTAAAATGATATCCACATTGATATTTTTTTAAATTTTAAATTGCAGAGCCCCGTAAATCAGAAAATATGGGCGAGCGCCAATTTTTATTAATTTTTAATTCTCTATCGCCCTATTAAATTTTTGATTGGAGTTACTTTATTGTTGCAAACGACACGAAAAAATTAGAGGTAGACGTGGTGTTTTGCCTGCTTCCTCGAAGGTCATGGACCGATCATGCTGATTTTCAATAGCACCTCTTTCGACACTATATATGCCTCGGCAAACTTGATTTAAACACTAACACGGACGGATAGACGGACATCGCTTAATCGACTTCGCTATGCATAGGAAGTCAAAATATACATACTTTATAGAGCCGGAAATGGATATTGTACAAATTACACGCGGAATGACACATTTAGTTATACCCTTTTTCCACTTTTTGTGGTGAAGGGTATAAAAAGCGCAACAGTTATTTTTTTAAATAATTAATTTAATAATTTGCAAAGTGCCCGTTCATATAAATAAGTTATTGTAGTGCTTTGTGATATTTTATTTTTCATCCTCTTTCAACTGTATAAAAGAGCCGAAAAAAAGTCAGCCGTATACAGTGGAGAAAGAAAAATAGAATTACTGTTAGTTATTTTCATTTTTACTTAAACACTGATTTTTGTCTTAACTTTCTTGTTTGGACAAAATCTTTAGTTTATTTACAATCTTTGTGAGAAGTTTCCTAAAGAGTTAACTAAGCGAAAATCAGCTAAAGCAATTTGTAGCCACCAGTAAACTTCGTGTGGAGGGTGGGCAAGAAGTAACACTGGAGAAGGTAATTTAATCATAAATGTTTATCAAGCAAGACGACTGAATTTCAACGTTTAAATAATAAAGAGATAGTAAAACTTTATCGGGTGACTTTCTTTACTATTTAGCTTTTCAATGTAAAATAAAGATTCGCAACATCTGGCAATGCTAAAATGCTTAGTATAGTTTGCCATTTTACCACCAATAGACTAATCAACGAACAAAACTTTTAAATCATTGAATTTTATTATAAAAATTCGTGCTAAGAAAAAAATGTTTCGTAAAATACAGACATTTTTAACCGACTACAAAAAAAAAGAAGGAAGTTATCAATTCGTCTGAATGTTGCTTTTTTTCTATATATTATTGGGTCTACAGGTTATCATTTGACGTAAACTGACATATATCTTTTAAGCTGTGATAGGAAAATGCTTAAAAATTGAAGAGAATATCGATTAATACGATCGTTCTAATAACAAGTATAACAATTCAAAATGATAAATTAAAAGGTGTTCCCATACTTTTGAACATCTTTTGATATATAATTGAAATTAACAAACAACCTGTATTGATAACTCCGCTATAAGAACAAGTATATTTTGAGTGTACTGTACTTTTCCTCTTTTATACATTTGATTTTAAAATGTACTTCTTAAGGTTAATTTTTTAAAAATTATATAAATAATCAAAATAAAAAATAAAATAAATGGTTTCAAACACATAATAGAACCAATTAAGTTGACGTTATAACAACAAACAGAGCCAATTTAATGTGCACTAAAAGAGTCCTTATTTATGTATAATTAGCAAAATCACTTTCAGACTTTTGCACTTATTTCAAAATATACATCTTGGCAGTACACGCATACTTTTAAACATGGTCATACATCAACAGAAAATCTTAATGCATATTAACGAGGGCAGTTTCAAAAATTATAATTTAAGCTCGAAAATGTTTAGGCTGCCACGGAATATTAAAATTTGGATAATATTTAATAAGAGAAAATAAATTTTTATTTTAATTTTTAAAGATTCGAGAAATGCAATTATTATTTTTATTACATTGTACTTTTTTTTATACCCTTGACCACAAAAAGTGGAAAAAGGGTATATCAAAGTATTTAATTCCGTGTGCGATTACAATAATATCCATTTCCGACCCCATAAAGTATATTATAAAGCCGATTGAGCAATGTCCGTCTGTCCGTTTGCCTCGGAAAACTTGATTTCACAAAAACAAAAATAAGCATGTCAATCGATCAGATATTGTGTCGGAAGAGGTGCTATTAGAAATGAGCATGATCGTTCCATGTCCTTCGAGGCAGCAGGCAAAACACCGCGCCTACCTCTAATTTTTTAATGTCATTTGGAACAAAATAAGTAACTAGAATCAAGAAAATAAATAAATGGGGCAATAGAGAAATAGGCAATAAGAAAAAAAACATCAAGTGAAAAAATTGGAGCTCGCCCAAATTTTCCGAGTTACGGGGCTCTGAAATTTTTTAATTTTTTAAAATATCAATATGGGTATCATTTTTAAGCTTTTGAAGAAGTCTTTAAGGAAATACAAATATTTTTTTAAAATACTTAACCCATTAAGAGCCGATGTCAATTTTATGTAAAATTATATAAACTCGTATGCAGTTCCAATTTTTTTTTATTTTTTTATTTCTCTGTCACCCTAATATTTGCTTTTCTGATCGGAGTTACTTCACTAAATTAGATTTACATAGATGGTGAAGGGTGTTTAAGATAAGAATATAGCACTCTTATTTGCTTTAAATAAAATTTAAATAATGTTGAAAGTTAAATAGCGACAAGAATAGTTTTTTGTCTGCCCTCGTTTTGGAACTGTCAACACTTAAAACTAAAATTATACTTGATAATACAGTGCCCGTGTCGTACTTCCATGCGCACACACACCCATACACACACATAAACATTTACACTATACTGTTATTAAGATTTTACCCTGCAAACATTTTTGAGATTTTTTGGCGATGGTTTGTTTGGCGATGATTACGCGATTCTGCTCAGGGAATACAAATCGCTAACCATCGCCTACGCCTTATAACTAAGCGATGAATACGCGAGCGTACACAAGAAGTCATTTTTTGTTCTAAAAACACTCAAACCTGAAAACAATTTTGATTACGTTTACGATATGAATCGCGTGCCATCGCCTATGCCTTACAACCAGCGATGAATACGCGAGCGTACACCGGTAACGGGAAAAATTTCTAACAGCGTATTTTATTCATTTGAGTTGAGTCATCTGTGTTTTTTCATAACTTTCGATGGAATTTTTTATTTTTTGTTGTTTTCTAGAGGTAACGAGAAAATAAGTATTTAAGCAATTAGCAAAATTTTCATTTCAGTTGGACAAGTGATCTGTTAAAAAGACAATAAGAATACATCGGAAATATAAAATATCAAAAAGAAAGAAATAAGAAAAGAATTAAATAAGTAGTGATCAGTGAAAGGTGTGGTGTGTGAAAGTAATATATTGATAAAAATGTTGTCAAACAAAGCACTGCGGTTGAAAAGTAAGAGAGAAGCCGCTAAATTAATAGTAAGAATTCGTAATTTAAATGCAGTTGAAAATACTTCTGCAGAAATAAGTGAAAGTCGCTATTTGTGATTCGCCTGCGAGTCGTTAGTTGTGAATCGCCAGCGGATCTCTATTCGCGAATCGCAACAGGCACACAAGCGAGCGTTTTAGCGAATCGCTTAAGGGTAATTTTTGGCTCGCACGCGATTACTCGCCGCGATTGTACACAACTTGCCGGCGATTCGCGGGCGAAGATTCGGCGATTGAAAATGTTTGCAGGGTACCGCCAAGTAAAAACATACATTTTTTAATGTATCAGCATCTGCTTCTGTGTATGTGTGCGTGAATGAGTGCGTGTATATGAAACCATCATAAAGCTTAACAATCATAAAAATGACAAATAAAATACATGGCAATTGCTGTGAATGTTAACGTTAAAATGAAAATAGAAGTGGTAAAGCTATATTGCGTGACTGAAATATCTGAAAATGAATTACATGAATGAGTATTTCTTTAATAACGATACATTACTGTGGTCCTTATACTTTGTGCGTTTATTCATTTATTGTTTTTTACTTTATTTTATTTTTTTTTTTTATTATTACTTTTTATGTGTCAATAATATATTAGTGGGTGTAGTTGTAAATTAATTTATGTGTTTGTCGGAGAATGAAAGTATGATATGTGATAAATATATGTTCTTCTGACCTTTACTGATTTTGAGGTTTTTGCAAAAGAGTGTGTGTTGGTCAACATTGGCAGGCTATGAAGTTCTTAGTTCAATAGAAACTGAGACATTGCTTGAAAACAGAATAGTAAAGGTAATTTTCTAAAAAAATTTAAAAATGCTTTAAACATGGAAACACAGCTGCAGTTTTGCACAACTCTTCACAAGTAAAGCAAACGCAAATGATCGAAATTGGTTAATATTTTGTCTCTTATTCAGTTCAGTTTTACCTTCTAAAATACAGTCATGTATAAATGGTAAAATTGGTGAAAGATCCGACAAGGACTCATTATGTATAATTTAAAGATTTTTTAGTTTTTGGTTGTAAATGATTTTAAATGTGCCAACTGTTATTAATCGTATTTTAAAAGGTGGCAATTATAAATTTTATTTTTAATGACTGATTGATTGATTGATTGAAGTTTCGTGACATTTATTTTTAAATATCAACTTAAAAATCACATTATTTTGCCCGCAAACTAAATGAGAAAAGTGTTTATAATTCTGTCCGATAATTTGTAAAACACTTCAAGTTTTAAAAAAAAGTTTAGAATTTTAAAATGCAAATTACTCGTTATCTACTGACGATAAGTTAGTGTTTCTTACTTGTTAATGAATTTCTGATTAAGGATTTTAATATCCAAAATGTTTAAACTAATGAAATACAAGAAAACAAAAACCGCAGGTGCCAAAAAATTATCTTAAAGGTTTGCTATCTTGGAACCTTATTAGACCTTCCGTAGGCGGCGGAGACTTCAAACTGAAAACTTCATATAAAATACTCGTTTTCTATCGATACGCTGACACGCAGTTGAGAAACTACAAATTTAGTTTAATAATGATTATTTGACCCTTTTTTAATAAATTATTTTCTATTTAATTAAGCTTTGGGTCCTTATATTTTTTTTATTAATATTTTATTTCAATATTTCGGTACTTTCTGCGTACCTTCTTCAGGACCCAAAGCTTAATTAAATAGAAAATAATTAACTACAAATTTATTTTAAACTATTTCGTTTCTAGCCCACTGTGCAATGGCAATGCCGCATAAGATTTATTTACATAATTGCCTAAACTTTAGGACACACAGAATTTGTTGTATAAACACGCAGTAGGAATAGGAATTATTTTGGGTAACGCTGATTTTCCATAAATGCAGTAAAAAAATATTAGGTGACATTAAGATCACTTTGCATTTTAGAAAGTATAAAAACCCTAATGACAGTAAGTTTTTATTTTTTTACAAAAACTAATTACACAATAAAATCATAAATAAGTTAACTTTATCATCTTGATGTTCAGTATACATTTCTGATATTTATTTTATGCCAATCGAGTTTCAATTATTTTTAATAATTATTATAAATTTTTTTCTTAAAGATAACTAAGTGTGTGCGGAAATTAAATCAATTTATTATTTAAATAAAAATTAACTTCTAAGTGTTTATTAACAGTGTCAATGAAAGGAGGAAGAATGAATATTTAAGGAGGCGAAAAAGAAAATTTATATTTTTAAGGATAAGGAAAACGCATGGTAATAGTGGTTGTTATACACAGCTATACACTCAGAGAAAGTACATGGCGGAAATATGATCACGGAAACCTTATTATGCTCTCTGTAAAAATAAATAAATTTTTTCTAAGTAAAAAAAATATTCTTATTTAATTAACATAGGACTTAAAACAAACAAATAATTTTTGGTTCTAAAAATATTTTAGCTTCCCCTGGACTGAATTTATCAGTTCACTTGAAAGTACAAGATTAAAATAAAATATGTTTTCAAAAATTTAATAATAAATATAAAAAAATAAAAAACAAATACCCAATGTTAATAAATAAGGTAAGAAAAAACATCTTAAAAGAGATTTAATTATTCTTTTATCTATTATAGTCATTGCACATAATATTTATACTTAAAAAACAATTATGAATGAATTTAAGGCTATTATTATTATCAGATAGCAATAAGGTTCAAATTATATTCGACAATAACTATAAATATGATTCATTCAATCTTAGATGATTATCTCAGCCATGTTTTCTGTACATCTAAAAAAATTAATTGAATTTATTGTAACGGATTAAGGCAGTGTCTTTGGCCAAGAAAACTTTTTGCGTTAACTCTTTCATTGAAAACATCATACATAATTTTTTCTTGACCATATGAGAACTATAAAAAATTTTGAAATCATTATATAAAATATTAAGTTACAAAAGTGGTAGTAATACACCATAATGCAGCGAAACCTCCCTTTAAACAAGATATTAAATAAATACATAATTAAATCCACTTTACTTTTCTATCATGCACGGGTTTTTCTGAAGGCGGTCACATTACTATATTTTGTTTATCTAAACCGATTAATCTATTTTCAAGGTGAAATAGATTAATATAGCTGCTTTAAAAAAAATCTTAATTTATATATTAAGTATTTGTCACGCCCCATTAAAAAAGTCCATTAAATTAATTGGATTAATTTTATCTAAAAAAATTTTATCCATACAAAAGTCCATATTTATAAAAAAAACCGAAAAAAGTTTTTTATTAAACTTATCCTATTTTTGTTCAGAAAAGGGAGAACAATTTGTTTTCAGAATAGTGCAAAATTCAAATAGAATAGCTCTTCATTATACCCTCCACCACAAAAATTGGAAAAATGGTATAACTAAGTTTTAAATTTCTACAATATCCACTTCCGACCCCATTAATTAAATACGTTTTGAGATCTTAGGCATAGTGAAGTCGATTAAGCGATGCCCATACGCTAATCGATCAAACATAGTTTTAGAAGAGGTGCTCAGGGAAATCAGCAAGATCGGTCTATTTCCTTAGATGCTACGCCTGTCTCTAATTTTTTCATATTACTTGGAACAATGAAGTTACTACAACAAAAACAAAAAAAGCAAAAACAAATATATAGGGAGATAATAAAATAATAAGAGAACAAACACCAAGTAAATAAATTGGTGCTCGCCCATATTTTCCGAGTTACGGGCCTCTGAAATTTTAAAATTTTTTTAAATATCAATATGGTTATCATTTCTAAGCTTTTGATGAGATCTTTAAAGAAATACTAAAATTTTTAAAAAATACTTAATCCATTAAGAGACGATTACTTTTTAATGTAAAATTATGTATATCGATGGCTTAATATTAAATAGAGTTAAAAATTTTTGTTACTTTGTTGCAGAAGAAAATAACTTAATAAAGAAGAAAATAATTTAACTTGTAAAGTAATAAAAACTTGAGTTAGGCCTTTTTTATATTAAGTCATCGATATGTAGTACTTAATTTTTTTTTTCTTCTTATAAATATTTAAACTCTGTCACTCTAGTATTTGCTTTTTAGATTGAAGTTACTTTACTAAACTAGATTTACATAGATGGTGAAGGGTATATAGATTCGGCAAAGCCGACGTAGCTATTTAAAATTTTTTAATAGGACCAGCACTCAAGGGAACAAGAAAATTAGTTTATGTTTATTAACCGAACATCAATTCGGTTGAATGTTCATTTTTTTATATTTGAGCCCCCTTAACTCAGTCATTTCTAGGTGACGTTTTAAAAACAGTTCATAATCGTAGTGTTTAAGGGGTGTTTCCATACAACATACATGTTTTTTGCGTATATTATGAGCCACTTTGGAATTAAAAAAACTGCGTATCGCTATAGCGCCCAATGGCAAAAAGTAATGTAAAAGTAAATCTAAAAATTAAAGGGTGTCCCCAAAGGTGACGTAAATTGACCTATATGGGTCTATCGTTTGAACCGTTATAGACAAATAGTTGCAAATTGTACAGAATGTCGATTGTTATAACCGTTTTATTAATCAGTAGAGTTCATTTTAATTGATGTATTTGGACATACTTTTGAATGGTTGTAGACAGAAACTTAAAATTTACAAAGAAAAAACCTGTATTGCTTACTCCGTTGTAATAATAAGTATAAAATATGAATTTGAAAATTAAAGGGTTTCCCAATAGCTAATGTAATTTGATGTTTGTGGCCAAAATTTTAAACCGTTATAGACAAGGGACCTGTATTGCTAAATCCGCTTAAACAAGTTTATAATTTGAATTTATAAATTAAAGGGTGTTGCTAAAATTAATGTAATTTGACCTATATGGTCAGATCCTTTGAACTGATAAATTCAAACACTTGAAAATTAGACAAAAATGTCCAGAAGTATAAATACTTTAAATTATAAATTAAAGGGTGTTACAATAGTTTATGTATGTGGCCAAATTGTTGAACAGTTATAGACAGACGGTTGAAACTAACAGGAGCTGGGGAGTCCCAATAGTTAATGTAATTTGCTGTTTGTGGCCATACTTTTTTACTCTTCTAGACAGACAGATGAAATCTGCTTTGAAGTCGTTTTTCTTTCGTAAGAATTATTTAAATTTATATTTACAATTTTTAACAACTTTTCTTGCCCACTGTACACAGTTATGCTTGTCGTAACTGATTAAGTATGACCTTGAAAATATTGTTGTTTCATAAAAAAAGAGAATACATATTGTCAGGAAAAATGTATTGAACATTGCCTGTAGCTGTTCTTTGATTTAATGTGCGGTTTCTATATTACAAGCGTTTAACTCGTCTAAAAAATTTGTATTGAAATGACTCAAAAAACTGAGTGCTTTTCATACAAATTTTTCAGACGAGTTGATCGCTTGTAATACAGAAACAGCACTTAAATGATGACTGCTTTTGAGTTGAGTGTATTTGTGTAAAAAAAAAATTATTATATTTATAAAAGTTATATAGACGAGAATATGTTTAAATCGGTCTAGCAAATGAATCTGCTTTAATAATGATCTACATCCCCTGCAATCCATAATCTTCATCTTTTTTTTAATATCATTGTCACTCATATAGATTGTGTATTATTAAACATACTTAAATGAAAATTTAATATTATTTTTTTTTCAAATTGTTTGAAGTGTTAAAAATAATTTCCTTTTTGTCGGTTGTTTTCTACACTCTAATACGTATTGAAATGGTTCAAAGCTTTTACCACATTTTTCCGTTTCCGTTTGAGCAACAGCAACAACACCAAAAAGCAATCAGTAAAAGAAAGTTTATTCTTTTTTTGTTATTATTTTGTTATTATGTTTGAAAATCCTGCAATGCACGCACGCATTAGCACGAGACAGCAATCCAATATACACTGTCACATAAATACATAATACCCTGTAAACCACAGAAACTCCAGAAACTTTGAATTAGAAATTTTAATACAGTCATACTAAGTGCCAAGATTAAATAGTATTAAATAACAAGAAAAAAATAATTCTCTTTTTATAACTTTTATAAAAAAAATTCAACGAAATGTGACCGGGTGGGTCGGTGGTAGCAACAACTATTTAATGTTAAAAGCAAAGTATAATAACAACAAAAACAAAATGTTACAATCGCACATTAAAGTCAAGTAATAAAATATCATTTGAGCCTTGTTAGTGATTTTTTTATATCTTTTCTATCACCATTTTTTACATCATTTTCATTTATACTCGTATTTTCTATTTTATTACGGTTTTAAATTTATACGCACTAAAATATTTCTTTGCATTTCGAATGCTGGAACAAGTTTAAGCATTAAGTCAAATATATAATCTAATAGCTTATTGTACCCGGCGTTGTCTAGGTCTAAATTTAGAGTCTTTCATGGCACTGTTTAGTATATTATAGCCTTGTTTGCTATAGTGAGAATTTACTTCAAACACTTGAGCTTTGGATCTTGTAGTTTAGGAGATATGATATATGTTTAGAATATATTAAATATGTTTAGAATCTGATTTTATAAGAATCGGTTAATATTCATAAAATTGCGCATTTGTAAACCCCCACCCCCCCCCCCCCCCCCCCCCCCCTTATCAAAATAAACATAGAATGGTCTTCACTTTACATAAATGCCTTACTATGTTTAAAATATGATTGTAATCGGTGCAGACGTAACTGTCCATTTTCCGTACTTTGTCTCATCTAGTTCCTAGCTCTGGAAAAAGAAAATATAGATGAGGATCAATTTATGTTTCGAATTTCATTATAATCGATTGACCAAACTTTTGTTGAAATTGTTTCAGACGCATACAAATGCCCATTTTTTCTTTTCTCGCCTTCTGGTCTGCTTTTTTAAAAATTAAAATACCCTTGTCTACTCTTGTTTCAAACTGCATTGACATCGGTTCAGTCGTTTAGCGATGATTGACACACGCACAAACAAACAAACAAATAAAAAACATTACAATGAGATTTATAATATATATTAGACTATTGTATCATAAAACTCGATGAACTGACAATTTATTACTTCAACATGAAGTGAATTTATATGTTTTTTATTCAACACTTTTATTGAAGCACCAATATTATAAAAAGTTATACTTTAAAATAGTATAAATGCGCTATAGAAACCTTTTTTAACCATAAACTAAAGCTTTAGATAAACTTTGTTCTAAAGTGTCGGATATGATTTGCCTTTGCAAAACTGAGTCAGTGAAAAGGTTGTTTTAATTTTTAATTTTATTGTCTAGCATAACAATAACATGGTAAAGTCTAAAAAGAATTATGCTTAAATATAAACATTTAATGGTTAAATTAAAAAATCATAATATGGTTGAAAATGTCATGTTATATAAGTGAATTATTATTATTATTATTATTATTATTGATTTGTTACATAAATTCGCAAAGAAACAATTCATTGCTTATTATACATATATAATTATTAGTTTTAAAATTTTGTATATTATTTAAAATTATTTATTTTGTACATAAACTTTTTTTTTCATTTTCTCTACCAATAAAAACAATTTCAACTTTTCAACAAGACCTAGAACAAAGTATTTTTAACCGCAAACATTATTTTGTTTGCTTTTAATCATATTTTGATTAATAAACCTATATTATGGTTAAATATATTGGCCCATATTCATAGTTAAAATAAAGTATACTTTAAGGGAACTAAAGTCGGTTTTATTTTAAAGTCGACTCTAATTCATTCATAGACAATTTAAAATATACTTTTGGCGAGAAAGTCAACTCTAAATTTTAAACTACCTAAAGCTGTTTAAGAACACAATACTCTTTATCTGATTTTTATACCAATGTAAACAAAATAAAAATAAGGTTACTTTTTTCTAATGTTTGTTTAGAAATTGTATGAAAACATTTATTAAATTACAGTCGGCACCCAGTGGAAGATGGCTAAACTTAAAGTAGTATACATGACTTTGACTATGAAAGCAAAAAAGATAATAAGTGCTTTTTATTTTAGAGTATACTTTAACAAGAGTCGACTTTAGTTTATAACTATGAATATGGGCCATTATTATTATATTATTTTTAATAAGTTATAAAACTTTGGTCGTAGTTCAAATTTTTTACATTTAACCAACCATGTTGTATTTTTTGTGCACCGTTACTATATAACGGTTAAATATCAACAAAAACGTTGTTTATCGCGACTGAAGTATTGCTGGAAACAACTACAATTTGTTGTCTGTAACTTTACAATGTAAGAAATAATCTACGGAAGTTATCATTTGTTAAAGTGTGGTCCTGGATTATGTATTTCCTATATCCATCCTGGATAGCTATTGTAAATCCTTAAATTCCAGCAAAGATATAACTATACATAAGCCACTTGTTTGTGGTTGCCATAATTGTATTGGATTGAGGTATTACGTTGGGGTATTTTCCATGTTTCAACTTCTAGTTTTCTATTAGGGTTTTTCTTGTGGTTGTTCCGTTGTTGCTACTATTTCTAAGATTGAGCGTTGTTAGATTATTAGCAGCATTTACCACTCCTCTTTATCTCTTTCATCCGTGATGCATCGATTGATCGGGTGGGTTTCGGTCTCAAAATTTTTTCTTCTGTGAAATAGACTGGTATGCGTCGATTGTGCTGATTGTTTTTTATATTTGCTTCTCGCATTTCTCTTCTGTTTGATTTACCGTTACTTGAGTTATTGCGAAATTCTTTAGTCACATTTCAGTTTTAGGGATATAGCTCCGATACTGTTGCTTTCGCTGTGAAGTATTTAGTAAGCTTTTCTAATTGACGATTATGCAGCAATTTTATATTTAGTATTCCCCTTCCTCTAAATTTTCTTAATATGTTTATATAAGTTGTGTTTATGTATATGCACTGCAGTAGACTAGTCCTACTGTATGGCTATAGTTGAAATCCGCCCTTATTGCCGCTGGTAGTACTTCCTCATTAGTTATCGATGTTATACTATCATTATTCTTCTCGATTTATGTTTTGAGAGTAAGGGCCTGCTTTGCTTGGTGTATAGTTGTCTTAATTTATGTAATATGCATTCCTCCTGTTGCGGATTGCTGCCTGTTCAGTTTTCAGGTTTTGCGGATCTATTGAATTGTTATTGACGATTGATTGACTTGGCACTGGTGGTATTATAGGGGAATTTGTAGTTTTAGGTACTATTTGAATCGGTTTGTTGGGGGTGCTAACTAATTATGCTCAATCGTATTTCTTCCCGTAATGTTAAGGGTATTAAATTAGTTCTAATTATTGTAGCTCTTCTGTTAGCTAGATTTTGTTGTATCAGATGATTTAGATGAGGGTGCTGTTGCATTAGATATCGTACATTTGCTGCCGGTAGTTTGTTAAACATTGCTTGTGTGTTGCCATATAATAGGCTTTACTCGTAAAGACTGACACATTCCCTACTTGGGTCCATTTAATTTTACGAATGTTATCATATACATATATTATTTCTAAAGCACTTTTTTTTGTCGGTTGCAAATATCTCCCATACCACCGCATCAAATTTAATGAATAATATCTCATTTTAAAGCTTATTTCTAACACTAATGACGAAAAATAATTAGAAATTGAAAATTTAATATTTTCAATAATAAAAATTATATTTTATATAGAACTGCATTATAATGCAGTGATTATGTGTTTTTGTTCAAGTGTGGTAATGCAGGGTCACTTCTGCATGATAATACTGTTGTCATTATATTTATATATGTTTTTGTTCAAGTGTGGTAATACAAGATCGCTTAATGGTAATGCAGTTCTACATAATACAGTATATATTAAAATCCATTCTGGCAATACCGCTATTTACTATATTTTTGTTTGTATTAAGGATTCGTATGGGCAAAAAGTTAACGATGATCATGTCATTACATTTAAGAATAAAATGAAAAACTCTGACTAAACTTGACAAGAGTCAGAAGAATGAATATTTCGAACTGCAAAAGTGGTTGCATAAAATTTAAATAATATGAACGACGTCGCTTTATTTCATGCAAAATTATTTAAAAGATCAAGAAATCGTCATCAGAATTAAAGTTTTTTCTGAGCTTTGCTATCGTTTTTTTAAGGTAGTCTTATCTTTTTGACATGTAAAATTTGTATATTGAATTTGGAAATGTTATGAAGCAAAAATGATTTTTGTTAAATAACATTAAATTTACTTTATTCAAAATATAATCTTCAGGTATTATAATTTAAATATAACTACTACCATAGGACCATTACCGCTAGTTCGTATGTAGTCTTATCTGGAGGCCTTTGACTTTTTTAACTTTTCTGTCTGTATATCGGCAATAACGTGCGAATGTTATACTTCAAGTAATAAATCGTTTCGCGCTTGTCGACTTAGACCAGCTGCTACCCCTCTCTCTCCCCAGAAAGTAATCTAGTGATGTTATATCGCACGGTCTTAGATTCCAAATCTTGTAAACGAAACGTGAAACTATGCGGCTACCAAGCGTTAATAAATCAATTGTAGCATGAGCTGTGAAGTCTTGTTAAAAACACAGCTGCTGCACTGACAAACGAAAAAGTCAGCGGTGACCAGTGGATGCAACGTTTTGACACATATGCAATTTCTGTGCACGATGGCGAATAGGATAATTATTTGTAACCATTATTGTTATTACTATGTAAATAAAAGTAATTTTCAAAAATTACCAACAAACAAACCACGTTTTTATTTTTGCTTACATTCCCTTCTGCGTTAGGTTGGTTATATGCCAACTCTTAATGCAGACGTAAGGCGTAATTTTCACTTTGTATGCGAGCTGCCAGGATAACTGCACAAGAGAAATTTATATAACAGTTATTAATCTTATTAAATTATTTAAATTTATTGAAATGCCTAATTATATCAATTGTATACTTACTTAGATAATACAACAATTTTTTATAATTAAATGAATAGAACTTAAGCCAAATGAATAGAACTTAAGCCAAAATAATTTCTATTCATTTATATAATATTCAAAGTTCAACTAATAATGTAATAAAAATTAAATTATAACCACGCAAGGCACAGCGAGCATACATGCTTACTTCAAAACACATCAGAATGATACATCAAAATGATACTGGAGCAGCATCTATAATGTTGTGAGTAAACAAGTAAGAATGACTAAAAACAAATTTGCATTCGTGTTCAATCCATGATTGAAACAAAGCAAAGACAAATGTACAAGACGAAATACAGAGAGAACAGTTAAAGAAATACGTTGGTTTGTGTATAAATTTCGTCTAACCAAATTAATGTTGATATGAATATTCTCGTATTCTTATTTACAAAGTTAGTTGGTTTAATAGATGATGTTTATAAAAATACACAACTAAGGTAGATGGATGCTAAAAATGCTGATGAAAGTCGTAGCGGTCAAGAAAGTGCAGCAAGTCATTCTGCTAGCGTCTAATTTTTCCTGTTTTCTTTGGAAAACGTCCGCATACATTTAAAAATAAATTTTCTTTTTAAAAAAGATTTTTAGAAATTAAAAATAAATGAACTTAAGCCAAAATAATTTCTATTCATTTATATAATATTCAAAGTTAAAATAATAATGAAATAAAAATTAAATTAACTAAAAATTTGAAGATTTTTAATCTGAAAATATATAAAAATCAAAAATTTTTTTCGTTATCTCCTAGCCATTTTATACTTCTCCAAGTACACGGTCTTAATTTCTAATTTGTATTGGCGGTACTACGCGTACTAATCCAGTCCAAAAACTAAAGGGTTTCACATTGGTGATATAATATAGCCAAATACCTAAATATTACATATTGTTACGTTTTTCCTTTTTAAAACAACGTACGGATTCTTTTCATGGCAAATACCACTGAGGCTCATTATAAACTCTGTTTTTTCACTTTGTGGCTTTGTTTGGCTATACTTCTTGATCCTTCCGGTATTGTGAACCCTTGGCCTCGTATTTACTAAACACGGAATTTTTATTACAAACGAAGCCATCCACGACACACTATTGTGTTACCCCGGCGAGATATGAACTACTCGATGCCTCGTTTAGTAACCTTAACCATCCACAGACCACTCCACTACGCCTTTTATCCAAGCCAGTCATCCCCTGTATCTAATAGCCACAACACCCGTCAGCCATACACCGTTGTTATGCTGTTACACTTCCCTGCGCTAACCGCTACCGTTCTTACTTTTTATTATGAAGGGGGCCTTGACAATTATTTGATACTTTTTAACCGACTTCAAAAAAAGAAAGGAGTTTATACAATTCGGCTGAATGTTGCTTTTTTTATATTTGTGCCTCCAGAACTCAGTCATTTCTGATCCGATTTTAAAAATTTTTGGTAATATGATAGACCATGCTTATAGATTGCTCCCGTTTCAAAAACAGCTCAAATTCTTAAAAATTAAAGGGTGTCCCCGTACAACATACATAATTTTTACGGGTATTATAAATTTTAAAGGGCACTTCTGTAAAATTTAAAATGACTGAGTATTACTATAGCTCCCAAAAACAAAAAATTATACAAAAATAAATCTAAAAATTAAAGGGTGACCCCATAATTGATGTAAATTTACTAATATGGGCCTATCTTTTGAACCGTTATAGACAAACGCTTGCAAATTGGACAGAATGTTGATTTCTATGGCCGTTATATTAACAAGTATTAATATTACAAATTATAAATTAAAGGGTGGGCCAATATTTTATTAAATTTGATGTATATGACCATACTTTTGAACAGTTGAAGACAGAGGATTGAAATTTAACACGAACCTGTATTGCTAAGTTCGCTATAATAACAAGTATAAAATTTGGATTTGAAAGTTAAAGGGTGTTCCAATAGTTAATGTAATTTTGTGTATGTGAACAAACTTTTGAACCGTTATAGACAGAACGCTGAAACTTAAAAGGGACCTGTATAGCTAAATCCGCTATATCAACGAGTTTATAATTTGAATTTAGAAATTAAAGGGTGTCATATAATTGATGAAGATTTACTTATAAGGGCCTATCTTTTGAACCGTTATAGACAAACGCTTGCAAATTGGACAGAATTTCGATTTCTATGGCCGTTATAGTAACCAGTATTACACATTAAAATTAAAGGGTACCCCAATAGTTCATTTAATTTGATGTATATTGCAATACTTCTTAATAGTTATAGACAGACGCTTGGAATTTACAACGAACCTGTATTGCTAAGTTAGACACAACGCTGAAACTTAAAAAAGACATGTATTTCTAAGTCCGCTATATTAACGAGTTTATAATTTGAATTGATGAATTAAAGGGTGTCCCTGAATTACTGCAGATTTACTTATATAGGCCTATCTTTTGAACCGTTATTGATGAACGCTTGAAAATTTGACGCAATGTCGCTTGCTATGGCAGTTACAGTAACAGCTGATATTATTTAAAATTATTAATTAAAGGGTGCACGAATAGTGAATTGAATTTGGTATATGACCAAACTTTTAAACAGTTGTAGATAGACGATTGAAATTTACAAAGAACCTGTATTACTAACTCTCTATAACAACAAGTATAACATTTGAATTTGGAAATAAACGGGTGTCCCAAAAGTTTATATAATATGGTGTATGTGGCCGGACTTTTGAGCTGTTATAGACAGACAACTGAAATTTATAAGGGACATGTTTTGCTTAGTCCGCTATAACAAAAAGCTTATAATTTAAATTTAGAAATTAAAAGGTGTTCCCAAAATTAATGTAATTTGCTCTATATGGCCGTATTTTTTGAACCGTTGTATGCAAACACCTTAATTTTAGACAAATTGTCCACTACTTTTTTTTCAGCTGAATTTCTTGGACAAAAATAAAAACACTCACTTTTAATTTCTTTGTTTACAAAAAAAACTTTTCAATTAAAAATAATTTCTTTGAACATTAATTGTATTAAAGCTTTAGTTACTCCTCTTAACAACTTTAATAATGTGCAGCTGCAATTTCGTGATAAGAAACAGACAAAATCTTCTAATGTTTTAAGTTCTAAGTATTATGTTCCCTCTTTCTATTGACTGAAATAATTATGGAAAAAAAAGTATTTGTAATGATAAGATATGTTGCAATGTATTTAATATCACTTTACTTGACTCTGAACTAACTGAAATGAAATGAAGGGGAAAAAGAAAGAATACTTACAAGCATCATAAAATAAGTACTTGTATTTAGTATAAAATATCATTCCAAACATTATGACCACCAATGCCATGACGACGCTATTGATGCTTGAATAATTCTGCCACTTAACATATAAATAGAAATGAACCACCCATCACATGATGGCAGCTTTTCTTTTTTGGATTTCAAATATTTAACCAAATAAAGTACGACAAGTAAATGGGAAATAGCAAGAAATATAATTGACATTTTAAAGAACTTTAGTTTAGTTGTATATATTTAATTGATTTAACCATTTATCTTGCTTCTTAGCAAAAAATATATATTTTATTTTCTTCTGTTTTTATGGCAAAAGTTAAAACCTCTCATGATATTGATTTTGACAGAAATACTTTACATGAAAAATCTTAGCAACGTCAAGTAAAATGATTGAAACAATAACGATTGCATTAAAATAAAGAAAGTCTCAGTTTACACAAAGAACACTTTACAAATATGTACGTGAGTTAGTATTATTAGAAAGAAAATTCTTACAAACTTTATTTTGCTGGAAAAATAATTATTTCTCTAGATTCTAAATAAGCAGGATGGCTTTTTGTAAAAGTTAATAAAAATGTTCAACAGAAGTTAGTTGAGAAAAGTAAATTTAAACACAAAGTAAGGAACGGTGTCGCCTGATAATATTTTTTGTTTTTTTTTTTTTTTTTTTTTTGCACAACAGCTAAAATTTATTTCTAATTTCCTTTTTATTGTTTTAACAATAAAATTGTTAACAACGCTTTTATTTTATTATTGTTTTCACCATAGATGGAAAAAGGGTATATCCAGGTTTGTCAATCTGTGTGTTATTTCTACAAAATCCATTTCTGGCCCCATAAGATATATATATTTTGAGCTCTTGTGCATAGTAAAGTCGATTGAGTGATGTTCGTCTGTTTGTCTCACAGAGGGGTATTTTGCCAATTTAGCTGGATATAAGGCCAAAAATTTACTTTTAGAAATATAAAAATTTAAGTACGCAGATGGATAAATAATAAAAATCTGCATTTTCAAGGCTTTTGCTTGAGATTTTCCATTTCGGGACACTGTTAAAGTTGAATAAATCGCATACGTTTTGAGAGGTTTGCAATATATTTTCTTGTGGCTAAACGAATAAAGATTTTTCGTTGATTTTTTTCCTGCAAAAGGCTTTATTTACCAGTGCTTATATTGATTTTTAAAAAAATTTTATTTTAAATTTTTATGAGAAAAAATTTCCTTCGAATTTGAAAAAAATATTTTTTTTTTGTTAAATTTTTTGTTAAAAATTTGAAAAAGCTTTTGAGAGTGATCTCCATTGCGATCCTAAAATTGTTATATATCATTATAAAATCTGCGATCTCTACATTTATAGTGTAGAAAAAAAGTTGCGCGTTTTTGCATCACTTTTTTTAAATTTCACCTTTTTCTGTTTTTATTGGCTTTTGCAATATATATATTTTTTTTTTTGGCTAAATGAATAAAGATTTTGTATTAATTTTTTCCTGTGAAAGGCTATATTTGTCGCTACTTGTATTAATTTGTAGAAAAATTCTGTTTTACTTTATTAGTAAATTTTCAAAACAAAATCTTTTTTTTTTTGTGCTATTTTCTACTATCCCAGTTAATTATTTAAATCACCGATATTTATTATTGCCGAAAAAAAGTCAGCCGTATACAGGGGATAAAAGAAAATTAAAATCATAGTTGATTATTGTTGTTTTTGCTTAAACTTTGATTTTTGTCTCTACTACACGAAAAAAAGATATTGTTTTAAAAATTTAATTTCGGTTTACATTTTTAAAATAAAAATATTCGTTCAAAATTAAAGAAAGGATTTATTGTTAAAATTTTTGTAAAAAAAAAAAGTGAAAATGTTTTTGAGATAGATCTCCATCGCGGTTGTAAGATTGTTGTATATCACTATAAAATTTATGATCTCTACTTTTAAGCGGCTCTTAGGCGATCAAACTTCGCCTGTGAGCATGGTCTGATGAGAGAGAGTGTTTTGCTATTACACGATCATGCCAAGCTTGTCAAACATCAGTGCGCAAGCACATTCTGAATAGTAAAATTCGTATTTGTGATAGCGCATGCATTAGTTGCAATATGTTTATTTTTTTACAACATTAATTGTTGCATTTGTTTCACTTTTTTTTTAATTTTTCTAAAAAATTTTTTAAGATTTTTGTTTTAAATTTCTATTATAACATCACTTTTTATTTGCCATATCTTGGAAAACTTTCACATACTTAATAATTTAATAAAACGTGAATTAAAAAAACTTTATTCAGTTATAAAAAAAAAGAAATGTACTATTTTATTGTTTGTTAGTTTTATTTTTTTATTTAAAATTTTATTTTGATGTTAACAGAAGAAAATAAAACTAAAAAATAAACATTCAAATTAATTATATTTATATATATTCAAAGTTGCTTTAAAGAAATTCATTAAATTATTGTATTGCTTTTTCGTATAAGAACGGTAATAAAATTATAAAAATATGAGTGCAATATCCCTTATAAGCAAATTTTAAATTTCAATGCAATCAATTTACCTATTACTTCTAATAATTTCTCAATGCATATTATTTTTGTTCGCTTTATATATAACTCGTGCGCTCTAGCAATGCCATCTTACACTGTGTTTGACAAACCCGCTATTAATCGAGTATGATGGCGTGATGGCAAACACAAAATATTAAAAATTTTTGATTTTCATCCAACGCCGCTGCCAAAAACGAAATTTACCCTATTACACGAGTTTGATGGCTTGTCATCAGGCCGTGCTCACAGGCGAAGTTTGATCTTCTAATAGCCGCTTTATACTATAAGTTTGGGCGTGTTTGTGCCTAACCCACTTTTTACTAGTATAAGACCCACATCTCTCTTTCATGCCTCCAATAGTACTTAACGCTGAAGAGGATTCATATTAGGAAGAGGTCTTTGAAGAATTATTATTATCATTATTATTTAAGTGCAAAGGAGAATTTCTTTTAAATAAATTAATTGTAACAATTTTAAATAAAATTACCGCTACAACCATAAATAAGTTATATTATTAATAAATTTATTATTTTCAGATAACACAAATACTATAAAGCAACAAATTACAAAAAATATCGCTTTAATAATATTCTTGGGAGATGGGGATCGGTAAGGCATTGAAAATAATAAAAATAAATATTTTTAGGAAATTTCCAAAAAAAAAATTTTAAAAAAATTTCACAGAGACATTTTGGGGCCCCTGCCCATATAAATTAATTTCTATGATTTTAAGGCGTGTGTATTAATTTAATTTTTTTTTACATAATATATCATTTCACCGTCCACGAAAAGGGGCGGGGCAAAAATGTCATTTTAGAATCTCTTGAGTCCAACTTTAAGTTTTTAAATATTCCTTGGTATTAAAAGTAATGATTGCTAAACAAAATGGCTTGAAAATTAAAAAAAAATCTTGCATTCTTTAGAGGTAGGATTAGTTATTCTAAGGGGAACTTTTGTCACCTTGGTCCGATTTTTCTTGTTTCCTAGTCTTTACAGCCAATGGCCATAGCAGATTTTGCTGCCAATTTTCATTAATCTAAGTGCATGCAGTAAATTCTTAGAACCAATATAAAATAAAACAATAGTAATGTTCGGCTAGATTGGCAAAATGCCCCTATGTGCCTTTGTCCGTCTGTCCGTCCGTATTCGGGTTAAAATCAACTACGCCATGGCAGTAGATGAGCTAGAAAAAATTTAAATACGCCAATCTAACAGACATAATTTCAAAAAGTCAATGGCAAAACACCACACCTGCCTCTAATTTTTTAATATCAGATAGAGAATGAAACAATAAAAAACATTAAGTGAAAAAGTTGCCGCTCACCCACATTTGCAGAGTTATAGACCTCTTAACTTCTCATAGAAAAGTACGATTTTGAACCACATTTTTTTAATATATCAATACGGGTCTCATTTAAAAGCTTTTGAAGATCTTAAAGGAAATCCTCAAATTTTTAAAAATGCTCAACCCATTAAGAGCCGATGACATTTTTATGTAAAATTATAAAAATCCCTAATTTTTTAAATCTTGTTTTTTAATTTTTTGTTGCCCCAATACTTGTTTTTTTTCGATTGGTGTTACCTCACTAAACTAGATTTACATAAATGTATGATGAAGGGTAAAGAAGATTTTTATTTTATTATTTATTTAAAAATTGTTATGAATAATTTTATCAGCAGGATTAAAAAAAATCATCTGAACACTTGCCATTTGTGTTAAATACAGCAAAGAAAACAATTTTGGTAAATTGTAGTAAAACTTATTAAAAGTGGAAAAAGTTAAAAAATAAATTAATTTAATAATGGAGCAATTCATCATTCTAAACTTATATTTGACAGCGAAATGCTTATGCTTATTATACGCTTCTACATAATTACGAGTTTACATTATTTCTTTATAATGAAATATGCCTACAATAACTGTTCATCTATTACAGGACATATAGAGACTTTGAATTTTTTGTCAAAAGAATAGTATATAAAACTAAATTAAGAATTTAATAAAGCCTTAAATTATAATTTTCACAAATAAAGTTGTTTGATTTTACTTAAATAAATTTTTAAAACTTAAATGAATAGGCCTTTTAGAAAGTTTTTCAACAAACATTTTTAAATGCTTTTGTATGACTTAAAATATGCCGCATTTGGCCTGCAGCAAAGAATGTTGACATAACTAAATATTTACCCGAAGCAAAAACACTCAATAGAAGTACAAAATAACAGTAAGGGATTAAAATGATGGCAAATAGCTAATTGTTGTTGTGTCACTTGCATGTAGTAACAGTGCGCAATGTGATATTCCCCTCTTTATATTTTACTAACAACTTCACTATAAAACTATTTTTAAGCACCCAATTGTATAAATAAAACCATCATGCTGCTGTTCATGATATGAAAGGAAAAAAGCCAAAATAGTTTTGTATTGAAAATTCAACCCTTTACCGAACTGAATAAAAAATATTTTGTAATTTATTTTCATTATTTTTCGTTTGGTTTATTCTCTTTTACTTTTTTGCTAATGTCAAAAATAACTAGGGAATATTTTCAATAAGAGCCGTTTGTTCTCCTTTTGTACTGTTATTTTATATTCCATAAATATTTAAATTCTTAAACGCAGTATGTTTATTATTATTTTCTATATCCTGAGGGTTTGTCGATACTTGAATTCACAACCTCATGTTTACCAAAGCAATAAAGGTGACAAACATTATATGTCCCTTCTGCGATATACAGGCCCTCTTTTATTTTACGATAGAGACAGACATCTTAAGCAACCCTGCCTTTCTAGGCAGATATTGTGGCTTTATTATATTTTTTATCGAAAGAGTAATTTCGGAGTTAACATATTAAAAATCTCAGAAAAGGCGACACCTATCAGATCGCATCTATCAATTCTGTGACCAAAGGTACGCAAATACAGAATTTGATTAGATTTGCACGTTTTAAAAGAGTATCACGATGGTTTTTATACCTTTCACCAAAAAAAGTGGAAAAAGGCTACAACAATCCATTTCCGACCCCATAAAGAATATATATCCTGAGTTCTTAGATATAGCGAAGTAGATTGAGCGATGCCCGTCTGTACGTCTATGTTAGTGTTAAAATTTAAAAATGCCACACGTTCAAACATAGTTTCGAAGGTATTGCTATTAAACATCAGCAATATCGGTCCATGTCCTTCGAGGCAGCGGGCAAAACACCACGCCTGCCTCTAATGAAGTAACTCTATTAAAAAAAGCAAAAATATGGAGCGACAGAGAATTAAGAAATAAGAAAAAAACCTCAAGTAAAAAAAAAATGAAGTTCATCGATATTTTCATAGTTATATACAAAACTTAAATTTTTTATTATTGTTAAATTTTCTGTCACCCTAATATTTGCCTTTTTGATTACAGTTAATTGACTAAACTAGATTTACGTAGATGGTGAAGGGTGTATGAGTTTCGGCATAGCCGAATATAGCAGATTTACTTTTTATAAACTATTTTGTAATTTACACAACCTACTGTCACCCACCTTAATAATATATCAAAAAATACAGGGTTCGCCATCTAACGTTTTTTTTTTTCATTAGTGCTTATTTCGTGAATGGTAACACTTAACTCATGTCCGATTTGACAGTTAATTAGTTTTATCCTTCGGCTGAACGAATATAGTTGTGTATACGCTTGAACAACGCTGGGAAATATTGCGACATTACTTTGAAAATCATGGTAATGTTAAAGAATGTGTGCCAAAAATGCGTACGGATTTTTGAAGAAGAGAAGCACCGTCAGCTCCGTATGTTCGTTATCGTGTGAAAAAAAGTGAAAGAAACTGGCTTCTCATCGATAAACCAAAACGTAAAAAGCCAAAAACAGTGCGTACACCCGAGAATATTGTCGCTGTGGCAGAAAGTGTGAGTGAAGCGCCATCAACATCAATTCACCGTCGTTCTCAACATTTGAATATTTCGGAGACATCATTAAGTCGAATATTGCATAAAGGCCTTGGTATGACGCCGGTTTAGGAGTTAAAGCCAACTGACCATCCAATGCGTTTTCGCTTCGCTAAGTGGGCCTACGATCAATTTACAGAAGATGCCGATTTTGCCAAAAAAAAAAAAAAATCATCTTATCAGATGAAGTTCATTTTGATCTTGGCGGGTAAAGCAAAATTGTTGCATTTGGGGCACAGAAAATCCGCACGCATACGCTGAAAAGGCGCACCCAAAACAAGTCACTGGTGCGGATTTTGAACGAATTTTTGTTCATGAAAGTTGAAGAGGAGGAGAAGCTACACTCGATGTTTAGCCCCCTGTTGAAGATCGCATTATCAACCACAGAGCTGGTGTCGTTTGGCCACCTCGGAGCTGCAATTTGATACTATTATTGGACTATTATTTGTGAGGTGCTGTCAAAGATAAGTATAACGCCGACAAGCCATAGACAATTAAAACTTTAAAGGACAATATTCTTGAAGCCATTGGTGACATACAGCTGCACACAATCGATAATGTGCTTAAAAATTAGACCGATCGTGTAGACTAAGCATGGCCAGCCGAAGCAGCTATTTACATGAAACTATTTTCCATTATTAACCTTCCGGTTGTACTTTTTACTTTCAAATAAAAAAAGAAATTTGAAAAAATAATCATAAAAATGAAATCGGCAACATTTTTGAACAAACTAAGTCGAAAAGCAGAGGGTCTAAAAAATTTCGTAATCAACAACCAAATTTTAGATTGTTGTAAATAAATAAAAGTTAAATAAATTTAATGTGTGGGATTGCCATTTAATTTCTCGTGTTTTAAAGGCAAGCTATAATAACGGTATTTTTTTTTTTTTTTTATAAATCTGCAAACGAACATATGTGCAATTCTAAAAAAAGTTCAAGTACGAATAAAAAATGAGGAAACGATAATGTAAAAGAATTTTTAGTTTGTCATATTTTTGGATCGAAATATAAAATATTTTGGTGACATGTTACAGTGTCCTTTGAAAAATGTCATAGTGTCCATGGAAATTTTGTCGTTCTTTGTATGGACATAGTGATAATAATGAAAATGTCAAAATGACCACACTCAACGCAACAATGGCTTCGGTCTCCAAATATTTCTTGCACAGTCGGCATTCGGTCGGAAGCAGAGGATTTCTCCTATATAAAATATCATAAGTATACATATTATATCCATGGGCATTATGACTCTACGTTAATGGATATTATGTCGCATTGTAGTGTGACATAGTGTCTATAGACCTTATGTTACTTTCTAGTGCGACATAATGTCCACGAAAAGTATGTCTTTGGACGTTACGATATGTCACCTTATTAATTTGTCGATTCGACGGCCTATGCATTAAAAGATAGCAGAAGGAAAGAAGCGAAGAAGCGTTGAAAAGAAAGAAGTTGACAGAAAGAGAGAGTATATCTAAAAAATTAACAATGTCTATTGTAGCATAATATGATTTAATGATTTAATTTTTATAAAACACACCAACATGAAAGATTTAATTATTTTAAAGGCCAAGGCGGGCAAACGCATGTGAATTGTTTTAAAACACTGCCGCCTTTACACCACTTGAAGGGACAATGATTTTATTGCTGTGTGCGTATGGCACTCTTAAAGACTACCATGTGAAGTAAATTTATTTATATTTAATTAGCCATGCATATTAGGTTACACTACAATACTGGCCGCTGCACTGTGGTCAATATTTTGAGATAGCGGCCAAAACTACTTTTGGTTTTTGTTCTCCGATTTTAAAGTTATTAGACTCATATGAAAGTAGACAGTAGTAAACCTCGGGAGCCAAAAAATTAGAACTCTATTTCAACTATTTCACTGAGAACAGGGTGGTCCAAAATGGGCTTTTTCAGAATTTAATAAATTTATGATATTTTTAGTTAATTTTTAAAGTTTAAATGATCATAACTTTTTTGTTTTTCAAGATTTTTGGACAAAATAAATTTTGAGTTATAAATTAACTTATTTCCTATTACTGTTAAAAAAAATTGATGCTCTACTGTTTTCAGAACAATATAAATATTTTTTAAAAAAAAGGTCAAATTTCTCGGAAATTTCCTACTTCATAGAGCACAACTCCTGTGAGTCAAGCTGAGTCAAAACACAAATTTACTATTTTGTAGTCCTAACTCTCCCCTACATTCCTATATATACATGTCCATTCATCGGGACTGCACTTTTTGAGCTACAGCAATTTTTCTGACCCAAGGTAAGATATTCGGTACAAATGAACGTCATATTTTTTGAGAAGTTATTTGTTTGTGAAAGTGGCTATTATGCATATATTTTGATGAAATTTTGTACAAGAGTTCTTATTGGCCCAAAAAATAATTCTGTTGAAATTAGGAGAAGTTGGCCTATATTTGGACCTAGTCCACATAGAAGGGTGTATCAAAATTTTGACAAAAATAACAATAGAACTCTCAAATTATGTGGTATCTGGCAATTCATTTGGAAAAGGTAAAAAATGGCAATAATGCCATCTAATATTACATAACTTAAATACCTGAAAATTGCAAATAAATTTAAAACCAATGGAAATAACTGGTAAAACCAAGTACCTGTTTTATTATGTTTCAAAGAGGAAAACAGATCATGTTGAAACTTCGAGCAATAGTATATTAATCCATGTATTCATTTTATTCTTCATTATTGTTTAAACAATGGCTAAATTCAGTTATAGTGTTCTATCTGATATATATTTTGAACGGAAAGATTATTTTACATATAATGAATAATCCATTCTTCAAAATATGCAACAAACAAGAAATTAAAATTCATAACTTAAAAATAAAAAAAATTTTTAAATACTTTAAGAAAATGGTACAATCAATGTTCCAGAAACAAGAAATTGTTTTACTCACGCAACCAAGAATGGCTAAGAAATAAACTTATTTTTAAAAAGCCATCAGTAACTATCACGGAAACTGGAAAAAGTGGTCGACCAGCAAAGCCAATTGATAATTGTAGTGAAAGATCACGAAGACGCAAACTTAAACATATCAATGAAGAAGTTTCTTGTAGCATCATAAAGGATTCATTTCTGCATCAAATTCAACCATCGAAAACTAAAAAGAGTAAAATTGCTGTCATTAAAAAAATAGTGGAAGCAAGCCCCAGACGCACAAAAAGGATTTTAAAAAGTATGCCGACACCAACTGAAGAAAATAAATTTACTCCATAAGAAGCATTTGCACTATTTTTGGATTTGAAAATGACTAAAAACCAATATACATAATTGCGGAAGCGAACCAATGAAAAAAATTTTGGAATTTTTCCATTATATCGAGATATAGTTTCTGCCAAAAAAGATTGCTTACCTTCACCAACTGCTATTAGTGTAACTTCAAGTTCAGCAGAAATGAAATTGCAGGATCTTCTTGAACACACTGCAGAACGATTATTAAAGACATTTGATGCTGACTATTAAAAGAAGTTTAAAAATTGCAGCATGACTTTAATTTCTAAATGGGGATGTGATGGGTCCTCTGGCCAGAAACAATACAAACAATGTAATGCGGAAAATTCATCAGATGCCAATTTATTCATGATTTCTTTCGTTCCATTACGTTTAACAAAAACATTTATTGGTTCAGAGCCGTCAACTAGTAGAGCTGCAGAGATAGATGTATGGAAGAATGAAATTCCATCGTCAACAAAATTTTGTAGACCAATAAAGTTTGCTTACAAAAAAGAAACTAAAGATGTTATAACTGAAGAAGTTGGCAAAATAAGAGATGAAATTAAAGAACTTCAACCAGTGATATTTAAATTTAATGTATTTAATTTAATTCTTTCGCGAGCACAATACAAGAAAAATTCGCAGATATTGTACTAATGAAGATCTTATTAATATTTTGTTGTGCACATCAGACCCATATATGTCCAGTATTCGACAAAAATCGAAATCAACCTCATTAGAGTTAGATGAAGAAGCTAAAAAACAACTACTGCAAAATGAAAATCAAAGCTATTTGGAAGAAATTTTTACTAATATTGTTTAATTAATACTAGTTTAAAGATTATAATTTGTTTCTAATTTTAGTATAAATTTTTATTAATACATTTAAATAAAATATATGTGCACTTTAAATTAATAGTAAAAGTTTACTTAAAATTTTATCGATGTTGTGTTCTGTATATAAAATATCCAAATGGTATTGATATTGTTGGAAATTTCAGTGTTATTTTTCAGTTTAATCCTCACAAGAATTAGCTTTCTTCCAAAAAAAAAACCAACCTTTGGCCCCTGTGAATATTTAGACCAAAATAAATGTCAGGGGCCAAATGTTGGCACTTTCTGACCAAAATTAAGTTTAGGAATAATAAATAAGTATTGGTTGTAAAATACGATTGAAGAAAATAAGAAATTATAAAAAAATACCTATTTAAAATGTCAAAATATTCAACTTTTACATGGAAACTCAACAAAAAATTAAAATGCATTTTTAACTCCACATTACTTACGTTCCTATCAGTCGATTTTTACGTTTGAACATGCAAATTGAAGCTTAAAGTCCCTCCTATTAAACAAAATAAATTGCGTAAAAAATACCAATCCGGTTAAAAGTTATAGAGTTTTGACCGCTGTCTCGCGAAATTGACCACTGTCTGCGCGCTGTGGGAAACAATAAATAATTTCAAGGAAAATCTAATTACATTTAAATTCTTAAAAACATTCCCACAATGTTAATGAAAAACCATGTTAAAATAAAATCTAGAATCTACTCATAAGTAGTATATAAGCTGAACTAATCTTAAAAACAAATCAATCTAAATTCTAGAGCAAGACTTAAAGCAACTCCTACTAACTTGCCTTTAATAAAGATTCACAATATTAAAAAAAAACCAAAATAAATACTTTTATGTTATTATTTATTGGTTTTACTATGAAGAGAAACAAGAAAAGGACACTATTAGGCAAACGGTGTTGCGAGAATAAATAACTCTTGCGAAAAAATAACTGACTTCAAAGCAGGTTTCATCTGTCTGCATATAACGGTTTAAGAGTATGGCCACACACATCAAATTACATTAACTACTGGCGCCCTGTTACATTTCATCTCAAAATGTTATAGCGCACTTAGCACTTCAGCTCCTTGTAAATTTCTACCGTCTGTCTGCAACTGTTCAACAGTTTGACAATATACATCAAATTACAGCAACTATAAGGGCACCCGTTGATTTCCAAATTCAAATTTTATACTTGCTGTTGTAGTAGACTTAGCAATCAGGTGCTTTGTAAATTTTAAAAGTCTGTCGATAAGGGTTCAACAGTTTAACCATATACATCAAATGAAATGAACTTTTGGAGCAACCTTTAATTCATAATTTTAAATATTAATTATTGTTACTATAACAGTCATAGTAATGGATATTCTGTCGAATTCTTAATCGTTTATAATGGTACTTAAGATAGGTCCATAGGACAATTTACGCCACCTATGAGGACACCCTTTAATTTTCAGACTTATTTGTGCACTACTTTGTTCTATTTGGATCTAAAGTGATTTTAAAGTGGTGCATTTTGCGGTTAATAATACATGTAAAAAACATGTGTGTTGTATGGAGACACTCTTTAATTTTTAAGATAATGAACAGTTTTTAAAACGGGACAAATCTGTAAGCATCACTTCTCAAAAAAATCTTAAAAAAACAACATTCAGTCGAATTGATTTTTAAAGTCGATTTAAAATAAGAATGAACTCGTGAATAATACAACTAAAAACAAACATTGGGAAAAGAAAAAAAAAATAGAATCAAAAGACCCGAATAAAAAGGATGTCTAAAAACACATCATGCAGCCAGAAGCAAAGGAAATTGAAAACTTTTATTTTCACGAAGAAATCAGTCCACAAGCTCCTGGAGGAAGGAAGGATAAGATTTTTACTTCGATTTAGTTTTGTTGCTTATTATTAATATTATTTTTGTTATTTTTTCTATCAACTTAAAGTTTTGTTATTTTTTAATAAAAGCTCAATAATTTTTCTAAGCAAAATTACAGCGTTCTGTTCTTTTGATAAAAACTGTGGCGTCAAAATTTGTACATTACTCAATTTATAAAAATACAAAGTTTTTTTTTAGATTTCAGAATTTTGCACATAAGACATATTTTATGCTTTCATTTCCGCACTGATAAAAACAAATTTCTTTCACATTTCACTGAATTGTTTACACTTCAATAAATACACAAAAACCCTATAAATTTGTCGCTTCGGTTTGTCTCTGATATTTGCTTATACCTTTTTTACTTTATTATCGATTCCACATAATCTTTTTTTTTTCTTGCTTCACCTCACTTCATCACATATGTCTTAACTAAAAGCGTGCCGTACGCATGTCGGCCAGGCACAAAAAAATAAATTTTTTTTTTAATAAAAAAAGTTTCTTACAAACAAAAATAGCTTATAAGAAAACAACTCATATAAAAAACTTTTGGTTTTTTAAAGTTTCTGTTGAAAAGTAAAGCAATTAGATTTTTTTTTAGTAATTTTTCTTTACCAATATTTTACTGAATTAAATATCTTTGAAAGAAGTTTGTGATATTTAATACTATTTAAGCAAAATTCTTTTTAGTTTAAATATTATACTGATATTACAAAATGTATCTTTGCCAAATATTGATATCGTCGATAATAATAGCTCCTCTGGTAGGAGCTTCCTAAGACAACACCTGACTAAGTAAAATCACATCGATTCAACCGGGCAAACAGTAACTCTTTTCCCCAGCAGAACAATACAAAATGTGTTATTGACTTTATTGCCTGGAAGGGAGTTTAAAATATGACATTTAAATCCTTTAGGCATGGATGTATCTTTACTTTAAAAATTGCCGATTAAACCGATTTTGATCGCTACTTATGTATTTCTACTTCCGCTGAAACAACCAAACTTATAAAGCGATTAAATTTCTGTTTATACACATTTGATTAGATTATATTAGATATTAGAATTTATAAATTGTAATTTGTAATATTTTCCTGCAACAAAACTGTTATGTGTATAGAGGAAGCGCGAGGAAAATTTCGTTTTATGCTTAAAATTTCTTATCATAATTAAGGTCATAAAAAAAAACAGTAATGATTATTTAACGATGAATTTTTGTGTGTGTGTTTTTTTTTTATTTTTAATCTACAAACTTTTTATGTGCTTCCTGACATTAAGACTTGGTGGCTGTCTTTATTTTAGTTGTTAAAATTAGATTTATTGAATGATTATTTTCAAAATTAAATTTCTTTTGTATGACTTTTAATAAAATTTAATATGGTGTATTAAAACTGTTCTTATTATGGCTATTGATGATAACAAGTGTATTTTTTTTTTTTTTCATATCAAAACATTATAACTGAGTCACTATATTGGCCAATAATTAATAATTTATAAAATTATAAGTAAAAACACATACAAACTGTGACACAAACCACATCTGCATAAAGAAAAGCAACAAAAAAAAAACAATAAATACAACAGATGGGAACAAATCTAACAAACCACAGAATGAAACTTTATTTAAAAATATAAAAAAAAAACTTTTTAACGATATTATTTAACAACAATTTATGGTTTTCTGCTCTTTTGTTGAATTTTGCTGCCTTGTACACGGGTTTTATGACCGACCAACAGCTGTGTTTAATATTAATAAAATTTTGAATGAGAATTCTAATAAGAATTTTCTCTAACCAACATAATGAAAAACTGGAGACTGTTTAATGTTAAAATTTGTTTGTCTTTATTTTTTTTTTTTATAACTTAAAGTATGTACACGAATTAAGTTTTATAATAAACTTTTCGTCTTAAGTTTCAGTTTAAATGGATTTAAAGAAAAAAATCAGATGAATATTATAAATCGCCTTGTTACTTTGTTTGTTTATTTGTGTGTTTGTTTCTGGGTGCATCAAACACGGGTAAACGACTGAACCAATTAAAATTGTAAACACTGGAATATATTTGTCCTCATGATAAAATAGGGTATATATATTTTTAAACAGCGGAGCAGTTGGTTAAGAAACGTACAAAGGTCTGTATCAATTTTAGCAATTTTAGGCTAGACGATTGTAATGAAATTCGGAACATAGATAGGTGACCTAGATAAAAGACAAAGGATAAATAATAGAATTTACGTCCGTACCGATTACAATAAAATTAAAAAAAAAAAAAATAGATATTTATGTAAAGGGTAGAATATTCTATTTTCATTTAAAAATAAGAAATATGAAAGGGGAGGGGGAATTAACCGATCTTAACAAAATCAGATTCTAAAGATACAGGGTGATAGCCTAAAAGGTATACTACTTTATTTTGCCGCCATTTTGATAGTTCATATTTTGCAGTCATGAAGTAGAAACGTTGCAAATTTATTATAGAAATATATTCGATAAATCAATGTGTTTTAATCGTTAAAAGATTTTCAAAATCAATCATCGAGTACTGTGACAATGAGAATGGTACATGAACAGTGCTCAGAAAATGAGAACGATGTACGTAACTGTGAGGGAGAGATATGGTGTTATGATTGAAAACTTTTAATGCCCTAACGTTTTGGGAGAAACACACTATTTATCGTGTGGTAAATGATTTCAAAGAAAGAAGAAAAACTCTCAAATTATTCACCATATATCAAGTGATTTTTGGAAAAAAAAACTTAGTGTAAGCTTAATTCTTCCGGAAATAGTTAAGGTTATTTATAGATACAAATTTACAAATATATTCATGATATATTCAAAATATATTGGCGAATATAACACAAATCAGTTGGGAAAAAAGTCTACATACAGTGCAGATTCCCCCTGAGTTTTTGTGAGAATATACAGAGTAAACATAAGAAATGCCGGTATTTTCGCATATTTGACTTCTTTGACAAAAAAGATTATCATTTAAGTGCACAAAGTCAAAACTAAAATTTTTTTAAATATAAAAAATTAAAAGAAATACAACATTCCGCAATGTAGTGGTAAAGTTCCGAAATGAAAAGAAATCCTACGGTGAAATTTCAAAAAAAAAAAGAAATAGCTTAAGTCGTGCTACTGTCAAACTATTACCTAGCAAAAAATTAGACATTACCATTAGAGGACTTGCCATATAATGACTTATTTTTGTGATTGCCAGATTTTGTAACTCGCTTACAAAACACATTACTTTAGTTCCCTAAAAAGGAAGTAGTAATGGAACTAGTTCTTTATGTTTAAAGAGAATACCTTAAAATACCAATGAGCATCATTATTTCCAACAATAATTAATGTAATTGATTCTCAGTAATAGATTAAAATTCTCATGCCTTGTTGAAACCATAAGGTTGGCAATCTAGTTGGGAGGTACTTCCGCCAAAAATGCTTAACTCCACACTCGATTACTTTTTAAAAAAAATTTTGCTGGGTATAAAAAACTACGAAAGTACAAATAGCACCGAAACTAAGCCAAGAGCTGGCAGGCCAAGTAGGTTTTCAAGTTAGAATGTGCGAAGTATTCTTAAAAGAAGTGCACATGCAATAATGTTCTAATGTTTCTATGACGTCAGGAACAATTATAAATATTTTGCATCGAAACAGCTTTAAAAGTAGAACGCCGCGAAATAAACGACAAGTTTCTGCTGAGATTCGGCACCTACGGCTCGAATTTGAAAAAGCTTATCTAAATAAGGATTTGAATTTCTGGAAAACTGTCTTATTTATCGAGCAAGACCCAATAATGCACTTGAACCGAAGAATATAATAACTGCGGTGAAACATGGTGGCGGTAGTGTTATAGTTTGGGGAGCTATAGCATCATCTAGGGTGGGTCGTTTGATTTTTGTCGACTGTAATATGGACAGACCTCAATATAAAAGTATACGGGAACAAAATCTGAAACCATCCGTCGAAAGCTTGGGTCTTGGAAGTCGTTGGATTTTTAACAAGACAACTAACCCAAGCACACCGCTCATATAGTTTAAGACTGATTCCTTTATTATGCTCCACGACAGCTAAATATCCCAACTCAGTCACGAGATCTTAACCCGATCGAGCACGCTTGGGATTTTTTGTAACGATAAGTGCGAAAATATGACATTACAAGTCCAGAGACTCTCAAAACCGCATTAATTCGTGGATGGACCGAAATTTCTCCAGATATCACTGAGAATTTAGTGACGCCAATAACCCGCCAGCTTCAGGCAGTAAAAGAGGCTCAAGGTGGTCCTACTAAAAATTAAAAAGCAATAGATTTGACGTTTGTTTTTGTTCAAAAACTTTAATGACTGTATGTTGACTTTTTTCTCGTGAATATGTTCTTTTTTAATTTTTATTGTTTATATGCCTTTGAATTAATTGGCTTTGTTTTAATTAAAATATAATTCTTTATTGACTCTACCAAATAGCATTTTTTGATTTAAACAAAATTTTCAAATACCCAAAAGACCCGAAATTTGGAGTTCTATGCAGAGATTTTTCCCTTACCGTTGCAACTATTAAAAGTGACAGTCTCGTGTGCAATTTGATTAAGGGGTATCATTGGACCTTACTTCTTTGAAAACGAAAACGGCAACTTTAAATGACGGTGACACAAGACGGTGTCACATCGCATACAGCCAGAATAACAATGGAATGATGTTGATTGGCCTCCACGGTCGCCTGATTTGATTGCTCTGGACTTATTTTTCTCGGGATATTCGAAGCGAGGTTTATACAAACAAACCAGTAACATTTGAGGAACTCAAAAAAGTAATCGTTCAAAAATTAATGAAATGGCGAGTGAAATGTGTGAGAATTTAATTAATTGTAGTCCATAAATAATTTCCGACATGAAATAATAGTAATATCAATAGAAGATACATTCTCTTTTATTTTGTCAAAGATTATAAACAAACAAAAAAGTATCCCTACCCGGTGGACACTTTGTAATTAATATGTAGATATCTTCTGATCAATAATATCCAAACTGATTTAATATATTGCGCTTGAGTTCGAAATACAGCCTCATAGCAAATAAGACTGTGATAGAAACAAATAGCTATTAGCGTAAGGTAAATTACAATCAGTCATTAGCAATGCTATCGAAAAATTAGACGAAAACAAAGCCACGTTTTTTCTATAATTCCCAAAACAATTGGCAAGAGTAATTTATTGATATGGTTATCAATTTTAGAACACAGGTGTAGCAATTGAAGACGACTACTTGTTCTCTTTTAGCTGAAATATGCTAAATTACAAAGTTTGTTCGAAGCTAAACGACTAATATAGTGCAAAAATGCTCAAATAAATACTTGGATCTTTCTAGATTTCATTACTATAACTGTATATTGCAAGGTGACTTGTAGCAATATTTTTTTCAACATTTCCTTCAAAGCACTTCAGACTTGTGGTTCACGTTCGCAATAATTCTGAATGGTTTAAATTAAAAGTTCATTCGCTATGTATTTCTTATGTAAAGCTTTGATATATTCATTAGAAATTTACAACAAATATTTTTGTTAACTTTTTTTTTTTTGTAATCTATATCTTAAGAGATTTTTTCTTCTCTTGAGAACGGAAGGCATACAAGAGTCCATAATTTAAAAGGACTAATATAATAAAAACAAGTTTTTCAGACTTTTACGCATTTATTGGCTTAAAACATACACAACCTAATTACACATATGCAAAAAATGCTGATGACGGATATAGCGATGCAAAATATGCTGCAAAAGCTTCTAATATTAATTTGAATTTCTTAATAAATTTTTATATTAAAGTATACATACGTTAACTTAAGCCGAATTTAAATTGTTTTGTTTATAATAAAATATCCACTTTTGAATTCCAGGGTTTAAATTGCTTGCTTAAAAATAGCAGCAGCACTAAATTCTTTGCTATGCTTACATATTTTTCAGCAAATAAAAAATTTAAATGTCTCAGCATTTACAAAAAAATTTTATTATAAATGAAGCAACAGCAAAAAGTAAATACAAATAAAGAGAAGGAAACGCATTTGCTTCAGCTGGCTATGTATCTCTTTCTGCAGCAAAGCAATCAGCAAAGCATTTATTTTGAAAACGTTTGCTGTTGCTTAATCAATAAGTTGATGTTTGTTTCTTCTTTTGCTGTTGCTTCTTAAGAAAAAATAAAAAACACAATTTAATGGTTTAATAAAAATAAGGGTTTCAAAATATATTTTCTTACGTATTGTAAGTAATAAGTACACAAATTCGTTTCCAATGTTAAAAGGGATGAAAAGCAGCGAGTTATAGCATGTAACAGCAAGATACAGCAATCGTAGTCAGCCCCAACTTTATGGTAAAAAGTTCAGCAAAAGCAATAATAAAGAAAAACTGATTGCTTAAGCAACAGCTACGTTTTTAAAATAATTGCTTTGCTGCAAAAAGAAACACATAGTCAGCTAAAGCAAAAGCGTTTCTTATTATTTTTTTTTTTCATTTGCTTTTGCTGCACATTTTTCCACAGCAATAGTTAAGTAACTACATGTACTTTGAAAAAAGTCAAGCATTTGTAATCACTGTTGAATTTATTCAAATATACAAAACATTTTAATGAAATTTCGGTTTAAGGAGAAATATTTATTTACTTCTTAAATTGTGATTTTTTGCAAAGTTTATTAATAATAACCAATGGTTAAAACAATCAAATTATTTTTGGCTTAGTAAAAAACATATTTTTGTTGTTATAATTTTAGCAAAAGCTATTAAATTAGCACCTACCAAGTTGCACTTTTGTGCAAAATAATCATTCATAATACTATCAAAAACTTTTCTACTTTGACTAAATTATTAAATTGTGCTCTCAAGTGATGTGTGTTTACTTTTATTCTTATAGATCTGCCCGAATTTGCCGGCGCTTAAAAACGCCACTGCCCAAAAATTTTGTTAAGAAAACTTTAATGCTTAAGCAGATGCATGCTTATTTAAAAGAAAAACCAATTTGAAGGCTTGACAAAAATTGACCTTTAAATACAAAAGTTCTGTGTTATAAACAAAACTAACGGTATTCTTAAAAATTACCATTTCTCTATTTGTTATTGTAAAATATTATATTGAGTGATTATTGAGTGAAACAAGTAAATGTAGTGTAAGTGAAAGAACAACAATGATATATGCTTATGAGAGAAAGTGAAATGTAAAGTGTATAAAATGTGTTAATAAAAAACTTAGGTAAAAGGTGATTATAAAATAAACTACAGTAATATTTTCTCTGCAACGATAAAATATTATAGTGAACATAACATGGTTCTTGTGACCATACCATAATAATTTTTTCTGCGTTCATACTTGAAAACTACGAAGTACAAATTGATGCTAACTGGCTAGTAAAACAATTTGCGAAAATTCGAGATTATCTGCTCACAACTACTGATAAGCACTTTTCAAAAAGCAAATCGATAATGCCCTTACAAATCGAAAAGCAGAAACCTGTCTTCACTTTCTATTGATAAATAATATATTTAGTAAGTTTAAGACTTTATTACATTTCTACCTTTAAAAAAATTTCTAAATTTATATGAAATTGTTGGATAATAATCTTTTGAAAATGTGAACATATTTATGCATGTATATAAATAATATTTTATGTTAAAGAGCAAACTAGTTGGAATATTAATACAAAGAAAATAATATTATAGGTAAGATAACAAAAAATACACAACCACAAAACAAAAGAAAAATGTAGAAAAAATTATAATTAGTGATTTTTTTAAAATGGATTTTTTTAATGAATTTTTTTAAATGAATTTTTTTAATGAATATTGATTATGAATGGCAACTGAATTACATCTAATAGACGTAAAAAATCTTTTAATAAACTTGTTTGTTTCTTGGTGGGTTAATCACGAAAACCTATTAAACCCATTTTAAACGGAGTAAACCAGTGCATAAGGTAGAGGGAGAGAGCAAATGCTCAGTTTTGTAGCCGAAGTCTTTTTTTTTAAGTGGATATCAACTAAAACGATTATTATTAATATGACTTGCGTTTATTCAATAGCTGATACCTTAAGTATTATCCTGTCTTGAAATATTACTAAGGTGGGCGACAGCAAATTGTGAGACTTAACAAATCAATTATAAAAACTAATTTTTGTATGCGGAGAGTCAGTATAAAATTATTTAAAAATTCATTTAAATCAAAAAACTAACCGAGCATTACAAATATCAATTTTTAAGATTTCTACACCCTTCACTAAAAAACGCGGACAAAGGGTCTATCTAAATTCGTCATTACGTTTGTAATTTCTACAATATTCTTTTTCAACTCCATTAAGTATGTATGTATATTTTGACTTTTTATGCATAGCAAAGTCGAGTGGACGATGTCAGTCTGACCGTTTCTCCGTTTCCAACTTTGCCAAGGCACTAGCTCAGCTACAGAATTAGCCAATTGATCAGACATAGTTTCGAAAATGTTGCCATTGTAAATAAGCAAAATTAGTCCATGTTCTATAAATATTGTTGTCCATATTTTTTTGGACAATTAAGTACTTCCAATTAAAAAAAAAATAAATATAAAGGGCAATAGAAAATTAAAAAATAATAAAGCAGAACTGGCACTCGCCCATATTTTCCGAGTTATAGGCCTCTGAAATTTTAAAAAAATTAAATTAAATAGCAATATGGGTATCATTTTAAAGCTTTTTAAGATATCTTTAAGAAAATACCACAATTTAAAAAAAAAGCAGGCTTAAACCATTAAGAGCCTATGACATTTTTATGTAAAATTATATTTAGTACTTAATTTTGTTCTTCTTATTTTTTAATTCTCTGTCACTTCAATATTTGATTTTTTGAACTCTAATCCTTTATATGTGGTGAAGGGTATAGAAAATTCGGCATAGCCGAATATATCATTCTTACTTGTTTTATTATATTTTAATTTATCTATCAAAAGTTGCAAATATACGTTCAATATTTTTACACGTAAAGAACTTTCATTCTTTTAAACTTCATATATCTGCATATTGATGGTCTAATGTAGAAATGTCATCTCTCGTTCTTTTTTCAAATAGAATTTTTTTTACATATTCTAGTAAGCAAAGCTTAAACACACCTCCCTTAGAAAAATTCACTTACATGCATTGACGTCTAACGGATTTACAGTAATTAAAAAAAACTAACTTATTCCAAAAATTTTTTGAAAAAAGCCCTACTCAAAAAAAAAGAACTTTTCTTTATTATTGGCCATGGGAGTATGACAAATTTTTAGTTTCTTTTACTTTCTTTTTTGATGTACTTATTTTTAAATATAAAGAAATCAGCTGAATTTCTGTACATGTAAGTAGTTTTTGTGTGTCGTTCAGAAATAATGTTCATTAAAGTAGTTTTTGTGCATTAGTTCATAAGTAAGTTACTTAACATAAACAATTTATGTTAGTGAGATTACGAAATCTGGTAAATTTATATAATATTTGCAAGTGAAAAAGATTTGAAAATAATCTAAATGGAAAAAAAATGTTTATCACCACTATCGTGAATATATTTTCTCTCGAAATGTTTTTCAATTTTCCGCAAATTGCACTCGTGAATATTTTTTTATGTTAACAAAAATTTCCCTTTTAGTAAATGATTTTTGCAATCGAATTTTTTTTTAGTTTTCACCCTAATTGGTTCACTTAAATTTTGCTGGAGAATTGCATTCATTATGCAAGTTTTATCTCTTTTAATTATAATATTAAAATTATTAACACATTTTTTTTAATTCACAAACAGTTACTTTATTATGCTCAACAAGATGTAAAAAAAATTGTGAAGCTTAGGAAAAATCTTAACAGTGTAGGTTTTTATTAAAAATGTCATTAAATGGCAAAATAAAGATATTTTGTTGAAAATTTGTTATTAAAAAAATTTATTTAAATAAAATAGATCAATAGCAATGTCTCAGGTAATTTCAAGGGGTTTATTTAGAAAATTAATATTAACATAATTAAAAAACAAGAAAAGTAAAATATACAGCTTTTTTCATCTCACAGCTTATTTTATGCATTTACTTCTTTTGGTAACGATACTTTCAGAATGCGTTGTCTAGCGGAAATTTATTTTTAATTCTACCCTATTGTACTTTTCGATATGATTGGCACTTAATTAATGGTCTTATTTTGTCAATAATTTGGTTAATTTCGGGAAATTTAAAATGGGTCCACGCACAACATTAGTACAGAAAGAATTGGTAGTAAATCATTTTAAAAACGGTCACTCGCAGCGGAAAATAGTTGAAATGATGAATAAAAAAACTTAGACGTCGCAACAAATTATCGAGTGCTTTGTTTGTGAAAACCGTTTAATTAACAAATGTAGAGAAGCACCAAATAAAATTTTTAATAAACATGATGAGCGTTATATTGTCAAAAAATTTTAAGCAAATACAGGGCTCTCAGCTCCCAAACTGACTTTTGATATTTAATATGACATAGGCAAACATTGCTGCGTTGAAACTTTTCAGTGTGTTCTTCGTCACCATGATTTTAATGGTCGAGTTGCACGTAAGAAGCCTTCCATTAGCGCAAAAATCAAAATATGCAGTCTCAACTTCACTGTAGAACACGATTCCAAAGATGCATCGATTTGGAATGCAGTTATCTTAACCGATAAATCCAAATTTAGTAATTTCCGCTCCGATGATAAGTCCTACGTATGGAAAAAACCTAACACCGAGCTTAATAAAGAATATTTCAAGGCAACAGGTAAGCATGGTGGTGGCAGCGTCATGATTTGGGCCTGTATGTCGACTGTTGGTACTGAGAGTTTAGAGTTTATTGAAACATTGACATTGAAAGATTGACAAAATAAGTATCTTCAAATTTTAAAGGACAATTTGTTGCAAAATGCAAAGAATCTGGGTATAAGATCAAATTTTCGATTTTATCAGGATAACGATCCGAAACATAAATCGGGAATTGTAAAGTTTTGGTCAATTTATAACTACCCTTACTTGATGATTACGCTACCTTAGTCACCAAGCCTCAATGTCATTAAAAATCTATGGTCCATTTTGGAAGAAACATAAGGCAACACGAGTTTTTAAGCAAAAATAGCCTAAAAGAATTGGAGTGATAGAATATTTCGCCCAATTCATCACGAAAACTAGTTGCATCTATACCAAACCGTCTTAAGCCTGTTATAGACAATAAAGTGTATCAGACAAAGTATTAAAAATATAAATTAGCAAACACAACTTGAAAGTTTTCAATACTTAAGGTTACCGCATAAAATAAGCTGTGATATGAAAAAAGCTGTATTTTTTTATTTGTTTTTCTTTTAGGATAATTAAATCTTAATTTTTTAAAAACTGAAGTTTTCTTGTTAAATTAAGCCCTTTTATCTATTAAATGATACCAATTTCTTTTTTTAATTCTTACTGGTTTTATTGTTACAGGACTTAAAAAATTAAAATATGCAGTGCATAAAATAAGCTGTGAGCCACTGTATGTCTTGTAAACCCCTACCTACCCACTGTTGGAAATTGCCTAGTTTCTCCTCCACAAAATAAAAATATTAATTTGTTTTAAAAAAATCTTTTTTTTTTTTTTCTTTTACAACTTTAATTTAACAACATTCATAGAGCTTCAATCAATAAGCTGATAGCCAATGTTTAAATTGCTTGCTTAAAAATAGCAACAGCACTAAAATCTTTGGTTTGCTTACATGTTTTTCAGCAAATAAAAGAACTAAATGCCTTAGCATTTACAAAATATTAAATTATAAATGAAGCAACAGCAAGAAGAAAATTCAAGAAAAGAGAAAGAAACGCATATGCTTAAGCTGACTATGTGTTTCTTTCTGCAGCATAGCAGTCAGCAAAGTATTTACTTTGAAAACGTTTGCTGTTAACACATGGGGCGATGGAGAATTAAAAAATTAGAAAAAAAAACATTATGTGAAAAAATTCGCGCTCGCTCATATTTTCCGAGTTACGGGGCTCTGAAATTTTCGTATTTTTTCAAATATTAATATGGGTATTATTTAAAAGCTATTGAAGAGATCTTAGACCCATTTTGTACCAGCGGTCGAGATCTCGACAAAAAACTTTTGTTGTTTCTCATTAAATAATTAAAAATACTATTAAGTAGAATTAAATTATTTTTTTAATTCATAATCAAGATTGTAGTATTGGCTTTCCGACCTGAACTTTTTACCCCCCTCCCCCCTTACCATTTTTAAAGTTTCACCTTGGTGGATATTAAAATAGACTAAAAATAGCCTATTACTTAACTAATTGTAAAAAAATAAAAAGTGTTGTTGTTTTAAATAGCTAACATTTCGAATAAAATTTAGTATACACAAACTAGTGTTATAAACTACTACAGCTTACCACCAGAGAGCTTTGAACATAGCTGGTCGAGGTCTCGACCTTTGGAATAATTAGCGCATCAAATAGTATTTTTTTATTTTTTTGGATTATTAATTATAAAATATGTATATATCCTAATTAAATCGATAAAAATGACAAACTCTCAAAGGTAAGACCGCTGATTAATCTTCTGAATACTCGATTTGTCCAGTTTGGTAATTTTGAACCAATTCTTTCGATTGATGAGCAAATAGTACCATATGATGGTCGTCGAAGCTGCAAGAAGTTTATCAGCGGAAAAATAATTCGTTTCGGATATAAATCTTGGTGTTTGTGTTCGTTAAAAGGGTTCTTGTTTCAATTCCAGCTATATGCTGGTGCATCGGACTTATATGATGAACTTTGCCTAGGTGCTAGTGTGGTTATGAGTATAGTGTCAGTTTGTGAGAATCCTAGATAACATAACTTTCATTTTGGCAACTTTTTCACCGGATACCATTTGCTTTGCCCTCTTAAAGAAAAAGGTTTTTTTTGCAACCGGCACAATCCGCGCCAACAGACTGGCAGGAGGAAAAACAAAATACCTCGACATGATTTTGACTACGCATTTGATCAAGAACATTAGTTGCATTAGTTCGATGGAGAGACAATGCAGAGGTCACTTTGGCTACAAACTATGAGCAAATGGATCCAGTAAAAAATGTTATAAGATACGATAGACTACAAAAAAAAGGATCGCTGTACCCCAAGCTAAAGTTATTGCAAATTATAATAAGTATATGGGCGGAGTTACCTTGCATGATAATGTTATCGCTAACTATCGAATTGGAATCAGAGGCAAGAAGTGGTGGGGGCCACTTTGGGTTACATGCTTAGACAGCGCCAGTGTTAACGCAAGGAAATTGCATTTCTTGATTGCTGATAAAACCAACCAGAAGCCCATGATTCAAATCGACTTTAAGAACTGGATAACAAAAACTCTGTTGTTATCTGTTGAACCGAAGAAAAACCCCAAACTAACTTTGTCCGATTAAGAAAATGGAAGTGGCAACGATTTTAGAGACCGCCCAAAATCCTTGCCCAAAATAAAAGGTATGAACATGTCTGTGTCTCTCAAAGGCTGCTATCGCCGATGCAAACTATGCAAGAAGCATTCATGTAGGTAGTTGCTTCAAGGCCTACAACAAAAAAATTAAATATAATTCTTTTATTCAATAAATGAAAATAAAAAAAAATATCAACCGCGATCTTTTACTTAACTATAACTTTAGATAACATATTTTAATTAAACCGTTTTCATAATGAGAGTTATTTACTATTTAGTTTATTATATAATATATAATAGTATATCATATCACTTAGAATATTGATTCCTCTTATTATCCCAGCGGTCGAGATATTGACCAGCAGTTTTGACAGAAAATCACCGTCAGAAAAAAAATTAATATCAGAAAGCTATATTTCGCCAATTTCTAACTAGCCAAGAAAATTTCATCAAGATATTAAAACATTTATGTACCCTGGTACAAAATGGGTTAAGGAAATACAAAAATTTTTAAAAACTGCTTAACCCATTAACAGCCAATTTTAATTTTATGTAAAATATTATTTATATGGTGTACCAAAACTTTTTTTTATTTTTTTATTCTGGTCATCACAATATTTGTTTTTTTGATTGAAGTTACTTCACTGAACTAGATTTATATAGATAGTGAAGGGTATATAAAATTCCGCATAGCCGAATATAGAACTTTTACTTGTTGTTATTGCTAGTTTTTTAGATGTTAATGTGTTTTTTAGGTTTTTGCAAGTATTTTTCTATGAAATTTAAACAGACAAAAATTTACAAATATTTTTACAATTAAAAATAAAATTTTAAATTTAAACCTAACATACTGAATAATACGACAGTTAGTAGTATTTAAAGTACAAAATTATAAAGATTTAATTTGCATTTTTCAAAGAAATATACATATAATTTTCTGGAATTATTTTAGAATTATAATTAATATAAATCTTAATAAAAAATTCATTTCTATTTTGTATTTAAAAATATACAATATAAAAATCTTATTTCTTTTCTTCAAGGTAAAATATAGTAATTAAAAATATTTGTACTATATACAAATGTATTTATATTCGAGTTATTAATTAATTTTAATGAATAACGGCATGAAAATTTGCAAAAAAATTAAAAACATAAAAATTAAAATGGGTTTTTAATTTAAGGTAAAAAAAATTATTCACCCTTATTCTAGTTGTCAGCGTCGTCGTCGTCGTCGTTTTATTATCAATATCACTTCGTATCAATGTCGGCGTCAGTTCAATAAAAATTCTATAACATTCCTGTGACGACGTCAACCGTTTATCGATTTTTATGAAATGAACTAACAAGTTTTTTGTTAAATTTTATTTGTGCTTGATACTTTTATAGTAAAATGTTTTTTATAAGTGAAGAAAATTTTGATTTAATTGGTGATGAAAGCTTGAAAAACCAAAAACTTGTGTTGGAAAGAAAACTTCTTAGGCAGAATTGCAATATTTTTAATTTGCCGTATCGCAAGTATGTACATATGTTTTGCCAGGTCCTGGCTGTGCTTTCAACGATAAATTTGACTTCAGGAAGTTCCATGCGATTAGAATCGTTTTCCATGTCAACAATTTGAACTCCTTGAACTGCTCCTTCAGGATTCAAATGCTTCTGGAAGTTAAGAAGGTTTGCCACAGCTTCTTCCAGCGGACTGAGTGGAAATTGTTTAAACATTCCGCCGCCAGTGCCTTTACAATCCGCATTATTAGCAACCATATTTTTTTTTAATTTTTAATTTCGCCATACCTTAAATGTAATTTTTACAAACTTTTTTATAAATACCTATTCAATGCTTTATATTGTTACCTTTTGCCATTCATCTGCTAATTTTCTAGGCGGACCAAGAGAATTTAGAATTTTTCCAATTTCTTCACATTTCTTTTTTTTTTAATTGCATGAAGCAGTGTCTCTGCGAAAATTTTTCAATTTTTCAAATTGATTTATATTTGTAACCTTTAATTTTTTTACATTTCCAATGTTATATTTGGATTAAACTACTTCCAGTCGTTATTCAAAAAGGCTTTCGACAAAAAACAGAGTCACGTCAATACAATATCGTCGACAAATTTGTTATAGAATACAAAAAATCTTTAAGCAGTAATCGATTGGTGTCAATAACGACAAGGAGAATAACAAATCGAATGCGTCGACACATATCAACATTGATATGTGATGACGTCACAACTAGAATAAGGGCGATTAAGATGATTTAAGTATTCAAAATTTTTTTATTAGATTAAGGAAAAACGCAATAAATTTTTCTAATAAACCTTTTTTCTAACTTTAATTATAATTCAATATTTTCCATAAGTGAAAAAAAATGAAATTTTTTTTAAGATCTGAAATGAAAAAATTTAATTGATATTTGAAAAGAATTAATTAGATCCCGTGATTTTTGTAATTGAATAAGAAAATAATTTTTTTGTGCGTTGTCAGAATGTAGTCCTATCTAAAATATTGCAAGACATTAGAATAGCGGGCAGAGCTAAAACATTACAAGCGCAGCCATTTCATAGAAGCCTTGCTATATGTTTTGTATCATTTTTTATTTGTCGGTATGGAAATACTATACTTTCTTTCTCTCTCTTTCTTTATTTTTGTTTTTATATAAAAACAGACATTAGACAAATAGAAGAAAAACACCCCCGATTTCCCTAAGCAAGATCGGTTAAACGGTAGTAGCTCCCCTACATTTCAAAATCAAATTATTGGTTTCGTTATAACACTTGTAATTAATTTAAGTTTTTAAATAAAATATGAGTCATTTAGAAGCTTTAGAAAAGACAAACACAGATGCAAACAGTCGAAACTTATTCATGAAAATATACAACGTTTTTTAAATTAATACTCTGTATTCAGTCTCTTATACCCTGTTCAGACATGTTTTTTTAATTGAGTTAATTTAATTTAAATGAAATATTTATATTTATTTAGGTAGTGTCGTCCGCCCAGCTGATTTCTCTTTTGATTATAAAAACAACATCGCTTTTTGTTGTTTAACGTTGGAAGTGTCAAAAACCATTTTCGTATGACCCGCCATTTTCATTTTATTTGTTTGTTTATATTTTTTACTTGCGGCTTCTCAATTTTACGTATTGTTTTCTCACTGAACATAGTTCCTAGAATAAATAGACTGGTTGGCAAGGGTTGCATTTCTCATCTTATTCCATTAGTGATGCAATTAATTACTAATTGTTCAATTTATTAATTGACTCCTTTATTGCGTAAATTCCTTAACTGCTTAATTAAGGCGTATGTCTGAACAGGTTACAAGTGGTGTTTAAATTCAGATAATCTTTTTTTTAGGAAAATATTACTCAGTTTTTTAGACACAGTTCTACAGACAAACATGTACAAACATGCGCAAATGGTATTCTTGAAATCAATGGTTAAACAATTTTTTTCTTTTCCTGAAAGTAAGTATATTTTATTGAGCGGTTGAAACCATACTAACAATATTAACAGGCTTAAATAACAAACACACACGAACAAATAGAAAAATTATGGCTGGCACATGTCACCGCTTCAGAATACATTTACCAGATGCTAGCCATGATCATCACCATCTATAAAAGTTTTTGCTGTTGGTTAAAACTTACCGGAAGTAAAATATTATTTTTGCAGAAAAAAAAAATATTTTGCCATGATGGCAACACAAGAGAACAAATTCAATTTGGCTGAACAATGACAAACCGAAGGTTATTTTTAAAATTTTTTTTTTCTTGTTATTTTATAACATTTTATACCGACAAGGACACACTTAAAGGAACAAATAAATGTGGGTTGAAAAATAAATTTATTTTTTACTTTATTTCTCTTTCTCCTGACAAAAATTAATGTTGTTTTTCCTTTCTATTTCTTTTTAAACATAAATTTTCTAATATTTATCTATTAGTTTTTTTTAGTTAGGATTATTTCTTATTAATTTATTTAAGGAACGCGCAATAATTTTTAAATGACAACAAAAAATAAATCAAGTGAATTGTGTAGCAAACATAAAATGCCGCCATCTTATGTCCTCACGATTAATTTTGAATTTAAGCTGATATGTCCATTGTTTACCCAATAGCATTTAAATACAGAAGCTCACTGGTGAGTTCGTAAATTGCCGCAATACAATTTGCTACACTGCCAGCATTTATTTACGGGAATATGACATTCATACATCTATTTTCACTGACGTTCGGTCAATCTTGCAAAGTGAAGTGGAATCCTTAAGATGTCATATTAAGGAATATTGGAGGAGCATAGCCGAGGGATAAGAAGTCTGTAGCTATCTTAGTTGCAAAGTAAATTAAAAATACAATTAAAGTCATAATAAAGGTTAATAAGTTTTCACTATAGGGGACGCTCAATGCCACCGTGATAAATTTAAATCATGAGAGATTATAAAGGAATACTGCTTAGTGCGCAATTAAGAATAGAAAAGTCTGTCCCAACAGCATGAATACCAACGAGTATCAATATAGTGGCCTTAAATTCTGAGTACGTGAAGCAGTGAAACTGTGCCACACTGCGATATAGAGGACACTTAAATATGAAAAGTTGGCGGAAGACACCATTATACAGACAGACTCGATTGGTAATCAAAGAGCCTTTTTCGGTTGCTTCCTGGAAGAGGCTGAAACGGCATTATTCAAATTTCCCACTGGGATAATTATAATTACTGCCGATTATGCTAACGCAGTGTTTCCGGGGTTTTAAGGGGAACCATTCCCCTGGCTTGCCTGAACAGAAATCAAAGTAAACAGGTCTGTTTTTGATCTGTCAAAGGCATGACTACTATTTTATGGACTAGTATCACGGAATACTACCGGTAGCCCCACATATAGCTGCCCATCTCTGTAGCCGGTTATTGACGAGGTCCCTTCCGGGTACACGTGGTGGCCGTAGCTTGGATTGTTATTCTCTGGGATGGTACGATGACGATTTAATGTGCTCTTGCATTCTCAATAGGGGGAGTTGAATGGTCTCCAAACCCTCAAGCAAGGTGTAGTTTATGGTCTATCATGTCACTTTTCTACTTCGTTTAGCTATGCCTGTAGAGGACGCTAGCTATCGCATTTTATTTAACTCAATGGTAAGACCACCGTTAAATTAGACTATTATGGCATGCAAAGGTTTGGAAGCATGTTTCTTGTAGGGTTTCCAATTACTGGATGCTATTACTTCTAAGTTATAGAGCTGAACAAGTCGCTTCGAATTGTAAGGTTATAAAACTTTTAAATAAGCACTCTCGAGTTCTAAATATTGGCCTTTAAAAGCCGTAGCTTGTAGGGTCCACCGTCCTTGCACTGATATTTGGTTTGTAACTTCGCGGGAGACGCGACAGCTTTGGTCGTTATTCAACCAATAAAAAGACTGCCGCATGATTATGGACAATGCCGCCTGCTAAAGACAGTTATCTTATTATGTGCAAATATCCCGCACTGAATCGCAACAAAATAAGAAATACAAGCTCTATCATATGACCGAATTTACTCTATGGCGAATTGTAGCATTTAAGAAAATTGCAAGCGAACGATCAGAAATCACTAGTCTAGAAAGCCCGTTGAGCAGCGCAGAAATTAATGAGAGTCGGACATAGTATTTCGAAAGCCAGTAGTATTTCTGTAATGATACCAAGATCATAGCGTTTTGCTTATATACTCTTTCTAGAACTCACTTTATAATGCTGAGACTAAAGAAAAATTCACTTTAAATTATCATGACTATAAATCCTAAATTTTATCATAAATTCTACATTTTTTTAACTCTTCCTTTTACACTTTAACTGTCCTGCAAATAACTGCAAGTAGTAAAATATCTTTTATGTTTTTAACAAGATAAATTTTAGCACAAATAATTTCTAATTACATAGAGAAATCATTCTGCTGTATGTTGTGGTTCATGGTCAGTACTAAATCATATCTTCCACATACGACTCTCTATTAATAATCAGTGATGTGTAAAATTATAGACATTCATATTATTTATAGCATTAAGCTTAAGTTCTTTTTTTATTTATTGTAAAAATATACATTTAGTTTTGTTGTAATAATTTATAGTACTTAACACTTTAGCCATTTTTTAAACAAAAACTTAAGCAATTCTTCTGGAAATAAATTAAAAAGAAAAATGTGTTATTTTGAATTTCATTTTGCTAGTGGTGCACAATGGATAGGAATAAATTTATTTTTTAAATTGATAGCTCAAATTTGTGAGCACAAAAATGTAGTTAATGTCTTAAAGTAATAATTCGACTTAAAGAAAAAGAAGAGTTTTTACTGCAGATGGGCGTCACGCTGTAGTGACTTTTACGATAGAAAATGCTTGCAGGGAATATGTATCAGGCAAAGCGCTTATCGTGATGTATACCAACCCTTTTGATTTCCAAGACAATAAACCAGTTATATCATTGGTTATTAGTTCAAGTAGTAGGAAATTTTTAATGAGAAAATTTTAGCTTATTTTAATTTAACATCCATTTTTTGTTAATATTTTAAGCCCAATAAAGGAAAGCAATAAAGGAATTTACGCAATTAAGGTCCTAATTGAACTTAATTTACCATATAAGAAATCAATTAATAAATTTTTGAATTAGCACTTAATTGACTCATTAATTGATTAAGTATCCCCATACAACCCTTGTGAGGTGTGTTCAGTGAAAGAAAATTTTATACTATGACGAAACTAAATGCCATAAAAATGAAAACTAAAATATTTTCAAATTAAATGAAATGAAAAATGTTTATTACTTTATCTCGAAGGAGGAACATCTGTGTGCTAGCAGATTTTCCTTTTTCGAAAAAGTGAGGTTTTAATTGAAGACGCAATGCGCACGTTTTTTCTCAACAGGCTTTAATAAAAATGCCATCGTGTTAACAAATTATTAAATAAAAATATATATATAATCGTTAATAATTCAAAATCCTGTTCAGGATTTACCACTTCCTATACGAAGGTATTGGTCGTTGTGCAGTTCCTGGAGAGACTGTTTATATCAAAATACTTGAAGGATACCCTGGCGCTGTGGTTATGTACCCCTGCCATTATTAAATTAAAATTTAAAAAAAAAAATGAAATGAAAAATTTTTAAAAATTAAATAGAGATTCAAAGCTAGCGTGCAGTTAGAAATTGATAGTACTGTCTGGAAAAGTTCTATATTTCAAATAAAAACAAGCAAAGTTTCTTTAAAGGACGAACTACTCTTCATTCTTACAAATTTATAAACACAAATTTTTAATGTAAAAATTAGGTCTGTTCAATAAATTTTCAGCAGAAACTAGCAACTACAGAGTAAAATAAAAATTTACAACATTACTATTCCAAATAAAAAAGTAAATAAATGTATTTTTGGCAAAAACTACCAAAGTAAAAGCGAACTGACGATAATAACAAATAACCATAAAAATAAATATCTAAAACAGCAAAAAAAAAGCGGTATTCGATGCTTAAAGCATTTTGTATTGCAACAGTTAGCATTTGCAAGAGTTTTGTCATCGATTGTGAGCACCTTTTTTCGAATACGTTGTAAAATTGCCAAAATTTTTCTGTCTTCTTTGTAAAACATTTAGTTTATTTTGTTCTATTTCTTTTGTTTATTGTTTTATTATTCTGGCATTTATTTGTATATAGTTTTCTTAGCTTTCTTCTAACTATTATACAAACGTTAGCTTCAATTCAAAATACTTTGTAATAAAAATCAAAAACTATAAATATTATGTATACTTTCTGCTATGTGATTGTGATAAATTTTAGCTAGAGATGTTCGGTTTCGAAATCGCTATAGAAATTATGGCAAAAAAGCCACACCATTTTAGTCTAACAGCGATGTGATATAAATATTTTCATGTTAAGTGCTTATTAACACTCTCAATTCAAAGTATTTAATATTTATTAATTTATTTTGTAAAACAGAACAAGAATCAGCTGTTCTGTTCTTGCAAGTAACAAAAGTAATAACCAATTTATTAACATTCACATCTTATACTCTATTTTACTCTTTCGCTGCTTCTTTTGAGGTACTAAAGTAAACACTTTCCAATAACAATTAGTAACAACTTCTTGTTATTGAACAGAACTATATTCTACAGTCAAATTTAAATTTAGTAAATTAAATTGGATATGTGTGAACACAAAAATTAATTACTCAATTTAAAGTTTAATTTTCTAAATTGAAGCGTATGTCTGAACAGGGTATTATTAGGCTCTGTAGGTTGTTTACGTCTCGTGATACTATTCTAAATGGTTTTGCGCAAGTTTTGCTTTAATATAAACAAAAAGCTTCGATAACACATCTCTTTAATTGCTTAAGAAAGAATAATCAAAATTGTTGAACAAGAAGATTTGACAACAAAAATCTCATATTCTTGTTGTTCGTTTGGGGTGTTTTAAGCAGAGCTAAACACAGAGCACGTAAATAGAATAGAAGGAAAAGTTGGCTAACGTATATACCACAGCGTGTGCGTTGCATTGGTTTTCTAATTTGTAACTAAAAAAAGAATTTCGTGAGTTCAGATCCCATTAAAGATGCGATGATAAAAATTATCATTTTTTTAAAGCCGATTTAGTGAGTTGTTAAAAAGGATGAATAAATCAATAAAAGCTTTTCATCGAATCGCTATCAGAGAAGACAAAAAATGGAAGCAGGTGTCTGTGTAGTAAAAGCAGAAGAAAATATAAACAAAATAACAGCCATTATATCTTGCAGATTTAAAGGAATTAGTTAATTAATAGTTAGTTATCATAAGTTCACATTTCGCAGAAGCGACATGTTGTTTATAAAGACGCTGAGTACGTGAAGTCAAAGACTAGGACTTCAAGGGCTATGAATTTTTTTTAAAAGTACCTGTTTGGTAACAACAAAAGACCACAGTTTAGGAAATCAAATCTAGGTAAGACATCCAGTAGCTTGTGTCAAAAAAAAAAAAAAGATAAAATAATAATTTTACTGCTATACATAATCAAACGAAGGTCCAGCTTATTTAACCAATTGTCTAATTGTACTGTCACATCTTAAAGATGTATATGACTTTAATTTTTGGCAGGGAACTATAATGAAGATTTCAATTTGTCACGATGTGTACAGTAAGAAAATCCTTATAAAAGTAATTTAATGGCAAACACAATAGATCGCGTAAGAGATTAGCGTCCTTTTTTATTTTTAAGTAAATAATAATAAAAAGCCAAAATATTAACCTTCACCTAGAAGGAGTTTTTACGTTACTTACACGTAATTGAACAAAAAGTAGGCAAGCTTAATTTGCCATGCATTTTGGACTGAGGTTATTCCCAACTTCCTCTTTCTATCTCCTTATGCTTTAATTAGATAACATTTTGCCTGCTCGATTGAGAATTAAATTGCAGTATCAGAAATTTCTCCACCATGTAACTTTCATGTAACTTAACAAAATTTGTTCCTTTTAATGTGGGTTTTCTAACTCAAATAATGTTGAACACAAATTTCAATTCTGAAAAAAAAAGAACACGTATTTGCCAGCAAAGCCGACTAACTTCCTTTCCTTCTCTGATTCAAATACAAGAAAAACCTTTTTTTTTTTTACTTTTTCAATATTTTGGATTAATATTAAAAAAGCCCTTTATATCATAAATATATTCGTTTAGCACACATGTCAAGAAACCTTAAGGATCTGCATCAAATTGCTAATTGAAAAACTTAACAGAAAAAATCTTTTTCGTTTTTTTTTTAGTGTTTAGACAAGGTTGCACAAAAGGGTCACTTCTTAAATCCACTTTAAAAGACATTATTTTATACTTCAAAAAATAAAATTTAATACTCGTATATCACGAAAACCATAAATTTATTATACGAAAAATTTTCATTCTTTGAACACGAATGCGTATGAAAGATATTTATTACACGATACACATACGCATACATATGCTTATATGTACTTAAGTAAGAGTAAGTTTATGGCATAAGTTAAGTGCATAAGTATTTCTTTGTATTATTTTTTACCACATGTTTGGACAACCTTGATTGTGAATTCCAATTTAAACAATAGAACATCAGCAAATGCTAAGAAAAACAACGATAAAAAAACTTAAAAGTCAAATAATAACAAAAGTTTACATCAATGTTTAGCAAAATATAAAATTATAACAAAAAAGAAACAAACAAAAAAAATAAATAAACCAGTAAATATGATAAAAAAAAGTTGTAAAAAGAAAATTTTGTAAATATATCATGACAAAACATTAAGAGTTTTTTTTTTTGTTTACTATTTTTGCTGCTGTTTTCTGGTACGATAATAACTGGAGACAGCAACAATGAATTAACCCTTAACGAACGAGCGCATTTTTCTAAAACTATGACCAGTAGGTCGACGTATTTCTACGAAATTAAGTGCTTCATTTCCAGAGCGAGAGAAGGTGCTTAATTAATGTCGCTTTATTGAATTTTATAAAAACTTATAAAACTTGGAATTTAAGAAAAAAATCTCGGAGAGGAATGCGCACCAGAGTGTGACAAAAAACAATTGCCGATTGCCCTTCATTTTGCATGTATAATTAATGCCAAACCTACAGTTTCCTAAAATATCAAGTCATGCAGCGTATATGGCGGCATTCTATTTTTTTTTTTTTTTTTTTTTTTTTTTTGTTTAATATTTACAATGTCGCGAGTATGGCGGCATTCGCTCGCTAAGGGTTAAAAAAACATAAAATCGAATGCAAAAAAAGTTGGAAAAAAAACAACACAACCTTTAATGAAAACATAAGGCAAAACTCTAGAAAGAAAAAGAAATAATGTATGAAATTTCAAGGATATTTTAATGGTACTTGAGAGTGCACAAAAAATGTTTATTTAGAAAAATCGTATTATTAAGTTTTTTTTAACAAGAAATTGTTATAACATTTTAATATTAAAACGCTACGTATTTATTGCGGCAGCAGCTATCATCTATAAGTATATCTAGGTAGGCCCACCTACATTTTATATAAATCTTATAAAATTTTTAATGAAGTATTAAAACTAATTGACAGAGGGAAAAAATTTAATTATATTACATTATTACGAAAATAAGATCTGGCTACCCCTGTTGTTGTTATCCATATGAGCGTGGTGAATATGTTACTTCCACTAATGGTGTGTGTATAGAATAATACCACAATTAACTAACAAAAGCTGAGCAACCATCGATGGTTGCGTTGGTAGAGGTGCTTGCTGCAAAACAGAAGATCGTGAGTTCGAGCCCACCGGACATGCGTACAAGGGAAAATAATAATTGTTATAATACAATTAAAAATTAAGAAGTATCAGTACAAACCTCTCGAAAAACAAGCGATAATTATTGTGTTAAGCCATGGCAGATAATTTAGTGAAGATGTCTCATTTAATAAAAAGAGTAACAGATAATATTCAAGAAACTCTTTATAATTAAAGGTACGGAAGCGTTTAGCGCAGGGAAGGGTAACAGCATAACAACGATGTATGGCAAATGTGTGTTTTGGCTATAAGATTAAATGAGATGACTGGCTTGGATAAAAAGGAGTAGTGGAAGATGTCTGTGAATGGTTAAGGTTACTAAACAAGGCATCGAGTAGTTCATGTCTCGCAGGATTAAGAAGTATAGCCAGATAAAGCCACAATGTAAAGAATACAGGATTTATAGTGAGCCACATTGGTATTTGCAATCAGAAGAATCCTTACGTTTGTCCTAAAAGGGAAAAACGTAGCAATATATATATTATTAGAATTCCACCGCCAAAACTATTATTATTATTTTTTTTTTTTTTGTATTCAGGGTATTTTGTCCTACTAAACATGTTTTATAAAGAACTTAAAAAGCTATTCACCCCATAGTTTACTTTTATTTTGTTATCTTAGTTTACCTATAGAGAACGGCAAATGATGTAGTTGCCGCGAGATTCCAGTTCACGATCTGATGTTTTGCTAGCCACGCTCCTTAAACCATCTAAGCCATTGCTGCCACACACTATCATAAGAGTTTTAATATTTTCCCTATAATTATGGCTCCGTTATAATTTCGTTGTTCATATATTGTCTTTATCATATCAGCTATTGTAACCCACACGAATCTTGCCCATCTAATTTGGCTACTCTAATATTTAGAAGCCTTTATCAACTTATCTAACATGGCTACACAACAATTTTTTGTTGCTTATCGTCACGTTTGAACTGCTGTTTGCCTTTTAAATAACTCTCCGAGTGTAACTACTCAACAGCAATAATTTTTTACATACTCAAGGGTCTTTTTCTATTCGAACTCATACTCATGACTTTGTGTTTGACAAACAAACAGACATCTCTAACATAACTTTACTTTTCATTCTATTCACATACGTATAACATAATTATTGCAACAACTTGTTTAGCTTTATTATTCGTTAAAAAATTAAATCCTAAATTATATTTGGCAAAGCTTAATATATCTGTAATAATGAAAGCTAATGCTTTCCACAAGTGAGCTATACCGACTCTTATATACCCTTCACCATTTATGTTAATCTAGTTCAATGAAGAAACTTCAATCAAAAAAAAAAAAACAAATATTGGGGTGACAGAGAAGAAAACAAAATTCAGTACATTATATAAAAATTTCGTCGGCTCCTAATGGGTTAAGCATTTTTTTAAATTTTAGTATTTTCTGAAAGACATCTTCAAAAGCTTTTAAATGGTGCTCATATTAATATCTCAAAATATATGGTGCACAATTATATTTCTGTATAAAAAGTTCAGAGCCCCATAACTCGGAAAATATGGGCGAGCGCCAATTTTTTCACTGGACTTTTTCTTTCTTGATTTTCAATTCCCTAATGCCTCATATATTCATTATTTAATTTTTTTAATGAAGTTACTACATTGTTCAAAATGATATGGAAAAATTAGAGGTAGGCGTGGTGTTTGCCCGCTGCCTCGAAGGTCATGGAACGATCTTGCTCATTTTCAATAGCAACTCTTTTGATATTATGTTTGATTGATTGGTGTATTTAAATTTTCTCTAGCACGGACGCACAGACGCACAGACGGACATCACTCAATCGACTTCGCTATGCATAAGAAGTCAGAATATATATACTTTAAGGGGTCGGAAATAGATATTGTAGAAATTGCAAACGGAATGATAACTTTGATAAGCCCCTTTTCCACTTTTTATGGTGAAGAGATGGTGGATGGTGTCTTTGTTAATAAAGAACACAACTAAATTAGTTCTTACTTTCACCACCAATAAGTTGGTTGTGCTTGTTCACTAAGGTGATATTGCTCTCATTTGGCTTCCCACAAATAGTGCCTTTTTTGTAATGAACAGGCGAATGGATTGATCAGGTTTGACTCCAAAATGAATATCTCCAATTATGTTTAGGAATATAAGAAACAATATTTTCAGATATTTATTTAAGAGTGTTGAGTAAAACTTGCACAAACAGAATAATTATAAGGACGCAATTAAAATGGTGCTGCGTTATTTCTACAAGCTTTATGTCAAATTGTTAAAAAAAAAACAGGGTTGCTGACTGTGCTATCGGGACAGTTAGCAATCGGTGCACATGCTAATAGATTCAGATTACTACAATAGGCACTTTCGCAGCTGCCACTTATAGGGCATTAAAAAGATACATTGTATCACCTAGCAGCCGATAGCCTGGCACTCCACAGAGATGGAAATTTCTTGAAGCAACAATAATAGAGTTTCAGGTTCCAGGCTAGTTGACCTTTATAGATATCTAATCGCAATAGGATCAGCCTGGCTATCCAATAGGAACCATATGTGGATCGGATTTATTATCTTGACGAATGTAGTGGATTTATGTGTTGTAATCTCTTAATTAATAGATTCTTATTAAGCTTGCATGCAGTAAGTTGCTATGTAAACCAACCAAGAAAACAACTTGGGCACTACACGGTGGAAAATTTGGCTAAAAATTGGGTATAAGTAACAAGAAGCTTTAGGAGATGCATAGTCGAGGCTAAGTTTTAAATTTGTACTCTCTAGTGCTTGAGAAGATGGCTTTGCAAGGATGTATGAAAAATTGCAACTATTACAAATTATATTATATTGACGAAATTATTATGAATGTAGGCGGGATAAAGAAGCTTCCAAAAAGGGTTCCCATTCCATCCCCTTTCCCTCTTCAATGATTTTAGGTAACCGATACGTAATTTACGGTAAACCTTACCCCCTTTGATCACATTCTACTACAAGACTTTACTTTTGACCTTAGTTAATTTCGACTGTCGTCTAGTAACTGTTGTCCTTCTTTCTTATCACGAAGTCCTAAGTCAAAGGCTTAGATCCCGCATGGTATCCATACTCAGTAAGCGTTTGCCGTGATCCTAAGTCTTATACCAGCCAGTGCCGGATATTCAAACATACGGTCTACAAAGATCAAGTTTTAAGTCTCCCATATTGAATGTTGAATTTCTATGACCTGTTACTAACGCAGTTATTCAACTTAAGATACTTCTATCATATCCGAACATCTTACCGACCTTTTTGCAAAAAAGCTCAGCGAGCACTTTTCGAGTCTGTCTATATCAAGTAGCCTCCCTCTACCTTTTTCAGGTTAAGTGAGTTCAACCACTGCGGCACCTTTGCTCGCATAAGGCCATTTACCAGTACTAGTCTGTGTTCTGGGCACAGCACATGTCTTTTTTGCTAGTTGGTCAGCTGATTCATTCCCAGCTGTGCCTATTTTTCCTCTAACCTACATCAACCTCCCTTTATTATCCGAGGCACTTATGTTCAGCTTTAGAATACCACCAGACTAAAGTTAATAAGAAAGTCGGCTTTTAAAATTAAAAACAATTAGTTTATTTATGTCCAAAGGAACCCAAACCTTTTCGATTTATCCCGGTTTTTTTTGTGTGTGAACAACAAATTTTACAATATTTTTTAATATTGTTTGTTTGTCAAAGGAATCCCTATCCAGCATTTCAAAACTAGAAAAATATAAAAATATTATTTAAACCATTTTTCATTATTTTTTTAATTTTATGTAGAATACAAAATCTTAAGGTTCGAGACCTATTCTTCTACTTTGCTTTTAATACTGAGCTAAATACTTACCATAATAACTAATATAAATAAATTTCCCAAATGATTTAAAATCTCATATAAATTAAAAGCATTAATCAAGTCAATTTTTTATTATCTTCAGTTGTTGTCCTGCATTACAATTCCAAAGTTTTTTTTAATAAAATATCTTCATAATTATTACACCATTCCAAACATTAAAACAATAAAGTTTTTATTAATAAATACCTGAAATAACACTGTTGGGAATCGAAGTTTTTTCTATTAAGATACTCTTAATGCATGAGAATATTTAACTTTATGTTTGATCTACACACTTCCTTAATTGGAAATCTTTGCTGTCATGTGTTAAACTCATAAAATATTTACCTCGAGTATAATAACGAGCACGCAGATTAATATAAGAATAAGTACTAGCATAACAAAATTTATAACCAAATAATATTACAGTTTGTTTTATGAACTGTTATAAACATGTACTTAAGGAACTTTGTATTTATAAAGAGTGTAGCTAAATTAACGAAAGGTTTTACTAGAATAGAAAAAGCGTGTTCTTTCTTAGATTGCTAGATGAGTTAAAAATAAAATTTTTAATAAGCTATAGTTATGTTGGAACCTAATTTTACACATAATGATTCTAATTAGGACACAGACAAATATGTAACCATATTGTTCAGAAACGACATTTTGCGCATGAAGGTTCTATTTTTTCAAAGCTCGTAGGTCATCTGTATAAGATACCGCCAAACTTTTTGAAGGTCTCTTGTCAGAGGTTGGAGTGTTAAACGGTCTAACACAGAAGCTGGACAAATGAGCCCAGAACAGGTTTTTACGGCGCTGAGAGAGAAAACTAGAAGAATAAAAAATATCTGATAGATTACTATAAAGCGGCTTTTTGCTGAATGTGAGCAAACTGGCGAGATTGAATAGGAACTTTAAATTCAGTAAAATTAGAAAATGCGAAAAGTAGTCGTATAACTGCCATTCAGTTTGACAGATACGCAGAATGTAAGCTCAAACAGAGCCAGCCAAGATATCACAACGATTCAAGGAGACATTGAGAGAAAAGATGAATAATTTATTAAGCCCACAGTGCCTTCGTATACAAATATTCAACCCTGGCTGGAATTTTAATAAGTATGAATAATCCAGCTTAAACTCCTTCTCATTACCAAGGAACTAAATACCAGCCAGCATTTAACCAACCTGGGGCAAATTACGGTTCAATAGAATTTAAATGTAAATTTCGATCGATACCGAATGCCGTAATTTGCCCCCTGGTTTCTATTTTTAGTATTCGATTATGTACTGAAGCGTAAGCCTTTAAAACTTTACTGTTATTTCCATAATTCGTTTGATATCAAATTTCAGACTTAAGCTACACAATATATTTTTTAAGCCACACAAAGTTTCAATGAAATTAAATTAACCATTATTAAAAATTAAATTAATAGGATCCCTATTAGACTTTGTTGTATGCAAAACGTAAAGGTATCAGAAATAATAATAGAATCCCCTTAAGAAGAAGGCTGGTTGATTACAAATCTGGTCGACTACAAATCTGGTTGCGTACAACCCTTGCGGCAATGAAAAACTAAATTGCGTTTAAATTGCTTATTTAAAAATAGCAACAGCACTAAAATCATTGATTTGCTTAAAGGTTTTTAGCAAATAAAATAACTGAATACCTCAGCATTCACAATACATTTTATTATAAACGAAACAACAGCAAAAAGCAAATGCAGAAAAAAGAGAAAGAAACGCATTTTCTTCAGCTGACTATGTATTTCCTTTTGCAGCAAAGCATTTAGCAAAGCATTTATTTTGAAAACGTTTGCTGTTGCTTAAGCAATAAGTTGTTGTTTGTTTCTTCTTTTGCTGTTGCTTTTTAAGAAAAAAAACACCATTTAAAGGTGTAATAAAAACGACGTTTGTATTTGTATTGTATTTATTTATATATTGTATGCATTTGCTACAACTTCATAGTAAAGAGTTAAGCAATAGCAAAAATAAAAATAAAGAACAACTGATTGCTCAAGCAACAGCAAACGTTTTCAAATTAATTGCTTTGCTGACTGCTTTGCTGTAGAAAGTAATATACAATGTCAGCTAAAGCAAATGTGTTCCTTTCTTATTTTTTTTTTTTTTTTTGCATTTGCTTCTTGCTTTTGCCGCACATTTTTCCACAGCGAAAGTTAAGCAACTACATATGCATTGAAAATAGTCAAGCATTTTTAATCACTAGTATAAATACATACACAGAATTAACATTACAACTGCAGCCCCGTGTTTTCTTTTTCAGTCGAATAAGCACCTTCGCTCAATTTCATTCAAAACAAAAACAAATTCTAGAAAATTGTTTTTTTTAATGTTATTATGCGAACGAACGATTGCAACATCGTGAAACTGGCCCATAATGTAGTATTCGAACAATGTTAATTTTATTAATGCATATTTTTAGTTACAATTTTTTTCAATAACCAACAAAAACCCGACTAATATAATTGTTCGATTTTTACTTTCGTACAACTTTTACTAAGAATTTTTTTTTTTAAGTTAAATCAAAAGTTGGAAGTTGGTTAAAAAAAATGCCTATGCACAAAAAAAGTTGATTTCAATCCAAGAAGCAAATAAATACAACAAATTTAGTAGAAATCGCTAAGATTTGTTCCCTTCTAAAAGCAAACAAAGTAATACAAAAATAAACTCAAAAATTAAAGGGTGTCCCCATAGGTGACGTAATTTGACCTATATGGGATTATCATCTGAACCGTTGTTATTAAACGATTGAAAACTAGGTAAAATGTCGATTACTATGATCGTTTTTATAACAAATGTAAGAATTAAAAATTATAAATTAAAGGGTGCCACAATAGTTGATATAATTATGAATGAAATACAATATCAGGTAAATGACCAACTCTGTTAGCCTCACAAATGCGAGCCCTTTTGAGCATTATATATTAATGCGGTATTTCATTGATTTTATCGCGATTATTTTGTTTAAGTTGCTCTATTATTTCTTCTTTGTTTTCATAAATCTTGCTTTTCATATATCCCCACAAACAGACGTCCGGTGCAGTCAAATCAGGCAAACGTGGGAGCCGATCAACAACACCATTTCTTGAAATAACTTGTTGTGAAAAGATATCTCGCAGCAAATTCATTGTAATCCTGGCTGCGTTTGATGTGGCACCGTCTTGCTGTTACCACATAGTAAGCAAGCCCAAGGCAAGCAGTTGTTTCTTGTAACACGATATCGTTTCCCATTCACAGTTACCGCTACACTGTTTTTATTTTCAAATAAGTAAGGTCCAATAATTCCCCCTCACCAAATTGCCTACCAGTCACTTTTAATGAATGCAAAGATGACTGATAGTAATTTCCATTGCCCAGAACCGACTATTCTGCTTATTCACATAACCACACAAATAAAAATTTACCTCGCCACGCATTATGATTTTTTCATTAAAATCGGGGTTGGCATGGGGGAGCTGCAACATGCTATTGGCATATGTACGGTGGCGTAAATGGTTTTGCTGTAGAAGATCTTTAGTCTACTGAATCTTAAATGGAAATAAATGCAAATCCTTGCGCAAAATTGTGGCCAAAGTTGTTCTTTGTAGACCAAGCTCCTTAGTACGACGTCGAGTTGAGGTTGATGGATTGTTTTAAACACTTTCTTAAGCAGCAGTAGTGTTATCAGCCAATCTTGCAGTACGCTGTGATCCTATCAGAGCCTCTTCTTTGTAATCATTCGCTACACGATAGATAGTGCGTTTTGATGGCACGATGTTTCTCCCAAAATTTTACGATTCTTTTTTATCGTCACAGTTATCGATGATTGATTTTAACAAAATGTTTTAACGATCAATCGAATACTTTTCCCCAATATATTTGACACGTGTCTACTTCACGACTGCCGAATATGAACTGTCAAGACTAATGTTAACCAAAATGGCTGCAAAAAAAAAGTAGTATAACTTCCCGGCGGGCACAAATATAGTATTACCGTTATAGACAGACGGTTGAAATTTACAAAGAACCTGTATTGCTTAGTCCGCTGCAATAGCAATTATAAAATATGGATTTGAAAATTAAAGGGTGTCCCAGTTTATTTTGATAACTTCTAAGCCGTTATAGGCATACAGCTGAAGTTTGTTATAAAGGCGGTTATTTTTTTTGCAAGAAATATTTGTATCTTCTATAAGTTTGCCAAGAAGTATATATATTCTAGATCCTTACATATAGAAAAATATAAAATTTTACCAACAATTTTTTTTAAATTGTAATTTGATTAAAATCACAAAATTTAGCAATAATATAATTTAAAAGTTCGCTACAAAATTCTCAATCTTCTCAATCGAAATTTCATAAAAAAATATTTGCAATCAAGAAACTGAAATTTGATTAAAACAAATTCAGAATGTGAAACTGTGTGTTACGAAAATTTTAATAAACATCGAAAATTCTTAACAAAAAAGTTTTGATTCAAAAACGATTAAACGACTAAAATTTCACGAAAATTTGAATTTTCACAAAAAAAAACTTTGTGATTTTTTTTTTTAAGTTATCCCGTTTAAATTAACTACCCATAATTATTATTGAGGGTCAAAGCACGTCTCGATATTTTTTTTTTTCACCAGCACCCAGGGGATGACGCCTACTTATGCAATGCATTGTGTCAGAACTAGGAAATTAGGTTGTGCGAAGGGGGATAGAGGGAGTAGGGCTTGTGGACATTTGGTTTGAATCTTTGCACATTGAAAATGGCAGGAAAGACCTCTGCGGGGAGTTTATTCCACATACGAACTGTTCGGTTAAAAAACGAACGCTCTCTGTAATGCGTAGTGCGATTCAATGGCCAATCGACCACAAAGGAATGCGCTCTTGATACAGAACGCGTTGCGCGTACGAAATTACAGTTTTCAGGGACAAGTTCCCTGATTTCATAAGAGCACATTCCGTTGTAGTAACGTTAAAACAGTGAAACACACCCTACATTGCGTCGATGCTCCAGTGAATCAATAGAGCTGGATACCCTACTGTCACCGATGAGCTTCTTCGCTCTCTCCTGCACGCCGTCAAGTAACTCCAAAATAGACTTTAAAGCACCGGCCCAAACATGAGAGTTGTATTCCATTTTCGGTCTGATAAAGGTGACATAGTTAGTAAGGAGATCAGATGGAGAGAAGTATTTCATACACCGTTTCAAAAAACCTAGGCACTTGAATGCTTATTTTGCGACATGAAAAATATGCTGGTTCCAACGAACATCACATTAAATTTTCATGCCAAGAACATCGAGAGATATTGGCCTTAACTGTTTATTACACTCTTATTGATTTCTAAGTATACGCCCGTATGATTTTGCTTATGTTGTTGTATAATTTTATAAAGAAGTTGCCACAACTTAATTACATAATATTCAACACAATAAAGTTTGGCGTTTTTTTTATTTCCTTTTCTTTTAACAACAATATAAAAATACTATCTGAGAATCAACAGATATATTTCCTCACTCAAACATAAAAAGAAATTTATTAAACTAAAACTTTATACTCCGTGTTGGTAACACACACACACACACATGACAACGAACTTCCTGCCATGCACACGGTCGTGTTTAATTTATAGAATAGAAAAAAAAAAGATTTTATGTGTGTGAAACTTTAGTATTGAGTGATTTTGTCTGTGATGTAATAAATATTGGCAGCCATATTTATGTGTGCGTGTATATGTATATATACTCTTTCTGTTCTTAATAACATTATAGTCTTCTTCATTTCTCTTTAATATCTCCATCCCAAAACATTTTAATATCCTTTGCTTCTGTTATGTTTTTTAATTAAGTTGCGTTGGAAATTAGTTCAGAGTTTATTGTATAATTTTGATATCGTTGTTGTTTTACTTTTTCCGCTTTCTTTTTTTTCTCAAGCATTTGCTCACACACTTGGTTTCTATAGAGATGCTGTTCTATTGTTTTTGCATTACTTTTATTTACATTATTAACTAGAGATGTGAGAAAATAAATATTTTATACAATTTTATTTCCATTAAAGCAGAATATTTTTTTCTTTTATCGTTTCTTTTTTATATTGCGATTTTAATAATAGTGTTCTAATAGCTGTCTGGATTTGAAGGTTTTGTTTCCATGCATATTATAAGTTCTAATTGTAATTAATTTGGGAACTACTAAAAAGAAAAAAAATGAAAATAAAGTCATAAAATCTAAAAGTAGACAAATTGCTTTGAACAGGATAAACAAAAAAAAAGTGTTGAATAAATAATAATACTTAAAAACGAAACAGGCCAACACATATACGTTTTTATTATCTTAAGTCTAGACTAGTGATTGCTTTAAAAAAAAAAAAAAAAAAAAAAAAAAAAAAAAAAAAACTATGCTACAACGATGTGCATATGTTTGTAAATGAAACCCCAGTTTGCAACACATTTCTGTATATAAAGTATATAAATTTATAGCCCAGCAGCTATAATTAACATTAATAGGCCAAAATTGTATTTATGACTGTTCTTATATCTTTCATAATTTACAGCAATTTTATGACTAAAACAGATGCGTGTAAAAGTTGATAATGGCGAGAGAGACACATTTATTGTCTAGTAAATTTCATATTTACATCTCAAATAAATGAAGAGCTTTGGTTTTGAAAAAAAAAACATTTCTTTATGTTAAATACATGGGCGTCGGCTGGCTGGCACTAAAAGTGCGACTTCATAATGGTGTCAGCAACAGGGGGCGAATTGTGGTACTCGATATCGATCGAAATTTCAATAGAAATCAAATTTAAATTTCGATCGATATCAAATGCCGTAATTTGCCCCCAGGTTCCTGTTAAGGTTGTATCTCTGTAAGTAAAATGTTTAAATTAAGTCGAGCAAATCCTTCATGCTTGACGACCTTCAATTTTAATATACAATTAACTGTACTACGTAGGCACTATAGAGTGGATGGACACCTTCGCTATATTATTAAAAATGTCGTTCATTCTAATTAAGGTAAGAATTCGACAGGGATAGACAAGAAAACCTCACAAGACATACAGAGTTTAGATTTAGATGTTAGTCTTTTTCACTAGACAATGAAGTAGCACAAGAAAATATCTCGATAGTTACAAGTTATCAGTTAGTAATCACAACAGTCGAAAGTTAAGGCTGGTGATACCACAATTAATTTTGAAAGTCAAGGGAAGTAGAGTGGCTGTTAACAACATTTCGAAAGTGGATGTAATAAATGACACTTATTTTCAATGACTGTATGGCTGGTGTATAAATATTGATGGATCTCGACAGAGAAGTTGTAGATGACATCTTTAATTTTAAATTTCGGAGCAGGATAGTATTCAGTGTGCAAGACCAATGCTGTGTTCTGGTGGTTCAGATTATGGCCATAAAAGAGTGCAGGGTTGCCATAAATTAGCTAATGGATGTAAATATGATATTCTGACTGGTTTGCGAATGACGAAACCCCTAAAAGCGAAATAGCGAGACATATCAAATTAGGTCAGAGATTGTCTTGCTAGATAGAGAACCCACCAAAGAGACGAGATGGGAGATCAAATAAATCACCCAAATGCAAGCTAGACTCCCGCACAAACGGTTCCGTGCGATGTATGGGAAAACCTTTAGGTTTAAACTTCATGGTTTTATTATATGTTTTTGGAAATTAAAAGACAAAATAATAGTTGTCAAATTCAGGTCCTCTAGAAGAACGCCCTTTAAATTTACCTCAATTTTTTATCCTTTTAATGAAAGAGGATCAATAGTGTATGTGAAGTCTAATCTTTGTCTATAAAGTTCAGGTGATTAAAAATCATATGGCTCTGGGAACACCCTTTAATCGATATTTTTTATACTTGCCAGTTTAGTAGAAAACTAGCTCATGCTCTGGCTTTATTTGAAACGTCTTGCCATGGAAGTTTACAAAAGGACATATACCTTAAAATCACTCCACTGGAAATAGATTTCCATAAAGGGTGTGATTTTTAAGTTCTGTTTGTAACGGTTTAAAAGAACATATTTTTGGAAATCACGGATTATGAGTATAATTTAAACATAGTATTGTTGGTTACCTTTTCTAAACGTATGATTAGGAACTTAAAAAATGAAACTAGAAAACATAAAATCATGAGACAATCGACCTCAATCACTGTACCGTTTAAGATTCGGGAAGACTTGTTACAGTCTTTTATTTTAATTAATGCATTTCTGAACTATACTTTAGCTCTTGAACCGTTTTCGTTTAGATTTTAGGGTTTAAAAAAGCAAGCGAACAAATTTCCGTAGCAGAAGACAATATAGAAGAAAATAAATTTAAAGAGAAATTCTTATATTCTTTTGTTACTTCAAATAATATCCAAAGAATATGAAACAAAATAATACTTAATAAATTTATGAAATCCCAAAAAAATTTTAAGGGTACAAAAAAAATTAAAGTCATAAAATCAAGTTTAAATCTCCCTTTTTAAGCTCTTTTGCACAACATTTATTATGAGCACGTTACGGTTTCTGCTAGAAATTTGACTCAAGGAATTTATCTAATTTGTATAATTTATTTGAAATGGTTTTTAAATTAATTTGTTATACTTTTATTAAAGTAGTAGTAGTAGAATGTGTAAAGCCCCAAAAACAGGACAATAGGAATGTAGTGCAACACTTTAAACATTGATTCCTGCCCTATTTTGTTCTGGCATACTAGTTAGTTGATATTACCTTACCTAATCTAATCTAAGAGCAACATATTATGGTTGTATTATATGGTTGTTAACAAAACAAAGTATTTTTACATTTAATAATAATAAAGCTGGTCTTGCAACCATATTGCTGTCTAGCAGAACAATAACATGGTAAAATCTATAAATAATTATGTTTAAATATAAACATTAAATGGTTAAATAAAAAAAACATAATATGGTTGAAAATGTCATGTTATATAATTGAATTATAACATAATCTCGTAAGTAAAAATATTTCCTAATACATATAAAAGACTTATTTAGTTATATATAAATATAAACATAAATTTACAAAAATAATTACCTTTTTTGCTTATTGTATATAAATAATAATAAAAAGGTTTTAACACATTGGCTACTAGAATCATTTACACAAAAAATATAATTTTTAAGCTCAAATGATCTGCACACAGTCCTACGTGAATATCCATTAATGGAGTTAACGTTATATTTTCATATCGAAGATATCATACGGTACGTAATTGTAACTCGGAACTGACTCTACATTTATACAAGACTTCTAACACGTTAGTCTGGCATCGGCGGTGATACATTTTGTTACATAATAGCAATTATTGTTGATGTATAATATGACAGCTTTAAATAAAAAATATGTAAATGGTTTCACAATTGTGCCTTAAATACAAAAATAAAGATTTATGTGCTTACACATATACATATACGTATATATTTTTCATCTATTTTTGAAATTTTTTGCTCACCTTTTTATCTGTTTTCATATTTTGTACATTATTTTTAATTCTTTATTTTGTACACGATTTTTTTTTTTTTTTTGTTTTCTCTAACAATAAAAACAATTTAAATTTTAAGCTAAAAAATTACTAAACCGATAGAAAAAAAAGCATTCTGTCAAGACTTAGAACAAAATATTTTTAACGCAAACATTATTTTGTTTGCTTTTATTCATACTTTGATTAATAAAACTATATTATTATTAAAAATATTATATTATTTTTAAGTATTATTGAAAACAACTATAATTTTTTCTCTGCAACTTTACAATGTTACAAAGAACATATAATGTTTATCACAACTATGTTTTTGTTTGCGTGTTAAAAAAGATTTGCCAGAAATCTATGCCGAGTCAAAACTAATAATGGCTGTTTTCAATTGGCATGTACCATTAGCCGGTTGATATTATAATTTCATAATTTTATTTTGCCTATTTGATAAGTCCTGTATAATTACAATAAAAAAATTTTAACATCTTCACATAAAGTGTAGAAAATAATTTACTTTACTCTACTTTACTTCTGCAAACCACAGAATATATATCAAAGACGGCATCAAATTATTTGGCATCCGAACGGTTTCGGTATTTATAAGGTTGTTATAGTATAAGAAATATTATACTGCCTGACAATAGATTACTCTACCTTTATTATATTATAAACAATAATACAAAATTTTTCCATGGAAAATTAAGACATCTGTCATGCTATTTTATATACGGTTAATAATAATAAAACATTTATATATTTCTAACTTTGAAAGTGATTTCTTAATAAAGAAACTGCTGCTGATAATTCTTCTTCAAACGGCTCAGTTGGAAAAGTAACTCTGAAACAATGTATTTATTAACTAACCCTTATCTGTAGAACACTATCTTTATTGAAATTAAGCATTTACTTCTCTCAACATCTGCATCTACTTTAATTGGATATAAAGTGCAGCGAAAAACTTGCGAGTTCCCGTTGTAATTTTGGGACACCTTTTACAAAAAAAAAAAAAAAATGAATAAATATTTACAATTTAAAATAAATTTAAGTTTAGCTTGTGATATAAAAGACTCGTGTTAATTTTAGGACACATTTTAAATAAAATAGCACATCGTTATTGAAAAATTATTAAAAGCAGGGTTTAAAATGCTTGCTTAAAAATAGCAACAACACTAAAATTTTTGCTTGGCTTAAGCTACCCATACACGACGTGTTTTTTACATCTGACAAACACAGTTAAAAAGTGTTTGTCATATTTAATTCTGCATGTGTGTCAAAATTGGTATTTTACAGAAGACTTTTAATATTTGGTCACAAACGTATATGTATAATTACGTCTGACATAATTATTATTTGCTAACAACAGCTGTTCAAATGCGCTTTTTTCACTGTTCAGATATCCAAGCCGTCCGGTTTCAAAATGGCTTGTAGTCGTCTTTAAATATTTTTGCCTGCGTTACGAAATTACTGAAGACTTGTCAATTTTAAAAATTTCATTTTACTCTAAATATGAACAAGATCAGTTTGCATTAAATAACGATACCACTGTTGTCGTTTGGTTAAACATTTTAAATTTTTTGTAACTTATAAAGGCTCCACGTAACCAGTATAATTTTGTTATATTAGGCCAAATTTTCGTAAATTTTGGTACAGACACTAAATAAACAATAAAACTGAAAGAGTACTTGTTGCTTGTACTGTAGCTTGAAATAAGCAAAAAAAACATTGCTGCAGTTCAAATCGTGAGAAATAACAAAATGTTTCTTGGTTCATGTTCAGAAACAGCAAGATGTTTCTTGCAAGAATTCTTTCCGACGGTAAAGTATTACGAGCTGCGTTTCGTGCGGAAAACTAAGCATTCTGTGTAAACTTGCAAAAAAAATTGTAAGCAACTTCAGTTATTTCGCTTGAAAAATTTGACAATGTGTTGAAGTTTTAAGCAAATAAGGCTCAAATTTGTCTTTAATAACGGTATTTTTTAAATAATAAGTGTAGTAAATTCTTTCGAAGCTAAATCTTTCAAACAAAGAGTTAAAACGGATTTATTACAAAAATCTTACTTTAACTAATTTTATTGAATGTCGAGACCATGCACTTTTCTATACCGAAATATTAGTATGGAGTCCTAATTTAAATCCTCATGAATACCATCGGCATGAATTTTTTTTTCATACGTTTTTCTTCGTTTTGTTTAGTAAATGAATTTGTTGCCTTCTTATTTTTCTTGAAATATGGAATAAAACTATTATTATATTTTGTGTAATGTAACTTTTTTGAAGAAAAAGCGTAACTTTTTCCTGGCTTTCTCTAGCAACACTAACTGATACAGAATTTACATAATTGTTATCAAATAGTTAAAAGAAATTTCAGATTTTGGTCATACGAAATATTACCATCAGCCGGCTAATGCTACCGCCAATGGTCAACCGCCGTTGGTTGTTTTCATACGGCATAGGTTTTTGGCAATACTTTTTATAATTTCAAAAACACCTGATGTCAGATAATTTGTCAGATCAAAATAGAACACGTTCTAAACGAAAATTTGTCAGATGACTTTTCACATGTATTTTACAGAAGCAATGTTTCAACAGCCCTACACGACATGTTTGTGTTTAACAGTGGGAAATTTGACATGTCAGATGTAAAAAAAAATGTCGTGTATGAACTTGTCGGTATAAAAATATCTTGTTAATTTTAGTACCGCCTTTATAAAAACTATGACATTTTATAGAAAAAATATTTCGAATTTAAAATAAATTTCCATTTTCTAGCAAAATAGAAATTTCGTGTTAATTGTAGTACAACCTTTGCAAAAAAAAGGCATTTTTTATGGAATAAATTTTAAAAATTTGAGATAAATATGAGGTTTTGGGTTAAAGCTTGTCACTTAAAAATATTAACATATTTTATGTTTTAAGAATTTGACTCTCAAAGCGTACCGAATATGCAGAGTTTCAATAAAAACAAAAAATCTAAGAAATCAAAACTTTTTTCTATTTTAAATAAATTTCTTATTAATATTATTACAGATTTAAAAAATTACTAACGAATCCTTATTAAAGAAAAATATTCTTAATTTAACATTAATAAAATATATCAATCAGATATTTCTTCATTTAATGTCAGTAATCAATTTAAAATTGTCATGGTTACTTTATTCTTTGGTTTTCTTTTTCGAATATTTTTTGCATTCAGTGTGGTGATGGTAAAGGCAAAAAATATGTGTGCGAGTGTGTGTGTGTGTGTGTGTGTGTGTGTGCAAAGAACAATCAGGTGGGCGTTTCATGATACAATGAAATTACTTGAAAAAAAAGTAATTGAAAACAAATTGAAAAGTTCTAATCATATATTTCAATATCTTCCAAGTTGTTCACGCCACAGGGCTGTAAGTGTTGGTGTATTAATGTCACAATAATGTTTGGAATATATTTTCGTGCATTAAGATAATCTGCTAAATAAACAGTAAACAATCACTAATAATGCCTGAAAATTTGTTAACTTCTCAATACGAACACAGTTATTTATTCGCTCGATCATGCTGTCACTTGAAAAATGTTTTAGGGGGAAAATGCCAACTTGGCAAATTTAACTTCTTTTAAGTTAAAAATACAACAATGGCAAAATAATCTGTTCAGCTTTTATACCCTATACCAAAAAAGTGGAAAAAGGGGTATATCTAAGTTTGTCATTCCCTTTGTAATTTCTACAATATCTATTACCAACTTCATAAAGTCTATATATCCGACTCGTTATGCATAGCGTAGTCGATTAAGCGATGTTAGTCTGTCCGTCTGTCCGTGTTAGTGTTGAAATAAAATTAAATAAAAAATAAGTATGTCTATCGATCAAATATTATGCCGAAAGAGGTGCTATTGGAAATCAGCATGATCGGTCCATGTCCTTCGAGGCAGCAGAAAAAACGCCACGCCTACCTCTAATTTTTTAATGTCATTTGGAACAGTAAAGTAACTCCAATCAAAAACATAAATATATGGAGTAATAGAGATACAAAAATTAAAAAAAAAGCTTCAAGTGAAAAAATTGGCGATCGCCCATATTTTCCGAGTTACGGGGCTCTGACATTTTATAATTTTTCAATATATCAATATGGGTATCATCTTAAAGCTTTTGAGGAGATCTTTAAGGAAATACTAAAAGTAAGCTTAATTTTTTTTTTTATCCTCTGTCACCCCAATATTCGTTTTTTTGCATTGGAGGTACTTGCTAAGCTAGATTTACATAGATGGTGAAGGGTTTATAAGATTCGGCACAGCCGAAAATAGCATTCTTATTTGTTATTTAAACATTTTTCACCTCTATGAATGTTATTAATTTCAATGTATAAAACCAACAACAAACTTACTTTCTTACTTTATCTCTTACTGTTTCCTTAAGTTATTCCCACCTAGGATTGAAAATAAAACATTATTCTGTCATTAAAAAAAAAAAGACGTTACAGTATAGAGACAGTCGTCACAAAGTTTTATAAAAAAAAAAAAAAAATTTAGTTGCAGATGAATTGCACAGTCTTACAAATACACACGTGTATCGAAGAGACAAATAGTGATACAGTTACAGTGGCAAGAGTATTTTAAGGATTCATAGAATAAAATGATTGTCGACAAAAAAGACATACTACTAGCATATATGAAAAAGGAGAGATGGTACAACAACAAACGATAAGATGCAAAAAAAAACAACCATAAATGCAGAAATATTCTGATTAAAAGATTACTTAACAAAATTGAATGTCGGTTTTTTTCATTTATTTGTTGGGTTCTTACTTCGTTTTATCCTTTGCATTATTTGTTAAATTTTCAGTAATATGTCATGTGTGCATGTGGGTGACTCAAAGTTTTTGAATATAAAGAATTGTTAAAATTGCTTGTGGAATAAATGAATAAGATGCTCACACATCAGTAGTTGAACGATATCAAAATTAAAATTTTTTAATTTGAGTCAAGGGAATTTAAATGACAAAATAATAATTGAATATATACTATTGATAAAGCTTTCTTCTGATGTAGTAAAATGTTGTCAAAGGTTTTCATAAGCAATGGCTTAAAACATTAGGCATTACAGCAACAACATTAAATATATATGACGACAATGGACCTTAAAGGAATCCAGGGAACAGAAAATAAATATCACAGATCGGCTGAATGAAAACAAGTCGATAGACAAAAACATTACAAAGCTTTATTGCATTCAAAAGACCGTTAGCAAAACTAATGGAGAGTTTAAAGGACAGCCTGGGAACTAAACGACTTCTAGGGAAAAAAGAAGCAATAGGAGTAATGTTGCTGAAACCAGTAAATAAAAAACATATGGCATTCTTTACAAATCGATGATATTTTGTTTCAGCCCGCTGTGCTTTCTTGGCATTAATACTTAGAATTTTGATGTCCATACAATTGCTCCCAGGATTCGAATAATAATCCCAAGAATAGCGATCATTGTGAACCTCAGAAGCTGCTTAGTAAAAGCAATGGCTGAATGGCTCCTACCGAGTATATCATTTTTAAAAATTACATGCCTTGTATGTTTCGTAGTAATAACTGGTCACCCCAAAAGTATTTGTTACTGGCGTAGATGCCTGGGTTAGACAAAAAAAAAACATTTATTCTGACAGAAAGTACTTAACACCAATAGCAATTAGCAATAAGAAGAAACGGTTTTAGTCCCATTGAGAAAAATTCTGCAGCTTGTGCAACGACTTGCTTTCTAGTAGTCTAGCACTTGGATTTTCACATTTTAAAAATCAAATATTAGAGCGACCGGTACTTCAGCAATTGTTGCTGCCAACGCAGCTTGATCAACTGATGGGTTTTCCAGAACCAAATTTTGTTAGACCTTTATGAACGAAGAGAAGGTGAGAAATTTTTAACCGTCTCTTCCTTTCTTACATATCGATAAAGATGTGGTCCAGATATGCTTCGACACGATTTTTCTACAGTAACTAAAACTAGACTCACTTTCTGATTAAGGCATGCAAATTGACTAACTCCATTTTTTGCAGTCTATAGAATAATACAGAAGCAGAGTAGATGAGATATTGAGGAAACTATGTTCCTTGTTGTAAAAGAATCTGTAGTAGTCACTCAACGATTGTGATTACAATAATATTTAAAGATCTTTATTGGAATCCTAATTCACGAAAAAAAACTCGTTTATTTTATAGTCTAGTCATCAAGTCAAAACCTGCTTGCCTGTCAACCAGTACTGGCCTCAAATACCAGAATGGCATCTTATAGTAACTCGGATACTTCTGCATTAAATGCTAAAATCATTCCGAAGCTTGGAAAAAATGATACTTTATTTATTTGGACGCTTAAAGTTAACCCTGATTACTATTGTATGTCCATTAACAAATTCCTACCTTTCCCTTAAGTACATGAATTTAAGCTCCTAAGAGTTTCTTCCGAAAAACGAGCCCCTTTAGTTACCGGTTGCCCTAAAGGAAGACATTAAAATTTGGAATTGTGAAAAATCGTCAACAAAGTGAAATGCACTCAATCGTAATGCAATATTTCTTGTTAATATTTCCACATATGTGTGTGTTTCTTTTTTGTTTTTTTATTTCATTACTCCTACAATTTTTTCTTGAAGTCTTTATAATCGTTCATTCGATTTTTTATTTTTAGAAAAACCTAAAAATACTTTTTTTCGCCTCAAATAAAAACCACTTGAATAATTATTGCTAACCTTAACAAAAATCATTATTAAAGATTAAACGAATAATCTTTATATAAACCATCATGGTCAGCAGCATTTTTCTCTTTGCACCAAAACTACAATAATTAAAAAATACTTGAATATTAAAAGTTTTTCCAATATAAAACTTATTTTTCTTCAATACACCGGTCTCTTTGTTTTATTTTCAGTTATAAGAAAATAGTACAAAATCATTTATGAACATAGAAGCTCTTAACAATATTTTTGAAATTAATGGGTTTGTATTTTTTCTAGTGTCCTTAAGCAAGGACACTTAATGTAAGAAAAAAATAATATTTGTTTTTGTATTTGTTAAGTACTAGAAAATTAATGAAACAATATAATTTTGCAAGAGCTCTTCGACAAATTTAATTCAAAAATAAAATTGGGTTTTAAATTTAAATAAAGAATTAAATTTAAAAAACGCATGGCACAGCGCACGTACATTTATGCTTAACTCCTAACGATTAATATAATACTGAAACAGTAGTGAGGAAATAAGCAAAAAATGACTTAAAATAAAAATTGCATTTGTGACCAGTAGTGTCAGTTATTTATGATGTTTTTACAGTGATATTCCACTTAAAAAAATCACCTGGTACCTTTATTTTATATGTTTAAGGTTGACCAATAATGTACATATTCGCTTTGACTCCTAGACCTGTACGTTCATTTTTATCTGCCTTGTATATTGTTACGTTTTTTCCTTAATAGCAAACGTACGAATTCTTTTTGATTGCAAATACCACTGTGGTTCATTATTAATTCTGTATTCTTTACTTTGTGGCTTTACCCGGCTATACTCCTTGATCCAACGGTCTTGTGAATTCTATGGTCTCGTATTTACTAAACATGCGTTATCACCACAAACGCAGCCATCCACGCTACACTACTGTGTTACTCCGGCGAGACGTGAACTACTCGATGCCTTGTTTAGTAACCGTAACCATCCACAGACAATTTCACTACGTCTTTTATCCAAGCCAGTCATCCCCATTAATCCCATAGCCACAACACACGTCTTCCACACACTGTTGTTATTCTGTTCTACATTAACCGCTGTCGTTCTTACTTTTTATTATAATTTGATTGTTGTCTTTTCTTTATGGTTTGGACAGAAATCTTTAGTTCATTTAAAATATTTGTGAGAAGTTTCCTGACGAGCTAAGTAAGCAATAGCGAAATGGCCATCGAGACGTGCTTTCACCTTCAATAATCAACACCGGGAAAATAGCACAGTAAATTTAAAGTTTAATTTATATTATTTAATATTCCCGTGTTTTTAATTTTTAATTTTATTATAAAGGACGTTTTGACAATTATTTGTTACTCTTATATTAAACTAGAGGAACCCGGTGTGCTTCGCTACCCCCCTCGTTATTAAATAAAATTAAAAGTATTGCGAAAATTTAATGACGATTGGTCCAGTAGTTAAGACTATATTACGATTTTTAATTTTTCTAAAAAGGGGCGGGGTCCCACCCACTTTTCTCCTGGTACGTATTCCTAATTATGCCAATATCATATGTACCAAATATCGTCGACGTAGGTCAAAAAATCGCCAAAATATGGCGATTTAAATTTTTGGGTTATATGGGCGGTGCCACGCCCCTTTGTCCAATTAAAACTTCATATAGCCTATTATTCCTTCGAGAGTCACAGTAACATGCTGTGAAAATTTCAGGAAGATCGGTCCAAGGGTTTGGCCTCCTATAAAGCACAAACAAACAGACAGACATTCATTATTATATATATAGATTAGTCGTCTCCACTAAATTATCTGCCATGGCTTCACACAATAATTGTCTTTTTCCTTTCCGGGATGTTTGTACTGCTGCTTTTTAATTTTAAATTTTATTATAACAACCGTTATCTTCCCTGGTACACATGTCCGAAGGTGGGCTCGAACTCACCATCTTCTGTTTTACAGCAAACAGCTATTTAGGTTGCTCAGCTTTTGTTAGCTAATTGTGGTATTATTCTATACACACCATTAGTGAAAATAACTTATTCACCACGCTCATACGGAAACAACAACAAAGGTTGCCAGATTTTATTTTCGTAACAATATACAAATATTATGAAGGCCCTTAAAACAAAAGGCAGTGGAATTCAATTATCAAAATCGTTAAAATTAAATAAGAAATGGCATCGACAACAAAAAATTAATATTAAAGAAAATTGAGACGAATTATTAAAAACGTAAAAGAGGAAATACATTTATAAAATTCGTTTTTAAATATGGAAAACATTCGTTTTGATTTTTTTCCATTTCCAACTGAATTGTACCAGAATTATTTAAGTGCAACCAATACGTTCGTTTCTATATTAAAAAAATTGCTAATAAAAAATCTTGATTGGCTTCCAGAAAATATGTCGTTTTTGAAGTTTATTGTCAATTTTAAAATGCTGTTACTCAGAGGGCGAATTGTGGCATTCGATATCGATCGAAATTTCAATAGAATGTAAATTTTTAAATTTCTATCGATATCGAATGCCATAATTCGCCCCTTGTATTACAAATTGAATTTTCTGCAGTTTAAGAAATTTTTTAAAAGATATGAAGACCTTAATTATTGACTCAGAATTTATAAAATAAAATAGGCAAAACTTTCTTTATTTAACTGGGCTAAATATTTCGTTAAGAAAATACAAAAAAAAACCTTTGCGAGTTCTGCCCTTAAGTTTACGATTACCAGGATTCTGCCTCTACCTTGAGCAGTTGTCGATGGCCGTAATTACTATGTATATTGTTTCTACAAGTAATTCTGTGTCGAAAGAACTTTTTCTTCCTTTTTTTCAAATGAAAACTTTTTTTTAAGATTGTTATAAGAAATGAAATTTTTATGTTTTATGATAAAAGAAGTAAATTATATAAAAATTTTTTCTAACTTATATTATATATTTTTACATACTGGTGATATTAAGCGATATTCGCTAAGCCATGTGGCGAGAAAGCTTGAAAAAACCTGGCAACACTATTCCTGACCAGCTGACGGTTGATACAAAGCAAAAACAAATGTACAAATTACAGAAAAACAATGAAGAAATTCTTTGGTTTGTGTGTGGATTTAATAACGAAAGTTTCTATATTATTCACATCTGCGAGGTTCCATGATAGCCAGAACTTCAGACTCAAAAATGTATGTTCTATTTTGAAGACGATATTGTCGTACATCTCGATAAGGAATTCCTTAGATCATATTCAATGTATACTCTGATGTTATACTCCTGAAGGTTTTGCTAGCACCTTTAGCAATTCGCATAGGCCTTGAACCAAATACACAAGTCTTAATGCACATTTTCGCAAATGATCACATATAAAAAGAATAACTACTCAATTAGGAAAAGATTTCCATTAATTTTGCTGTTATATTTTAAATACAAATAAAATAAAATAAAAACCAACTTACCTTTAATTTTATGAAGTTTAATACATTTTTTTTTTTTAAAAAGAGAAGAAACCGAGAAGTTTACTTAATTAAAAATGATGGTTTTATATTAAAAGTTTTTTAACACATCTTTAAGTGCAAGTTTTTTTAAACCTTAAAAAAATAAGTAATTTGCTGCTGTTGACTGTGTTGACTTGTTGTTATTGTTGCTGAGTATTTAAAATTTTTGTATTTTTTGATTTTATTTTATTTCATTTTATTTTTACAACATGAATACGCTGCATGTGACAGTGACACAAATAATATTAAGAATGATTAAAATTAAATTTAAGATTAAGTAAAGGAAAAGTTGGATAAGTATTTTCGTTTTCCTTATTTCCTTATTTTCATTTGCAGTTTCTACTTTATTTTATTTTATCTTTTGGTCTTCTGTTTTTCTTGTTAATTTAAAGAGATTAAGTCTGTTTGCAAAGAAAATAACAAGTTTGAGAGGTTACATAGGGACTATCTTGCCCCCTAAACAATTTTATGCAGTTTACTTTTAATGCAAACATAACATTAAACGAGGGTAGGTATGTGAAGAAATGAATTTAAAAAAAATCGTTAAAGTTGGTGCTGACTACTGTTGGCTCTACTTACAATATTATTGTTAATCGAATAAGTACTGTCTTCTTAAAATCTATGATTGTCTCTTATTAAAAAAACAGATTAATAGCCATGAGTTCAACTCCCATCACCGCAGTGTACAATAATAATTGTGGATAAGTTATTGAAAATGCGAAAATAGGAAAACAAACAGCTGACTTTAAATAAGTAAAGACGGAGTCCATGATTTAGGGAATACGCTTGTATATTAGGACGGTATTGTAATATTTTGAAATTGCAACAAACGATTGTGTTCTAGTGTCTAGATTTTCAAATGGGAAAGTTTAAGTGCCGGTAAAGCAAAACAAGAAGCAACGTGTTGTTAATCTAAATGAAGAATTGCGGTGTTACAGAGTGTTACGAAGCGATGAATTTTAACATAATTCGGTATCTCATGAACCACTGACGGCATCTTAATGAAATTTTAAAAGTTTGGTAAGTGAACTAAAACGTACAATTAAAACCATCGTTGAGGAGGAGGTTGCAAGTCATTTTCAAAGAGACTGAGTGCATTAAAATTTACAATGAAATTTATTGTTGAAAATTTCGGAAGTTATTTTCAAAGACTTTTAGATTTTTAACCGGTTTATTATTTAAAATCTATGGTTCGCTGTTCAAAAATTCATAACAAATGCAAATTTAAAAGTTTTAGCTTATTTAACCTCATAATTTTTTTTACCGAATTTATTTTCCTGAGCACATTTAAAGCACCTCTAACATCTAATTTGCATCGAACGTAAAAAATGTAGAGGGGGGTGTTGTAGATGTGTACCATTGTAAAAGAATTCATTTCCATGCCTTATGATTTAATGACTTCCCCTCGTAATTTCCTTTTTTTTTTATTATTTCTTTTTTTTTCATTACATTTTTTCCTGCAGAAAATTGAGGTTTTACAATCGCCTGCTGTGCTGTTGAATCAGTGACACTTTAAAATTGGTTTTTAAATAAAACCACAAGACAAATGATTTGTTTATTTAAACAAACAGACCATCAAACTCACAACTACACTAAATTAGTGCAAATGTTGAAACAGCACACAATAGAGCACAAATGCCTTTCATGAGAAATATATAAGAAAAAAACAAAGATTTTTCTTCACATTTACGCTTATTTACATATGTACATAATATACACATGTATATAACACACAATTTATACGACAAGTATAACAGAATCTCTATATTAAAACACAACAGAAATGTTTGTTTTTGTTTTTATAAATAACTATTCGTGTGCTTTTATTTTTTTTTACAAATGAGGCACAAAAACACAAAAACCTCAGCATCAGCAGCAGCGAGAGAAAAAAATTTAGGGTGTTTTACATTTTAAATACAAAGTAGATATAAATATTCCTTACATATATTTAACGTTTATATATAATACTTGTATAATTTAATAATTTGTTAAAAATTTTCTTAAATGTTATTTTAGCCGCCACCCAACGAACCCAGCATCTTTGGGGGAGAAAAAACCCTAAAAAAATAAGTTTTAAACAAACTCTCTCTTACCTACTGTCACGCACATATCCAGGATAATAAGATAATGTGTAACTTCTAAAGTTCCTTAATATTGACTTAATATTATTCCTACAACACTCAAGAAAATAGTTAAATAAAAATATTTGGTTTTTTAACAGGTAAAATAAATGGCAATGATTCAGTAGGGTTGTTGATATGATGCCAGTCTACCACTTAACTTATTTTATGCTGCATTAGATATTTTTCTACTGCATCAATCTACTTTAGCAATTTCTAGATTCAAGCCTATATGAATAGAAAAAATGTTTGATAACAGCTTCAAAATCGAACAATTTTATTAACCCTTATCGGACGCGACTTTTCACACGTTTGATTCTCACCAGGTTGTAGTTATTTTTAACAAATATGAAAAAAAACAATAGTATGTTATTATACATTTATATTCATTTCTTTTCAGTTTTGTTACAAATTATTTATTTTTTGTACAACTACTACATGTCTGAGTTTCTGATAATTATTTATATACTTATTATATACTTATTTATATACTCGTAAGGTATGGTATGTATAGGAACTATAACTCTTCTTTTCTTAGAAAATAACGAAGCGTTATTGCTAAACTCATCACTAGAGCTAAAATCACTTTCAGAAATTTCTTTGATATTTATAATATTTTCTTTATTCATTTTATGGGCAAAAAATAAATTCAGACATTAAAAAAAAAGAATTGAAAGTTTATTGCACAAGTTAAATGCTCTGCTGATAACGACAAACTGAAAAGATTCTTATGCTCAAACGATAACGGTAAATACGTATTTTCAAATGGTAACGGTAAATTGAAGAAATGAATGCATTTTAAAAACAAATCTCATCAATAGACAGTATGTTTCGACATAATTCGCCTTGTCACTTCACACGTGCCATACGACCGTTGCAGAAAAGTACTGTTGTCACGTCAGAGGTGACTTACGACCGATAAGGGTTAAACAATAATTCAAACACGCGTACGTATGGTAAACAACGAATATATTATAAACTTTATCACTTCTCAAATGTGATAAAATTAAATGTTTTAATTTCACTAATATTAAAAAAATAATAATAATAATAATGGAAATTTTAGTATTTCAAACAAAAAAAATCTCAATTTACTAAAAACAAAAAATTTCAAAAAAAAAAAAACTTCATCAAAACCGTCCAAAAAATCAGAAAATAAAATTTTAAAATACTTAAAAAATCGGAATTTCACTAATTTATCAACACTAAATTTTTACCGACATTTTACGAAAAAAGTTATGTTGTATTAAAAAACCCACGCTTCTTACTAGCTCATCCTCCGTGTACGCAACAATTGTTCTCGATTGACGAGATTCCGAGAGGTTTAAACTATTTTTTTTTTTTGCATTTATTTACCTCTTTAATAACTCGGTCGCTGCTCAACGGCTTATATTTGATTATTTCTTTATTAAATCAAGCAGCTGCTGGGTATTGAACTCACCATCCAAGATCTTTTGATTTCAAACAAGTGGATAGCACTAAAACCGCAGCCATTGCAGCTTCTTCACATGTTTTAGATAATTTTCTTTTTATTTTGTTATCTTACATCACCCATGTTAATGGTGAAAATAAAAACTAATTTAGCTCTGTTTTCATTTTAACGGCCAGCAACAGATTTTACATCAAAATTAAAAGCTTTACTGAAGCGAATATTCAGCTTTGTTTAGTTGTTGTTTAACACAATGTTACGAAAGGCAGCAAAAAATAATTTGTCTCCAAACAATAAAAAAAAGTAAAAACCGAACGCATTTTTTTGTGTGAGTGAAAAACTATTCGCAAGCGAAAAACCACACAATATTCAAAACATTTTCAAAGCCATTCACAACTTTACGTCACCACAAATATCTTCGTTGTAATATGGAACAGAAGCAACTACAAAAAAAGAATTGTACAATAGGATACAATGTACTGTTAAACACTTGCTTCTCACGACAAACGGTCGTCCTGTTGGTGAAGATGACTCGTAGTAAGCGAAATGATAAATACTAATCCAACAACAAATGAAAAAAAAAGAAAAAGAAAAATATAGTTACGCTTATAAACAACAATTTAGTTAATTGTAAATTTTGTTGCAAGATAAGAAATGATAATTTATCCAATTTTAATTAAATAATGCGCAATGATTTCGTTCTTCCAGTACTTAAACATAAACAAAGGACATTGTTTTGTTGGGGATGAAATTTGATTGTATTAAACATGAATAATTTATAAAACTAATTGGACACAAGGAATGGTAGTTTGTCATTTAACAAACTAAATAAAAAAAATGTTCTCGCGCAAAGTTGCCTGCAAGTAAATTAAAATCCTTCAGCATCTGTGTTAAAACATTTAAAAGTTTTGCAATTCAGATATATGTAATCTACGCGGTCTACCTCTGCCAGAGAGCTTTGACCTAGATGGGAACTTCAGTTTTGAATCACCTCCTGGCTCTATAAAGCAGTCATCGAGCCAAACACTCTCTATGGTGCTATTTTTTGGTGGCCCGTTTTCCAGAAAGCGGTAAGCCAAAAGACTCTTGATAAAGCCAGGAGAACAGGCGCCATTTAGATTACTGGGGCTCTTCGAACTACCTCTACAAAGGCTATGTATGCCCTTCGCCACTGGTTACCTACCAAACTTCTGGTGTTGCAACAGGCCAAGTGCTCTGCATCCAGACTTAATGCCATCCCATGCTGGCTTAGGCCGGACATGGGTCACTCCAAGATTATCGTTTGGAATGTGCCCTTACCATCAATGGTAGACTATATCTCTTCTACACCTGCTCTGGACTACGGGTTTCAAATCGATATTTCCAGTAGGGAGGAATGGGTCTCTAACGAAGTGTTTGTGAGCAATATTGTTGCCAACTACACTGATGGCTCCAAACTGGACGGCAGGGTCAGTTGTAGAATCTTCTCCAATCGAGGTAATGGCTATTCTGAAAACATCCGAAATAGTGCTTAGGAGCGAACTTTTCGGCCCTGGCATTCGAATCTTTTCGGACAGTCAAGCGGCAATCACGGCGCTTGGAGTTACCGACGAAGGGGCCTGCATGTTTTTAGTTTTAATTCTGAATGTGTATATACCATTAAACAGAAAAAAACATTTTTATATTTTTAACTGCCGCAATGGGTGAACCCAGGGCAGCCGGTTTGTAGTCAATGTACTTACCACCTTGACTACAGCAGCCTCAAGAGATGTCGCTCCTTACTAAGCACACTATCGGAGCGACCACAGATTGACCTATTTTGGGTCCCTGGTTACAGAGATATCCTAAGTAACTGTGAGGCCGATGATCTCGCCAAACGGACCACATTGCTTCCTAGCGTCTCCTCATTACCCGGTGTTGGAATTCCTCTGCCAACGGTTAAAATGACCATAAAGAACCCTACCTCAATTTGGATCGCAAATTATGGGTGAAGGAAAGTCCTGCAGTATCTCCAGACAACTGTGGACTACACTGGACCTCAGGCAAACCAGGCAGCTGCTCGGACTGGACAGGAAATTCAAACGTATCACGGTCTTGGTACTTACTGCTCACTGTCTTGGCAGGCATGCTGAAAGACTGGGTTTGCCCTATAATGGTTTTTGTCGCAGCTGCGACTCGGAGGATTAGGAAGACCCCGTACTGCACCTCCTGTGCCATTTCCCATCCCTGGCTCAAAGAAGATTTACCGGGCTCTCCTTTCTTCGGGACTCTTACGGAGCTATCATATCACTCTATAGGAGACATAGCGAAGATCATACAAGAATCTTCATGGTTCTTAATTAAGTAGGGGGAGTCGCGCCGCCTTCCTTGTGGTATCAAAACGAGCCATTCAATTGTGCTCAAGTAAGCTTCGTCGTGAGAGGCTGCCACTCCTAACTAACTAACTAAACTAGAGGAAAAATAACCTACACGATGCTGGTCACTTTATATGGAAAGGACAAGTCACTTTAACATAACATTATCATGGAAAAAAGAGATGGAACCTTAGCGAGCTTATTCTGTACTGGATATTTAGAATTTTAAAAAGTATAACATTTGAAAATACAATATTAGAGCAGTCACTAAGGTAAATGTATCAATACAAATTAATGCTCAACATTTTCAACAATTTGTCTATCTGTATGCCTTCACCGCAGGTTGAAAAAGGTCATATCTAAGTTTGTCATTCGGTGTGTTATTTCTACAATATAAATTTCCGACACTATAAAGCATATATAATCGACTTCTTATGAATAGTGAAGTCGAAGTGAATTGCTGAAAGGGCAATAGAAGTTGTTTCTTAAATACATAAACTGTGCATCCCGTACCAATGTACTTAAGAACCAACAATTGATGTAAAGAAAAGAATTCAAGATAATATCATAACAAGTTTATAAGTTTTTAAATCATTAACAAACTTTTAATAAAAATATTGAAATAAATTCACGTAAACTTCACGCACTTTGAACAGATTGACTTTACAACGTTACCATATTTTTTTGATTTTCTTTCAGTCGTCAATTCAATTTATCATTTTATAGCCAAATTGTGTTTGGTGATGAGGCTTATTTTTTATTACGGAGTGAAAACAATTTACAGAGAACGTTACGTCGAGAAAACACATTTTCTGGGGAGGTAGTTGGTATAATTAGGCCTTATTCCTTCAGAAATAAAGCCTAAGCTTTATGATCAATAATTTTTTGTTGCAAAGCGCGGAATGCAGAGAAAATAAACAGTCCTGTTTTTATCTTTTTGTAAAAAAAAAAAGCTTTAATTCAAATGGTTTTTTATGTGGAAGTACAATCACTTTCTAACGATTGACATCATTAGAAATTTCGACACGTGTGGTTCGATAATAGGTCAGAGAATCCCAAAGTTAAAAAAACTCGCTAACGAATGCCAGAATAAGCACCCGGGGTTTTAACTTTTTCCCTATCGCAAACGTAGGGTAGGGTTTCATTGCTTTCTTTTTTGTTTTTATTCTTATTTCTATCTAAGTTTGTTTCCTACCATGTTTCGCCTTTAAAAAATTTTATTTTTTTTAATAATCTGTTGGGTTTAAGCTTATGCTTACGATCTTCTACTATAAAAATAAAGCAGACACGTCCACGAACTTGGCCACCGAAGCTGATCAATATCTGCTAAGTAACTCTTCTTTTCACTATGTTGACAAACACCACATTTGTTGGTGGTGGAATGTATCAAGCTATTCAGTAAAAATAACTGCTTTCTAATGACTTGATATGAAGCATCAGTGGTGAATGTTTATACTTGAGCAGCTCTATTTACCTGAAATTGTATTCAAATGCAGACGATGTTTTAAAAATCGCATTAAACAGTGACTCATTATAAACATCAGTTGTAGCAATTAATCGCTTAGAACGATTTTGCTGCAACTGTGGCAGCCGCAGTTTTGTTACTTGTGATTTATTTTTTAACATACTTTCGTTTAATATTTAATATTATTTTTTCTTGTTTTAACATTTTTAACACTTACTTGAAGTATTGGCTATTTATTGTAATAATCATTTTTTCATATTTCTTCTTAATATAAATTTTAAAATTCTGGCATAATAAAAAAATATTTAGTAAAGAATAAAATTTTATATCTGCACTTTTAATGTCATTAATAATTTAATGTAAGTTTTCTTTTTACGTTTATTTTATTATCGAAAACATTAAAAAAAAACTTTAAGCTTTTAATAGCATTCGATATCGTGATAAATACACATGAGAGGATTATACTCATAAAAATTGCACAATTTATTTATGAGGGCAACTATAAAAGATAATAATATATTAGGTGTAAATTTTTGCATCTGTCTTTATTTCATAACTAGGCGAAAGGTAGAAAAAGACACAAGACAATACTCACATAAACGTCAATAGGGTCTTCCGCGATACAATGAATATGTACAAGACTGTTCCAGTGATTAAGTTAGAGAATGTTAGCAGAATGAACCAATATGTCCGAAATATATACAGACAATCATAATTTAAGTTGCTATCTGGCTCTGTTTTGCCAACTCTTAAAACTTTTATTGTCTTGTTTAAATCTACTATCTCGAAATGTTGCGAAGAAAATAAGTAATTAAAATTTTTAAAGAACAAGTAAGAGTGCTATATTCGGCTATACCGAATCTTATATACCCTTCACTTCGAACAAAAAATTAAATATTGTGGTGACATAGATTTAATCATAAGAAAATAAGTACATTACGCAAAAATGTTATCGGCTCTTAATGGTTTATGCATTTTTAAAAATTCTTAGTATTTCCTTAAAGATCTCATCCGAAGCTTTTAAACGATACCCATATTGATATTTAAAAAAATTTTAAATTTCAAAAGCCCGTTTAGTAAGTAACCTTTACCTTAACCTTAGTAACCTTAACCATCCACAGACATCTCCACTACTCCTTTTATCCAAGCCACTCATCTGCTTTAATTCAGTAGCCACAACATACGTCTGACATACATTGTTGTTATGCTCTTACACTTCCCCGCTATAACCGCTATTGCTCTTACTTTTGATTATAAAGGGCTTCTTGACAATTATTTTATTTTATTTATTTTATTTTATTTATTTATTTTCGTTAGTCTAGCACAACAAGATTAAGAATCTTATAAATTATAGTGCTAGTGAGATATACCAAAAATTATCATATAGTTGACATTAATAGCTTATTAATAATTAGTAACATACACTTAATACATAGTTTTCACCAAAAAAACACAATAATAAAGAAAAAATAGTTACATATTTAAAAATGAGAAAAAAAAATAAAAAAATAAAAAAGGAAAAATATTTGAAAATGAGAAAATTTAAGAATTGAAATATTAATTAATTAAAGTATCTATTTAAAAAATTAAAATATATTTAATACATCATTAGAAAACAAAAATTAAACAGTGTAAAAATTTAACAAAAGTACTTTTTTAACTCAGATTTAAACTTGTTTGCGTTGTTGATTGATTGAATGTGGTTTGGGAGAAGGTTCCAAAGACTAATAGTGTTTATAAAAAACTGGCGTTGAGATAATAGGCATTTGTATTTTTGTTGTATAAGTCTTTTTCCTCTATTCGATCTCGCAAATTTTAAACGTTTGAAGAGAGACGATGGCTCAGTTGTAGTTATTACCCTTTGTAAAAACAATAAGGTTTTATATTTGAGGTAATTTTCAAAAGTCATTTGGTTAATTTGGTATGAATAATTCGATATCGAGTCGTAACGGCGTTTATTATATACATATCTGGCGATATTGTTGTAGGCAATTTTCAGCTTTTTAAAGTCTGAACTATCGCATTTTGAAAAAATTTCACTTCCATACATTAGTGTAGGAATTAAATAAGTCTTTGCTAGCAGAAGTCTAACTTTGAAAGGTGTCGAGTACTTCACTGTCCAAAGATTGCGAAGCATGCTGTACACTCGTCCAACTACAAAACTTATGTGATTAGACCATGAGAGTTTATTGTTGAAAATAACTCCCAAATTTTTGGAAGAGGTTACCTGTTCAATGGTATCATCATTTATTTCAAGTTTTATGGCATCAGTGCAAGAAGCTTTACTTTTCGAAAGAAGTATGTATTTCGATTTTGCGGGGTTAATACATAAACCGTTACAAGTAGCCCACTTATTAACATTAGCTAGGTCATCATTTATATTTTTTATAGAAGAGCGGATATTATCTATAGGAGTGCAGCAGTAAATTTGGACATCATCTGCATACATGTGTACATTACAATGACTAATTATATCTGGTAGATCGTTTATATATAGACAAAAAAGTAAAGGCCCAAGTATGGAACCTTGAGGGACACCTCTGCTGACTTTAAGTTCTTTAGAGCATTTGCCATTTAAATGAACAAGTTGAAATCTATCAAACAGATACGAAGCCAAAAGCTTACATGCTGATTGTGAAAAATGAAATAGTTTCTCAAGTTTAGCCAAAAGTATTGAGTGATCGACAGTATCAAAAGCCTTACTATGATCAAGAAGTATTAGGAAGGATACCATGTTTTCATCAAGCTTAGCTCTTATATCTCCAATAACGTTTAACAGTGCTGTGATACAGCTTCTGCCTTTAACAAACCCAGATTGGACATTAGATAGAAGACTGTGAGTTTGAAGATGTTCGCTAATTTGATTACTCATAAGCTTTTCTGTAACTTTGGACAAAAACGGCAGGATGGCTATTGGACGGTAATCATTATTCGATTTAGGAATAGGGACTACTTTTGAGACTTTCCAGTCTAGAGGAAAAACAGATTTGGTAAAAATTGTGTTGATAATATGCGTGATGTATGGCAAAAGTTTGGGAACTATGGCTTTTAGGAAAATAGGGTTTATCTCGTCAGTGCCAACAGCATTTGACGCAATTGCTTTAAGACTACCTAAAACCTCATATTGGTGCACACAACGAAAACTGAAAGGGATTTTAATTGGAGCATAACATAGATCATTATAAATATTATATTTTGGTTGTGGAACGTTAATGTTAACAAATTTTTCATTAAGTTTATCTATGTTTATATCAGCATCCATTTGGATTTGCTATCAATGGCTTCATTGAATTTTTTATTATAGAATATAGTTTTCGCTTTGAGTATGTTCTTAACAACTTCTTTTCGCGCTGATTGAAATATAAGGTAAAGCTCTGTAGTTTTATATTTCTTCCATCTTCTATAAGCTGAATTTCGTTTCCTAATCAAGGCTTTGATATATGCGTTAAACCAGGGATGTTGATGAGCTTTAATTTTTTTTGTTCTCTGAGGGACACATGTGTTGAAAATCCTATTGACATGCATTTGTAAAAAGTGTATTTGGTCATTTACATCGTTTAGTGAATAAATTAATTCCCAGTTCGTAGAGTCAAGATTTTGATTTAAAAGTAAAATATCGATATTATTGAAATCTCGAAACGTATAAGACGCCTCACCGTTATTTACAGGAGTATCATAGATCACAAATAGCACATCATGATTAGAAAAAACAGGAGCCGCAATTTGATCATATAAAAGAATTTTAGTTTTCTGATTAACGAAAACCAGATCAATAAGGCTATTAGAGGAATGGTGATAGTGAGTAGGAGTCTGTGTATTTACTGGAACTAGATTCAGAGCGAGCATATGCTCACGCAATGTATTGTTTGCAAGTAGGTTATTATTGAAATCACCAAGTATTAAAATGTCATTATATTGGAGAGAAACATCTTCCAAAACTTGAAATAGTGTTTCAAAGGGTACATCTCTATTGGGTCTGTACACACAGCCAACTAGAATTTTATTCCCTTCTTTGGGAGATAACTCTAAAAACAGGTATTCAATGTGACTACTGGCTATGGATTTTAATTTTACTTTGCATTTAATTCCATTTCTGACATAAATTGCAACCCCACCCCCTTTGGCTTTAGTTTCAATTCCGTTAATAATAACTTTTCTATCTGACCGAAAAAGGTTAAAACCACGCATTTGATAAATAGAATCATCAACGTCTAATGGAAACCAGGTTTCAGAGATACATATTATATCGACACCAGCCGATTCAAAAAGGTATTTAAACTCGTCAATCTTACTGTTTAGACTCTGAGCGTTTAAGTGCACTATATTAAGACCTGATTTCTGATTCGAGAGAATCCTAAGCATGCTATAAACACTATCTTTGGAACCATAGTAAACCTCGCATTGTGAATGCACTGCTAATAATCCTCTTCTTTTTTAAGCGAATTGCAGACCGAAGGATATTGAAATTCGATTGAGTTAAATTTTCATTAATATAAAATTTGCTGTCCGAATTGAAGCCGATATCTCTCAAAGTGAAGTGAAACCCTTTGTTAATCTTCCTATAATCAGCTAATGATTTGAGGAAGAAGTTCTTATCATACGAAGACCACAATTTTACAATTATAACTGCTTCTTTCGAGTTATTTTTATGTTTTTGTGTTTTTGTTTTTTATCTGTATACATTTTGTATACACATACATACATCCGTTATTGGAAATGAAATATTGCTCTTATGTTGTTATTTTATGTCTATTTCTATGTTTTTTATAAAAAACTGGAATTTTTTATTATATTACTATATAAGCCAAAATAAAAATTTTGATTTTATTGAAGAATTGTATTTTAAAATTTTTGGTAAGCTGTTAACGATTTTGGTAGGATTTTTGAAAATTATTGGTAGGAAGTAAATTTCTTGTGTGGCAACGCTGGTATAATGCCACGATAAAGCTAATGAAACCTAATGAAATAAAACGTTGTTATTCGTTGTTAAACCTGCAATACGATGATAGCAAAAAATATATAAAGTGCCAGCATTAAAACACCGATAATCATTCTCATAAAGAGCATGAAAATTTATATAACCTTCATTGAAGTTTGAATCGATGTATTTAAAATTTTTATGCTATTTGCTATTTGTGATAAATTTATTTGCAATTCTTTGAATCATAGGACCGTTTGGCGAATAAATAATATGTGGCTTTTTTTTTTTGAAAATCGCAAATTATTTACAGACAAAAATTTTTAACCCAAGAATAAAGTATAGTTTTAGGAGTTATAAGGTTATAAGGTATCAATAAAACACCTTGTCTATAGCATTAAATGAAAAGTAGCATTAAAAAAATAAAATATAAAAAAAAACTAAAGAAATACCAAAATTTAGAAAAATTTAAAAAAAAAAACTTAAAAAAAATAATTTTTATGAGGGTAATATATGGAATTGTATTTAAGTACAATCCAGATCATTATGAGATAACTACTTGTTACCAAAAACGCTAATATTACGAAAAAATCATTTAAAAACCAATTAACTCATAAACAATAAAAAAGTCATTAAATGACAAGATCATTTGTAAAGCAATAACTTTTCATAACTAAGAACATTATTAATTTATTCTTTTTAACATATATTTTAATTAATAATTGCGTAAATTAAAAAAAAACGCTTAAACTATAAAAAAAGTTAAATGTAAAAAAATCTTTCTCTTAACAACACAACAATAAAATCAATAAAAAGTAAAATGTTTTTCATAAAAAATATCCTGTTAAAGGGTGCATAAAATTCTGCATATTATCCATTTAACTTGTGTTATTGTAATATCAACATCGTTAGACGTCCTGCATAATAAAGAAAAAATTGTCATTTGCAATATTTAAAAATACAACAACGTTTTTTGTTTTTAGTGTTTTTTATTTCTAATGGATCTCCTTGCCTCTTTCTCGATTTTACTTCTTTTTTTTATTATTTTAATATTGTTCTTAAAAGATTAAATTAGATGAAGCAAAAATTTGGCAAAATGAACATAACCATTCATTATATAAAATAATTTTGTCTTTTAAAAATAAATTAGTAAATAGACCTGCGACTTGAGATAACCCGACAAGAAAATTATTAATTAGGGCAACTCACGCAAACTTGATGTCCACTTTACATTGCCTCCACTAAAGGTTACCATTCCCTCAAATAGCTTTTGAAGAATGCGCAATATGACATGAGCGGTATAACACGTATCGCCATGATGTCGTTCACCAAATTTAGGTCAAAAGAAGCTGGTAATCGACCCTTATAACTCGCTGTTGATGGTGATGGCTTGGCTTTTTCCAAGAAACTTAGACCGATGACAGCATAAAATTTAGACCAAACTTATCTACCGTGGCTTTAAAACAATTGATTACTGTTTCCGATTTCCTTGCTCTAATTTATACATGCAAATAAAAACATAGTGGTGGTAACCATAATCTAAAATTAACATACTATGGTTGTATTATATAGCTGCAAAACATAGTATTGTTACATTTAATAACAATATAGTTGATCTTGGAACCAAATTAATATCTAGCAAATCATTAACATATTTGTGAACGTGTAACAATTAAATTGAATAATATATAAACACTAACAGCCGTATGCATAACAACTTAGCATAAGTTTAGCATAAGTGATGAAACTAAACAGGGTCTCTGCAAGACTCGTAACACAATTTGATATCGAAAACTTTCGCAAAATATAATTATGGGAGATGGCAATCATCTGCAAAGATTTTAAGAGCCAGGACGTACGGCAAAACACACTGCGAATACTGGGAGTTATGAATACGGCTGCAATATACACTGGTAGCTCTGGGAGTAATACATACGGCTGTAAATATTTAAGTTATTGAAAAAGAAAGATAGTCATTTTTTTCTACACCTTAAAAGTTAAAAGAAGGACGAAGAAGATATCATTAAATATTCAACATTAAATAGTTAAATTAAAATATTACAATATGTCTCGTAAGTGCAAACATTTCCTGAGATAAAATAATGCGTTATTTAGTATTTTCTGTATGGACGGTTTGGAATAAATGAAATAACTTCAAACAGAATCCCATTGAAAAACTATGAAATAACCTCCCATTTGTATGGGATTTTTGAATTTTTTGTTGGGAGTTCTTTCATTTTTTTTTTATTTATTTTATGTGGAAGTTATTTCACGGTATTTCACAGTTATTTAAAAATATAATAATAAATAAAATTAGCTTTTTCATTTTTATTCGTTTTGATACGTAGTTAATTAATTTTATTTATTTATTTTGTATATTAATTTTTATTTTCTTTTGTCTAACAAAAAATAACTATTTTAATTTCAAGCGTTTTTACATGAGCCGATAGCTAATTCAACTGATGAAAAATAGTTATTTTTAAAAACAAACATTCTTTGTCTCCTTCAGTTATATTATGATTAATAATAATATATAATGGTTAAATTTATTAAATTATTTTTAAAAAGTTGTAACATTTTGGTTGTTGTTCGAATTATATTTAGTTAAAATCAAACATGTTTCATTTTTGTGCAAGTGTTTTTCGTGACTGAAGTATTGTTGAAAACGACTATAATTTGTTTGCGGCAACTGTACATTTTTACAAAGATCATAATGTGGTTATAAGAACCATTAAACAACCATGTTTGTTCTCTGCAAGTGTATTACAAGCGATTTATTTGTTTAGAGACAACTGTGATCATTTCATATAAATTTTTCAGAGGAGTTGATCGCTTGGATTACAGAAACAGAATATTAATTTTTCTCTTAACTTACAAAAAATTAGGCGATTTTTAATCACTGTTTAATTAATCCATAACCTTTGAAAAAACTTATTTCATTGAATATTTCCTTTGTCTGATCTTAACCTAAGCCATCGTTCGACATTTAAGCTGTTGGCTAAAACAACAACAACAACATTTTTTCACAATAATATTTGAATGAAGAAATTCAAAAAGCAGAATAAAAAAGAGAGAAAAAAATTACAAAACATAAATGAAAGAAAAACTGCAATAAGCAGAAAATTATATCAGGAATAAAGCAAAATGGACCAAAGCAAAGTACTAATTGAGGTTGAAAAGAAAACTAGATAATAATACAGTAATTGAATATGCAATTACTGGAAGAAAGTGCTTAAATAAACTCAATGAAAACGATAGCAAAAAGGGCAAGCAAATCTGTTGCTGTAAAAGAAATTTTTTTTAAATTTAATCCAATTTAGAAAACATGCTAAATGATACAAAATAAACGCCGTTTATGGAAGTTCTTATTGGTATTTATGAAAGGGGGCATGCGTTAACATCTAAGGACATTATGTAAAGGGACATTATGGAAAGTGACATAATGTACATGGCAGTCTATCAGTTATTGCCTGTGAATCCTAAAATGAATCCACTTGACATATGCTCTTTACATTAAAAATCATTTTATTCAGTGGTTCCAGACTTCTATCCCCGTATTAAAATATCTTGCAAAAAAATCGGCTTTAAAACAGACAAACTTAAAGTCATACATTGGTTGTATCATATTATGTTCGAGAAAGATTGCGGCAGCAAACCCTCTAATTTCAAACTTGCTACTTCTTATAGCAGAGTTAGCAATACTGTTTAAAAGTATGGCCACATACATCAAATTAAAGTCGTTATTGGGGCACCCTTCAATTTATAATTTTGAATTTTTATACTTTTTATTATAACGATCAGAGCAGTCTACATTTTGTCCAATTTTTAAACGTTTCTCTAAAACGGTTAAAAAGATAGGGACAATTTTTATTTTTTTATTTTTGCATTACTTTTTGCTATAGGGAGCTATTGTTATACGCAGTTTTTTTAATTTTAAAGCGGCACCCTTTACGGTTTGTTATACACGTAAAAAACAAGTATGTTGTTTGGTGACTCGGGAGCGATCTGCAAGCATCAGCTTTGAAGTAAATAAAAATTTTAAAATCGGTTGAAAAATGACTGAGTTCTGCAGGCACAAACAGAAAAAAAACATTCCTTTTTTTTTTGAAGTCGGTTAAAAAAGAAAGTCCAATGGAGAAACAAAAAACTTTTATTAAGAATTATAGAAAAAATATTGAACTTAAGCGGATAGTCAGCTTTCGATATTTTAGCTTTCGCAACAGTTGAATATACAATACAACAATATAAGTTTGATCACCTCAAAAGAGAATACAAAAGAACTAAAAGACGATATCATAATAGCAAAAGCCCGCTTAAAAATCTGCGACGATGGGAGGTTTCCTGTGAGAATTCTTAATCTGTCAAATAGCGAAAAGACCATTAACAGAAATTTTGAGATGGGTCGATATGAACCAGCAGAGGCGGCGAATACTGTATGTCCCAAAATAACAGCCATAGAAAGAGATTCATTAGCAGAACAGGTGCAAAAATGGATGGCAGGACTAACACCTCCTGACAGAAGCAAGGCAAAGCAGTTGCTGAGAAAACATGCTTTCGTCTTCGCCCTAAATAATAAAAGCCAAGGTAGAACGGCAGTTGTTAAACATTAAATTAATACTGGCGAAGCGAGGCCTATAAAACAAGTACCCAGAAGTGTTCCTCTAGCAAAGCGAAACGAGGTCAAAGAACTTGTCAGCGAAATAGAATGGAACGCAGTCATTGTGCCATCCTCGAGTCTGTGGAGTTCACCAATAGTTTTAGTAAAGAAGAAGGACGGCAGTACCAGGTTTTGCGTTGACTACAGGAAGCTCAATGATGTCACCAAGAAAGATAGTTATCCATTGCCTAGAATTGACGATACCTTAGACACGTTGGCCGGAACGGAATGATTTTCTACTTTGGACTTGCAAAGCGGCTATTGGCAAGTAGAGATAGCCGATTAACACAATGATAAAACTGCCTTTAAGGCAAGTGGTGGTTTATGGCAGTTCAAGGTATTCGATTTGGGCTCTGCAACGCTCCAGCTAATTTTGAGCATTTAATGGATGACGTGCTTAGTGTATCGGGATGACATAATCGTGATGGGGAAAACGGAATCACTGCCGGAGGAAGCTTTTGTTAACAACAAAAGGTCGAAAGAAATGTACTAATAGTCTATTGAGTGTCTCAAAGAAGTACTGATCCTTGAAACAACGAATTAGACGGCTTAATTACCTTCAACCTTTAAATACGGCTGATACCGCTGACTACAATCTGTTGCAGGATAATTTGGCCAGTGGCCGAACTGAAAGAAAGTCTCCATACCATTTCGGTTTTGACAGACAAATTAATTAAACTTAGTTGAACAATCTGCACATTCCGAGTCATAAGATTTTGAAAAATTTATTTGTAACGACAAATTAACATCCCTTCAATATTAAGAAATTGATGTAGAACCTGAATTTACTAACCAGGATGTTGGAAAATACACAAACCTTTGAATGACAGGTCATTATCTGTATTAGCATGTTCAGCGGTCTACAACGTTTAAACTTCTCAAACCTGTACAATAATCGCAATAAATATATCAGACAAAGTGTTTTAAAAAGCTACTCGAGTATGAAGGAATTTCTTAATTTAGGAAGTTCTATGCACACCCCGCCCCAGATCACAGCAAAAAAGTAACAACAACTTAATTGGGCAACGCATACAAAATTCTGGAAAATGCATGACAATTTTATCAAAACATAACGCAGTAATCACGATGGTATTACGGCAGCGATCCAAAGAGCTCATTCAGTACTGACACAGTCTAACAGCAATAATGATACAACGCAATATTGGTTACTTCGTGCTTTATATAACTAATTTTCTTCATACTTTTCTGCGAATCCTATGAAACCTCCAATATATTATAACAATACTTTAATACTTGCCAGACATACTTGCTTTATATAATCAGAGTTTAAAGTGCTTGCTTAAAAATAGCAACAGCACTAAAATATTTGCTTTGCTTACATGTTTTTCAGCAAATAAAAAAACTAAATACTCAGCATTTACAAAATATTTCATTATAAATGAAGCAACAACAAAAAGCAATTGCAAAAAAAGAGGAAGAAACGCAAATGCTTAAGCTGACCATGTGTTTCTGCAGCAAAGCATTTTTTTTTTTTTTTTTGTAAAATTTTGCTGTTGCTTAAGCAATAAGTTGTTGTTTATTTCTTCTTTTGCTGTAGCTTTTTATGAGAGAAAAACACCATTCAAGGGTCTGATAAAAACAACGTTTTTAAACTGTAATTTCTTACGTCTTGTAAGTAATGCTGTAGATTCCTATAGCACAAAGTAATACAAAAATAAATCTAAAAATTAAAGGGTGTTCCTATAGGTGACGTAAATTGGCCTATATTGGCCTATCTGTTGAACCGTTATAGACAAGCGCTTAAAAATTGTATAGAATATTGATTACTATGATCGTTATAATAACAATTATAAATAATAAAAATTTAAATGAAAGGGTGCTCCAATAGTTTTTTTTAATTTGATGTAGATGCCCAAACTTTAGAACAGTTGTAGACAAGCGATTAAATTAAGTACGAAGAATGCTTAGTCCGCTATAACAACACGTATAAAATTTAGATTTGGAAATCAAAGGGTGTTCCAATAGCGGATGTTACTTGATGTATGTGGCCGGATTTTTATACCCTTCACCACGAACAGTAGAAAAAGGGTATAACTAAATTTGTCATACCGTGTGTAATTTCTACAATATCCATAGTCGATGGAGTGATATCCGACTGTCCGTTTGTCCGTCTGTCCGTCCGTATAAGTTTTGGAATCACAAAAAAATAAATGTGTTAATCGATTAGTTATAGTGTCGAAAGAGGTGCTATTGATAATCATAATGATCAGTCCATCGAAGCAGCAGGAAGAACACCACGACTACCTCTAATTTTTTCATGTCATTTGGAACAATTAAGAAACTCCAATCAAAATATATATGAATTAACTAATGACATAATCGTGATGAGGAATACGGAGTATACATTTTCTTAATTCGACGAGTCACTGCCGGGAGAAGCGTTTGTTAACAACAAAAGGTCAAAAAAAATGTACTAACAGTCTCTTGAGTGTCTCAAAAAAGTACTGATGCTTGAAACAACGAATTAGACGGATTAATTATATATATAGGGCGGTAGAGAATTAAAAAATAAGAAAAAAACATCGAGTGAAAAAATTGGCAGTCGCCTATATTTTTCGAGTTACAGGGCTCCGAAATTTCATAATTTTTTAAATATCAATATGGGTATCATTTAAAGCGTTTGAAGAGATCTTTAAGGAAATACTCAAATTTTATAAAAATGCTTAACCCATTAAGTGCCCGTGACATTTTTGTGTAAAATTATATATATGCAGTACCAAAATCTTTTTTTATTTTTTAATTCTCTGTGTCCCCAATATTTGCTTTTTTGATTGAAGTTGCTTCAGTTAACTAGACTAACAAATATGGTGAAGCGTATGTAAGATTCGGCATAGCCGAATATAGCACTCTTACTTGCTTTTTTTGTTTGCAAAAAAAATTGTTTTATGTTAAAATAGATATTTTCTTATATGTTTCTATCCAGAAATTACAGCAATACCTAGTTTCTAACTGTTCCTGTTGTTATAAAAAATTAACACGAAAATTTTTAAATATTTTTATTTCCAAATGAATTTATTTATTAAAATTAATAATTCATGTAGTAACAATAATTATAAATAAATAATACCAAAAATTAAAGATATAAAAAACATGAAGTTTTTTTTCAAAGGTTTTTATTTTGCTAAAAAGCAATTGTGGGAAAAATATGAATTATCATTTTTCCAATCCTACCACCTAAAAGACCTGCCTTAGGACCATATTCAACCTTTATTAGTACTAAGCTCAAGTGTTTGGGTGTCAATTTTGACTACTTTCATATAATAATTGAATCCTTCCTTTCACTTTATGGCATGAGTAAATATCTTTAAAAAATCACGTATCAATGGCGTCTTAGTTAAAATACGTTATTTGAAATACAACTCTATAGACTAAATAAAAATCATTTATTTAAGTTTATTTTTGACTTACACTCAGCGTTCCTTATAAAATTTTAAATTTTCTTATACAAACAAGTCTCAGAAAACAAGATATTTTAGTATTTTTAAAATACATCTTGTTTTCTTAAATAATCAAATCGTTATTTTAAATCGTACGTGACAGCACTTGTCACACACTGGCATCTTAAATTATACCCGGAGACAATAAAGAAAACAAATGAAAATAATTTGTTTAAGAGTTTGTTTAACACACGAAAAAAAGGCAGAAAGTAAATAAAAAACAACTTCGAGATATGTTTAAGTGACTTATATAATGCTTCTTTCATGCACTTGATGATAACCATTAGAAGGGGATAAAGAGTATTCTACGTTTTATGTAACATAACACTTTTGAAATAATAAAGAGATTTTCTTATTTTCGCGATTTGTTGACAACAATTTCTTTTATATTTTGTATTCAAATTTTTTCATGTAAAAATGGAATAAAGCTTTGCATGATCCCTCATTTTTAAAGTATTTATATGAATATATTAATTTAAGAAATATATAGGTTTTTAGGTTTGATACTTTTCTGATATGGGAGACTTTAAAAGTATCAATGATATTTTATGGTAGATAGGGGGCAGAATTTGACACGTAGTTTCTGATTATTTGGCACAAACCTGGTAGTATTTCCACTAGATGAATACCTTCAAATATACTGCAGAAAGGGGTGGAGAAAAGAATTTAAAAAGGGAGGAAATCGATGGCTTTTATTTTAAACATGCACTTGGATATCATGTCTCCAAATGGACTCCTTTAATTCGTATTCTCTCTTATAACTTCGTCAGTTAAACTATGTAGATTTTCAAAGGCTTTTCTTTAATTAAAAAGATTTTAATTTATTATTTTAAAGATGTTAAAAAAAAATTTTTTCTCTACCTTAAGTTTTTAAAACGCAAACCTCCATGTTCAAAAATTTTGTTGTACCATCATAAGCTAAACAAAATTTACAACAGCTGAATAATTTAAAATTGTTTACTTTTTAAAATATTTAATTTAATTTGCCTTTTCTAAAAATCAAAAATGTATGTACATTGTATATAATATATTTATAAACAAACTTAAATACATAAATAAATATGTCTGCTAAGCTCTTAATATTTAAACCATTTATAATATATTTTTTTAATTTTTTCATCAAAAATTTAAGAAAATGCCCTTGTAACAAAATATGATTTATTCTGCTGAAAAATTGCTAAATTATTAAAAATCCTATATACAAGAAAAACAGATATAAAAGCGCTGACATTTTATTTGAAAAGAGGGAAAACGAAGAAAACAAAACTAAAATCAAAATGATTAAATAAAAAAAAAAACCAAGAAACACAAAAAGCAAAAAGGTCTTGAGGCTACAAAAATTTAATTTAATAAATCCTTTTTGTTTAATGTATCAACCCAAATAGCAGACACATACATACTTCTGATATCTATACACACTCAACGCATACTAAAATGCCACAGTAAAAAAACGCATGGATTTATATGTTAAATATTTAAAGCATACATTTAGGCATTCGCTTACGGTGGTGATGAAAATAAATTAAATTGTAAGAAAAGCACAACATATTCTGGCTAAACAAATTAAATTATGAATAGATAAAAATTAGGGGAATGAAGTCACAACTGGCAAATATTATTTCGATTCGACTTTAAATGTTGTTGCTATTTTTTTTTATTGTATTTACGGTTAAGCACACACCCAATCACTTGTTACTTCAAATATTAAGCCAACAATATAAAAGATAAAAAAATATACAAAAGTGAAACAAAAAAAGAAAGAACAATCGCTTACACGCTTGGCCACAAATACATAATCACTTGACTTAAGGCGAAGAAACATTAACAAAAATACACACCCATATTCTTAAAGGCAAAATTACTAGGCAACAGTGTGTTCTTTATTATTAAAGCACATAATTCTTGCAAAAAACCGACTTCAAAACAGATTTTCTAATTATACAAAAAAATTTTGGGCCATATAGGTCATGTTACATTAATTTTTGGGAACACCCTTTAATTCCTAAATTAGAATTAAAAGCTTGTTGTTATGGCGGTCTTAGCAATGCAACACCCTTTTAAGTTTTAGCTGTCTGCCTAAAACAGTGCAAAAGTTCGTCCACTTACATCAAATTCCATCAACTATTGGGACACCCTATTATTTCCAAATCCAAATTTTATTCTTGTTGTTACAGCGGAGTTGGCAAAACAGGTTCGTTGGAAATTTTAAGCGTCTGTCTACAACTGTTCAAATGAAATGAACTATTGGGGCACCCTTTACTTTATACTTTTAAATATTATTAATTGTTACTATAACATTCAAAGCAATCGGCATTATTTCGAATTTTTCAATCATTTATCTACAACGGTTCAAAAGAGAGGCCCATCAATTATGGGAACACCCTTTAATTTCTAAATTCAAATTATAACTTATTGATATAGCGGGCTTAGCAATACAGGTCCCTTCTAAGTATTACAGTTCTTCTAAAATGGTTTCGGCCACATACATCGCATTACATCAACAACTGGGACACCCTTTAATTTCCAAATCCAAATTTTATACTTATTATTAAGGTGGATTTATCAATACAGATTCCTTGTTAATTTCTGCTGGCTGTCTTTAACATATACATCAACTTACATTAACTATTGGGGCACTCTTTAATTTAAAATTTGGAAAATTTGTACTTGGTATTAAAGTATTTATATTAATCGACAGTCTGTTCAATTTTCAAGCGTTTGTCTATAATGGTTCAAAAGACAGGCCCATATAGTTCAATTTACGACAACTATTGGGACACCCTTTAATTTTAAGATTTATGTTTGTATTACTTTTTGTTATTAGAAGCTATACTAATACACAGTTATTTTAAATTTTTAAGAAGTTGCTTTTAAACTAGTTTTAAAAACGGGATCAATCTTTAAGCATCATCTATCAAATTTCAAAAGAATTTCAATACTCAGACGAATTAATAACCTCCTTCTTGCATTATTCTTTCTAAATGTACTTCAAGATAAATATCAGGCAAAGGAAATCAAAAATAATCTATTAAATTTTATGTTTTATAGGAAATGAACCCTACTCACGCAACGCACTTTGCCAGAACTTGAAAATTAGGTTATGAGAAGGAGGATACAGGGACATTTGATTTGAATCTTTGCATACTGAAAGTAATAAGAAAGTCCTCCATATCCAGGAAGTTTATTTCACATATGAACTGTTCGGCTAAATTTTCTTTGTATTGCGTAGTCTGATTCACTGTTCAATCGACCATAAAGGGATGCGCTTTTGATGCAGAGAGCGTTGCGCGTACGAAATTATGGATTTCAGGAACGAGTCCCCTCATTTCATAAGAGCAAATTCCATTATAAGAAAACATGTATTCTAACTTACATGTCAGCTGAAAAAGATAAAGTATAACGTATGACAGATTCCATGTGCACCGGCCTTCATAGTTTTAATCTCATCCGTCTTTACTTTTAATTCTTAAAACAACAAAAGCACTTGCAAATATAAAAGATGCTTAACCAAATTTCTGTCGTCTTAAATTTTTTTGCTACATACTCCCCTAGCTAAATTAAAGAAAAATAACCAAATAATATTATTATACCCTTCGCCACAAAAAGTGGAAAAGAGCATATCTAAGTACAATATACATTTCCCATACAGTAGAAGTCGATTGAACCGTCTGTCTGTCCGTTTTGTTGTTGAAATCAAGTTTGCCGATGCAAAAAAAAAAATAAATATGTCAATCGATCAGATATAGTGTCCAAAGGGATGCTATTGGAAATCAGCATGATCGGTCTATGTCCTTCTAAGCAGCTGGCAAAACACCACGCCTACCTCTAATTTTTTCACGTTATTTGGAGCAATAAAGTAACTCCAATAAAAAAAAATGAGGCGATAGAGAATTAAAAAATAAAAAAAAAACCAAATGAAAAAATTGGCCTCGCCCATATTTTCCGAGTTACGGGGCTCTGAAATTCTTAAATTTTTTAAAATATCAATATAGGTATCATTTTAAAGCTCTTAAAGAGATCTTTCAGGAAATACTTAAAAAAATGCTTAACTCATTAAGAGCCTACGAAGTTTTTTGTAAAATTATACATATAGACTACCAAAAAAAATTTTTTTAATTCTCTGTGGAGTTACTTCACTAAACTAGATTTGCATAGATACTGAAGGATATATAAGATTCGGTAAAGCCGAATATAGCACTCTAACTTGTTTTACTCTCTTTTCGCAAGTTTTTCGAGTACGTGCGAACATTCTAATAACAATTAACAGGGTTGTCAGATTGGGGGATCTATCCCCAAACATGGGGTTTTTCAAAATGGGGACGAAAATTTCAGTTTGGAGATTGAGGATAATTTTTAATTTCTTGGGATTTAAAGGGGTTTTTTGGGGATTTGTTTTTAAGCTCTGTATTTGGTTGTTGCCATTTTACTATTATTTACTAAATTCTACTTTTTTTCTACGTGTAAGTTTTCTAGTACGGTAAATCAAAACCAAGGCGAATCAATTATTAGGTAGCAGCGTAGGCGAATTTATTCATTTTCGCCGAAATCATTACTGTCAAACTTCAAACATAAAAAATATATACAGATATATATGGAGATTGGCAGTTATGATTACCAGAATAAAAAAAAACTAAATTTTAAAAATAAATTCGTCTTTTTTCTACAATAAACTCAATGAAAACCAAAAAAAAAAAAAAAATGCAACACGAGCTGGTCGAATCTTTAATGAGAATTTATACACATTTTAGAAGTAATACAACTTGTTGTTTCACTTTTGTTCCATTTTCAGAAATGCTTCAATTTTTTAACTTTAAAAATAAGGTACCAAAAATTGCTTTAGACAACGAGATGAAACTTTTTGATTGTTCATTCAACGTAACTAGTTAAATTAGATTTAATAAAAATAAAAGATTTATGTTTAGTGGAGATTCTTGGGGATAAAATTTATCTTATCGGGGACACCATTCGAAAAAAATCTGGGAACACTGAACAGACCTGTTTTTTTAATTAAATTTGAAAGAGGATAACGTAACCTTCTTTACTTTAAATTTTTCTAAAAAAAAAAGATAATTGTGTACAAAAAGTTGGGTTATAAAATACTGTCTTGTGGTTACAAGTATGTAATCACATTTGTGATTTAATTACAACATATAACAATGATTTACAAATGAATTTTCATTTAATAAAATAAAAAATCAACAATTTAGGGAAACAGACAAAAATGTAAATTAAATTAAATGATTTATTATTTTTTTTTTAACACAGAAAGTGCTATAAATAAACTGAAAAAAACAAATACGATATCAAAATCACAGTATGAATCAAATCAGCTTTTTCTTTATTTACGTATTTGTGAATGCCCTAAAACCAGAATTAAATGGTAATCTATTGTAAATGTAGACACAAAAACTGAAACACACATGTACATCCTTCCTTGTTTTCTTTTTTATCATACTGTTAATGTATTCCTTAGACAATCCAAATGATGCTCAAATGTGAAACTCAATATTTCTAGCGTTTTTTTTTTTTCTTCTCGAGGTAAATTTCACACAGCACACATATACGCATACATTATTTATCAAGTTATTATTGAGAAACTCTATTGAAGTGTATAAAAATATTTTTAGATGAAAAAAATTTCCCACATACATAAATGTATAGTAAAAATTATGTATGATTGTCTTTCCTTCAACCGTGTTGTGTTAGGATTGATTTTAATCTATGGTTGATATTTCGAAAGTGTTCGGGTTAATACTGCCATCCCTTAATTAGCGCGTAAAGCGCAACGCCTTTTAACGTCGGGCCTTTACGCTTCAATGACATACCTAAATAAGAGCGTCAACTTTGTGTCTTTTACAGTAATGTTAACTCTTTTTATTTTATAAAACCCGCTGTATAAGAATAAAGAGATATAAAACCGCTAGATTGCCTTGAAAATAACTAAATTGTCATTACTTTTCAACCATAACAAAACAAAACAAACCAACAAGCAGCCAACTTCACTTCTTAACGCACTATCAAAATTGGATTTTCCAAATGCTAAGCGTTGACGCCGTTGACATTTTGTATGTACATGAGAAATTTTGAAAGATATCTTGCGTCTTAAGCGTTAATTTAGGGAAGGCAATTACTTTCAATTTTGTTCGTTTTCATGCAACCGAAAAACTTTGCCTTTGTATTTTTCTGTAATATGTATTTGTCTGTTGTATGCTGCCCATACGACGATTTTGAAAAAGTGTACAAACAAAATATGGCAACGTTTACGATACAAATTCCGTACCGTTTCTTACATTGCTTTCATTTTTGTTAAGAATAAGAAATTGAAACAATAAAGAAATAAAAATTAATTGCCCATATTCATAGTTATAAACTAAAGTCGACTTTTGTTAAAGTATACACTAAAATAAAAGGCTCTTATTATCCAAGGCGAATTAAATATAAGGTGATAGCCAAGGCAATTAAGTAAAAGGCGATAGCGGTGGCGAATTCAATTCTTTTCCCATGTATTCTAACTGTCAAACTCCATATATAAAAAATTTATCTAACTGTTATACAGATTTTTTATATATGGAGTTTGACAGTTAGAATACCAGGGAAAAGAATTTAATTCGCCTTGGCTATCACCTTATACTTAATTCGCCTTGAATTAGATACAGAGTATTGTGTTCTTAAACCAAATAAAATAATTATGGAAAAATTAGTTAAAACATGCTTTATGTAGTTTTAAATTTAGAGTTGACTTTAACGCCAAAAGTATATTCTAAATTGTCTATGAATGAGTTAGAGTCGATTCTTAAGTAAAACCGACTTAAGTTCCCTTAAAGTATACTTTATTATAACTATGATTATGGGCAAATAACTTTTAAGTTAACTTTCAGTTACTAAATGAAAAACAATAATAAAGGCTTTCTCATGTGCACAATATCTTAGAGATCTCTGCCCCTGCAGAATACACTCAGCCAAAAACGAATATATTTCGGTACTTGATTTAATGGCTCTAGGGAGTCAGGCAACTGTACGGCCTGTAGCTGGACACTGTTGTCATTGCTTGAGATCAAATTAAAGATAATTCTTGCAACAGAAATCGACTTCAAACATTTGGCAAACCATTGGCACGCCCTTTAATTTAAAATTTAAAACATTTATACCTCTTCTTATACCACACAAAGTAGTGGACATTTCGTCTAATTTTCAACTGTTTGTAATTAAAGGTTTAAACAACCACAATTTTGGGAGACCCTTTATTTTAGAAATATTAATTGCACTTTTAGCGGAGTTAGAAGTACAGGTTCCTTGTAACCCTCAACTATCCGTTTATTAAGCTTCAAAGTTTTGACCACATATATCAAATTACATCAAAAATTGAGATACTCTTTATCTTCCAAAACCAAATTTTGTACTTGCTGTTATTGTGGACTTAGCAATACAGGTTCTTTATAAATTTCTTCCGTCTATCTGCAACTGTTCAAAAGTAAGGCCACATGCATTAAATTAAATAAACAATTGGGACACTCTCTAAATTTATAATTTTGAATATTTTTATTTTTTATTATAACGGTCATATTATTCAAATTTTCGAATTTTCAAGCGTTTGCTATAACGGTTCAAAAGATAGCTCCCATGTAGGTCAATTTACATCTCCTATTAGGCCACCTTTTTTTATATTGTCGGCTTTTGGATGCTATAGGGATACGCAATCTTTTAAAGATGTTAAAAACCGGTTCGGGCACAAACATAAAAAAAAGAACAACATTCAGATGAATACCCCCTCATTTTTTAAATCGGTTATAAATAGGCGTAAGTTGAATATACATTGGTAAATAACCCCTTGCCAATTTTATATTTATAAAACTTTACATAACACTTTATATAACACGATTAAACAATTATCAAGTAGTCTCCCCTATCGTTCATAATATGAGAAAAATTAAATCAAACCTGCACTAAATCTGGGTTAGAAATAGAAGCAGTGGTGGCTGGTATTTACTGAATAGAAATCAAACACATTGATAACGATAAACCCAGATAGATATATTTTATTAAGGACCTATGCTTCTAAAAGGAAGCACTGCGGCTCTTCTACTGAATTAGTTTTCTTGATACTCAAGATTATGTTGGCATTACGATCTTCCTCTTAACAACCAAGCAGACACTTCTTCAGAAGCAGTGTGTTGTCCTTTGTTCTCAATGTTAACTTTTCATTATAATCATTGTTTTTTCTTTAAAAAATAATTGCTGACAATATGGAATAAAAATGGTGAAAAACATTGAATTAAAATATATACAAAAGGAGGTGTGAATTATCAAAAATTACAAGTTGATTGAAAAGAGCCCAATGTATCATCTAAATAAATATAGAGAAAATTTTGTTTGATATTTTTTTAAGGATAATTTAAAGATGTTAATAAAACAGCAAAGAAAAGAAAATATAACCAAATAATTTTGTTAAAGTTCACGGCAGAAATATGAACTTGAAAAACACACAATTTGAATGACATCAGAAGTAATTGAAAATAACTTTTTGTAAAAATTGTGTATTTATAACGCATTGTACCTAATGGTTTCTTACAAAGGCACTGCAGAAATAATATTTTTATATTATCTGATTCTATTTCAAGTCAAAGGCCCATATTCACAGTTAAAATAAAGTATACTTTAAGGGAACTAAAGTCGGTTTTATTTTAGAGCCGACTCTAACTCATTCATAGAGAATTTAAAATATACTTTTAGAGAGAAAGTCAACTCTAAATTTAAAACTACCTAAAGCTGTTTTTAACTCATTTTTCCAAAATTATTTTATTTGGTTTAAGAACACAACACTCTGTATCTAATTTTTATACCAAAGTGAACAAAATAAAAACAAGGTTACTTTTTTCTAATGTTTGTTTAGATATTGTATGAAAACATTTTTCAAATTAGAGTTTACACCCAGTGGAAGGCGTCTAAACTTAAAGTATACTTTATTCTTGACTATGAAAGCAAAAGAGATAATAAGAGCTTTTTATTTTAGAGTATAGTTTAACAAGAGTCGACTTTAGTTTATAACTATGAATATGGGCCATAGTTTTTATAAATTAGAAATCATAAATTAAGAAAAAAATCATCCAATCATCATTTTGCAATGCTGTATGAAACTATCTTGTGTTCTACAAAATATGACAATCAAAAGTCCAAATATATTTTCTCTGAGAAAAACATGGCTGAGGTAACCATAAAGCAGCAGCAACATATTACAGTTATATTATATGGTGGAAGTATAACAAAGTGTTGATGTTGTTATATCTTTCGGTGAAAGCCGTCGCCTCTGGCTGTATGCTTTATACGTTTGGCGAGCACTTTTGATGTGATAACATCATTTTCAAGCCACGTTCTTGTTAGTACTGAAGAGATAGTGTTAAAAATAGATAGTGTTAACAATAACAGGTGGTGGGTGGGTTTAAGTAATTTTGTCCGCTCAAGTGGTATTATATAGGTAGATTGCTTAATATCTGTCATGTTTATTCCGTCTTTTTTTTTTTTTTGGATAGGTAAGTGTGACCATCTGTGGATGTTTTTCGTTTGTAAGAGTGTTTTATTAATTTTAGTGGTAAAAAATCGTGTCAGAGGTTGTGTTTGCCTGCTCGTTAATAATGTTTCCGTTAAACGTTGGTGTTTTGTAGATTTCCATGATTTTATAAATGTCTAGTTTTTGTCCTTTTTTACTTGGGTGTAATACAGTCACACATTCATCTTTTTCCCTTAGTTAGTGTTCATGTGTGTTAAAATGTAATGCGAAATTGGAGTCTTCCCTTTTCCGTTTGTATGATCGTATGTGTTCTATAAATCTTGTTTTTAATGTTCGACCAGTTTGTCCGATGTATGTATGGTTGCAGGTGCAAGTAAGTCTGTATACTCTGCTGGTACTAAATTTATCGATTGTTTCTGTTGATGTTTTGAGATTGTTGCTCGTTTTAAGTGTTGTCTGTAAAACTTCTTTCTGGAAAAGGTTAGTTAATCGATATATTTTTGGTCATGTGTAAGTAAAGATGTGTCATTGTGTTGTGTCAATTGTTTCCTTGTCGTCTTTCTTGTTGTTTTTGGTGTTGTATTCTGTGAGTAGTTTGTCCATGGATGTGTGGTTGTAATCATTATTTTTAGCTATAGTATAAATTGTGTCGAGTTCTTTGTTTTATTTATCTGAAACAAGTAGAACTATCTAAAGTTTGCGAATCATATGTCTAAATGCTGCGAGTTTATGTTAAGTAGGATGGTGTGAAGAACTGTCATAGTTGGTTTTCTATAAATCTCAAAGTTTCAGGAATCAACTCCTCGTGTTATTGATATGACAAGATAATGTTAAGTTCTGTGTTGCTCTTTTTCCATTGTGTATGTTATTTTGTTATGTATTGTGTTTAAGTCTGTTAGAACTTGCTCGGCGTTGTCTATTTCTAGAATGCATATTATGTCGTCCACGTATCTGTAGTAATGGGTTATTTTATGTTTTTCCATCAATTTTTTGAAGTGTTGTTGTTCCAAATGTTGCATGAAAATCTCTGTGAAAATTGTGTGGTAACGTTAACAACATTTATGATTTTATATTCATTCTAATGTGAAGAACCAAAACTTATCCTCAGTTCGTTATATTCTCGTATTTGGGATACGATGTATAATGAATATTCGGTAGCGCCTCCATATAAATGGTTTTACAATTGTTCAGAAAAAGGCAAAAATAGAAATTAATAACACACATTTATTTAAGTAACACTCACATTTATTTATTTCCATTTTTAAAATGCTTTGGTATTGTTTTTTTAACTGTTTTTATAATTCTGTATATTATTTTTTATATTTCCCATTTTCTCCAACAATAAATGTCTGTTTCAATTTAAAGCGTTTTCACATTAACCGAAACAGCTGATAGAATATTAATCTTTTATGTCCTAGAAAAATATATTTTTTCATTTGATTTCAATCATACTGTGATTAATAATAATATATTATGGTTAAAAACATTACATTATTTTCGATAAGTTAGAAAAGTTTGTTTTATGTTCGAATTTTATTTAGCAAAAACGAACCTGGTTTCCTTTTTATGAATAGTAACGATATAATGATTAAACGTTTTCAAAAAAATGTTTATTGTGACTGAAATATTGTCGTAAACAATCATATTTTTCTTATTATAAGCATATCACAACTTTGTTTTTTTCTTCGCATACTGCCTGTATCAGATAATTAGAAACACATACAAATTTTTTCTGCTGTAACTGAACATATTTTTTTAAATTTTTTTTTTTTTATTGGGAGGTAAATTTTACTATCATCCAGAAGAGAATTTTCTTAAAAAATTGCGTACATATGATTTGCATTTTCAATTTCTTTTTTTTTTTGCAATCAGTCAGTGATATGTGATTTATACATTCAACTTTGTGATTGAAGTTGATAGATTTGAAAATATTCGTTTTAAAGATTTTGTAATGAATTTCGATAGATTTCAATACACAAACCAAAAACCAAAATTTCTTAAAAATTAATGGAAAAATTTGGATTAATTCTTGCAGAAAAAAAACCGACTTCAAAACAGGTAAACTTAAAATCATGTTTCTTTAAGACAATAATTATATATTGATCATATTATATTATATTCGAGAGAGATTGTGGCCGTACTCCCTCTAATTTTTAATTTCAAATTTACTACTTGTTATACCGGAGTTAGCCATAAAGGTTCTTTGAAAATTTCATATTTATATATGACTTAGCAATACAGATTCTTTATAAATTTTAACCATTCTGTCTACAAGTTTTCAAAAGTATCGCCATATTTGTAAAATAAATAAAATATTAGGGCACAATTTAATTTAAAGTTTTGTATTTTTATAATGGTTATTATGTCATTCTTAGTAATCGACATTCTGCCCAATTTTCAAGCGTTTGTCTAGAAGAGTTAAAAAGATAAGCTTAAATAGGTAAATTTTCGTCAGCTTTAATTTTTAGATTTATTTATTTATTAGTTTTGCTTTTGGTTCCTATAGCGATACGCATTTTTTATTTGTTTTTTTTTTTTTAATTTTATTTTAAAGTGGTGGCGTATGTTGTATGGGGACACGATTCAGTTTTTAAAATTACAAACTGTTTTTAAAACTTTTCAAATAAAGAAGAGAAATTTCACAACTATGAAAACAGCAACATTCAGACAAAATTGATAACCTGCTGTTTTTGAAGCCGTTTAAAAACGAAACAACTCACAGGGCGTATGAGTTGTATTTAAAACAATTGAAAAGTTGTTACTTATACGTTCCATTGCGCGGTATTTAAAATTTTTTTCCCTTTTTTCCTTTATCGAATGACAAGCATCGTTGTGGTGGGTGTAGAAATATTTGTGACAACAACAACAAATTAATACTCTTAGCTTCAGATCAAACTGACATTATGTCATCTTATAATAACAACTGTTGAAGAATAAATGTCATAAAATAAGAAAGCACTAAAAGTATAAGTACTTAATCATTGTACTAGCTTAAGGGTATCTTCATCACAAACTTCCAAGTTAAATATAACTTTGGATAGAAATTTTCATCTTCGTTGAACACAAACTTTACAAAGATTAAAAAATAAAAATAGAATAAAACTTAAAATTAATGCAAACATTTCTAAAATGTAAATTTCCTTTTTAAGTAAATTTGGAAGTAAAAATATTCGTAAACTTAAGCCGGATAATTTGTTACATTCAGTACAAAAAAAATTGATAGGTTATGTTTACAGATAAAACAAAAGCAGCCACAGTGGCTGTGTAGGTTGAAATCTCTGCTGCGTTCGTAACAGGATAAGAGTATCGTTAATTCATATTCCAATGAAAAATTATTCGCCGTTTTAATAAACAAAAATATTTTTGTTGCAAAGACATGGTGAATGAATTATTATAGGCGTGTTAGAAATAATAATAAATTAATCCACGGTGTTTGGGACGTAAAGGATCTCTGTAAAACAAATCCTTTGAGAAGAAAAAAATATTGCAGTGGTTTGCAGTCATGGCTGAGTTTGTTATACCATCAATCGGTAGTTTAAATCTCGCCAATGCTATAAAACATTGTAGTTTAAGGTTAAATTCCAACAACTTTTTGCATAGTAATGCAATCGTAGTAGATTTTATAAGGGATCCAAACGATTCTTTATTTTAAAGCAATCGCGAGGGTTTTAACGTGCCATCAATATATTCGAAGAAACTTGTAATACACCCAACCTAATTGTGGTTACTTTTGAAAAAGAGGTAATACGAGTATTTTTATATCATTTGAACAATGCACAATGGGGCAGAATCAAAAAATTTTAGAAATAATTCAGCCATTTTTAAACGGCTAGTACGTTTGAAATTTTTATTTTTGATGATAAATACGATCGACTTTCCAGGGATGGCGCAATGTGGTCTCAAAGTTGGGTAACTTGCACCTGCATTTCTTAAACTTTGTCTGTCCTAGTCAGTGGCTACAAAATAGCGCCTTAGCCTGCATCTTTATGTTTTAAAATGATCGAGTTGTAGGTCCTGTTTTTTCAAAATATTGGGTACAATTATCAGTCAATTTATTTAAATTTCAAATATTTTGGAAAATTTTCAAGTAAAAAAAATCCAAAATTATTGCATTTGACAAAAAAAAAATTTAATTTTTAATTTTTTCCCAATCAGGATTTGAACCATTGCTCTTATAAATGAATGAAAATTTACTTACTTTCGGCATTTCCTGGCTTTACCGAAGGTTTGTGCAAAAGCAACAACGAATGTACAAGACGAGTTACATAGAGAACTACAAAGAAATGCTTCAAGTTGTATGTGGATTTCGTCTCACCAAATTAATATTAAGATAAGTTGGTTAAATAGATGATGCTTATAACTTACATTACATAAAGTAGATAGATGCGAAGAATGCTGATAAAGAATGTCGCGGTACAGCAAATGCTGCATTTCATTTTGCTGGCGTCTAATTTTTCTTGTTTTCTTTTGAAAACGTCCGCATACTTTGTAAACAATTTAATTTAACATTGAACTTTTGACCTTTAAACTTTATGTTCTAAAACCCTAAAGCTGGGATCGGATCAATTGAAAATCATTATTATCGATCAATGTCCTTTGAGGCAGTGGGCAAAACACAATGCCTCTACTTTTATCTTTTATTCAACTTTTTGTTTTATATGATAAAAATTAATGAATAATGAAAAATATAAGAACAATTGCTAGCTTTTACCTGATACAGCAACCTTTTTCATTTACTATGCTGCGACAACAACCCAAACAAAACATCTTCTTCTTTTGATGACAGAAAATAATTTGTCAATGTTTATTTAAAATATTTAATGGGAAAACTGCAGTAGAACATGTAAAAGTATTTATACATATACGAGGGCTGCTATATATATTTCTGGCCAGGCAACACTGAGTGCTGCCACGGGCAATCTGACATTTTCATTTGAAAGTTTGTCATTTTTAAGCATAATCGTACTCAAAACGTTTTGACGTACGACCATTATTTGTGTTGTTTACAGTGACTTGAAAAAATTAATATAGAAAACAATGGAATTAACTCGTGAACATTTTCGTGCCATCATTTTTCACAACTTTCGACGTGGATTATCACGACAAGAGTGCATTAATGAACTTAAATGTTTTTATGGCGATGAAGCACCATCCTACTGTGAAAAATTGGTATAATGAACTCATAATGCAAGATCGACATTCGACATATCGAGAGATAGAGACATCTTTGGACATTTCTTCCACCAGCATACATTCGATACTGCATGAACACCTGGCCGTAAAAAAGGTTTGTTCTCATTGGATCCCGCACAATTTGAAAGTCGCTCAAAAAAAGGCTCGTGTCGATTGGTGCAAAGAAATGTTGCAAAAATACGATTGCGGTGCTTCAAAAGACGTTTATAAGATCGTCACAGCTGACAAATCATGGATCTATGCGTATGAGCCCGAAACGAAACAACAATCGACCTTGTGGGTCTTTAAAGACGAGAAAAATCCAACGAAAGTTGTTCGTGGAAGAAGCACTTCAAAGCAAATGGTCGCCTGGTTCTTTGGAAAAACTAGTCATGTGGCGACTGTTCCGCTTGAGCAACGTAGGATGGTCACTTCTGAATTTGTTTTCTTGAAGTCATCGGAGAAGTTTGAAAAACCAACAAGAGAAGACGAATCATTGTTAACCATGACAATGCGTGCTCTCACACATTGGCTCAAACCAGAGCGTTTTTGACCGGCCAAAACGTCGAATTAATGGGTCATCCGCCGTACAGCCCTGACTTGGCACCTAATGACTTTTTCTTGTTTCCGCACATCAAGAAAAAAATGCGTGGTCAAGGATTTTCGTCGCCAGAAGAAGCTGTTGAAGTGTTCAAAAACCATGTTTTAGAGGTGTCTCAATCGGAGTGGAAAAAGTGCTTCGACAACTGGTTTGAGCGCATGCAAAAGTGTATAAATCATGCTGGAGAATACTTTGAAAAATAATAAAACCATTTTTGATTATAAATATTCGCATTTTCACTATTAGGCCAGAAATATATAGAGCAGCCCTCGTATGGTGACGGATTTATAAAATTCGACACTGTTCAAAAATTGTCTGCTAAAAATAATGTCATTTAAATGAAAATCACTTCTCTATGGGGAGTCCCTTTTAAGTGAAATAAAGGCCTGCAGCAACGCCAAGACATTGTAGTGATAACAATAATGTTGATGGTTTACCGTTAGCTTAATAACATACAAATATTCTAAAGGGGGAGAAAATAAATTCACTATTAAAAATTTAACGTTTTATTAAAAACCTAAAGCATATATTTAAATGTTGCTACAAAATAAAATAACACAAAAAAAATTGGTTTAAGCTCTATCATTTGTGACTTGGCATTTTGATTTGTTTTATTTATTTTAAGCTGTTACTGTTAAACACAGTTTTTTATTACATTTTTAATTGTCACTTCATAATTGTTTTAATTGCTTTGACCCTTCAAAAACAGCAGTTATATTGTCATTAATAATATTTTACGTTAAAAACACACACACACAAGTGTTCACAATTTAATAAAAAAGAAAAACAAATTTCTGTACCGAGAATAATGCACGCTTCACCTTTGTGGTATAAATATTAAATACTCTTATTATTGTTGTTGTTGTTTTTGCTTAAGCTTTGATTTTTGTCTTTTCTTTATTGTTTGGACATAAATTTTTAGTTTATTTAAAATGTTTGTAAGAAGTTTCCTGAAGAGCTAAGTAAGCGGTAGCGAAATGGGCATCGATACGTATTTTGACCCTATATAATTAATATTGGCAATTAATTTAATCGGGATAATTTAAATAATTTAATATTTTAATTAATTTTATTTGGCCAATTTTGGTGTTCAAAAAATACCAAAAGAATTATGTCATAAATAACTTTTTGCGATCTTTTTAGAAAATAATAATTATTTAGTAAAATTTCGCTGTTTTAATTTAACACTTTTATGATAAATTAAGCTTTTTAAGAACTAGCTCAATTTTGTTTTTAAGAAATAACATTTTTGGGTGGAAATTATATCTGTTTTTATCTACTAAATTTGAGATTTATAAAGAAATTTTGGTCGAAAATTGTATTTATTTTTATTTACAACTCGATTTATCGGCGAAATCACGATTAAATTTATAATTTTAATTTTATCTTTGTAAAGAGTTAATTTTTGGTTAAATTTTTTAGTATTTTTTACGAAATTATTATTTAAGCTCTTAAATATTATAACAAATCAATTAAAATAATTTCCGATTAAGTTTATTTTTATATTTTATTTTATTAGAAAATACAGCTTATATTCTGTTGGTGTCGATTTTTTCTGTTTTCTTTAAAAATTAAAAAAAAACGAACTTAAACCAATATTTATTTAATTCATTTATTTTAATTCTGAATATTTCATTTAATCACAATTTACCTTGACCATTAAAATAGTTTTGCTTTTTAATTTTTTTTTCTGAATTTTTGTTTTTTTTTTCTAACATCGATGGCCCATATTTATAGTTAAAATAAAGTATACTTTAAGGGAACTAAAGTCGGTTTTACTTTAGATTCGACTCTAATTCGTTCATAGAGAATTTAAAATATACTCTTGGCGTTGAAGTCAACTCTAAATTTAAAACTAGCTAAAGCTTGTTTTAACTCATTTTTCCATAATTATTGTATTTGGTTTAAGAACACAATACTCTATATCTAATTTTTTTTACCAAAGTGAACAAAATAAAAACAAGGTTACTTTTTTTCTAATGTTTGTTTAGAAATTGTATGAAAACATTTATCAAATTACAGTTGACACCCAGTGGAAGGCGGCTAAACTTAAAGTATTCTTTATTCTTGACTATGAAAGCAAAAAAGATAATAAGAGCTTTTTATTTTAGAGTATACGTTAGCAAGAGTCTACTTTATTCTATAACTATGAATACGGGCCGATATCTTGTGATTTTGGTAAAATTTTGATTTTTGAAAATTTTTGGGTTTTAATATATTTATGGTTTTTGTTTTCGGGAATCTTTATATATTTTTATGATGTCACGATTTATAATACAAAATAGCGATTCTTGAAGATTTTTGGATTTTACTTTATTTCTTTTTTTCTAAAATTATGAAAATTAAAATAATTTTAATTTTGATTTTTTATGAGATTTTTTAAGCTTTCTTACTTTTTATTATATATTTTTTAGATTTTTTTATCTAAGGTGTAAGACTTTACGCGCCTATTTACATATATCGCAACAATGACTGTCTGCTCATTGATCACTAGACTCTATCCCTGCAATAGTAGTAGCACCTACCCCAAGAACCTTTATTGCAAGCGAACTGCAACTGTATAATTATGGCCGCTACAACAACGATTATTAAAATAAAGTGTACACACTTAAATGTCATTATAGGAAATCTGATTTACTGTTTAAACAGAAAAGGACAATTTAAATATTCAACATAAAATACAAACAATATTAAATGAATGGGTAGCCCCTACATGGCACAGAAACGTTTGTGTATAAGTTAAGGACTGACTACATGTAGAGAAAAAGCATGGGTTGATATGGTCACAATAACCATATTATGTTCTTTGTAACAATGTATAGTTGCGGAGAACCAATTATAGTTGTTTTCACCAAAACTTTAGTAACGATAAACATTTTTTGTTATCTTTTTAAGATTATATGGTTACTGCGCAAACAAAATGCCACATGGTTGGTTTTAACTTTAAAAAATTCCAACCACAATCAAAGTTTTATAACTTAAAATAATATAAAGTATTTAACCATAATATATTATTATTAATCAAAGTGTGGTTAAAAGCAAACAGAATATTGTTTGCGGTACAAAAATATTTTGTTCTACTACTTGACAGTTAAGTATGTTCTTTGGTAGCTAAAATATAAAAGTGCAAAAAAATTATGTGCAGAAAAAATAATTAAAAATATTATGCATTTTATGAAAAAAAAGAGAACTAAAATATTTAAAAAAAATATGTATGTAAACATATAAATCTTTATTTTTGCGTTTTAAGCACAACTGTGAAAACATTTATTTGGGCTTAAAAACTATGGCCCATATTCACAGTTAAAATAAAGTATACTTTAGAGGAACTAACGTCGGTTTTACTTTAGAGTCGACTCTAACTCATTCATAGAGAATTTAAAATATACTTTTGGCGTTAAAGTCAACTCTAAATTTAAAACTAAATTTAACTCATTTTTGCATAATTATTTTATTTGGTTTAAGAACACAATACTCTTTATCTGTTACTTTTTTCTAATGTTTGTTTAGAAATTGTATGAAAACATTTATCAAATTACAGTTGACACTCAGTGGAGGTCGCCTAAACTAAAAATATACTTTATTCTTGACTACGAAAGCAAAAAAGATAATAAGAGCCTTTTATTTTAGAGTATACTTTAACAAGAGTCGACTTAAGTCTATAACTATGAATATGGGCCCATATTTTTATATAACTGATTCTTGTAGCCTATGATCTGAGCGCTATTATAACGAAATAATTGATGTTTTGTGAATTTATATTAATAAAATAATACTAACTAAGTCTAAGTCTATCAGGAAAATATTGGACTTGCGAGACTGTATTATAAATCAATTATTTAACATGACATTTTTAGCCATATTATGATATTTTAAATTAACCATTTAATGCTTATATTCGAACATAATTATGTTTATACTTTAGCATGTTATTGGTTTGCTAGACCACAATATGGTTGCAAATGTAACAATACTGTGTTTTGTTAGCAACTATAAAATGCAACCGTAATATTATGGTCTTAGATTATGGTTACCTTAACCATCTTTTTTCTTTGCGTGTAGGCTGACCTTCTTATTTTTTATTAAAAATTAAAATTCGTTTACATAGATTTTTTTCTACAGTTTTTATTTTAAATAAATAGTTTTTAGTTTATATATTTAGCAATTATTTATACGAGTAACATATATTTTTTAAAATTTGAAAGATTATTATATTCTAAAAATATTCAAAAACTTCTCAATTTAGTTTCAATTTTTAGAAGATGTTATCATTTTTATTTGAGTTTGGTTATTTTTATAAAATTTTGGTGAAAATTGGATTTACATATTTAAAAATAAGAATACGGGTGGCTGATGAAAGCCGCTACCAAAAAAAAAATGTAATAAATTTTTTCTATTTAATGAATGTGGTCCATTTTTTTTATTTTGCAGATTAATTCTTAGATTTGACAAAAATGGATAACTGGGACACCGAACAAGAATTTGGATTGTCCGCCATTATCAAGCACTGGAGTCCGTAGTTTCGGTTCAAAGAGAGTAAAGGCGCACATTTGGCGGCAATCCTCCGAGCAGATGGACCCTAATGAGACTTGTAAACAATTTTTCCGAGCATGGGACAGTCAACAGAAGACCTTACCATCGAAACCCTTCAGTTTGAATGGAGGAAATAATCGCTGCTGTAGCTGCTGCGATACAACACAATCCAAGAGTTTCGACAAGAAGCTTATCTGCTCAAACCGGTATAAGCAGACAGTCATTACAGTCAATTATGCACAAAGATTTGGACTTACTCCCATATAAAATTCAAATGGCCAACAAACTGAACGCTGCAGACTTGTCGATTGGCTTGGAATTTTGCCAGAAAATGCTTCAAATGGTGGGAGAGGATGAAAATATGTTGAACTGTCTTTTCATGTCTGACGAGGCCCATTTCGATTTGAACGGCAACGTAAATAAACAAAATTGTCGAATATGGAGTGCTTCCAACCCACAGACACTCAATGAGACGGAATTGCATCCACTTCGTGTCACAGTGTGGTGTGCAGTTTTATCACGCTGCATTCTTCGAAGAAAACGGTCACCCCGATGCGGTTACTGGAGACCGTTACTTGAGCATGTTGAGAGAGTTTTTCTATCCAGAATTACGCCGAAAGAGAATTCCTTTTAACTCTGTGTGTTTTCAGCAAAATGGTGCACCTCCTCACATAGCCCAACCTGTTAAGACAGAATTGCGACGAAAATTTCCCAATAAGCTGATATCCAGAAACTCCACTTCCGTTGGCCACCCAGGTCGCCTTACCTTACTGCACCTGACTTTTTCTTGTGCGGTTATTGCAAACAGGAAGTTTACAAAGCAAAACCAACAAATTTGAATGAACTAAAGCAATCCATTCGAGCAACAATTGCGGCTATTCCTGCCTCAACTCTCCAAGCAGTAATGAACAACTTTTTGCTAATATGCCGCACATGCATCAACGAGCAGGGAATTAAATGCCATTCCATTACTTTTAAAAGAAATTAAACTATTTTTAATAAAATTGAATGGGCTTTAATATGAATAAAAGAAAAATGTATGTGTAGAATTTGCGTGTTATTGTTTATTTTTAAATTCTTGGCGGTTTCTAGATTTTGTGTATAATTTAGGTGAAATTTAGAAATACTTTTAGGAATTTTTTAAATAATACTTTATAACTATTTAAATCGCTAATTTTTGCAAGTTATACGGAAATATAATTTCTTGCAAAAACAATAATTTTAGGTAACATTTTGTTTGTTTTCTCTTTGGTGGCTTAGTTTTCGGTAATTTTCCGTTCTAAATTCGATATTTCGCTGTTTTAAGATTTTATTTGTTGTTTGTTTTTTTTTTTAATAAAATTTTTTATTTTGTTGATTTAACGGGACTTTGATTATATTTTAGAGGTATTTAGTTCTGATTAAAATATTCGGGTTAAAAAAAAATACCTCTGCGGCGAGTTTATTCGTCTAAAAAACGAATTTTCTCTGTAATGCGTAGTGCGATTCACTAGCCAATCGACCACAAAGGAATTCGCTCTTTATACAAAGCGCGTTCCGCGTACAAAATAACGGTTTTCAGGAACAAGCTCCCAGATTTCAGATAAATACGTATTAATGCCTGAAGTGTAACTTCTCTTCAAAAAAATTATCTAAGTTTCACCAAAATGTGACATCTTCACCAACATTTTAACAAAAATATTAAACTTTGCTAAAAAAAATTGTTTCGCAATAAAAAATTTAAAATTTAATACAAAACTTAAAGTACACAAAAGAAAACTGTAAAAAATTGTGTTTTTGCTAAACGATAAAAATTTCCCAAAAATATTTATTTTAACAAAAATTTTAATTTTTCTAAAAAATTATACCTGCAAGAAAAAATTAAAATATTTATCACAATCCAAAACACACCAAAAACAACTAAAAGCTACAAATATTTTAAAATTTTGTAAAAAATATATTTTTAGCAAATATATACACAACTTTTTTGCTAAATGGTGTATAGGATTCCACACATCCAAATATTGCACTCTTCCTTGTTATATATATATATAAAATTTTTTTTTTTAATTTAGTTTGTCCATAAGTCTTGGGAATTTTCAAGTTTTGGTGCATAGATATAAGAACAACAGACGGTTATTTTTTCAAAACCAAAATAAAAAATTTTTCATACATATGTAAGCACATACATATGTACATATTTATTTATAAGGAGTTATTGAAGTTTTTCGTAAATATAAGAAGTCGTAGAAAACTCCATTTCATACACACAAAAGTAGTATGTTGTACATTCCATTTCATACACACAAAAGTAGTATGTTGCACATATTTATTACAAACGAATGGACAAACACATGTTTTTAAATACACCTTTGTTTATATGCAGCAAAAAATGATCTGGTTTTTTTTAAAGTGGTATAAGTCCACTAATTCATAAAACTAAGTCAGCAATAATTTTAATAAGCCATACACTCTTTTTATTAATAGTTGCAAGCATAGTTTCAATAGAGTTCTTTCTTGACATAAAATAAATAAAAATTGTTTTTGCACAAATATTTCCCTTGAAAGTGGAATAACTCCATTCCTAACAAGTTTAATCAAGCATTTTTCATTAACTTCTTTCAAAGGACAGATATTTAGTAGCTGTGGGAACAGCATTAAAGAAAAATATCAATTTTACACTGCCCAAGAATGCAATAAAGGCTTGCTTCATATTTTTTTTTTTCTTTTTAGGAAATGAAAGGAGAAGACTTTGTCTCAACTAAATTTTTAGAAGAGGCAGAAAACAGAAAAAGTATGGACAGAGAAGTTTTAAACTGCCTTACAATAGGTTGGAAGAGGTTTAAATAGAATGACCTTTACAAAATTGTTTTTAAAAAAAGTGTGAATGAAAATGCTTCATTTTAACAATATTTTCGTTTGCAAAAAAGGGAAGACAAAAAACATTAGCTTTTTATATACAAATTTATTTTAGTAAAGCTTAAGTCTATAAAAATAGACTTAAATTTGCAAATGTTTTTATTTATTCTAAAATGTTATTTTTAAAAGTGGTCCATCAGGAAAAAAAATAGTTTTTTCAAATAATTTTAGTAATTATTATTTCATAAAAAATTAGAAGATATTTAGTGTAAAATACATCATTTAAGTTGGCTATTATTATTAAATTAAATTAAATTGATTCAAATGCAAGCCCTTAGATATCTCAATATATGGAAAAATGGAATTACCACTTTAAAAAAAAACAGCTCATTTATCTTTCTATTTCTTTTGTACACGATCTCTTTCTAGCTTTATTTTCTTCTTTATATTTTTCCAGTTTCAGTACAAGTATAAGCAGGTGTCATCCCATTTGTGCCGCTGCAACTGGTATAACTGCTTTAAAATTGCAATCTCCTTTGCCTAAAGATTTTAAAATTAAAGCTGTGTAGATTTTTGTGCCACAATGAGCTGACAAATCTTGTGCTGTTTAATTTTACTGACTCCTTTTAAAATACCTCTTTCACAAATTCCGAAAAAATACTGTAGTAGCAAGACAAACTTACTTTTAAATATTTAAAATGTGAATATCTATGCCTTGAAATTTTTTTTCTTTAACTCTATATTTATTCAATTAGTGCTGAATAATATGTTTATTGGATATTCACAATGTTTTTTTTTTCACCCACAAAATTTAAATTCTCTTTGACGACAGTGATTTCTTTTACACAATTAACGCGATTAACAATTAATGGCTAGCGTTTAAATTAAGAACACACAGCATAAATTATTTTCTTAAATCCAACAAACCAACAAAAAAGCTCAATGACATAAAGAAACAAAAAAAAAGCAGCAGATTTAAGATCGCTCATACGCCTTTGTTTAAGACTATAAAATAAATTTTGTCGTTTGATAGACTTGAGGACACATAAAGTTTTCTTTTTACTTTTTTCAACTAAAGGAGAAGCAGAATTTGGCATTAACGAATTCAACATACATTTTAGGCAATCGCAGCTATATCACTTGTTTTAGAGGATTATTTTTATATACTTTTACTCTTTTTTTGGTATTTTAAAGAAGGCATTAACATAATAAATACAAATAAAAAAAAGAAATAATTCAAAGGATTTGTTTTAATGTTTGAGTAGTATAAAATCCTTTTACAGTTTATTTTTTTCCAAATTTTTATTAAGTCCTTAAATCTGTTTTAATTCACAACATATCGTCAACAGTCACATTAGAAACATTAACACGTACGTAGCTAACAGAAATCTTATTTTATCTTGTATTTAATTTATTTAAATAATCAGTGTTAATGTAGACGTATATGTATATGCATAAGTGTTGTATGTTTATTTGTAGCCACATAAAGACACACATATTTAGTCACACATAATGTAAAGCATTTTCTATACTTTAATTTTATTTAAAAATTTAGACTGTTTTTATTTTACTATTTGTTTATTACCATTTTATAGCTGCCATAAACACAAGAAAAAATAACAACAACAAGAACAACATTCAACAGCAGTAGCATACATACACACACACACATTCACTTTTTCCTGCTAAAACAAGTTTGGTTTAAATGTGCCTGTGTGTAGTGCAGCAATAACACGACCATAACAAATTAAGATAAATTGCTTAGCACAATTTTTATTCAAGATTTATTTATTTCTTACATTAGTTTTAATTCTTAAAGATGCTTAATATTTTTTTTTTTTTTAATTTTATGATTTTTTTTTTAAATATTTACATTTTTTAAATTTTTATTTCCTTGTGATTTAATTTTCTGTAACCACTTCATTAAACTTTTTTAACACTTCAATTCCCGCAATTTTTTTTTAGTATATTAAAAATTTATTGTTTTATTAGTTTTCAATTTAAGTTTTTTTTTGTAAAAATTTTCAAATTAATTTGAAATATAATTTCTTTTATCCGATAAACACGTGCAAACACGCTCAGAATTCATAACCAACTGTCATAGCGCAGGTATATTTACCAATGATTTACACACAGCATTTGTGTATCCTGTGTTTTCTTGTTAGTATGTATTAAAGTTGTTTTTAACACTTATACTGTTGAAACTCCACATACACTAAAACACCCACACACACACGCACACACACACTCTGCTTCAAGTATATATTTTGTTGAGTTTTTCGAATTCGTTGAACTTGAAAGCTTCTTTATTAAGGTTTTATGCACATCACAGACATCACACCCAAACCAATACTTAAAAGAGAGTTTCGAATTTTTAAATATCTCTTTAACTAAATACTCTTTAATCATATAGCTCTTAATTTTGCCCTTAAGAGCTTTAAAAAAAATTCCTTTACATTAAATCCTTTCAACATGTGGTTTTAATTTTAGAGCTAAATTAATATTTTACAATACAATTCCGTAATAACCTCAACAGTAGATTTTTATACTTAAAATCCTTAAGATTTTTTTATTAAATTTTTTTGAAAATGATTAAAAACTATGCCTCATGTATTCTACAGTACTGACGCCATTATTCTGTCAGATTGATGTATCATCTGCTTTCTAAATTTTGATTTTCTTTAATTGGGTTTTTTGGCTTAGTGAAAATTATTAAAAAATCCTTGCTCACTTCCTTCCCTTTTAAAATATAATATTCTGGGGAAATATGCCCTATAAGCGTTTGAACTGAAAAATCAGACAACTAACTTCTATGTAAGAAATGGTTACACGACATTGCACCAACATAACAGCGATAATTTTATATTAAACGCGGGTGATATTCTAGTGCTTGCCATACTAAATTGAGATGACTTTTTTCATGTGTTTTTAGATATTTATTTATCAAAGTTCAAACTGCAACTTACAAAATTTTTGTAAAGAATATTTTTCCCCAATATAACTAACTAAGGAATTAAATGTTAAACGAACTGTTTTCAGGGAACGAAGCCGATATCAAATTGCCACCGGCGGCGGCTAAGCAAAATATTTACAGCGGCAGCTCAAAGTCGACTAAGCTGGCAACTATTAATAATTATATTTTCATATATTTTTTATCCATTGTATACTTAACGATAATCGTACGCTTTCATCACACAGAAGTCTGACGGAATTCTGTCCTACTTTAAAAATCGTTTTAAGATGGCGTCGTAGATGCCACACTATTATAGAAAAAGATGCAAAAAACTTATGGTTTTAGTATTTTGTTGTTTGTTTTTTCCTGTCCTTAAAAAATCCACTCTGTTCGCATAGAGAAAAACATTTTATATATTATTTCAAAAGATTATAAAATCCCACAGATCGGTCAAAAAGTCTGTGACACACATACACTTTTAATCCCCACTATCATACTTTTTGAGCACACATGCAATTTTTGACGGATCGTACGACTGAGCATGATAGTGAATCGTGGCCCTTATAAGTATCATCAACAGGGAATTATAATAAAACATATTTTTGTTTATTCTTACAAGGAAAAAAGTGACCACAAGAAAATATCTAAGAGCCAAGTCAAGCACACCGTTTTGATCGTATTCAACTATAACTTTATAAGATCGTACGCTTTTTAAATTTTTGTTTTTATTTATTTGATATTTCATGATTTTTATTATTTTTGGCAGGAAAGATTCTTATGTAATGGTTATTATTTTTTTTATTGATTTTTTTTTTTTTTGTCCGAAATAAGTATCATTTTTGTTTTTAACGGATTTTTTTTACAAAAACTATTATCTAATTCGTATTTGGCCAAAATAACTGTTATTTTTTAATTTTTATTTTTTGGCGGAAGTTATTGTAGTTTTTGGATTTTATATTCTGCGAAATTTCCAAAAATACAAACTTTTCTCTCACAAAGGTATTGATAAATCTAATTACTCGTTGAGTTTGTTCATTTAAGAATAAGAATAACAATAATTTTTGGAAAAAAAGACAATAAATAAATAAAATAACACTTATTTTAGTCAATGAAATTTTAGTAAAAAAAAGAGAAAATCTTTATCTGAGGGGCTAAGCCGACACAGTCGGCTAACATTTTTAGCCGATGTAAGCTGCCTATTCCGGCGGCGGCTCACTGCCTCAAGTATATATCTGCGGCGGCTATTAGTCGACTACGAGCCGATCGGCTTCGTTCTCTGACTGTTATACTGCACATTAATTTTATGATCAGTATATTTCAGAAAGTCATCATGAATAAAATGACGCTTGAAATATATAAACAAATTATGCAGATTTACCTTAAAAAAGCAGCCATAGATCAATTGCTCAGCAATGAGGCCCCACAATAGAACCTACAGACTGCATGACATCCAACAAAATGCGAAGTTTGATGTGGTTTACTGACAGGAGGTATCATTGACCTCTATTTCTTCAAGAATGAAGCCGGAGACCATTTTACGATCGAGGGAAATCATTAACGCATCGTAATTAAATGTATATAAAATAAATCCAGATACACACAAAGAAAAAACATGGTTGAGGTAACCATAATCTAAGAGTAACATATTATGTTTGTATTATATGGTTGTTTACAAAACATAGTATTGTTGCATTTAATAATAATATAGCTGGTCTTGAAACCATTGTGTTGTCGAGCAAAACAATATCATAGTCAAATCGTAAGTGCAAATATTTCTTGATATAAAAGACTTATGTGCTGCTTCTGTATTACAGGCGATCAATTCGTCTAAAAAATTTGTATGAAAAGCACTCAGTTTTTTGGAGTTATTTCCATATAAATTTTCTAAATGTGTTGATCGCCTGTAACATAGAAACAGCACATTAGTTATTTATTATTTAATTTTTTATTAATTTGTCTCAAAAGCTATTTGAAAACATAAATTTACAAATAAGCAATTATTTTCTTATTAGTAATATAAATATATATATAGAGTAATTATTAAAAGGCTTTGACAACTGGGTTCTTAGGGTGACAAGAGAGTCGGACATTGACAAGTTGTATGCTATACGATACATATTGAGGTGCCGTGTTAATATAAGAAAGTTTAGACGCACTGATGTTGTGCTTTAACTGTCAGCGATACGGACATGTATAGGTGCGTTAAGTGCGGGGGAGATCATGGTCCGGTGGTTCGGGTAAGTGCGAGGTGCATTCTCGCGGAGAAAATGTTGCGGAAACCTTCGTAACAAATCCCGTTACTGGACAGGTCACGAGAAGAATTGGCCTGCCTGTGAAGTGTGTAATTTACGGTGTGGGGGGTCATGCTGCTAGCTCGAAGGAGTGTCCGCGTAGGCTTGAACTAGTTCATAGGCTTCAGGCTAAAAAATTGGAAAGGGCTGGAACAAGTTCTCGTGTCCCTGGGCAGACTAGGGTTAAGAGCTCCCTAAAACTTCACCTTTAGGGCAAAAGAGACCTGACAAGACGGAAATATCGGTAGGTACGGCTATGGCCCAATTTGACTTAATAGATAAGGACTGTAAAAGCTTTTCCGGTGGCGGACTTTTGAACTGTCTTGACAAAGTTGGTGGGCTTGCGGTTAAATAGCGCGATTAGACAATGACAAGGACTGACCGCGGGCTTTGCTCGGCATGCTTTTGACTTTGAGACATAATGGCTAATTCTATTAAAATTATTTTTATTAACGTAAACTCAATTCTTTCAAAACATAAGTGGCACTATTTGAGTTTATTTCTAACGCGACAAAAACTGGACGTAATACTTATGGCTGAGCACCGTTTAAGTTCTCGTCATAAATTCGACATGACTGCATATGGGGTTTTTAGACGTGACAGGCACAATGGAAGAGGAGGAGTTACGGCTATTCTCATTAGGGATGATTTGCATTACGAGGAAATCGTACTACGCACTGGTTTGGTTGAGAATACGGTTGTACGTATTAGAAGGCTAAACAGTGTTGATTTGATTGCCATTTCAATGTACTTAAGACCCAGTGACACATTCGCTGTGGAATACTTTGATGAAATACTGCCACTGGTACGTAATTGTAGTGTGGTAATTAATGCAAAGCATTAATATTGCGGTGATCCGCTAACGAATACGAGTGGTCGCAACCTCCGGGAATTTTCGTTATCTAATCCCGACATTGCAATTCGACAAACTAACGAACCAAGAAGAATTAACGATGTCTCTTCTTCCTTGACTTGACTTTTACTTGACATCTGTAGACATCACAACAGTAAGTATGGAATACCTTAGGACGTTGGACTACGAGTCGGACCACAAGGCTGTAGTCATAGAAATCTTCACTAGTTACCTTATGATACGAGAACACCCGACCAGGTTTGACTATGACAAAATGGACAGACGAAGATTTACGACCAGACTGGCTCTAAATCTTGACCGGTGTGGACTACCTTTTGATAAAAACGTGACAGCGACGGAAATTGATGAGTATGTTCGAGCAATAGAAATGGCCTTCCAAGATGGTATGCATGCTATTCCAAAAGTCTCCACAGGAGCTAGAGGATTAGAGAAGCTGCCATAACACATTCTTCATTTTATTGACGAGAAAAAGCGACTAAGACGAATATTACATTAAAGCGGACGTTCGTAATTTGGACAAAAGAATACAAGGGGCCATAGCTACTTTTGAACGGTCACATGAAATCACGTGTATTCGTGACTTGCCAGCAGTGCTCCAAAACGTAATCCAAAACTGGCATCAAGAATACTATTCATGCCCAAAATCATTGGCATTCATTTAGCTTTCATATAAAAAACTTTTACCAAAATTATATTTACCTTTTTTTGGTTTTTTTTTAATTAAAATTTTATATGCTTAAAAAATACCTATTGATAAATTTAAAGAATAAGATACATTATTATAAAATTTTTCTTAAACTTTAAATGGGTTTTGAGGAATTTTGATAGTTTTTCAAAAAATAAATTTAAGAAAAAATAGTGAGTTGCAACGCTATTTGCTTCCATTATTATACGAAAGTTTCGGTCATTTTTAATACTTTGCATTTCAAAATGTGATTTAAACTTTGTTCTATACAATGACCAGCATTTTCGTCAAATTACCAACATTGTTCTTGAACTATAGTTTGGTCCACGTACAACAATAAAAATAAAATCAGATTAGAGATTTTCTATTTAAGTACAAGTTTCAATTTGTAGCGTCCAAAAAAATTTGCTACGATATGAAATTATCGTCTGCCTTAAAAATGTTCATAAAAATAAGGACTACAATTATTAAGTACAATTTCCACAGCCTCCAACACAGCTTCAGTTAACAAAACGATATTAAATAAACACAAGCACAAATTTCAACAACGCACACAGCAACGCAAACTTTAACAACAAGAATTTAAACAATAGTACTCATAACAGCTACACAAAATGCAATTGCACCAGTCCCATCAATGCAAACACAACAACACAAACAAAAGCAAGACAACATTTAACAATAGAACACAACTTAAAGCAACTACCAGCAACGCAATCTGCAGCAACAACACATGTTCATTAAAGCTCAAGTATCAATGACTCAAATTTTAACACCAACAACAAAACAAACATAACAAACACAACTTGAATGTTAAAGCATCAACATAAAATTCGGCAACAACGTCAATTTAAATAACACAAGCACATTCACACTAACAAATTGTATGTCTTCAAACTATATGGGGCACAAATCTAAACAGAAGCAGTATTAACAACTAAAACACCACTAGGACAAACATCAACAACTCAAGACATCAATTCAATTACATGATCTTAAATAACGCAGGCAACAACAAAAAAAAGCAAATCAAATATCACGTACAGATATGTCAACAACGCAAATCACAGAAATATAAACCTCAACATTAAGCCAGAAAACAACAAATTAATCAATATTAGAAGTACAACAACTATAAATTACACAAGCTTTGAGTAAAACGCAGCAATATAACAGTCAATAAGGCGCAATCGCCACTAATTGTCAGCCTGCACATCTTTCATTTTTATTCAAATATTGTTATCAAAATACTTCAGGGTACAAAAATTTTACTGCTGTTATAACTTTCGGTTAAAACCGTCATCTCTGGCTGTATACTTGGTACGTTTGGCGAGCGTTTTCGATGTGATAACATCATTTTCAAGCCACGTGTTTGTTAGTACTAAAGAGATAGTATTAAAAATAGATAGTGTTAAGAATAAAAGGTGGTGGGTTTAGGTAATTTTGTCCGTTTAAATAGTATTATGCAGGTAGATTGCCCGACATCTGTCCTGTTTATTGGGGTAAATAGTTGAATATTTGCGTCTTTTATTACTGGATAGGTAAGTGTGACCATTCGTGGGTGTTTTTCGTTTGTAAGAGTATTTTACAAGGGCTGCTATTTATATTTCTGGCCTTGCAACACTGAATGCTGCCAAGAGCAATCTGACATTTCCATTGGAAAGTTTGTCATTTTTAAGCATAATCGTACTCAAAACGTTTTGACGTACGACCATTATTTGTGTTGTTTACAGTGACTTGAAAAACGTAATATAGAAAAAAATGGAATTAACTCGTGAACATTTTCGTGCCATAATTTTTCACAACTTTCGACGTGGATTATCACGACAAGAGTGCATTGTTGAACTTAAATCTTTGTATGGCGATGAAGCACCATCCTATAGCACTGTGAAAAATTGGTATAATGAATTTAATCGTGGCCGAAGCTCGCTCAAAGACGAATTCCGTGAAGGTCGTCCAAAAACGGCTGTTGTGCCAGAGAACGTTGATGACGTGCGTGAACTCATAATGCAAGATCGACATGCGACATACCGAAAGATAGAGACATCCTTGGACATTTCTTCCACCAGCATACATTCGATACTGCATGAAAACCTGGCCGTAAAATACGTTTGTTCTCGTTGAATCCCGCACAATTTGAAAGTCGCTCAAAAAAAGGCTCGTTTCGATTGGTGGAAAGAAATGTTGCAAAAATACGATTGCGGTGCTTCAAAAGACGTTTATAAGATCGTCACAGGTGACGAATCATGGATCTATGCGTATGAGCCCGAAACGAAACAACAATCGACCGTGTGGGTCTTCAAAGACGAGCAAAATCCAACGAAAGTTGTTCGTGGAAGAAGAACTTCGAAGCAAATGGTCGCCTGTTTCTTCGGCAAAACTGGTCATGTGGCGACTGTTCCGCTTGAGCAACGTAGGACGGTCACTTCTGAGTGGTACACTACAAATTGTTTGCCTGAAGTCAACGGAGAAATTCGAAAAACCAACAAGAGAAGACGAATCATTGTTCACCATGAAAATGCGAGCTCTCACACATCGGCTCAAACCAGAGCATTTTTGACCGGCCAAAACGTCGTAAAGCCGTACAGTCCTGACTTGGCACCTAATGACTTCTTCTTGTTTCCGCACATCAAGAAAAAAATGCGTGCTCAACGATTTTCGTCGCCAGAAGATGCTGTTGAAGTGTTCAAAAACCATGTTTTAGTGGTGTCTCTATCGGAGTGGAAAAAGTGCTTCGACAACTGGTTTGAGCGCATGCATAAGTGTATAAATCATGCTAGAGAATACTTTGAAAAACAATAAAACCATTTTTGATTATAAATATTCGCATTTTCACTATTAGGCCAGAAATATATAAAGCAGCCCTCGTAGTAATTTTAGTGGTGTAAAAATCGTGTCAGAGGTACGAGTAGTGTTTACCTGTTCGTTAATAATATCTCCCTTAAACGTTCGTGTTTTGTAAATTTCCATGTTTTCAAGAATGTATAGTCTTCGTCCTTTTTTTACTTGGATGTAACACAGTCACACATTCATCTTTTTCCCTTGGTTCGTGTCCATGTGTGTTAAGGTGTATTGCGAAATTGGAGTCTTCCCTTTTCCTTTTGTATGATCGTATGTGTTCTGTAAACCTTGTTTTTAATAGTCGTCCAGTTTGTCCAATGTGTGTATGGTTGCAGGTGCAAGTAAGTCTGTATACTCCGCTGGTGCTAAATTTATAGGTTGTTTCTGTTGATGTTTTGAGATTGTTGCGTAAACCATCTTTCCGGAAAAGCTTAGTTAATCTAAATATTTCTGGTCCTGTGTAAGTAAAGATGTATCGTCGTGTTGTGTCAATTGTTTCCTTGTCTTCTTGCTTTTGCTGTTGTATTGTCTAAAAAGTTTATCCATGGTTGCGTGGTTGAAACCATTTTTTTTTAGCTACATTATAAATTGTGTCGAATTCTTTGTTTCATTTATCTGAAGCAAGTGGGACTATGTCTAAATGCTGCGAGTTTATGTTGAGTAGGTTGGTTTGAGGAACTGTCTATAGTTGGGTCTGTCATGGTTGGTTTTCTATTAATGTCAAAGTTTAAGGAATCAATTCCTTGTGTTATTGTTATATATTGTGTTTAAGTCTGTTAGAACTTGCTCGGCGTTGTCTCTTTCTAGGATGCATATAATGTCGTCTACGTATCTGTAGTAATGGGTTATTTTATATTTTTCCCTCAGTTTTTTGATGTATGGTTGTTCTAAATGTTGCATGAAAATCTCTGTGAAGATTGCGGATGTTGGGTTTCCCATGCCGAGTCCATCAGGTACTTTATAGAACTTATTATTGAATCTAAAGTAGTTTTGTTTTAATATCGTCTTTGCAATATCCATTATTTCGTTGATACTCGTATATTGATTGTCGTATAAGTTAGAAAGTGTGTTACGTAGGATAGTCAAAGTTTCGTGCGTGGGCATCTTCTCCAAGTCGATCGCAGGCCCACTTAGCAAGGCATATACACAACCATATTCGTTCAGCGGAAGAATAAAACGATTTCAAAATAAATGCTTTGATGACTGCTTTGCTGCAAAAAGAAACACATAGTCAGCGAAAGCAAATGCGTTTTTTTTTTTCTTTTTTTGCTGTTGCTTTTTGCTTTTGCTGCTTATTTTTCCACAGCAACTACACATGTATTGAAAATAGTTAAGCATTTTTAGCCGCTGATCTAAATATATTTAAAGTTCAGCTTCACGATATTGCCCGAATTCTTTTTGTGATTATTTTTCAGTGTCAACATTGTTGCGGATTGGTATTATTTTGTCAGATTTTCTCGAAATTTCACATAAATACTTCTTCTCCTAAGAAAAAATTTCATGCCAAATTTCTCCTCTTTAATCTAGTTGCTTCTTTGGTATGAAATCGCTACACGCGATGTCTCTGCATATTACCTTTAGAGTAAATGTTGTACACAAACGTTTCATAATTAATCAAACTAATTGCTCTGATGAACGATTTAATTGATCGTAAAATGAAAGTAGTTCGCGGTACGTGTTCGAACACAACCATGATTTTCAAAATATACTTGCACAGTTTGGAAGGGTTGTATAGACGTCAGTCTATTCTTTTTTAAATACCAAACCAAACTAAACATAAATCAATTGACAGCCGGCAAAATGGCCGCCAGTTAAAGAAGCATTGCCATCTTGTGGTAAGAAAGAAAAACAGGAGGAAAAACAGTCATAAAATATACTTATTGTAATATGAAACGCAATAATATTAAAAAAAAATTTTGTAAAAATTCAACATAAGCTTACTTTTGATGTTGATGTGCTTTATAAATCAGAGGATGGCCTTCCTAAATCTTCTAATGTCATTGAAAACCCATCTGATAACTGGAATGGCAATAACTTTGAGAACAAAAATATTTGACATATATATTTTGAAAATGGCATTAATGAACCATATTAGATAAAGATACGCAGCGGGGACCGTGTCACATTCGCAGCTCTTGTCAGCTTTCGAAGAAGAACATGTAAAATGTGCAGAATTTCTTTCCAGAAGAAGTCTTTATATATCTGGCTCTAATCTCTTTCAGAATTAATCAGATTTTATTTTAGGACTGCCTTCGTTACATTTTTATACGCCTCACCACAAAAAGTGGAAAAAGGGTATACGAGGGCTGCTGTATATATTTCTGGCCTAATAGTGAAAATTCGAATATTTATAATCAAAAATGGTTTTATTGTTTTTTCCAAGTATTCTCCAGCATGATTTATACACTTTTGCATGCGCTCAAACCAGTTGTCGAAGCACTTTTTCCACTCCGATTGAGACACCTCTAAAACATGGTTTTTGAACACTTCAACAGCTTCTTCTGGCGACGAAAATCGTTGACCACGCATTTTTTTCTTGATGTGCGGAAACAAGAAGAAGTCATTAGGTGCCAAGCCAGGGCTGTACGGCGGATGACCCATTAATTCGACATTTTGGCTGGTCAAAAACGCTCTGGTTTGAGCCGATGTGTGAGAGCTCGCATTGTCATGGTGAACAATGATTCTCTTGTTGGTTTTTCGAATGTCTCCGATGACTTCAGGCAAACAAATTGCAGTGTAACTCTCAGAAGTGACCATCCTACGTTGCTCAAGCGGAACAGTCGCCACATGACCAGTTCTGCCGAAGAAACAGGCGACCATTTCCTTCGAAGTGCTTCTTCCACGAACAACTTTCGTTGGATTTTGCTCGTCTTTGAAGACCCACACGGTCGATTGTTTTTTCGTTTCGGGCTCATACGAATAGATCCATGATTCGTCACCTGTGACGATCTTATAAACGTCTTTTGAAGCACCGCAATCGTATTTTTGCAACATTTCTTTGCACCAATCGACACGAGCCTTTTTTTGAGCGACTTTCAAATTGTGCGGGATCCAACGAGAACAAACCTTTTTTACGGTCAGGTGTTCATGCAGTATCGAATGTATGCTTGTAGAAGAAATGTCCAAGGATGTCTCTATCTCTCGGTATGTCGCATGTCGATCTTGCATTATGAGTTCACGCACGGCATCAATGTTCTTTGGCACAACAGCCATTTTTGGACGACCTTCACGGAATTCGTCTTTGACCGAGCTTCGGACACGATTAAATTCATTATACCAATTTTTCACAGTGCTATAGGATGGCGCTTCATCGCCATACAAAGATTTAAGTTCATCAATGCACTCTTGTCGTGATAATCCACGTCGAAAGTTGTGAAAAATGATGGCACGAAAATGTTCACGAGTTAATTCCATTTTTTTCTATATTAATTTTTTCAAGTCACTGTAAACAATACAAATAATAGTCGTACGTCAAAACGTTTTGAGTACGATTATGCTTAAAAATGACAAACTTTCCAATAGAAATGTCAGATTGCACTTGGCAGCACTCAGTGTTGTCAGGCCAGAAATATAAATAGCAGCCCTCGTACGTAATAAGCTTGTCTTTCCGTGTGTAAAGTGTGTATATTCTGACTTCTTATGAATAGCGAAGTCGACTGAGCGTCAATATGCCAATCGATCAGATATAGTTTCGAAAGAAATCAGCATGATCGGTCCATGTCCTTCAAAGAAGCAGGCAAAACACCACGCCTACCTCTAATTTTTTTATGTAACTCCAATCAAAAAAATAAATATGTGGGGCGATTAAGAATTAAAAAATAAGGTAAAACATCAAGTGAAATAATTGGCGAGTTACGGAGCTCTCAAATGTTCAAATTTTTTGAAATATCAATATGGGTATCATTTTTAAACTTTTGAAGAGATCTCTAAGAAAATACTAAAATCTTTAAAAAATGCTTAATCTATTAAGAGCCGATCGCATTTTTTTGTAAAAATATATATACAACACCATTTTTTTATTTTATTATTTTTTAAATCTGTCACCCAAATATTTGCTTTTTAGATTGGAGTTACTTCACTAAACTAGATTTACATAGATGCTGAAGGGTACAGAAGTTTCGGCAAAGACGAATATAGCACTCTTGCTTGTTTTTTTATATTTTTCTGTAATGAAAGTGTATTGTAAATGTAAGTTTGTGTTCACACATGATATCAGTTAAAAAAAAAAAGTAATTTGAAAATGGATAACACAACAACTTAGTTCTTGTAACTCAGGTAACAAATGATAAAGTTTGGTAAATAAAATGAAAGTTTTTACTTCAACAAAAAAAATGAACTGTAAGTATTTGCAAGGTTTTCAATTTATCACATTTAATATTCGTTGGAAAAAAGGCAAAAAAAAAATTCATACAAAATAACAGAGATTATAGAAAATTGTGATGCAATATATTTAAGGCATTTTCTTTAAGAAGCAGAGGTGTAATTAACTAACAGTGTAGAGAGTTCGCCATAAATTGTTTAATTCATGCATTAGTATAAAAATTTCATAAGACACTTGGCGTCTTAATAACAAAATTAAGTCCAATAAAGATGATGTTATGCTATTACAATTTATTGTTGTATTTGGGATCAATTCCGGAACTCCAAAGTATAAACCATTATTCAGTGGTGTATATATTTGAAAAAAAACACACATTAGTGTTGCATATTTTTAGATTAAGAAAAATTATGTACTCAAAGGGACTTTTAATTATTCAGATTAAAAAGAAATAAAAAAAGAAGGAGGTTATAAATTCGTCTGAATGTTGCTTTTTAATGTTTGAAATGCAGAACTCAGTCATATCTGAACTGATTTTGAATTTTTTTTTTAAATGATGGACTATGCTTACAGATTGGTCGCGTTTAAAAAACAGTTCATAATCTTAAAAATTAAAGGGTGTCCCCATACAACATACATGTTTTTAAATGTGTTATAATCCGTTAACGGCAATTCTGTAAATTTAAAATGACTGTGTATTATTATAGCTCCCAATATCAAAAGTTAATAAAAAATTAAATCTAAAAATTATAGGGTGCCCCTATAGGTGGCGTAAATTGACTTATATGAGCCTATCTTTTGAACCATTATAGACAAACGCTTGCAAATTCGACAGAATTTCGATTGCTATGACAGTTATAGTAACAACTATCAATATTAAAAATTATAAATTAAAGGGTGCCCCAATAGGTTATTTAGTTTGGTGTATATGGCCTTACTTTTGAACAATTGTAGACAGACGATTCAGATTTACAAAGAATCTGTAGTCCTACATTCGCTATAACAACAAGTATAAAGATTGGATTTGGAAATAAACGGGTATCACAATAGTTGATTTAATTTGCTGTATGTGACCGAAATTTTAAACCGTTATAGAATGAACGCTGAAACTTAAAAGCGACCTTTATTGCTAAGCTCGCTATATCAACGAGTTTTTAATATGAATTTAAACACCTGAAAATTTAAATAAATGTCCACTACTTTGTTTGGTATAATAATAATTATAAGTTAAAGGATTTTACAATAGTTGATATAATCTGATGTATATGGCCAAACTGTTGAACCGGTTTAAATAGACGGTTGAAATTTACAAAGAATCTGATTGTAGACTTCGTCCACTACAACAGCCAGTATACAGTTTGAATTTGAAAATTAAATGAAATTAAAGAATTTAAAAAACTAAATTGCCAAACTATTGAACAGTTGAACAAGTATTAAGTTTGGAGATGGAATATAAGTGTGTTAGTTAATGTATTATGAAGTATGTGGCCATACTCTTGGACCGTTATAGGTAGACACGTGAAATCTGTTTTGAAGTCGGTTTTTTTTATATTGATTTTTATTTGTTGTTTATTGTATTATGTAATACATTTTGAAGGAAAAATATTTGGTTTTATTTGAATAATTGAATTATTTTTAAATACTTCTTGCAAAAAAAGGTAACTCCAAAACCAGTTACACGTGCAGAGGATCTCCGAGTATAAAAAAAAATGTGATAAAGACTTTGCGAAAATTTCAATTATCTATTTATAACAATTTTGAAGATAAGTCAAAATACAATAAATTATATCAACTCTAGAGAAACAATTGAATTTTGAATTTTATAGTTGCTGTTTTATACCGTCCCAGCGGACTTCACTACGCCAACGCGAATAATCATATCACGACCACTCTTCCAATCCAGCCAGTTTATTATTTGATTAGCGCAATAATATGGAAATCGCTTGTATGAAATTTTAAGACCCTTTTACCTTGTATGGTAGGTACCACGCCCACTGCCCCAAATCATCCGGTATTTTGGTACATTATAAATATTAATAAGGAAGTTTCTAGACCAAAAACTTTGAGCTCTTCGTGTTATAATTCTCTAGATACTCTATGATGATTTTTTTAATTTTTGTTAAAGGTACCACGCCTACTGTTTTAATTCAAAAAATGATCAGCTTTGAACATTAACAGTAGAGGAGCATGTGAAAAACTTCAAGACTTTTTCCATTGCAGTTCTTCTGGTACACGATTGCAATTATTCACTTTGTATGGAGGGTGCCACGCCTACTATAGCAATCTAGTCTGTGTTCCGCTAAACTATGTGTATCTATATGAGAGAACTGATTTCAAGACTTTATCTTGTATAGTTCTCTAGCTACATGATAATAATTCTTCTCCACAAAAAGTGGAAAAAGGGTATAACTAAGTTTGTCACTCCGTTTGTAATTACTACAATACCCATTTCCGACCCCATAAAGTATATATGTATATTCTGACTTCTTATACATAGCGAAGTCGATTGACCATTGTCCATCTGTCTTCTTTCCGTCCGTGCGCTTTCAAACTTAATTTCAACAAAAATTAAAATACGCCAATCGATCAGACACAGTGTCGAAAGAGACGCCTTTGGAAATCCGCAAAATCGGTCAATGTCCTTACGGTTTTACAGTTTGGCCATATATATCAGATAATATCAACTATATTTAATTTTTAATTTAAAATTAAAAAATTGTGTCCGCAAAACTCACTCACTTCTGAACCGTTTTACATTTTTTTTAATATAATGCGTACAGATTGGACTTGTCTTAAGGATAATGCATAATTTTAAAAATTAAAGGGTATTTCTCATACCACAAGCAAAAAGTAATACAAAAATAAATCTAAAAATTAACAGTTGACGTAAATTGATCTATAAGGACCTATTTTTGTACTGTCATAGACAAAATTGGACGGCTTTCCGATTACTATGACCTTTATAATAACAAGTATAACAATTCAAAATCATAAATTAAAACCTGCCGCAATAGTTTATTTAATTTGATGTATGTGTTCAAATGTTTAAACCGTTGTAGGTATACAGCTGAAATTTAAAAGGAACCTGTATTGCTAGGTCCGCTTTAACAACGAGTATGCAATTTTAATTTAAAAACTAAAGGATGTTTCCATAATTAAAAAAATTTAATCTATGATCTCTTGAAAGGTTGTAAAGAAACACTTGAAATTTAAACATAGTATTTACTACTGGATTTGGTATAATAAAAAGTATAAATATTTACAATTCTAAATTAAAGGGTGTTACAATAGTTGATGTAATTTGATGTATATGACCAAACTGTTGAACTGTTTTAGACAGACGGTTGAAAATTGCAAAGAACATGTATTGCTATTTGGAAATTAAGGGGTGTTCCTATAATAAATTTGTGTGTTTTTATGTAATTTTTTGATTTTTGCAAATTTTTTTCGAAGTGGGTAAAAAAAGTTATGCGAATTTAAGAGCAAATATATGCAATTCGTTAGAATTGCCAGAAGCATGCGCTGGTTCTGTTTCTAATGAAAATCTGTATAAGAGAAAGTAATATTGTGCTTCAATCTAAAAATGTAGAAAGTAAATAAAATACCAACAGGAACTTAAATTGTAGCAATGTCAAAAGGGCTTAACTTCTTAGCTCTCGATAAATGTAACTTTAAGGGCAAAAAAGAACTTAAAACAAATTTAAACAATATTTTAATACCTTAAGTAAATTTATAAGACACCAACCAAAAACAAATAAATAAAATAATAGAACAGAGAAGACTTTGAAATGAAATAAATACGATGTTATTTGTTATCAATATAATGGTATGTGTAGATGTGTAACAATAAGACACTGACACACCACCAACCATCACTGACCCTAAAACCAAAGGGACCAATGAACCAAATAAACAGCCAGTCAAGCATACGACCAACTTAATAAAAAAAAAATAACAAAAAGGAACCAACACATTCGCATTATTATTTCAATTTAAAGAGTCATCAGATTGACAATATTACAAAAATATTTTCTTCATTTCAAGGATGTTTATTTAATTTACTTTCGTTTTCTTTTTCACTAAATCTTAAAACCTTTTCTTTATCATATTTTGTTAAGTAGACAATTTCTGTTTTTTTTTTTTCTTCGTTTTCGGTTTTATTTTAACCGGTCGTCATTAAAAATTAAACTGCAAATTGCGAGAGTAAAATACAACGTTCGTTTACGTGTTTTATACTGTTATTGAGTGGAATTGTATGCTTGTGTTAGTGTGGTTGTTGTCATTGCAAATGCAACAAGTTATTAAACAAATACATTCATACAAGTAAATATTCTTGATAAAAGCAAGAATAAATAAATATATGCACATTCATATATGTATGTACATTTATATATATTGAACATGCAGGGTCATGTATGAATATTTTGAGTAAGTAAGCGCGTGCTTGTTTAAACTTTTTTGTATCAAAATTATATTTACATTTATATCGTATTTTTTTTTTCGTTTTTATTTTTTTAATTTCTGTAAAAATTACTAGACATTGAAAGTGTTATTTAAGGGGTAAAATAAAAGAAACAATATTTGCAAATTGTATTTCGCAGACTTGTTTTTGTAAAGGAACATTAAGTTCTAACTTTTAAGTAAAATTAGAGTGTTGAAATGTTTATCAGAGCAAAAAGTTGTGAACATGTGCATGTAAACTATAATATTTTTTTACTTTATTTTCAATACAAAATTTTTTACAAAATAAAAGCCACTTACAACATACAGTGGGATAGAAGCAAAAATTATTTACAGCTATTCATACTTAAAGTGGGACACAAAGAAAAAATTATGTTGCCATGTTTGTAACGGAAAAGAAAAGCCCAAGTTGAATATTGAGAACTTACCTTTAAAAAGGGTACTAATACTACTATAGTAGTAATAACAAAAATAAAAAAACAATTCAATAGTTGCATTAAAACATTGCAATATTTGCCATTTTGTATTGCAACTCCTAAAATCGAAGCTCACACTTAAAGTGAGACATTAAAGTTTTTGTATTTTTATTTCTTAATAAACAAATTTTTAATACTTGGTCTTTGCTGATCAATAGAGTTTAAGGACGTTGCGGTATACCAAAATGTTTGCAAAAATCCGGTATGGTAACACTCTTCTATTACTGCTTTATTCAATGCGGCAATACTTTTTGGTCCCCGCTTAGATAGTCATATGTTCAATAATATTCAAATCTGGAGACTGGGAAGGCAAAAATTTGATAACAATAATCAAAATCAGCTGTCAATAGAAATTCACCACATTGGTGAATTTCAAAAGCTTTTTATTTATCAATGTTGCCACAGAATACCAACCGAACTTTTGGTTGATAAAAATCTTGACAAAATATCATGATAAAAGATTTATCAAGAATTCAAAGAATCGGGCTGTTAAAGTCCATAAATCCGTTTACAAAATGTATTTTCTCAACTCCAGCTGCTAACACACGACCCCATATAATAGGAGAACCACCTCAACGCTTGACTGTTTTTTTAATACTCTTGTCTCGAAATTCACTACGAGGTTTTCTCGAATCTTTTTCCATCTGGTCCAAAAAGACTTATTTTTGGTTCGTCGCCTTCGAGCAGAATGACGCACCTTTATTTGCTTGCTCTTAAGCGAAAGCGTATTTCAGTTTTTGATTTTTCCTTGATATTAATGGCTTTCGTTTGCAAGAAATTCCATATAAACTATTCCTTTTTAAGCCCTAGTACTCTGTTCGATTTTTTTGAAAGATGTTGAGCAACATGCATTATTTCGCTTGTAATATTTGACAATTTCTAATGCCAACACAGCGTTCTAGAAAATAATTATCGTTTTTATCGCCTTTAAGAATTCTGCTATGTATGGAAAACATATGTACATATATATAATATTTTGTTTTTAATTGCAGTAATGAGCAAACGCTTTTCTGCTTCAATAAATTAATTTCTGTCTTTTTCTCTTTTTAAATGTCCTCTTTATTCATTTTTCTTTTACAAATTTTTGAATTTTTGAAAAATAAATAAAAAACAAACGTTTTGAAAAAATTGTTTTTAAAAAATTCCGTACGAAAAAAGTGCTGCTCATGTTATTTCGTAGTTGAAAAGGAAAATGTTGCCAAGAACATTTTTTAGTTGAAAAACATGTTGCGAGAAACATTTTGTGACTATTTCACAAATAAACAGAGTACTAATTCAGCAACATTATTTCTTATTATTTCACAGTAGTTTTTTTATATGGACTTTTTCAACATTTCACACGAAATGATGACCAGGTAGACTGTTTCATATAATTTGTAGTTTATGTCAATTGCTGACAAAAGTGGATCGTTCTTGATAAGCTTCAAACAAAACCGCTTATCACGGTCGGACAAATTGCACCTGTTTACACATTTTCTTTTTTTTTTTTATTTTAGTTTTTTTTCGTTTGATAATATTAAAGACTGTACCTTTGTTGCTGTTTACTATTTACTTTTATAATTATTTATGACAAATGCTTTTCTTCAATTTTTTTTGTACCTTTTTTAAGAAACAAAAAAACTTTAAACAATATAAAATATTATGAAACACTGATTTAAGTTCGAAAAAAGGTATTTGATATGCCAAAGTTTACGGTAATTATAAAAAAATTAAACTGTCCCACTTTGAATGTAAGCACTGCGTTGCCACATAAACACACAAAAATTTTAATATTTTCATATTGGTGCTATACAAAAACGAGTGCTTCTAATTTTAGAACCGCTTAGTTATAATTAATAAAATGAAAGAAAATTAAAATATTTTTTTGTGTACTTAATAAAAATATTTAACGTTAAAGATTTGAATATAATAATTAGTGCTGTGCCCCACTTTAACATTGAGTAGCTTTTGATATAAATCAACGATTTCAAGACCAACTAAAACCAGGTTTGTAGTTTTGGACTAACATTTTTATAGGGTAATAAATCGAACACCACGGGTATGTAAATTTTTGTATGACCATGCCATTTTGTATTATTCGCCTTCGAGTTTAAATATAATCCGTTAAGTTTTCGTATTTTTAACGTGTTATTTTTTCAAAGTATTTTACACTATTTTCATGTCTCCTCAAAGTAATTCTTTTAAAGTTTTGATTTTAGCTCATATAGTATAGAAATGTTTACATTTTTTTAGGTTAATTTAGTTAGAGTATATGAAATTTTAAACAAATTGAAAAATAAATCAAATGATGGATCACTAAGCTATTCACATGTATAAAGCAGCTATTCCTAATGCGAAATACTGATGAACGAATACATTAGACATAAATAAGTTTAAGCAATTATACAAAATATGTATTTGGTTTTAAAATAACTACGAAGCCATAATAGCTCAAAAGTACAAATTTTACATTTGCATATACTCCAAAACAAACAAAACAAGAACAATCTGTAACATACGCGACCGCTTAATGAAAATATTTTTCTACGATCATTTCACTTATAAAAAATTATTAAAATTGTAAATTATCATAAATAAGCACATGCGAAAAAAAATATTTTCTCACAATTCATTTTGAGTAGAAAAAAAAATAATCTACCACAACCATAAATGAAAAAAACCAAAATATTATCTAGCCTCTCACACATTTATGAAAAGAAGAAACAAAAACTAAAATACCTCATTGCTCTCCCATGTATGAGAAGTGAAAGAGCATTTCGGTACTGTGTTTTATAGAAAATGTATTAAAAAATTCCAGCTTTGAAATTTTTAATGCACCCTTCGAGAATTTCGGAGTTTGTCTAAACCTGAATTATACTAAGCACACACGTATACACATTTGAATTTTAATATTTTTAAATATAAAGATATTTTACTTGTTAAATATATATTTATATTTCCTTCGCAAGTTTGACAAACTTAAGTTAAATTACAAAATTCGCCAAAAAATTTTTTTAAATAATAACTTCCTATTATTTTCTTATTTTAACATTAAATAAAAAAGTGTTGATTGATTTTGTTCTTACCAGTACAGCCCTTTGAATTATTGCTAATTTATTTCTAAAAAAAAAAAAACATGTAGTTTATGCCCCACAGTCCAATGTCCTTAAATTGGCAAACAAAATATGGTGGTGTTACGACCCAGTAACCATCAAAACTAAATTGTTTGTCTAGCAAAGGCTGAACTTTTTTGAGTGTTAAATGTAGGAGTTTTTTCAGTAAAAGCAAACTATTCTAAAGCCACAAACAATGCACAATGGGATTATTTAAAAAATAGATAAGCTAATATTTTGAGTTTGAGAAAAACGAAAAATGTTAACTTCGTTTAACCAAATGGTAAGTGATTTATTTATGCCCTACCCTTCCTAATTTTAACCCCAAAAAATGAGATTTATCATTTAAAATAATATTGCGTTAAAAGAATTTTCAGACTATTGGTTGAAGTTCGTTGACATAAAATATATAATAAGATGGACACAGCACAGCTCCTTAGGAACTTCTCAATACTACGTCTTTGGATGCGAGGTTGTTTCGGACATAAAAGTGACTTAATGCATCCTTACATTCCTAAATTGAAACAACTATTTCGAAATTATTTTGCCAATTCGGCAGTCTATTCACAATAAAATAGTAAACCACTCGGAGTACAAATGACTGCAGAGTTACCATATGTGACAAGCAAACATATGACACTTATAGAATATCATAAGAACATTTACTTTGCATTAATCAAATTTAAGTTTTTGTCTTCATATTCTGATTTAGTCAGATTGTTTGGACAGAAATATTTTCTAAAATTAAGAAAAGGTTCAATGATGAGTATGCTTAAGCAACCGGCGAAATACCTGGGGGCAAATCACCACATTCGGTATCGAGTGTACATTCGTCTCAAGAAATATTTCAATGGCTCTAATTTTTTGGATCATCATATTTGATCGTAATTTGTTCTATTTACTACTATTTCTTACATTGCTGCAAACATATGACAGTAAGAAAAACAAAGCAAAAAAAATAAGTTAATTAGTAAAAACAGTGCAACAGTGCAAAAAAAAATGGACCCAAATAAATTTTTGTATTCCTCATCATCGGAATCGGAGGAAGAGGCCAAAACAGCAGTCATTAAGAGATATATTCGTGACAAAAGCAATCATTTTGCTATACCTGAAGTTGAGAAAGTTGATTGTGACTTTTGAAGTGAATAATATAAAATAAATGATTCAACATCTACAGATTTAAAAGAGGTTTTCGGCTGTCGAAAGATGCTATTAAGTATGTGCATTCAGAAATAAATATATCTGGTCATACAGCTTGCCGCTACATTGACTTTTTTGCACTGGTTCCTGGGAAATCTTTGTCTTCACATTCACTTTTCCTAAAAGCATTTAAAATTAAATTTTTTAACTATTTTATTTATATTTTTTTGACATATATATATATTTTATTGATATACGAGTATATAAATATTTAATTTCTTCCTTTTCAGTTACTTCTAATTATTTTGTATCGTGGCAAAATATTAAAGTTTATTTGTTTTCGATAGTAGATTACCAATCGAGTGCACTTACGAGTAAATATGTTTCGATAACGACTGCCGTGATCCACGTTAACAAACATTTCGATCACAAAGTACTCGTTATTGAATGCGATGATTTTCCCCCTGCTTTTTAAATCAACAAAAAAAATTTAATTTTTGTTTAAAAATATTATGCGATGTTAGCATATTAGGTCTGTTTCTTTGCTCTACTTTAGGATCCCAATTTGCACGAAAATTGTTTTCTTACTTTAATATTGGGTAAATGAGAGCGGTTTTAAGAGTATAAAGTACTTCTTCTTCTTGCACGAAAAAGCCCCAACTTTTTTTTGGTGCAAGTTATTTAACCCTTATCGGTCGTAAGTCACCTCTGACGTGACAACAGTACTTTTCTGCAACGGTCGTATGGCACGTGTGAAGTGACAAGGCGAATTATGTCGAAACATACTGTCTATTGATGAGATTTGTTTTTAAAATGCATTCATTTCTTCAATTTACCGTTAACATTTGAAAATACGTATTTACCGTTACCGTTTGAGCATAAGAATCTTTTCAGTTTGTCGTTATCAGCAGAGCATTTAACTTGTGCAATAAACTTTCAATTCTTTTTTTTAATGTCTGAATTTATTTTTTGCCCATAAAATGAATAAAGAAAATATTATAAATATCAAAGAAATTTCTGAAAGTGATTTTAGCTCTAGTGATGAGTTTAGCAATAACGCTTCGTTATTTTCTAAGAAAAGAAGAGTTATAGTTCCTATACAATACTCAAGTGAAGAAGAAAATGATAAAAATAAAAAAAATAAAAATAAAAAAAAAAAATATAAAAATAAAAATAAAAAAAAATAAAATGTAGTAGTTGTACAAAAAATAAATAATTTCTAACAAAACTGAAAAGAAATGAATATAAATGTATAATAACATACTATTGTTTTTTTTTTCATATTTGTTAAAAATAACTACAACCTGGTGAGATTCAAACGTGTGAAAAGTCGCGTCCGATAAGGGTTAAACATGTGCAATAGCCTTAAAACACAAACAAAATACAAAATAAATTATTATTTCTTTTTGTTGATTTAATGAAATTATTTTTTTTATTAAAACAGTCAAAATACTTTGAGTTTTTATTTTGTGTTTAAAATTTAGATTTTGTGTCCCCGTACTTTTATGCAATTTTGTCCCTTTATGAGAGAAAACAATGCTTGCGTTCATTTTCACGAACTTTACCCAAAAAGTAAAGAAACAGACCAATTATGTATAAAAAATAATTTACTTTAATGTTATAAAACAAATAAAATTGCAATGGGTCGAGAGCAGACATTGTCTGATGCTGAAAAAGGTTAAATTAAAGCCTACAAGGGCATGTGCCTATCTATAGTGTAAATATAAAAATAACAGAATCCGAAAAGTGATATAATTTTTTTTATCAAATGATAATAATTATTGAAAAAGAAATGAGAGGCCGTACACATAATGTGTTGTCTAATGTTGAAAAACATCTTATTTTTAGAGAAGCGTCTCATTCGCATGACACGATAGCGAAAATAAAACAAACCAGTAAGAGTGCTATATTCGGCTATGCCAAATCTTCACCATATATTAAAATCTTATTTAGTGAAGTAACTCCAAAAAAAAAAGAAAAAAAAAACAAATATTGGGTTGACAGAAAAACAAGAAAGAAATAAAGGACTGTACATAATTTTATAGAAAAATTTCACCAGCTGTTAATGGATTTAGAAACTTTAAAATTATTTTGTTGATTTTCTAAAAGATCTCAAAAGTTTTTTAATGATACATATATCGATATGTTAAGAAATATGGTGCACATTCGTATTTTTCTATGAAAAGTTCAGAGGCCCATAATACAGAAAATATGGGCGAGCGCCAATGTCTTCACGTGATGTTGTTTGTTTTCTTATTTTTTAATTCTCTGTTGCTCCATATATTTTTTTTTTTTTTTTTGTTGGAATCACTTTACTAAACCAAATTTGATCCAAATGATATGGAAGGTTTTAAGACAGGCGCACTGTGTCGCGAGGATGGTCAACAAAATTATGTTCAAATATAAACATCAAATGATTAAATTAAAATATAATAATATGGCTGAAAATGTACAAAATTTTCCTGACATAAAACATTTATTAATGTTTTATTCATTAACGATTTGTCATAATAATTATTTAAAAACATACATTCATAAAAAAATCATATATTTTCTTATAATAACGCTTAGATACATTTTTATTTTTTCAGTTTTCTAACAATAAAAAAAATTTTAAAATTTTAGCTACTAAAAAAATTACTAAACTGTCAAGAACTAAACCAAATACTTTTTAGCGCAAACATTATTTTGTTGCTTTTAACCATACTTTGATTAATAATAATAAAATATGGTTGAATATTTTATATTATTTTTAAAAAGTTATAAAACTTTGGTTGTTGTTGAAGTTTTTTTTAATTAGTAGCAACCGTGTTGCATTATTGTGCACAGTAACCATATAATCGTTAAAGGTTAATAAAATATGTTTATCGTGACTAAAGTTTTGGTTAAAATAATTATAATTTGTTCTCCGCAACTATACATTGTTACAAAAAACATAATATGGTTATTGTGACAACCATGTCTTTATTCTGCGTGTATGAAATCGCAACACAGTAAGGCGTGCTGCCTCGTAAGACATGGACCGATTTTACTAGTTTTCAATATCAAAACTATGTCTGATCGATTGGCCTATTTAAAATTTCTCCAGCTCATCTAGTGCCTTGGCGAAGTTGATTTCAACCCCAACACGGACGGACAGGCGGACATCGCTTAAACGACTTCGCTATGCATAAACACTCAGAATGTATATACTTTATGGGGTCGGAAATGGATATTGTAGAAATTACACACGGAATCACAAACTTAGATTTACTTTTTTCCACCTGCGATGAAGAAAATAAAAAGAAATAATATTATGAAAATAAATATTTACAAAAGAAAAAAAACCACATCAGCAGTCACTTTTTGTGTGTTTTTCAAATATACACATACTTGTACATATTTGTACAGACTCACTTAAATTTGAATGCATTCAAACATTTAAGCTGATTATTGTAATCCATCTTTAGAAGTATTTTAAAGAATAATATCAAAAACTCAAAAGAACAGACAAGTTTTGCAGTATTTTTACATCAGACACAAATTATGTAAAAGTTCGTACGTAAGTTATGCAAAGCCAACACGTTTGTTGATTGACTTTTGTTTATGTTTTACAGACAGCTACAAATAAAATCAAGCATACATAAATACGCATTGAAGTATTATTTATGTAAAAAAAATTTATACACAAACATCAAAATGCTGCAATTGACTTTTTTCCGTTTCTTTGTTGTTAAATTGCATGTTATTCAGAAATCTGCTTACAATTTTTAAAATTTACACGTAAACGTTTGTAATTTTAGAAATATCTAGAACGTAGTCTTTAGCCCTATTAAAGATTTATTTTTTAGTTATTAAATTTTTAATTGATTAATTTATTTATAGATAAAGAAATTTCTTTTTTTTTCAATATATTAATTAAAAAATTTTGTATTTATTTTAAAAATTATACATTTACTTAAACTTTGGTCTGAAAACAAGCAAAATCTTTAATAAGTGCAACAACATTTTTCTGTGTTATTTTGTTTAAATACTTCAGCATTTACAGGCAAAAATTTTATATACATAATTCTTGTAAAGAAACCCGATTTTCAAATAGACAAATTAGCTATTGGGATACGCTATAATTTGCACATTCAAATTTTAAACTTGCTGTGCCAACGGTCTTAGACTTACAGGTTCATGGTAAATTTTAACAATATTATGTACATATGATGAGTTCAAGAGTTAATCTTTTTCAACATAAAAATTGTTGTAAATTAGAATATATATACAGGATGTGGGAGGAAAAATTTTCAAAAACCTACACACAGAAAAAAGATTGGTAACAATTCGCTTGATACGTTAAAAATTCAATTACTAATATACTAATTTAATTTTTATTATTAATAATTTATAGTCTTGATTTTTTTTTTATATTAAAAGCTAACAAATGATATTTGCTTTTAAATGTTAGTTGTAACACCTCTTAGAAAAGTTAACATGACCGACTTGTGTCTTTACTAAAATCTGTTCTATTAAATGGAGGACGCAGCTAAACTTATTTAGTACATTACTACTGAAAACCAAATTTTGAAAGTAACAATCATAAAACTCGATTGTATATTCTGAAATCGAAAAATGTTTGACACAATATAAATAAAATTTGTACACATTACAAAAATCAAAAATATTTTAATTCAAAAATAAAAAGATTTATTAAAAGTGGTGAAAAGTTCTCCAATATTGGTAAATGGTAAGTTCAAAATTATCTCAGAAAGACATTTATATATAAAAATAGTTTTATAATATTTAATTTATTTCGCAGCGCAAAACGTGCGGTATGGGATACCAAGTTGAAGAAACTATGTGGAAAAGAAGAAATCATGATGTAAAGGAAGAAGAAAGCTGCATTCAATGGTTCGAATCATGAAATTTATAATCTCCTTCCTATAATTTATTATTAAAATAAAAGTAAATATTAAAAAATTATTTTGTTTTGTTTAATTCACAATAATATTTTATAATCAACCAAGAATCATTTTTTTAAATAGTTGTGACTGCTATATTTATTCAGTTACTACAACCGAATTCAAGAAAATACACAACCGACAAAATTCGAATGGCAAAAAATTCGGTTCTTATAACGGATTTCTTTTCTCTGTGTGGTCTTTAAATTTTAAACTCGTGTCTAGAACTACACCAGAGTACTTCACGTTTTTCTCCCACTGGACTGACATTTGTTGTCTGTTAATACCAACTTGGGGGACACTGCATTCTTTACGCTTTCTATTAAAATATAATGCCTCAGATTTGGTACAGTTTATTATAATTTTCCAGCTGTTGAAATAGCGTATTATTTCTTTTAGGCTCTTTGCAGTTTATTTATAATGTCATTAGCAAGATTGCCAGAGCATATAATTGCAGTGTTATCAGCGAAAATGGACATTGTACATTGTATATATTATATAAAATTGGAGATAAACATGAGCCTTGTGGGCAACCTGCTGATATTTCAAAATATTAAGAATTTCAATATGATCCTATATGTACTCTGAAAGTACTCGCAGAAAAAAGATTGGACTAACAAATTATATGGGATCTTAAAGGTTGGTCACAACAACAATTAACAAAGTTTACCTAACTAATTTGTGTCTTTACTAAACTCTGTTCGGGTTATTGGGAGATGTAACGAAACTTATTCAGCACTTTAGTTCCGAAACCCTGATATTGGTAGTCAGCACCACCAATATCGATTGCGTTATTTCTTATGAATTTCTTGACATAATAAAAATAAATATTTTATAAACAATTTGAAAAATATTTAAATTTATATATACATAATTGTTCAATAAGATTTATTGAAAGTTCGGGAAATTTCTGCAGTAATGCTGAAAGGTGATTAGAGGCATGTGTAAATAATCTTGATTTTTAAAAGCTTTACTTTGAAGTGGAAAAGCGTGAATTATGAAATGTAAAACGGGAGACAATGGCATCTAAAGTGAAAAGCATGAAAGTGTGAGGAAACGGGATTGCTTAGCGCTGAGGCAAAAGTTCATATTACATTCATGAATGTATTATTTGTTTTCTTTTTCTTTTTTCCTAAATAAAGATAAATGTGAAATGCAAAATTGTTTTATTTAATTCACAATAATATCTTTTATCGACTATTTAATCAATTTTTAAAATAGTTGGAAGCACCACATTTATTCAGTCCCTTTAACCGAATTTCAGATAATAACTACAACCGACCAAATTCGCTTGGCAACAAATTCGTTTCTCATGACGAATCTCTTTCTTCTGTGTACGATTTACTAAAAACGATTGTATTATTTTAACTAGCTCTATCGGAAAGTTAAGACGAATCATTTAATATATTAATCCCTCATACGATACCGAGTCAAAAGCTGCTTTGGCATCTAGTAGCACCATAGTAAGTTACTAAGTTACGCATTCTTACTAAAGAATGAGCTATGTATGTCATGCTCTCTTCTAAAACCGAACTCGTGCGGAGGAAAAACATTTTATTTGTTTTGATAAACTCCGTCAGTTTAACTTTTACTACTTTTACATAACTTTTGCTGATACAACTCAATAAACTTATAGGCCGCTATGACGTGAAATTTCCGGCAGCTTCATTTGCATCATTTTGTTTTAAAATTTAAATAAATTTTTTTTAATGAAATCACTATGTGAACTGTTTTCAAATGAATTTAATTAAATTCAGCACAACTTTATTTTTATTTTTTTTAAGAAAATGAAATTCTGGCGCGTCGACACTATTAAGCACGACGCAATATATATAACACCATAGTGCAAAAGTGAACCAGATTTAAAAATCCGTCTCATCAAGGCACTGTACAACAGCGCCACATGCCATGTAAGACATGGACAGCTTCGCAGTGGCCAACAACATGCTAGAAAATATGTGCTACGGGGTTGCTTTTAAACAGCATCGTTGATGCCTTGATATCACGAGTGTTTTACCCAACAAAGAAATAACCTGGAAAATAAACGGTAAACTTAGTAATCTGGACTATTCAAACATACTGGAAGTTTATATAGCAAGAAGTGTTTCTAAATCTCCAGAAAAGGATAAATAATAAATGTAAAAAATAAAACGCAATCAAATAAAACAAATAAATAATCGTTTAAGATGTCAGAATTATGTCCACATAGATATTTAAGAAATCTATAAGAATTCTAAGCCATACATACATACACGCATACATACATATACATTCATACATACATACATACATCCAAACATACATAGATACACAAATAAATAAATACAATTATTTATATGTCACCTACTAAAAAATAAGGGGGACCAAATGGAGTTGTATACAAAGTCCTTTAAATCTAAATTAGAAGCACACACATACACATATTTATTGCTGTTTATTTCCTATTTTGTAATTCCGGGCAGCATGAGTATTAAAAACATTTTTGGAATGTAGAAAAGGTTAAGTATGATGAGCATAAGAACAAAAGAATTTGCTTTTATTCTATATTTTATTTTTGAAGGATCAAACAAATTTGTTTAGTGTGTTTAAGTGTAACCATAAAATAAAAATCAATATGACTGCGTTTACATACGAGATGAATTTTTTTTTTCGATAAATTTTCTAAAAAAAAATTATAATAAAACCACAAGCGACGACATAAAAGCCTGTATAGAAAATTTTTTGTTCATAATATATATAAAACTGAGTTAAAAACAGATTTAATTTGTCTGTCTACACAGATCAAAAATTTGGCTAAATTCAGCAAATTACATTATTTATTAGTACACCCTTTAATTTCCAAATCCAAATTTTACACCTGCTGTTATAGTAGAGTTAGCAATACAGATTTTTTATAAATCTCGACCGTCAACTATTGTGCCAACCTTTAATTTATAATTATAAATATTTATAGTTCTTCTTATACCAGACTAAGTAGTGGACATTCTGTCTGATTTTCAAGTGTTGTTAATAACGGTTTAAAAGATAGAACCGTATGGGTCGTATTACATCAATTTTGGTAACATCCTTTAGCTTCTAAATTTAAATTGTACACTTATTCTTATAACTGACTTAGCAATACAGGTCCCCTTTAGGTTTCAGCATTCTGTCTATTACTGTTGAAAATTCTGCCACATACTTGAAATAACATCAACTATTGGGGCACCCTTTAACTTTCAAATCTAAATTTAATACTTGTTGTTATAAAGGAGTTAGCAATACAGGTTCATTGTAAATTTCAAGCGTCTGTCTACAACTTTTCAAAAGTATGGCCATATACAACAAATTAATTGAACTATTGGGGCACCCTTCAATTTATGATTTTAAATATTAATACTTGTTACTATAACGGCCATAGCATTTGACATTCTGTTCAATTTGCAAGAGTTTGTTTGCAATGGCTTAAAAGATAGTTTCGTATAAGTCAATTTACATCAATTATGGGATCACCCTCTAATATCTAAATTTAAATTATAAACTTAGAAATACAGGTCACTTTTAAGTTTTAGCGTTCTGTCTATAACGGTTCAAAATTAAGCTACATACTTGAAACCACATTTACTATTGGGACACCCATTAACTTCCAAATCTAAAGTTTATACTTATTGTTATAACGAAGTTAGCAATACAGGTTCTTTGTAAATTTCAAGCGTTTGTCTGCAACTTTTAAAAAGTATGGCTTTATAAATCAACACAAATGAACTATTGAGTCACCCTTTAAATTATAATTTTGAATATTAATACTTGTTTACAATAACAGTCATAGCAATCGACATTCTGTTCAATTTGTAAGCCTTTCAAAAGATTGGCCCATATAGGTCAATTTACGTCACCTATCGGGACGCCCTTTAATTTTTAATTTATTTTTGTATTATTTCTTGTTATGGGGAGCCATAGTAATACGCAGTCATTATAAATTTTAAAAAATACACATAAAAAATGTATGTTGTATGGGGACACCCTTTAGTTTTTATGATTATGCTCTATTTTTTAAACGGAACCAATCTGTACGCATAATCTATAAAATTACAAAAAAAAATTAAAAATCTGTTTAGACGAATTGAAGTTGGATAAAAAAAGCAACATTCAAACGAATTAATAGCCCCGTTTTTTTTTGAAGTCGGTTAAAAATAGAATGAAAGTACCGTTAATTAAGTATATTCCCAATAATAGACATTTATTTGTATCTTATTTCACTCTGTTTTAATTACGACAATGTCTATTACTTTATTTGTTTAAATTTTGAAATCTTTTTTTTCCGGTAAAGACTATAAAATTGTAAACTCTAAATTAAGGATTATCCTTATCCTTATTTAAATTTAAAATGCATATACATTTGTATTTATGCATATACCTAAAATAATAGACAGGTCGATGTCCAATGGGGAATAGAAAAAAATATGGGAATAATTCAGTAGTTTCTAAACGGCTAATGGTGCAGTCAAGCTTAAGTGTGAGGTTATAAGTGCTTAGAAAGACGGCGAAAAAAAACTGCCGCTAAATTCTAATTAGTATTACTGCTTCTGAAAATTTTCAATCCTGGCGATAGCCCTTTTTAGTGTAATCTTACGCATCGTCCAATTTCGTGCAAACTTTACAAGACCATATGAACAAAACCTAAAAATTTAATCGAATTCGGTTTTACCATTGGGTGAGTTATTAAGTCACAACGTACTTGCAACAATTTTTTATATATATACAGAAATTTTCCCATCGACAAAATCGTAATTAAAAGACTAAAACTGGTTTAAATGCTCCAATATGTCCCTCCTTACTGTGCAATTGGAGTTTGTTTCTTTGCTCGTTTTTAATAAATAAAAATGAAAAATCCCATTTTTGGATATTTTTGGGAATTTCGGCTTTTATATTGATCATAATTATAACTTTATTTATTTATTTATTATTTTTTTTTTATTGAAAAAAATTGTGTAATAAAATTACAAATAAATTTATTTCCCACAAAAACTCAACTAAAACTTTTCCCCTTTTTTTTGCAAAAAAGTCTATAAACTTTTAAATTAATAAAATTTGTTATTCAAAAGAAGACGAATATTGAATTTAAAAATAAACTTAAAGCTTATATTTTCAAAAAAAGAAGTTTTAGAGGCCATAGTAAGACATCCTTTTTTTAAAAACCAAAAGTCTGCCTCATGTGGCACAAAAGAAAAGATTACAAAGATAAAAGGACACCATATTACTATGAGGATTTATTATTCGGAATCTTTTTTATATTAATTTAAACGTGCTTGATGCCTTTAAATTTAAATATTTCATGAAATATTTATAAATTGACACCATATTTTTTTTTTTGGATACAGTTACCCACACAACTTCTTTATAAAATATCCACCGTCTTTTCGCCTTTTAATTGTATACACTTTTTGTTCAACCGGATATATGCTGCAGTCAAAGCATTTCCTGAAGGATATTAAAAGGCAACGTTCTAAATCGCAAGGTTTAAAAATAAAACTTAGGTTTCTGCACGAAATGCAGCTCATATTATTTCTAGAGTTGTGTAGTTTGTGAACGACCTAGTTCAATTGAACTACTCACTCAATTGAAGTATATGGAGCTTATTTTGGTACAAATGAAGGAAGATCATCCTTTCGTAATCAGAAAATATATTACTATGAACCTATATTCTTTTTGGCTTTAAAGGTTTACAAAAATAAAGTCAGATAAAAGTGCATACTTACATATAGTTAATTTTTAAATTGTTTTTCAGTTGCACAATTTTTCATTAGTATGTGTGAATATGTTTTTAATTTCTGATAAATTTATCACAGGAGACTAAAAATTGTGTGAGCTAAACAAATCAACTGGATTCGCCCAATTTTCTGCTCACTGATTGAGCAATTGAACTAAAAACATTTGAGCTAAACATGTCAACTGAATTCTATCATTTGTTTGAGCTCACTAAGTGAGCATTGAACTAAATGAACGAACTAGTTCGTTCTAATGAGCTGAGCTAAAAAGAGCGCTCACTTGAAAGAGCTGATAAACCCAACTCTAATTATTTCACTGTTGGAAAACATTTTTGTTGCCAGAAACATTTTGCTGTTTCTAAACATGATTTATGAAACATTTCGTGTTTTGTCACGACTTGAACAGGGTAAAGCTTCAGCAATGTTATTTTGGTTTATTTTAAACTAACTTTTTATAAAGGATTTTATTGTATTAGCAGGTAACGTTTGTTATTAAAATCGAATTGAAAGGTTGATATTTAAATAATGAAAAAAGTACATTTTTAGTGATATTACTTTATATTGCGTCTGTACTAAAAGTTACTAAAATTTGGCCTGATATAACAAAATTATACATGTTACTTGGAGCCTTCAAACGACAACAAGGGAACCCTTTAAAATTATATTTTATGTTTTTGGTATTTGTTACTGTACCAGCCATAATAATACACACTCTGTTTTAATTTCAAGTGTATTTAAACTACGATCTGCCAGAGAGGACCACATATATCAAAATCATGTCTCTACTCGACCACCCTTTATCTTTATTTTCTTTCTTTTTCTACATTCCATTTTATAGCCAATACAAAATAAAACACACTCTATTTATATTGTAGGATTCTTTCTGTTCCGGTTCAAGATAAACTCAAATACGTCAAAATTACATTTTTTTGTGGGGTGCCCTTTAAATTGTATTTTTTTATTTATTATTGCTGTGGCTTCAACCGCAATATATTGCTTGTAAATTTTAAACTGTAGCTATTAAGATTTAGAAAAAAGACCTTAACGTAAGGAACTTAGTTTCCTTACGTCGAAATCACGTATCTATGGCAACACCCTTTAATTTTTTATTTCATCTTTTAAATTTTTATTTCATTATTACATATAATTACACAAACTCTGTATAAATTTAATCGTCTATAAATTAAGCTCATATTTGTTTAAATCAAATTTTGTATGAAGTACCCTTTAAATTTAAATTTCTTTTTCTGGTACTTTTTGTTGTAGTGTTTAACTCTTGTTTTTATTATTTTATTGCCCACGATATTGCAAAAAATGCTTAAAAATGAAGTGAATGAAGAAGTTCTATGGAAACACAGTTACCTTTTTACGAAGGGGCCAATTTGCAAGCATAGCCTTTCAAACGGAGAAACAAAATACAATACCGGTCCAAAATTGATAGATGTTAGAGCCACGCTGGTTATCGGCAGGAAATCTCACGTGTTGGTGAGTAAAGATGACATTTACTTGGGATTTTGTTTTAGAGGCATGTCGGGGGATAGTCATTAACTATTCTGGCGAACTGTCACAATAGGAATTGTATAAATCCTTTAGGGTGGACCAAAATTCAAATTGTCCTTAGGACCTAAACATTCCATTACATTTTTTTTTCTATACACAACAACGTCAGCACAAGTAGATCATGACTGAGAAAACGCTGTTTCTAATTTATAACTTTCCTTCCAAGCGGTCGATATAACGACTTTAAATAAATTTTTGTTCCGTAACGTAATTTTACACTCTTTAATTGAAAAAATTGAGGTGAACCATGTTTTAGAAAATTTTCTTAAAATAACTCTACAGCCAGCCATGCGGGGCATTCAAAAAAGCAACCCAATGACATACAGACCATAATTATAATCATTGTAAAGTTTAAAGGTACGTTATTAATTTATTCATGTTTTACCAATGTAATCTTAAGTTTAAGTTCGTCATTATAAATTCTATTATTGTTATTTAATACCTCGAAACAATTAAATGAATTTTGCTTTGGCCAAAACGCAATCGGAAGTAAAAGCAGGAAACGGAATCTAAACAACAATCTAGACTTCATGACTGGAATGTAAGAAAATATGTTTCTGTCAAATTTTGAAATTTAACCACTTTATTAATTTTTGCCATTGTATATGTTTGTGTGTACGAGTATGAGCATATTGCCTGTATTTGTAACTGTAAAGAAATAGCTATTTTGTAACATTTATTTATTGTTTTTCATATAACTCTTGATGGAATTGTTTCATTTTTAATAAATTCTACTGTTTTGTAAATATTGAACATGTAAAAAATGTTCATTAATCATGCAGAGACATCGAAAGTTTAAAAGCACTTTGCAAATGTATAGCAAACTGATTTATTACGTGCGTTTATTACATTTTAGTTTGAAATTGATTTTTATAATTATTTTGTAACTTTATTGAAGTTGTATTTTTGTTAAACTTTTAAAGATTTATTTATATCAAACTGTAATTGGATTACAAGTACTAAGGGCACAATTAATTGCAAAACGATGCAAAATCGAATATTTTGTTGATATTTAAAATTTTATCGCATTAAAAATTCCCTTTCGAGATATTAATCGATTATTTATGTTTTTTATTTTTTTTTTGTTAAGTGCGGAAGCTGTATAAGTATCTAACTAGTCAAAGTTAAATGATATATTCTGATACAACCTCCATGGTAATAATTCTTACAAAAAATCCGGCTTAAAATCAGATTTCAGTTGTCTGGCTGTAATGGTTCAAAATTAATAGCTACATGCATCAAATTGCACTAACTATTGGCACATCGTTTGAACCCATCTCCAAACTTTATGCTTCTTATAGCAAACTTAGCACTTACAGGAGCACCCTTTAATTAAAAAATTTAAATTTTGTACTTGTTGTTGTAGTAACAATCAGATTCTTTGGAAATTTTAAACGCCTATCTATACATTAAATGGCCATATACTTTAAATTACGTAAACTATTGCAACACCCTTTAACTTATAATTTAAAATATTTATACTTCTTATTATACCAAACAAAGTAGTAGAAATTCGGTATAATTTTCAGTTGTTTGCAGGTTTAAAATTTTAGTCACATACCTTAAATTACATCAACTATTGAAATACCCTATTATTTCGAATTTCAAATTTTAAACTTTTTGTTTTAAACTTTTTGTCTGTACAAAAGTAATGCCATGTTCATCAAATTAAATGAACTATTGGGCCACCCTTTAATTTTTAATATAAATACGTGTTATCATACGGTCATAGCAATCGAAATTCTTTCCGATTTGCCACCGTTTGGGTTCCAAAGATTGGCTCATATAGACCAATTTACCCCACCTATGGGGACACCCTTTAATTTTTAGGTTTAATTTTATAATACTGTTTACCATTCAGAGCTATACCGGTACGCAGTTTTATTTAATTTTAAAGTGGTACTCTTTACGGTTCATAATACACGTAAAAAGCATGTTTATTGTAAGGGGATACCCTTTAATTTTTAAATTTATGAACAGTTTTTAAAACGGGGCACAAATATAAGAAACCAACATTCAGTCAAATTGATAACCTTCTTCTCTTTTTTTGAAGTCGGTTAAAATCAAACTCTAAGTTTGTAAGGAACTTTGAAAATATTTAAAACTTAAAGTAGCAGAAAAATACGCCACATTAAGTGCAGTCTCTTATAGATTACGGAGACTACAAATAACGAAGAAAATTTTAAATCACCCGTGGCAAAAAAAGAACATTTTTAATTAACTTAAACGTCTCTGTAGAGAGCTTTTGTTTATTATTTTTTTTTTAATTTTTTTTTTTTTTTTTTTTTTTTGATAAGGACCAGCACTCAGGGGATGACCCTACTTATGCAATGCATTGTGCTAGAACTAAAAAATTAGATTGTGGGAAGGGGAATAGAGGGAGTAGTGCTTGTGAACATTTGATTTAAGTCTTTGCAAATTGAAAGCGGCAGGTTTACAGGGAGTTTATTCCACATACGAACTGTTCAGCTGAAAAACGAATTCTCTCTGTAATGCGTAGTGCAATTCATTGGCCAATCGAACACAAAGGGATGCGATCTTGCTGCAGAGTGCGTTGCGCGTACGAAATGACGGTTTTCAGGAACAAGTTCCCTCATTTCATTAGAGCACATTCCGTTGTAGTAACGATAAAACAGTGAAACACACTCCATATTGCATCGATGCTCCAGTAAATCAATAGAGCTGGATACCATACTGTCACCGATGAGCTTCTTTGCTCTCTCCTGCACGCGGTCGAGTAACTCCAAAATAGGCTTTCAAGCACCGGCCCATACAGAGAGTTGTATTCCATTTTTGGTCTGATAAAGGTGACATAGATAAAAATGAGATCAGATGGAGGGAAGTATTTCTTACCTAGGCACTTGAATGCTTCTTTTGCGACATGAAAGTTATGATGGTTCCATCGAACATCACATTGAATTTTCAGCCAAAAACATCTAGAGCTTCTGATTCCTTAATATATTTGTCACCAATAATTACAGATGAGGTAGCATATTCAGCCGTACGCCTGTGCGAAAGCAATTAGCACTGGGTTTTATGAGCGTTAAATTGAACCCTATTCGTAAAGCCCCGTTCGGAGATTACCCAAAGGTTGCGATTTAGGGTATCATCCATGTTCTTTCGCATAGCCCCAATTTCCCGAAGGCAAAAAGAAAATGAATGGCATATGCTACTGTCATCTGCTAAAGAATAGATAGGGTTGAAAGTCTGATGTAGAAAGTCATTGAGAAAAATAAGAAATAGGGTAGGGGAAAAACAGAACTACGGCCTTGTGGCAACATCGATTTTAATAAGCCTAATAATTCAGAAAATTAATTTCTTTATCTGTATTACAGTAGAATATTGATTATTCGTGCCCAGATAAATCGAAAGTCACAAAAAAAACTACCAGCGTCTTAAAAATTTAAGATTTCGGGTCTCTCCGTAAATCTCAACTTCTGGTTACAATTACAAAATGTGTAACAGCGTTCTACTCCTAAAAAATGACTGATCCCTTTGGATGTCGAATTAACCCGATTATACTGTATTTGAAATACATAAGGAACGAAATGGCAGCAATTATTCCTTTAGATATAGGAAAAGCCGAAATAATATCCAATCTGTAGACAGACCCTATCCGATCAAAAGAGCTACCGTGTGATCATCCCACTGATTCATATAAACAAACTAAACTAACTGTCGCTCGCTCCAAAATTTCGGATAGACATGCAAAATTCTAGTATCTTGGGAAATATTATAGCTAAAGGCTAGAACAAAAGTAGAGAAGATAAGTTATCGGCTCGTTCTCCTCATCTTGACAGCCCCTACAGGAAACGTTGACCCATACTTGTATGACGCCCTATTTGCAATACCCTGAATATAGGTACGATCACCACCTGCAAAAATCTGTTCAACCCCCTTGGTTTGATGCTCCAAGGAAGTTTATGGCTCCTGTTTATATAGATTGATGCAATGGTTTACAAAGCTCATGTTTGTAAAGCTAACCTCCACGTCAGCCTTATACAAGATCGAAGTGACTTCGTTTAGTTAAGGTATCCATAAGGATTGAGTCTTGTATTTATTGGAGAAAGAAGCAGAAGTTCGGTTTTTAGTGAAAACAGCAGCTATCAATCTCACCTATCACTGAACCCAGTAACAGAGCGGTAGTCTGAAAATAGATTTTCGACACCACTACTTTCGTTAATTTAGGGACGTAGTGAATCTGCTGCCGGAAGCTTGATTGTCGATTGATGAATGATGAATGCTATGCACCGAACATTTTGAAGGCACCTTCCAAGTCCATGAAGGCTGCCAATATTTATTTCCTATGCTTAAGTGATCTCTAGAGGTTCGTTGTTGGGAGAAAGATTCCTATCGTTCGAGGTTTTAAGAGGTACCAAAAGGAAAAAGTATTGACATTCACTTTCTTTCCTTAATTCTACTTAGGCATCATGAAAGGTTCTTTTTTATATACGTTTAGGTTTGAAAAATCCAACACAAGCTATTTAGTCTGAAGAAATATCAGATACTAAACTCTCTACTTTTTATGAGCTTCGATTTTCCGTTTTATTTTCTTATCTCTTTCATCGTATTCCTTTTTTATGTATACATTTTCGGAGTCACCTCTTTCAAGTCTTTTCAGTGAACATGCATCCGCGTTCAATCTTCTACTCAACAGTTCTGGGCTGTTTAGAGGTTAACTTGCAGCAACATTCGTTGCAAATTTCAATCGATGACCGCCGATTTCAGGTGGCCCTAAAACTTTTGTTCCAGGTAAGCTATGATTAGGTACCACGGGTATCTGTCATTTTGATTCACATCACTATGTGGGAATTGCATTGCAATCGGGGTCAGCGACCTGTAGATCAGTAGGAGTTTAACACTGTGAGCTTGGGCCTTCTAGTAATCACACACATAGAACTTGGACAAATGTATCTCCTTACTCTGTACGTTTCTATCTCTCGATATCTCTGCCTCTCATTTTATTAAGACCAGGTAATTTCAATTTATCTTTTGTTTTGAATATTTTATATTTTTAAATAACCCATCACATACCAATAACCAAAAAATAAAACTCTTTCGAGTTAAGACAAAAAAATATTAGTTTTTTTATTTGCTCGCACGTGGGCTTCTTAACAGTAGAGGGGGAAATTTAAATTTCTATAACTCTGCAGTGTCGATACAAAGCAAACAAATTTAAAATTCCTTTGCATCATAAAAACATTGCTTAAAAAATTTTAAATACTTAAAATAAATATAAAACTTAAGACGCAATTAAATTGTTGTTAATTTCAATTAAAATTTCTTTTAAATTTGAAAGGAGAAAAAATGTGTCAAAAAAGTGCAAAAAGGTTCAATTTGTTATTTATGAGACATTAATCCACTACTTCAAAGCTGTTACTATAAAACAAAACACCTTGAAAAATAATTGCCTTCTTTGGGCTGGACAAACAATCTGCCAACAAGTTAAGAAATATTAATTAAGACGAAATAATACAAAAAAAATTATCTTTGTATGTATTGGGGAAATTGTAAAAAGACAATAAATTATTTTATTTTTTAAGGTGTCTGAATGAATTTGGGATTTTTAATTTGCTGCTCTTGTTGTACCTTCTTATTATTTGGCATTTTTTTTATTTAGTCATTGCTTACAATACTGTATTTAAAAACGTGCTGGCTAAATTTTTATTTTACCCTAATTTATTGTTTTTCACGCTTCCCTTATCATTCGTATTCTTATTAATCGAATTAATATGAAGACTTATTTTTATAACCAAATAAACTCAATTTATATTCAAATGAAACAAAAATGTACACAATAAAACTCGAACTTAAAATTTGATTTGGGTCAATCCACGTTACTTTTTATTTTTATCAAGCAATAGCAACCATGTCAACAAAACATTAACAGCAAAACACTTCCACCACCTGACGGAGCATTCTATTGTTAAACAAACTGACTTATCAACCCTCAATTTATTAAATTCAAATTCAGAAACAGTTTTTTGGTTCTCAACTGAATAGGATAGATGGACGATATGCACATTGGGGGATTTGTACCAAAAAAAAGGAAAATCGTCCTGCATCATCAAGGGTCTACATGGTAATTGAAAAATGTTTTATTTTTTTTTTTATTTTATTATCTGAGTCTATGGAAAAATATCCCTACAGACTGATATACATACATATGGTTTTTTACAATTTAAAACATTAAATTACATCGCCAAAAATTACATTTTAATAAAGTATTTAAAAACAATATTATATTGCGTTTAATAACGTTTATATTTAAAGAAAAATCAATTAAACTATAAGGAAGATTGTTAAAATCGCAACAAATTCTTCTAAAGGGGTCATCGTAGGCATAATATTGGTAAATAACTTGAATGTGAATTGGTTTAAAATTACTAGGTGGACGAACAGGAATGTTGAAGTATAAGTTTTCCAGATTGAAGTCCAAACAAACATCTCCAGTAATCAAATTAAATAAAAACGTGCCATTGCGCATAGTTCATCGGCTTTGTAGAGACAGTAGCCGAATTTTAGCAAGTCTGGTTTTATATGGCAGTAAATTGGAAAAATTATTTCGGTACACATTGCGAAGGAAAAATAGAAATTGGTTATGAACAGACTCAATTTTATTATTCAGCACGATATACTAAACAACGGACCCATATTCTAAAAATTGCCTTACAAAAGATGTATAAAGCTGCTTAGTGATGTAAGCATCAGTGAATTCGTTGGCCCCATCGTTTGATGAAAGCAAGTACCCCACGGTTTAATGTTCGACTTTTAATACCTTCTTTGTGACGTACGCTGTTTCGGCAGTAGCGAGAGCAAAACTACAATTGCTTTTCTAATATATTATTTTATAGATATGGCAATTTAAATTTGCCGATTTTTCCATATTGCGTTAGAAAGATGGTTTGAATTTGTATGTGCTGGATTAATTCTTCTAATTTTTATTAAACATAGAACATTTTATACTGGTTTTTGATTCAGATTTTGTTGAAATTACTATTGTTTGGTGAACTTAAAACCTCTTAGCCAATATTCGATTTACTTTTGAAAATCGGATTTGTGTTGAGATTTTAATTATTAATGGATTTTTCTTATATTTTTTTTTTTTTTTTAACTAACACGGCAGTTAATCATTTATATTGTTCCATTGGAGTTGAAGAGGATTAAAACTTTTAAGCATAACACACTTGAACTTCTTCGCTGCTTCGCTCGATTCAGGAGTTCTTCTGGCATTCTTTTAATCCTCTTTGCTTGTCACGACGATACCAGAAAAAGTGCTTCTACAACTGAGCAGTTCTCCCTATTGATTCAAGTTTATTTTTGATCAGTACGACTATTGACTTTATGACCACAACGAAGAATTGAAGAAAACATGTGCACTTGCGCAGAGCTGCAATTCATCAAATAAATTTGTATTTAAAACTCACGACATGTATGTATGCCAATCAAAGTTTTGAATATTAGATTAAAATGCAAAATTTAAACTCAACTTTTTTGATTCATGCGAAGCTTTAATAAAACTCGACCTCGATTTTTAACCAAATACCCCAATGTGCATGATGAAAGATGACTTATTATGAAAATTTTTTTTTTAAAGACCGATGCCGTGTTTGCATAAAAAGCCAATATAAACGATTGGTTTTACAACTGATATTTATACTTTTTAAAGGTACAGTAAATTAAAAAAAATATGGAAATAAAAATTAAACAACAACAAAAAATAGATGGGAACATTGGCCTTACTATACCCGATATTTTTGTTAACAGTACGTGAGTGAGCAAAACAAGGTGGCTTATTTTGAAGCCAGGTAATTATTTTTAAAACACAATGTCAATACAATTTAAAAAACACAGAATAAATACTTCATAAATGAAAAGCAAATCATTCCAACATTTGGCCCTTATCATGAGATGCGTTCGATTTTCAATCCTTGCTGGCTAACAAAAATCGAATATCGATTGTCAAAATCGTATTATAAATTGGTAGCACTGCCGAAAATTTCGTTGTACAACGTATTTTCAATCGAACAGGATTTTGCTTTCGATGGTTTGAGTCAGTTTATAAAACTTATTGAAAACGTAAGTCTTTTTAATTTTTTTTTTTTTTTTTTGACAAATAGTGGCAATAAATTATTTTAATTACAAACAAGTCTAAACTTCTAAGTACAAAACAACAATTGGAAAACATAAGTTTCTCTAATGGAAAAAAAATCACAGCTGGAAAAGGAATATTTACAAAAAATCAAACGGCAAAAAAAAATGGGAAGAAATTACATAACCCCTCAACGTGCGTTCATCTACATTAGACGAATCATCCAATCATAATTTCGTCGTAGTCATTTTAATTAATAATTATTTTAATTATTTGTTTATAAATTAGTAAAACAATATTTCTTTAGAAAGACAGCTGATAAACATGTACTATTGTGAATAATCCAATTGAGTAAAATTCACAATAGCACTATTGTGCGCCATAATACCAAATGAAATTTCGTTCTACCAGCTCTTTCGACTACAGCCGAAATCGAGAGTTGTTCATAATAGGCACCTTTATTTTTATACAAGGAATGAGGAAAAATATGTGGAAAAATTAGAGGCGGGCGTGGTGGTTTTCCGCTGCCTTGAAGGACATGAACTGATTTTGCTGATTTTCAATAGCAAAATTTATGAAACTATGTCTGTTTGATTGGTTAATTTAAAATTTCTCTAGTTTATCTAGAGCCTTAGCAAAGTTGATTTCAACCCGAACACTGACGGACAGACGGACACCGCTCAATTGACTTCGCTTTGCATAAGAGCTCAGAATATACATATTTACTTTTTGGGGTCGGAAATGAATATTGTAGAAATTTGAAATTTATTATGTGATACAGGGTATAAAAATGGTTTTATGTTATTAATAAAAACAAATGGAATCCAAAGAGCTACAAAAACGGTCTCAAAAACTGAAAGTACCGCTGGCATTATGAGAAAAATAAAAATAAGAATACATTTTTTATATAAAAAAATATTAAACATCTTCTGTGAAAATTTCAAGTGCCTAACTATTGCGGTTTCAAATATAGAGGGCTGTGACAGACGAACGCACAAGCAAGCAGACAATATGACATAAACAATAGAAGTTACGTTTTTACACTTTGTGTGTGGAAAGGGCATTCATATAGAAAAACTGATTTTGACGTATATTGTCTTTTCCCTTGAACCATAATAATTTTCAACTGCAAATAAAAACAACATCAAATTTAAAAAAAATGGAGTTTGACACACATGTACATTGTACGAAACCCTTCCTAACATGTCAGTTTTAATAATAAAACTGTCATGTGTATTTCATCTTTGTAGTTTTCTCAAAACCAACAGAGACAAATTTATAATAAAATTATTGTACAGGTTCATTTAAGTAGAGAAACTCTTAAATTTTAAATTTACTTTTATTACAACGAAACTTTTTTTTTCAAACCTAAACATGTTTGAGAAATAAAATAAAAAACAGCCATAACAAAAACAATAGAACAAAAAATTAATAAAAGCATAAATAAAACAAAAACTTTGTGCTGCTGCTTGAAAAACGGGTTAAAAACGAAGACAATGCTTTATTTTGTTGCCTTTTACTTATGCCATATTGTAATTTTCATTTTTGTAAAAGGTACGTTTATTATTTAGATGACATTGTTGTCATCATCATCATCATCATCGTCATCAACAATAACCCACCACCACCATCTTGTTGTTCATAGCATTTCCTTTTTACAGCATAAAAATATGATGGTGTGCTTTTAAACACATTTCGAATTAGAGTCACTTTAATGTTTTTCAACTTTTCAAATGAATAAGAGACTACAACAACAACAAAATGTATAACCTCAAAAGGAAATTAACAACAAACAACTAAAGCATAACACTCTTGGAAGAAAACATGCCCTTATCAAATGGTCATTATCGTGATAAGTGAAAAGTAAGGGATAAAACAGTAGATGACAAGCCTGTTAACCAGCTTCATTTTCAACAATAAAGAAAGTTACGATTTTTGATTGACATTGCGAAAAATTTTTGCATGGTAAAGCAACACTTTTTTCTTGCAAAAGTTTAAAGATTTTTACTTGATAATTTGAAAACTTTACTTGTTAATTATATGAACAAAAAGTTAATCACTTTAATAGCACGACACAACTGAAAGAAACTTTTTTCCAAAATTGCAAGGTTTCTTGGTAGAGGGGACCGAAGCAAAAGTACGTGTTTCAGCATTTGATCTGTTAATATTTAAATTTAATATCAAATATTAATGTTAAATTTGCCTTTGGCTTAAAAAAACTATCTGATCTTAGTAAGACTTTAGGAAGATAAAAGATCAGGATTTTAGGGCGTTAGTTGATTTTAAAAAACGTATCGAAAAATGAATTCAAATTTATGCTGTAGATGTAAAATGTCTACTGACCGAGAAAAAGAGAGTTCAAAGAGAGCCGCACTTATACAGATCTCCTTTTTTTTAATATACTTAAAGTGTGCGCAAAATTGGCTAGGAGAGCTACAGGCGATCCGAAGAATAACATCTCTAAAAAACTAACTGTATGACTAACACACAATCAGATAATTTATTATAGCGTGAACGAAAAAACATTAAGATACACGCCCAAGGGAACTCTCGCTTGCGAACCCTGTTTTTAAGTTATCAAGAAATAACACCGAAAAAAGCAATCTATTCATTGGCCTCTTGAAACATGCTTAGCTGCTACCTATTGTTGTTATTGCAGCAGTTCTCCTAATATTTATATATCGTTATTTTCATTAAGCATTACCTAAAATAAAACACCTGATTTAAGAAAACAATATAAAAACAGATTTACGATTTCAATATTATATTCCAGAACAAAAGGTTTCTGTGATGAGCTGACAAACAGACCCATAAGCTGATTATCATAGGAAACATATCCAAACCCTTTTCTGTATCTTCATCAATGATTAAAATTGCTTGACTATTTTCAATACATACATAGTTGCTTAACTGTTGCAGTGGAAAAATGTGCAGCAAAAGCAAAAAGCAAGTGCAAAAAAAAGAAAGGAACGCATTTGCTTTAACTGACCATGTGTTTCTTTTTGCAGCAAAGCAATCAGCAACGCAATTACTTTAAAAACGTTTGCTGTTGCTTAAGCAATCAGTTGTTCTTTATTTATGCTTTTGCCTAACTCTTAGCCATGAAGTTGTGGCTGACTACGATTGCTTTCTTGCAGTTACTTGTTGCTTTTTATCCCTTTTAACATTGTATTTATGTATTTAATACTTACAATACATAAGAAAATACATATTAATACACCATTAAATGGTGTTTTTTTTTTAAGCAACAGCAAAAGAAGTAATAAACATTAACTTACAGCAAAGCAAAGAGTTTAGTGCTTTTATTTGCTATTTTTAAGCAAGCAACTTAAACCCTGGTTTTTATCAAACTAATAATTCTTGAAAAAAAAAATCCGACTTTAAAAGAGACAAACATAAAATCAGATTGACAAACATAAAATCAGATTGACAAACATAAAATATGATTGACCTTATACATCAAGTTACATCAGCTATTAGGGAATCCTTTAATTTATAATGTTAAATATTTATACCTGTTATTATACATGACATATTGGGGAGACCCTTTAATTTCTTATCTCAAATTTGGATTTAGCAATACTGGTTCTTTGTAGATTTCAACCCTCTGTCTATAATGGTTAAACAATTTGACTATAAATATCAAATTACATTACTTACTATACCAAATAAAATAGTGGAGATTCTGTCTAATTTTCAGGTTTTTGTATATAACGTTTTAAAAGATAGCGCCAGGTAGGTCAAATAACATTATTTAAGGGAACACCCTTTAATTTCCAAATTCAAAAATAATTCTTTCTTCTTTCTATTTTAATGGACTTTCTATCTATAACCTTTTAACAGTTCGAACAGATACATCAAATGAATTGAACTACTGGGGCACCCTTTAATTTAATTGGCATTATATCCAAAATTTAAGCGTTTGTATACAACGATTTAAAAGATAGGCCCATCAATGCATAACATAAATTTACGAAAACTATAGAGACACATTCTAATGTTAAGATTTAGTTTTGTATTACTTTTTGCTATTGGAAGCTATAGTCAAACACAGTGTTTTTTTTTTTCTTTTAATTTTAAAATGGTGCCCTTTACTCGTATAGTTTAATACACATAAAAAACTGTATTTTAAAAATTACGAACCATTTTTAAAACGTGACTAATCTTTAAGCATGGCCTTTTAAAAAAATGTGTTTTAAATCGTTCAGAAATAAATAAGTTTTGCGCGCACAAACATAAAAAACAACATTCACATGAATTGATAACCTCTTTCTTTTTGACCGACTTCAAAAAAAGAAGGAGGTTATACAATTCGGCTGAACGTTGCTTTTTTTATATTTGTGCCTCCAGAACTCAGTCATTTCTAATTTTTGGTAATATGATAGATTATGCTTACAGATTAGTCTCGTTTTAAAAACAGCTAATAATCTTAAAAATTAAAGGGTGTCCCCATACAACATACACATTTTTTACGTTTATTATGAACTGTAAAGGGCGATTCTGTAAAATTTAAAATTACTGCGTATTACTACAGCTCCCAAAAACAAAAAATTATGCAAAAATAAAACCAAAAATTAAAGGGTGCACCCATAATTGATGTAAATTTACTTATATGGGCCTATCTTTTGAACCGTTATAGACAAACGCTTGCAAATTGGACAGAATGTCGATTGCTATGAACATTATAGTAACAAGTATAATATTACAAATTATAAATTAAAGGGTGCCCCAATAGTTCATTAAATTTGATGTATATGGCCATACTTTTGAAAAAATGTAGATATACGTTTGAAATTATCAACCGAACCTGTATAGCTAAATCCGCTATAAAAACAAGTATAAACTTTAGATTTGGAAGTTAAAGGGTGTTCCAAAAGTTAATGTAATTTTGTATATGTGACCATGAAGAGACCTGAAACTTAAAAGAGACCTGTATTGCTAAATCCGCTATATCAACGAGTTTATAATTTGAATTTAGAAATTAGAGGGTGTCTCATAATTGATGAAGATTTACTTATATGAGCGTATCTTTATATCGTTATAGAAAAACGCTTGTAAATTTGACGCAATGTCGATTGCTACGGCCGTTATAGTAACAGCTGATAATATTTAAAATTATAAAATAAAGGGTGCACCAATAGTTTATTTACTTTGGTATATGGCCATATTTTTAAACAGTTCTAGACAGACGATTGAAATTTACAAAGAATCTGTATTTCTAACTCCTCTGTAACAACAAGTATAAAATTTGGATTTGGAAATAAACGGGTATCCCAATAGTTGATATAATATGCTGTATGTGGCCGAACTTTTAAACCGTTATAGACAGACAGCTGATATTTACAAGGGACATGTTTTGCTAAGTCCGCTATAACAAGAAGCTTATAATTGGAAATGGTGGCGATATACCCATCTGTGCATTGTAAACAGATATCTGAAATCTGTTTCGTAGTTGGTATTTTTTGCAATAATTTTTTTTGTGGTATTGACAGCAAAAATCACATCCATCTAAATTTCATTAAAAAAATTACAATTTAATCATTTTTTTACCAAAAATATAAAACTTTGGTAAAAAAAAATTTGCTTTTGCAATAAAAAATCTTTTTTCAGATGAAGTGATTTTGCGAATTCCTGATTAATTATTTGCAAGTGGTGATTTCTCGATATAAATCATTCGTTAATCAATTATTAGTTTTTTTTGTTGCTATAACTGCATATGTGGCGAAAGAATTTCTAATTAAAAGTAAAAAAAATATTATATATTCGAGAAAAGGTTAATGTTCTTAATCGATTATTTACATACTTTTTATTCGAATAATGCTGTTGCTTCTGATGGACTTATTGGAGTCTTCTACGTACGTATACTATAAATTAAATTCTATTTCGTTTTCTTGCAATAAAACAATCTGTTTAAAATATGGTGGTATGACAACTAAAGGCCAACAATTACTTAAGATCTTTAGTACTGGTAACAAGATATCTCTTAATTTATTAGCATTCAGACACAAGTAAACAAACATACATACAAATACACTGACATTTTAGAATGTTTAAAAATTCGTGTAATTCTATGTCAGCAAGATAATAACCAAACAACCAACCGACAAACCAATCAACCAACTAACCCACCAACCAGCTATTCAGATGAAGTCTCATATTTACTTTAATTTTGGCTAGTTGACTGGTGGCCTGACTTATCGTTGGCTTATGTTCGTGGCAGTGTTGCCGTTTGGTTACATTTTTTAATTTTTTCTAACTTCTGAAAGCTTCACGTAACATGCATAATTTTGTTATATTAGGCCAAATTTTCATAACTTTTGGTACAGACACGAAATAAAGTTATATCGCTAAAAGAGTATTTAATTCATTATTTGATCTAAGAATCTCTCTTAACATATCAACTTTTCTCAACATATCTATTCGGTTTTAATAACAAAAGTTACCACAAATGCAATCAAAATCCCACATAAAAAATTAGTTTAAAATAAATAAACAAAAAAAAATTTTTTTTAATTTTACTCTGTACAGTTTTTGAGAAATGTTTCTTGCTTCATGTTTAGAAACAGCAAAATGTTTCTGGCAACAATTCTTTTCAACAGAGAAATAATATGAGCTGCATTTCGTGCGGAAAACTAAGCGTTCTGTTTAAACTTGCGAAAATTGTTAGCAGTTCAGTTATTCCACTTGAAAAATTTGCTGACTGTACCAACGACTCGATTTAGAAGAAAGTTGTCTTCTAATTTCCTTCAGAAAGTGCCGGATTGTATTATAGAAAAATTTTATCAGTAATTTTATGTTGTAGTGTTAATAAAATAAAATAAATTTTATCGAAGGCCAATCTATTACAGGGAAAGGTAAGACGGATTTATTAAAAAAAATCTACTTTTTCTAAATTTATTACATAAACTTTTCCATACCGAAATATTAGTATTGAGTCATAATTTCAATCTTTATTATTATCATCGGTATGAAATTTTTTGCACACTTTTTTATTTATTTTTATTTTCGCTTTGTTTTTGTTCAGGAAATGAATTTGGCGCCCTGTTATTTTCCCTGAAATAAAATATGGAATAAAACGTTTTACTATATTTTATATACTTAAATTACATTAAATTACTATTTTTTCAAGGAAAATTTCAAAATGTAACTTGTAATAAAAAATGTCTTTCCCTAGCAACACTGGTTTGTGGTGTTGAGTGTTATTGTTGTTGTCTGTTGTTAATTATTTATTGCAATATTGTTTCCTAAAAAGCATGTATGGCTGTTAATGTGTATTTTGCAGTTTAAGCAAAAATTTAAGCAAGTCAATGAAAATTATAATGTCACATGCATTTTTAAGCGTTTCTATTTTAACATTTAAAGATACACATGCATAAAATTTGTGTATATGTATGTGTGAGCCTGGTTTTTAAAACTTTGTTTAATTTTAATGGTGTGTTATTAAGTTGTCATAATTAAAGTGTCATGTTAATATAGAAATTAAAAGCAGCTACAATGATAACAACAACAACAATAAAAAAAGAAATGCAATTTATTAATGTGTTTAAACATACTCGATGAACTAATTACATCCATAATATATGAGGTGTATGAATATGAAATATTTTAAAGCAGGGCTGGCATTTAAATAATTTTTTTTTATAAAAAATGTATGCATTGGCTCTAAAAAGAATTCAGGAGCTTTTGAGAGGGGTTTCGGGGTAGACTGTAGACTAAGCCAGAAATTAGACAGCATTCAGATGGGTCAACGTCTAATTTAAAAAATGCAGCATACAAACAAACGCTCACTCGATTTTCCGTTTAGTCAAGTCAAATCAGAAGTTAATATGTTCTGTCGACAGGAAAATTATCTGACCGAGAGTACAACGATAAGTATTGTCTGCACATAAATACCATAGTCGAGCCTAACTACATGTAGTCGTCTGCCGCATTCTTTTTATATTTATTACTTTCAGCTATTATGAGATCCTGTGACTTGTTTCTGTAACTTGACGACTATTTTCTTAAATGAAAATATTACTATTAAACATCCTCTTTTACACAGGGTGAGTTAGAGTTTTTTTTTTAATTTAATTGTTAAAAAATAAACAAGTTCATGTTTAACTGCAGCTCACCCTGTATAAAAAAAAGATGACTATAAAATTTTAATATGAGAGATTTTTCATTTCAGTTACAGAAACGAGTTGCTGGATCGCATGCATTCCAGTTACGTTTTTTATTTGTTGGCTTTCGTATTAGACTAGCTTTTACTACTTCTATAGGTGAATTATTCTCCTCTGCTTCTGCTAAGCTGGGCTGGAACTCCCAACGGAGTAAGTTGGCAACTCCTTTTAAGTTTTACGGTTCCTGTGCTCTGCTGTTTGAGATTAAATGCATGCACCTAATATGTTGAGTCAATGGGGTGTATAGCACTTAGGGCAAACTTTTTCAGGGGTTGATCCTTATTGTCTACGAATTTGTCAAATCTTTAATCTTTTTTTTTTTAGCAATTTGATGGTATTTTACAACTAATTGCATTGAGCGTTGAATCAGTCACATAATTGAGGCCAAGCTCGTAACTGTCCCCACTGTATAAGAGTATAATTCTTTCTGTACCCTAACTAGGGTTGCTGACATAACCAATTAGACGTTCGTTTTAGACTGTCATCATTAGAAGGTATATTTTCGGCAAAAATTTATAATTAAAAAAATTTTCGACTGCCATCCCTGTTGCTTCAACACTTTATTTTCTCTTTGTCTTTTATTTTCATATTTTAAAATGTTTGTCATTGTAATTAGAGAATGTTGGAATAAATTTATATTTTTAAAATACATAAAATTAAAAAGTATTTTAGAATAAATTGCCCAGTGAATATAAAAACAAAGAAAATTATGCTTTAATTTAAACACAGGAACAATTAATTTTAAATTTTTTAATGCTGACATACGAAAATCATTTTGCCAATCTAGCCGGACATTAGACCAAAAATTAATTTTGAGAATTGTAAAAAAAGTACACAGCTGGGCAGATAACAAAATTTTGCATCGTATAGTGAATTTTCAAGGCTTTTGCTTGAAGTTTGTCATTTTGGGACAAGTTCGATAAATCTTTATACGATTTTGAGAGGTATGCAATATATTTTGTTGTGACTAAACGTTTAAAGGTTTTGTATTTACTTTTTCCTGTAAAAGCCTATATTTTTAGCTACTTATATTAGTTTTTAGAAAAAAAAATTTTTTTTTTCAATTTTTATGATAAAAAATTTCGTCCGAAATTAAAAAAGGATAATTTTTTTGTTAAATTTTTCTATTATTTGAAACGTAAAATGAAAAAATCATTTCAGTGCGAGGAAAGCATACCCATATGGAAATTTCGCTAATGCTAATATGGTCATCAGAAAATAAGTAGAAATTACAAATTCTTATGCATGGCGAAGTCGCTTGAGCGATATCTGCCCATCCGTGCTAGTGTTCAAATCTAGTTTGCCAAGGCTCTAGATCAACTAGAAAAAATTTAAATACGCCAATCGATCAGACATATTGTCGAAAGAGGTGCTATAAAAAAAGTAGCAAAATCAGTCCATATCCTTCATGCAAAACATCACTCCAAAAAAAAACGAGATAAAAAATTAAAAAATAAGAAAAACCAAATAAGAGTGCCATATTTGGCTGTGCCGAATCTTATATACCCTTCACCATCTATGTAAATCTAGTTTAGTGCATATATATTATCTTACATAAAAATGCTAGAGGCTCTAAATGGGTTAAACATTTCTCAAAAATTTTAGTATTTCTCTTCAAAAGCTTTATAATGATACCCAATTGATATTTTAAAAGTTTTTAAATTTTAGAGCCCCGTAATTCGGAAAATGTGAACAAGAGTCAATTTTTTCCACTTCATATTTTTTTTTTTTTTTGCTTATTTTTAGTTCTCTATCGATCCATATATTTATTTTTTGATTATTGTTCCAAATGACATGAAAAAATTAGAGGTGCTGTTTTGCCTGCTGCCTCTAAGAACATGGATTGAATATGTAGATTGCCAATAGCACCTCTTTTGACACTACATATGATCGATTGACATACTAATTTTTTTTGCCGAGGCAAACTTGATTCAACGGGCGGACAGACGGACATCGCTCAATCGACTTCGTTCTGCATAAGCAGTTAGAATATATATACTTTATGGGGTCGGAAATGGATATTGTAAAAATTACACACGGAATTGCAAACTTATATGTACCCTTTTTCCACTTTTTGTGGTGAAGGGTATAAAGGTATACGAGTAAAGTAAAAGAACTAGCACTCGCCCATATTTTCCGAGTTGTGGGCCTTTGAAATTTTCATTGAAACGTACGATTGTACACTATAGTTTTTAAGATATCAAATGGTACCCACTTTAAAGCTTTTGAAAAGATCTTTAAAAAGAAATGCGAAATTTTTTTAAAAATGCTTTATGAAATTATGAAACTTTTAGGTAAAATTATAAATAAATTTTAATTTAATTCTCAGTCAATCCAATGTTTACTTTTGTGATTGGAGTTACTTCACTAAACTATAGCACTCTTACTTGTTTCAGCTACTTTTATAATTTTCCCTCTCTTTACAAAGATACCAGAGAAAATTACTCTGGTAGAAGTGTTTTGTCTCAAAACAAAAGGAAGATTTACGATAAGTAAAAAGAACTCTTCTTTGTTTTTTAAAAGTTGCAACAGGACGGCACTGCAGCTGAAAAAACTCGGACAATAAATGACGTTATTAAACACCAACATCCGGGTCATACGATCTCACATGTTAAAGACTAGAATAGAAGCAGCCATCATCCTTTGTGACTTTTTGAAATTACGTTTTTCCTGAAACAATCCTCAAGTTTTGCAAGTCTGGGTAGCCGACATTAAAAAAGGAAATATGTTTGTTTGTTTGTCGGAAAGCTGTAGCTGCCTACACGAGTGGACCAATCTTCCTAGAATTTTTAAAGTTTGTGATCAGATATGCGGTTAATAAAATATAGTAATTATTTTTTGATGCTTCACATGGGCGTGGCACTGCCCATACAAAGTAAATATTTATCATTGTGTTACTCGGTAACTGTAATATATACAACCCTGAAATTTTGTTTAAATAACTCTCTTATTCATGTGCATAATTTATGGATTAAAAAAGTGGGCGTGGTATTCCCATAAAAAGTGAAAAGTTGTTGGTATTTACCTAAGAACTATAATGAAGGATCTTGAAATTGAGTACAAGTAACTTCCATAAAACCGTGCATAATGAAATAAAAAACTGGCTGAATTAGCAGAGTAGCATGACAAGGTTATTCTTCTTGGGGTAGCGAACAGAGCGAAAGCTATTTGGTTTGACTTGGGTGCAGTAATTTATGTTTTTATTTCTGGTAATTTTTGAATATTTTAAAATGCAAGTGAATCTGAAATATCTTTTTTTTTAATTGTTGCAACTAAATTATTTGAGACTGTCATAACGGCAGCACCGAATCCTATCAAGTTGGACTTGTAGTTTTCGTGATTTTGTGTTAAGCGTGTACAAATATTTGGCACAGCATTATGCACTTTTATCAATCGCAAGAAATAGTTCTATATTTGTAATTTTCACATATACGTACAACCAAACACAATGACTTGGTGTTGCATAGATCGGTTGCTTCATTTACGCCAGCGAGAAATTTGTATTTTCTACTAGCTCACATACAGTTAAGAAGCGTTTTTTCCATAACAGCAAATAAGCCTTACCATTCTTCTCCTTAGTAGAAGTGCTGCATTTTTAAAACCAAAATCAGCAAATCGTCATTTTGATAAAGGTGAGACGAAAAGTCGGCGGATATGCGGATATCCTTTTAGCAGAGAAAAGATCTAGATAGGAGCCTGTTTTCGTTCGCCAAAGCGGCCGCTTGTTGTCCGATAAATTGTGGTCGTGGAAGGTAATCTACACATTATAGAAATAAACTGAAAGCAAAATTGAATTAAGTGCATAAAGGAACGGTTATATATGTTAAACATTTGACTAAAAAGACGTAACCACTAATTTATGAACAGAAATTTTTGTCTTTCTCAAATACTTAATAAGAAACATAAGATCCTAATGCTTATAAAAGGTAAGAATTCACTTTTATTTTCTTATAAATCGTCACTCGTAATGCAACATATCAAAAAGATTGAATAAACATTTGTTAAAATAGTGGTTATGCTTTTTGGCTTAAATATTTGACATATCTGACTGCGCCTTGGGATTCTCCATACTCATTCTATATTTGTTCAAAGGTGAATTTCTCTACAGAACAATCTATTTTAACTGTATCACAAAAATATTTACTAACAACACAAATTTAATATGTATGTAATGGGATAATGGGATAATATATCCAATAAATTGGTTTTAGATATAAAATCTTCAAGTACCACATCATCAACAACACCTTTACAAACATTTACAATCCATTTTCAAAATGTTAGAATACTTAGTATAATCCGTGTTACGATAGCATCACTTTACAATTTGTGTTTTGTTACAATCAATTAATTATTCATTTTATGCTAATGAAAACAAAATTATACCAAACTGCTCTAACACATCCTAAGTTTCGTACAATTTGGTACAATTGCGAGTAAAAACATTGACAACATTTTAGTTCTTTATTATTAAAAAGCAATAAATAATCTATCATTTCGGCGACTTTTAGGATAAGGTACCGTAAAATAACTTCCAAATAAAGTAACTCCCAACGCAATAACTCCCAATGAAATAAGTCCCAACAAAAATGAAATAACTCCCAAATTAAAAAACACGAAATAACTCCCAACGGCTAAATGAAATAAAACCCAATAACTTAAGCCTTAATGTAAAATAAAAATATTTTTCCAAAAAATAAAATAACTTCCAAATGAAATAAGTCGTGGCAAAAATTAAATAACTCCCAATACAATTTATATTTGCACCCGGTTACTGTTTAAGTGTTTTAATCTCTATGGTATTACAGGTACCTCCCGATGAAAGAAGTCCTTAACTTTGATATCATACCATACATCAACGATATATGTCAAAAGGCCTGCTGTACGGACAATATTTTGTTAGCAAAGGCGCAAATCCCGACTCCGCTCACCAAAAGTTTTCTGTATAGCCGGCCTTTGGTCGAGCGGAAGAATTTAATTCTCTATGGTATAACAAACGCCGGTTTTACTATCTAAAACTTTTCTCTAAAGCCAGAATAATAGAATAAGTCCTAATTAAATAGAGTCCATTAGGTGACTCCTAGTAACACATTTTTAAATAATTAAAATGAAATAATTTCTGTATCATGCCTGAGGGTTGAAGGAGGAAAATATTTTATTAGCGAAGCTGGTGTTCGAAATACCATAGAGAAGCCCGGCCGAGGAACGGCTATTCAAAAAAATTTTGTAAGCGAAACTGATACTCAATGTACCATGGAGGAGAAATTAAAAATAATTAAAACAACTCTAAAAATTCGAAGATTATATTGAATTAAATAACTTACAAATTAATATTTTTGAGAGACTTATTTTATTTACAGTGTTTATAAAAAAAATTAAGTAAATATTTTTTTTTAATTAGGGACAGTTATAGCAACCGTTATAATAAAATCTGAATGAACTGAAATGCAATTTTAGTCAAATGAAATAACTCCAATTAAAAATAAAAATAAATTAAAAATAAAATAATAATGAAATCACTTCCAATTATTAAAACAAATTAAATAACTCCCAACAGAATCCAGTTATTTCATAATGAAATGAATCCCAATGAAAAATTATGAAATAACCTCCAAAAAATTGGGAGTTATTTTATAATGAATGGGATTTTTTTATTTTTGTTGGGAGTTATTTCATTTTTTTTTAGTTATTTCACGGTACCTAAGGATAATTCAACAAAATTATTTGTTGTTAAACAATATTTAGTAAAATAATATTTTGCAGCAAATGTGGTGGTGAAATTAGATAAATATAGCCATTTTATTTGTTATTTAACTTTGCCGGCAAATATGCTATTAAAAAGTAATCTCCAAAAGCTTTAAACACGCTCGACACTCAATGATTTTTTGCGGTTTCAAAAAAACTCACGAACAAAAAAGAAATATGTCACATAAATGTGACATGAGTTTTCTAAGCAACTTTCTTAAGAGAAACTGTGTGACACACACAAAAGTCACATATATGTGTCATGAGTTGTGGAATGTGAAACTTTTCTTAAAATTTTTAATATCAATATTTACATTTTAGTGATAAGAACCTTCTTCTATGGCTACTATGGCTGAGCGGCGAACGTGTTAAATGATACCGATATTTATATCTTGAAAATTATGGTGCACAACCGTACTTTTCTATGAAAAGTTCAAAGGCTCTTAACTGGAAAAATATGGACGAGCGCCAATTTTTCACTTGATATTTTCTATTTTTAAGTTATATATCGCCCCATATATTAAGTTTTTTTTTTTTTTGTTTTTTTTTTGTGATTGTAGTACTTCACTATTTTAGCTTTGTTCCAAATAATGGAAAAATTTGAGGCAGTCGAAAAACATGCTGATTTTCAAAGCAAAATTTTCGAAACTATGTCTAATCGTTTGGCGTATTTCATGCAAATTTAACCACTTATTCTGATACTACAATAGAACGCAATAAAATACAAGTATTTAGTTTTCTTTAAAGTATTAACTGAAACCAAATTTTTAATCCTAAGCCAGTTTACCGAATACAATTTGCCGTATAGACGCACAAAAACGTTACCGTTTCCCATGTTTGGGTTTTTTAAACGCGAATGTCATTCTGTTTTTGTAAATGTAACAAATGGCAATTGTTTCTGGTTTATGTATCGCGCATTGTAGTGTCAGACACGTCAAAACTAAGCGTAGAAAAAATCCATTCGTCAGGAGTTAATGTTGTTGGGCAACTGCCCATCATAATACTTTCACTAATAAAAAAAAAACATCTATTAGTATTATACATACATATAATCAGAATATCAAAATTTAAAAATAAGTGTTTATTTTGCTTAAACCTTTTTTTTTTTATTTTCACAAACTTTTGTTTCTCACAAATTGATTGTTTGATAATTTTGTTTTGTTTAATTAACTCAGCTGTTTCTTTTTAAGCGCCGCAGCAGGTTTACCATCATTTAAGACACAAATAAAAAATGTATAAGAAAAAAAGTAAATAAAAAACATTAACTAATACATTGGCAATACTACGATTTGAAACAACATTTATTAATACGAAACACAACGTAAGTTAAACGAAAAAACCGGAACGTTATACACGGACGCTAATTATTACGTATTCGTTTCGCTCTTGACGTTATCTATAAACAGGATGTTGAACATAAAACGGTTTCTTTTGTTCTTAAATACAACAACCTCCATAAAAATACGCTATTTTCCTAATATCGGGCAGAGTCTTTATACAACTCTATTTTGGCATAAAAACAAAAAAAAAAAGAAACACGTTGTTGCCCTTATAATTTTGATAATCACTGTATTTCCATGTAGGCATATAAAAGCAAACATATTATAACCTCATACGGTTACAAATTCAAGCAAAAAAATTAAAAAAACAAACAAAAAATAATAATATTTTAATTAATTTTTTGTTGGTAAAATTATAATTTTCATTTGAATGCAATACGGATCATTGGTTAAAACCTAGCAACGAATAAAATTGTATTAAAATTTAAATTAGCTTTAATTCGATTGTAATAAATAATATATGCTAATGAAGATTTAAAACTACATTTTATAACAGTTCACTTATTTAAACATGTAGTGCCGCAGGCATTTTACATTTATTGCCACATGGACCCACCTTCAAATACCGCAAGGGCATCCCAATTGCATATAATGACACATTGTTCGCTCATTTAGAATAATTGTGTATTAAAACAGACCTCTATTATTTGTCTATCAAGAAATGTTATGTTGAACATAAATATTTTGCATAACTTTTGCACGTGTTCGTTAAAATGTCATTAGGTTGGCTCCAATAAAAAAAAGGAAGCCAGATTTAATTTTTCCTTGAAAGTTAAATATTGTGTAGGGTGTTTTTAGAGCTCGACGGAACTTTAAATTCTAAAATTGGAAAAAATATAATAAGCATTTGAGAATGAATTCGGGTATATGACCATCGCGGCTGTTCTTGACGGCATATTTCGCCATTTCGCCGGATTTTACGATTAACATGAAAAATGTTTGCCTTTAAAGCGTCAGTTTTATCTGTTTTATCTGTATAAACCACTGAGTGAATCCACGAGGTTACAAAGAAAATAATAGAGGTGCCAAGTCGCATGATCTCAAAATTAAAAAATGTTATTTTACTTAGTCAGAGCTTCGGCTTAATGTTTTAACAAATAAGGTTCAAAGCAATCAGTGTTGCCGTTTGGTAACATTTTTTATATTTTTTATAAATTTTTCAGGTTCACGTAGCATTTATCATTTTGTTATGTTTGGCCAAAGTTTTGTAACTTTTGGTACAGACACGAAATAAAGCAATATAACTACGAATAAAAAAGAAATACTTGCCTCATTATTTGAGTTAAGAACCTTAACATATCAACCTTTCATATATATTTTTATAACAAAGTTTAGTTGCAAATGCTAGCAAAATCCCAAACAGTGCTGCAGTTTTGGTGATCTATTAAGCATAGTACTCTGTTCATTATTTAGTGCGAAATATTGAAAAAGTCCATCTAAAAAAAACTACTGCGAAATAAATAAGAAATAAATATGAATAAGAAATGTTGCTGAAGTAGTACTCTGTTTATTTGTGAAATAGTCACGAAATGTTTCTCGCAGCATATTTCCCAACTAAAAAATGTTCTTGGCAACATTTTTTTTTTTTTCAATTACTACGAGGGCTGCTATATACATTTCTGGCCTGGCAACACTGAGTGCTGCCAAGTGCAATATGACATTTCCATTGGAAAGTTTGTAATTTTTAAGCATGATCGTATTCAGAACGTTTTGACGTACGACCATTATTTGTGTTGTTTACAGTGACTTGAAAAAATTAATATAGAAAAAAATGGAATTAACTCGTGAACATTTTCGTGCCATCATATTTCACAACTTTCGACGTGGATTATCACGACAAGAGTGCATTGATGAACTTAAATCTTTGTATGGCGATGAAGCACCATCCTATAGCACTGTGAAAAATTGGTATAATGAATTTAATCGTGGCTGAAGCTCGCTCAAAGACGAATTCCGTGAAGGTCGTCCAAAAACGGCTGTTGTGCCAGAGAACGTTGATGCCGTGCGTGAACTCATAATGCAAGATCGACATGCGACATACCGAGAGATAGAGACATCCTTGGACATTTCTTCCACCAGCATACATTTGATACTGCATGAACACCTGGCCGTAAAAAAGGTTTGTTCTCGTTGGATCCCGCACAATTTGAAAGTCGCTCAAAAAAAGGCTCGTGTCGATTGGTGCAAAGAAATGTTGCAAAAATACGATTGCGGTGCTTCAAAAGACGTTTACAAGATCGTCACAGGTGACGAATCATGGATCTATGCGTATGAGCCCGAAACGAAATAACAATTGACCGTGTGGTCTTCAAAGACGAGCAAAATCCAACGAAAGTTGTTCGTTAAAGAAGCACTTCGAAGCAAATGGTCGCCTGTTTCTTCGGCAAAACTGGTCATGTGGCAACTGTTCCGCTTGAGCAACGTAGGACGGTCACTTCTGAGTGGTACACTACAATTCGTTTGCCTGAAGTCATCGGAGAAATTCGAAAAACCAACAAGAGAAGACGAATCATTGTTCACCATGACAATGCGAGCTCTCACACATCGGCTCAAACCAGAGCGTTTTTGACCAGCCAAAACATCGAATTAATGGGTCATCCGCCTTGGCGCCTAATGACTTCTTCTTGTTTCCGCACATCAAGAAAAAAATGCGTGGTCAACGATTTTCGTTGCCAGAAGAAGCTGTTGAAGTGTTCAAAAACCATGTTTTAGAGGTGTCTCAATCGGAGTGGAAAAAGTGCTTCGACAACTGGTTTGAGCGCATGCAAAAGTGTATAAATCATGCTGGAGAATACTTTGAAAAACAATAAAACCATTTTTGATTATAAATATTCGCATTTTCACTATTAGGCCAGAAATATATAGAGCAGCCCTCGTAAATAACATAAGCAGCAGTTTTTTCGTACGGAATTTTTTAAAAACAATTTTTTCAAAACGTTTGTTTTTGATTTATTTTTTCGTGTTCAAAAATTTGTAAAAGAAAAATGAATAAAGTGGACATTTAAAAAGAGAAAAAGACAGAAATTAATTTATTGAAGCAGAAAAGCGTTTGCTCATTACTGCAATCAAAGAAATAAAAAACATATATGTATGTATGGGATAAATTAGTTTGGATGAGGCAAATGAGTATTTTCTTCTCTTCGGCTTCAGTAGATTTTAAATTTTTATCAGACAATGTGGAATTCTTGAAGGCGATAAAAACGATAATCATTTTCTAAAACGCTGTATTGGCACTAGTAGCGAAAGCGAAATAATGCATGTTGCTCAACATTTTTCACAAAATTGAACAGAGTACTAGGCTTTAGTGAGAAATCACAAAATGTATCTTGCTTCATGTTTAAAAACAGCAGAATGTTTTTAGCAACAATTCTTTCTAACTGCGAAATAAAACGAGCTACATTTTATGCGGCAAAGTAGATATTCTGTTCAAACTTGCGAACATTATCATAAACTTAAAGGCCCAACTATAATGTGCATAAGCTAGCTTTAGCTTATGTCAAAAATCCAACGAAAAGCCTGTCAAATGCTTAGACAACTTATTAAAGAAATTTATGTGGCTACAATGTACTTACATAAATTTAGTAACTTATTCGCCACAGTTGCACATTTATGTTTAATTCGTACTTTTGCCAAAAATAATTTCTACATAAATCAACAAAATTTTAAAACGAAAAGGCTTCAAAGAATATATTTATTAACATTCACACATTTACATATTTTGATTCATGTTCTAAGGAAAAGTAAAAACAAAATTTACAAGTTATTTTCTGTTTTGTGTTTGAGGCCAACCGTACTAAAAAATGCATCGATGTTCATAGCTTATATCGTATACATATGTGTGCATAAATACAAATTTAATTTGAATATATTGTTACGTTTTTTCCCTTTTTAGAACAGAACAAACGTACGGATTCTTTTGATTGCAAATACCACTGTGGCTAAATTCTGTCTTCGAACTTTATGGCTTTCTCTGGCTCTACTCCTCGATCCTACCGGTCTTGTGAACCCTTGGTCTCGTATTTACTAAACATCCGTTATCACCACAAACGCAGCCATCCACGCTACACTACTGTGTTACTCCGGCGAGACATGAACTACTCGATGCCTTGTTTAGTAACCTTAACCATCCACAGACATCTCCACTACTCCTTTTATCCAAGTCAGTCTTCTCCTTTAATCCAGTAGCTACAACACACGTCTGCCATACACTGTTGTTATGCTGTTACACTTCCCCGCGCTAACCGCTATTGCTCTTACTTTTTATTATAAAGGGCTTCTTGACAATTATACGTTACTCCTTTTATTAAATTAGACGTCTTCACTAAATTATCTGCCATGGCTTCACACAATAATTGTCTTTGCCTCTCGGGAGGTTTGTAATGCTGTTTATTAATTTTAATTGCATGATAACAATTATTATTTTTTCGTTGCACGCATGTCCGAATGCGGTATCGAACTCAGGACCCTCTGTTTTGTAGTACGCACCTCTACCAACGCACCCATTGAGGCTCCTCGGCTTTTGTTGGCTAACTTGTGGTTTTGTTATTCTATAAACACACCATTAGTTGAATTAGCTTATTCACCACGCTCATACGGAAACAACTACAGGGGTTGGCAGATTTTATTATTCGTAACAATATTATACATGTAAAAAATTGGCCATAAAAAATGTTATTTTTTCTACATTTTCTATTGAATTAAAAACCAAAAATTTAGCAATTAGCAATTAGCACAATCAGCTGTTTCCGTACGGAAAGTGAAATCAGTTTCGTACCTTGCACAAAGAAATAAAATTTAACGAAATTTGACGAAAAGTTATCTTATGTACATTATAGTTAATTATTAAATTATATGTGGCAATATAATTTAATGTATTTGCACAGTTGTATAAGCTTGCTTAAGTTGTTTTATGCACATTATAGTTGGGCCTTAAGTTATTCCGCTTGAAAATTTTGACAATCTTACCAATAACTCGATTTAGAAGAGATTTCTCTATTAATTTCCTTGAAGAACTGCCGGATTATATTACGAATAAATTTTCAGTAATTTAATGTTAAAGTTTAAAGCAAATAAATTTGTCTTTAATAATGGTGTTTTAAAAACAATTAAAAGAAGAAAAGGATAAACGAATTTATTTTAAAAAAAACCCTACTTTAACTAATTATATTGAATACCGACAGTATGCAATTTTCCACTGCGGAATATAAGTATTAAGTCCTGATATTAATATTCATGAGTATCGTAATGGTGAAAATTTTTTCAAACGTTTTAATACGCTTCACCACAAAAAGTGGAAAAAGGGTAAAACTAAGTTTGTGATTCCGTTTTTAATTTCTACAATATCCATTTTCGACCCCATAAAGTATATAGTGTCCGTCTGTCCATTCGTGTTAGCGTTGAAATCAAATTTAAAGTAACTCCAAAAAATAATAAATACATGGGGTGATATAGAATTAAAAAATAAGAAAAAAACATCAAGTACAAAAATTGATCCCCGCCCATATTTTCAGAGTTACGGGCCTCTGAAGTTTTCAAATTTTTTAAAATATCAGTATGGATATCACTTCAAAGCTTTTGAAGAGATCTTTAAGTAAATACATAAAGTTCTTAAAAATCCCCAAGCCATTAAAAACCGATGGAATTTCATGTAAAATTAAAATATATATATATATTATTTTTCTTAATTTTAAATTTTCTGTCACCCCAATATTTGCTTTTCTGATAAGATTCGGCGAAGATTCGGAAATATAAAACAAAACTTTTTACTATTTTCTATATAAATAGCATTAAATTACTTTTTATTTAAGGAAAATTTGCATCTCCATTTTCTAGTGTTTCCTTCCATGCTTGTAGTTTCATATCAGGCAAAGCATATCGGGACTCTATTGGAACTTGCTTCATAAAATTCAAACGAACGTTTTTGCAGCAGATTTTCTATTTTTTACTTGTGCAATTGCAGCAAGTAATTATATCATCAATATCCAGTAGTGAAACCTAAATCTTGCTTAGGGCTGGATTCGCAAGTGACTTATCTAGAATATCTGAAGGTATGCCTTCTCTTTTAAGGTTTTCTTAAAAATATTTTTCTCAACGAGCGGTTGCGATGATCTTCAGTTGCAGTATCCCTTTACGTAGACTTATTTCGATTACTGCTAGTCTATGCTTGTATTCCAAAACTTTTTTACTGAAGTTAACGAGTCAATTTGTATATCTGCACATTGTATCTCTTGTGTTTCATTTACTTTTAATAGATATTACCATTGAGAGATAGTCTCCGCTCTACAAACAAAAGACACGGTCTAAAGTCATTCGAAATACCCTAACGTCTCGTAAACATTTGAACCAATCTCTATATATGTATATATATGGTATATTACACTTGACCTCCCTGTAAATTATTATTGGGTTTCATAAGGAAAATACTTTCCGCCTTCAGCAAGGTAAAATTTCGCAAAAAAGTTTACAAATCTTTTCTTGCATAATGTACTAGAAGGTTTACCTTTTTTTACCTATGCAGGCATTCATATATTCCTTTAGTATAACGATATCGTTTCCTAATATATTTTAAAGGATCGTGAATTTGTTTCTTGACATCTATTTTGCCAATACACTTGTTTATCGCGTAGTTATTACTCGAAACGACAAACCGGCATATGAGGCCAACTTTGTATACATTACCTTCATGGTACAGCATACCTTCAACCAGGCACAAAGGTTCCGCTCTTAAGAGCGATTTTCATTATTCAAGAATTTTTTAGCCTTGTCGACCTTAATAGCTAACATAGGTTGCTACAGACTTCAAACATATGTTATTCCTTTATAATTTTAAAAAATTCATCAATTCGTCTAAATGTTTTTTTGTTTGTTTCTATATTTGTGCCCGCAGAACTTAGTCATTTCTATACCATTTTTGAAAATTGTTTCTCTATTTGAAAGATTATGCTTACAGATTGGTTTTAAAATTACTTTATAATTTTAAAAATTAACGGGTGTCCCCATACAACATACATGTTTTTAAAATTTAGAAATACTCAGTATCACTATAGCTTCCAATAGCAAACAGTAGTGCAAAACTAAATATAACAGCTATACCTAAACACGAGTGACAAGCGTTTTTTTTTTCGCTGTCATAAGTTCTCATGCTCGTACATTTTGTATGTAATATACCGAATTAACGCGGCGGCAATGCAACGGTAACACTTTGCAATTGACAAGGCGTTTAATATTAATATTAATTTTAGCGTAAAAGCCTTGCGGAAGAAAACGGACCGCTTTTCGCTTTTATTTAGGTATGGCTATAAGAATTAAAGGGTCTCGCCGTAAAAGACGACAATTGACCTAGATAGGCCTATCTTTTGGACCGTTGACAAAATATCAATATATGACCGTTATAAAAACAAGTATAAATATTTAAAATTATAAATTAAAGGATGCTACAATAATTTATTCAATTTGATGTATATCACAATACTTTGAAATTTACAAAGAACCGCTATAACAACAAGTATGAAGTATGGATTTGCAAAGTAAAGGGTGCGCCAATAATAATATAATAATTGAATAATAATTTTAAACCGTTATAGACAGACAGTTCAACTTAACAAGGAGCCTGTATTGAAAAGTCGGCTATAACAGCAAGTATAAAATTAGAGGGTGTCCCAAAAGTTTAAGACAGACAGCCGTAATTTACAAGGCACTTTTATTGTAAAGGTGGCTATAGGAACAGGTAAACAATTTCAATTTTGAAATTAAAGGGTATAATTTGACCCATATGGGCCTATCTTTTGAGCCTTCATATAGAAACACTTGAGAATTAGACACAATGTCCACTATTTTGTCTGGTACATTAAGAAGTATAAATATTTTAAATTGTAAATTAAAGGGTATTACAATAGTTGATGAAATTTTATGTTTTTGGCCAAACTGTTGAACCCATATCGACAGACAGCTAAAACTTGTTTTAAAATCGGTTTTTGCAAGAATTATTTAATTTATGATTTAAATGTTTAAGTTTATTCGATTAATTCGAATTACTTAAAGTTTTATAATATAATTTCAAATCAAAGTAAAACAGTTGATTTCCTTTGTGGATCCTATTAACACAATGTTTTTTATTTCCTTTATATTTTTCTATTTTTTTTAAAACTATTTTTATTATTTATAAGTGAAGCTTAAGTTCGTTATTAATTGTAATTATTTATAAAGGGAACGCCGAAAGTTCGAGAACAGCAGAATGAAATGCAATTTCAGCTTCACTACAACCTTTGCCAGCATTCTTTGTATGTATCTGCAATTTAGCATAAACAACCACTTATTTACTTTCTTAAAATAAATAATACAAAAATTATTTGTAATATTATTATGAAATAACATTATTATTACAAGTCACAACACGTATTTATATTTAGTGAGCTGTACTAATTTTTTAAGTATAAAAGGTTTTGCTCAAAGCTAAGTTTTATTTTATTTATTTTATTGCCATAAATAGTTTTGAGGGCATTAGCAAATTTATAATTAATAATTAAGTGAAAACCACGAATTCTGTTGGCTTTGACTAAAGTGTAAGGGATGAATTAACGTTGGACACAATTATGTTTAAAATGTCATTATTATTTTGTTTCATAAGAATGAATTTTCAATTTTATTATTTACTCATTTTAGTGCAGCGCAAATACTAAAAATGAATTATTTGGAAGTTATTCAAATAAAGATATGATTATAAAATTAAATTAAGAGAACTACGATGTTATTAAAAAAATATATACATATTTAAATTATAGTATAATTGCAAATTTATAAAAATATAACAAACATAACCTATTGTTACTTGCTTAAAATATTCCTTACCTTGGCATTACATCTCGCTTTTAATTCAGTTTTCATAATACCCGGATTGCTGAAACCTTTTTTTTTTGCAAATAATAAATGGCAGATAGTTTTAAGTTATATTTTGTGTATTTTCTGTAATTTATATTTTTTATTGCCAGCATGATTTTTTAGAAAAACTATTTCTTTTTTTTTTTTTTTGTAAAATGTTAATCGCTTAGTGAAATTCTAAGTGTTCGCTAATTTACAGGTTTTTATGGTGAAATGTTAGTGAAAATGTAATATTTTGGTAAAAAAAAAAAATTTAAGGTTTAAAGTTTACAGTATTTATTTAACACTTTTTATTTAGTAAGCAGTTTTTAAAAACTTGCATTCGAAAACACACAATACGACTTCTATATTTTACCGTTTTTACCTGACAACTTCTAATTAAAAACCAATTTTCAAATAACCCGAAAACCGAATATGGTTTTTCTTTTTATTTATTTTACACAAACAAAGGAACTTCTTTAATGCAAAAAATATTCTTTCTTACTGAAAAATACAAGAACAACGAATTTAATAAAAAAAAAATATAAATAAGGGCGTGTGTGATACGTTAGCAAAGTACCATAGTTAAATAAATTTTTTCTATGGAGAGCAAATTTGTATAACTGCTGTGTGTAATGATATCTTTGTTAGCAATATAAAATTTAAGGATTTATATTTTTAAAAATTAATATATTAAAAAACTATTTTATGTTTGTTGCTTAGTTCAATTCCTTTGGGAATTTCATTGCCGCGATTATTTGATATTTTAGTTTTATACAATCATATATACAATGTATGTGTGTTCATTAATTTTCAAAAGTTAAAAGTTTATTTTTAAATAAATTAATTTTTATTACATTTTGGTGCGTATTATGAACAACTATCGATCTTCGACTGTAGTCGAAAGGTTTGATCGAACGAATTTTCATTTGGTATTATGGCGCACATTCGATAAAATAGTGCTATTGTGAATTTTACTAAATTGGATTATTCACAATAGTACATGTTTATCAGCTGTCACTCTAAAGAAATATTGTATTACTAATTTATAAACGAAAAATTAAAATAATTATAATTAAAACGACTACCACCGAATTTTGGTTCGATTGCTGTTGTTCTAACAGTTGGTCCCACACAATTTAGCCCCTATGTAATTTCTTCCCATTTTTTTGCCGCTTGAACTTTTGTGTTTTGAGCTTTTCCAATTGTTTTGTACTTACAACCTTAGACCTGCATGTAATTAATATAATTTATTGTCACCATTTGTAAAAAAAAAACAAATTCAATAAGTTTTACAAACTAACACAAACCATCGAAAGCAAAACTGTGTTCGATTGAAAATTCGTTGCACAACGAAATTTTCGACAGTGTTACCAACTGATAATACGAATTTGACAATCGATATTCGTTTTTCGTTTGCCAGCGAAGATCGAAAATCGAATGCAACTCATAATAAGGGCCTTTGTCAAAAGTATTAAAATTTTTTGTGTCAAAAATTCCTATGCTTTTGTCAAACACCTCAGAAATGTCAAAATTTTACTTATTAGAGTACTTTGCTACCATTTCACACACGCCGTAAATTTGTTTTTTTATTTTGTTTATAGATAAAATATAAAGTAATCGGACAACGAGCTCTATAACGAGCTTTTTACGTTGTATGTACATCACTATTTAAATAAATTTGTTTTAATTTATTTTAATTTAACTGAATAAATATCTATTTTAGCCCAGTAGCTCCAAATTAAATTAAAAAAATAACCGGAGTTCAGAAGAAGTACTGTTTGAGTTCTGTGTTTGTGCGCACCTTTTAATCTACCTTGTATATAAAAATGTATATTATTTTTACAATTAAAAGTCAAATTGTAAAGGCGCTTAAAGAAAAATGCAGTAAGACATAAAATCAAAATTGTTAAAATTAAATGAGAATACAGAGATGAATGAAAAAAAAACTGAAAGACAAAAAAACATTTACAAAATTCGTTTTTGAATATAGACAGCCTTGGCTTTTGCTCAGTTACTGAGCCCCTTTTATAGTTCATCATTATTTATGTATATGAAAACAAATATAAAATTACAACTTGAGTGAAATCTTAAAACTTATTTTGGTACACATTAAGGAAAAACATCCTTTTGTAATCAGAAAATATATTATTATGTACCGATATTTTTTTTGGTTTCAAGGGTTTACAAAAATAAAATCAGATAAAATTCATACTTACATATAGTTAATCTTTAAATTTTTTTTCAGTTGCACAGTTTTTCAACAAACAATTGAGCTGAATATGTCAACTGAATTCGATCATTTGTTTGAGCTCACTAACTGCCATCCCTAAATTAGCGCGTAAGACGCAAAGCAATGTAATTCATAGCTTTTGCGCTGAAATGTTATCCCAAAATAACAGCGTTAACTTCGTGTCGTTAAAAGTAATGTTAACTCATTTTATTTCATAAAACCCGCTGTATAAGAATAAAGAAGAGATAAAACCGCTAGATTGCCTTGAAAATTACTAAATTGTCACTACTTTTCAACCATAACAAAACAAAACAAACCAACAAACAGCAAACTTCACTTCCTAACGCACTGTCAAAATTGGATTTTCCAATTGCTAAGCGTTGACGCCAAGCTATTTAGGGATGCTTCATACATTTTGTATGTACATGAGAAATTTTGACAGTTATCTTGCGCTTTACGCGATAATTTAGGGATGGCAGTAAGTGAGTTTTGAACTAAATGAACGAACTAGTTCGTTCTAATGAGCTTAGCTGAAAAGAGCGCTCACTTTAAGGAGCTGCTAAGCCCAACTCTAGCTTTTGCACAATATTTTAAACTGAATTGAACAAGACTGTTCTAAATGTAACTGATACGCTAATATAACAACAAAGTTGTTTCTATATTTAAAAAAAATTACTAATAGAAATGCTTGATCGACTTCCAGATAACATGTATACTTTCGAAGTTTATTGCCAATTTTCAATTTCAAAATGCTTACAGCATCTCAAGTGAAATATTTCTGCAGTTGAAGAAGTTTTTAAAAGTTTTGGTTACTCTAATTAGACACTGGTCACTTATGAAACACAGTGCGGAAAACTTCCCTTTCAAAAATTGCCCTCAATATTTCGATAATAAAGTACCAAAAAGCCTATATGAGTTGTGGCCTAATGTTTACGATTACCAGAATGCTGCTGGTATTTTAAGGAATTGTCGATGGCCGTTCTTAATATGTTGATTGTGTCCACAAATAATACTTGTGTCGAAAGAACTTTTTCTATAACTAAATCTATGAAAACTGAATTGAGAAATAAAATGCAATTCTTTACCGATAGTAATATTATACATAAATGAAAATACATATGTTGTAAAACATTCATTCTTACCGAAGATATGTTAAGTAGATTTAACACAAATGTAATGTACCGAGATACAAAATGCAATAATAACAAAATACTTATAAAAGTTCTAGTTTAATAATCGATATGTGTTTTACGAGTATATGATTTTTAATTTTTAACATTTATTAAAACATTTTAAACTATCACTATGATCTCAAAGTTAAATTTTTAATAATAAAGATAACTTAAATCCTACACATTGATCGACCGCACTTTTTTAACTAAGTTTTTTATTTTTATGTATTTATTTATTTGTTTTTTTATTTTTATGTTTTTAAAATGTTATAAAAAACCAATGTACTTTGTTGCGGGCGGTTTTAATTACTATATCTGTTTCAAATAGTATGTCAACTGATATGAAAATTGAAATCCGAGATTGTGGTCAACTGGGAATTGTTCATGCACTAAAAAGAAAAAATATTTTTTGCAAACATGTAGGCGCAGAAGTGTAGAGATGATGGGAACCAATAGATAAACGTTTGTGTAGGGATGTTGTCTGTTTTACTTGCATATTATCTGTGAAAATAAAGGAGAACAATTATATAAATAATTAAATTTATAAAAAAAATGGAAAATACTTACTTGTTCTGCTCTTGTCATTTTGTCTGCTGAGGCAATGAAAAACAAAACAGAAATAGTGTTGGATAACGATAATAAAGTACACTCTTATTTAGGAGAATATCGATACCAAAAAGCGGGGACGGATAGTCATTCATAAATTTGGCAGTTTAAATTAGTATGGAGGGGTAAAATAGTAAAAAAATTCAAATTTATGTATATAATCAAACCACTGCATAAAAACTGTGTTAGCCTGATAGAAGGAGGGCAAGATGGTAGGAAAAGAGTGTGGAAGGTAGGGGGATTGAAAAAACAGCGAAAAAATCAATCCAAATTGATTTTTCCAGTTTTCTGTTGAGAGGCGCGAAATTGATTTTGAATGTAGTTATGTACATAGGCCGTGGGAAAACCTTTACATAGATATGTTTGTATGAAATTGAGAGGCGGTAAACATTGGCGCGATAAAGTCTGGAATATCTGTGAAAGTGTTATAATATGTATAGAAAAAAATCGTAAAGATAAAAGCAGGCGAGCTAGTATAAATAGAGGCACGTTAGTAACGTAGGACATTTAAGTGAAGTCAGTGAAACAGAAAGTGTAAAGTGAGAACTTAAACATAGAATTTCAAAGAAGTGAAAAATAGTTTTAAAAAGAGTTAGTGTTGAATAAGCACATAAATCCTGTGTGCCTAGAAAATCTTCTGTGCGGTAGAAAAAAACCTTTGGCTGACCAGTGCAGGAATTCGTAAGTTTGAGGGATAAAACGTATTTGGTGTTGAGCAAATAAAAGAAAAAAAAAATAATAAAAACGTAAGTCATATATCAGTGCAGTAAATTTTGAAATACTAATAAGTGGTTCGTTTTTGTGGTGTAGCTGGCTATTGGGTCTGAAGTGACTACTGAAACAACTGTCCGAGGAAATTAAATAGCCAGGTAATATTTTTTTATTGTAATTGCGACGGAACGAGTATTGTTTTATATTAGGAGTTGCAGAATTGTAATAACGAATTACCCATATCTCCGGAGTTAGAGAAAAAATTCTTATTAAAACTACAAAAAAAAAAAAAAAAAAAAGTAAAAAAGTATAAATTGTGTTGCTATACTTACCTATGAAACTGAATATAGTCAGTGAATGTATGGTGTAGTTTCGTCAAAAAAAAAAAAAAAGATGTTTTTAAATATTTATCGACCTTGCCAAATGTGAAATTATCGGAAAGCAGATATCATAAAAAGGAAACAGAAACAAAGTATCTGAGAAAATCGCACAAGTGCACACAAACAAAACAAAAGAATCTCTTTTAAACAGTAGTGTAGTTAAGTAGCATAAGTATTTTGTAAGTAAGTGTGCATGTAGACCTTTTGTTTATTTACACTTGACCCTCAACAGCCGAAAAATTAAATTTTTGTTAAATTTTAGTAAAAAGAAATTATATACAAATTAACAGAATAAGCTATAGGAGTGCTTATATACATATATATTATTTGAATAACGTAAAAAAAGAGAGTTTGAGTAGAGCTTAAGGAAAACGGGATTTATTAGTGAACGTTCTGTGATTTACCAGGAAAGAGATCAGATAACCTCAGGGAGCTCCTTTAGGCTGAGTATTACAAAAAAAAAATCCGGAGACCCATAATAGGGAAGAATTAACTTAAGCCCTAGATAAGCGACTTTCTATCATACGGTCTACATTTGGCCCAAATAAATATATGTATATTGGTGTATTAAACAATATATTTGTTTTAGAAGATTTTGTTTTTGTTACATAAAATAGGCTGAAAAAAAGTATTTAAAAAGGTACAAGTAAAAGTAAAAAAAAAAAGGAGAAAAAAAAAACATTAGGTATTAGTTTATTTAATAATTTAAGTAATTTATTTTATGTCATATTATTTATTTAAGAATTTATATTATTGTTAAAAAGAAATCTTTTTTTGTTATTATTGTCGGTAGCTAAAATTTGTAATAATAAATTATGTTAAATGAATAATCTGTTGGATATTTGCAGTATGGCAGCTTAATTTAAAGTGGTAACGGCAATGATGGAAAGGTAAGTGGGGAAGTGGTCGAGTGGGTTTTGGGTCGTGGAATAAAAAAATGGTGAGGGAACTACCACGACAAGGTTGGGTGGGCACGAATAGGAGATAAATATCATTCTCCATATGTTAATGTTCTTGTGGTGTTTGGTGGTGTTAGTTTCAGTTTATTTATACCTTTTTTTTTGTGTTAGGATACGCGGCCGACGGGAAGGGTTGGGACCACCTGAGAAATAAAAGAAGAGCTAGGCCGAAACCTCGCCGTGTCAACCGGTCCGTAACATAAATGGCGCCCAATGGAAATGCGATAGCTTAGGAAACACTGGGAAGACCGAAGATTGTATTCTAAGCTAGGTAATGAAATTACATGTACGTCAACAAAACATGTAACAATAACCCAATAAAATCTAAATATACCAGTAAGTTATTATTCATGATGTTGAAGTTGAGTTATATAGCCGTTCTGAAAATGAAAAGATACGTTGTATATAAGTTCGACCGACGTTATGAAGAGTGACTAAGTAAATACTATCCGAAATGAGTCGCAATAGCTTAGTATACGAGTAAAGTGTCTAATTGTATTGTGACTAGTTTCTTATATTATTAATTTTTTTTTCGAATTTTTCTTCTTTTTCTGTTCTGTTTAACTCATTGCGTAGTGTTGAATGTTAGATAGCATCTAATAGCCTCTCGTGATTACGCCATCTACGAGGTTAGTAGTATCAGATACTATCAAATAGCGCTCGTAATCTCGACCGTTCTTTAATTGTAAGAACTGGGTTGAAGTACGAGGGACCACACTAAAAGTGATTAAAACATTTTTTTTATGGATCTAATACCACAAGAAAGCATTGAAAAAGTAACCGCTGCGACCTCCACGTCCGTCCATCGTTGCCAAACCAGTGAAGTATACAATTTTCTATAAAAAGAGAAACAAATATAGCTTATTATTCTTTACCTACATACCGTATTTTATTCGTTGTTTACTGATTTTGTAATTTAGTTGATTTTATTGTGTTGTAGTTTGTTTTTTTTATCTTTTTATATTATATTATTTATCCTATTTTATATATTTTTATATTCATTTATTTATTTAATTTTTTTTATCTATTTTAACATGAAATATTAGTAATATTATAATTAGTATATTAATATATAATATTGAGTAGTAGAAATTTTTTTTTACTAACGCTACTGTTTACATTTTTTTGTTTTTTTTTTTGTTAATATTAATATGTTATCTTATTACCATTTTTTTATATAAATTTTAGTAAGTTTATGCATATGTCGGTATATAGAGCTGTTTTTTTTGTCTATTTTTTTAATTTCTAAATTGTCAAATATAACCACTTTTTAGTAGCTAAGATTAGGGTTTTCAAATCTACAAGTAGGAGTTTAAAGCTAATAGTTCTATAAAATATTATGAGCATTAGTCCACCTACAACACGATCGCGAAAGAGAAGTAGACAAGTACAATTTGACCTCAACCGATCTACACCCCAAATATCTTATAAAATCTATAAGCCAAATACCCCTAAAGTCAAGGCTAAAAGTAAGAGTAGTTTAAAAATGGCCGATGAAAATAGAACAACCGGTCAGATACGAGATATGTCCCAAACTATTATGTCTAGTGTTCCTAGTGTGCCACAGGCGGAAGGTTCAATACCAACAGATTTATTAGCACAGGGTTCAAGTCGGCAATCTTTTGGAAACAATAATATGAGTAATATGGAACAGTCAGTTAGAAAAATGGTAGAACAGGGTATAAGCTCACACATGGCGGATGTCAAGAGGACCATGGCGCAGTTGACATCGACCATTAGTAGGCTTAGCGTTGTAGTCCAACAGACTCAACAGGAAAATCGTAAGCTAGTAGAGTCAAACTTACCAAACGCGTCCAAAACATCAAATGATGGTAATCCACCTATGGATATGTCGGGAATACATACGCAGTCCGGACAATCTTCTAGGGCTTCTTCCGTTAATAATGATGATATGCATAATCACAAAAATTATGACAGGCCCCGAATTGACAAATGGGGATTGCATTTTGATGGTGACAGCAATAAGTTAGCCGTCGAAGATTTTGTATTTCGACTAGAACGTCTTCAGCAGCAGTACGGCATGTCGTGGAATGAGGTTTTAGGTAATTTCCACCTACTTGTTAAGGGCGCAGCCGAGAAATGGTACTGGCTTTTTATCCAGACAAACTATGTGACCGAGTGGCCCACGTTAAAATTAGCTTTGCTTAAGCAATACCAGTCTACGAGGTCAAGTTTCGAATTGATGAGTGACATGGTAGAAAGGAAACAGCAGCCTGGAGAGTCTATCGACGATTTCTTTTTTACGATGACACAGCTTAGATCTCGTTTAAACATTTCAATGCCGGAATCTGAAATGATTAAAATGATTAAAAAGAATTTAAGAGAGAGTATTGGCAGAATAGTTTTCCCTATGGCTGTGTCTTCAGTAGAAGAACTCAGGATGAGCTGCATAGATGCTGAGAAAACTTTTCTGAAGAAAGAAAGTAAACACCAACAATATCCCAATCGATATCCGCGTCAGGTCCACGAATTGTATGATGAGTCTTTAGACCCATATAGCAAAACCGGACTTGAGTGTGAAGAGGTAGCAGCAGTTAAAATTGGCTCTAATGATCAATCGTCCAGACCCAGTCTTGTGTGCTGGAATTGTCGTAAAGGTGGCCATGTTTTCATGGATTGCCCGTCAGGTGAGAGAGCGATATTTTGCTACCGCTGTGGCAAACCAGACGTCATATCCCCAAATTGTGCAAGTTGTAGAAATCGAAATTTTCCCAGGAACGAGGGGAAGGCGGGGGACCATCGTTCGACAGTGAACCCGCAAGTAAACTAAGAGAGGAAAAATCTAAAATAACCAATATAATACAAGCCACAAAAGATTTCAATATTTTAGAACCACAAAAAAGACATTTATACACATTAAAAGAAAGAAAAGAAAATTATGATAAAGTTAGAAGCAGAATATTTAGCGCTGAAATAGGTATCAAACATCTAACTACATCAACACGAATCATCATGCTAAGAAAGAAATTTGCCGAGAGAAAACGATTGCGAAAACTGGTAATTGAAACTATTAAAACAGCAGACAGAAAAACTGGCGATCCTAGACCATATGCTGAGGTAATAATTGGCGATGTTCGGGTAAATGGTCTTCTTGACACTGGTGCGTCTGTGAGCATTTTGGGAAAAGGGTGTAGAGAGTTGGTGAGTAAGTTGGATTCACGAATAGCTCCAATATTTTCCACAATAACAACTGCTAGTGGTCAAGAACATAGGTTACTAGGAAAAGTAAAAGCTAAAGTAGATTATAAAGACAAAACAGGTGAAATAACATTTTATTTATGTCCTGATTTGGAGCAGGAGGCGTATCTGGGCATAGACTTTTGGAAGTTATTCGAAATAGCACCGGAAATAATAGGTGTATCAGAGGTTATTATGCAGAAAAATAATAGTGATTGCAATAATGAAAGCCATAAATCTAATCCTCATAAACTAACAGATTCTCAACAGCTAGAGCTAAATAAAACTATTGAAAGTTTTCCCACGTTTGAAAAATATGGCCTTGGCTCTACTACTTTAGAAAAACATAACATTAAGTTAATAGAAGGAGCCGAGCCAGTAAAAGATAGATACTACCCCATTTCACCTGCGGTTCAGGAAATAGTCTACCAGGAAATCGATAAAATGTTAGAGTTAAACGTAATAGAAATAAGTGAAAGCCCCTGGAGTAATCGAACAACTATTGTAAGAAAGCCAGGTAAAAATAGATTCTGCCTAGATGCCAGAAAGTTGAATAAACTCACTGTCAAAGATGCGTATCCATTACAGAACATTGATGGTATACTGAGCAGAATAGATGAAACACATTTTATCAGTAGTGTAGATTTGAAGTTCGCTTTCTGGCAAATAGAATTAGATGAGAATAGTAAACCGTATACCGCTTTTACCGTGGCAGGTCGGCCACTCTATCAGTTTAGAGTTATGCCCTTTGGGCTCTGCAATGCCGCTCAAAGACTTTGTAGACTGATGGATAAAGTGATCCCCCAAAGGCTAAAGGAAAATGTTTTTGTGTATTTGGATGACCTGTTGGTAATATCTGATACTTTTGAGAAACATATAGAGTTATTAAAAGATGTAGCCCAATGCCTTAAAAAAGCGAATTTAACCATCGGACTAAAAAAATCGCAATTTTGTTTTCAGCAGCTTAAGTATCTTGGCTTCATAATAGGCGGCGGAGTGCTCAAAACAGATCCCGAGAAGATAAAGGCCATAAGAGAAATCAAGATACCAAAGACGCCGAGAGATGTGCGCAGTTTTCTGGGTACAGCCGGTTGGTATCGTCGATTTATCAAAGATTTTGCAGCAACAGCAGCTCCTCTTACCGACACTTTGAAGAAGTCCAAAAAATTCAATATGACACCTGAAGCAACTGCAGCATTCGAAAAATTGAAAAGGGCTTTGACATCGGCCCCGGTGTTAAAACACGCTGACTTTTCTAAACGTTTCTTTATTCAATGCGATGCATGTGACTATGGTATAGGTGCTGTGCTATACCAACTCAACGGTGATGATGAAGAACACCCTATAGCATTTTACTCCCAAAAATTGACTCCCTGTCAAATGAACTATAGCGTAACAGAGAAAGAATGTTTGGCGGCGGTAATGGCAATCAAAAAGTTCCGCCCATATGTTGAAATGATGCCATTTACCGTGGTGACAGATCATGCCAGTCTGCAGTGGCTAATGTCATTAAAGGACCTGACAGGGAGATTAGCGCGTTGGTCACTTCAACTTCAAGGATTTGACTTTAAGATAAAGCATAGGAAAGGATCAGAAAACATAGTTGCCGATATGCTATCAAGATTGCTAGATGAAGGGTGCGTAGAGGAGGTGAATATGGACGATGTACTAGACTTCGAGACGACAGAATTCCAAGGGGAAGAGTATTTAGAGCTTATTAACCACGTACAAAATAACAAAGAGAAACTTCCAGACCTGAAAGTAGACAATGGAATGGTTTTCAAAAAAATGTCATTTGAGCAAGATGCAGATGAAATCAAGTGGAGATTGTGGGTGCCACCAGCTATAACACAGCCGATTATAGAAAAAGCTCATGCGTCGTTCACTACTGCTCATGGAGGAGTGGCGAAAACCCTTGAAAGGTTAAAACGATTTTTCTACTGGCCGAAAATGTCTTATCAGGTAAAAATGTTTCTAAAAAACTGCCAGATTTGTAAAGAAACGAAGCCTACAAACCAAAATCTGAGGCCAGAGATTGGAAAGCAAGTGATCACAGAAAGGCCTTTTCAGAAACTCTACATTGATTTTATGGGAAAGTACCCCAGATCGAAGAAAGGTAATTGTTATATTTTTATAGTAGTGGACCACTTCACGAAGTTTACCTTTTTGAAAGCAATGAGAGAGGCTTCAACCGCTAATGTTGTGGAATTTCTAGTACAAGAAATTTTCCACAAATTTGGAGTACCAGAGATCATCCATAGTGACAATGGATCGCAATTTGTGGCAAAAGGTTTTGAAAATCTAATCAAAACATACAAAATCAAACATATAAAGACAGCTGTTTACTCACCCCAAAGCAATGCTAGTGAGCGTGTTAACCAGTCGGTCCTAGCAGCTATCCGAGCGTACTTAAATAATGATCACCGGGATTGGGATCTTTACCTATCCGAGATAGAGTGTGCCTTAAGAACGGCTGTACACTCAGCGACTGGCGTTACCCCTTTTTTTGCCCTATTCGGGTATCATATGTATTCCAGTGGTGCAGAATACCAGCTCGGCAGGAAGTTAAAATCATTAACTGATCACCAAATTGTCGAATTAGACCGTGCTGATAAGCTTGACATAATTAGAGAACAGATGAAACAAAGTATGGAAAAAGCCTACCTGAAAAGTGCAGAAAGATACAACAAGAGAGCTCGAATTGCAAACTTTATCCCCGGTCAAGAAGTTTACAGGCGCAACACTGTTTTAAGTGATTTTGTAAAGGGCCGAAATTCCAAATTTTGCAGAAAATTTCTAAGGTGTAGGGTGGCCCGGCCTGTAGGCAACAACATGTTCGAGTTAGAAACATTACAGGGTAGACCATTAGGAACATATCATGCAAAAGATATTAAGGTTTGAGAAAAACTAACTAGCAACACAGATAGGTAAAAGTAATGAGAACAGAAAGGCTGAGAAATTTGTAATGATTACCCAATTGTTTGGTATTTTTCGCGTATCCTCAAATTGTAGTCGTCAATATAAATCTGTGATAAAAATTTAACATAAAGTACCTGATAGTAAGTGTCCCAGAATTTTTTTTTGTTAATACCAAAGTTTAGTCGTAACATTAGTGCAATATTAGTTAGGAAACCGCAATAATAAGTAATAAACCCCGATCTGTGATATAAGTTGGCTTGCCACGTCCTTTTTTTTTTTTTAGTTTTTATTGGTAGACTTAAGAATTCATTAATGCAGTAAAGAAGTGTTGTTGACTTTATTGTGTTGGAATGATGAGTCTGGAACCTGAAAAAGAAAAGGATTCACAAAGTAAAAACTCTTGATTATCATTCACAAAATTAAAACTTCCCGTAATGTGAAACAATTTGCGACGAATTGGATCAGAGAATAGCCGAACTATCTCTGGAACCCTTTTATGCCTAAAAGCTTCTAGAGATATAGTCAAAAGAAATCAGTTGTTTGACCAGTGGTCTAGAATGTTACAGAGGCGTAATCCAATAGATAGTAGTTAGTATTATAAGAAAAACAAAAGACGCAATTCGTATGAATATAGTTGATTTTAGTCGGCCTCGATAAAATGTCGCAGGCGTTCGTTTGATGTATTAAGCACATAGTGCTCTTCCGATTCATACCGGGAACAGGAAATGTTATTTTTGTAAAAAAAATGGGTTTGCCTCTGAATTTTGTTTTCCACAGGAAAGTGATTCTTCAGAGTGCTGTCTTAAATTTGACGAAAACAGTTGTTCTTTGATCCAATGGACTCCGAGAGGGAAGTATGTAATGATGATTATAAATTCGGCGAGGTTTCCTAGAATAATGAACAAGATTGATCATATTAACATATGTACTAATAACACGTAATAAATTACTGAGCAATAGGTTTTTTGAATGCCCGGCTGATCTTTGAATAGAGATGAGACTCTTATTCTCAGGGCCATGGGAGTTCCCCACGTTGAGCGTATCACACCCGCACACCGTTCCCACACGGTAAGACCAGTGAAACCGGAGTTTTGTTGCGGGCGGTTTTAATTACTATATCTGTTTCAAATAGTATGTCAACTGATATGAAAATTGAAATCCGAGATTGTGGTCAACTGGGAATTGTTCATGCACTAAAAAGAAAAAATATTTTTTGCAAACATGTAGGCGCAGAAGTGTAGAGATGATGGGAACCAATAGATAAACGTTTGTGTAGGGATGTTGTCTGTTTTACTTGCATATTATCTGTGAAAATAAAGGAGAACAATTATATAAATAATTAAATTTATAAAAAAAATGGAAAATACTTACTTGTTCTGCTCTTGTCATTTTGTCTGCTGAGGCAATGAAAAACAAAACAGAAATAGTGTTGGATAACGATAATAAAGTACACTCTTATTTAGGAGAATATCGATACCAAAAAGCGGGGACGGATAGTCATTCATAAATTTGGCAGTTTAAATTAGTATGGAGGGGTAAAATAGTAAAAAAATTCAAATTTATGTATATAATCAAACCACTGCATAAAAACTGTGTTAGCCTGATAGAAGGAGGGCAAGATGGTAGGAAAAGAGTGTGGAAGGTAGGGGGATTGAAAAAACAGCGAAAAAATCAATCCAAATTGATTTTTCCAGTTTTCTGTTGAGAGGCGCGAAATTGATTTTGAATGTAGTTATGTACATAGGCCGTGGGAAAACCTTTACATAGATATGTTTGTATGAAATTGAGAGGCGGTAAACATTGGCGCGATAAAGTCTGGAATATCTGTGAAAGTGTTATAATATGTATAGAAAAAAATCGTAAAGATAAAGGCAGGCGAGCTAGTATAAATAGAGGCACGTTAGTAACGTAGGACATTTAAGTGAAGTCAGTGAAACAGAAAGTGTAAAGTGAGAACTTAAACATAGAATTTCAAAGAAGTGAAAAATAGTTTTAAAAAGAGTTAGTGTTGAATAAGCACATAAATCCTGTGTGCCTAGAAAATCTTCTGTGCGGTAGAAAAAAACCTTTGGCTGACCAGTGCAGGAATTCGTAAGTTTGAGGGATAAAACGTATTTGGTGTTGAGCAAATAAAAGAAAAAAAAAATAATAAAAACGTAAGTCATATATCAGTGCAGTAAATTTTGAAATACTAATAAGTGGTTCGTTTTTGTGGTGTAGCTGGCTATTGGGTCTGAAGTGACTACTGAAACAACTGTCCGAAGCCCAGAGGAAATTAAATAGCCAGGTAATATTTTTTTATTGTAATTGCGACGGAACGAGTATTGTTTTATATTAGGAGTTGCAGAATTGTAATAACGAATTACCCATATCTCCGGAGTTAGAGAAAAAATTCTTATTAAAACTACAAAAAAAAAAAAAAAAAAAGTAAAAAAGTATAAATTGTGTTGCTATACTTACCTATGAAACTGAATATAGTCAGTGAATGTATGGTGTAGTTTCGTCAAAAAAAAAAAAAAAGATGTTTTTAAATATTTATCGACCTTGCCAAATGTGAAATTATCGGAAAGCAGATATCATAAAAAGGAAACAGAAACAAAGTATCTGAGAAAATCGCACAAGTGCACACAAACAAAACAAAAGAATCTCTTTTAAACAGTAGTGTAGTTAAGTAGCATAAGTATTTTGTAAGTAAGTGTGCATGTAGACCTTTTGTTTATTTACACTTGACCCTCAACAGCCGAAAAATTAAATTTTTGTTAAATTTTAGTAAAAAGAAATTATATACAAATTAACAGAATAAGCTATAGGAGTGCTTATATACATATATATTATTTGAATAACGTAAAAAAAGAGAGTTTGAGTAGAGCTTAAGGAAAACGGGATTTATTAGTGAACGTTCTGTGATTTACCAGGAAAGAGATCAGATAACCTCAGGGAGCTCCTTTAGGCTGAGTATTACAAAAAAAAAATCCGGAGACCCATAATAGGGAAGAATTAACTTAAGCCCTAGATAAGCGACTTTCTATCATACGGTCTACATTTGGCCCAAATAAATATATGTATATTGGTGTATTAAACAATATATTTGTTTTAGAAGATTTTGTTTTTGTTACATAAAATAGGCTGAAAAAAAGTATTTAAAAAGGTACAAGTAAAAGTAAAAAAAAAAAGGAGAAAAAAAAAACATTAGGTATTAGTTTATTTAATAATTTAAGTAATTTATTTTATGTCATATTATTTATTTAAGAATTTATATTATTGTTAAAAAGAAATCTTTTTTTGTTATTATTGTCGGTAGCTAAAATTTGTAATAATAAATTATGTTAAATGAATAATCTGTTGGATATTTGCAGTATGGCAGCTTAATTTAAAGTGGTAACGGCAATGATGGAAAGGTAAGTGGGGAAGTGGTCGAGTGGGTTTTGGGTCGTGGAATAAAAAAATGGTGAGGGAACTACCACGACAAGGTTGGGTGGGCACGAATAGGAGATAAATATCATTCTCCATATGTTAATGTTCTTGTGGTGTTTGGTGGTGTTAGTTTCAGTTTATTTATACCTTTTTTTTTGTGTTAGGATACGCGGCCGACGGGAAGGGTTGGGACCATCTGAGAAATAAAAGAAGAGCTAGGCCGAAACCTCGCCGTGTCAACCGGTCCGTAACAACTTTTTTCAAATGAATTCCTATTTTTAAATGAAAACTTTTATTAGATTGTTATAAGTAATGCCATGGCGGAAGAATAAAGGTGGCGAACTCATTACTTTCGTCGTAAAAGCTAAATTTTAAACTTTATGTAATGGCAAAATAATACCAGGTGGCCGCAATGGCGAATTCATTAGTTTTAGCCGCATATGCTAAATATCAAACACCATATAAAAAAATGTATACATATTTTTTATATATGGAGTTTGACATTTAGCGTTTACGGCGAAATTAATGAATTCGCGATCGAGAATACGTGTATAATTTCACCATGCTTTATATCAAGGCGAATTAAATACAAGGTGATAGCGGTGGCGAATTCAATTCTTTTCCCTGGTATTCTAACTATCAAACTCCATATATAAAAAATCTGTATAACAGTTAGATAAATTTTTTATATATGAAGTTTGACAGTTAGAATACATGGGAAAAGAATTGAATTCGCCACCGCTATCACCTTGTATTTAATTTGCCTTGCTTTATATATAAAAATATGTATATATTTTTATTTGTTGTTTGAAATTTAACGTTTGCAGCAAAAATTATTGAATTCGCCATTGCGACCACCTTGTATTATTTCGCCATGTGCAATGCAATTTTTATGTTTTGTGATAAAAGAAGTAAATTACAGACGGATCGAAGTTCGACACCCTAACATCTTTTAGTGTAACAACAGAAACCAATATAATCAAAACCGCTATTTTACCCGAGTTTAGAACTATATGTACTGCAGAACTTATAGCTATATACGAAGCAAGAATCGGGAACTATGCATTTTGTTCTGACTCCCTTTCTTCATTGCAATCTATATCGATTATAATCAACGCAAATCATTATGTCTCAGAAATTAGGAATTAATTGACAATTATCCCGCGATGAAACTAATATGGGTACCTGGACATACCAGAATAACAGGAAATGAGTTCGCGGACCTTACAGCAAAAGAAGCATTGACTTCTCCACTTATCACATTACATAATCTAAACTACAAAGACTGGAATAAATATATTATAAACACTCTGGTTCGGGAGCACAGGTGTAATCTTTTGACTACTACATCAACGTGGTATAACAATTTAAATCATTTAAACACAAATGCACAAAACTATCAAAAAACTACTGGATCTTTTTGGGCCAGAAGAGACCTTATTAAATTTATGCGTATAAGACTCGGACACTGTTACTTAACACATGGACATCTGATGAACACACCGGTACCTCAAATTTGTAACTGCCAATTGCTAACCCATAACCCATCACATTTACTAGTAAATTGGCCTAAATTAAATAACGAGAGAAAACACATTTTCAAGAATTTTAATCCATTAACCGCGTTATCTATACCAAACAAAAAAAATATTATTAAAATAATTAAGTTCTTAAAACTAACTAACACCTATAACTTAATATAATACAGATTAATAAGTTAGACTAGTTTTTTTTAGAAAAGATATAACATAACACAATGAGCTGAAGGCCACAGCAGCTATTGCTCTAATTCTATTAATTTATAATTTGTAATTATAATTTAATTTTATAAATAAAGTAAATAAATAAATAAACATGTCTTTTTTAACTAATATAACATATTTTTATATATTTGCAAGGTTTGGCGATATTTGACAAGCCATTTCGCACAGAAAACTCTAAAAAACTGGCAACACTGTAAACAGCATCAATCTAATAGCAACAAGATAAAATCTTTCACAGAAGAAAAACAAAATATTTTTTTATAAATTACAGCATTATAACTTGATCAATCGGAATAGAATTTCGATGTAACTAAATTATTTAGAGTAATAAAATAATCAATTACCACTTATTTTTCGATTAATCGTGCCACCACTGTACACATTCAATCTAGTTTAAATATGTTGTTCTCATTTGAAAGGATTAAAAATTCATATTCACTTTCTACTGAATATGATTTTCAAAAACCGGATGTTGTTTAATTTATATTCTTCTTATGGCAGTAATAATCGTAAATATTTAAACCAACTACTTTTACATTTATGGCATTTTGTATTAGAAATTATAATCCTTTTTTTTTGCAAAGGATTTTTTAACACTGTAAATCCTTTTGTTTGCAAGGATTTTTTTTCATATTCGTTAGTCTGGAAGAAATTGTAGATGTTATGGCATTTAATATGTTATGGTATTTAATATCAAACATTAAAACATGTACCTTCTGCTGCTAGAGATAAATAAATTCATATAAACATGCATGCTGAATCATGTAAACTGGAACGTAAATAGACAGGATGGTGTTATAGAAAATCACCTAAATGATTGTAAAATTTTAAAGTTGTACCTATGGCTGAGTTCAGTACAACACCAAAATAAATATCATACGGTCGTTCATGTTATTAAAAAAAAAACTTTGAAAATATTTGTGCCCATAATTATGAAAGATATTTAATGAATTGCATTTAAATAAATTAAACAATATTTTTACATTATGCGACAACCACTATCTTATGGTTCATTTTTAACAATTTCGTAAAAATTACATTGAATAAATTTAGTTTAAAATAATGTGGTATGAAAATAACTGGTAAATTCATTTTTTTTTGTTTTTTTTTTTTTTTTTACTTAGACCACTTTCATAGTTATGGGCACATTTGACAATAACAAATCTAATCTAATATGTGTTATAAATCTCTCATGGATAAGCGACTAAACCGATTTTAATGAGATTTTAAACACCGGTAGATATTTGTCCTCAAAGTAAAATAGGGTACTAGGAGGGGAGAAAATCGGGAAGCCTTTTCCTTTTCCGAAATTATTAAGCATCCAAATCTATTTAAAAACCTTAACCGATTTTAATGAAATACGAAAAATAGATAAGTCCTTAAGTGTAAGTTCCCCTACACAATGTCCATTTTCAAAGCTCGCACCCAGATAAGAGGAAAAATTGACATTTACGGCTGCAACGATTTTAATAAAATTCAAAACAGAGATAGACATTTATTTAGAAGTTCCTGAATCGATTAAAAAAAATTATTTGAAATATAACTTAATATTTGAAATATAACTTAACTTCTGATCCACAATGTCCAATTGCCAGAAGGAAATCTGTTGTAACTAACATATTAATGTGCATAATAAAATCAAAAACTGGCTTGCAAAAGTAGTCGTGTTACTAATATTTTCATTGGGGTAGCGAAGCGCACCGGAAATATCAAGTTATATATAAAAGCCAAAATGTACCAAATGAAGCTTTACACATTTTTTACATCTCCTATATGATTTCGGCAATTTTCCTGCTCCCTCGGAGTAAGTCCTAAAACTTTAATCTATGAAATGGCCTTTGGGTGGGTGGCATAAGGATATGATGGCTTATTGTAACTGAGTGCTTTGTTAGTAGTTCAATTTATACATATTCGCGGTGGCAGTAGGCAAAATTCTTTTACTTTTTTCTCGTCTCTGCTAAAAAGTTGGCCAAACTAGGTAGTCAAGCGAACTCCGAACACCTGGCCACCTCCAGTTTTAGCATTTTAGAATTACTTGCATTTACTCGGAATTTTATCAGTTCTATTTTTGATTATATCAAACAGGACAGTGGAAATGGATAAGGATGGACACGGAAGCCTAACAAGAGATGAAGAGTTTAGTCTGTAAAGAATCTTCTGTTTTCAAACCAGTGGAGGAAGCTGGATGATATGGACCGGAATACCTCTAAAGAAGTGGAAGGCTAGAAACTCGAGGTACCTTAAGCTGAATATTTGAAAATCAAGTATCGCTATGTCATTACGTGTAAATGTGTAACAGTGATTAGTTTTAGGAATAAGACTACGAATACGAGGGCTGCTATATATATTTCTGGCCTGGCAACACGGAGTGCTGCCAAGTGCAATCTGACATTTCTATTGGAAAGTTTGTCATTTTTAAGCATAATCGTACTCAAAACGTTTTGACGTACGACCATTATTTGTGTTGTTTACAGTGACTTGAAAAAATTAATATAGAAAAAAATGGAATTAACTCGTGAACATTTTTGTACCATCATTTTTCACAACTTTCGACGTGGATTATCACGACAAGAGTGCATTGATGAACTTAAATCTTTGTATGGCAATGAAGCACCATCCTATAGCACTGTGAAAAATTGGTATAATGAATTTAATCGTGGCCGAAGTTCGCTCAAAGACGAATTCCGTGAAGGTCGTCCAAAAACGGCTGTTGTGCCAAAGAACATTGATGCCGTGCGTGAACTCATAATGCAAGATTGACATGCGACATACCGAGAGATATAGACATCCTTGGACATCTCTTCCACCAGCATACATTCGATACTGCATGAACACCTGGCCGTAAAAAAGGTTTGTTCTCGTTGGATCCCGCACAATTTGAAAGTCTCTCAAAAAAAGGCTCGTGTCGATTGGTGCAAGGAAATGTTGCAAAAATACGATTGCGGTGCTTCAAAAGACGTTTATAAGATCGTCACAGGTGACGAATCATGGATCTATGCGTATGAGCCCGAAACGAAACAACAATCGACCGTGTGGGCCTTCAAAGACGAGCAAAATCCAACGAAAGTTGTTCGTGGAAGAAGCACTTCCAAGCAAATGGTCGCCTGTTTCTTCGGCAGAACTGGTCATGTGGCGACTGTTCCGCTTGAGCAACGTAGGTCGGTCACTTCTGAGTGGTACACTACAATTTGTTTGCCTGAAGTCATCGGAGAAATTCGAAAAACCAACAAGAGAAGACGAATCATTGTTCACCATGACAATGCGAGCTCTCACACATCGGCTCAAACCAGAGCGTTTTTGACTGGCCAAAACGTCGAATTAATGGGTCATCCGCCGTACAGCCCTGACTTGGCACCTAATGACTTCTTCTTGTTTCCGCACATCAAGAAAAAAATGCGTGGTCAACGATTTTCGTCGCCAGAAGAAGCTGTTGAAGTGTTCAAAAACCATGTTTTAGAGGTGTCTCAATCGAAGTGGAAAAAGTGCTTCGACAACTGGTTTGAGCGCATGCAAAAGTGTATAAATCATGCTGGAGAATACTTTGAAAAACAATAAAACCATTTTTGATTATAAATATTCGCATTTTCACTATTAGGCCAGAAATATATAGAGCAGCCCTCGTATAAGCAATTCCTTAGACTTAAACCAATGTTAGCAACTACGAGAGATTCTGTGTTTAGAAGCCCAACAGTCATTAGTCAACAATATAAATTCCTTAATAGGCAAATGGTCCACAAATTTCGCATTAATTTTAAGACAACATTCCAATCTGGATTAGCTTTAGATAGCTTACACACTCTGCAACAACTCTTCAAAGGGTATAAGTTGATCCTGTACTGGATAACTAACATTGCTCCCCATATTGACAGAAATTGGCAGATAAAGGTATAAATATCTAGACAAAATCTAAAGGGTTGAAAAATTCGCTGCAGAAACATCGGGCTTACTTCAATTTTAAGGAAATGTGACGAAAGGAATCGTTTGTATATTGTTTCTGTCATTAAGAGAAGGAGAAAACAGAGGACATTTTTTTTTTAACCGAAATTAAAAAAACAAGGAGGCTATGCATTTGTGTGAATGTTACTTTTTCATGCTTGTGCCTGCAGAACTCAGCCATTTCTGAATGGATTTTGAAATTTTTCTTCTTTATTTGAAAGAGCATGATTGCAGATTGGTTCCGTTTTAATAACACTTCACCTAAAGGGTGTCCCCATACAATATACATTTTTTAAAGCTAATTATGAACCGCAAAAGGCGCCGCGTTAGCCGCCAATAGCAAACAGTAATACGAAAATAAAATGGTATTCCTATAAGTGACGTAAATTGACCTATCTTTTAAATCGTTACAAATAAACGCTTGAAAATTGGACAGAATGGCGATTACTATAATAATTATGATAAAAAGTATAAACATTCAAAATTATAATTTTAAGGGTGCCCTAATAGTTCATTTCATTTGATGTATATGGACATACTTCTGGACAGTTATAGAAAGACGGTTAAAATTTACAAAAAACCTGCATTTCTACGCTTCACCACCCTATGTAAATCTAGTTTAAGTAAGTGAAGCAAATTGATTTGCTAACTGATAATTAAAAAATAAAAAAAAAAAATTTAGTATTTCCTTAAAGATCTCTTCAAAACTTTAAAATAATACCCATATTGATAGTTAAAAAAATGGAAAATGTGGGCTAGCGACAATTTTATTGTTCCAAATGATATGAAAATACTAGAGGTAGGCGTGGTGTTTGGTCCGCTGCCTCGAAAGGCATTGACCGATCATGCTGATTCTCAATAGCACATCTTTCGACACTAGATATGCCTGATCGATTGGTGCATTTAAATGTTCTCTAGCTGATCTAATGCCTCGGTAAACTTGATTGCAACACTAACACAGACGCACAGACGAACTTCGCTCAATCGACTTCGCGATGCATAAGAAGTCAGAATACATATACTTTATGAGTTCGTAAATGGATATTGTAGAATAACAAACGGAATGACAAACTTAGTTATAACCTTTTTAAAAATTGAATTCGAAAATTATGTGGACAAAAAATTAAATTAAATTATTAATTATTAAATTAAATTATGTGGTCAAACATTTTAACCGTTATAGACAGATAGCTGAAACCGTTTTTAAGGTCAGTTTTTTGGAAAATAGTATTTAGGGATAGAACAAGCATTTTGTAAACACCTGAGTTCCAGGGAGGTTAGCAGAGCTTCTTCATAATCTGCTTTTTCATTGATAAGGAGCATATTTCAATGAATGATGAAATAATTAAATCTATGTCACTAAATATTCTAGGCTGTCGAAGTGGCTGATGATGGTCCGGATCTATGTATATATTGACCTTTATTTCTTTCTTTTCTTTCGCCAAAATAAAGAAAAATTTTACTTAATTTTGCAGTAAAATTAATTTTGGCTACGTTGCTGTTTATGTATTGATATTCCTTGTCGGTTAACTTAAGGATCTAACCTTGCACCAATACATTTTCGAATTAATTCTTATTGATGTTACTTTGAATAAACTTTCGCATGAGTCGATTTATCCATACATATCGCTTATCAAAACAAAAAACGTTGAAATTTCTTTTAGAAACTCTTACTCACTTCTCCATGATTTTTTGAAAAATAGGTCCAAGTCGGAATATACAAAATAAATTCGAAAATAAATACTCATGTGAATATACTCATGGCTTCAAATATTTGTATTAAATTAACTGGCAAAGGCAGCCATGTCAGCGTCTACTGCCTCAAATTATAAATTATTAAAAGTTTTCAAGCTCTATGGCTACATGTTAAAATGATACATAAAATTCTATGTATGTCTATATGTTTGATTATTTTTGTTTTGCCACTCAATACAACACAGGAAATTCTTCCCATCAAACTCCATTGCAAAGTTGATTTGAAGAATATTAAACGTATAATTTTCTGGTTACGTAAAAATACATATGAATGAAATAGATGATTGTTGCAGAAGGAATCAAATAAGGCAAGAGTAAAGCGTCTTTAAGGTTTTTATACCCTTCAAAACAAAAAGAGAAAAAAGGGTATAAGGATATAACTGACTTCTTATGTATGGCATAGTCGGTTGAGCGATGTCCGTCTGTTCACCGAGGCAAACTTGATTTCACAAAAAACTAAATATGCCAAACGATCAGTGTAGTGTTAAAAGAAGTGCTATTGGATATCAGCAAGACCGGTCCATGTCCTTCGAGACAGCAGGCGATATATATATATATATATATATATATATATATATATAGGCCAATAAAGAATTAAAAAATAAGAAAAAAAACCTCAAGCAAAAAAAATTTTTAAAGTACCAATATGAGTATCATTTTAAAGCTTTTAAAGAGATTTTTTTTGTAGTTCTCTTCTTGACCCTTTCCTCACTAACCTAGATTTACATAGATAGCCAAATATAGCACTTTTACTTTTTGTTACTACACTCCTTATACTTAACTTGCTATACGGCAGGTTAAGCACGAAAACCTTTAATAAATTCCAAAATAAAATGTTTTTATTCAATTGAGTCACCGAAAAAAAATAATAATTTTATCACGTTAACAATTTAACTAAAAATGTAATTTGAAGAGCCTGAGCTCACACATCAAAATAGCTTCAAATTTCCACAGAGAAAGAAATGAAAAACAAAATTATTATAATTACTTCGGCTTTTTTCGGGCTTTTAAGGTCGTATACATTTACTTTGCAGTTTCGAATTGAATTGGGATCCCGATGAAAAGCACAAATAATAGTAAGAAAATAAGGTCGAATAACTTAAAAAAGTTAAAGCTTAAAATAAAAATCAAACGTATTATAATTTACGATAAAATCACATCAATCAGTACTTGTGCTTTGACTACTGTCTTATACTAAGTTTTCACTGCTTTAAAAACAAGCAGTTTTGAGAAAAACACTTCGTAATGTTTTCCCAGAAACACAACACAGTTAACAAAAAATTCAAGAATTTTTAAATTATAAATAATATGAATATCCCAACCATAACCAATTGCAACGACAGTTGCAACGACACATTTTTCAAACAGATCAAGTGATGTAAGTGGTTTTGGTAGCATTAAAAATTTAGGGCGAAGAATTTATGGTGTTTTGGATAGAATCGCGTTAATGATAACCTGATATTAGTTAAAACTTAGAGGTTCGGGAACACACCGCATTTATACCAAATGTATTCCTATGACCTTTAGATCACCACAGATTCTAGAGTTTTTGATGATGTAAATTTTGGGATTATTTCGAGATTCGTGTTGCCTTAATCTTGAAATGCATAGGAGTAGCTATGCGCTATTACTCCTTACTTTAGAGCTGAAGATTTTCTAAACTCACACCGCGCTATTGTCTATTTTTAAACCAAACCGAAGGATCGTCGTATCAATTGCTGAAATAAAAATGTTGATCCTTGCAATCTACCAATCCACGAAGTGCCAGTAGTTGTCCACTTGAAAGACCTCAAAAATCTTTATCTTTCAAGTGAAATATATCGGCATGCTCGTCTTAAGCGTCAAGGAGACGGTATCTTCAAGTAAAAATGTTTCTAAAGAAACTGTAACTTGCAAATCTTTTATAAAAAGGTTTATTTACGTATCTTGATTTTTTAAGTGACACTTACGAAACGACATTTTAAACGAGCTTTTAGCTACAAGTGTTATATTTTAAGCTTTTGGCTTAGTGTAAAAATATTGTTGTCATATTGTACAGGGTGAGCTAAATTTTTACTTTTATTAAAATTAAGAAATTGCTTTAAGTGATTGTAGCATCATTTCGGCTCTACGATCAAGTAGAGCTTGCAGATGTACCTCTGCTGAAATTAGTGTAGTAAACTTTGAAGGCCAACAGTCTTTTGAAGCTGCAATTATGTGATGATATGATAGTTATAAATTTAAACCCTTTCGATTGTACACAATCTGTTAACTTTAAATCCAAAAATTATGCAAGTGCTTCTGCATTTAAAAACTGTTTTTTGGGAAAACTTTTATATAAAATTTACTGTGATTTTTTTTAATAAAAAAGCTTAGAATTTATTATTTATTTAGAAAACTTTCATTTTATTGTATTTGAATAAAAAGCAAAAAATACACCATGCTTTTAAAAGCCGGATGTTATTTAAATATTATTATTTTGCAGCGCGTGTGGCAGTAATGACCGTAAAACTTTTTACCGACTACTAACACATACAAGGAATTTAGTAATTTACTCTTGGTAACCTTTTCATGTTTTTTTTTACTTTAACGAAAAAGGATATTTTTATATGTATGTATTTATTGTAACAACAAAAGGTCAGTGTGCCCGAAATATTTTTGGCTAAGGATAAAAAATGAGTATAAGCTGTTGAAGAGTTTTGGGTATTGGCCCAGTGTTAAGGTTTTATTGTTTATAATAAGTGAATAAAAAATGAAAAGCTTACATATTATATATGTTTGTCCATTCTCATACTAGCCACACACACACACAAATTTACATAAACATACCCAGTTGACCAAGCGCTTAAGACATCCCTAACGACAAATACAAGACAAAAATATATCGTAAAAGACATATTAAGAACATTTTAAGCAAATCATCAACGATATTTTCTAACAAGTGGCCACCTTGTTGTCGACAGCTAAATACCAAATAGACGACATTGTAGATTAAGATAGATCGGGCAACTGGGTATATATTGAAGCATGTACACTGACTTAAAAGTAAATATATATGGCTATTATATGGGTTTTAAATTGCACAACTAACTTAAAGAAATTTTTGTAAAATAGTTACGTAAATATTGGGCCCATTAAGTAATTTTATACGACCCATCATCTAATTTCAAAAAAACTAAAATTATTTCAATTTTAAATTTCCTTAAAAATTTTTCAATTTTATAAAAAAAGTAAGAATTTATATTCGGCTGTGCCGAATCTTATATACTCTTAACCATCTATGTAAATCTAGTTAAGTGAAGTAAAAGCAATCAAAAAAGCAAATATTGGGGCGACAGAGAATTAAAAAAATATTTTGGTACTGCATATATATAATTTTACATACACATGACACCGGCTCGTAATGGGTTAAGCATTTTGAAATAATTTTAGTATCTCCTGAAAGCTTCAAAATGATACCCATATTAATATTTAAAAAAAATTAAAAATTTTAAAGCCCTGTAACTCGGAAAATATGGGCGAGCGCGAACTTATTCACTTGATATTGTTTTTCCTATTTTTTATTTCTCTATCGCCCCATATATTTATTTTTTTAGGTAGGCGTGGTGTTTTGCCTACTTCTTCGAAGGATATGGACCGATCATGCTGATTTCCAATAGCACCTCTTTCGACACTATACATGATCGATGGACATACTTATATTTTTTGTGAAATCAGCACTAACACGGACAGACAGACGGACATCGCGTAATCGACTTCGCTATGCATAAGAAGTCGAATATATATACTTTATGGGGTCAGAAATGGATATTGTAGAAGTTACAAACGAAATGACAAACCCGTTTTCCACTTTTTGTGGTAAAGGTTATAAAAAATAAGAAGTTATATTCGGCTGTGCCGAATCTTATATGCCATTCACCCAAAGAATTGTGTATTTATTTTCTTAAAGAATCGCTTTTTCCGGTATATGTATGTCTTTGGTATAATGAAGATATTTCGGTTAACTTTAATTGCTTATTTGTCACATTGGCCTTATGACTTATCCTTGAACCGAAACTGTCAGAATAAAGATTCTTCTGCTTTCTCATGACAAGATTTATTTATTAGTTTTTCCGAGTTCACAATAAGTCCCAATTGCTATCTGCTGTAACAGAATCTTCAACCGTTCTGCACATTTGATTGTATCCTTTCCAAAACCTTCATTAACTGTTCTTCTTACGAAACTTGCGTTAAACCCAGACGAACTTTGTGACGAACAAAATTCGCGACCTCGTATTTGATCCACATATGAAAATTCCATCTAGGCAACAAAGAACTATTGCCTTTTAAGTGCCGACCTGCTGAACGTCTACAATTGAATCAGGAAAGAACTTATATAACTTATTTTTTATCTCAATATCTAATATGTATTTGCTTAAGCGGGACACGGGTAGATATTTATTCTCACGGTAAAATAGGATGTTGATATTTGTAAATAATGGACCAGGAAAGGAGAAAAAAAGAATAGGGCACGTTTTCTGCGTCTGAATTCATTTTAACAAAGTCTTGGCTAACCGATTTTACTAAAATTTGAAACATAGATAGCTCCTCATCTATTTCTGTCTCCAGAGCTATGAACTAGATGAGTGCAAAGAGGGAAAAATAGGCACTTACGTCAGTACCGATTACAATTAAATTTTAAACATAGTAAGATTCGTATGTAATGGGAAGGAATAGGAGATGCGGATGCGGGAGAGGACAAGTGCGCATTTTAATGAATCTAAACTGATCTAAACTGAACAAAATCAGATTCTAAAGATATTTCAAATGTAGGTTTCTCCTGATCTAAAAGATCTAAACTAATTTGATAGATTTCTTACGTGTTCGGAGTAGTCTATAATATATTATGCAGTTCCTGGAAAGGCCTAGGCAACGACAAGTGCAATATAATAACTTTAAATATATCTCTTGTTTTCTAGTACGAAATGAGTTTAGGTTGCCCGCCCAATGTATTTTATTGAGTTGCAATGTGTATCCACACATCTCTCTACCCTGATGAGTTTTGTCAACGTCTGTAGTATGTCATGCAAGCAGACGTGCGCATCCACAAGCAATTACAACACAATGTGACATAAGTGGTGACTATGGTACAATAATTCATCAGATAAATGCAGTAGCTGTTTTAGAGATTTAAATGACATTCTTTCTTCTTCTTTGACATCTAAAAATCAAGCTGTTGAACTGCGCTTACATTATGGATAACTGTGCGATGGATTTGATTATTGAGTGCGCAGGTGAGCAACTGGCAGTATTTTGTTAGTATGAGGGCTGCTATATATATTTCTGGCCTGGCAACACTGAGTGCTGCCAAGTGCAATCTGACATTTCCATTGGAAAGTTTGTCATTTTTAAGCATAATCGTACTCAAAACGTTTTGACGTACGACCATTATTTGTGTTCTTTACAGTGACTTGAAAAAATAAATATAGAAAAAAATGGAATTAACTCGTGAACATTTTCGTGCCATCATTTTTCACAACTTTCGACGTGGATTATCACGACAAGAGTGCATTGATGAACTTAAATCTTTGTATCACGATGAAGCACCATTCTATAGCACTGTGAAAAATTGGTATAATGAATTTAATCGTGGCCGAAGCTCGCTCAAAGACGAATTCCGTGAAAGTCGTCCAAAAACGGCTGTTGTGCCAGAGAACTTTGATGCCGTACGTGAACTCCTAATGCAAAATCGACATGCGACATACCGAGAGATAGAGACATCCTTGGACATTTCTTCCACCAGCATACATTTGATACTGCATGAACACCTGGCCGTAAAAAAGGTTTATTTTCGTTGGATCCCGCACAATTTGAAAGTCGCTCAAAAAAGGCTCGTGTCGATTGGTGCAAAGAAAATGTTGCAAAAATACGATTGCGGTACTTCAAAAGACATTTATAAGATCATCACAGGTGACGAATCATGGATCTATGCGTATGAGCCCGAATCGAAAGAACAATCGACCGTGTGGGTCTCCAAAGACGAGCAAAATCCAACGAAAGTTGTTCGTGGAAGAAGCACTTCGAAGCAAATGGTCGCCTGTTTCTTCGGCAAAACTGGTCATGTGGCGACTGTTCCGCTTGAGCAACGTAGGACGGTCACTTCTGAGTGGTACACTACAAATTGTTTGCCTGAAGTCGTCGGAGAAATTCGAAAAACCAACAAGAGAAGACGAATCATTGTTCACCATGACAATGCGAGCTCTCACACATCGGCTCAAACCAGAGCGTTTTTGACCGATCAAAACGTCGAATTAATGGGTCATCCGCCGTACAGCCCTGACTTGGCACCTAATGACTTCTTCTTGTTTCCGCACATCAAGAAAAAAATGCGTGGTCAACGATTTTCGTCGCCAGAAGAAGCTGTTAAAGTGTTCAAAAACCATGTTTTAGAGGTGTCTCAATCGGAGTGGAAAAAGTGCTTCGACAACTGGTTTGAGCGCATGCAAAAGTGTATAAATCATGCTGGAGAATACTTTGAAAAACAATAAAACCATTTTTGATTATAAATATTCGCATTTTCACTATTAGGCCAGAAATATATAGAGCAGCCCTCATAGTTGCACTTTTTGATGAATAAGGGGTTCGGGGTACAACCTCTTCTTAATGCTGGGAACACAACTGTGACGAACGACGAAATTTTGGTCGCACAAAATGGTCGTCGAAAAAAATATATTAGTGCATGACGGCGGACGAAATTCGTCCTACGATGAAAACATCAGTACAATAGGACCATGTTTGGTTTCAAAGTAATTTAGTAAATAAAATTATTTTACTTGAAAAATTTATTTATTTTTACTTTGCAGCATTCACGGTCCCCTATCAGCTCACAAAAAGTAAACAACTTCAAAAATTATAACAGCTGTACTTTTTCGTCGTTATTGTGCTTCATACGACGAACTTATAAAATGCATTTTCGTCATATTGGACGAGTTCGTTTGAATTTCACTGTAGTTTTTTAGATCAACGGCACTGATGTGTTGAATTTTTTGCTTACCATCTTACCATCTGTAATACTTTCACTATATTGCCGACCTAATATGGTTCCGATATGTCTAATAAAATAAACAATTTTAAGGCGACTTCAACGAGTTATGGCCAGTAACCGAAACTGCAGAGTGTACATTGTTAAGCAACAAGTGCTTTTAATGCTTACAAAATACACACAACGTTAAAATAATGGATATGAATGAATGTTCAAATACTTCACAATATTGGGAGTGTATTTCTGTAAAAGCGTGTGTAAACAATGTCTACATTAACATATGCGTATTTAATAAATAAAATGCCATGACAATACATGTATATATGTGTATATGTGTATTCAGTAAATTGACGTACATCTTTCTATCTTGTTATATATAAAGTACAAAATGTGTTTATTCGTTTGTTTGTTTGTACGTCGACGAAGCTGCACCAGTGGATCGATCTTCCTGAAATTTACACAGTTTGTTATCAGATATGCGGTTGTTAAAATAAGGTACTGATTGATTTGTTATTTTACGAGGGCCTGGCACTTCCTTTACAAAGTAAATATTTATCACTATGTTACTTGATTATTGTAGTAGGTAAAGCCTTAAAATTTTTTTCAAAAACTCTCTTATTAATAAGCATAATGAAGAAAAAAACTAGCTGGATTGGAATAATGAGCGTGATATCTTCCACTCAAAGTAAACGTAATCGTGTACCTAAAGAACTACAATATTTATTTATAGTCTGACGAAACACAGACTTAATTGGAACAGCGGGCGTGGTATCTCCCAAAGGGAGTAAAAAATTATTATTATCATATACCGAAAAACTATAATAGTACTATAATTCTAACTTTTGTAAATAATCAGTTAGAAAGCAGCCTGGAATGGAAGATCGGATGTGGTACGTTTATTGCTATTGGGGTAGCGAAGCACACCGGGAATAGCTTTTATAATTTTATAAGTATAAATTCACACATTTATGAATAAAGCATATTATTCAAAATAACTAACACTTTATTATACTTATATAAACATGCATGTATGCTCATGGAAATTTATGCACGTATGTGTTGCATGAACATGACTTTGTCACAATGAAATTAAAACAATTCGATTAATGAGATTTTTGTTGCATTTTCAAATTTATTACAAGGGCTAATTTTGTTTATATTTTAAGGCTCAAATTTAAATTTTAGTTAAAATGATGTTAAGTTTTTGATTGAAAATCAGTAAATTGCTGTTGGGTTTCGCCAAAAGGAATAAACAAATCTGAATAAAATTTTAAATTTGCTTAATTTAAGGAAAAATTCCACACAAAGAAAGCGCTGTACCTAAAGAAGAATGTGGAAGTATCGCATGATTATTCACCAATGGCATGCAATTAATTGAGAAAAGAACGCTCTTAGCTTTACATCTAGTGAGAATGTTGAACTTACAAGGGCTTAGCTTTCTTAAAGGTCTCTGAAACATAAGAAAGGTTGGTTTAGGAAAAAAATATCTTATGAATATCTTTAGGAATTATTAAGAAAAAAATGCAAGTCTTTGCAATCGCCACGTACACAAAAGAAGGAGAAAATAATAAGTGGTGGTTTTGTTGCAAACTCTTTTTATACAGGGTTCGACTTCTAACGTTTTTTTTTTCAACTAGTGCTTATTTCGTGAATGGTAACACTTAGCTCATGTCTGATTTGACAGATAATTAGTTTTATCCTTCCGCTGAATGAATATGGTTGTGTATACGCTTGAACAACGCCTGAAAATATTGCTACATTACTTTGAAAATCATGGTAATGTTGCAGAATGTCTGCGAAAATTTCGTACGGGTTTTGTATGTTCCTTATCCTGTGAAAAAAGTGATTAGCATTTTCATCAATAAACCAAAGCCTGAAAAGCCAAAGACAGTGCGTACACCCGAGAATATTGCTACTTTGGCAGAAAGTGTGCGTGAAGCGCCATCAACATCAATTCACCGTCGTTCTCAACAATTGAACATTTCGGAGACATCATTTAGACGAATTTTGCATAAAGACCTAGGTATGACGCCATAAAAAGTTCCATTGGTTCCATTGACCATCCAATGAACATCAACATCAACATCACACAGAGGAAGTACAATTTTCGGTCGAACGTAAATATTCAACATTGAATCTTTTACAAGCATTAAAGTCAACTCTATTCGCCCGGCCATATTAAAATCGTAATTGAGAGTACATTCACATTCTGTAACTTCGCCACAACATCTAAAGGGCTTGGCTTTCATTAACGCTTTACCTTTTTCTTAGCGAACTACACAACGCATTGGTACGATTTCATTGGTATAAAAAGGCAAGTAAATGAGTGAAAAGCCAACTTACAAATGTACAATGTACAAAACAATTAAAACTAAAATCTTAAAGAGTCTATATCATTGCATTAGAGGTTGCGAAACGTTTGGTTTGGTTTTTGTCATACACTGGATAAAACTGAAAAAGTTTTAAACTGTATCAAACATTCGGCCTCGCATTTAATTAAATAAAATTACCAATTGTACCATCCTATCCGAAATTAAGTTATCTTTTCCACGTATGTAATTAAAACAAGCAATAACAAATTTATAACAAAATCAATCAATAAAATCGCAAATGTCGCCTAAATTACGAATTTGTCGTCTTTCATTTTAAAGGTTAAAGTATGACAATAGAACGATAGACATTTTTATACATTTTCTATTTCAAGGCAAACACACATTTACCTTAATATTTATACATATGTGAGTATGTATAAACCCAGTAAAAAATATATGGATTAATCTATAATCGAGCAATAAAGGAGTAATGACTTGTTCATCCGTTTGGAGTAATAAGCGAGGTTTCGAAACTATTTTTATTTTTTTTTTTTTTTTTTTTTTGTTTATGCCTCGCTTATTACTCCAAATGTATCAATGGGGGATGTATCAGTTCGTTTTTGTTTGTGACATTACTTTTAATTGTTGATGTTTTCGTTTTGTATTTATATTTAGTCAGTTTAGTTTTAAAAAGTGAAAGACGTGTTTTTAATAAAAGCGAAAAGGTACGTGTATAGTAACAAATTTGTTAAAAATGTGTGAAGATTTAGTTTCTAATCGTCATATAAGACGACTAGTTAAAATAGAAATTGAAAAATTCTCAAATTGTAATTGGGAGACTTAAAGTGAACAAGAGGCATCAGTACCTCACAAAATCAATGAATTAACATATGAAGATAAAAACTTTGTTGTTCCTTATGATATCAGTTAAAATTTTAAAAGAAGCTCGCTTCTTGGGTAATTGAAAGTCGTGTTTCGAACGAATGCTGTAGTGCACTACTCTACATTTTAAAAAGTGAAGGTATGGACGTTCTACTATGTAGAGAAACATTGTTAAAAGCAGTGCATGCAGAAAACCCACGCTGCTTCACAGGGAGCCCAGAAATAATAGATATGGCACCAGGTGAATACTTGCATTGTGGTTTAGAAAAAGCACTGATGATGCACGGCCAATACATATCACCTGATGCAAAAGCCGAACTATTGATTGATATAATTGTGGATGGAATGCCGCTTTATAAAAGCTCAGCAAAGTCATTACGGTTTGTAGAAGAACACATCAAATTAAAGAATAAAAATTTTCCCAAATGATTCTTTGAAGGAATTAAATTAGGCAGAACAGCTGATTAAAACAGAGCCTGATTCAGAAATGGTAAGACTGAGTTTGTTTTTAATGCAATCAGTTAAACAAGTATTCAAAATTCTTTGTTTTTTATTTTAATTTATTTCAGATTTCGTACATTAAACTGCGGTTTGACAAAATCAAAATTGAAAAAGCAATACGCAAAATGATCGGCGAAATATGCTGGTCAAATTAAATTGGGATGGATCAAAACAAACAAATACAAATTGTTTAATTTTTTTTATTTCGGTAATAGCTGAATTTTTGATATCGTGTCTTAAATAATATATTACGTGTTATTTTTTCTTTCAAGGTGGCATTTCTTAAATGTAAAGCAACTGTTTACAAACAGACCTACTTGACAAAAACTAAGACCTCGTCGAATGCAAAAAAAAAATAGCAACATTAAAAAAATTTTTTAAATAAATGAATATTTTCTTGTTTTTGTAAAAATAAAAAAATTTGTATTTTATATGGATGTTTACTCCCTTTATGCTCTTTTAGGAGACAAAAGACGATTACTCCCTCTGTCGTCATTTTCAAGATCAAAGAGAGTACTCCATAAGGAGCTTAAAAGGAGTACTCGTGTCTGCGGACATGCTATGTTAAAAATCCAATGTGTTTCGGAGTTTTATGGAGTAATCCATTACTCGCAAAGGAGCGCTCCAAGATTACTCTTTGTATGATCCTATTTTTTACTGGGAATATATACAATGTGAAAGTATTTAATATACACACACATATATATAATTTATATGGTCTTAAATACTTTCTCCATCGATGTCTGATGGATTTGAGAAAAACTTTTCTTAAAGTTTTTATTTCCTGTGGTAAGAGTTGATGTTAAATTACAATCACCGAAAGAATCAGACCAATAAACTTTCAAATATTTGTTTACTTTTCATAAGAATTTTTTTTTTAAACATAAAGATTTAAGTAACTTTTAGAAAAATTTATAAAATAATTCTTAGAGAGGTAACGAAAGTTTGCAAATTTTTTTCACTAAAATACATGTCATTTTTTGGTTACCATTTCTGTAAATAATGGATTGATATCAAAATCTTTCCACTGAAGTATAGGCCAAATGCGAATTTAATATCTTCTGCAACAAGTAAGAGTGCTATACTCGGCTATGCCGATTTTTTATATCCTTCACCATCTATGTAAATCTAGTTTAGCGAAGTAATTCCGATCAAAAAACAAATACTGGTTTAACAGAGAATTAAAATATAAAAAAAAAAAATTTAACATAAAAAGGCAATCGGCTCTTAGGGGTTAAGCATTTTTAAAAAATTCAAGTATTTCCTTAAAGATTTCTTTAAAATCTTTAAAATGATACCCATATTGATATTTAAAAAAATTTTGAAATTTCAGAGCCCCATAACTCGGAATATATAGGCGAACGCCAATTTTTTCGCTTGATGTTTTTTTTCTTATTTTTTAATTCTCTATCGCCCTATATATTTATTTATTTGATTAACATAAAAATTTTAGAGGTAGGCGAGATGTTTTGCCTGCTGCCTCGAAGACCATGAACCGATCATGCTCATTTCCAATAGTACCTCTTTCGATACTATATCTGATCGATTGACATAAGATTTCTAATTATTTCATGTCATTTGGAACAATAAAGTAATTCCAATAAAAAAATAAGTATATTGGGCGATGGAGAATTATTTACTTAAAATGAAACCTTCAGTGCAAAAATTGGCGCTCGCCCATATTTTCCGAGTTACGGAGCTCTGAAACTTTCAAATTTTTTAAAATATCAATATGGATATCATTTTAAAGCTTTTGAAGAGATCTTTAAGAAAATGCTAAAATTTGTTAAAATCGCTTAACCCATTAAGAGCCGATAGCATTTTTATGTAAAATTATATATGTATATCTAGTATCAAATTTTTTTATTTTTTAATTATATGTCACCCCAAAATTTGATTTTTTGATTGGAGTTACTTCCTTTAACTAGATTTACATAGATGGTTAGGGGTATATAAGATTCGTCACAGCCGAATAAAACACACTTATTTATTTTATTTTCTTTTTAAATTAATAAAATGTAATAAACACAATTCGAGAAATAACAACTTTAAGTTAACGTACTATAAGTCGACTATTAAACACTTTAGCACATTTTAAGATCGTTGATCGGTTTTAACATTCAAATTAGCAATGGACAAGGTTCAGATCAATTTAGGGAATATATTTCGAAAAGTACAGCGCTCAATAAATTTTGGTACTTGTTAAATTTAGATAAATAAGTTTTCTTAAAATTTCAAAACGATTTTAAAAATGTTTTAATGAAACTTTAAATATCGTTTTCATAAAGTTTTAACTCCATTAAAAAAAACAAAATATATGGTGCGATAGAAAACTAAAAAAATAGAAAAAACATATGGCGTTTATTCATAGTTTTCGAGTTATGGGCCTCTAAAGTTTTCATAGAAAATTACAATTGTGCACCATATTTTTGAAAATATCAATATGGGTATGATTTTAAAACTTTTAAGGAAATAGTAAAACTTTTTAAAAATTCTTAACTTATTGAGAGCCGATGACATTTTTATGTAAAACAATATAAGATTTTGCATAGCCGAATATAGCGTTCTTATTTGTTTAATAAAAAGTTTAATGTCATTTTTAAAAAATAACTTTGTTATGCACAAAAATATGAATACATCAGGGCTGAAGCTGAAAAAAAATAACTCCTACAACAAAATTATTTAAATAGTAAACAAGGAGGTTTTTTATTTGATATTTGTTTCGAGCTTTTTTTAATTTAATATTTATTTTTGCTGCTGTCCTAAGGGATAACAAAAATCCTACATGTTGTCAAATACAAAAACAAGTCAAAACGTTTCAAGGGCTTTTAACAATTCTTGAATGTCCAATACAGAAATATTTTATAAAAATATATGTATCTTGAATGTATTTTATTAATTTTTTCTGAGAACTAAATTTTTATTATTAAATACAAGTGGTAATTATTTACTTAAATAAAATAGTAGAGGATGCATATAGCGTAGTATTGAAGAAATTGATTTACCTTAGCAAGCATAAATTAAAACTGTGTCCAACCGCCTTATAAGATGCAGCTGGTGCAAGAACTTAACCACCATGACTATCGTTTGCGCCTTGTTTTCGGGTAATAGTCAGAAAGCTAACTTTATGTCAACTCACTGCTTTATCGCCATATTGTTTTTAGTGATGGGACTAATTTATATGCTGTACGGACAAAATTTAGGGAACAAAACACTCCAAATACTTTTTCATCCACAGAATCAAACGGTATTTAAGAGCAGGGGGAATCTTGACTTTTATCTCTTTTTGGCTCAATGGGCCGGACAATAAGCAAAAAGGATTCCTTTAGGAACCTCCTTCAAAAAGATCAAGGTTCTTATTTCTGTAAAATATTTGGATGAGATCTAGGGTTATTGTGTTGGCATCATCCATCAGAGACTTAGCATATTCTGCCTTCTTGACAAATAGGTCTAGTGATAACTGGACTTCATAATGCAGATATCAAAATAGGGCAAAAAACGTTATTCGTAAGGAGAATAGGAAGTTCTATACTAGATTGTTTGATGGCCTTGATGTTTCTGGAATGTGGAGGGTACTAAAAAGTTCCGGCTGTACTGATAGTGATGAATGGAACTGTGATTTAGATGTTAACTTAATGAATGAATATTTTGTGAATACCTCAGATTACGATCGTAACCCTGTAGATTTTGGATTTTTGATTGATATAGTTAGTAGATTTTCTTTTCATTGTGTAGATGAAAGTGACTTATATCTTGCTATCTGTAAAGTTAAATCTAAGGCATTAGGTTTTGATAACATACCGATTCGTGTTGTCAGGGCTATTTATCCTCATGTCTTTTCTATTCTTACCTACCATATAAACACCATTCTATCTACATCGATGTATACATCCTCTTGGAAAATAGCCCGGGTTGTACCCATACCTAAGGTTAAAACTGTTCGTGGAGTGGATGACTTATGGCCTATTTCTATTCTGCCCGCATTATCCAAGGCAGTTTAACATATTATGAAGGCTCAGATGTTGTTGTTTGTACGGAATTGTATTGCTCCTTCGCAGTTTGCTTTTCGTCGTGGTCATAGTACCATGTCTTTATTACTTGACCTGATAGATGACGTTAGATCTGCCTTGAATGACCATGAGGTGGCAACTGTTGTATCGCTTGATTTGTCTAAAGCTTTTAATTCCGTGAATTTTTCTATTATAATTCAGAAGTTAATATAAAATTTTTTATTTTTCAACAACTGCATGTACAGTAGCTCCAAGCGAAATTCGTACACTTTAGACTAATTTTTAAACTATCTTTTAACATTAAGTAAGAAGCTCTTAACAAATAAAACTGTATTTATTTTATTAGTTCATTTTATAACAAATTTAACAAAATATAAAAACTTTAAATTATTATTCAATAAAAATTTTTTTTTAATAAGACCATAAAATAATAGTAATTTCTGTGACAAAGCCAAACTCGTACACCACACTTCAATCAAATATTATTTTGTTGGTTTTAAATATTTATATTTGGTGTGCATGCCTTTGTTTTTTATCACCATTTTTAATCTATTTGGCATACTGCGCACAAGGTTTTCGCAAAAACTTGGTTCAATTTTGCCCCATTCGTCCTGAAGAGCTCTTTTCAAGCCATCCTTAGAACTTTTTGTATGACTACGAATTTTACGATCGAGATAGCTCCACAAATTTTCGATTGGGTTTATGTCTGAACTCTGGGCTAGTGTATCCATAACATGTGGACAATTATAATGTGGCGATGACCGCACATTGTAAGCTGTATGCTTAGGGTCGTTGTCTTGGGAAAAATAAGTTTCTGCTTACAAACTGGCAAACTTTCTTTTAAAATGTTCAGATACATATGCTGATCCATGATACCACCGATAAAGTGTAAAACACCTGGCCCAGATTCAGAAAATGATCCCCAAATCATTACTCACCCACTACCGTGCTTAACTGTTAGTTTCATGCTTTTGGCAAGCAACTCCTCATTGGATATTCTCCATACATAAGGTCTTCCATCTGAACCAAACAAGTTGAATTTACTTTTATCTGTGAATAATACTTGCTTCCAAATTGAAAAATCCTTTGTTTCATGTTCCTTGGCGAATCGTAACCTTATCTTTTGATTTCTCTTATTAATCACAGGTTTAACTCTTGTCCTTCTACAACTGAAATTAGCCCTTTTTAATATGTTTCGTATGGTCTGTGGGCAACATTTTTTTCCTAAGTCTTTCTACACAACTTCTACGAGTTTCGGAGCACTTAAAAATGGGTAAAATATATTGCTCGTCTTTAGCAGAGAAAATTTTGTTATTTGCACTTTTCTTCTTGTTCGCAATCCTCTCTTCCATTTTATACCTTTTTATAATATATTGCACTGTTGATCGGCTTCTATCAACTGATTTAGATATTTCTCGCAGCGATTTATTATTATTATGATATTGAATTATTAATTTTTTTACTTCAACAGAAATTTGTCCTCTCTGTCTACCCATTTTGTTCTCTTTTGTAACTCTTTCAAACAAAAACTCAAATAAATGACAATAAAAAGGTGATAATGGGGAAAGTCCATATTTTTTTAAATTATTTTTACGAAACATTTCGAAGTTAGATGCAAATTAAAAGAATTTTGCCAAATTAAATAATACTGTACGGGTTTGGCTTTGGCGTCGAAAGTGGCCACTTTTTAAAATATTTACCTGTATTTTAATTAATAAAGATATATTCAATATTTCGTTTCTGATATTTAATTAAGTACATAGTTTTGTACTAAAATTAAATAAATTTATTTTATTAGCCTATTTAGTTTTAGACATATAACATAAAGAAATTTGTTTTCATAGGCGTACGAGTTTCGCTTGGAGCTACTGTAAATTAATTTTCGTAATTATTTGATCGCTTTCAGTTTGTTCTTGCTAATAATCGGTCATCTGATTTACTTCGTTTGAATTCTGGTGTTCCTCAGGGATCTGTCCTAGGTCAAATTCTCTTCGTTCTTTATATGAACGATTTATCGGACCATATTGATAGCATAGGCTGCAAGTCTTTCCTATTTGCGGATGATGTTTTTCTCTTTTTCGATCGACATTGTCTATGTACCAAGTGGATCAATATAATTCTTCATCGTTTCCTGGTTTGGTCCTCTGAAAACTATCTATAAATATGTCTAAGATAAAGGCACTTTGTTTTGGTGTTGCTGATGTATTTTTACCGTCTCTTGTCTTATATATTGGTACATCTCGGATTCAGATTGTTGACAGGATGAAATGTTTAGGGGTTTTTTTGGATAGACGTTTAAGATTTTGCATGTCATATTGACCACATTAGCTGAAAGGTTTCGGGTTTGCTTCAAAGACTCTATTCTACGTCTATATATTTACCATTCCATATTAAATTGCGACTGATGCATGCACTAATAATGCCGCAATTTATATACGCCCTTGAAGTTTTCTCAGGTGCTAATGCAAGTGTTCTTGATACCTTGCGTCGTATTGTTAACGCAGTTGTTCGATATATTTATAGTGTTGGTAGAAGCGATCATATATCTGTCTATGTTTGTCGCTTCCTTGGCTGTTCTTTTAATGCATACCTCGCGGTACGCAACGTGCTTTTTTCTATAGGATTGTTAAACACGGGTTTCCTATTCAGCTGTACTCCAAGTTTCATTTTTCTCATTTGACAAGAAACCCCCAAATTTTAATTCCCTTGATAAATAACTCATTGTATGAAAAATCTTTTATTGTTAGGATAGCGCGTCGTTGGAACCATCTACCTATTGAACTTAGACTTTTCTCTCATACGAATAATGTTTTTCGTCTGAAAATACTTTCACACCTAAGCAGTATATAACATTAAACGCTTTTAAAGACTTTGTATACCACTTATACCTGTCGTTCAAGTTACTCATTTAGTTTTCCTGTTGCAAAATATTGGGATCTACCTCTGTCTGTACTGTAGCTTTTTACTAATTATTCTTGGTTGGGAGCCATATGGACTTAAGTGCTAACGGCCTTTTCATGAAGTATAGTTTTGGTTTATGGAGAGTTCATTAAAATTTTTCTATAAAATTGTAACCTTTATAAAACTAAGATATTTTTCTTATTAACATTGGCCTTAAATATTTCTATTTTTATTATAAGTTTATCTTATTTTTAATCAGGCTTGATTGGCTTTGTAATATAGTTAAATTGGTCTAATGTGACTTTTATATTACTATGAATGAATAAATAAATAAGATTATGGCCGGCGAAAACGTTATTAAACGGCGAGTGGCAGAAAGCTACGATAGGACGACGCCTCATGCCAAACAGTGCGTCAAATAAACTTACCAAAGGAAACATTTTCAGAACATAAATAAAACAACTGAAAAATAATCTTTTCGAAAATAAATAAAGAGCTGATTAAAAGCCTCAAAAAACCATCAGAAAATATTTTTTTTTTACATGAATTCGGAGTTCTTTAAGAGCTGAATATGGGCTGGGTTTTTGTTGTGTTACTATCCTGTTCTGTGTAGAAAGCTTTCTGATGCTGCTCTTTTTCTGTCCTTCGTCTAGATTTTAACGTTGCCTGTGGTCTGTCGGTCTTTTTTTCGAGGCCCTGCGTGATGATATGTTTTCATTTTGTGTGATGCTGAGTCTTTTAATGACCTTCGGGTTAACCGTAAAAAGTTTATTTTCGTTTTTTGTGTTGTCCTTGCTGGTGTCGTTGTGTGTGCCACTTAATGCTGCTCGTGAGGATAGCTGTTTGTCCGTTGTTTGTGTTGTTTTGTATGGCACATGTTAGTGTTTATTAGTTTTGTTTTGGGCCACCAGTCCCAAGTTGTTTGCAGACTAACTCGTTGTAACTTATGTGACGAAGTTCGGAGGGGAGGAGTCTAAGCTTTGGCACCACTGGTATCAGGTGTCGCTGAAAGTTTTGTTGTGAGGCCGTGGTGGTTGTGTTAAAAACCTAAAACAATTGTAGAGCGTAAACTTGCACTGCAATCGGGAAGTTTAAGAGCAGCTCCGTTTCTAACCAAGAGGGAGGCAATGCTTAAATGCATTATTTCAAAATGATACTTACGTTTCGGCGTAACGGCGTTGATAGACGCATTCTATCCACCTGGTGTTAAGCCCGCTGTAGTTTAAGACTTATGGGCAGGTAACCAAACTAACCTTTAAAACATTTGCACCAAATATGTCAGTGTATTACTGCGATATTTTTGAGTATTCGAATTGCACTGAAAAAATACAATTGTAGTGAATTTAACATCCCTGTTTAGACAAGAAGATCGTTGTACTTATGTGAACGAATAAAAAACTTTCGGTTTTTTCAGGCTACAACTTTCGTTAGGGTTTTGTATTTTAGAAGCTACCCAGCCTTCAATTTTAGTGTTGCAAATTAAATTTGGAAATCAATAAATATATCACACATTTTTTGTTATGGACGTGTGGGCAAAAATCTTCTATTAACATAATTTCTAGAAATACCAAGAATATTTTTTTAATATTACATATACACATACATACATACATGTATTGAGTAACATTCAACAATGTATTTCTCACTCCCTCTATTTGTCGTAACTCTGAAAAAAAAATTCACAAAACATAGTAACAGAATTGTATTACATAAATTTGTGTAGAATCCTCTGTATACCTAAAAAGGATATTTTCCTCGTCTGGGCTTTTCATATTTGCACACACAAATACATATACAAATAAAAAAATAAATATACTTGTTTCATTCAAGTGTAGATTTAAACCCTTTGATAGAAACTTTATGTTGATGATAATGATGATTATGAAACTTTATTATTAATTAAATTCATGTTTTTCATTTAAATTTTTTTTATTTTTTTTTTTTTATTTATTTGCAGTTGAATGTGTGTTTATATTTCAATGTTTGCTTTAACATGGTTACAAATTTTAATAAAATTTCCTTAAATTTTTTCTATTCATCCTTTTTTTACTTTCATATATTTTTTAATTTCTTACTGAAAATTATCTGACTTCATTCACTTTCAAAGAAGCTTTAAATCCATTTATTAAATTTATTATTTTTATTTGTATTTATTTCTTCATTCATACACAAGCGTTCCTCAATGTACGTGGGTTCGTTTGCTCTAGAAAACTAATTAAGAAAATTTAATTTTTAATTCTTTAAGAATTTGATTTGGAAGTTAATATCATTTCATAATATATTCTGCAGAAAAAGTGCTTGGATTGAAAAGAATTATTCAACTTCACTGGTACAATTATACCAGTAATATCAAAAATAACAGAGCAGCTAATTTTCTTAGTGGATTTAAAAATTCTTTTTTAAAATACTTAAAAACTAAATAAAAAATTTAATCACTTAACGCAAGGCAGATTTATTTTACTAGGTAATAGCGGCTCTACAACAAACACAACATTGACAAAAACAACATGCATTTTTATTGTTGTTTTGTGGGTTGGAAACGTCAAAAACACAAAGAAAAATAAAAGATAATTGCTCTCAATACACATGCTTGCTTTGTCTCGCAAACGCTTGTTGTTAGTGTTTTTTTGAAATTCGTAAACAAACAAAGGAAAATACAAAAACTTTTGACATTTCCAACTACAAACCAGCTGGGCGGACGACACTACCTAGTAAAATAAATCTGCCTTGACTTAACGATAGAGTTTTGTTATTGATTTTTTGCTTTTGGGTTATTGTTATTTTTTCGTTTATTTCCTGAATTTCTGGTTTAATTTTTTTATTGAAATTCGTGAAATTTTTGGTGAAACTGTGATATTTTGATGAACTTTGGAAGTTCAGTCAACTATTAAATAAAAAGACCCTTAAAACAACATATTCCAGTACAGCCAGCTAATATTATCTTCCTGTCAGCCAGTTGTTAGTATGTTAGTACCGGTTTCGTCTTCCTTCCCAATTCCTAACATGAGTTTGTGGCCTTTAGTTCGGGAAATTGATGCCTGCCGCTTTGTGGATGCCTGCCATATGGATATTAATTAAAAGAAATAAAATATTACGATTTCAAGAACACAACAATTTAAAAATAACTAAGTATTGATTCGCAGGACAGGGATAACAAATAATATTTCTTTTCATATTTGCTATTTTGTAAAATTTTTGTGATAATATAGTATTTTGAATAATTTGGAAATCTAGTTAACAAGAAAATTGTGCGAACAATATAGGCATTGGTCCTTTCTATCCAATTTGGAACGATTTTTCTGATTTTATATAGCAAATCTTTCATAACAATGGCTTACAAACACCGACATTTAATCTGAAATTTCCTGAAAATATTTTCTCACTTCAACATGAAGGAACATATCAATCTACTGTTCTACCCATATACATATGTAAAACATCGATGGCAAAAATTTTAATAGATATTAAGAGTGTTTTAAATGAATTCACTATTTGAGTTTGGTGAATTTTTTTCGTGCTGGTGGCAACTCTGACGATGTTGGCGATAATTTTTATTGGATTATTAAAAATAGAGTGCGATAGAAATAAAGATCGCGTTAATAATAAAGAAATTTAGAAAGTTATGCTGAGGCTTTCGGCAAAATTCGAGGACGAAAAAAAGCACCCAATACGTCGACAATACGGTATTCTTTTCCGCCGACATGCAGGTCAGACATACGAAATTATATCTGCGTTTGGAATATGATATTGTTTTATTCTTAATGAAACAGTGCACCCTTATTGAGACAATTTTTTTCAGAGTATCCTTTTTCATTTTGGTGATGACTATAATAACTTATAAATAAACAAATAAGAGCGCTACATTCGGCTATGCCGAATCTTATATACCCATCACCTTATATGCTTAAAGAAGTAACTTTATCAAAACAAAAGAAAAAAATTTACTGGCGTGAATTAAAAATTTAGAAAGAAAAATTAAGTACATACTTTATATAAAAATGTCATCGGCTCTTAATGGGTTAAGCATTAAAAAAATATAGTATTTTCTTGAAAATCTCTTTAAAAGCTTTAAAATGATTGACATTTTGAAAAGTATGGTGCACAATCATACTTTTCTATGAACAGTTAAGAGGCCCATAACTTGGAAAATATGGGCCAGCACCTACTAGATGTTTTTTTTCTTATTTTTTAATTTTCTAACGACTCATGTATTTATTTTTTAAATTACAGACAATTTACTAAACTAGAATTCAAATGATATCGAAATATTAAAGGCAGGCGTAGTGTTTTGCCCGTTGCTTCCAAATACATGGACCCATCTGCCTGATCGACTGGCGTATTTAAGTTTTCTGTAGCTCATCTAGTGCTTGGAAAAGTTGATTTTAAACCGAACACGGTCGGGCAGACGGACATAGCTCAATCGACTTTTCTACACATAAGAACTAAGAATGGATAATATATAATGAATATATATATATATATATATATATATATATATATATATATATATATATATATATACTGGGCCCGGAAATGGATGTTGCAGAAATTACACACGGGATGACAAAATTACATATTCCCTTTTTCTACCTGTGGTGAAGGGTATAAAAAAAAGAGAAGCTATGGACGTTTAAATGAATTTGAACAAGAGAAATCTCCGATCGCGGGCAAATTGTAACCGCTGAATTTTTTTTTTTTTTTTTGTTTACGGAAATTTGTAAATTTTGCAAACGATTATTTGACCGCAAAAGCTTTAAAAAAGAATGCCGGAAAAATTATGGTAGAGCAATTGTCTGCTAAATCTTAACTGTATCTTTAAACTCAGCCTTGTAAAATATTAAAAAAAAGTTTAACTTTAGTAACAGTTGTGTTCCATCATTTCTGAATTTCCCTCGTTTAAGTATATTTCTACAGCTATAAAGTGTATCTCTTTGCAAAATGCACGCAATTGCTGTGAATGAAACAAATTGTATGCTGTGGGGGCCCCTACTTACAAGAAAGATTCATTTAGCAATGTTCAGTAGTGATGAGATATTGTTCATTTTTTTTCTTATTTCCTAGGTTTCGTTTACTTTTTAAAACTGATAGATTGATTTTCTCACTCTTTACAGACACACACACACACACTTGACAGACACTTGGTATCTTTTTACTAACTTCTCAAGCAATGGTTATGCGTACGACTATAAACATATTAAATCAATGTAATGACAAGAACTTTAAATATTCGAAGGATGTACTATGTTCATACATCAAGAACCACACATCAATAACAGGAACAACAAAAACAATTTAAAGTGGCCGTAGTAAGTTGAACTGAGATGTTGATATATGTATGTATGTATGTATGAAAATCAATTAGTATGAAGGAGAATTAAATGGAAACAAAACTGCATTAAAGAAGGTGGCAAAATTAAAAGAAATTGATGATGTTAGCTTTTATTGAGCAGAACCTTTAAGTGTTAAATAAATGTCGTTCTTCAAAAACTGTATTTTAAAGATATTTAAATTTTTCTTGTTCTTTTACTTTTTTTGTTTGTCGCGGTTGTTAAACATTTACAATCGAGCACATGATACAAGTTTGTACTCTGCAAAAGAAAATGGGATGTGTAACAGTTAATTTGTGACGTAAAAATGTAATAGTTATTAAATGCATTTTAATGAAATTAGTGGAATATGATACTATTTTCATAAAAGGTTATCAGTAATTAAATACTTTAACAAAATACCAGTGTATTTTTTTAATAATATTTTAATGTTTGGAAATTTATTTTATTACCATTGAAATTTTATTCTCAAACAAAATTTAATGCTTGTTTTTACTAATGGCAATAAAATTTTAATACTGATTACAATTGAAAAAAAAATTGTTTTTAAGCAAAAATAAATTTATAAAAGGAGAACCTTTACAAAGAACTATGAGCTAAAGAAATAAACTTTACCCTTTTGTAGATGGATTTATATTTAATAAATTTAATAATTTATGTGTGATAAGTGTAAAACTTCCCAGCAAAATATTTTTGAAAAGGTAATTAAGTTTGTAATTAAGCATTTTTGGAAACACTTCCCAACTAGATTGCCAACTTAATGACTTTAACAAGGCATGAGACTTTTATAATCAATTACTGAAAAACGATTACATTAATTATTGTAGGAATTAATGAGTACCATTAGTACGGTAGTCTCTTTTAACATAAAGAACTAGTTCCATTAATACTTCCTTTTTTAGAAACTAATGTAATGTGTTTTGTAAGCGGGAAACAAAATATGGCAACCACAAAAGTAAGTCATTATATGGCAAGTACTTTTTAAGGTTATGTCTAATTTTTTGCTAAGTTCATCCAAAGTCACCTAACATTCCAGCCAGTAGATCTTATCATTATAATTTTTCCTGAGAATATTAAAAAAATATATATATATATAATTTACCAAATTTTTCGTGATAAAATTACCATTTTCAAATAATGCTTTATTATACATAAGTAATAGTGTTTATTAAGTATACAAGAGTAACGTTTATTTATGAAAAGGCTTTGTAACCATTTATTCATCAGTCAATGATAATGAAATTGTTTTAAATGAAACCTCTTCATTAAAAAGCATTAGCATTAGTGAAAATAATGGTCATACTTATCCTAACTTAAACATTCGTTCAATTACCTTCTAAAATTGCCTTTTTCAGACTTAAAATGTACAAAAAACACCCTATTGAATAAAAAAAATAACAATCCAACTAAGTACGAGGGCTGCTCTATATATTTCTGGCCTAATAGTGAAATCGCGAATATTTATAATCAAAAACGGTTTTATTGTTTTTCAAAGTATTCTTCAGCATGATTTATACACTTTTGCATGCGCTCAAACCAGTTGTTGAACCACTTTTTCCACTCCGATTGAGACACCTCTAAAACATGGTATTTGAACACTTCAACAGCTTCTTCTGGCGACGAAAATCCTTGACCACGCATTTTTTTCTTGATGTGCGGAAACAAGAAGAAGTCTTCTCTTGTTGGTTTTTCGAATTTCTCCGATGACTTCAGGCAAACAGATTGTAGTGTACCACTCAGAAGTGACCGTCCTACGTTGCTCAAGCGGAACAGTCGCCACATGACCAGTTTTGCCGAAGAAACAGGCGACCATTTGCTTCGAAGTGCTTCTTCCACGAACAACTTTCGTTGGATTTTGCTCGTCTTTGAAGATCCACACGGTCGATTGTTGTTTCGTTTCGGGCTCATACGCATAGATCCATGATTCGTCACCTGTGACGATCTTATAAACGTCTTTTGAAGCAATCGTATTTTTGCAACATTTCTTTGCACCAATCGACACGAGCCTTTTTTTGAGCGACTTTCAAATTGTGCGGGATCCAACGAGAACAAACCTTTTTTATGGCCAGGTGTTCATGCAGTATCGAATGTATGCTGGTGGAAGAAATGTCCAAGGATGTCTCTATCTCTCGGTATGTCGCATGTCGATCTTGCATTATGAGTTCACGCACGGCATCAATGTTCTTTGGCACAACAGCCGTTTTTGGACGACCTTCACGGAATTCGTTTTTGAGCGAACTTCGGCCACGATTAAATTCATTATACCAATTTTTCACAGTGCTATAGGATGGTGCTTCATCGCCATACAAAGATTTAAGTTCATCAATACACTCTTGTCGTGACAATCCACGTCGAAAGTTGTGAAAAATTATGGCACGAGAATGTTCACGAGTTAATTACATTTTTTTCTATATTAATTTTTTCAAGTCACTGTTAACAACACAAATAATGGTCGTACGTCAAAACGTTTTGAGTACGATTATGCTTAAAAATGACAAACTTTCCAATGGAAATGTCAGATTGCACTTGGCAGCACTCAGTGTTGCCAGGCCAGAAATATATATAGCAGCCCTCGTATAAATTCAACAAAATTAAAATTTATATTAAAAACCCCACTTCAGGGTTTTCAAATGGTCAAATTAAGTTAAACTATTAAGTAATTTTTAAACTTAAAAAAGACTAAAAAATGTTAATTTCAGTTGATTTTTCTGATTTGTTAATTGTTGTAACTCATAATATATAGTTACGTTTTTCCCTTTTAGAACAAAGGTAAGGATTCTTTTGATTGCAAATACCATTATGGCTAAATTCTGTATTCTTTGTTTGTGCTTTATCTGGCTATACTTCTTGATCCTACGGTCTTGTGAACCCTATGGTCTCGTATTTACTAAACATTTTATTATTATACAAACGCAGCCATCCACGCTACAATACTGTATTACTCCGCGAGACATGAACTACTCGATGCCTTGTTTAGTAACCTTAACCATCCACAAACATTTCCAATACTCCCTTTATCCAAGCCAGTCATTCCCTTTAATCCAATAGCCACAACACACGTCTGTCATACACTGTTGTTATGCTGTTGCACTTCCCTGCAACTCTTATATTAAATTGGATGTCTCCACTAAATTATTTGCCTCTCGGAAGGTTCTAAAACTTACTATTTATATTCCTATCAGAATATTTGACGTAGATCCCTTTTGTTTTTTTTTTTTACACTTTTGTCGACTATTTTGGTTATTTAATTAACTCAGTGTCTACAATTTGCCTTTTTTTTAATCTAAATTTTAAAAATGGCAGAGGTACATAACCATAGCTCCAAGGTATCCCACAAGTTTTCAGATATAAATAGTCTCTCCAGGAACTGCACATCGACCCATCCTGAACAGGATATCGAAGTATTAATGATTATATATTTTTCCTATTTGTTAGCACGATGGCATTTTTATAAAACCCAGTTGAGAAAAAACGTCCGCGTTGCGTCTTTAGTTATAACCTCACTTTTTTGAAAAAGGAAAATCTACGCGCACACAGATGTTCCCCCTTCGAGATAAAGTAATAAAATGTAACGGCCAGAATTCACTATCATACACAATCGTACGATTTAATCACACAAAAATGTGACAGCATTCTGCCCTACTTTAAAAATCGTTTCAAAATGGCATGAATTATTTCAAAAGATTATAAAATCGTACAGATCTGTCAAAAAGTCTGTCACACACATACACTTTTAATCCACACTATGATACTTTTTGAACGCACATGTGATTTTTTGAAGGCCTTTAAATGTTTTTCTTTTTAACAACTGCTGTTTACAATATCAACTCAGATTTAATTAAAACACGGATGTTATATCTATTTTCTGGAAAGTTTGTAACGCAGGAATTTATAATTGCAATGCGCTATCGAACGATATTTTTTTCCGTTAAATTTTTCCTTCCGTGCGGAACGAATAATTCCACCCAACAACAAGAACAAAGGACAATAGATTGTTTTCAAGAAAGTTAAAGAAAATATTTCCATTGGCATTACATATCGTATCACCCCAGTCGGTATGCTTAGAATTAAAATCGCCACCAATAAATGTTCCATCAACATTTTGAGAATAAAATGATAATCTTGACAATCCAATGTTTAAGTTGTGTGAGCTAAAATTACAAGGGATGTAAACAGAACCAAATAAGAATTTTTCAACTGAGCCATCAATTTTAATTTAAATTGAAGCAAGAATATGGGGGAATTCAATACCAATAGTATCAATAATAGAGTATTTATAAGCTTTCCTTAAAATTATTGCCATTCCTTGTGAACTATTATCTCTTAAAAAATTATAATCTTTATAAAATACCTTATGTCGTTGATTGAGATGTGTTTCCTGAATAAATGCAATATCAATCTTATGAGCAATTAAAGTGTTAAAAAGATATATTCTTCTACTAACTGAAACAAGAGAACCAACATTGAAAGAAAGCGAATTAAAGCCATTATGGGTCATAAGATTTTTCCTATTTGTTAAGAAGGCTACGTCATTGTTCTCTGGCTTCTTCCTTTGAGATTTTTTTTAAGTCTTTAAGAAAATTTCTAATTTTATCCTCTAAAGACAATGTTTCAGGCGGACAAATTATTTTAGCTATTTTTAAGAATTTATCGATTATAGGAGATTTTAATTTTTCACGTTCGTGACCATAATATTATCTTTCTTAAAAAGACTCGCAAATGATTTTCCTTCTTGAACAAGATTATTACTGTTTAAAACATTAAATACATTATCTGAAACACTCTGGCGTCCTTCCCTGCCATTGCGTTTAATTTTTCTCTTCATCTAAATATATTTCCAATAAGCTGGATGGCAACGCTGCTTGCAATTATTACAAAATGGTAAATTGCTTTCAGTAGAAACGAACTGACATTCTCCTGGTTGATGATTTTTGTCACATTTAATACATTTATATTGCCTGTTACAGTTATTAGACATGTGACCCCACTGTTGACATCGCCAACACTGAATTTCTCTTCTGTTTCGTTTAAGAGATTCCCATAAAATCTTTTGATTGAAAATATACTTAATATTTGTTAAATCTTCCAAACGTCTGTTCAATTTTAAAGTTACTAAAAATAAACCAGTATCTACTCCATTTTTCCTAGAGAATGAAGTGGAAAATTTCGAAATTGTTTCTACTTTATCAGGGGCAATTGAATCAAGTTCAGTTTTTAATGAAATTTTATCAGTTCTATAATATAAGCCTCGAATTACTACATTTTTGCGTTTTTTTCTCTACTCGAGTATATGAATATGAATCTGTAGTTTTATTTCTTAAAAGTTGCATCATTTCTTCATGTACCAACACATCTTTTAAAAATTGCTTACTTTTAACTGTGCTTTTATTTATTATTTTATAAGCTACATTCTTAGCATTTAACTGCTCTACTAGATGCTCTATATTAACATTAAATAAAAATATAGGAGGGCAGAATGAAGAATCTTTTTTAGAACCAGACTTTTGAAAATCTTTAAATAATTTCGCTTGAGTCCCTATAGGCTTATTCTTTTCTTTCTCGATGTTTAATTCTCATAAAATAGCAAATCTATTCTGAGGCCTTGGTGCACTTTTGTTTAAAGGATCTTTATCGCTTAGTTGTTTACTATTTAAATTAGATAAGTCTGCCTTAGAACAATTTGACCTCCTTCGCTTTCTGATGGGAACATTCTTAAAATTACTCTCCCCATCTTCAGAAATGGAATTAGCTGATGCTTCACAATCCATGTCAACAATTTTCTCCTCGTTTATAATTGCGGCATATTGCTTTAACGAAAACATTTGATTTTCACTGCCATAACTAGGAATACAATTTTTTTCCATTCAGACGCAATTTGAACTGAATCACTAATCACACTTAATATACTTAACTTATTATTTTTTTACGCTTCTAACCATGGATGTTAGCAGTTCCTTTGCAATTGAATGACTTCGAATTGCTCCAGAGCTTTCAGCAGTTCCCACAATAATTTTGTTTATTTCCAGGCGGCTAAGATCCTCTTGGGAAGATTTGCTTTTGACTGAACCATTCTTCTCCACTATGTCCGGTGGGACTTTATCCTCCAAAGCACTATAGGAACAAATCCCTTTAAATTATTTTTCTTCCCTTTTCTTCTGCACTTGTATATATGTATAAATATTAAAGGGCTGCACAAGCATAAGAAAAATGTCTTATAAGCAATCACGTAAATTTCAAGTAGTGTGTGTATAGAACACTCTCACACACATACTTCCAAACACAAATGTTTTGCTTTGCTATCAAAATATAGAATAAGAGAACAAAAGTGTTTTAGAACAACATTGAAGCAAAACAAAACTGAACTAGAACAAAAATGAAATAGAATATCAAAACTGAAGTAGAACATTCAAAACATGCTTGAAGTTTTTGATAGCAGAATTAGGCTAAAGAGAAACTACAATCATTTTCGTTTTTCTCAATATGAGTGTTGTCAACTTTAAGATTTGAAAACCCATAAAAATGGAGAAAAAAACAATATAATATCTGTTTTATTTAAAATGTTAATTGAATTACTTTTTCAAAACAAATTCAATAGTTTTATATTAAAAATATAATAGTAAAATTGTCTTTTACATTTCGGGGTTTTCAGAAAAACGAATAGTAATGAAACTTAACAAAAATAAAAATACAACAAATTTGCATGTATTCGATCATACCAGATAAATTTTTTTCACAAGTTCTATACAAAAGTTTTTAAAAAGAGTTCAGCAATTGATAGTAAGGATTTAAAATTAATAATACGTGGGAGTATTTATCTTTTTATAAAAATATGTTTTAAAAATTTATTTTTTATCAGAAGTATCATATTTTCGTATTAAAAAACAGCATGTTATGAAAAAACAAATTTGTGTGTTTACATATCATTTTTGCACATTATTTTGAAAAATTCTGTTTAAAACTTTTTAAAATGAGACCAAAAATTTTTTTCTATGATAGTTGTTAACTTTAAAATTTTAAAGCACTAAAATTTAATCGCAAAAAACCGATGGTTTTTTTTTTGGTTACTTGATTTGGTTTACGCTACAAATAGCATTTTATTTAATTTCGAGCTAAGCCGAGTTAACATTATTATTATTATTTATTAGCACAGAATTATAAAAGGAGCATTTCAAAATGTTACTATTATTTAAAAACTTAACTAATTCAAGTAGCTTAAATATATAAATAGCATATGCGTACAAAAATTGCTTGTATAAAAGTATTTTCTTTCAACAGCCTTAAATCGCATTATTTAACAACACTGCTTTATTATCGTGAGCATTTTTTTATATGTTCTATTGCACTCGATGTTTCTACTATGATTTACAGTTTTTTTACTTCATTGTCGCCTTTTGTTTGTATGTTCTTCTTTGTTTTAAAACACAAGCACTAACAAAGCTGTAAAGAGAAACTTTTCGAATGGTGCTTGTTTTGTTTTAGTGACAGCCATGTTTTGTTATGCTTGTTTTGATATTTACATTTACACTGAAATTCTGTGTTTGGAAGTAGTGTACACTAGAACATAGAACTTTCAAAACATTTTGTGCAGCTCTTTAATAAATATACAGTAGATCCAAGCGAAACTCGTACACCTATGAAAACAAATTTCTTTATGTTATATGTCTAAAACTAAATAGGCTAATAAAATAAATTTACTTAATTTTAGTACAAAACTATGTACTTAGTTAAATATCAGAAACGAAATTTTGAATATAAATTTATTTATTAAAATACAGATAAATATTTTAAAAAGTGCTAACTTTCGACGCCAAAGCCAAACTCGTACAGTCTTATTTAATTTGGCAACATTCTTTTAATTTACATCTAACTTCGGGATATTTCGTAAAAGTAATTAAAAAAATTAAGGACTTTTCCCATTATTACCTTTTTTATTGTCATTTATTTGAGTTTTTGTTTGAAAGAGTTACAAAAGAGAACAAAATGGGTAGACAGAGAAGACAAACTTCTGTCGAAGTAAGAAAATTAATAATTCAACATCATAATAATAATAAATCGCTGCGATAAATATCTGAGATAGTTGATAGAAACCTATCAACAGTGCAATATATCATAAAAAGGTGTAAAATGGAAGAGAGGATTGCGAACAAGAAGAAAAGTGCAAATAACAAAATTTTCTTTGCTGGAGACGAGCAATATATTTTACGTCAAATAAAAAAGAACCCATTTTTAAGTGCTCCGAAACTCGTAGAATTTGTGTAGAAAGACTTAGGAAAAAAAATGTTGCCCACAGACCATAAGAAACATATTAAAAAGGGCTAATTTCAGTTGTAGAAGGACAAGAGTTAAACCTGTGATTAATAAGAGAAATCAAAAGATAAGGTGACGATTCGCCAAGGAACATGAAACAAAGGATTTTTCATTTTGGAAGCAGGTATTATTCACAGATGAAAGTAAATTCAACTTGTTTGGTTCAGATGGAAGACCTTATGTATGGAGAATATCCAATGAGGAGTTGCTTGCCAAAAACAGGAAACCAACAGTTAAGCACAATGGTGGGTCAGTAATCGTTTGGGGATTATTTTCTGAATCTGGGCCAGGTGTTTTACACTTTATCGGTGGTATCATGGATCAGCATATGAATCTGAACATTTTAAAAGAAAGTTTGCCAGTTTGTAAGCAGAAACTTTGTCTTGGTGAAAACTTATTTTTCCCAAGACAACGACCCTAAGCATACGGCTTACAATGTACGGTCATGGCCACATTATAATTGTCCACATGTTATGGATACACTAGCCCAGAGCTCAGACATAAACCCAATCGAAAATTTGTGGAGCTATCTCGATCGTAAAATTCGTAGTCATACAAAAAGTTCTAAGGATGGCTTGAAAAGAGCTCTTCAGGACGAATGGGGCAAAATTGAACAAAGTTTTTGCGAAAACCTTGTGCGCAGTATGCCAAATAGATTAAAAATGGTGATAAAAAATAAAGGCATGCACACCAGATAGTAATATTTAAAACCAACAAAATAATATTTGATTGAAGTGTGGTTTACGAGTTTAGCTTTGTCACAAAAATTACTATTATTTTATGTTTTTATTAAAAATTTTTTTTATTGAATAATAATTAAAAGTTTTTATGTTTTGTTAAATTTGCTATAAAATGAACTAATAAAATAAATACAGTTTTATTTGTTAAGAGCTTCTTACTTAATGTTAAAAGATAGTTTAAAAATTAGTCTAAAGTGTACGAGTTTCGCTTGGAGCTACTGTATGTATGTACGAGTATATATAAAGAAATCCTTTTTGAAAAATTAAAGTTTTTTATTTTATTTTTTTTTTATTTGAACGACGACAAAAAAACGTTTGCTTTCTCTCAAGTTTTATTTTCCAAAATTTAGTTAATTAAAACCTCGGTTTAAATTGCTTGCTTAAAAATAGCAACAGCACTAAAATATTTGCTTGCATGTTTTTCAGCCAATAAAAAAACTAAATGTCTCAGCATTCACAAAACATTTCATTATCAACGAAGCAACAGCAAGAAGCAAATGCAAAAAAAAAGAAAAAGAAACGCAAATGCTGACTATGTGTTTCATTCTACAGCTGACTATGTGTTTCATTCTACAGCAAAGCAATCAGCAAAGCATTTGTCTTGAAAACATTTGCTGTTGCTTCAGCAATAAGTTGATGTGTTTTCTTCATTTGCTGTTGCAACATAGTGTAATAAAAATTAAGTTTTTAAAATGTATTTTCCTTCCTATTGTAAGTAACAAATACATAAATACATTTCCAATGTTAAAAGGGATGAAAAGCAGAGAGTTACAACAAGTAACAACAAGAAAAAGCAAGCGTAGTCAGCCATAACAGATTGCTTAAGCAACAGCAAAAGTTTTCAAAAGCAAATGCGTTTCTTTTTTTTTTTTTTGCATTTACTTTTGCTGCACATTTTTCCACAGCAACAGTAAAGCAACTACATATGCATTGAAAATAGCCAAGCATTTTTTATCACTGATTGAAGCCTTATATCTGCAAAGCAGCTAATTTATGTTAAACTCGTAATCCTTGAATTTTTTATAAGGAAAATCCAAAATGAACAGATCTTTTCATTTTAGGAATCAATTTAGGAATGCAAACATATTGCAATAATTTATCACATGAGTGCAGTTCATTAGCTGATTACTCTTTATAAACTTTTTTGACCTAAAATGTCAAACTACAAATGAAATTTAAAACTCAGCTACTGCGCTTATCAAACAAATTAATGTACCATGGAGTGCAACAAAGGTCATCACAGTTTAAGTGATCATTTATCAAATATATTAAACACGCAAAACCACCTTGACTCAACATCATTGTGTTTTTTCTAAATTTATAGACAAAAGATAAAGATAACTAACTTTGATATATTAGCTAAAATAAAAACACATTTAATCCCTCAATGAATGATATACTTCGAGTTATTGCAGTTACAGAGAAAAGTAATACTTTGCCGTTGACTTATTTATTGTGATTTATTGTTTGCCAGTGTATTTACCACAAAATAATAAAGAACAAGTTCAAAAAATGAAAACAAGGTTGTTTCTTATGTGACCAGAAGGCATTATTAAAATTTATGGTCACATTGAACCTTAATAGATAATTTAATGTATTTTCCTTTGACAGAATATTGCCCAAATAATTCAATTGCTTAATATAACTAAGTGACTGACTGTTATGTATTAGATTTAGGTTTCGCTACGTAGCGTTATTCTTAATCCAGCAGCCTACGACACAGATTCAAAATCAAATAAACAAAGTTAAAACAAATTATATTGAAAGAACTTGAATGCGTGTCAAAAAATTATTTAAAATCATCTCTGTTCAAAAACAAAAAATTAAAAATAAATAATTAACAAATGTTCGTATTTAAATTCAATATAAATTTTCAAGTGCGTCGCTATTCTCTACCTCAAGTAATGGAAAATCATACTAAATCACTTTTGTGCGAAAGACTTTTTAAATGGTGAAACAAACTCTTGAGGTTTCCTCCCATGATTTTCGAATATTCCCTTAAACTTTTGCTTTTTATTGAAATGTCCTTTTTTCTAGCACCAAAAATCACACACATTAAATGTTGTATTTCTTATGCTTCTAGACAGTTTGACGCCGGATTATTCGAAAATGTGCTCTTTATTCGAATAGTATTCTCTTATACTTAGTATATTCTCTTATAATTTTAAAACTTCCTTTGAGAATACACTTATAAGGTTTTGTTAAATGTAAGAGAAAATTAAATTGCTTATAAATTAAGATAAAAAATAATATACCAAATATCCGTTTAATATGAAAACGTGGTATTTTAGTAAAAATCGTATTTATTTTTGTAATGTTTCTCAAATTTCGATTTTTTTGTGACATCTTAATTTTTCTTTGACATTTGTGATTTAAGAAAAAACTTACGTTTTTTTGGTGAAAATCCGGCAGGTTATCAATTCGTCTTAATGTAGCAGAACGCATTAATTTTTTACCGATTTTTAAGTTTTTTTCTTTATTTTATACATAGATTTGTAGGCTTTTTATCCCTTAAATTAACAAATATTGTGGCCGCGGTTTTTTGCATATTTTCGCATATGGATTTGATTTTGTTTAGTTTTTACAAATATAATTTTTGAAAAAACCCGACTTCAAAACAGATGTCATCTGTCTGCCTGTAACGGTTCAAAAGTATGGCCACATATATTATATTACATTAACTATTGGAACACCCTTATATCTCCAAACTTTATACTAGTTCACCTGTTCAATAGTGTGACAATATACATCAAATTACAGCAACTATAGGGACACCCTTTGATTTCCAAATTCAAATTATATACTTGCTGTTGTAGTAGATTTAGCAATAAGGTCTGTGCACATTTCAACCCTCTGTCTATTACGGTTAAACAGTTTGCCCATATACATCAGATTATATAAACTTTTGTAAAACCCTTTAATTTATAATATAAAATTTTTATTCTGCCTAAAATTCAGCTATTTGTATATAACGGTTCAAAAAATACGACCATATAGAAAAAATTGCATTAATTTTGGGGACACCCTTTAATTTCTAAATTCAAATTATTAGCTTCTTGTTATAGCAGACTTATCAATACAGGTCCCTTTTAAGTTTCACTGTTCTGTCTATAACGGTTCAAAAGGTTGTCCACATACACCAAATTATATCAACTATTCGGACATCCGTTTATTACCCAATGCAAATTTTATACTTGTTGTTATAGCGGAGTTTGTAATACAGGTTCTTTGTAAATTTCAATCGTCTGTCTACAAATGTTTCAAAGTATGGTCAAATTATATGAACTATTGGGCACCCTTTTGTTTATAATTTTAAATATTAATACTTGTAACTATAACAGCCATAGCAATCGACATTCTGTGCAATTTGCAAGCCTTTGTCTATAATGGTACAAAAGATAGGCCCATATAAGTAAATTTACATCAATTATGGGGGCACCCTTTATTTTCTTAATTCAAATAATAAACTCGTTAATATAGCGTGCTTCGGAATACAGGTCCCTTTTAAATTTCAGCGTTCTGTCTATAACAGTTCTAAAGTTTGACAACATATTTGAAATTTCATCAACTATAGGGACAGTCTTTAACTTACAAATCTAAATTTTGTTGTTATAGCGGACTTAGCAATACAGGCTCGTTGGAAATTTGCATCTGTCTACAACTGTATGTATGGCCATAGCAATCGACTTTGTGTACAATTTGCAAGCATTTGTCTATAAATGTTTATAAAAAGTATAAAAATTTTAAATTATAAATTAAAGGGTTTTACAAAAGTTTATATAATCTGATGTATATGGCCAAACTGTTGAACCGTTATAGACAGGCGGTTGAAATTTACAAAGAGTTTGTTTGCTAAATCTGCTACAACAGCAAGTATATAGTTTGAATTAAGAAATTAAAGGGTGACCCTATAGTTGCGGTAATTTATGTATATGGCCAAACTACTGGACAGTTGAACAAGTATAAAGTTTGGAGATATAAGTGTGTCCCAATAGATAATGTAATCTAATGCTCTTGAACCGTTTTAGGCAGACAAATGAAATCTGTTTTGAGGTCGGTTTTTTTTTAGTAGAAAAAAAGAACGTTGTGTTCAATTTCCAACGAAGTCCTTACGTACAAGGAAAAATATGTTCCTGTTGTTAAGTATAACTATTTATTGTGGCGCCTACAATAGTATCTACAAGTTTAAACCTCAGCAGTCATAAGAAACGAAAACAATTGTTGTATAGCCATTTGATAGCTGAGTAATAATATTTCATAGTATAAGCAGTTTCATTGATGTCAGTAAATTGCAAAGTGATCTTGACAGATTAAACGATTACTGTATTAATAGCAATCTAACATTAAACTTGAGCAAATGTTTTCATGTATCTTACACAAGATTAATCATCCCATTATCTTCAACTTATCGATTTTTTAACGTTAATATAACAAAAACAAATGAAATCAGTGACTTAGGTATTTTGTTCGATTCCAAATTGACTTTCAAGCCTCATTTAAATAAGCTTATACCTAAAGCCTATTCTATGCTTGCATTTATAAAAAGAAACAGTGCAGATTTCGTAGACCCGTATACAGTTAAACTTCTTTTTTCGGCGTACGTAAGATCTAAATTGGAATATGGCGCGTTTATTTGGAGTCCTCATTGCGCCATTCATATAAATCGTATTGAAAAGATACAGAAACGTTTTATTCATTTTGCTTTGCCTTACCTTAATTTACTTTGTCCGGCTCCTACTTATGAGTCTCGTTGCTTACATCTGGGTTTAATATCCTTAGAAAAAAGACGCAAAATACAGTCTATGCTTTTTATATTTGACTTAATAAATGGAAATATTGATTGCCCTGAACTTTAACAGAAAATTACTTTTTATATACCCTTCAGATTATCATTTCGTCATAGAAGATTATTTTTTGTCGCCTTACACCAAAGAAATTACGTTCTAAATAGCCCAATAATAAGATCTTTACATTATTTCGATAATTTGCTTAATAATGGTACTGTGGACTTTAATGCATCAAAAACTTGTTTTAAAAATTCTCTATTGCAAAATCTGAATTAATATTGTATTCTTTTTAGCATGTAATAATTTTATATTATTATAAACTATTTTATATATAAGCTATGTTTAAGTATGTTATTTCACAAGTCTGTTTGGATTATTCCCCTTAGACTTAAATAAATAAATAAATAAATAAATTTTTAGAAGCCTATATCATAAAAAGAAGACAGTGAGTTTAAACCTCATATGAGTTATGAGCACAAAATAACATTAATGTGTATCGTGTCTGGGATGGTAACGCACCTGTTTGTTATATAAAAAATACGACATAAATTCGAATCTCGCTGAAACCAATCTCCCTTTTCAAGTGAAACAACACAAATAAATTCGCAAACACCTATTTTATAATCTGTCAAAATTCAAATTTATAAATTTTCCAAGTTGGACTCACACACGAAAGGTTCCATACCATGTAATACTACCATGTTACTATCGGGATGCCCTTTTTATATTTTATTTCTTTTTTTACTTTTTCTTATCGCACATATAAAATTAAACATTCCCTGCGAATTGAAAGCGTTTCCCTTATAACGGTTCAAAAGATAAAGCTATATTCATCAAAATCACAACCTATACGAGTATGAAAGCACCTATTAATTTTTAAATTTATTGTTCACACCTATTTTTATATCGGATTTATTTGTACATACTTTGGAGTATATTCTAATTACGGTTAGAAAACTAAAAAAGTTTAAAATACTTCACTAACTTTTTCTTCTTGTTGCGGTAGTGTTGTACTTTGACGCATTTAACTGAAGTCAATGTAACGATGGATGAGGATGGCACAATGAGTACATTGCTGACAGATATTAAATCAGCTGTTTATCATTTCATCAGTGTTAGCAGGGAAAGACGGGAAAAAATAACGCTTCTCCTTCAAAAAAGTTACATTTTTTCATTGAAAGTTACATTTTGAAATTTTCCTTAAATAAATAGTAATTTAATGTAATTTATATAAAAAAAAAAAAAAGTAGAAAATTTTATTCAATATTTTAGGAAAAATAACAAGGCAACAAATTCATTTACTAAACATAAATAAAAACCAGAAGGAGTTATATATTCGGTTATGCCGAATCTTATATACCCTTCACCATCTATATAAATCTAGTTTAGTAAAGTAACTCCAATTAAAAAAGCAAATATTGGGGTGATAGAGAATTAGAAAATAAAAAAAGATTTGGTACTTCATATATATAATTTTACATAAAATTTCCATCGGCTTTTAATGGGTTAAGCATTTTTTCAAAAGTTTAGTATTTCCTTGAAAATCTTTTCAAAAGCTTAAAAATGATATTTATATATGTATACTGATATTTAAAAAATTTAAAAATTTCAGAGTCCTGTAGCTCGGATGCATAGAAGTCAGGATATATATACTTTATGGGGTCGGAAATGGAAGTAATTGGAAATGTAGAAATTGCACACGGAATGACAAACTTACATATATATACCCTTCTTCCACTTTTTATGATGAAGGATATAAAAAAAGAAAAACGTATCAGAAAAAAACTCCTACCGATGAAATTAGTTAAAAAAGAATTTTATTTAATAAATCCATTTTACTTTTTTCTTTGAAAGGTTGAGTTTCGATAAAATTTATTACACTAATTATTGAAAAAATACCGTTATTAAACACAAATTTGAGCCTTAATTGCTTAAAACTTCAACATAAAACTACTTACAATTATTCTGTAATAAAATCCGGCACTTCCTGTAGGAAATTAAAACACTACTTTGTTCTAAGTCGAGGTATTGATACGGCTGTCAAATTTTGCAAGCGGAACAACTGACGTGTTTAACAATTTTCGCAAGCTTGAAAGAATGGTTAGTTTTCCGCACGAAATGCAGCTAATATTATTTCACAGTTGGAAGAAATGTTGCCAGAAGCATTTTGCTTTTTCTATGCATGCAGCCAGAAACACTCCATGATTTCTCACGAATTCAACAGAGTAAAACTTTAGAAGCGTTATTTTTTGTTTATTTAAAACTTATTTTTTATATGGGATTTTGATTGCATTTGCAGGTAACCTTTGTTATTAAAATCGAATTGATATGTTAACAAAGGTTGAAATTAGCACGATATTTTTAAAGATTAATTAATTAAAAGATTTCTTTTATTATGAGTTAAAAAATTAAAGACAATATCTTAACCAGGATAGAAAGTCCTTTCAAATATTTTTCACTTCTTATTTATTTAAAAATACAAAAAAAATTTGCATCCAAAAATGCACATTATGGATTAATAATTAACAAATTTTAATTTAATGTTACAGCTTCCAATCTTCTCCTAGCTTCCTTATATGCCATCATAATATCATCCAATGTCATACCACTAGTTCGATTTGAACAGGGATTTAATAATTCACAACTGCGCTGCGTCAAAACTTGGCAAGATAAATTCAATTTACCCGAGTTTTGCATACGTTCACCGTAACGACTGTAAAATTCAGAAATATCTTCCTCCTTTCCATTGGATTGATTACAAATGAAACGTTCATAATCAAATTTTCGGCGGCCACCAATAAAATAACGATTAATAGATTCCAAAAGTGTTTCAACAGGACGAATGCAATTAAGTTCAACAATGTGATGACCGGGCTGCAAAAGGTTCAGAGAGTAGTGAGAAAAGCCCTCTATGCGTTCTCTTTCCCACGAATCAATTGATATCACTTCGAAAAGTATACGTAGATGTTGAGAAGGATCAAATTGTTCTTCACACAGTACAGTTATTTGCCAAGTTAAGCCAATGTTTAGGGATGAGTTATAAGCAGAGCCGGATGTGCTGTGTGATGTGGCATCTAGCAGACCCTCTTCGAGTATTGTGTTTTCCGGTATCTTTATTAAATATCGAACATACACATTGTCGTATTCAAATCCAGCAGCATTATTTATAGTAAAAATTATAGCACATCTTTGAGTTCTTCTTGGAGGCATACAAAACTTTTTTGTTATTTCATCTTCCGTACGCCAATGCGTTGGTAACTCTGGCAGATATAGAAATTGTTGTGAATCGTTTATAGTTGGCAAGGCTTTGAGGGAAATATCTTCTATCCCATAGGAATACATATGCCGGTAATCACTATCAATCTCTATGAAATACGGCTGGTTATGTGCATCCGTCAAGTCGGGATATATGCAAAGCAAACGATCTCGATCAAACCAGCGCAAGACAGCCAATTGAGTATCTGGTTTAAGAGCTGCATATATAAACATCTCCTCAAACGGGTCTTCTACATAACGTTTCATTTTATTCTTCATATTCTTATCTAATCCCTCTGAGCTCAAGAATTTATCTTTGTGTACGTAAGTAAATATAAAATTGTCAGTGACATTTGTTGGTTCATCTTCCGTTTTGGTCTGTTTACGTTGTCGCTTCTTTTTTGTTTGCTTTTTTCTCCGATTTTTTTCTTTTAACATTTCATGATACTTTTTATGCTGTTCACTGGTACAATTTTTCAAATCACTATACAAATCGCATTCGGTTGAACTGAAAAGTTTTTGTTGCCATTTAATAAGAACAACCTTTTCTTCTTCTATTAATGGGCTTTTATTATTTCTTCGTCCAGATGAGACCGATGCCTTGTTGTAGTACTCGGAAACAGTGTATTTTGGTAAATTGAGTAGTGTATTAATTGAACGAAAAACTATTTTCAACTGTAAATTATTGATATTATCTTTAACGAAATAAATACCCGAACGTTTTGGCAACGAATTAAACATTTTTTATTTTAATTCTATGCTTTTCTTTCAAAGTTTATTTTAATAATTTCAATATAAAATGTAAACAAAACAGTTGCCACAGTAACGGTTTTTATATTGTTGAGAGCGAACTCTAAAATCCCTAACATTGGAAATTTTATTAGTAACGTAAATAAATGACACTTTAAACACTGACATATGAAATATGTTTGCGTTACGCTAGCAAAGATAAAAATGCCGAATTCTTAAAGTTTATTTATATTCAAATTCTCATTAATTGCAAAACTTACACTTGTATATTTTTAACTTTTTCGTTTGTATTAATGTAGACAAAATTCCACATAATTTCGGCCAAAAGTATAAAAACTGTAATCAATTCCCAGAAATAATTAATTTAAAACTGTTGATGAAGTTTAATAATGATCAACTAACGGACTTGATCAAACTGCGCTGCATCGGATGCGTATGTTTAATTAGTTTACGATGTCGATGCAAAATACCTGATGCCAATACTACTTGATGCGCAAACAAAAATAAATTTTCATTTGTTTTAAAATTTCAAATACTTACACATTACAAATAAAGAAATTAATAACAAATATTGCCTCATTCCGCCATGAAATATTATACATACAAACTTTGAGTCCCATAACTCCGACACTAAGGGCCAATTTCACGATGTCGCAATCAGTAGTTCGTTCGCTTAGATACATTCAAAACAAAAACAGCCAAACTCTCCATTAAGGTAATAATTTTTATTGTCATTTATTTGATTTTTTGTTTGAAAGAGTTATAAAAGAGAACAAAATGGGTAGACAGAGAGGACAAACTTCTGTCGAAGTAAGAAAATTAATAATTCAACATAATAATAATAATAAATCGCTGCGATAAATATTTGAGATAAGGTCTGTCTGCGTACACATATTTTGCATAATTTTCTGCAAAATGTTGCAAAATCTTGCAAAATGTTGTCTGCGTACTCCAAATTTGTTTCAGCGAGAGAGCCAAAAAGAGAATTTTTTGACAGTTGGCAGTTAGAGAACTTGCAAAATGTTACTGGAGAAATTTCTTCTTGCAAGATTTTGCAACTAGTTTGAACAGCTGTTTTTATTTACTTTTTGAATGAAATAATTTTTGTGAAAAAAATAAAAATTGAAATTTAACAATGGCAGAGGTAAGTAGTTAGAATTGTGTTGATTTTTAATGTTTATAATAAATTATAATAAACAAAACAATTTTAAGTATACTACAAAATAGATGCATAGGCAATGATATATTTTCCAGTCTAAAGCCTTTTCTTATGAAGCCAAAAGAAAGAAGTTGTGTAAAGCTGTATGTGGAATTTCGAAGACATTTCCGGATATCGAGGTTACTGTTTAAAATCCTATGCGATCGGTTTTCAATTTAATTTTGCGTAAATCTTTTGTTTTGTTATTTCAATTGTTTACACACCGATCAGCTGTTTTCTTGCAAGATTTTACTGGATGCTGTCTGCGTACTTTTTGATATATTTTCAGCCGACAGAGTAAAATTGGTCTTACTCTCCCAAAAAAATTTACTGAGTATAGCTACTGGAAAAGTACCCAGACAGACCTATAGTTGATAGAAGCAGTGCAATATATTAGGTGTGTTCATTTACTAAAAATTTGTACAAATTTGTAACAATTGTTACTAGAAAGCGTTCATTAACCCAAAAAATTTGCAACGAGAGAGCTTCGAAAGAGCGTAAAAAATTGAGAGACAGACAAATTCTTGCAAGTTTTTACAAGTAAAATTTTTACTTGTTTTGCGTTTGTGTTTACAAAAAAATATTTCAGAATTAAGTTGAAAATAAAAAATTTTGCAAAAATTTAAGAAATTGTAAGTAAATGTAAACTTTTAAAACGATAAAGAGTATTAAAAAGATAAATTTATTTTTGTGTAACTTAGAAACAACAGAAGCAAAATAAGATGTCTAATGAAATTGAACTAAGCAACACAGTATCTAGTACATCAGTGGCAAAGGATGTTACGGCAAACAATCTTAGTGTTGTAAGTATTATGAGTAGGTAGCTACTATATTGGGAAATAAATTTAAATAAACACATAATTTATATTTTGGATAAAGCTTTTTATGACAAAGAAAATAAAAAATGCTTAAATTTGTTTTCTTTAAAAAATATATTTAACCCGTTTTTCGCTAGCTGTTTATTATTATTATTATAGTTTGGAAACGATTGCAAAGGCGGAGCTTTAACGTTAGACAATAACGAACAAAAATTCTACTTTTCAACTCACATTTGTTTGCGTCTTAATGTAGTTATAAAATAAACATATTGCAACTAATTCATGCGCTATCACAAATACGGACTTCACTGCTCAAAATCTGCTTGCATACTGATGTTTGACAAACTTGGCCTAATCGTGTAATAGCAAAACACTTTCTCTCATCAGGCCGTGCTCACAGGCGAAGTTTGATCGTCTAATAGCCGCTTTAAAAACACCATTTTATGAAAATCGGTTGGAAAATAAATCACAAAGTTGGAAATAAACATTTCAGCGACCTTATTCTGTCGTTATTTCCGATATTTGAAATAAAAATTCCATGTGTAGGCAGGCTGTTATAACGTATAAACTAATTAAAAATAGATATTTTATTCATTAATTTTATTCAAAAGTAGTTAATCACCTTTATTGTATATAGCGTATTTCGACTACATCAGGTACTAGATTAAATAAAATTGCAAAACTTTTCATTATTCTATTACAAGCCGTACTCGAAAAACGCCAGTCACGATAATGCTGAATATAAATGACCATAATCACATCATTTTTATAATAATATACATATATGTATAATTTTTCCAAAAAATATAGGGGTAGTTATTGAGTACTCATATTTACCTATACATTACAACACTATTTTAACTTGCAAATTTTAGCTAGTAAAGTGTTCATTTACTTTTTCACATTTTTGAGAGTAATTTTGGAAAATATCTTGTTACTCTCTCGTTGCTAATTTTTACTAGTAAAGTAAATGAACACACCTATTATAAAAAGGTGTAAAATGGAAGAGAGGATTGCGAACATGAAGAAAAGTGCAAATAACTAAATTTTCTCTGCTGGAGACGAGCAATATATTTTACGTCAAATAAAAAAGAATCCATTTTTAATTGCTGCGAAACTCGTAGAAGTTGTTAAGAAAGACTTAGGAAAAAAATGTTGCCCACAGACCATAAGAAACATATTAAAAAGGGCTAATTTCAATAGTAGAAGGACAAGAGTTAAACCTCTGATTAATAAGTGAAATCAAAGAGAAGGTTACGATTCGCCAAGGAACATGAAACAAAGGATTTTTCATTTTGGGAGCAGGTATTATTCACAGATGAAAGTAAATTCAACTTGTTTGGTTCAGATGGAAGACCTTATGTATGGAGAAAATCCAATGAGCAGTTGCTTGTCTAAAACATGAAACCAATAGTTAAGCACGGTGGTGGGTCAGTAATGGTTTGGGGATAATTTTCTGCATCTGGGCCGGGTGTTTTACAATTTATCGATGGTACCATGGATCAGCATTTGTATCTGAACATTTTAAAAGAAAGTTTGCCAGTTTGTAAGCAGAAACTTTGTCTTGGTGAAAACTTTTATTTTTATCAAGACAACGACCCTAAGCATAAGGCTTATAATGTGCGATCATGGCTACTTTATAATTGTCCACATGTTATGGATACACTAGCCCAGAGTCCAGACATAAACCCAGTCGAAAATTTGTGGAGCTATCTCGACCGTAAAACTCGTAGTCATACAATAAGTTCTAAGGATGGCTTGAAAAGAGTTCTTCAGGACGAATGGGGCAAAATTGAACCAAGTTTTTGCGAAAACCTTGTGCGCAGTATGCCAAATAGATTAAAAATGGTGATAAAAAATAAAGGCATGCACACCAAATAATAATATTTAAAACCAACAAAATAATATTTGATTGAAGTGTGGTGTACGAGTTTGGCTTTGTCACAGAAATTACTATTATTTTATGTTTTTATTAAAAAAAAATTTTTTTATTGAATAATAATTTAAAGTTTTTATGTTTTGTTAAATTTGTTATAAAATGAACTAATAAAATAAATACAGTTTTATTTGTTAAGAGCTTCTTACTTAATGTTAAAAGATAGTTTAAAAATTAGTCTAAAGTGTACGAGTTTCGCTTGGAGCTACTGTATATCAATACCTAAATTTTTTATTTTTTAAATTATTTTAGAATTTTGACAACAACGTTGAGAAATCAGCTTGGCCTGTAAATAAATGCGCCTTGCATATATACAATACCTACAAATAAATCAAATTATAACATATACAAAAGGCGTAACTAGACCATATGCACACAAAAAAGGAACATAAATTTTAAATTTATAAAGATAGTATACAAAATGTAATTAGATTGTGAGTATTGAAATAACTAAACATCTTGAATACCATACCGGTAAATACACACAAGTCGTGCTCTCTATAATTTCTAGTCGATCACCAATCCTAAAGATTGGGCATTCGGTCAAAAAATTTGCAATCGATAAAAAATCGCAGTTAAAACAAATTCAAAAGCTTCAGTTTAAACCGATAGCAGCGGGTATATATTAGGATTCGAAAAAAATCATTCGAGTTTGTGCATTTCGAAAGTGTTTGCCTTTAAATAAGTAAAGAATAACCCTCTGATTTTTATCACAATTCTAACGGTTCTTAATTTTTTTACCTTGACTGGTTAACGTTATCACAACCATTTAAAATGGATCCATTAGACTAAAATATTAAATACATATTTAGTTTAGAAATACACAAGTAATAATTAAAATAGAAGTAAAAACAACTCCAATTATCTGAAAATAAGAATGTATTTACATACAAAAAGTCGTACAGAATGCACTATTATCTTTTAAGCAAACAAAACGATAGGTTCATCTTAAACTAAAGGCTTGTATTTTTCCACAAAACAATCACGTCCAAAATAGTATAGAAGCTGCCATTACTAAACATGCCACTGCTACATATGGAGACTTGCGCTCACCTATTCTAGCCAATTTCCAAAATACTCCAAGCAGACTACAAAATATTTGGTTAAAAAATAATAATAATGAAGAAATATTGCAATTTTGTACATACCCGGTCTTGTTGCGATCCATTATACTTGGGAATAGTGACCGCAAGTAAGCACAGGTGCATATCATTAATAAAATGACTGATAACAGGCTTTGAAAATTGAAAAGGGCGCTCTAAAAACAGAAGATAATTAGTCTCATTTTATGCTAATAAAATTTAAAATACCATTTCTTTGCTTTATTAAAAGTTACAGGAATATATGACGTGCCAAGCTATTTTGATGTAAACAAAATTATTTTCATTCACAATAGTTTCTAACAGCTGATGTTGATGTTGTTACCAGATCTGCCGAATATAATTTACTCCAGCTGATTTTTTTCTTTAGGCGTGTATATACATATAAGTATATATATACATAAGGAAACTTAAATTACAAAAATAATCAAAATGACTAGCATGTTTTGCGGCTTGTTTTGTTATAAAGCATTGATACACTCATTGCTGGCATGAAGAATGGATACAGAGTATACAAATTACTCAAATCAAAAATCTAAGATAATTCAATCACTTTTTTTATTCAGTAATATAGAATTCAAACTCAAACAATGACAGTAAAATCAAAAAAGTAACCTGTTATCGATTCGGCTTAAAAACGTCCTAGTGCTCATAAATTTTCGAAGCAACTGGTACGAAAAACTGATAAAAAAAAACAAAGCAAAAAACTACATTTTATTAAAAAAAAGTTTAGTGAAGTAACTCTAATAAAAAAAAACAAAATATTGGGGTAACAGAGAATTAAAAGATAAAAAAAAATGTTGATATTGCATATATATATAATTTTACATAAAATGAATCGGCTCTTAATAGGTTAAGCATTTTCAAAAAATTTTAGCATTTCCTTTAAGATCTCTTCAAAAACTTAAAAATGATACCCATATTGATATTTAACAAAAATTTTAAATTTTAGAGCTTCGTAGCTCGGAAAATATGGGCGAGCGCCAATATTTTCACTTAAAGCTTTTTTCTTATTTTTTAATTCTCTATCGCCCCATATATTTATTTTTTGATTGCAGTTACTTTATTGTTCCAAATGACATAAACAAAATAATGGTAGGTGTGGTGTTTTGCCTGCAGCCTTGAAGGACATGGACCGGTCATGCTGATTTCCAATAGCATCTCTTTCGACACTATATCAGTTCGATTGGCAACTCTTTTCTTTTGTTTTTTTGCCGAGGCAAACGTGATTTCAACATTAACACGGACCGACAGACGGATATTGTTCAATCGACTTAGCTATGCATAAGAAGTCAAAATATATATATATGGGGTCGGAAATGGATATTGTAGAAATTACACACGGAATTGCAAACTAATATATACCCTTTTTCCCCTTTTTGTTTGTCGATCGGTTTTTAGATGGCGATAATTATTTTTAGATTAGTGCCGAACATAAATTGGAAACTTTCATGTTTGAAGTATTTAGTTCTTGTGAATAAACCGATTACTTTTCTATGGTACATTTTTCCCATTATTTTATGTAACACTAACAAGTTTATAGCACGTGCGTGAACAAAACAAAAATCAAAACAAAGTGGATAAGACTGTCTGGACAGAGAAAAAAATACGCTATTTTATATTTCATCTTTAAATTCTTTTGTTAATAATGTCCAATTTCAAACCATTAAATATTAAGAAATATCCAAAAACAGGGCAAGTAGTTACACCCGATACGGAATACTGGAAAAAGTTAAGTGTAAGTTACATATTTATGTGTGGATATGTTTGTATGTACAAGGAACTAAAAACAGTTTTTTTTATTATTTTTTATTCACACAGGTTCCTACGCTGGTAAAGGAGTTTGGAGCCATTGACTACGTGGACTTTTCTCCTATAGAGCCCCATTATTTTGCTGTTACATGTTCTGTTAGGGTACAAATTTATAATCCAATTACAAAGTTGGTGGTAAAGAACTTGTCGCGTTTTCAAGAAACAGCTTACGGTGGTAAATTTCGTCAAGATGGCCGTTTGTTAGTAGCTGGCGATGAGCAGGGTTTAGTTAAATTATTCGATACTTCCAGCAAAAATGTATTAAGATTATTCAAAGGTCACAAGGGTCCCGTGCATCGTGTAAATTTTACATCAGACTTGCTGCATATTGCTAGTTTTTCAGATGACAAAACTGTTAAGTTGTGGGATGTTGCCAGCGAAAAAGCCATACAAACTTTTGGTCACCACCACGACTACGTACGGGCAGGGACAGTGAATCCAGTTTCAGCTAATATTGTCGTATCAGGGGGCTACGATGGTAAAATAAATTTGTATGATACAAGAACAAATGAAGTGGCAGCAACAGCGGATCATGAGTGTCCAGTAGAATCATTGCTTTTCTTACCAACTGGCGGCATATTTATAAGTGCTGGTGGCACCGAAATACGTGTCTGGGATGCATTTGCCGGATGTCGTTTGCTTACGAAACTATCTCAGCATCACAAGACGGTTACTTGCCTACGTCTGGGTTCAAATGGTAGACGCATTCTATCTGGAGGTTTAGATCGTCATGTTAAAATATATGATGTAGCCTCTTATCAAACAGTACATACTTTAAATTTTCCTAATGCTGTACTTAGTTTAGGAGTAGCTCCAAATGATCAAACAGTCGTAGCTGGTATGGTAGATGGTTTAGTATCTATACAAAATATGGAAGTATCACGTCATACTAAACCCGTTCGATCACGAAATGAGGCTAGCGTTTTAGCTGGAAAATCACAAGTTGAAGTAGACCATGAAATAACATACGAAGAAAGACAACGTTTACAAAAATACGATTCCTTTTTGCGAAAATATGAGTACAGCAATTGTTTGGACTCTGTATTGCAAGCGAAAATAACAAATCAATCTCCTGAAGTAACCGTAAGTGTTATGCAGGAGCTTATACATCGTAAAGGACTGGCTCGCGCTTTGGCTGGCAGAGACGATCGATCTCTTGGCATTATTATACGTTTTATATGTCGCTACATTGGGGAGCATCGTTTTATGCGTGTTCTGATAGATGTCAGTATGATTCTTTTAGATGTATACGAAGAAAAACTTCACCAACTGCCCAGCAGTGTGGGTCAAAAGTTTTTAAATCTTTCAGCGGTTTTGAAGCGAGAAGTTGCTTTAACTTATGATTTATTAGAATTAGAGGGTTCTCTGGAATTGCTTATGGCCGCCTCAAATGTTGACGATAAAAATGACAATATGGTGCATTTTGTATCAGACGATAATACGGCTTCAACGCTTAAACAATCCATTATGGCAAAGGAGTCATCTATACTAACGGTTTAGCGTAAGAAGAAAGACTAAAATTTTAACTTTAAAAATAAGGCGCCTTTTAGCAAACGTTGTGTTTTGATTTTAAGAATTATCTAAATGATTGAAAAGTTTGAAAATGTTTAAATTAAGGAATATGCATATTTTAAATATACTTATATAAGATTTTCTTTATAAATAAAACTGAAATTAAGTTCGCTGGCAACGCCAGAACTTAGTAACGTACGGGCTAGTCTTTCTAACTTTTGTTCAATTATCTCCTATAATTTGTGTAAGGGGCTTATGAAAAAAATAGAATCAATTGTCTGGGAGCGGTATCACCTATATGATAAAAATTATTCTTTTCTTACAAAATATGGAGAGCAGTCTTGAAACTCTGCTTATCTTATTCGTAATAAAGTACACAATCACATTCCAAAGAACAGGAAAGAGTCATGCAAACAAGGTCATTAGTCTTCAAACTTTGCAAATGTGTGTAGTCCCAATACAAATTGCAAACTCCTGATGACGAGGTTCAATTCATCTAATCCTACAATTGACAGGATGAAAATCCTATAAAAAATCAAGCTTTTAGGCAGCGTTTGTATAATTTTCTAGGGTAAGATGGAGAAAAAATTCGTTTCTGCCTTATATGTATAGCGTGTTGGTATTGAAATCAAGAGAAAATTTAAATACGCAAATCGATCATACACAGTGTCGAAAGTGGTGCTATTAAAAATCAGCAAGATCGGTACATGTCCTTCGAGTCAGCGGGTCAAACATCACGCCTGCCTCTAATTTTTCACCACATCGTTTAGAACTACTCCAATAACACGATAGAAAATTACATAGCAAGAAAAACACATCAAGAGAAAAAATTTACGCTCGCCCATATTTTCCGAATTATGGGCCTCTGAAAAGTAGGATTGTGCACCATATTTTTTAAAATATCAATATGGGCATAATTTTAAAGCTTTTGAAAAGATCTTTAAGGAAATACTAAACTTTTTAAAAAATGTTTAACCAATTAAGATCCGATAACATTTTTACGTAAAATTATATTTTGTCTAAATTGTATTTAAAGCCGTTAAGTGCATATACTTTGTGAATTTAATTTATAAAGTATGTACATATACAGATTTTCACAAGAATAGAAATAAATATTATAATTTTATCACCCCTATCGCGAATTATTTTCCACATGTAATTTTTTTACATTCCATATTTTTGTAATAGAGAATAATTTCCTCAAAAAAACCCAAAAAAAAATTTCCTTCATCATAAATTTCTTTTTGCGTGAAATGTGGAATTTTTCATTGTTTTATTCACATTCATTTTGCTAGTAGTATTTTTCATCTAATTGGAAATTATATGTTGATAAAAAGTAATTTAAGAGCAAAATCGGGAATAAATTTTGAAGTGACATTCTCAACAAGGTGCAAGGTAACAAGTCCATTGCCTGTGGATTTGTTAAGGGCTTAAATCTAGTTTATGAGCGCAGCTTAAAAACTAAAAAAAGTTGTCTACGGTTTTTTTTTTCTTTTGGCTTCAATGATAACACACAAAAAACTGTTCTAGTTGTGGAAAAAATTGTTCACGTGAAATTACCGATCCTGTTTGGATGGAATAAAAATTGCATTTCTTATTCACGATCAGAGTACAAACGATCAATCATTCATCGTAACACCCTTTTAGTGATTTTAATTACTTTATTTTGATGAAAATTATGTGCAGAAAAAGCCTGTATTTTATTGTTTCTATTCAAGGCGCATTAAATACAAGGTGGCCGCACGCACGGCTACAAAAACCTTTAGGCATTGTTTTTGTGAAAAATTATACTGTAGCAACAATGCTTTGAGAAATATAAAGTAAAAATTTCGTGCGGAATTCAGAACATGCCTCCTTGTCATTTTGTTGTTGCAGAGCACCACGTTGATGTTAAAAATAGCTGACTAAACATGAGGAAGCCGAATTTAATTTATCCTTTTATCATCATTTGGTGCTTTAAATGAAGTTGTAACAGTTGGTTTCTTTTTCCTACATGTGCAGCAATACCTTATATTTCATTTTTTGGGTTTGAAATTTAGTTTAGTAAAATGTAAAAGTTTTTTCTTTTTCAAATTATTTGAAAAGTTTTTATCTTTTGTCATTTTGATTCAATGGAGTTCTCATTTAATCAATTTGGGTAAAATCCACTGATGAGCTATTTGAGCAGTAGTGAATGGCCATATAGATATGCTTTCCCCGCAGTTATACATTTCATTTTTAGTTTAGTTTAAATTAATAAATATTTCATGAGAATATCATGAACTATTTATATTTCAAGGAATCAAGCACGAATAAAGTAAATTAAAATGAAAAGTTTTTATTTTTAAAATTATTTTAGTATTTTGACAACAATGTCAAACATAAACAAAAATCAGCTGGGCTATTAACATCAACTGTAAATTAATGCGCCTTGTTTCTATATATTTCAAATTTGATTAGTCACACTTTTAATCAGATATGTAATGAATATCGATGGATTTAGGAAGTAAATCCAGCAATATGTGACAGATTTCACCTCCTAGAAATTTACATATGAAATGATTTTAAGAATAAAAACAAAAACTTCTTAGGAAACAAATTGTTGCCTTAAGGTTCTTATTTTATTTATTTTTTTACTTCCCCAATAGGAATAATCGAATCACGACCACTCTTAAAATCAAGCCAGTTTTTGGATTATGTACACTAATGGGGAAATTTCTTAGGTGAAACTTAAAGATCCCTCACTTTAGAATTCTCTAGGTAAACAACTTTTCACTTTGTTTCCCAATCCTCCCAGTACTTCGCTAAACTATGCATATTAAAAAGCAAGTTTCCAGTACACAAATTCAGGGCTCTACGTGTATGTTGGCTCTACGTCTTTTTCGTTGCGAAAAGCGATCGTAGAAAAATTCCTACAATTGAATACCGTTAAATAGCTGCCGTTATCTAAGAAGAGTATTTAATGTTTCAACATTACTCTTCTGCTTTATCTTAGCCTACCATTTTATGTATCTTTATCACTTCCTCATTAAATATATAAATTTTTTTCTTGGCTTATTTTTGTCGAATCCAACTAAGCTGAGCTTTCTAATTAAATAACAAGCACCATAAGTTTTAACTGTTTGTTTACTATATAATTATTTATTTCTTTATTTGCAATGTTTATTTATATATTAACTTAAAATGTATGAGCTATTTATTTTTATTATATGTAAAACTTAAAAATATTTATTTTCAGTATTTTTATTTAAGTAAAAGGTAAAAATTTCAAGACGAAAAAAAAACGTTTAAATGTTTGTGTTTCTTTTAAAACAAAAATATAAAATTATAATAAAATTAATTATATTAATTTACTTTAATTATGCTTGATTCCTTCAAATATAAATATTTCATGATATTCTCGTGAAATATTTATTATTTTAAACTAAAAAATTAAATGTATTAATGCAGGGAAAGCGTATCCATATAGCCATTTTGCTACTGCTCATATAGCTCATCAGTGGATTCTACCCAAATTCAAATACATATGAATATTTTCCGATGGCAACCCTTATGTAGAAAAATAAAAGAAAAAATAAAAATAGTTGCTCAATGGGACCAATCATTGGACCCAAGTGGGCTGCCTGCCTGACCTACTCAATGGTTACTGTGTTTTTTGTATTACAATTTTCTGAGTTTTGATGGCCTTTTGCCTTATTGACTCAATTGAGTTCTTATTTAATCAATTTGGCTTTTGGTATAAAACTCTGAGCTTTCCTTTACAAAATTTGGATAAAAACCACTGATGAGCTATATGAGGAGTAGCGAAATGGCCATATGGATATGCTTACTCCATATTAATACATTTCAGTTGGTAGTTTTAAATAAGAAATATTTTCATGAGAATGTCATGAAATATTTATATTTGAAGGAAACAAGCACAATTAAAGTAAATTAATATAAAAAAGATGCCAAATAAAAAATTTTCTTTTTAATATTAATTACAGTTATAAATCCTTTTTTATTTCAATTTGTTTTATTTATTTGTATTAATTGCTATAATTTAAGTATTTTTATATATATATTTATTTTTTCCATTTGTTTAAATTAAAAAAATAATAAGCAGAAAATATTACAAGAGATTAAGGACATTTATATGTAAACAGAGTAGAGTGAAGACATAAAGAGAAAGTTTGTAGCAAATTAAAGCAAGAAAATAAATTATTACTAGGATTTGGGAATTATAAACAAATATTATTTATACGTATATATGTATGTGTTTATGATAAAAATATTTACGACAAAAATACAAACTACAAGACTACTTTGCAATATAATATATAATGTATGTGTGTGTGTGTGTTTCATATTTGAAGTTTTAATTTTTGAATGTTTCCTTTCTATTTGCATGTATAAAAATGAAGTTTATTTTTTATTTGACGCTTATTATACATTTTATACTGCTTATTGTTCCAGCAAATACAAGTTTTAATTATCCGCTGTATTTACAGAAACTGATTTGATTTAAAATGAGTTTCAAAAAAATCTTCTATAAAAAATTTATTTTGAAAAAAATTTCAAATTAGAATTATGTTTTATAAATACGGCAATAAATCTTTAAATACAGTCGGGCCTCGATAATCCGTAATCATGGTTAATCGAAGTAAATATTTTGAAAACATTGGAAACAAAAAAACAATAGACTGGTCTTTGCCATCACGATTAACCGGGGTTACCGTTTAAACGGATTACGAATAACCGAGGACCGACTTAAATATTAAACATAAAAATTTGTTTATCAATTGTAAAATTTAAACCGTATGTTTGCTGGGATATTAACTGTAGTTGAATTGAATAGAAATTAATATATAAATTGTAAATATTATATATGAAGAAGTCTCACTAAATCAAAATAAAATACAAATTTACAATACATCTATAAGTCCTCTTTTACACACATCAAGTTTACTTGATCAGTTTTTAATTAATTTTCTTTTGAACCTGCATTCGTGTTCACACACGCCGTCAAGTTTTTTCATCAAGTTTGCTTTCAACTTCAGCAACTTCTATTCTGCAGCCAACTTTAACAACAACAATTTTCCTAAACTTGATGGTACGGTCAGGTTTGTACCTCTTTCTATTCTCTTCTCCTCTTTCTCCCAAAAGCTCAAGACTTGACGAGTCAAACTTGATGTGTGTAAAAGGGGACTAAGCAATTGCACAATACAACAATTAAAATATTATTAAAGTTGTTGTAAACCAGCCACTCGGATAATCAATCAGTAGTCAGTCAAATAGTCTTATGTTATGTGGTGGCTTAGAAAAACTATACATGGGAAAACACCCACACATACAAAACTAAAAACAAAGCAGCAACGGTATTGTATCTACTCCCATATACATGTTATCTTAGCCATCTTCTTTAGGAGGGGTGAACCAGCCTAATGTCAAAATTTATATAATTTCATTATTTTTAAGAAATAATATTAATTATAGAATGTAATAATTACCATTCTTCTCGTGTATTTGGACCAAGGATTTGAAACTTTGCTGCGCTCTCGCCAAACTGTACTGAGCCTGTGATAAGGTCTAAAAGGTATGCGATTTTTATAATCATAGAAAAAAGATTAAAAAATTAGAAAAAATGTCTTAAAAAAATCCACCGGACATTAGAAACTTACCTTCGTGGCGCCAAATTGTATTCTGGCTTTGCCCTTAACTAATGTTGCTGCAATTTGCATAATTACAGCTTCAACAGTGTAGGCCGAACTCCAACCTTGTTTAGTTAAAAGTTCCATGCATATAGCACCACCTACTAGGACATAGCCGCCTTTACAGAAAATAAAAGAAATAAGTTTAATGGTTTTTAAAAATATTTAATTTGTTCCCATTTCATTTACCTGATATTATTGGATAGACAACACGGACAAATGGTGGTTCAAAAGGATACGTTTCTTTAAAAATTATATTAAAAAGAATACTATCTTTGCCTTCTTTCTCCTTGAGCATAGCCAAGTCGTTTTGTAAGGGACTGTCTGGATCAACGGATTTAAGGCGTATATTCCATTCATATATGGAGTCATTTACTAATTCTATGGTGTACATATTGCTCTTAAATGAATCAGACCGATAGATATCACGTAGTTCTTTCATTAAACGATCGGTTGCTTGAACGGATCCGGAAACCGAACCCTGGAAAATAAGAGAAACAGTTTAAAAACTAGCAAAATGAAATAAAATAAAGAGTGAAAGGCGAAAAAAACATAAAAACTTTTGCTAAATCTAAATCGGTGGCCAAGCTACTTATTAAGTGGTGCCACGTTATATTTTTTTTGGAAAGGAAAATAATACGATGCCATATAAATCTTGAAGTCCTTATAACTATACTTCGATTTAACACATTTAAGTGTGTCCTATTTTTTTTTTTTTTTTTTGGTGTATTGTACAGAAAACGAAAGGGCAAAAAATGATGTGGCGTTAAATATGCCGGCTGCTTTACTCTTGTCAATAAACGCTTTTAAGAGACTCTGATTTACTAGAGTAAAAGTTTTTTGTGTTAACGAATTATATACAGGGTGGCATAAAAAAGACTGTTGCAATATTCTTTAGCTAAATCTTTAGAATGAATGAAGGATATAAAAATTGTATTTTTTTTATATATATGTATATCCTTTTTGATCCTTTTTCAGTTCATTTATTTACTTCAAATAAGCCGAGCGCACAGAGCCATATACGGTTATCATAATCTACTAAAAACTGACAATATTTTAAATACGTTATAATTTGGTAATACAGCCTAACACCACGAATCAAGAAAAACAAGACAGTTTTCTAACTAAACAAACTTTTGTTGAATATTTAATTAAACAGACTCATCAGATTAAATGTGATGAAAAAATGAAAAAGTTATTTTTTAGGTCAAAAATGTTTTTTTTTTTCTTTTTTTGTATTCCTAAAGTTATAGACAACAAATGAAAATTTCATAAAATAAAAATTACAATTCAATTTTAAACATTTTGGTTTTAATTTTATTTTGAAAAAAAAAGTTGCTGCATGTAAAGGGATATTTTACTTTCAGTTATTTGGTATTAACGTCAGTAATAAATATTATATATTTCGTTTATAGAAGTAATAATTTACAATGACTAATGAAATAACTGCTGAAATAAATAATTTTTTATAGGTATTTTCATATAAGCCAAGAATTTAAAACTTTGGTGGCTCTTTTTCAAGCCCCAACTTAAGTTTTATTCGAATACATCTATTTTCTTTCCCTTTAAAATTTTGTTGGAATCGATACACTCGCTTAGAAGTTATGTATTTATTTCTAGTTTTGCACTAAAAATCTTTTACACTTACTACAAGCACTGATTTTCATTCTATGATGACGTACGTATTTTTTTTGTACGGCTGAGTGCGCAATCTTGTTTTCTTGAATCATGGCCTAAGACAAAGAATAAAATAAAATGGAGAATTAAATAATATAAATGAAGATCTTAATTACGCCGTTTAGGAGAAATAAAAATAGACAATACAAAACCAATGCATTTGGTGCAGATTTGATTGGTGTGAATTGAATAAAAAAACAAGTAAGAGTACTAAAATTGGCTATGCCGAATCTTATATACCCTTCACAATCTATGTAAATCTAGTTTAGTGAAGTAACTCCAATCAAAAAAGCAAATATTGGAGTAAGAGAGGATTGAAAAAAAATTGGTAATGCACATATATAATTTTACATAAAAATGACATCAAGTCTTTATGGGTTAAGCATTTTTAAAATTTTTTAGTATTTCCTAGAAGATCTCTTCAAAAGATTTAAAATGATACCCATATTGATATTTTAAAAAATTTGAAAATTTCAGAGCCCCGTAACTCGGAAACTATAGGCGAGTGTGGATTTTTTCACTTTGTTTTGTTTTTATCTTTTAATTCTCTATCTTCCCCATATATTTATTTTTTTGATTGTATGTATTTACTTTATTGTTCCAAATAAAATGAAAAAATTAGAGGTAGGCATGGTCTTTTGCCCGCTGCGTCTAAGGGCATGGACCGATCTTGCTGATTTCCAATATTACCTCTTTCGATACTACGTCTGATCAATTGCCGTGTTTAAATTCTTGTTGAAATCAAATTTGCCTAACACGGACGATAATCGGTAAAGAGAAAAAATTAGAGGTAGGCGTGGTGCTTTGCCTGCTACCTCAAAGGACATGGACCGATGATGCTAATTTCCAAAAGCACCTCTTTCGACACTCTTTTTGATTGACATATTTATTAACACGGACGGACAGACGGACATTGCTCAATCGACTTCGTTATGCATAAGAAGTCAGAATATACGAGGGCTGCCAAGTGCAATCTGACATTTCCATTGGAAAGTTTGTCATTTTTAAGCATAATCGTACTCAAAACGTTTTGACGTACGACCATTACTTGTGTTATTTACAGTGACTTGACAAAATATAATATAGAAAAAAAATGGAATTAACTCGTGAACATTTTCGTGCCATCATTTTTCACAACTTTCGACGTGGATTATCACGACAAGAGTGCATTGATGAACTTAAATCTTTGTATGGCGATGAAGCACCATCCTATAGCACTGTGAAAAATTGGTATAATGAATTTAATCGTGGCCGAAGCTCGCTCAAGGACGAATTCCGTGAAGGTCGTCCAAAAACGGCTGTTGTGCCAGAGAACATTGATGCCGTGCGTGAACTCATAATGCAAGATCGACATGCGACATACCTAGAGATAGAGACATCCTTGGACATTTCTTCCACCAGCATACATTCGATACTGCATAAACACCTGGCCGTAAAAAAGGTTTGTTCTCGTTGGATCCCGCACAATTTGAAAGTCGCTCAAAAATAGGCTCGTGTCGATTGGAGCAAAAAAAATACGATTGCGGTGCTTCAAAAGACGTTTATAAGATCGTCACAGGTGACGAATCATGGATATATGCGTATGAGCCCGAAACGAAACAACAATCGACCGTGTGGGTCTTCAAAGACGAGCAAAATCCAACGAAAGTTGTTCATGGAAGAAGCACTTCGAAGCAAATGGTCGCCTGTTTCTTCGGCAAAACTCGTCATGTAGCGACTGTTCCGCTTGAGCAACGTAGGACGGTAACTTCTGAGTTGTACACTACAATTTGTTTTCCTGAAGTCATCGGAGAAGTTCGAAAAACCAACAAGAGAAGACGAATCATTGTTCACCATGACAATGCGAGCTGTCACACATCGGCTCAAATCAGAGCGTTTTTGACCGGCCAAAACGTCGAATTAATGGGTCATCCGGCGTACAGCTCTGACTTGGCACCTAATGACTTCTTCTTGTTTCCGCACATCAAGAAAAAAATGCGTGGTCAACGATTTTTGTCGCCAGAAGAAGCTGTTGAAGTGTTCAAAAACCATGTTTTAGAGGTGTCTCATGCTGGAGAATACTTTGAAAAGCAATAAAACCATTTTGGATTATAAATATTCGCATTTTCACTATTAGGCCAGAAATATATACAGCAGCCCTCGTATGTACTTAATGGGGTCGGAAATGGATATTGTAAAACACACGGAATGACAAACTTATATATACCCTTTTTTCACTTTTTGTGGTAAAGGGTATAATAAATAACTCTCATAAATTTTCACATACTATATACTATTTTTCTGAAGAAAAGTAAATAAATTCCGCATACATTTGTAAATAATTTTTCTTTTTAGAATTTTTTAGAAATTGAATAATAATAAATGAACTTAAACCAAAAATCAATTATTTGTTTGTGACTTTAACTGATTCAACCGTCGCGGATTTCTTCTTCTTCAAAAGCGCATCCGTGGTCGATTGTCCAGTTAATCGCACTACGCCCTTTTGTTTTTTAGCCAAACAGTTTGTATGTGGAATAAACTCCCCGCAGAGGTCTTTCCTAATACTTTCCTTGTGCAAAGAATCAAATTAAACGTCCTCAAGCACTACTCCCTCTATTCTCCTTCCCATAACCTAATTTACTAGTTCTGGCACAATGCGTTTTTATTAAAAAAAAAGTTTTTTATGTAAAAAAATCTAGGACTATCTAAGCTATTATCCCACATCTCCACTAGCCATAATGAACATCATGTCACACATGAATGCGGCTAATGTAGACACCCAATGTTCATGTTTAGTTTATGTGCAACCATCGTTGGCCGAGCATTTGTCTGAGCAATGATGTTCGCCATCAAATATGACTTTTAGTACGATTTCTTTATTTCGAATTAATGCCATCTATTGATCAACAATGCGAACACTCTCTCTCTCTCTTGTTAAGAACATTGAAATAACCCTGACGACAGACAGAAAATTATGCTCAAGCAGAACATGAACATCAATACGTTTTCGCCACATACAAGAGCATGAACAAATTAATACCGTTGTTTTGCCGGCGTTATGTGCATCTCTTGTTCAATTTGAAGGCTAGTGGAAACGTGGTGTTAAGTAGAACTTATCGTCAGAAATATTGCAAAAAATCATGGATAATGCCTTAACACGGTACCGAATGACAACAAGCGATAACTAACATCGCTCTCAAAACATAATCTAATTGACTCGAAGGATCATTCATTTATAACATACATCCAATGATCACTTAGTTATTTACTCTAGGTCGCCGTGTATTTTAGTTTAACAATAAGAACAAATATAAAATATATATTTTGATATATTGGATTTCATTAAATAAAATCCGAATTTTTTTCTGCTGTTTCTGTATTTAAATTCGAGGATGATATTAGTTTTATAAAATTTTTTATTAAATACATTTATTACCTTTAGGTAGTCTTGTCTTTGACTTTGTCGCAGTCTTTCTAATGTTGCTAAATGTTCAACTTCCATTTCGTCTTTCTGCAATAAGAAAAGCAAAACAACACATTATGTTTTTGATAAAATAATAATTTTATTTAACTTCAACCTTATTCGCACTGCGTCCATCATCCATTTCCAATGGCAGATCCTCATCGGCTTCACTCTCTTGTTCACTATCACCAATTGGATCTTCGATTTCGTCTTGATCTGATTCAATGTCATCGATTTGAAGCTGAGCTGCAGGCTGATGGTTTAATGATGATGCGCTATTGGGTGGTGGCAATTGAAATGGTATTGTCAGGTTATCAATATCGGGCGGCAGTGGAACATTATGTAGGCGGCACAATTCACGTAATAATATGCCAACCTGAAGCATAAATAAAAAACACAATTTTTAAAGTAAGAATTAACAAGGGCACGTGACTTACATATTTATTTTATTTATAAAACTGATTCAAACAACGACAAAAATTCAATGTAAGAACGTAAACAAAAAGTCGATGAAAAATTACTGACCTGATTTATGACATGATTATCACGTCCATTTGTATTGCTTAGTATTTGAACAGCATTTGTTACGCTTGTTTCTTCGCTTTCTGCAAACCATACTGGGGGTGAAGATGGGTAAGTTTCCTAGAATGGTCAAGAGAAAAAATCCGTTAAAACATTAATTTTCAATAAAGAAAAATTGTACAATAAAAACTACAAAAATTATTTATTAAGTTATTTTAATATGAATCATGGCATTTAACAGTCTCTTAAATTGTTTTATTAACCTGTTGTTAACAAAATCAAATTCTTATTGCAGGTTTTTGCAAATAACAAAAGTGCAATAAACTTTTAACAAAGTGAACTAAAAGGCAAAAGTGTAAAAGTGTAAAAGGAAGCAAACAATTTTAGGAATACAGCGCTTCCGAAGCGTAAAACAATTTTTAGGAGAAATCAGTGTTGCCAGAAAAATTATAGCTCTTGTCCCGAATTTGACGAATGATATCCCAAAAAATCCCCATTTCTAAATGAATATCCCCAACTATGTCCCCAAAAAGAAACAATTTAAAAAACGCATCTTTTTTATTCGTCGTGATCTTCAACTCTTTGTACGTATTTTCCGATTTAAAACTTTTTATCATTTCTTCAGGAACTTCAAAAGTTTAGTTTTCGTAGTGGCCCGCGAATTTCTGTCCCCAAAGTTATGTTGAAATCCCCAATTTGGGGAAAAATCTCCCTGATGCGCAGAGCAATGCGCCTGACAATCAAATTCTTCGCTCTTGCGCAAAGAGTAGCGCTAAAAAATAAAAAAGCATACGCTTTGCGCATTTATTGCTCTTTTTAATTTGCACCGCTCTTTTCGCATACGCTTAATGCAAGGAACACAATTGGGACGAACAACGAATTTCGTCTAGCACGACGAATCCGTCTGTAAAAGTTCGCTGCGTAAATTCGCAGTGTGGCGCACAATTAGGACGAAGAAGTAACAACTGTTATGATCAACAAACTTGTTTGCTGCCTATGACAAAAAAAAGTAAACATTTAAAACAAATGAGGCAAAAAAATTATAGTTTTGTGAAAATTATTAAAAAAAATAAACATCATGTTCACTTTTGTCCATATTTAAATTTGTTTTGTTTTGCATATGACAGCTGATAGTGGTTACCAAAAAATAAAGTAAAAAAAAATAGTTATAAAAAAAATAAACGTTTCAAAAAACCATTAGAAGGCAATTTTATGGAAAATAATTGTGGATGTTTAACTTAATGATATACGAGGGCTGCTATATATATTTCTGGCCTGGCAACACTGAGTGCTGCCAAGTGCAATCTGACATTTCCATTGGAAAGTTTGTCATTTTTAAGCATAATCGTACTCAAAACGTTTCGACGTACGACCATTATTTGTGTTGTTTATAGTGACTTGAAAAAATTAATATAAAAAAAAATGGAATTAACTCGTGAACATTTTCGTGCCATCATTTTTCACAACTTTTGACGTGGATTATCACGACAAGAGTGCATTGATGAACTTAATTCTTTGTATGGCGATGAAGCACCATCCTATAGCACTGTAAAAAATTGGTATAATGAATTTAATCGTGGCCGAAACTCGCTCAAAGACGAATTCCGTGAAGGTCGTCCAAAAACATACCGAGAGATAGACATCCTTGGACATTTCTTCCACCAGCATACATTCGATACTGCATGAATACCTGGCCGTAAAACAGGTTTGTTCTCGTTGGATCCCGCACAATTTGAAAGTCGCTAAAAAAAGGCTCGTGTCGATTGGTGCAAAGAAATGTTGCAAAAATACGATTGCGGTGCTTCAAAAGACGTTTATAAGATCGCCACAGGTGACGAATCATGGATCTATGCGTATGAGCCCGAAACGAAACAACAATCGACCGTGTGGGTCTTCAAAGACGAGCAAAATCCAACGAAAGTTGTTCGTGGAAAAAGCACTGAAGCAGATGGTCGCCTCTTTCTTCGGCAAAACTGGTCATGTGACGACTGTTCCGCTTGAACAACGTAGGACGGTCACTTCTGAGTGGTTTTTTTTTTTTTTTTTTTTTTTTTTAATAATAATAGTAGTATTTATTATACTTTTAATTAAACTTTTGAAAATAATATTTAACAATTTTATAAATTTTCATGAATTGTGTTATTTCCATTATTTCTAACAAATTTTGAGATATTTCTTTTAAAGATGTTAATATTTCTTTCCGTTTTGATGTAAATAGGCAGCATATTATATAGTTTTAGTCCCTTGAAGAAAAGCGATCTTTGCATTGCTGTCGTTGTCACCCTTTGTAGTCTAAAGTTTTCTGCGTTTCGTAGGTTGTATGGTTGAACCTCTCCTACATAATTTAGCTGATCGATTAAGTATTCTGGAGCATTTCCCATCTTCATTTTTTGGACAAAGTTAAGTGTATTTAAAGCCAGTCTTTGTTGTATATTTAGCCATTTTAATGTATCAAGCATTATCTGTATCGGAGTATATCTGTTACATTTTAATATTGCACGCATAGCTTTATTCTGGAGTTTTTGCAGTCTATCTAATTGTGTTATTGTGCAGCAGGTGTATAGTATTGTGGAGCCAAATTCAAAATGTGGTTTTATAATAGTATTGTACATATTAATTGCCGTTATTATCGATACTTTATTTCGCACCCGTTTAAAGAAACCTATTTTTTTACCAATTTTTTTACATATATATTCAACGTGTTGTTTAAATTTTAAGTCCTTGTCGATTATGAAACCGAGATATTTTATTTGATTAACTTTTTCAATTATCTGATTATTTATTTTAAAAATTACGTTGCTGTTCATGTTAATTTCCATAATTTTAGTTTTACTTTCATTTAGTTTTAATTTGTTCATTTTGAGCCAATTGTTTATGCTGTTCATGTCTTGATTTAAATTATCTGCACATTCTTTCTCTGTATTTCCTTTAGCATAAATTAATGTGTCATCAGCATATAAAATAATTTCACATTTTTCTAAAATGTTTGGCATATCATTTATATATATTATAAACAATAATGCTCCTAATATTGATCCTTGCGGTACACCAAATTCATTATCAATTTTATCTGATTTAATACCGTTAACTTTAGTTATTTGCTTTCGATTCGTAAGATATGATTTAAACCATTGCAATTCATTTTCTCTTAAACCGTACATATATAATTTTTGAATTAATAACTCCCTATCAATAGTCTCGAATGCTCTTTTAAAGTCCAAGAAAAGTGCCATTATCTTATTATCTGTTTCTCTGTATTTCCATTTATTTATCACATAATTAACTGTTGTTTCACAAGAGTATTTTTTTCTGAATCCAGACTGATATCTTGAAAATAAGTTATTTATTTCCATATAGTTTTCCAACTGTTCTTTTGCAATTTTTTCTAAAATTTTTTCGCAAGTTTTTAAAGTGTTTATTGGGCGGAATTCATCACATCTGTTTGTTTTAGCTACTTTTTCTACCGGAGTTACCATTGAATATTTCCAATTATCTGGGAAAACCCCATTTTTGAGGGATTTATTAATAACATTAAGCATATTTTTGCCAACAATGTTCCAGTTATCTAAAATTATCTTAATTGAGACTTTGTTGAAATCTGGTTTATCTTTTAGGCTTTTACATATGTTTTTTAGTTCTGTTAAAGATATTGCACGGAATTTAAATCTAAAGTTTATCACAGGTACTTTGTTCGTATATTGCACTTTTTCTATTGTATCTCTTATTAATTTTATACTATTTACGAAGTAATTATTAAATTGGGTAGCTATTTCATAGTTATCTTTACACTCTATATTATTAAATATCACAGTTTTTATTACAGTCTCGTTTTTTTTAAGTACTAAGTCTTTTATCTCCTTCCACATTTCTTTTTGGTCTTTGGCATTATTTATTTTATTATTCACATATTTGTTTTTTTCTATTTCAATTTTGTTTTTATATAAATTTCTTATTGCTTTATATTCTTTCCACGCATTATCTGTATTATCTGCTTTTGCAATTTGGTATTTAAGAATTTTTTCTTCCTTGAGTGTTTTTAATTCCTCATTGAACCATTTTTTTGTATCGTTTCTTGTATTAACAATTATTTTGTTTGTAAATTTTTTAATCGTATTTTCCAGACATGTATCAATTATATTAACGCAGTCATTTAAATTATCACTTTCGCTACATTTTAGAATTACACTGAGTTCTCTATTAAAAATGTCTTTAGTATATTTAAATATTTCTATTACTTTGCTATTTATTTTGTTTCGTTCTTGGTTCATATATTCGATTTTTATATCTATAGCTTCATGATCTGATATTTTATTTGCATTGTTGTTTCTCGTTGAAGTATTGCCATTATTTGTTATTACGTAGTCTATTAATGTGTTCGAGTTTTGTGTGATTCTAGTATATTCGTTAACTATTTGTTTTAGTCCGTTATCATTTAAAAGACTTTCTAGTCTGATTTTATATGTATCTTCTTTGTTCCAATCTATGTTAAAATCACCTGCTATTATTATATCATAGTTCCTTTCACATATATCTTCGATTATTTCCTCAAATACTGTACAGAATTCCGCTTCACTACCACTTGGTGATCTATACACCGCCATTAATAAAATTTGTTTCCTTTCGAGCTTAGCCATATATGCACCAATCCAGTAATTTGAGTCAGATATCTTCTCACCAATTTTCATAACATTCCATAACTTTTTAAAATATATACTAACGCCTCCTGTTCTGGTTGAATTGGAGAGCGTATTATAATGATTATAGTCTTTTAGTTGTATTTCACTTTCATCAATGTCCTTTGTTAAATGGGTCTCTGTAAGTATTATAAAATCTACATATACTATACTATACTACAATTATATATATATATATATATTATATACTACAATTTGTTTGTCTGAAGTCATCGGAGAAAATCGAAAAACCAACAAGAGAAGACGAATCATTGTTCAGCATGACAATGCGAGCTCTCACACATCGGCTCAAACCAGAGCGTTTTTGACCGGCCAAAACGTCGAATTAATAGGTCATCCGCCGTACAGCCCTGACTTGGCACCTAATGACTTCTTCTTGTTTCCGCACATCAAGAAAAAAATGTGTGGTCAACGATTTTCGTCGCCAGAAGAAGCTGTTGAAGTGTTCAAAAACCATGTTTTAGAGGTGTCTCAATCGGAGACGAAAAAGTGCTTCGACAACTGGTTACAGCGCATGCAAAAGTGTATAAATCATGCTGGAGAATACTTTGAAAAACAATAAAACCATTTTTGATTATAAATATTCGCATTTTCACTATTAGGCCAGAAATATATAGAGCAGCCCTCGTATATTAAGAAATACACTATAATTAACTTTATTTACTAATATATTTAAAAACTAAAAAGAGAAACAACAACCCTGTACTAGTTCGTTTGTCGTTCGTCGGCGTAAGAAATAGAAATAAATCTATCGGAGAGTTTGTCACGCACGACGCATTTCGTCGACGGCAGTGTTGTGTTAATTTTCATATGAACCAATGTGATTAATTTCTGACGGCGAATATTCGGAACGAAAAATTGTGTTCCCAGCATAAAGCGGCTATTAGACGGTCAGGTTTTTCCTGTTAGCACGGCTGATGAGTGTTTTGCTATTACACTATCATGCCAAGTTAGTCAAAAATCAGTGCGCAAGCAGATTCTGAATAATAAAATTCATATTTGTGATAGAACATGATTTAGTTGCAATATGTTTATTTTATTTTACAACTTTAATTGTTGCATTTGTTTCTACTCTGTTTTTTAATTTTTCTAAAAGCTTTTTTTACTTTTTATTTGCCATAATTACGGCAAACTTGCATATACTTTAAAAAATTCTTTTAAAACGCGAATTAAATTCAGTTATTTCAAAAAGAAATATACTGTTCTAGCGTTTGTTTGTTTTATTTTTTATTTAAGATGTTATTTTGAAATTAACAGAAGAAGATAAAACTTAAAGCTAAACTTAGAAATTAAATTATGTTTATTTAAATTCAAACTTTATTATTATTATAAAAAATTCACTAACTTATTGTATTGCATTTTCGTTATAAGAACGGTAATAAAGTTATAAAAATATGAGTGCAATATCATTTATTTAAAATAAAGCAAGTTTTAAATTGTTAATTTTTTTTATTTTACTTTTAATCTAATGTAACCTAGCAATTAATAAGAATTTCAATGTAATAAAATTTACCTATTGCTTCAATGAATAAAGAAAACAAGATTGCGCATTGCGCAGTTCCGTTAGTTTGTTGTATTGCGTTTTCTCGCTCTCTCTCTTATGTGTGACGTAGGCATAGAATATTTTTTGTAAACAAGCTTTATTTTTGTATGGAAAGTGCAACAGAATTACAGTAAAAACTGTGAAAATTTATTAAAAATAAAAAAAGAGTTAACCGAATAAGAGTATGATGGTCTCGAGAACCTCGCAGGCTATATTTGTCACAAACTTAAAAATTATATCCCAGATATTGCAGGGGCGCAAAACGAGGAAGGTCCAACTTATTCGTGGGTGGATCATGTATCTGAGGGCGGACTAATATGGCCGACACCTGAAACTATGAAACACATTGAAGAACTGAACCAAATATTTAAAAAAAAAAAAAATAATAAAGACGGTGGTCATCTTATTAAACACGATTTTGTAAAAGATTTAACTGAACAGGCTCATCATATTAAATGTGATGAAAAAGTAAAAAAATTATTTTTTAAAAACAAATCTACAGCCCAATTTTGTAAATTCTTGATAAATTTTTTTATCAAGATATTTTGTCAAGATTTTTATCAACCAAAAGTTCGGTTGATATTCTGTGGCAACATTGATATTGACACCTGATTTTGATTATTGTTATCAAATTATTGGAAAAAGCATAAATATGGATACACCAGCTAAGTATTTTTATAAATTAATTGGCTGTAAAGTATATTAATAAACATATAAAAATTCATTAATATGTGTGTTAAGATAAATACGTCAAGTTGAATAGGTTTTTTCAAAAATGTAGCATGCGACAAATGTTTTCTCCCATACATACAGTACAATTTGTGTAGTAAATTTCGGACTTTTTAACAACAACGATCTCGGAGAATCACACCTATTGGGAAATCAAGGGCACATATATGGCTATTAAACTGTAAACACACATTATTCAAAGTTAAATTTGGCATTTACCTATTAATTTAAAAGCTTTCGAGCTTCCTCGCCAAATGGCTTGTCAAATATCGCCAAACCACGCCAATATAAAAATATGTAATATTAATTATAAATTTTTTTTTTTTTTTAAATTTACTTCTTTTATCACAAAACATAAAAATTGCATTGTGTATAAAAATCTTAAAAAAAGTTTTTTATAATATTTAAAAAACATGAAAATAAAAAACAAAATATAATAAACACCAAAATAAATAAATTAGTTAAAAAAGAAAGGTCAATCAATGTACAGGATTTAAGTAATCTTAAAAATTAAAGCTTAAACCTCGAGATCGTAGTGTTATAAAAAAATATTTGTATAAATGTTAAAAACAAAAAAATTTAAGAACACATATCGATTATTCAATAAAAACTTTCATACTTATTTCGTTCAATGTTATTATCGCATTTTGTATTCTTACTGCGGTATATTTAATTTGTGTTAAATCTTACATACTCAACATATCTTCCGTAGGAATGAATGTGTTGCAACATGTGTTATTTACATTCATTACTACCAGTAAAGAATTGAGGAGTTAATATTGCAATTTATTTCTCAATTTAGTTTTCATAGAATTTATCATAGAAAAAGTTCTTGCGACACAAGGATTACTTGCGGGAACAATCCACATATTAAGAACGGCCATCGACAACTCTTTAAAGTAGTAAGTACCAGCGGCATCAGCATCCTGGTAATCGTAAATTTTGGGTCAGAGCTCGTAAAGGCTTTTTTGGTATTTTATTATCGAAATATTAAGTCCAATTTATGATAGAAGCTTTCCCCAATGTGTTTTGTAAATACCGAGTGCGTAATTAGGGTCTCCAAGTCTTTGAAAAACTTCTCCAACAGAGTTACAGCATTTTAATATTGAAAATTGACAATAATTTTATGTAAAAATAAATGCTGGCTCTATATTCAAAAACGAATTTTGTAAATGTTTTTCTTCCTTAAATTTTTATATATTCAACGCTATTTTATTTATTATAACTTTTTCGTTTTCGATGCCATATCTCATAATCATTAGTTTTTTCTTCATATAAAGATTTGTTTTGTGCCAAAGTTTTCGAAACGAATCAAATAAATTTTACGCATTACAAAAATGAGTTACGAATCAAAACAAAACATCAATCAAATGTGTTGAATCAGTTTTTAATCAACTTAAAAAGAACAATGCAATATTAATATTTAAATTTATATACTATTGCGTTTTGGATAAAATTATTGGTAATTACATTAAAATATGTTTTTTTTAAAGCTTTTATAAAAATCTAGAGTTTTTATTTTGCATTTAAAAAGAATATAGTATAGTATATATATCGCTGGTCTCATGTAGAAAGGCCCTAACTCGGATAATTGTGATTTTACAGGAGAAGGTAAAAACATAACAGAAACTGTATTTATCACAATGTAATATTTGATATGCAATGGCTTGTAATATCGTTATTTTTGATACTATTGTATTCAAATTTTGTGACGAGAGGTATTTGCATAAAATATAATGGAATCACGAAAAAACTGAATTTCATAAAAATTCGAGTCAGGGCCTTTCTACATGAGACCAGCGATATGTACTATATGCACATAAAAACATACATACATCAATATGTTTGTGCAGATATTTATATTTAAGATACATATTATTATTTAAAAATTTACAGGCCATATCGTCCTAACCAGAGAACGGCACGAGTACACCGCATCCATAAGTATACCGCATACTTACTCTACACTTTTCATACTCGAGTATTTTAAACACCACAATAAAAAGTTGCGGTGTTTATTTCACCCATTCTTGTAAGTGTTTTTTGTTGTAAGTATATTTAAAACAAAGGGCGTAAAAAGGAGTCTCAAAAATATCACAATCAGAATCTTAAGTATTTTCTATAAGGCCCAACTATAATGTGCATAAGCTAGCTTTAGCTTATGTCAAAAATTCAACGAAAAGCCTGTCAAATGCTTAGGTAACTTATCAAAGAAATTTATGTGACTACAATGTACATATTTAAATTTAGTAACTTATTTGCCACAGTTGCACATTTATGTTTATTTCGTACTTTTGCCAAAAATAATTTCTATATAAATCAATAAAATTTTAAAACTAAAAGGCTTTAAAGAAAATATTTTATATATTTAATAACATTCACAAACACATTTACATATTTTGGTTTATGTTCTAAGAAAATGTAAAAAACAAAATTATTACAAATTATTTTCTGTTTTGTGTTTGTGGCCAACCGTACTAAAAAATGCAACGATGTTCATCGTTTATATGGTATACATATGTGTGTATAAATACAAATTTAATTTAAATATATTATAATTGTAAAAAATTTCCCATAAAGAAAAATGTTGTTTTTTCTACATTTTTTATTGAATTAAAAACTAAAAAATTTAACAATTTAGGTCTTAATTAGAAAATTTCTTTATTAATGTATAAACCAAAGCACAATCAGCTGTTTCCGTACGGAAAGTGCGATCAGTTTCGTACCTTGCATAAAGAAATGAAATTTAACGAAACTTGACGAAAAGTTATCTTATTCACATTGTAGTTTACCACATATTATTTAATGTATTTGCACAGTTGTATAAGTTGGCATAAGCTAGTTTATGCACATTATAGTTGAGCCTTATAGGCTCTCGACGCGAGAATTTTTTAATTCTCTTTATATGTAAGCAGCGTTGCCACATTTTTACCCTATTAAAGTTTTTTACTGCCGTTTTATAAAATTCTGCATTGTATGCAGATCTATTTATAAACAACAACAAATAAAAATTTGATCAAATCATTGCTTAAACATTATAAACAGAAAAACAGGCAACAACCGTTTTCATACGTATGAAATACAACACATACATTATTAATGAATAAAACGCAATAAAAACCGCTTAAAGGCAGAGCTTTTGTACACTATTTAAAGCAGGTATACCTATTTTGTTGCTGTTTTTTATGTACAAATATTTTCAGTTTATGCGCCTTGTTGTCATAAACGTGCTACTAACAGTATTTAGGAAAACAAAATGATAAAAATTAAAATAATAAAAGGAAAATTACTTAATTTTTTTAGTTTTAAACAAAACTGTATATACGCAATGTAATATTGCATTGACTGAATCTCATTAGACCTCATAAATAATAAATTGCAATAAAGTTTTTAATTTACATATTTTATTTTGTTAAATATAATTATTGCTTTTATACCTATTTATTAATTTTAAAAATCTATTTGCTTAAAGAATAGAAGTTATAAATTTCTATCCTGAGTGATTTAAAAAAAAAAACCCTAATATAATAAACAATGAACTATTCTTGAGTTATTAGTAAGCTTTTGTTGTATTTTAATTAAATGAAAATATGGCGAATTTTACGAGTTCTACTCAATGTATTTTCTGTTATATATTAAATAAACTTTCATAATTTTAAAGAAGTATGTATTTTAGCTAATTTAGACATTGGCGACTTTTGATATTGTGTTTGATTTAATAGTTCTGATCTTATAACTCTGTTTACCTCACACTACACATGTTAAAATCTCTCTCTTGGTGTTTGCTGTAAGTATGAGTACGAATAGAGTCATGAATCAAATATTATTATTTATTATTATTATTTGATTCATGGAAAAGAGTAAAGCCAGCATCGCAAACATTTTACTTGAGACTTTAACCAAAGACAATAAATTTATAAAGATGTTGCACTTTGAACATTTAAAAAATCAAAAATTATGAGCAGTTTCTTGGCAGCGGGGGTAAGAGATAAGAGGGAAAAAATTTCTGTGAGCGCAACCAAAACTCAAGAGAGCACAATATTAGTTTGTAAACAAGACAGATTTATACACACATGCGTTTAAAAATGTGTGTGGATGTTCATAAGAAATGTTTTGTTAAAGGAAAGTGTTGAGAGACAAAAAACACATTTAACATATAGACCGGTGACCCGTTTCATGTCTTCTCTAAATATCGAATTTTTCCACTTCAAAATATGCCTTTTTTTCATATTAATTTTCCCTAAAAGCAAAATTTTCAAAAATTCATATCTCCGATATCGGGCTGAATTCAGACGTAGATTGTACACCGCTGGAATCTACTAGTCCTAGGCTACTCCCACTATGCCGGTGACCCGATTCATGTCTTCTCTAAATATCGAATTTTTCCACTTCAAAATATGCCCTTTTTTCATATTGATTTTCCCTAAAAGCAAAATTTTCAAAAGTTCATATCTCCGATATCGGGCTGAATCCAGACGTGGATTGTACACCGCTGGAATCTACTAGTCCTAGGCTACTCCCATTATGCCGGTGACCCGATTCATGTCTTCTCTAAATATCGAATTTTTCCACTTCAAAATATGCCCTTTTTTCATATTGATTTTCCCTAAAAGCAAAATTTTCAAAAATTCATATCTCCGATATCGGGCTGAATCCAGACGTGGATTGTACACCGCTGGAATCTACTAGTCCTAGGCTACTCCCATTATGCCGGTGACCCGATTCATGTCTTCTCTAAATATCGAATTTTTCCACTTCAAAATATGCCCTTTTTTCATATTGATTTTCCCTAAAAGCAAAATTTTCAAAAATTCATATCTCCGATATCGGGCTGAATCCAGACGTAGATTGTACACCGCTGGAATCTACTAGACCTAGGCTACTCCCACTATGCCGGTGACCCGATTCATGTCTTCTCTAAATATCGACTTTTTCCACTCATTTTTCCTATTATTTTACTCTAATAACATTTTTCTATGTAATTATGTTTTAAAATTTTTAATGCGGACGAAGGCGGTTTTTGTAAAATTTTTAAATATTTTTATTAAATTGTTGTAATTTATAGCTATATGATCTTTATTTAATGTACTTGTAACTTTAACAGCGCAGTTAGTACTATGTGGAACGTATTTAACATTTTTGTAGGACGTATTTATCTGACGTATTTATCTTCACACCCTTGGTTTTATTAACGAGATATATTCAAATGCATGTTTTAGGTTCATAATAGTTTTTTAATAAAATATTTTTATAGTTTTATTTAGAATATATTTAAGTTTAGTTCACATTTTTAATTATAAAAATAGTATTATCTCCATTAAAAAATAAAATAATTCAGGCACCTCCATATATCACGCGTCAATAATATTGACTAGTAGCAAATAACCTTTTTTTTAATACTAATATTTAAATTTAATATATTGTGGCATAGCCCTTCTGTTTAATAACTTCGCTCATGTATATAATAATGCGCACTTTTTGATTTTTTTTTATTACTATTTATTTACCATCAATAAAAGTAAGCCCTCATGGCCAATTATGTATTGTAACTAACTAAACTATGTACAGAGTAAGAAAATAAATGTATATATATATATATATATATATATATATATATATATATATATATATATATATGCATACATGTTGAAATAATTTAATGATAACTATCGGCTCCCCAGCCATACAAACGTTGCAAGCAAAAAATTCAAGATTTTATAAGCCAAATTATAATCTATACAAATACATATATTATAATCTTTTTTTCGCAATGGCAAAATCCATACATTTCCGCCGTTGCTAGAAATGTCAAACTTTATATAAAAAAAATTTGAAGTGGATTTGCTATTTCCACCGATGACGAAAATGAATGATGTCGCTATGGGTTTCCCTATGTTAATCCTTAAATTAAGAAAGTTTTATTTTTTTTACATTAAAAAGTATGTGACATAAACTCAAAGTTTTATTATAATATGTAATCGATATTCCTGTCTCACATGAAGAATCTCAGCTTTTCCCTTACACAATGTATTTAACTATAAGGCTGCTGTCAATTCATGGAAATAAACCCTTTTTCGTAAATTAACTTAAAAGTACCGTCATATGGTTTCAAAGAAACTAAATGAAAAAGATATTTCTGTTAAGAACATTCAGGTTATATCACCAGTACATATACATAAGTATAAAAACAGCAAAATATGATTCCTTAAAGATTTTTTTCTTCTTTTAGTAAAATATAAAAAAAAAGTTTAAGATTTCATTAAACACTTGAATAACGAAAAAAGAAACTGTTAAATTTTGCTGGCTGATCATTGAAAAGAAAGAAAATGTGTGTGTGTGTGTTGCAGCAATTCTTATGAACTCATGCTTAAGGTAAAAACAAGTTAACGTGAACGTAAACCCACAAAAATACACTGACAAAACTGGTACGATGATACAATTAAATACAAAAGTGAAAAGTGTAATTTTACCTTTAAGTAGATTAATGAACCCATAACGCACCATATGCACTTTAAGTCTAAAACATTTGTTTTTTTTTAATTGTTTAAGCTTCAGCGAACATATTTAAATATATATATATATATATATATATATATATATATATTAACATAAATATATGGAAAAATTAAATTTTAAATTGTAAACTAACAATATTCTGGATGAATCATTGTCAAATAAAAAATAAAAAAATGTAAACAAGTGTTCTTATAGTTTTATTACAGATGATAAGTTGTACAGAACATCTTCGGTTGTAAGTTTGTTAGATTGAGCTTGAAACTTATTTTACGGCTTAAAGTAGTATGAAAGCTTTTTTTGTTGACAGACAGACAATTAAAGGCAACAAGAAAAGATAATTATCTGCCCTTCAGTGTGACTTATAAAACAATATCTTTAAAAATAAAAGATGCTTTGACCGATTTCGAAAAAACCTAACCCTACTTTAGAAACAGACACTAATAGATTGAAAATAACTAACTTACAGATTTAATTCAAAAGTAAAAAAAAATGAGAAGACCTCTTCTTATTTATTACATTAAATAATATATGACATATAAATTAAAAGGTTAGCATACATTAAATTTATTTTAGCGTTAATATTAGCAATCTTCAAATATATAACAGACCATGCTTCTGTAGCCCTTTATGTGTGCTAAAAGACTATGGGCAAAAGCTAGGGTCAATCCATTAAAACCATACTATAGTACAGGGGTTTAGTTTGGTGGACCGCACTGGGCACTGTTTTGAATGCCAGCAATACCACGAATCCCAGGAAACACTGAATGTGCGTGAAGATAAATACGTATTTAAATAGTTGAGACAAAAACCATTTTTTAACATTGCCGTTTTTACAGTTAAGAATGTACTGTTAGCATTTTAACAGCCGTGTTTAGGCTTCCTTTAGTCTGGAGGATAATCTAAGTAAAAAAACACAAGTCCTAATAAATGTAATTTAAGGAAATGTTGCTTCAAGAGATATATAACGAAACTATCAGATATGTCACAAATTCCAATCGGAATGGTTTTAATTCCGTATTAACAATTCCCATCGATTAGTTTTACCTCCTTTAGATTCCGATCTATTTTGCTTATTTCTAAAAAATGCTTAATCTCTCCGTTTTTATTTAAATGTGGCAATATTGCGCACAGCAAAGTAAACAAGGACACATATTTAAAGTTAATTTGAAAACCGCAAATAACAAAATTTTAAAGAAACTAAATTCCACTTTGAAATCTAATTGAAACCACTTTCGATCGGAATTTAGTTCTGTGACATGACTGTATATATATGAAGTACCAAAAAAAATTTTTTTTGTTTATTTATTTATTTTTTTTTTTTATTTTTATTTTTTTTTTTTTTTTTTGTATTCTCTGCCAATATTTGATTTTTTGATTAAAGTTACTTTGCCTTACTAGATTTATATAGATGGTGAAGGGTATATGAGGTTCTGTATAGCCGAATATAGCACTCTTACTTGTTTTTAACTCAAGCTGTATTAAAAAATTATTGATCCAATTTTTGATAGCAAAAAATCGCCAAATACACTAAAATACGACTAACGTTTATACTGTCAAAATTGCTGAAAGTATCAACATGCAATGGAAACTTGCAACCAACAAAAAAAAAAAATCGGAAATTGAATGTGCTTAGCCGGATTTTAACAAATCTCCTAGGTATAAAGTTAATTGAACAAAATTAAAACCAAACGAATTACTCATTAAAATTAAATTTTTAAAACCAGCGCATTAAAACAACATTAAATATATTAAAAAGTCGAGAAGTTACTTAAAAAAAGAGAAAAATATAATACACTCTATTTGAAATAAATAGAACATCATGTTGACATTTATACACATGTACTTGTGCCCATTTACACATTTTATACAGTACCCCAATAACATAAAATCCATAGTTATTTGCATTTCATTTCGTTTTGAAAATTTCCTCACAACTACTTGGAAATCTTTTAAGAAAAGAAGTAGAAAATGGTATGAAAATATTTATATTTGTAGTAGAAATGAACACACAATGCCAAGTTTACTACATTAGCCTTGATTATCATTAGGGTGGGTTTAAGTCTTGAAATAAACTTTGTGCTGCCATAACACAACATTAGATTGTAAAATACCAAATAAAATCAAAGATACAATGATTGCGGCAGAGTGAGAGAACTTTAGGAGTCAATATCTGGAATGTTAAAATTTTTGGAGTTGCACATATTTTGGTACATTTGGACATTTGTGGGAAGATAAATGCGTCAAGTTAAATACGTTTTTTTAAAATGCAGCATGCGATAAAATTTTTCTCTCATACAAACAATGCATTTTGTATAGTAAATTCCGGACTTTTTTAACAAATGCCATTACAGCGACAAAACCCTACGAATTTGGAGAATCAAACCTATTGGGAAAGTAAGGGCACATTTAAAGCTATTAAACCGTAAACACAGTTTATTCAAATTGAATTTGAGAAATTTTTTATAAGACGCGGAAAATTTACTTAGTGCAATTTTCTCATATACGATGAGTTCTGTTAGGGATTTTGTTACTGTGACCAAATCCTTGGATCTCGGAGAATAAGACCTATTGGGAAATCAAGGGCACATACAAACCTATTAAACTGCAAATGCAGTTTATTCAAATTGAATTTGAGAAATTTTTTATAAGGCGAGGATAGTTGACTTAGTGCAATTTTCTAATATACGATAAGTTCTGTGAGGGATTATGTTACCAAACCCTTGGATCTCGGAGAATTAGACCTATTGGGAAATTAAGGAAAATCGACTTAGTGCAATTTTCTCATATACGATAAATTCTGTGAGGGATTTTGTTACTACAAATAATGGTACTATAAATGATAGGTACAGTGGGCGTGATACTTCCAATAGTAAAAAATTCTTACCGTATAGATAGAGAAATACCAATAATAGGTTGGCTCTTGAACTAAAGAAGGACACTTCGCAAACAAATCCCATTCAATTTGGATTTGCCATATTTCATTTTTATATAAATGGCCTCATCCCTTAGAGAACCTAATTTAAGAAATTATTAAATGAACAAAACCCGTTCAAATTTGCGATGTTAAATATTTCAAGTATAGAGAACTATAGACTGACAGCTCGTAAGTAAATCTCTATCATTTTGGTTTTGCCATCTTTTGTTGTTTTCATAAAAATGGTCTAATCTCTAAGAGAAAATTAAATTTTAAAAATGCCCAAAACCCGTTCCAACTAGCGCTATTGAAAATTCCAAGTATGGGGGCACACAAATTTCAATTTTTTTGCTTTTGCTCTCTCGTTGTTTCCATAAAAATGAGCTCATTCCTTAGAATAATACAAATTTTAAAAATATAAAAGTGCTCAAACCAGTCCCAAATCAAGCTTTTAAATATGGCAAACAAATCCCATTCATTTTGGTTTTGCCACCTCTCGTTATTTCCATGATATTATTAGTTTGGATTCATAAATCAAATATTTATTCCTTTAACAGGGCTATATTATCTTTCTAACAGAGCTCTGTTAAATTAAAAAGTTTGTGTCAAAGCTAAAAAATTGTAAAATTTATCTTTACACACATGCAAAAGTTTTTAATTATACAAAAATGGCTTGGTTTAAGGTCCCAAAGACGAATAAAATTTACAAAACCATTACGAGTCGATAATCGAAGAAAAAGGACCCATAAAGAGACCCTCATTTAGTCTTTTTAAAATATTTACCAGTGTCTTCAACGAGTATTGTCGTTTCCCCGAACAATTAATTAAACTAGTTTTTTAAATCGCTTGACAAGTTTATACTTTAAAAAAATATTAGGTACCAAGGCGAATCAATTACCAGGTGGCAGGGTTGGAGAATTTATTTTTTGCTGGTAGAAACGAATGTCAAACTTCATATATAAAAAATAGTACACAGTTTTTTCATGGTGAAATCATGGCAAAATAATACCAGGTGGCTGCAATGGCGAATTCATTAGTTTTCGCCGCATAGGCTAAATGTCAAACACCATATGAAAAAAATTTATACATATTTTTTATATATGGAGCATGGCTAAATAACAGGTGGTCTCGATGGCGAATTTATCACTTTTGCCGTAAACGCTAAATGTCAAACTCCATACATAAAAAATGTGTATGTATATTATTTTATTTGGTGTTTGACATTTCACGTTTCGGGCGAAAATTATGAATTCGCCATTGCGACCACCTAGTATATTTTCGCCATGATATGGAGTTTCAAAAACTAATGAATTCGCCATTGCAGCCACCTGATATTATTTCGCCATGGATTTTTTATATATGGAGTTTGACAGTAGTGTTCACGGCGAAAATTAAGGAATTCGCCTACGCTGCCACCTGGTAATGCTATAAACATAATCATGGCCACCGACCATCGACTACAAAATGTCAAAAATAGAATACATGCGTGCTTATGAGAATAAATATTTAGCAGCTACACGACTACCGACTACACGGCTACTTTTGTAGCCCGTAGCCAACTTAGGCTAATTTCTATTTTTCTTGGCTACAAAAAACAGATTAGTGGTGCCAATACAATAAATGCATGAAATGGTGTTTTTAAAAACGCAATACATTAAATATCGCTATTAAAAACGCGAAAAACTTTTAAAGTGGCACCATTGAAAAATAATAATCATCTGTTAATTTGTTTACATTTTTCATCAGTTTATTACTTTATCTCGAAGGGGGAACATCTGCGCGTGAGCAGATTTTTTTAAAAAAAAGTGAAGTTATAATTGAAATCGCAACGCGCACAGTTTTTATTCAACAGGATTTTCCACTTCCTATACGAAGGTATAGGTTGATGTGCAGTTCCTGGAGAGACTAGTAATATCAAAATACTTGTGGGATACCTTGGCGCTGTAGTTATATACCCCTGCCATTATTAAATTAAGATTAAAAAAAAAAATACATTTTTCATTTTCACTTTTTGTTTGTGAAATTTTTCTTTTTTCATAAATTTCTAATTTGTTTCATTTATATTTATTTTTTGGGTTTTTTATTAAAATTGATAAGTATATAATAGTAATTTTTACTGTTTATATACATTTATTATATTGTTTAATGTAAATGTTTAGTTCAATTTACATGCAAATATGGACGTGGACACTTCATACACTGAAGTCTTTGTTTCCACTATTTTAGCAATAGTATTTATAAAGTTAATTAAATTTTCTTGAGACATTTAAATTTTTTTTTTACACAAATTCACTTAAAAAAATCAAGTTTGTTTTGTTTTGGTTAACTTAAATACATACATGTATGTCAAAACAGATGTTTTTTTTGTAGTTAGTGTTCGATGGTCGTTAAAAAAATTAAGTAGCTGGCAACTTGGCTATTTTTGTAGCCAGCTACTTTTGTAGTCGGTAGTCGATGGTCGGTAGCCTTTGATTGTGTTTATAGCATAATTGATTTGCCTTGGTAGGTACTGTAAAGCATTACAGGGCGTAAAAAAAATAATACCGTCTTTTTAACACTGAATTATTTTTTTGGATTTTTCATTTACTAATAGAGAAGTATAAAATAAGTTTACTTACCGTAATATTAGCATGAATGTCGTATCGTTTGCCATTTTTTCCAATAAAGCGGCATGTAAGTTCATCAACACTTGAGTTTAAAATTTGAAAACGTTCATGATTTTTTGTGAAGATTTTTTCCAATGTTTTAATTTCAAGTTTTAATGTATTTAGACACGCCATCGTGTCCAGCAACGAGTGTTAGGTAATCTAAGGATGCTGGAACGTAACACAGATATTCAGATTTTACGTATTCTTAATGTCAAATTAGGTTTATTGATTAAAAACTTTTTTATTAAAAAAAAATTTTTTTCACTCTCACTTTTTTAACTTTTATTACTTCACTTTATTAGTTTAGATAACCAAAATAAATAAGTTATAGGGAGAGATAATAAACAATGACATGGCTATATTTGAAATTATTGTCATCGATACTTTGAGATGATGGCTGCAATGACGATAACACTTCTATTTATTGTTCTTTGTGTTTAGTGTGTTGACATTTTTACTTTTTATATGATTATAAATATAAAACTTTTACTGTTTTGCAGTACTATTTCAATAAGTTTTCTTGTAATTATAAAAATTACTGTTAAGTTTAGAATTTGCACGGTGGTATTGATGCTGCTGTTTACGTGATTGCTATTTCATACGTTTTATAATGCACATACTCACACATTCTGGTAATAGGCTTTGTTGTTTTATTTCAGTCTCCGCAAAAAATTAGTAGAACTTTACCCAAACCTTACACACCTTTGGACGTTATTAAAGTGGACTATAGGGTATGGTCTTTTGTGTCTTCTTTTTTCTTGTTGCACACACACAATTTCTTTGCTGGTTTTGCAATTGATCTTTCTTTTTCCTTTTATTTATATGGTTTTTTACCTGTGTCGCGATGTTATACCTGCGTTTTATTTTAAGAACAAATAAAAAATGTTTCTTTACTAAATTTATTTAATACCTGATATTTCTTATATGTGTTTGTGTATACTTATTTAGACACCTCTACTTTTCTACACCGTTAAGTATTCAAATTCAGTAATCCAAAACATTTAAAACAAATCGAACTTAACAACAAAATATGAAAAACAATAAACGCACGTATTTCAAAGAAACAAAGAATATACCAAGAAATCATCGAACTATTCAATGTATAAGAACACCACGTTCACTAATACAGAACGACAGCAAACCCACATATCGAAAAAAAAAAGAAATCCTCAGTCTGGATTGTGAACGAGTTTTGCAAATATAGTTTTTTCCTCAATATTTCATGTTATTTATTATTTCTTTTTTTAAATTTAACTTTACTTTTCCTTTATGTTTCCAGATTTGACTTTAAATTTTCTTTTGGTTTTGCTTAATTTTCCTTATATTACTTTATTTTTAATTAAATAAACTGGATGAAGAAAAATCAAACAAAAAATCACTTTCGCCAGACGTTGAACACTGAGGAAAAGAAATCACAAAAAGTACTAAATATAATTTCAGTACTGCCACATCGTTTGGTTTTAGCAGGGCGTGTTTACACATCCTCTCCTTAAGATAGTAATGAATAAAAACTTTTAATATATCCCAGATTAATATTTAGGCATCGAAATAGTTTATTAAATTTAAAAAATTCGAAGAAAAAAGTGCTTTAATATTTTCAAAACGAAGATAGAAGTTATGAAGTCAAATTGTCTGGCAGCACCCGCAACCCCATATTAGTACCCAGAAAATAACTAAAAACAACGAAAAAGTATAAAACAAGATACGACAGCTCCAACTTCGTTTTCTTTTGTCACCCTTTAAAGAAAGTTTAGTTCTAGCTTTTTGTATATTTAGTAAATTTCTCGTTTTATATTTTCGTTCTTGTATCACAAAATTAAATTTAAATATCTTTCAAGTTGTGTTTAAATCACATATATGCAAATGTACTTCAGAAGGAAAAACGAACTTACACAATGAAAACACCAGACGAACTAAGCGAAATACAGAGTTGTTACCTAGATGGTTGCCAGTGTCCGAAAATAATCTTGTTTTTTTTGTCACTACCACAGATTAATTAATCTGTGGTCACTACTGAATAGAATGTATACATATATTTTTAAATGAGAATATACTAATTTTTACCCTGACCAGGATTCGAACCATCGATTTTATAAATTAATGAAATTTTACTTTATTTTCGGCTTTTTGGTTCTTTTTAATTAATTTTCTAAACATTTTTAGAAAGAAAAATTATTTACAAATGTATGCTAACGTCTAATTTTTCTTGTTTTCTTTGGAAAACGTCCGCATACATTTGTAAATAATTTTTCTTTCTAAAAATGTTTAGAATATATAACTAATTCTATAACAGCTTAAGTTAAGTTAGAACAAAATTTAGTTATTACTATTGTTGTACTCCTAACAATCAATAAATTAGTGTACTCGAAATTCGAGCATTAGTAATTGATATTCCCGGACTAACGTAACGTTACATTAAAGGATAATTGAATTTTACAATATATACTTGACATATGTTTGCTTTTTATAAAAACTGTAATATTTATCGTTTAGGTCCGAATCCTTTAATTTTTTCATGAAAATAGTTACATCAATTTTTGCTAGCTGACAAGAGGTGTAGAAAAGCATTGTATAAATCTGACCTTGCATATGATAATATAATCTCAAAACCCCAAAGTTGTTTTTTCTTAAGGTACCCATACACTTGCAATATAATTGATATTGTACAATAATATTGCCAATGTGTATATTATATTTGTTCTTTGCACAATATATTATATAAATCAAAAGTTTTTTGATTTAAATTGCACACAAAATAATGTGTTGATGACATTGTACATTAACTTTTTATAAAAAAGTTGAAAAAGAGTATATCTAAGTTTATTATTATTTTTGTAATTTTTTCAATATTCATTTTCAACTCATAAAGTATATTTAGGTATTCTGCCAGTGTCCTGGCAACACTGGTTTAAACTAACAAATTTCCATCAACTATGGTTGCCAAATATTTGGAGTATGTTTATAGACAATAGGTAAGAGGGAGTTTACATTAAGGGCATTGTATCAGCTACAAAAGTCATGATGCAAAAGTTTGTAGGCAATAGGTGTAGAGAAGCTTACGGGGTAGCAAAGGTAGCACGAAATGAATATTCATGACTCTTTTCAGTTTTTTCTCTCATTTCTGTTTCTCTTTCGTTTTTTGCAGTTCTATGCTTGAGCGGTGTTACCAAAGAGCTGTTTTTTCTATATTGTTCAAAAATTTTTGAAAAATGTATGATTTAGTTTATGGCAACACTTGAAAAATTGATTGATAAAACATCATAAAATTCTCTCACTTGCTACAAAAGTGTCACAATGTAAGCGCTTGATGACTTACGAAGATGCTCCAAAAGAGAAAACAATAAAAGAGTCAGCTACAATGCCCTTAATGTAAAACCACTCTAATTTGAAAATTTCGACACCGCTATATTTACAACAATTGACTCAAGGCATGTTTATTTTACTAGGTAGTGTTATCCGACCAGCTGGGTTGTAGTTGGAAATGTCAAAAGTTGTTTGTATTTTTCTTTGTTTACAAATATCTAAAACAACAAGCATTTGCAAAACAAGGCAGGCATTTGTATAGAGAGCAATTATCTTTTATTTCCCTTTCTGTTTTTGATATTTCCAACGTACAAAACAACAACAAAAAGATATGTTTTTTTAAATGTTGTATTTGTTGTAGGGCCGCTACTACCTAGTAAAATAAATGTGCCTTGAATTGACTTGAGTTAGTGGGTAGCCGGAAGAAAGGACAGGTATCTTCTTACATGGGCCCAGATTCGGGCCTCTATGTTACTTTTATGTTCAGATACAAGGTGTAAAAGGGAGAGATATCATAAAAGTAGCACACAATCCGGAATCAATTTGATCTCTTAATGAATAAGCAGCTAACTACCAACTCCACTACAGACAGACTGGAAATGTTATCAAGGAAATATTATCCTTAAAGCAGATCCCACACGTCTCCTGATGCAGATTTTTTCAGGAATGTCACAGAACTCAGTTGAAAGTGGTCTCCGCAAACTGCTACTTCAGAAAACGAAAAGTTTATTCGGAATAAAACAAGTATCCAAAGTGGAATTGATTTTCTAATTTTATTTTTTTGTGGTTTTAAAATTTAATTTTATTTTGCATCCTTATTTAGCTCATCCTATTTGTTATTTTGGTGTGACCAATGTTGCTATATTAAAAAGTGGAGAATCACTATTATTTTCAAAATCGATTGGAATCTGCAAAATAGACGCAACAAATTCGATTGGAATCGTTAATGCGTAATAAAACTATTCCGGTCGGAATCTGTGACATACCTACTTTTATATACACCAATACTTCGCTTTGCATCGTTTCATTTCTTGAAGTTGCGTCGCTGCTTAATTAGTACTAATATTCACTATGCGGCGTTAAATATTCGAAGTTGCGTTGCTTTAAGTTCGATTCTTTAATTTTTTATTTTATTTTTTTTTTTTTTGTAAAAAATGGCACGAATTTTGTTTTTAATTGCTCCATGCCATTAGAACTTGGGTTTTCCCTTGTAACTGAAAATCAACACTATTTTAATACAGTTTTATATTAATTTTGTTTTGCTAAGTTAAAGTTCAAGTTTTAAAGAGAATAATCTCTGAAGAACAAAATTCAACCTCCAAAAAATTTCCAAAGCGTTGTGTTTGATTGACGAAGATGTGGAGATTTTTTTAAAATGATCCTGATAGCGGAAGGAGTTTTAAAGTGCCCTGGCGGTAGCTACAAACACTAACTGCTACAATGAAATTTATTTTACGTTGAAAAAAGGCCGTTTAGCAAACATAATAAATCAAGGCGCACCTATAAGGTGTAGTCATCGGCGCACTGTGGTCAATATTTTAAGATACCGGCCAAAACTCCTTTTGGTTTTTGTTCTCCGATTTTAAAGTTATTAGACTCATATGAAAGTAGGCAGTAGTAAACCTCGGGAGCCAAAAAATTAGAATTCTATTTCAACTATTTCACTGAGAACAGGGTGGTCCAAAATGGGCTTTTTCAGAATTTAGTAAATTTATGATATTTTTAGTTAATTTTTAAAGTTTAAATGATCATAACTTTGTTGTTTTTCAAGATTTTTGACTCAAATTTACAAATTGCAGGATCTTCTTGAGCACACTGCAGAACGATTATTAAAGGCATTTGATGCTGACTATTTAAAGAAGTTTAAAAATTGCAGCATGACTTTCTAAATGGGGATGTGATGGGTCCTCTGGCCAGAACAATACAAACAATGAAATGTGGAAAATTCATCAGATGCCAATTTATTCATGATTTCTTTCGTTTCATTACGTTTAACAAAAACTTATATTGGTTCAGAGCCGTCAACTAGTAGAGCTGCATATATAGATGTATGGAAGAATGAAATTCCCTCGTCAACAAAATTTTGTAGACCAATAAAGTTTGCTTACAAAAAAGAAACTAAAGATGTCATAACTGAAGAAGTTGGCAAAATAAGAGATGAAATTAAAGAGCTTCAACCAGTGATATTTGAATTTAATGACCAATGCATGGAAGTTAACTTTAAAATGTCACTTACAATGATCGATGGAAAAGTTGCACAAGCTTTTACCGAAACAAAGTCTTCGTCAAGCTGCACCATATGCCAAAAAACATCAAGTCAATTGAGAACCACCAACACAAGACGATAGTTTTAATGAAGCATATGAATTTAAAATGTCACCTCTTCATGCTAGAATTCGTCTTATGGAGCATATTCTTGAATTGGGATACGATTTGGAATTTGGACCGTTAGGCAAAACAGTGAGAAACAACAAAGAAAATTTGGAAAAAAGAAAGCAAAAAAAAAGATATTCAAGAAAATACCGTGAGATAGGACTTATAATTGACCAGCCAAAGCAAGGAGAAGGAAATTCTAATGATGGAAACACAGCAAGGAGTTTTTTTTCCGATCCAGACGACGATTCCAAATCATATTAGAAGTTATAGCATGTAGCAAAAAGATAGATACAAAAAAATTTTATAACCAAAATTATTCTTGGAGACATATGCCAACCACAGTTCACAAAATTTTGTTCCATGGGGAACAAATAATTCAGCACAATATGATTCCAATTGGAGATCTCTCAGAAGAAGCGCAAGAAAAAAAGGAACAAAGACTGCAGATTCTTTCGCGAGCACAATACAAGAAAAATTTCCAGATATTGTACTAATGAAGATCTTATTAATATTTTGTTGTGCACATCAGACCCATATATGTCCAGTATTCGACAAAAATGGAAATCAACCTCATTAGAGTTAGATGAAGAAGCTAAACAACTACTGCAAAATGAAAATCAAAGCTATTTGGAAGAAATTTTTACTAATATTGTTTAATTAATACTAGTTTAAAGATTATAATTTGTTTCTAATTTTAGTATAAATTTTTATTAATACATTTAAATAAAATATATGTGCACTTTAAATCAATAGTAAAAGTTTACTTAAAATTTTATCGATGTTGTGTTCTGTATATAATATATCCAAATGGTATTGATATTGTTGGGAATTTCAGTGTTATTTTTCAGTTTAATCCTCACAAGAATTAGCTTTCTTCCAAAAAAAACCAACCTTTGGTCACTGTGAATATTGAGACTAAATAAATGTCAGTGGCAAAATGTTGGCATTTTCTGACCAAAATTATGTTTAGGAATAATAAATAAGTATTGGTTGTAAAATACGATTGAAGAAAATAAGAAATTATAAAAAATACCTATTTAAAATGTCAGAATATTCAACTTTTACATGGAAACTCAACAAAAAATTAAAATGCATTTTTAACTTCACATTACTTATGTTCCTATCAGTCGATTTTTACGTTTGAACACGCAAATTGAAGCTTAAAGTCCCTCCTATTGAACAAAACAAATTGCGTAAAAAAATACCAATCCGGTCAAAAGTTATAGAGTTTTGACCGCTATCTCGCGAAATTGACCATTGTGCGGCGAATTGTTACAATAAAGCAACTTTTTGGTACGAGTCCGTGTCAAAAATCAGCGGTTGAGGCAAATAAAATTTTAATTTTCTTTGAAAAATATAAAGCAAGGCGAATTGATAACCAGGTGGCATCATCAGCATGAAGTACTGTTCAAGGCGAATTAATACAGGTGACCGCACGGCTACAACAATCCAACAACACAAAAAACAACAGGCAATTTGTTGCTACAAAATTATGTATGTTGTCAAAAAAATATTGTAAAAAAAAACAAACAAAATAAAAAAATATATTTGATGAAAAAAAGTGGTTGAAATTTTCAGAATAAAAAAATTATAAAAATTAAGTTACATAAAAATAAAAATACAGGAAAAGTGACCAAAATTCTTTTGTACCACTAGTTTGCCCAAATCACATGCATCGTTCCATTCTTGCACGTTGACCATTTGAAGACTAACATAATCTTCCACAAAAAAACCAAGAAATTATAAATGTGTTAACAATAATTTCACTATCTTTTTACGCATATTTTGATTATACACATCAGGAACTGCAAATACGGTTCCATGTTGTGGTAGTTTTCTCTAGGAATTTCAATTGTTTGTTTTCTCTTAGCATTAAAAAAAAATTAAATTAAAAAAAATTTAAAAAATTATTTATTTTTGAAAAATTTTTTTGACAACTGTAATGTATACAGCTGATGGGCTTTTTCGCCCGTGCGTTCACATGTATTATTTCGCCATGGTACTGTTCGAACTTTTGAACTTTTGAAAATTTATTTATTCTATAAAATTTTTGTTATATTAGGTCAATTTTTCGCAACTTTTGATACAAACACGAAATAAAGTAATATCAGTGAAAAATTACTTGTTTCATTTTTGATGTAAAAATCTCACTTAACATATCTACCTTTCTTAACATATCAATTCGGTTTTAATTACAAAGGTTACCTCAAATGCAATCAAAATCCCATTAAAAAAAATTAAGTTTTACTCTCTTCTGTTAGTGAGAAATCACGAAATGTTTCTTGTTTCAAGTTTAGAAACAACAATTTTTTCCCAACTGGGAAATAGTATGAGCTGTATTTCGTGCGTTCTGTTCAAACTTGCGAAAAATGGTAGCAACTTTAGTTATTCCGCTTGAAAAATTTGAAAATCGTAGCAATATCTCGATTTAGAAAAAAACTACTCTTTAATTTCCTTCACGAAGTGCTGGATTATGTACTTTAAATAATTTTATTAAACGGTGAGCATGCACTTTTTTCATACCGAAGTATTAGTATTGGGTCCTAATATAAATTCTCATGAGTAGCATCGGCATGAAATTTTATTTCATACGTTATTCTTTTTTTTTTGTTTTTGTTCGGTAAGTGCCTTGTTGCCTTGTTATTTTCCCTGTCATATGGAATAAAACTTTTTACTATATTTTATGCCAAGGCGAATTAATTTACTGGTGGTCTTAATAGCCCAGCTAATTTTTGTTTATGTTCGACGTTTTCAAAATTTTAAAATAGTTTAGAAATTATATAATTTTCAAATAATTTAAAAAAAAGAAACCAACTGGTACAACTTTATTTAAAGTATCGAATGATGAGAAAAGGATAAATTCGGCTTCCTTCTGTTCAGCCAACTACTTTTGACATCAACATGGTGCTGTGCAACAACAAAATTACATTGAGTTTTTGTTTTTTTAGCCGTGCGGCCACCTTATATTTAATTCGCCTTAATTTTACACAAATTACATTAAATTACTATTTTCTTAAAGAAAAATTTCAAAATGTAACTTTTATTGAAAAAAAAATCATATTTTTTCTGTCTTTCACTGGCAACACTAATGAAAAGATTAACAGCTGATTTAAAATCCGTCAGCAAAGTACTCATTGTGCCAACCTCATCCGTCGTTACTTTAACTTCAGGCAAATATGTCAAAGTACAACGTATGACGGATTCTATGTGCCCCGGCCTTAACATCAAAGTTTGTTTTGTTTTTTTTTCGGTTCGTTTTTCGTTTCTTGTATTTTCTTTATTTGCTTATATACATGTTTACATACACTCTCGATCAAATAATTGGAACCACTTAAGTTTCTTTTTTTAGTACGCCTTTTTTTTGTACAGAGCTAAATTTTACTACCATCGGAAACAAAATTTTTTTAAGATTCCAAAAATAACAACAAGATCAGAGGTTAAGGCAACTGTTTTTTAGTTCAAAGCAAAGAGTCAAAAATTCAAAACAAGAATAACAATATTTAAAAAATAAACAACACAAAATTTAATGAAACAAAAATAAATTCTGTGTTTTTTATAATTTTTAATAAAAATAAAATTTCAACAAAGAAATAAAATTACAAAATGTTGTGGTACTTTATTAATACTGGATTCAAAAACACATTTTGCTGGAATAATTAAAAAATTTTTCTTTTTTATTTATTGTGTTTATATATACGTTCTTATATACACTCTGGATCAGTTGATTAGAAGCACTTAAAAATACATATAAATCTATTTTTTCATAGCAAAACTTTGTCTTTCTTTCCATAGTTTTAAATTTTTTCTTTAAGTTTCCGAGCACAGCTTTGAGACTTTGCCCAATTTCATGCGCAATGTACTGATAGGTTGTACAGGCCGTCGGCGCAAAAGAAAGACCGACTCACTTGGGTCCCAAAGGTCCCATTGTGTTGAAATGTACTGATAGGTCATTAACTATTATATACTGTTCTTGCCCATTTTCCACTAATCTTAGTGGAAAGTAATTTTTTTTCTAGTAGTTTAATGTTTAAATTAAATGCGACTACATAATTGGGAATAATTAAAAAAACCAAAAGTGGGTTCAAAGTTGGTCATATAAAGGGAACAATTTATATACTTTGTGTGTTTGTTGTTGTTTCTCGATGGCGAATTTATCACTTTTGCCGTAAACGCTAAATGTCAAACTCCATACATAAAAAATGTGTATATATTTTTTTTATATGGTGTTTGACATTTCAAGTTTGGGCGAAAATTATGAATTCGCCATTGCGACCACCAAGTATATTTTCGCTATTGTTAAACATTTCTAGCGACGGCGAAAACAAATTCTCCGCGGCCACCAACTGGTCCATAAATTCGCCATAGTAACTCTATTAGCCTTGCAAAATTAGCAATTTTATTTGCGAATAAAAAATGAAACTAAAGGTGAATTAATAGCAGGTGAATGCATTAGTTTTAAGAGATATTCGTCTTTAGAAATTTCGTTTCAGCTGTCAAGCATGTACAACACGAATATCTGCAATTTTGACATTCGCATATGAATCAATAAAATCCACCGGCTTTTATCACAAACCTGATTATTTCAATTTAAAGTTTTACAAAACGATTATTTTGTTTCTATTTATTTGATGAATTTTTGTTAAATTGCTATTTGTATTTTCATTATAAGCTTATTGTAGAAATTTTGCTAAATAAATTTAAAAATCATGAGAAATGATCGAAAATTTAGCTTTGAAGACCTTTGATTAAAATCTAAAAAATAATAGAAAAAGAAAATAAAAGACTCAGTTTAGAAAAAGGATAAAAGTAAATTCCAAAATTAATCTATACAAGATTATAAGCAAAGGTCTCCAAATATTAAAAATAATAATCAGAAACTGACGGAATGATTTTTATTGTTGGTTTAATAATTTTAAAACACATTTTATGTGTCTTTTAGTTGCTAAGATAAATAATAATTTTAATATTGTAAAAAACATAAATCTATGAAATCAAACTCGCCAAATACATTACTTTACAATAAACAAGTGTGTGCAAACATTTTTATTACAACTGCTTTGAAGGCTTAATTGATTTTCAAACGACTTTCAAAAGAAACGATTTATATTATAATATTGTAGATAAATTAGCCATTAAGTAAGTTGTTGGTTAGAAAACGTTTTAAAGTAAATTTCATGTTTATGTAATACGACCCACTGTTTAATGTCTACGTTTTTAATACCACAGTCTTTTAATCATTATAATAATTTGTTGTGTTTAGTTTCTTTCTGGTCTTTAAATAAGTTTAAAGATCTGTACGTGGAGTATGTTCTTCTTCTTGAGTAGGGGTCTCTTCCGATACTTGTTCTTCGGCTGGTTTCTCCGTTGAAGGAATTTCAACTTGTTCCTCCTCATTGTTATCATTTCCATTGCCTGATCCCAACTCTGGAGCCTCTTCTTCTACCTTCTTCTTCTTTTTATCCTTTTTAGTTGGCTTTATCTTAGGCTTCCAAATTTTAATTTTGTTCACCAAGTACTTAACTTCACGATCGAGTTCACTCATTTTGTCAGTGATATGCTTGACGGTTAATCTTATCTCTTCGTGACGTTTGAGTTTATCCTGTTCTTCAGACTCAATTTTTTTCCATTCCACAGTTTCTGAAATTACCTTCGATAGGCCATCAATTTCAACTTGGGTAAAAACATCCTTTTCAGGATTCATTTCCTTGGTAAGATTTTTGGCAGTATCCAGAAACTTTTTGGCCCCTTCAATCATGCCATCTAAAGCTTTCAAAGCTTCTGGTCTTTCCTCATGTTCCCAATGGCGAGACATTAGAATGTTGGTTAACTTTTTCAAATCGTCTAATTTGTTTTCGTAAATATCAGGTGTAGGATGCTCAATATCTTCGTACAGCCACTCTAAAATTTCGGAACACTGAGATAAAATCTTAGTTTTTTCATCCTCAGTCAAACAATTGGCATATTCGTCTTCTAGTAATTTATGTTGTACATCTATGCTATAAGATTCTAGTTTATTACGTGATAATTCTAACAAGTTTCTTAAACTCTCAGCCTTGTTAATGGAATTTAATTTTTTCAAAGACTCTTCATACGATTTGCCAGAGATGGGAGAGGTGAATTGCAATGTAATTGTATGATCTACAGGCTCTTTTACCGTAATAATTTTAACAGTTTCGTTCTTTTTTCCAGTATCTGTTTGTTCATCAATCTTAGTATTGCCGCTTTCTTTCTCTTCGGAATCCTTATTTGTTGTTTCCTTAGCTTTGTCCTCGCCGCTGTCTTTCTCGGTTTTGTTGGTAGCACCACTACCTTCTTGTTCATCTTCCTTCTTGTCTTCCTTGTCCTTAGAGAATAATTTGCTAATGGTGCTACCCAACTTGGCTAGAGTGCCTTCGTCTTCTTCCTCAGCTTCAATTTTTTGTTTGTCATATATATATTCCACGGCTGTGCAACGGAAAATACCAGAATCATCTAGAGTAAAGAATGCTTTAATACCCTTAGAATCAATTGACTCATTTTTCGTTCCCTCTAAAAGGTCCTTAATATTTTTTAATTCAACGAGGGAAATGTTTAATCCACCGATGTATGATTGTTCCTCCACTGTCAAGTGATTCAAATCTCCATAGTGTACATAAAAATTAAAGTCTTCGGTATGTTTATTAAAGGTTATAACTTTCTTTTGAGGATAGGCGTTCATTAGACCGAATAATACACGTTTGACTTGTCTTACTTCAGCACCCTCACCAGTATCGCGATTAAAGGATACATTAATGGGAAATACTACAGCATCCTTAACAATGAATTTCTTAACTTTAAAACCGGTAGCTAAATCGGCTGCTTTGTAAACGGCACCAATTGCAGCAGCTTCATCAGCATTTATATTTTTACCTAAATCTTGTTTAATAAACTGCTTTATAGTTTCCTGTACTTTGGGAACGCGAGTTGCACCACCAAACATAACCACCTGGGTAACAATATCTACCGTCAATCCCGAGTTGGACAACGCTTGTTCCAAAGGTTTAATAACTCTGGGCCATAAATCCGAACATATCTCTTCCACTTTCTCCCGGGTTACTTGCAACCTAAAATCGTGATCTTCCAATAGATTTTCGATTTGGGCATAGTGATCATTGTTGGCAGACAACACATTCTTTAAACGACCGGCTTCCTTAAACAATTTGGCCAAGGCTCTAGGTGATTTTGTTACATCGGTAGTGGTCTTCTTCATAGCATTAAATTCAGCGGCCAAATAATCTCTTAATCTCAGTTGAATTTCTAAGCCACCCAAAGTGCGATCATAACCAACACCCAACACTTGCACCACTGGATGAGATTCCTTGGTGTGCTTATCTTTAACCATTTGATAACTTACTAAAGCACTGGAAGTGTGACTAGCACCCATATCATAAAATATGTAATACTGCGTAGTCTCATTAATTCCCGAAGGATGGAACACACCATAGTTAAGAGCAACAGCAGTATAGTCGTTTATTAGCTGCAAAACTTTTAAATTAGCCAATTGTGCAGCAGTTAGTAATGCTTCACGTTCTGCTTGTCCAAAGAATCCTGGAACAGTTAAAACAGCCTCAGTTATGGTTTGGCTAGTAGCTTCTTGGGCAAACTCCTTTGCTTTGACGAGAATTTGAGCCATCAGCTCTTCTACTGAGAATTGTTCATTTTCACTCTTTTTGAATATAACCGTGTTGCGTTCGGGATCGCCAATGATGTTGTAGTAGGGAAAACGTTTCCTGAAAAAAAGGAAATATTAAAATTTGTAAAATAATTGTTGTTGTAGCATCACTCAGTCGAGAGTTTTTTTTTTCTGAAAAGGTATAAAATTTAATGAAATGTGTTGAAATGTCACCAGATCGTATTTTGAGCTGGAGAAATTGCGCAATAGGTCTAAAACGCGTAAATTAGTAGACCTATTGGGACTATGTCGTGAGGCAAGCTGGGCAACGACTAAGAGAGCCAGGAACAATTCTCTAATGGTAGCAGTGCCTCCACTCTACCATTTTGCTCTTAATTGTGTTAGAATTGTTCTCGTTTACCTGCGTAAAAGCGAAATCGTGGGGTCGATATACAACTAATTTTCTTAAGTCTACGAGCTGTCTTGTCTTTTTTAACGACTTTAAAAAAGGTGAAGGTTATCAATTCGTCTGTATTTTTTATATTTGTGGCCGCATAACTCAGTTATTTCTGAAGCGATTTTAAATGTTTTATCTATATCTATACAATACACACTACACTAAATCTCACAATAATAGAAATTAAAGCAAACTTTAAACCTAAAAGGTGACGTAGTTGTGTCGCCAGGGTGATGTAATTTAATGGAAATGAACTTATTTTTTGAACCGTTTTAGATAGAAAATGTTATTTCAGCAATGTGTATTACAATTTTTATTTTATATTCTAGGACCATCTGTGTGTTTTGAAGTCGGATTATAATTTAACGTTGTAATAAACGCGAATGCGCCTAAGGCGAACAAAACCCAAATCTTTTGATTCCACTTTTAGCTTAATACACTTTAACTATTTTAGTAGAGTTGTGAAACTCTAATGTGCGGTTTCTGAATTGCAAGCGAGCGACTCGTCTAGAAATTTTGTATAGGAATCACTCAAAAAACTGAGTGCTTTTTATACAAATTTTCTAGACGTGTCGCTCGCTTGTAATAAGTTTTAATTTACTAGAACTGCTGTTCTTTTTTTATATTATTTATTCAAAATGTAATATAAAAGCCCTACTAGGCCAATTAATTTATATTACACAGTAAAACTAAAGCCTTAAGAACTACTTATGTATGAATACACAATTATTTGAAATTTTAAATTTTCAACTAAACTTGACTTAGAATGAACATTGTTTTGAACTGTATTTATATATTTATAACATAGGATTTAAATCATAAAAATATCGTGAATATCATTGGTTCCCTCCTAAAAACAAGATTCTTAAAAAAAGGAAAATAGCTTTCTTACTTTAAATAAAATTAAGCAAAAAATTCTGATACAACCAGAATCAGGAAAAATTAAGATTGCCTTTAAAATTATACAAGTCGAGCGTTATCACAATGGACGATGACTTTTTTGGAAAAGAAGAGACATTTTTCTTTATTTATCTTCTATATTAAGCCAGTGATAACGAATCCATTTATAGATTTTTATTGCTTTCTCATGCCGGATTAACTTAGCAAAATCCATTTCATTGGATATGTTTAAGTTAGATTTATCGTGATCGCGAAAAAAGCGAGCTACTACAATAGTCAGTCTAGTTTTCAAAAATTGCACTGATATGAGCATTAGGCTATTTTCCCCCAAGAAAATGACAAAACAAGATAAAAATTTGAAAACCAGTTTGGAAAAAACAAAATCGTTTAAAAATTCGAAAAAAAATGATTTTTAACACCATGTATTAGCGAAAGTATTTTATGAATTTAAATAAGGTCTGTTCAGTAACTCAAAATTGTTAATAATTGTTACTAGAACGTGTTCTCGAAAAAATTGCAAGAAGAGAATAGAAAAAGAGCGTAAAAATATGAGAGCGAAAAATGTGCTGCTAGTTAAATTTTACTACCAAGAAATAATCAACAGTTGTTTTTTTACTTTTGTTTACAGATAATTTGCTCAAAAAATATCTGAAAAAAGAATTTTTTTAAACATTTAAGAAAATACAAGTAGGTATTTGACAATTAAATGAATATAAAAATATTGGCCCATATTCATAGTTAAAGTAAAATATACTTTAAGGGAACTAAATTCGGTTTTACTTTAGAGTCGACTCTAACCCATTCATATACAATTTAAAATATACTTTTGGCGTTAAAGTCAACTCTAAATTTAAAATTAGATAAAGCTTGTTTTAACTCATTTTTCCATAATTATTTTATTTGGTTTAAAAACACAATACTCTACATCTGATTTTTATACCAAAGTGAACAAAATAAAAACAAGGTTACTTTTATCTAATGTTTGTTAAGAAATAGTCAAGGCATATTCATTTTACTAGGTATGTGATGGAAATCGATTTCGAAATCGAGACGACTTAAATCCGTAAATGGTTGTGATACCTTTGCTATTTTCGTTTTTTTAATACCTTCAATATATATTTCAATAACTCTCCATTTAGTTTCTGCAATTACTTTGGAGTAACTTCTTCACTTTTGTTCAAAATTTATCTGAAAACGAATCGTTTTCAAATCGATCGGTTTCCATCACATACCCGAATATGTCTTTTAATTGTTGCATTGTGCGTTGGAAACGACAAAAACACAAAGAGAAATAAAAAACAATTGGTCTAAATACACATTCTTGCTTTGTCTCGCACTTGTTAGTGTTCTTGTTGTTGCGTTCTTTGAAATTCGTAAACAAACAAAGGAAAATACAAACAACTTTTGACTTTTCCAACTACAAACGACACTACCTAGTAAAATAAATCTGCCTTGGAAATAGTATAAAAAACTTTATCATATTACAGTTGACACCCAGTGGAAGCCGGCTAAACTTGAAGTATGCTTTATTCTTGACTATGAAAGAAAAAAAAAATATAAGAGCCTTTTATTTTAGAGTATACTTTAGCAAGACTCGAATTTAATCTATTACTATGAATATGGGCCAATAAGTTTAAAATTAATTTCCCAGCAGTCGGCACACGTCTAATTAAGTATTTTAGTACCTGCCGATTATGAAATAAAGTTTTCCTGAAATCGGCTGAAAATTGCGTTTTAAAGAAAATCCCAAAAATTAGGTAACATTTTGAGATGTAGTAAAAAATATTCTTAATTACATTTCTGGATCAAAATATATTAGCATTTTAAGCCTTCAATTTGCACAAGTCCAATACCAGCTACTCATATAGATCTAAACCAAACGACTATTGACTCATCAATTAACAGCAAGTTTATTGTTTGTCTTTTTTTAGACGAAGAAATTTTAAAAGCTCTAATTAAAAGTATAAAAAGGTTAATTCTTGTGCGGGTTTTTCTTTTCCTTATAAAAGATACCATGCCGACAACAGGATCAGCAAATGCCGGATTTAGTAACATGAATGCCGACTATAGGCACAAACTTCATACAGATATAAATATTTAAAAATAGGTAATTGAGTGTAAAACCAAGTAATTTTTGGAAAATAATAAATAGTTGATATACCAACACAAAGTTTACACTAATAACAGTTAATACAAAAGTTAGAATAGAAATGCATCGTATATTTTTATAAAAAAGATATTTTGAGTTGAGCCTTTTTTTCAAAATAAAAATAATCAAATTGTTTTATTTTATTTTTATTTTATTTTTGTAGATAAAAATTTCTTTCATTTATGATCGACAAATTTTAGAAATATGGCATTAACTCAATAAATAATATTTTTTTTGCAATACTTGCACAGATTTAAAGGAAAAACAATGTAAATATATTTTCTAATGGTATTTGCTTACTATGATGTATTCGGATTTTCAAATTCTCTTCAAATGTAACCACAAACAGTTTTTCACCTTTACTAAATAGTTTAATATTTGGAGTTATATCCTCTTGTTGATCAAGTGCAATATGTATGTCAATATATTTATTAAAGGGTACTTTTAAAAGTACACGTACTTTTTAAATGGATAATAAACTTGTGAATTACACTACTTACCTATACAAAGCTACAATGGGGTTATCGATGGTTTTTCCCAACAAATCTAATAGATAACTGTATGCCGCTTCTGGTTCCTTAATGCCAACATTGACAGCATCTTCACCAAATGTTCGAATACCGTCACGGAACGAAAGAGTGACTGGAGTCTTCCGCTTCGATTCACGATTTAGTGCTATTTCCATGGGTACTCCAGGCGATACAATACCAACTTTCATCCATTCAGAACCCAAGTCTACAGACATAACAGCTGCTGAATGAACGCCACGTAATTGGGAGACAGTTATTAATAAAAGGCAGGATATTGTGGCCATGGACCACAATGACGTGCGTTTTTGGCTCATTATGATTTAAGATGTGCCACTGAAATCTATTAGAAACAAAATATAAATTCGACATTCATAAATAGGGTAATCGAAAAAATTATATATGTAGGTATACATATGTATGTAGGTGTCTCTTGCTAGTTATTTTGCCGGATGAAAACTTTCTCCATACGTATGTTTTTAACACATTCTTTAACAGATGCTTTGTTTAAATTAATTAAACTCACCTTAAATTGAAAAAAGTAACTTAAATTTTATTGCTCTTTACAAAACTAACGCAAACAACTTAAACTTTTCTAGAAACTTTTATACTAACAAATTATTCCGTGCCAGCAACCCAATCAACTGACGTGTTCATTATATAGTTTTCGTTATATATTTTATTGTGACATTCTTACAGCTGTGAAAAAACACCACGTTTGTTTACAATTTTGTTGCTATTCGTTTTTATTTTGTTTTGTAATGCATAGTGCGATGATAACTTATATTACAACTACATTTTAGCGATTATTCATTAAAACTAGAATACATACACCATTGCTAAAATTAAAATTTTTTCATACCACTTTCACGTACTTTAATAAAGTTGGAACAAACTTGAGTCTTAGAGCTCTTAAGTTTAAAAGTGATCGAGTTTTATATTTATTTTTGGCTTAAATCTAGTTTATGGCACCGCTCCAAAATAAAAAAAATTGCCGACAGGGTGCAAAATGCAATTTTAAGCAAAAAATGTCAAGTGAAAAATTTAGCGGCAACCCTTAGTTTCGGAGTTACAGCCCTCCTGGTGAAATGGGACAATATATATAGTGATATATATAGTGATGTAGGTATCATTGGAAAGGGAATTTAAGAGCCTATTTATTGAAGCAGGAAAAATAAAAAAAAAATAAATAAAAAATCGGGTAAGGAAAAACATTTTTTTACAAAACAAATTAGATTATTCGGAATACTTCATTGAAAAAGGTTTATAAAGGTGTAAATATGTAATTTTAAGTAAAAAATGTGAACAGGTAATATCTAGGAAACCCTTTGTTTCCTAGTTACGAACCTCAAAAGTTTTGATGTATAATGTGATATATTAAGAGTATTTTATATTATTATTTATTTATTTATTTAGTAGTATGTTACATACTTTAAATTATCCTATATACTGAATTTTCATACATTTAATGGAATATTAGTGTTTATAAACTCTGCAATTTTTCTTCTAAAAATATTAATATTTCTCTCGTTTTTTATATGGTTCGGTAGTTGATTATACATATTCAAGCCTTTATAAAAAAGTGTCCTCTGCCTTGTGGTGGTTGCTACTCGCTGTACTCTAAAATCCTGGATGTTTCTTAAATTATAGGGTTGTACCTCGCCAACATACGCTATCTGCTCACATAAATATTGTGGTGCTGTCCCCGTTTTCATTTTTTGAATAAAACAAAGTAAATTAAGTTCCAATCTTTGGTGAATATTTAGCCATTTAAGACAGTTTAACATATATTCTACTGGAGTATACCGGTTGCATTTCAGTATTGCGCGCATTGCCTTGTTCTGCAGTTTCTGAAGTCTAATTATTTGTTGGTGTGTGCAGCATGTATAAATTACTGATGAGCCAAACTCAAAATGCGGTTTAATCATTACATTATATATATTTAAAGCTGTGATTATTGATACTTTGTTTCTCAATCTTTTGAAAAAACCAATCTTCTTTCCGATTTTTTTACATATATAGTCTATGTGTTCTTTAAATTTTAAGTTTTTATCAATTAAAAACCCGAGATATTTAATACAATTCACTTTTTCAAGTTCTTCATTATTTATCTTTATTATTATATTATTGTTCATATTTAATTCCATAACTTTTGTCTTACTCTCGTTTAATTTTAATTTATTCATTTTTAACCATGTATTAACATTATCTAAATCATGAGTTAAATTATCATAGCATTTTTGATCCGTTTCACCTTCCGTAAAAATAAGTGTGTCATCGGCATATAGAACAATTTCACAATTATTAAGAATCAATGGTAATTCATTTATGTAAATAATAAACAATAGTGCTCCTAGAACTGATCCCTGAGGAACACCGTAATTATTATCAATTTCATCCGAACTTATATTATTTACTACAGTTGCTTGTTTTCTATTCTCCAAATATGATGCAAACCATTTTTGTTCTGTGCCTTTTACTCCATATTTATATAGTTTATTTAATAATATTTCTCTGTCTATGGTTTCAAATGCTCTTTTAAAATCTAGAAATATTGCTAAAATTTTATTATTCTTATCTATTTTTTTCCATCTATTTATAACATAATTAGATGGAAAAAAATAGATAAGAATATGGTGGAATGAGACAATATAGAAGTTTCCTGAAGAGCTAAGTAAGCGGTCGCAAAATGGCCATCGAGACGTGCTTTTACCCTCAATAGTCAATATAGGTGATTTAAATATAAAAAATAGCAAGATATTTTAAAAAAATAAATTAATTTAATTAAAAGATTAACGTATCCAAAATAGGAAGAGCTAGATTGTTTAAATAAAATATCTTTTTATTGATGACAATCAATTTTAACCCTACTTTTCTAAATTATTTAATAAGTTCCTTATTGAAGTTTAAAATCAGTTTAAATATTAAAAGTTTGCAACTGATTTTATATTTGACTGATTTTTTTGATTGAAATAACAAAAGAATTTTAAGTTGAAGGAATCTATTTAAGTACCTGAATTAAATTTAAAAACAAATTGATATGTATGTAGATAATTATTTATTTTGTTTCAGTTAATAAGGAATTTTTCAAAAGCACTTACATACAATATGAATCACTATTAATATTAAATTTTATATTATTAGTTGGACTTTCTTATTTCTATTTATTTAACTAAATTAATAGTTGTAATTCGGCTTAAGTTCATAAGCAAACTTTTTGCTTAACGAGTAGAATAATCTAAGAATCAAAACTTCGGAAATAAATTAACATTGTACAAAATACTGCAAATTTAACAAAAAATCGGCTTTATACAGAAAAACGAAATTTCGACAAAATAACACAAAATAACATGGCCATAAAGAACCACTACCTCAATTTCGCTCGCAAATTATGGGTAGAAGGAAGTTTCTGTTGTGTCTACAGACAACTGTGGACTACACTGGAGCTCAAGCGGACCAGGCAGCTGCTCGGACTAAACAGGAAATCCATAAGTATTACGGTCTTGGTACTTACTGGTCACTGTCTAATCGGCAGGCATGCTTAAAGACTCGGTCTGCCCTTTAATGATATATTACAGCTGGCTCGAAGAAGATTAAGAATTCTGGACTCTCCTTTCTTCGGAACTTTTACGGAGCTATCATCTCACTCTATAGGGAACATAGCGAAGTTCATCCGGGAATCTTCATGGTTCTCAACTGGGTAAGGGGAGTCGCGCCGTCTTCCTTGTAGTATCACAACGGGCCATTCGATTGTGCTCAAGTGAGCTTCGTCTTGAGAGGCTGCCACTCCTAACTAACTAACTAACTAACACAAAATAACACAAAAACCACCACATGTTTATTTTATTTTAACAAAATTTGTTTGCTTTTAGCGTAAAAAGTTGTACTAACTTTGTCTGAACATGTTTATACCATAAAGTTGAAAAGCTTTTTAGTAACCAAAATTAATTTTAATCAATAGCTTTCTTGCTGCTGTTGTATGTAAATAAATAATATAAAAAAAAAAATATATTAAAAATTCATTCGCACAATAAACATATGAATTTTTTTTTTTTTTGCACGAAAAGAGGGGTCAACAAACTAATATATCAAGACAGAAATAAATAAATAACATAATACCCAGCGAACACTAAGCTAAACATTATTTTTTTTTTAATTTTAATAGGAATTAACTAACTAAAAGTATTTATATCTTTAATCTTACAATTAACGAAGATAGAAAAACTAAATTTATTACTAAATGTAAGTGTTTTAAGTGCCTTCAAATAAATTAATGGAAGTGTCGCGATCTATGCATATGGATTATATAGCATATTTAGATCTGCATGTAGTTTGAATTTATAACATTAAGGGGGCCGTTGTTATCTCTCGTAGGATTTTGCTTTCAACGCCGCTCACTGGGAATTTTTGTGTAAAGGTAAGGAAAAAAATATATTTGTCAAAAAATGTAGTGATTTCATCACAAATTTAGTTTTATTTCTATAGTAATACACAAAAAGAAATCGAAATAAAGAAAGTCAGAGAAATGTATATCGTGTTTCTTACAGGCATGTTCTGAATTCCACACGAAATTTTCACTTATGTATTTTTTAAGTTATTGTTTTTGTAAAAAAAACCATTTTTTGGCAAAAATGCTTTGAAAAAATTGCAGTGAATATTTCGTGTAGAATTCAGAACATGCCTGATTGTGGTTTAATTAACTTAAACCGCTCTCACGTTTCTAACCCAAAAATGGCTTCACGTCTGTCATCAATGACTAGAAATTCTGCTAATTTTCCTACCCCTGAAATCAAATCCACACATTTAAGTCTACATATACCAAAGATTCTTATTATACCCTTCACCACAAAAAGTAGAAAAAGCGTATAACTGAGTTTGTCATTCCGTGTGTAATTTCTACAATATCAATTTTCGACCCCATAAAGTATAAATATATATTCTAAATTCTTATGCATAGCGAAGTCAATTGAGCCATGTCCGTCTGTCTGTCCGTTCCTGTTAGTGTTGAAATCAAGTTTGCCGAGGCACAAAAAAACTAAATATGTCAGTCAGTAAAATCAGCATGATCGGTCCATGTCCTTCGAGGTAGCAAGCAAAACACCACTCCCACCTCTATTTTCATGTCATTTGGAACAGTAAAGTAACTTATATCAAAAAAAGTAAATATTTAGGCCGATAGAGAATTAAAAAATAAGAAAAAAACACCAAGTGCAAAAATAGGCGCTCGCCCATATTTTTCAAGTTTGGGCTTTAAGTTATTAATTTTTTTTTAAGGAAATAGTAAAATTTTTTAAAAAATGCTTAACCCATTAAGAGCCGATGTCATTTTTTTTAATTAAATATATGCAGTACCAAATATTTTTCTATATTTTTTGATTCTCTGTCACCCCAGTATTTGCTTTTTTGATTGGAGTTACTTGACTAAACTAGGTTTAAATAGATGGTAAAGGGTATATAAAATTCCGCATAGCCGAATATAGCACTTTTACTTGTTTCATTTTCATTATAATCTACTACACAAAAATTATTTATTTATTTATTATAATTTAATTACCTAATACAATTAGTGTAACTAAAAGACTTAAAGTTAAGGTACTAGCACAAAAAGGCCTTCGACCCGATAAAAATTATTATTTCCATTATCAGGTCTGTTCTACAAATCACTTTTTGTCAAAGTGATTTGAAATTACGCAAAAGGTGTTCTGCGTACAAAATATACTGAAATCACGTGATTTAAAACGTTTACCAAAATGACTGCCGATTTGAAATCACTTGCTCGTTTTTTCTAACTATTTCGCTTAGAATATAATAATAATGACATTATATATTTTAAACGATATGTCTTCTTCATAAAAACGAAATTATTCATAAATTTTCAAAGACACTGCATATTTTATAACAAATTGTCTTGCTTTATTTAATAACTCTCGTGATTTTCTCTTTCTCGTTAGCGGTTAGCTGATTTGTGTTTTCGAAGAATATTCTAGTGTTGCCAAATTGTCAGAGTATAAAATGTCATTTAAGATTTATCTTATTTATGCTAATGTTTCCAGCATCAAATTTAGCAAAAATTAAGTGTAAAATATAAAATAGTAAAAACTTTTTGCATTAATTTTCACATTTTCAATTGTAATTTGAACGCCAAATTTTTAGCCCTTCGATCAACTCCAATAAGTAAATTATTACGTTTTACAAACAAATAAAAATTCACTAATTTATTTTAGTTCCACACATTTTAACTTACTTAAATCACTAATAATATTTTAATTACAAATGTAAAAAAAAACACACAACACAAATCTAAAAAAAGCCGTTTTCTACTGTTTTCGAAAAATTAAAACCACGCTGAAAAATTGAAAATCACGTGATTTGCAGAACAGCACCAAATCGTCTGCGTGATTTTAAAACCGTTCGTGATTTGATTTCACGTGATTTTCAGAACAGACCTGTATATCTTCTATTAGCCACTTGTAGTGATATGCAATTTACATCCGCTCTCGTATCCAACTGAAATGATATGCTTTCGTCCCCCATTCGTCACAGAACATTATGAGAACTTAATTTCCTAATTTTATCATCTGTGTTACCTTCCATTTCACTCAAATTGAGTTCAGCTACTTTGCACTTACTGCCGTTATTTTTACTGCTGCTCTTTTGTACCCATTTTCTTTGCCTTACACTCGTTTGGGTGACCGAATTTCCATGGCCCCCCACATTTGAAACAAACCCGATCAATTACTGACGCTACTCTTTCCGGTTTTTCGCTTTCAAGTATTCCTTTATTGGTGTTGGCCGTTTCATATGTTTTACACATGTCAATGGCCCGTTCGAGTGTTTTGTCACGCCCGACCGACATTTTCAGCTGCAGCTTTATGTCGTGTACATATAGGACATACATACGGCTTTCGCACAATTCACTGCAAGAGGACTGAAATTTAAAATAGCGCATTTGCATCCTATGCTCCATATCAAACTCCACAAATGACTGCAGTTCTTTTTGAGAAATCATGTTAAATTTCTGTGATTCCTTAGCAACATTTCGTTGAGAAAGATAATGTTGGGTAAATTTTTCCAAGACTTCCACTAACGTCCGTTGCTAAACTGCCTTGCCATCGGTTACAGTGCCCCGCAAAGACTTTTCGGTTCCATCTACCGCCTTCCCACTTCTTTTTCACTTTGGCCACTTACATATTTGCTAGATACTCGTATGAACGCTCATTTCAAAGACAAAATCATTATTATTCAGACTGTCGGGTGTCGCTGCAATTCCGCGGTAAACTGATATAATTTGCAAAAGCAAATTCTAAAATTTAACCGCATAGCTTACAAGTTTGTTTTGATTCGCTACAGGAGATAAAGACGTTAGAAGGCTTGAGGTACGGTCAGATTAGTCAAATATTTGATTAATCTGACCGTATCTCAAGACTTCTAACTTCTTACCTTTACCATTGGATAACTTCTGGCGTGACGGGAATGGGCGGCCTGCAGGGACAGCGGCACCCTTATGGATTATTGGTGTGGGCCTGCAGGATCTAATGTCGTGCGTGTGGCTTAAACCCATATCTCGAACACGACATTTGCTCTCCTTGTCAATAAGATTGCAAATTATGTTCTTTTATCGGAAGATTTTCAAAAAGCTTACCGATATGTAATATAAATGTGGTTTTCCATTTTGGAAGTCAAGTAATATTATTATAATAAATTATTATTGAAATTATCAATAATTGAAAAATAGTCTAACGTGTCAAACGGTCGGATAAATGTCAAATGTTCCTTAAATACGATGTTAAAATTTTTTGAACATGATGAAGTCAATGGAAGGCAATAAGGAAAACTCTATAACACGCTCAAGCAGGCACAATACTCGTTGACTTAAAAATTTGTATTTATTTTTGTTAATGCTTTACTAAAACAATTAATTTATTTAATATTACAAGTCATTACAGGTAAAGAAAACATTGGCAAACACTTTTATATTTCAAAGATTTTAAAGATATCCTTACGGCCTTCACCGTGTTTTCTCAAACTAAGCTGTTCAAACACAATGTTCAACATTTTCTTACAGAATATATGATCAAAGTTTAACCTTTTTGAATAAAAAATGGCTGCTGATGCCAAGTTATATTGAAGATATGCGTAGCGACATAAGCAATATAAAGAACTAAAAAATCGTTTATAGGAAACCTGTGAATTTTAAAAAGTTATTTTATTATTATAAAGGTCTAAAACTATTTAAAGTTACGTTATTTTTTAATAATAAAATTTATTAAGTTATAGCTTCACATTTTGTACCGTTCTTGAGTTTTTTTCATTGCCATACAAATTTCATTGGGATAGTTTAAAATAATAACAATGAAAAAAATATAACTACCATTTAATGCTAAAGATTTTATTCTAATTGTAATTGTATTTACTAATGGTAATGAAAATTTAATGGAAATGTTTAATTACTAATTACAATTAAGTAAAAAATAATTGTTTTTATAAAACACAAATTTATGATCACAGAATCGAACAGGTCCAGTGTCGAAAGAGGTGCTATTGGAAATCAGCAAGATCGGTCCATGTTCTTCGAGAAAAAATTGGAGCTCGGTCGTACTTTACGAACTATTCAAATTTCTTAAAATATGGGTATCATTTAAAAGCTTTTGATGATATCGTTAAGGAAATACTAATAGTTTTTAAAAATGCTTAATTGTGCATTTGTAGTACTTAATTTCTTATTTTTTTAATTCTCTATCACAATTTTTACATAGATGATAAAGGGTATAAAAGATTGGTACCATGAAATAACTTCCGAATGAAATAACTCCCAAAGCAATAACTCCCAATGAAATAAGTCCCAACAAAAATGAAATAACTCCCGATGAAAGAGTTCTTTAACTTTGATATCATACTATATATCATAGACATATGACCAAAGGCCGGCTATACAGACAATATTTTGTTAGCGAAGCCGCTGTTCCATATACCATAGAGAGATCATTGAGACATCCCGGCCTGTGTAGCCGGCCTTCGGCCGGATGGAAGGATTAAACCTCTATAGTATAACAAACCCCGGCTCCGCTCTGCAAAAGTTTCCTGCATAGCCGGCCGGCCGGAAGGATTTTATTCTCTATGGTATAACAAATACCGATTACGCTGACTAAAAGTTTTCTCTGTTACCAGAATAATGGAAAAAGTCATAATTAAAAGCTTCTATTAGGTGACTCCTAATAAAAGCTCTTTAATTGATTAAAATTAAATAACTTCTATACCATACCTGAAGATGGAAGGAGGAAAATATTTTGTTAGCGAAGACGGTGTTCGAAATACAATAGAGAAGAAAATCTTTCAGCCCGGCTGAAGGTCGGCTATACAGAAAAAGTTTGTGAAATAACTCCCAATAAAAATGAAATAACTCCCAATTATTAAAATAAATCAAGTAAAGAATCAAGTTGATCATAATCAAGTTAATGAAATAACTCCCAAGGAAAAATTATGAAATAACCTCTAAGCAATTGGGAGTTATGTCATTATGAAATAAGTCCCAATTTATATGGAATTTTTGAATTTTATTTCATTTTTTTGTGAGTTATTTCACGATACCTATAAGATTTGGCATAGCCAAGTATAGCACTCTTGGGTTAGGTTGCACAGGCCGTCGGCGTAATAAGACCGACTCACTTGGGTTCCAATGGTCCCGTTGTGTCACCTGGAAACACGATGTGCAGGGATTAGATTCAGGTCCCTACGGTACCATCAAAGATCGAAATCCAAACCACCCCGAGGACCGGATAAACAAGTTTATCCTAGCAACATCGCAGACAGATAAGTCTGCAAAACCATGCAGTCTCGGACTGCCGAAAATGGCCGCTCTATTCCCAGAAAGAGCTGGGCAGTGGCAGAGCAGATGCTCCACCGTTTCCACCTCTTCCTCATCTTGACAACTCCTACAGTAGTCATGATGCGGAAGATTCAGTCTCCTAGCATTGGTACCAATGACACAGTGCCCCGTCAGCACACCCACCAGTGTGCCCAGCTGCCCCCGAGGAAACCTCAGTAGATTTGCGGATCTCCCACTATCGTACTGAGGCCAAAATGTCCTCAAGAACCTGCAGGTAACCTCTTTACACCATCTAGACTGATCTATCTTCCGGTCCCCCAACCGGGCTCCAAATCTGGCGAGCTCGTCCGCGACTATGCTTCCGGGTATGCCCGAGTGAGCTGGCACCAAAAATAGTTCCAGGTCTCGCCATCTCGTTAAGAGATGTCCGGCATTCACGAACCAATCTGGATGTCGTATAGACATCCGATAAGGAGTTAATCGCGGCCTTGCTGTCAGTACAGATCCGTATATCCTGTGGTATCTCATCCAGCAAGCCGCCCTTCTGATGGCTGAGATATCAGCCTGTACCACGCTACACTGATCATGAAGCCTAAACTTCATCCTGATCTGAAATCTATGAATGAAGACTATTAGACTATTTATTTTGATTGTTTGTAATAGGTTTGCTTATGTTATTGTTTATAAGTATTTTATTTTTTTTACAAAATTTGAGTTCTCCACAACACTTACGTCACAATAGAAAACAAATTGAATCAACTGACTCAAATATTAGATTTGTGTGTTTTATTTTTTTATATTATCGATAAACAGTCAACGTCGTCATTAGTTTGTTAGGGAATACCAAATAAGTATTGATGTTGTGTTAAGTTGATGTTGTCTCAAAATTGACGACGATATTGACGACGCCAAACAGAATAAGGGTGATTATCATTAGTTAAAATAATGGTAATGCTTAAAAAATTAATTAGCATTGAATGTTAAACTAAGTGGCAATTAATTAGTCCATTTAATAAATTACTCCCATATATGTTCTGTACTTACTCTGATGTACTTAGACAGATAACAATTAATCATACTTTTTGTGAAATAAAAAATACCAATATTTCGCAATAATTTTTAATACTTTTATTTATTTTTTTTATTTCTTTTTTTAATATTTTTATGCAGAATTTTTTTTGTATTGTAAATATTTTAATATTTTTTTTTTGTTTTTGTATAATTATTATAATAAAAATTAAATATAATGCAGTTTGTTTGCTTGTTTTCACTTGAAACTATAACTTATTTAATGCGTAATTATATACTCGTATATACATATTTGTGTAAATGTATATACATATAAAAAACATAATAATTGTAATATGGAGAAAGCAACTTATTATGAAAATTATAAAAGAATGTTAATATTACTACAATTATATATAATTAAATTTATACATATTTTGGTATGTACATTTTGTTGTAAGTATTATAGTTGTATTAGTATTCCGTTTTGTTACCAATTGTAGTTATATTTTATACCTTTTTTTTAATCTTTTCTTATTTATTTAAAAAAAATAATAAAATGTTAAAGATTATAAAGTAAACAAAAGCAACTATTTTCATTATTAAATAAATTTATATATAAAAACTTAAAAAAAATATATAAATTCTATTTTCAAAGGCAGCTAAACAAATTAAACAAAATTTTTGTTGTTTTATAAAACCGAAAAAATACAAAAGTTAACAAACCTAAAATATACCTAATTAAAATTTATTTAAATAAATTTTATTTTTTTGTTTATATTTTTAAAAGCGTTTTAAATTGTATACATCTTATAAATTAATAATATGTAAATTTTATACTACTTTTGTTGCTGTTGTTAATTTTTACCCAGGAAAAACTGTAGTTGTACAACCAGTGAAAAGAGCCGTTATAGTTTTTAGTTTGACATTGCGAGCTACTACTCTTGTTAAAAATCCCAACCCAAATTAATAAGTATAGGCAAGTTTTTTTTATTTTAACTGGTTTTGGCACCAATTGCTGTTTAACTAATTATTTTAGTTCTGCGTTTTAGTTTTGATTACACATTTTGTACATTTTTGAAATATGTCAAAATTGCATGAGCATCAGCTGATTTGCCTTGACAGTACAAAGTAATTTACAAAGAGAACCTTTGCGATTCATACACTTATAAAAAAGAAAAGAAATAAGAACATCTCCTAAAATAAATAAGAAGAAGATTTTCTCGAGCAATAAGTAATCAAAATAGTGATCAGTTTTTCTCTGTCTCTCACTCTCTAATATTTTAATATATTTTTGCTAAAGTTAAAGTCATTTATTTTACTATGTAGTAGCGGCTCTACAACAAATACACCATTGGCAAAAACAACATGGCTTTTTATTGTTGTTTTGTGCGCTGGAAATGTCAAAAACAGAAAGAGAAATAAAAGATAATTGCTCTCAATACAAATGCCTGCATTGTTTTGCAAATGCTTGTTGTTAGTGTTTTTTGAAATTTGTAAACAAACGTAGTAAAATACAAACAACTTTTGACATTTCCTAGTAAAATAAATATGGCTTGAGCCATAATTAAGCCAAATAGTGATCAGTTCTCTCTCTGTCTCTCTCTTATATTCTAATATTTTTTTGCTATAATTAAAGCCACGGTCATTGTGGTTCTTCTGTGGATTACCACAGATGAAAATGAGATTTAAGCAACACGATTAGAAAAGGTGGTTCTAAAGCTTTAGGAAAGAGGGATATTGTGCCATCATTTAAAATTTTGTTCAGGGGGTGGCTTAGCGTGCGAGAAGACCGAAGTAAAAATTACTTTGCTAAACATATGTATGATGCGTTAAAAAATACTATAATGTGTCATGTCATAACAGGTAAAACTTACTGATTTCACCCAAATTAATGATAAATGAAATAAATATTAAACAAATTATAAAAAGATTTTAGAAATGTGTCATTTACAAAATTTTTTTACAACGAAATATTTTTGCTGGTCCCATACAGTTCCCTGTTAATGCATTTGACTGAATGAAATCGATTTTTCGAAAATTGCTATATCTAGTATTTTTAAGGCTTTTATATTTACATTTATACATGTACCATAAAAAAATAATACAAAGCCATGGCTTCTTTATGATCTCTTTAATAGGAAATAAAAATGGTTGCTAGAATTGGCAGTGGCTGGCAGCCCTTTCCTGGGTAGTTACAACTGACAAATATTTGTTTTAATTCATATTCTAAGTGTAATTTGTATCCAAAGTTGTTTTTGGTTTTTTTTTTGCATTTTTCTGTTTTAAAAATTTTGTTGACGGGGATTTATGAGTTGTGTTTTTGTTTACAGACTTAAAAAGTTATTTAACTTAAAATTACTATCACAGCCATTTTTTTTTAAATTAAACAAATACTAAATTCTTAATAAACAACTATGTACTTGATCAAAATATTGTTTTGTGTTGTTTGTCCTTTTTTCTCCATATTTTACATACATCTGTCAATTTGCAACAAAATTTTTTTTTTTAAATTGAGGCTTTTAATTGTTAATTGTTATTAATTTGTTTGTTGGTTTTTGAATTACTCCAAATACTAATTGCACTTTTTTATAAAAAAAACATACAAATTTCTAAAAAAAAAAATACTGTTTTAATAATAGTTTTTATAAAACAAAAAACGAGTAAAGTTAAAACACATGGTTACACAACACTGTACAAGCCATTTCTTTGTTTTCTTTGCCTCTCGAGAGAGAAGAGCGTATTAACAATATATATGCAGTTATTTAATGTTAACAGCTAATGTTATGCATAGTGTTGCAGTGTGTTTAAAAATGTGAATAATTCTGCTGTAAGCTTGACCATGTAAAACCATTAAATTAATTATCTGCTGTAGGTTTGGGTGACTAGGAAACTGCTTGTTTTAATGACATACATTTTTATTAATGAATTTAAAATCAAATTAACAAGCTGAATAAAAGAGACTCAAATTCTTATTAATCCAGTTTCTTAGGAGTATTTTTTTCAGATTTTATCTTCTGAATTTTTAGAACATGTTTAATTCTTATTTTAGTTTTTGAAGTTATTATTTTTGACTATAAATTCTTTGATTATTAGTAAATAATTTTTAGATTTACAGAAATTTATATAAAAGTTTTTGATGTTTTTGTTTTAAATATAGTTAATTTTGCACATACTTATGTATGTATGTGTATTAGCATAATTATTATTATTTAACTAAATCTTTGCACTTATATACACTTTAAAATTATATAATAATTAAAAGTAAATATGTATATATGTATGTATGTTTATATAGAAGCGTTTAAGTATATTATATTAAGCTTTTACTACATTGAAAATAATTGTTATGATAATATTTTCTTTATTAATGATTATCATACAAATTTTATAGTTTAATATTCTAATAGTAAATAAAGTTTAAACCGAATGTTTTGTATTTAGGAAATCTAAATTTTTCTAAATTAAAAAAAAAAAATAAGTAACTTAAAATATTAAATTCTTAATAACTAAATATTTTTTAAATATTTTCTTCTCAATTTTTGTGTAAATTAACTAATAAAATTGTATTTGCTTTTTTAATTAACTAGTAATCTTTAGGCTGCTAGTTATAGGTTATAAGAAAAAAAAAGATAATAATTACTGGAACTTTCATGTTTCCAGCGAGGTAACAACTAGATTATGGAAAACATTGGACGATTCACTCATCATGGCCGCTTGGCCACAGGAATCACTGCCTACACTAGGCGTTGGACTTGGTGTACCTAGACGTAGGGCATCCATTATAACCTCAAATTCCTTTTGATTTTGATTTAAATCAAAATCCAATTCCAAGTCACTGTTATTTGACATTTTCTGCCTTTTGGGTGACAAACTGCCCACATTGACAATGTCTAAAGGACAGTCATCAATGGCTGATATTAAACGTTGTGGTGGTATATAAAACTGTGACAAAGCCTCTCTAACCAAACGATCACTTTCCTCTTCACTGCGTTGTCTTTTGCGCGATGATATAGCCTTTTCTAGCTGCTCGGCACCCTGGGTAATTTCTGGATCTATTAAAGGCATGGGCGAGTTGATAGCACTTAATTCACGATCCAAAATTTCTAAATCATTGTCAATATTGCTAGACATTAGTGGTCGTCTGCGTGTAGGAGTGGCCGGTTGAGAGTTCATTTCACTAAGTTGATTATTTTTCCCCATTGTCTGGCAGCAGAGATCATTTGAATTTTGCAGTGATGAATTTATAATACATGATGAGTTTTCAGTTTTATCTAGGGAATTAATATCAATTTGTGCTTGTTTATTGCTTGTTTGATGATTTGAACTGTCAATGCCACAACTGTTATAGGGATTGAAAATGTTATCTCTTGCCGATTCAGGTTTTGAGTCAGTTCTACAAAGAGAAGAGAAGTTTAAGAAATTATTAAAAATTTTGTTTATTAATAATAAGAATGTAAATTGCAAAAATAAAGTGATCGTAGTTGGTAACTGCAAAACTTGATTACAGACCGAATAATTTGACTATAAATTTCTAAGAATTTAAGTAATCAAATCAAATGTAAAAGAGAGAATTATAATAGTTTTCCTTTAGATATTTAAAGAGAGACGCAACGCACGACAACAATACCAACAGATTGTTTTTTGAGTCGTATCCCCAATTAAATAAATTTTAACCCAACGATTCCACAAAAAACAATTTCCACTATCCCCAAAAATCCCCACTACAAATAATACTATTTATTTTGAAGCACTTCTTAAGATGGAACAAAAGCAAAAACTTCTCTAATCCCAAAAACGCAAAATATCTCCTTAAGCAATGCCTCAATACCCAAACAGAACTTTTTATCCTTTTTTAAAAATAAAATCCCTGATTTGGTGATAAATCCCCTTATCTGACAACAATGGATCCAGATCATACTTTGAGGACTTTATTATACTATCGAAGAGAAGCTATATTGACCAAGTTTTTATTATGTGGTAAATTAAATTAAAACAATTACGCCTATTTTAAATAATTATTATTGTTTGTATGTATCAAATACTTATACACTTTCTCTTCAAAAAAAAAAATATCGTGTTTTTTTTTGCTATTGTAGTTGCTTTATTTTTCAGTGGTAATGAATATTAATGTAACGTAGTTTAATTATTTGCTTTTACTTTGCTTTACAACAATTTCTCACTTGAGTGACCGATAATATTAAAGCAATAAAAATGAATTTGTGTAGAAAAGTTATAAAAACTAGAATTTATTTCTAAAACAGGAAAAACAGGAATTTACCGTTCGTTCGTTTAACCTTCATTAGGTCTTCGGGTCAAATTTGACCCATTTTGCAAGAAAATTTTATTTTTTTCCGAAAGTAGGAGGTTTAGATTTTAGATATTTTATGAATTTTATTTATTTTTGAATACTAATAACTATTTTTGGTTTTTATAAGAAAATATTGTACCAAAAAAAAATTATGCAGTTTTTAGCACTTAAGACCTTCGGGTCAAATTTGACCCGTAACAAAATCTGTATGTTTTTACACAGTTTTGTTAAAATAATTTATTTGTAAAGAAAAATGGCAAATGTTTTTTTCACCAAAATTAAAAGTCAATATATCTGTCTCCTTTATTTTCTCCATTTTTGGTGACATTACTGGTATGAAAAATGGGTCCCCATGTAAAAAGCAAAGCTTATTTTCTTATGCAAAACTGATTTCAGTCATATAATAAACACGGAACTAATCTAACGTATCAACGTTATAAAGTGTCGAGTCTGTATTTCTTGTCGGAAAATGAATACTAGTGAAATAGAAAATTTGCTAAATTCACTATCGGACGAAGAGGAGATTTGTTCAGAATATGAAGATAACTTAGAATCGCGGAGACAACTGACAGTTTTAGTGGAAATGAAATTGATGTAGCAACAACTGCAGCAATGACAACAAAAGTAGGTGGAATAAGATATTTCAGACAACCTCTTACAAATAGTCAAGGAAGATTCCGGAGCAAGAACATTATTAGCGCGAAACCACACCTCACCCGCTTCTCTTGTTCGATAATCACAAGGGAAGAAATTTCCACTTTTCAATTGTTTTTCCCGCCACCTGTAATAAACATTATTTTGAAATATACCAATAATAAAGGTAAACGTGTTTTTGATATGGATTGGACTGAAGTTGACGACACCTTTATGGGTACACTTTTGTTAGCTGGAGTGTAAAGATCAAATAATGAAAGTACAGAATGTGTATGGGACTCTGAGAAAGGAATACCAATTTTTAGAGCAATTATGCCATTGAGAAGATTCAAAAGTCATTCTAGAGTAATAAGATTTGACAATAAGGATTGAATTGACACCTAAGCTTTTGTCAACTAAAGGAAGACCGTTATTTTCATCATTTTTTTGCTTCACTAAGGACACTACTCTCGTTTCATATATTCCAAAGAAAAATAAGTCTATGAATCTTCTTAGCACTTTGCATCATAGTCCAGAAATAAGCAATCGTGAGGACATAAGCTGCAAATGATACTAGACTGTAATAAATGTAAAGGAGGAGTTGATACTCTGGATAAAGTTGTTCATGTTGCACTTGCAAAAGGAAAACCAATGGATGGCCTCAAGTTGTATTTTGCAACATTTTAGATATATCAGCTTTCAATGCTTTTATATTATTTACATCGGCTAGTAATGGTTGGAAAGAAACCTGTTTTGCCAAACGTCGTCATTTTTTGGAATATTTAGGATTGTAGTTTGCCACGCCCTATATAAAACAGCAAAATTCCTTGCCAAGAACACAACTTTCTTTATTTAAAATAAATATATACATATATGAATTCGTAATAAATAAACAAAACGTGCAGCTTTAATATTCAAAACAAAGCTAAAAAAAGTACTAACTTTAAAAACAAACTTAATTAAAGAAAACAAGTTTTTTCATATCGAATTTTCTAACTGGGTCAAATTTGACCCAAAGAACGTTAACGTAAGTAAAATTTGAGGACCTTATGAAGGTTAAATCGGACACTACTAGGAGTAAAGCAAAGCAGCAGTGAGCAAATATCTAGGCTTCTGGCAGTATTAACTATCAACCGGGCGATTGATGTTTCTTTTATACACAAGTTTCTTGCAGGAAGGAAGACGACAGGGTTAAGTTATCGTTCCTGATAACTTAAGGGAAAATAATCAAAAAACTAGTGCACGCTCTCATAAAAATACACTTGAACACAAAAAACACCGCACAATTGATTAAATTAAAAACATGCATGAATTTGCGAACACCCTTTGAAAACATTCAAAGAAAATATAATAAAGCTTTACAGCAAAACATTTTTATCAGCTTGTTTGTACAATACACCTATAATATAAGGTCTGTCTGCATACACATATTTTGCATCATTTTCTGCAAAATCTTGCAAAATGTTGTCTGCGTACTCCAAATCTGTTGCAGCGAGAGAGCCAAAAAGAGAACTTTTTGACAGTCGATAGTTAGAGAACTTGCAAAATGTTGCTGGAGAAATTTCTGCTTGCAAGATTTTGCAACTAGTTTAAACAGCTGTTTTTATTTACTTTTTGAATGAAATAATTTTTGTGAAAAATATAAAAATTAAAATTTAACAATGGCAGAGGTAAGTAGTTAGAATTGTGTTGATTTTTAATGTTTATAATAAATTATAATAAACAAAACAATTTTAAGTATACTACAAAATAGATGCATAGGCAATGATATATTTTCCAGTCTAAAGCCTTTTCTTATGAAGCCAAAAGAAAGAAATTGTGTAAAGCTGTATATGGAAGAAATAGTGCCCAATTACTGCGAAAAGGAATTTCGAAGACATTTCCGGATATCGAGGCAACTGTTTGAAATCCTATGCGATCGGTTTTTAATTCAATTTTGCGTAATTCTTTTACTTTGTTATTTTAGTTGTTTACTCACCGATCAGCTGTTTTCTTGCAAGATTTTACTGGATACTGTCTGCGTACTTTTTGATATATTTTCAGCCGACAGAGTAAAATTGGTCTTACTCTCCTAAAAAAAATTACTGAGTATTAGCTACTGGAAAAGTATCCAGACAGGCCTATAACTTATGCAACTGCAATAAAAAATAGCACTAAAGACATGATCGGGCCGACTGTGCAGATCTTTCCACGATGTTAGTATTTTAGTCTATAGGCCACAGATGAGCATTTTTTCTCCTCGAATGTTTTTGGTCGCTGTCTCGTTGAAAGACTCAAAACAAAACCATTTCTTTTTGTACATAAAGTACCACCACATTTTAAATATGTGAATGCAAAATAAATTGATTCCACGGTGCAATATGAAAAGCATATCTACAACTTTATGGTATTAAACGTAATTAATATTAAAACATTCATATAACTAATGACAGTGCTATTATTTTTGCCGTCATTGTAAGTTTATTTACATACATTGCTGTGCTTGAATAGAAATAATGAAATATGTAATTATAAATGTTTAATTTTTAATGAAAGTCAGTCGATTTCCTATTTACTTTGTTCAAAGGCAACACCTATTTAATATTATAACCTTGAACTACATTTGTATATGTTTAACAGTTTGTCATGATAAATTAAGACCAGAAATTATAAATGCGTGGCAGTTGTAAATGAGGGAGGCAGAGGCTAGCAAAATATTTTATCTACTTTCTTACAATTTCGCAAAATTTTTTTAAAAAAAAGTTATATGAAAACCTCAAAATTTTTTTTGTACATTGATTTTTGTTATTGCACATTGAACAATAAAAATTGTTTCCACTGTCATTGAAATGATCTATAAAAATTAACTCACGTGTTGATATTTTTCCAACAATAAAAAAGGTCAAGTAAAACAAATAAATTAATTTTAACAACTCCGTTTATAAACATATAAAAATTATAAACAAATAATTTTGCATGTTCCACCCTCCCAAAATAATCTCAATGTCGTTTATTGACTTTTATTAAAAAAAAGTTAATAAATGTTGTATTTTTTGTGTGCATGTATGTAGGTAAGATAAAAAAAATATTTCTCATTTATTTGGTTAAATAAGTTTATTTGCTTTTAAATAAAAATAAAAAAAACCAAACGGTTTTTTACATTTGTTGCTATGAGGATTTGTCAAATCTGTTCCGAACAGAGAGAAAGAGACGAGAGACTATTAAAGTGAAGATAATTAAAAACTAAAAACTGTATAAAGTTATTATTTTCCTTTCATTGTTTTATTTTCGCTCTTTTTAATGGCATAATTTCGTAGGTTTTTATATAATAGCCACTTTATATTGGTAATCAATCGTGTGCTAAACAAAACCTTGACTTCAGTATTACTTTGTTGTTTTTGTTTTATCAAAAAACAAGATAAGTCCTTAAATGTTTACACACAATGTGTTAACGAACTTTTAAGGTGTCTGCTTTTGTTTTTAATTCTGTGAATATTATATTTATTTTTTTATAAGATTAAAGGAATTTGTAAAAGTTTTATATACTGTATATATTTTAATTCAAAACATGGCTCGTGCTTGACATTTAACGTTATGTTTTTAAGTACAACATAAAATAAAGGAAATAGGCAAAAGAAATTGGTGCAGACATTAGGAAAATCTTAGATATACAATTTTTCACCTGTGGCGAAGGGTATAAAAAGGGGAGTTTAAATTAATTTGTCGTAAGAAAAATATTTAATTTTTTGCCTTTTGAGTTGTACACTTCTAGATTTGGTTTGAAATATTTTTTAAAGTTTTTATCTTTTACACGGTTTGACCTGAACAAAAAAAATCGACATTTAAAAAATTACTGGGTTTGTGCTTGCAACACTGTGTTTTATCTGAGATGTTCAAATTCAACTGTGTGTCATCTATTCATATGCCTTTCTTGAAAACATAAATTTAAAAAAAAATTATGTTAAAATTTACATATGTAATAATAAAAATCTATAAAACCAAAACACAAATTAAAATAAAAACGTTTTTTTATAAAAACAGTATAAGTCTTGTTGTTTTTTGAAGTAGCAAGTGCCCGCGTTACGTCACAAATTTGAACTAAGGAAACACTTTAGCTCGTGGAAATACTTCGTATAATTTTCTTAAAAATTAATTAATTTCATTGTCAGTGGAAATGTAGTTAGACTATAAAATAACAAAGCAAAATTAAAAATTTTTCATAAAAATCGTATTTAATAAATATCCACAGCACTAATATGAATAATGTTGTGTAAAATGGCTATGAAAAAGTACTTAAATGGTTAACCTGTTAACAACATGGAAGCCTGTATTCCTTAAAAAAGAATATGTAAAATAACAGTAATGATTCGCCTTGATTGATGATTGATAGGTACTTTGTTTAACAGTACTGTAAAGTTATTTTTTTTATAATAAAAAACTAAGGGCCAATTTTTGAGTTCGTATTTAAATACGCATTTAGTTAATTTTCATTTAAATTTAAGTTGTATTTAAATGCAGTTTCATTTTTTCAGTTCTTATTTAAGTTCTCATTTAAATATCCCAAAAATATGGTAGCATTACGAAATATCAAAATAAATCTCCATTGTTTATGAAAAACAGCTGCTAACAAACACAATGAATTGCAAATTTTGTGAAAAATATTTTAAATATATTAAAAAATGTCAGCGATACTCATGTATTCACCACCTAAACTTATTTTATTTATTGATTTAACTTTTTGATTAATATTTTCATTAAGAAATGTATGCAAAACATAAAATATTGTTCTATCAATGGCTAAAATGTTTGTTTACTTTTGTTTAGTTTTGCGAAACAACAACAAAAAATGCCATAACCATATGGTAAAACTGTATTATTTAAATGGACTTTAAATGCGCAAGATTGGTCATTTAAGTTTCATTTAAGTGTGCATTGAAAAACTGAATTTTGTACTTAAATAGAACTTAAATTTAAATGACATTTAAATACGAAGTCAAAAACTGGCCCTAACTGATTCAAAAAAATATAGTTTACCTAAACAAAATTACTGAAAAATTGAAACTAAACCGTTATTTCAGGTTTTCCTACAAAAAAAAATATTTGTTGTTTAAAAAAATGGGATCATTACAATGTAAGCATTTTATTATATGACATTTATTACACATGTTAAGAAAAAAGAAACATGTATTTTTTCATTGAAAAATTAGAACATTATTTTTGTGTCTTTCTTTGACTAAAAAAATAAATATCAAGTAAATGCACACATCATATGTACATGTGCATTCACATTAAAAAGAAGGTCAATGTTCGCGTACACTAAGCATGTGTGCTTTACATATCAATTAACAATAGCGGTCAAAACATTACGAACTAAATAAGGTTACGAAACCTTCTTTTATTTATCAATTAGATATACCCGGTGCGCTTTGCTACCCCAGTAAGAATAATCGTACTACAATCATTCTTCTTCTAAGCCTGTTTTTTTACTTGATTATGCATCTTAAAATGGAAGTTACAACAGATTTCCTACTGCGTGTTGGACCTTATGGATCAGGAATTATCTATATTTCAAATATGTTTAAAATCGCTTTATGTTAAAACTCTTCAGCGCATTTTATGCCTGCCCACTTAACTCTCTTGTTCGTTATTTTTTAAATAAGCATACCCTCTTGCAACTTTTAAATAAATATCGATCTCTCTTTCAAATTTTATTTATATCTGCGCACCTTTTTCTTTCATCTGGGTCTTAGCTTTCGAAACACACATTGCATATTGTACCTTATACTTGAGGACTTATCTATTTTTCAAATTTTATGAAAATCGACATAGTTTTTTTTTTACCATGAGGACAAATATCTACCCATGTGCCAAATTTCAATAAAATCGGTTCAGTCGTTTAGCCGTGATTGACGCACCAACAAACCAACAAACAAAAAAACTTACAAAAAGATCTAGATTTTACAATCTCAAATGTTTAGATTTTTAGATGCTGATATTTTTTTTAATAAAACGGACTGCATTTCGTGGCCATACCAAAGGTTGTTAAGAAAAAAAAAATGCACAAGACAAGTTACTGGGAGAACGACAAAAAATGCTTCTTTTCTGTGTGTGGACCTTGTCTAACCAAATTAATATTAAGATTAGTTGGTTAAATACATAATAATTACAAGTTACACAGCCTAAGGTAAGCTAAATGCAAGGTAGGCTGAAGAAGGATGTAGCGATCCAGAAAATGCGGCATTGCATTCTGCTAGTGTTTAATTTTTACTGCTTTCTTTGGAAGACGTCCGATTACATTTGTAAATAATTTTTCTTGCTAAAATTTTTTAGAAAATAAATTAAAACATGAACCAAATCTGAAAAAAGTCAATTTTAATTCATTTAAAATGGACTATTGTAGTTAATTGAACTGAATTGACAAAGCATATTTTCTTTTTTGACCGGCACTGTATAGAAAAGTATGTAAGCATGTGTTTTTATTTACTTTTAATTTTATTTATGTTCAGCGTTGCCGCTTTGGTCCAATCGGACCAAACTTGGTAGTTTTTCGTTTTTAAAAAACAGTTTGGTAGTTTGGTTGGTTTGTTGAATTTTTTTAAATTTTTGGTAGGTTTTCCTCCTGTTGCAATTTTTTAGCATAGTAAATTTTTCATCTTAAAAATTCAGAACATAAAATAAAAAAATGTTACTTTTAATAAAATAAACAATAACTTTGATAGTGTTACCAATATTTTCAAAAACTGTTTTGGGTGTACTGAAAAACATCTCTGCTTTTTTGCATAGAGATGATTAAAGATATAACCATCTCTGGTTTAAGAAACACGAACTATTTTATGAAATTGAAATTAGCAATATTTTTAAGTGAAGGTTTAAGGTTGAAAGTGTTAGTATTAAAAAATTAATAGACAAAATGGAAAAGTAATTATACTTTATTATTTCTAAATATGTATCTATTAATTACATAAATATTTACTAATATTGCATGTATTTTTTTTTTGAATTATTGAATTGAATTAAATGAAAATAATATAATAATATAATTTCAGAAACGAATTTACATCAACCAGGTAGAACCACTCTTAAAATTTTTGTTTTAAAACATTTTTAAATAATATAATACTTTTAGTGAACATTGTAAAGAAAGAGTCAAAAGAAAATTTAGAACCGAATGGTTGAGCGAATTTGATAGGCTCCAGGAAAGGAATGGGTGTTAATTCTGCATAGTATGCTCTAAAACTATTTTGAAACCAATGAGTTATATGTGATATTTTTTTGTATTTTAAATTCCTTTTGTTTTTTTTATCTGTATACATTTTGTATACACATACATACATCCGTTATTCTAAATGAAATATTGCTTTTATGTTGTTATTTCATGTATTTTTTATGTTTTTTATAAAAACTGGAATTTTTTGTTATATTACTATATAAGCCAAAATAAAAATTTTGATTTTATTGAAGAAATGCATTTTACAATTTTTGGTAGGCTGTTAACGATTTTGGTAGGATTTTTGAAAATTATTGGTAGGAAGTAAATTTCTTGTGTGGCAACGCTGTTTATGTTGACAAATGTCGAATAGCAACAGTCACAATAATAGCAACACTTCAAATGTAGAGAGAGAAAAAAAAAACAAAATACTCTTGACAAATCTTCATCCAATAAAATCACAAACCATCTTTTTACTATAACACATTGGTTCTACATACATAAAACAATCTTTTCTGTGTTATGCCTAACATATATTTTCTTTTGTTGCAACAGAGTAAAAACAAAATAAAAAAAATCTACTCAACCACAAAGTAAATCTAAAAAAGCTTTAAATGATTTAGCATCCACTATGTCCAACAATTTTAATAGTAATATGTTAAATGAATTCCGTTATTCATACATTAAAACGAGGTTGTTTTCAAAAGTCCTCAAAGCAAAAAAAAAAAAAAATAAAAAATAAATATCTCAACCGATATAGTGCGAAAGAAGTGCTATTGGAAATCAACATTAGCGGTCCATTTTGTTGGAGGCAACAGGCAAATCACCACGCCTTTCTAACTTCTAACTTCAAAAAAAAAAAAAAAATATATATATATAGTGAAAAAATTGGGGCTTGCCCATATTTTCCGAGTTACGGGGCTCTGAAAATTTCAAATTTTTTAATATATCAATATGGGTATCATTTTAAAGATCTTAAAGAAATCTTTAAGGAAATTCTAAAATTTAAAAAAAATGCTTAACCCATTAAGAGCCGATAAAATTTTCATTTAAAATTATATATATGCAGTACCAAATTTTTATTTTTTAATTCTCTGTCACGACAATATTTGCTTTTTTGATTGGAATTACTTTACTAAACTAGTTTTGCATAGATGGTGAAATACGATATTCGTCTGTCCGTCCGTGTTTGAGTTGAAATTAACTTTGCCAAGGCACTAAGTGATCTAGAGCAAATTTAAATACGCCAATCGATCAGACATATAGTTTCGAAAATTTTGCTTTTGAAAATAAGCAATATCGGTCCATGTTCTTCGCGGCAGCGGGCAAAACACTATGCCTGCCTCCTTTTACAATATATTTTGATAAGAAAAGAAAATCCTTTGAATTTGTTACTGCTTATACACTGTGGGGTGAAAGTTTATTCTTTTAAATCGAAATACAGAGCAAACTACCAGCAGTAAAACAACAATTACAGCCATGGATTGAAAACTACCCCAGTAAAAGCATGGATGAATATCATCAGCATCCGCTTAAAAGAATGCCACACAGCCACTAGAGAATATTATTATTAAATGACGCATTTTCTCAAATTGTGGCAAACTACAGAGTGTACCCAAAAGGTTTGAACTGTAACTATGGAATTCTCTATGCTGTGAGCCCTGTTTGAAAATATAGCCGAAACAAGTCTCTTAAACGGAAGATGAAGTTGATCTACAAAGTCTGAATCTGATACTACAAAGAGTTAAGAGAATTGAATAGTCGCCAGATGAAGTGCATCGATAAAACAATGGATATTTTGGGCCGAAATATAGTAAACGCAGCACCGCCCAACAAAAATAATGCGCAATAGGACTGGTTCAAATGACTATAATATGGACTCAAATTTCTAAACATGCAGAATCCACCTCATTCTCTTGGTTTGTTTAATTCGCTGTAATTTTTGTTTTTAAATCCAAGAAGTAGTATTACCAAGGAGCCTTTTTCGAGAACCTGCTGCAATCTGTCTTGGCGGAGGTTTTAAAAAAGAAGCCTATTTTAGCCAAAGAAAAACGAGATAGTATGATATACAACGTATGTATAAGTATATGAAGACTTAAAAATAAATATGTATTGCAATGTTGTTGTACAGACTTTTTTACAGCCCTGCATGTTTAAACAAAACTAACATTGTTCAACAACTTTGAAAAAACTTTTTATCCATTTCTCGTTCGAATTATTGTTTTTACTGTGTTCTTTGCTAAAAAAAAAACAACAACAATCTTTTATCAAGCTGATACACATTATTATGATTTTATTTTTCTCTCAATTTTCTATATGTTTTCATATATTTTTCAAGCAGCACTTTTTTACAGTCACATGATGATAAAGTGGGCAAGAGGGAGAAAACGTTGTTAACTGCTGCTACTTTGTCGCCTGGTCCCTTTCAAAAGTTGTAATACTAAAAGTAGGGTGAGCTGAAGAGTTTTGTGTAGCATCAGCAACAACAACAAAATTTTTTATACAACAAAAGTTGTCAGGCTTCCATGCCTTTGAAAATTTGTGGGTATGTTTGGACTGGTGCTTTAACTAGCGCATGTAAGTGAGTTTGTTCACAATAATATTTAAGTGTAGAGCTTTACGATGGCTTTTTCTGTGTAATGAGTTGATTGTCGTTGTTATTGTTGTTGTTGTATGTTGAAAATAACAAAATGTGGGGGGTATATAAATTCAACGAAAACACACGAAACAACCCGTTTAATTGAATGTACTTTAAAGTTCCGTACAGTGTCTATAATATTTAAATGCTAACAAGGGGGAAAACAAATAATATTAAAAAAAATGTTTAAATTCGACACAAAAATTGCTGTAAAATTTAACAGTTTTGTTTTTTGTCATTCCCTTTATTGTTTTTAGTGAATGAGATACATATTTATTTCTTTGTTTGTTTTAACAGGTTAAATACAATTTTATTAGATAGCAAAGGAATTGAAACACAAGTGATTACAATTAAAATGAAACTGATTTTAAAAGCAGTAATAAAAAATATTATAAAACCTACTTTTTATTTGTTTTGTTTTAAAAGAAAATGGTTTTGTCGATTGAAAATTTATTTGTGAATAAAAATACATCACCAAAAAATAGTGTTAAAATCGTGAGATGATGAGTTAAACCTTAACACCCCAAGTACAGCAAAATGTTGCCAATAAAAAATCATTTTTTTTTTTATTATCGGGAAAAAGGTACCGTCGTCCGGGCGAAAAAGCGAACACTAAGGGTGCGTTGAGTAATAATAGGAGATCCACAAAATTAAAGAAACTGTTCTACGGCGAACTCACGATGTTCACCCGACTACGCCATGGTATACATTCAGAAAGAGAAGGATGCAGCTACTTCAAGACCACCACCCACAACTCTGCTTCATCTGTCATCTGCTTAATTTCACCTTTTGATCCGAGAGTTTTGGCAACGGTTGAACTGGCCATAAAGAACCACTACCTCAATTTGGCTCGCTAATTATGGATGGAGGAAAGTTCCTGCTGTATCTTTAGACAACTGTGGACTACACTGGAACTCACGCGAACCAGGCAGCTGCTCGGACTGGACAGGAAATTCATAAGTATTATGATCTCAGTACTTACTGGTCACTGTCTAATAGGTAGGCATTCTGAAAGACTTTGTTTGCCCTATAATGATTTCTGCCGCAGCTGTGGCTCGGAGGATGAGGAAGGAACCGTACTGCATGCACCTCCTGTGCCATTGCCCATCCCTGGCGCGAAAAAAATTTTGTACTATGGGCTCTCCTTTCTTCAAGACTCTAACGGAGCTATCATCTCACTCTATAGGGGATAAAGCGAAGTTCATCCGGGAATCTTTATGGTTCTCAATTTAGTAGGGGGAGTCGCGCCGCCTTCCTTGTGGTATCAAAACGGGCCATACAATTGTGCTCAAGTGAGATTCGTCGTGAGAGGCTAACTAATTAATCCGGGAGATATTTCTGCCGGACCCTGTACTATAAGTGAATCAAATTCTTGTCAATAAACGACGTAAACGAAGGAATGTATCAAGATCGCGACGAAAAAGCCTTAAATCGCTTTACCAATCTTGCCTATCGAAACTTCATAATCAGCATTGTAAGACAAATTAAAATCACAAAGCCACTCTAAAGCCCGTTTTACATTTTAGTGTAAATTTTAAGATTTGTATAGGATTTTGTAAGATAGAAATCAAATAAGAACTGTCATTATTGTGAAAAAATCTAGCATAAACCTTTAATTTGGCGTTTCCAGTTTAAGAAAAATTAAAACTATGAGTTAAAAAGCAACCTTGATAAAATGAAAAATCATCATCAATAATATCATGGGATGACAAACTTTTTTCCGTACTATTTGACATTTACATTACATTTGCCTTCACACTATCAGAAATTCTCATAGTACTTTGTTACATATTTGACAAAATCTTCCCTACATTTGATCCATCAAATGACAATCACTGATGATGAAATAATGCAAGTTTCTATCACATTCTTAAGGGGAAAATGAGAAATTTATTTAAGCACTTATAAACGTGTGATATTTATAGCAAAAAGCTTTGACAGAGTGACTTTTTTTTTATTACAAAAACAGTTTTAGTTAAAAAATCTGCATTTTGATCTTTGCTAATGAAGTATACATACATATATAAACATAAACACACACTTTAAAATAAAAGCAGTACAACGGCCACACGGTGTTTGGTATAAAATTATTGCAAACGGGTTAATAGAAAATTGTATATGTATAAGTTTCGCTCAGTTATTTCTTGCTGAGTTAATACTCAGTGTTATAGTGTGAAACGTTCGTGAGTCCTATTGTGAACCGTTTGATAAATTTTTAAGAAAATTGCCCCAACTAAACGTCCAAAACATGAGTAATCATTTACATATTTGCGGTGAGGATTAAACTCATTTATTCAAATGTAAATAATCTTAAAAGCTGGTACTTCCCAGTTATCGGTAGTTTGAATCCTTTCGTAGAATAATTCCTAAATACAAATTTGCAAAAGTATTTTTTATATATGTACATATATTATATATATACGTGTACATTGGTTTTTCCCTTCTCTTAATTATTTTTTATTTTTTAAATTAACATTTTTCTTAGTAGACCGTTAGTAACATGTTATACCTAGCTAACGGTTGTTTTGTATGCATGTGTACATCTATAATATATACACATCAGAGGAGATGTTTATTTTTATTGTACACGTGTGTGTGACTTTGCTGTTATATTTTAAAACCACTATGTGGTGGTAAGAGAGTGAGCGTAAAAGGCAAAGAAAATAAAAATAAGAGTGTAAAATGTAAGTGACTAAATGATGAGTTTTAGAGCTAAATATTATGATTGATGTATGAGTGTTTGATTTGATGCGTGGTATTACATAGTGTTAAAATAGTTTTTATTGTTGTTTACATTTTTAGTTGTTGTATTTTTTTTTTGTTTTAGGATTTTATTCATTTATATGTGAAAAATGTTTAAGGTAAAAACTAAATAAAATATTACAAGCCGTATAAAAATTAAACGTTTCTTTATTGTGTAGCATACTTTATGGCTTTTAAAGTTATTTAATGTTGTGTGTGCATTTATGTGTAGGAAGTGAAATTAATCTTTAAACCATTTTTTATTTGATTTACATTGTTAGCGCTTAGCGTGTGTGTAAGCAATGTGTAAAAGGAAAAACACCCTCTTACACAATTTGATTTAATTGCTTATTCCTTGTGTGTTGAATATGTGGAATCATTTCAAATGCCATAGTGTAGTTAAAAGGCCAGTATGTGGGTTGTGAATAAAAAGGAATACCTACCCACGTAAAGATTAGTAAGGAAAATATACAAAAGGACATGTGATTTAAAAATACCTACAAAGTTTATTTACGAGTAAAGTTGAAATGTATGAAAAATAGTATAAATTTGATGCATTAAAACGCAAATAGAAAATTAAATTGACAAAATATTTAAGATCCTTTTTTCATAATTTCTGCAAAACAAAAAAAAAATGTTTTGATAAACTTTTAAATGAAAATATAAAATTATTAAAAAAAATAAATAAAAAGAACTATCTAACAAATTCAATTTATTTCTTATATAGTCAGAATTTCTTTAATCCTATCCGTATTTGAATAATGGCAAGTTGCCAGATCGAGCAAAAATTTTACTACAATAGATAAACAAAAGATCTCAACAAGCAACAATTGCTTTTCTAAAGTTTCTTTTACATAAATTTTAAACGCAATTAAAAATTATGTTAGAAAATTAAATTACACACAAGAGGATCAATTAAGTTTAAGGTAATTCGTTTTGAATTAGCCCACATATAAATTGAAAGATTAAATTTTTCGTGAAAGTTTATTTCCTTCAAAAACGGATTTATATGTGATATTAATAGTAATAAGATCACATGATGGGAAGAATCTTTTATAGCATTTCCATAAAAAGAAAACAGAGAGCTATAGAAATAACAGTTTTTCGATATTAGAAGACAAACTTGGGTCCTGCGAACATAGAAATCAATTTTGATGACAAGAAACGATTTGGAGATGGTTTTGAGATGGCGAAATTCATAAATTTTAATGCCCTATGATTTCTTTAGATTTTTTGAAGATACCGGTGTAACGTATTTTAAATTAACTTTTCTCTAAATTTAATTAGCTGGAGTTCTATGTTTAAATGTGAATTTGTGTCTAAATTTGTTCGTACATGTTTCTGTTGAATAGAAAAACCAAATGTTTAATAAAAAAAAATTTTCATGTTTTTAACAATTTTATGCTCAAGATAAATTACATTGAAGGCAGTAGCAACAAGGGTAATGAAAAAACATCACAAAAGGAAATGTTCAATAAAGCCAGAAATAAAATTCTCTTATATTTTTCATTAGAGAAAATTCAACGAGTTGAAATCAGTAACTTATACAAAAGGAAAATTTTTTTATTGGATCCAATTTTCCTTTTTAAATAAAATATGCTTTAAATCCGATGCACTTCAGCCAGTGATAGCCAACTTTTTTACGCTCTTTGCAAGCTTCAATTTCATAAGGGTTTTCTTTATAGCAAAGCTTCGGGAGCTTCTTGTTTACTTTGGAGCTTTAAATCACTTTCGTAGCACATCTAATGAAATTAGGTGAATCTACGTTTGTAGAAGAAATTTATAGAGGTTGCGAAGAAAAAGCTTTAAATTAGATTCATTTGATCTCTATAATGTGCAGCACCCAATTTATTTCAAATTTTAATCACTGATGTTCCCTCGTGTACATTACATTTAACGTATCACTCCTCACTATACCGCGCATTTAATTAAGATTTACATAAAAAATCGCATAATGGATGTCTTATGATTTTAGAAGATACTGGTACACCTACAAATTTAATTTCCTTGCCCGATTGTAGATGTTTTTAAACGCACGCTAGTGCCAATGTGCCATGATTTTGCAAAAAGTTTAGCAGGCATTTAGCCTTTTTAAAGACATATTGAGTTGCCCTCGTTTAATTAAAACAATAAATGATGTGTGTATGTGTGTTCATTTAGTATCACGTTGATTCCGACAAGGAGTACTCTACAACTTACATTACAATTACTTGGCTCTAGTGTATTCATGCATTCATTTACTAAGCGTTATAGTAATTTTATTTCTTTGACTTCAATATTTAGTTGGTGTCGTGGGGACTTACTGACTAACTAACTGGTTGGTTAGCTGATGGTGTGTGCATATTTTTTTTTTTTTTTTTTTTGCTAAAAGTCTTTTTTCTTTTTTCTCAACCTTGATTGGTAACATAATGGTTTTACTGGCTTTATGTATGACTGTCATACAAACAGGCAGACCAAAATATTAGTCGGTTTGTTTTAATTCGTATGCAACGCACTCAAATATAGAAATAAACAGCATAAAATAGTGTGTATTGTGTAAAACACATGATGATGTACGCTTGATTGTTGATTGGTTGTGTAAATGTCTTGTGGGATTGTGCGTGCAATCATACTCGCAGTATGATTGCATGTTTTCAGTAGATGAAAAAGTTGAATTTTGTTTGTTTGTTATATTGTTGTGTTGTGTTGTTTTAGCGCTTTAAATATGCAAATAACTGGTGCTTTTTTATGTGTGTTGTTGTGTATTTAAAAAGGAAATACAGTTGCAAATTCATACAATTTAATATAAAATACTCTGTTTTATCGTTCTAAAGGTGGTTGTATGTTAAAACATATGGGAATTATGTTTATCATTTGGTTCGTGTATGACTGTGATGTAAGTATGTGTGTTAAAATTATTTTTTCTTAACCACAATTAATATGGGTAGAAAGTTTTTGTATTTTTATTTTACTATGTGCAAAAAATATAGTTTTTTTTTTAAATAAATTTTTTAATAAATTTAGTTATTTAAATATATATGTATTTTTAGCTAGTGAGCACGTAAATTTAAAATAAACTAATTTTAATTAAATAAAAAAAATAAAATAAAATAAAATAAATAAATATATTCCTATTTAATGACGTAGAGTTGTTTTAAATTGTTGTTGGTTTGTTATTGCTTTTTAGAAAATGATATTTCAGAAAAATTTTTTTTTACACTGTTTTACACTTTGGGGTAAAAAATACTTGTAAAACACAAATTAAACGAATGAAATATTTTATATTATTAATGCTTATAGAACAAAAATAAATAATGCGCTTAAGCAACAAAAAATTAAGATATTACATATGTTTGAAACCTCATGATAATAGGCCTGTTCGTAAAAGCATCACTGTACTGCATGTGATGGGCAGTACGTTCGTAAATGCAAAAAGTGGCAGCGCTGCAAAAGTTATCTGTTCATAAAAATGGCTGATGCAATGAACGAGTGATGTGATGTTTTTTTTATTTATTTCTATTTGTCCAATATTTTTATTTTTCTTACACAAATTTTTTTGATTTTTTGTATTATGTAGTTTACAAATCTAGTTTATTATTAATTTTTTCATTTTCACAGTATTTCTTCGTTCGTAGATGCAAATTAAAATCGGCAAATCCTAGCATACGCAACAGCTGATTAGCAGTGGCAGTGCGGAATAATCTTATTATGCACCACTGTGATGCATTTACGAACAGGCCCAATGTTTGCTGCAAATCATACTGGCTACTTCGCGTTATTGAACAGTTTCAATAACCTAAAATGCAACTCTAACTTACATAAATTTAAAGAGCGTTAATCGTCAATGAGTCAAAATTAACAACATTTTGTTTTAGCTGTGCTACATTAAGATTAAATAATACAAAATTTTAATAATAAAGTATGTTACAGTCTCAGACTCATACAAAATGTATGAATATGAAGCGAAACCAAACAATGTAGACTCAATGCCTTACAATTGAAAAATACGATTTTGGCAATGCATTAGTTAGTAAAGTTAGCATTACTTTTTATGAAACAAAGTCACACACTTTTATTTAAGAATTTTACTTCAGCTTTAAAATTATATGCTAAACAACGTTACGTTTACGCTTTGATTGGTCTATTAGCGTATATGTGATATAAACAAATTGTTTTTCATACACTAAATATTTATGCTATTTACAGTAATTGTATAAAAAAAACGAAGTAAATTGGATACTGTTACTAATAAAAGTATTATTTAATTCAGAGTTGCATTCTTGGACTAGAGCTTTATACGCCAAAATTTTTGTTAATGATAATTCAATTAATTATAAATAGTTACAATACTGATAGCAAAGCAATTATATTATTCTAAAGTCAGAATGACTGAAAAAACGAAACAGAATTAAAGGCGGAAAACGCGTTCCCCACATGCTGGCACGTGGGTGTGCATTACGTGTCATGCTATATATTAGAAATTACACTGCAATTGTTTTCAAATGAAAAAGTGTTTTTTAAGTTTAAATATAATGAAGAAATTCCTTAAGATAAATTTTATTTACAGAACCATTGGAAAAATTCAATATTTTATTTAAAAGACTAACGACAAGAGGTAAATATTTTTTTATGTACATTGATTTCTATCCATGTACATTTGACTACATACATATATTTAAAACTACCATAATTTCTGTGAAAGCTATAAAATCCAATTTTGATGAAGCACAAAAACAAAAACAACAACAACAAAAAACAACTTCTTTAAACATTAAGCGGCAATTTGTCATCATAAACAACTTGCACTGTTTCAAACTGACATTTAACACATTATTTATATTTTCTATTTTTTTTTTATTTATAATAATTTCTTCAGCTTCGCTCTTTGTAAAAACTTGAAGCTTTTTAAGCCACCTAGAGCGAGTGTTGATGTGTGGTACTTTTATCTTTGCTGTGGCATGATGACGTTAAATTTTATCTGGGGTCTGATATAAATAATTAATCAATCAAAAAGTTGTTAATGAATATTTAAATATACAAGAAATATTTTTATATAAAAGTTCGTAACCAAAAGCTTAAAACTCTTGAAAATCAAACCGTAATGATGAACAGACGTAAAATACAACATAAAACGAATTAATGAAAATATGCGTTTAAGAATATATTTAACAAATCTTTTTGTATTTTTACATCCGGTTTAATTTGATATTAATAATACAGTAATGGACATAATATGATTACTAAATTTTTTTTATCACTTATTCTTTAAAATATTATTAATTTAGAACTGTGTTTTGTATAAATGTTTTGAAAATTAATTTTTTGTATTGATAGTAAGAGAAACAAGTAACAGTGCTATATTCGGTTTTGTCGCATCTTATATACCCTTCACAATCTATGTAAAACTAGTCATAGGCTCTTAATGAGTTAAGCATTTTTAAAAAGTTTTAGTATTTCCGTTAAGATCTCAAAATATTGATATTTTAAAAAATTGGAAAATTGCAGACGGACAGACTGACATCGTTCAATCGACTTCGATATGCATAAGAACTCAGAATATATGTATATAATTTATGGGGTCGGAAATGGTTATACTATTTTTCCACTTTTTGTGGTGAAGGGCATAAAGAATAGTAACAGGTGCCTTGAAAAATAACCCATATCCGAATATTTCACCAAAAATTTTTTTTTCGTTTAAAGAAAGAAGAAAAAAATTTTAAGTTAAAAAAAAACGCAAACCAGTTTTCTCGAATACTTGAAGTTAAGTGGTATTAAAATTTATTAAAAAAAATATTACTTTAGTTCATCATATTTAGAACACTACTGTATACCGTCAGATTATATTTAACCATATGAATAAATTTTTAATATGCTTTAAATTTTCAAAATATAAATCACTTTATAGTTTTAAATAGTAGTGAAGAAGCCAGAACAACAGTGTTGTGCACAAATAAAGCAGAATGAAAAACACAAAGATCTACAACAACAACAAAGGGTGTCAATAAATATACCAACACTTAATACACACACTTGACAACATAATTGATTGATTGCTGGCTGGCTGATTTGGCTTGTGCGTGCGAGTGTTTACAACAAGACAAATGCTTACTCGAGCAATACAACATACATGCAAATGTATAAATGGATGTATTGTACATGTGTTCAAATGAAAAATCTACACACACACACACTGCTCCAATAAAAAAATCTCATTTGAAAAATATCCATATGTAAGCATGTAGCTGCAATATGTTGAGGAGAATAAGAAAAGAAAAATATATATTTGATGATTAGAGTCACAAATCCAACAAAAATTTCAAGTATCTAGTGACTTTTGAGAAATTTTAAGGAAAAATATAATATATATGGAATCTACATCTGACATCTTTTAAACGAAACGAACCAGCAGCAGACAAAATTAAAACTTAAAAAAAACTTTCGAATTTATATTGGTGAAGTTTCGCACTGACCTCTTCATATAAAATAATTTTATTTTATAGTTTTATTATTTAACGCCTAAAGGTATGCTTGGTTTTTTATTCTGGTCTTCTTTCAAGCTAAAATCAATCGTTAAAACTACTTTATGAGAATTTAAATATGAATCTAGCATTAGAATTAAAATTTAGTTTTTTTTTTAAATTTATGATTTGCATTTCGCCGTGAGTTTCTCAATTACACATTTAATTTAAATAATTCGATCGAATTTATTATTGAACAATAAATATTATTATTATTATTATTTAATTAAAAATAAATTAGTTACTTACTTAAATTATCAGCTGAACTTCATTTTATGATTATTTATTCCAACTACAAAATTCTATTTCCTAACCAAAGTCAAAGTCATTTAATGGGAAACATGTTTTTCCAAAAACAACAACAACAACAACAACACGAAGTTGACGATGAAGACAATAAAAACAAAACCAAAATAATTTTTACAAAAAAAAAAAAAGAAAGAAAAACACTAAATAAATAGCAAAAAACTAAAACCAACAACAACAGCAACACGTACTATTGGAAAAAAATAAAACTCAAAAGAAACAGCAGTTGAAACTAAAACTAAATGAAAACAAAAACAAATCAGCAGCAGTCTCGTTTAACCAACATACTAAAATTACTTGTAGATACAAGTGGATATGTATTACGTAGATATGAATGTGTGTAGCATGAAATGTTACCAACTAAACAGCCAACCAGCATGCTCCCAACCTCTTACTCTATTACTGAAACTTTACCAGCCAACAGTCGCTCTTCTTGCCTTCTTGCCAACATTGTTTGATAACGAACAACTACAACAGTTTCTTGTATAATTTTACAATCTAAAAAGCTTCTACTGACAAAAAAAGAAAAAAAAAAAACAAAATACGTCTTTAATGTATATGTATTTCTTTGTGTGTAAAGCAAAAAACAAAAAAACAACAAACAAACAAGAGCAAAAGCAACAGAAAGACAGTTGCTCTGAAACTGACTAACTCACTCACCGACTGTTTTATTCTTTTTGACGACGACGACGACAAAGTACTTAAATGAAGAAAAAAAAACTTAAAAGCTAAAATTATTTCTAAAGATACGTTTGAGTTTTTCCTTTGAACAAATTGTTGCATAAAACGTCTTTTTTTACAGTTTTAAAATGGAGTCACTTAAGCTACAGTTAGTAAATTACTTTTGGGTTTTAATTAATATTTAATTTATATTAAATATATTTAATATTCAAATTATAAACTAATAAAATCAATTTGAAATACAAGAGCTTTCTTTTAATTGTATAAATTATAAATGATAATAGTTGCCGTTACTTGACTTTCACAGTTGCCACATTAAACAAACTGGCGATTTGACGATTTTTGTCAGATTAATATAAAATATGTAAGAGATTATGAAATAATTTTCTAAATTAGAAAAACTCCAATATAACGGTATATAAAAAGCCGATATAAGTTTCTAGAAACAACGAAGCGTTTAAGACTTTAAAAAAACAAGGTTTTCCGTAGAGTTTAGAGGTTTTATTGGGTTTTATATTTTCTTTTAAATGGCTCTGCACAGCCAGTTCCTTCAAAATTGTCTTTTTTAGAAATATTTAATGAATTTGCTTTCACTCTAAACCCGCCATAAGAAAATAAATGCATTGCAGCAAAGAAATTATATCTCTATGATGCATGTTTTATGAAATTATTATTAAATATTTATTAAAAAAAAATATTTTCTGGAAAAAGCAGGCAAAAATAAGTTTTGCTGATTAAATAAAAAATATTTAAGGTAACAAATCTAGAAAAAATTACAAAAGCTTTTTTAAATTTTATGATTTAATTAGCTTATTGTGTCCGGCATTGCCTGGCTCCAATTTTAGGGCCTTTATAAAAAATTATAGTAAACTACTTCAGCCTTGTTTACTAAGGGGTTGCACTTCAAACACATACGAAATAATATTTTGTAATCGAAAGAGTAATTTCGGAGGTAACATATTAAAAGTATTAGAAGAGGCGTCACTTATCAGATGCAATGTCTGCGACCAAAGTTACACAAACCAAAAAATTTATTGAGATTGATCTTGCAACTCAGCACTGCCTGGTGAGTAACGTAATTTAGTGTTACCCACTTAAATAATATTTTTAGAGAGGAGTTTACTTCCGCCATTTCTCGCCTATTGCACCAGCCAGGCGCAAATATATATTATATTTAATTGATGAATTTTATTTAAACCTATATTCAGTAATGTGTAAATATCTTCAGACCATGATCAAATAAGTTTTCCATTTGGCTATTTAAAAAATGTGCATTTGTCAGAACATAGGATTAAAATTTACAAAATGAAGTTCTAAATTAGCGATTATTTAAAAATTCCTTGAAACAATGTTTAGTCGATGTTGTACTAAATTTATCTGGCAACTTCGCCCACTGTTTTCAAAGCACTTGTATAAAGTATGATATCAAAACAACTATACTGCCAATAAGCATTGGCTCGATGGTACTGACTTTACGAAAGTTCGGAGAGCAGTGTCAGGTTAATAACAATATAATGTAAATTTATTGAATGCCTTGTTTTAAAACAAAGATTTCATGTAAATCACTACACATACATATGCATACATACATACATATGTTTGTAATTTTATTAAAAAAAAAAATTGTGTTAACTTCCATTATCAGGAAACTATAATTATTTCAATTATAATTATGAAATGCATGTGGTAAAATTTATTGGTTAAAAAATAATAATAACAATAAAACCACACGCATTTAGTATTGAATTTCAAAAGAAAATTATTCACAGGCTTTTAATACAAAAATGAGGGTTGGTTGAAATAATGCCAAAAGAAAATATAAAAAAAAAAACTTGGATTACAAGTTAGTTTATAATACAATAGTTTCAACTGAAGATGGTCTTGAATTTTGTATAATGATTGTATAAATGTTATCTGTGAATATTTCTTTATTTGCTTGTAGATTCTTTTCCAAGTCATGTATGTATGTGTGTATGTATGTATGTATGTATGTATGTATGCATGTATGCATGTATGCATGTATGTATGTATGTAAGCTTGTTATAGACAAACTGTTACATTAAGAGATAACTTGCTAGACAAAATTTGGGGCACCCTGAACAAAGTAGAATATGTTTTTGATACAACAAATACATACATTTCTTCAATTATTTATTTGCTTTTGTTTTAAGATTCATTTTACACGCATTCTTTTAGTGCTCAAAATGGCTTAATAGCATTCCCAAATGCATCACTTCTAATGCTGATAATCAAAGTTTTTGGATACCCTATACACTTCTTATACATTTAAGGTATTTTAAAGCAATGCAACATTGAACAACAACAAACAGCAAGCAAATAAATAATCTGCCAGACAGGCAGCCAGTAAGTTGGCAAACATCAACTGCTATTCCTTCCACTTTGTCAAATACAGATATCACTAGAGGTAGTAGTAAAATACTACAGTGTACTGCACTAATATTGCCAGACTTTAACAATAACCCAGCAAACTTTAAACTCTTAACATTAATACATTAATAATATTTTGTTTTACATTCTGGTTCATATAATAAATAGTATATCATAAAAATAAAGGATTGATTTTGCTATTTTATGGAATAAGAGCTTTTAGGAATACATAAGCTTTTATGGGAGTCTACATATATGCCTTGAATAATTTTAATTTCCCCATTATTTAATTTGTACAATTATAGTTAATAACCAAAAATTTACAAAATTTTCTTTTGATAATTTTCTATTTCTTTTTTGTTTTTGAAATTATAGTATTTTGGAAATATTCTGATTTTTATATAATTTTAAAATTTAACTGTCTGTTCTTTGGTGAAACTTTAAAGTTTAAGCAAATTTTGATTTTAATATTCACCATCACAAGTAGAAAAAGGGTATATCTAAGTTTGTCATTTTCGTTTGTAATTTTTTCAATATCCATTTTCGACCCCACATATTTTGAGTTTTTATGCATAGCGAAGTTGATTGAGCGATGTTAGTCTGTACGTCCGTGTTCGGATTGAAATAAACCTTGCCAAGGCACTAGATAAGCTAGAGGAAATTTAAATATACCAATCGATCAGACATAGTTTCGTTATTTATTTAGTTTTTGCTACTTAAAATCAGCAAGATAGATTCATTTCCTTCGAGGCAGCGGGCAAAACACCACTCCTGCCTCTTTGTTTTCCATATCATTTGGTAATCGGTAATGGGGAAATCGGTGAGGGGGAAATCGGTAATTGTAAAACAAGAGAAAAACATCAAGTGATATAATTGGCGCTTGCCCATATTTTTCGAGTTATGGACTTCTGAACTTTTCATATAAAAGCACGATTGTGCACTATACTTTTTAAGATATCAATATTGGTATTATATAAAAGCTTTTAAAGAGATCTTTCAGAAAATACTTCAATTAAAAAAAAAAAATGCTTAAAGCATTAAGAGCTGATAACATTTTTATGTAAAATTATATACAGAACTTAATAATTTTCTTATTTTTTAATTCTCTGTCACGTCAATATTTATCTTTTTGATTTAAGTTACTTCACCAAACTAGTTTTACATTAATGGTGAAAGGTATATAAGATTCGGTGTAGCCAAATATATCAATCACTCTTGCTTGTTTTCGTCAAGTTTTAATTTTTTTTTTCGTAAAATATCAATTTATTTATCATCTTTCAGCTTATACTTTTTACAAACTCTTCGTATTCTTTTAATACTCCTAACAAAATAAAGCAAAACAAATTTTATGTCGACCAACCATTATTCCTAAGTTTAATTAATATTCAACATTTTATGTCTGCTGGGTTAGAGAGAACTGAAGTTGTTATTCTTTAGTTGATTTTTTTTTTATTACTGCTGTTATTTTTGCTACAAGTGGAACGTGATCATTTTAACGTTTGTTAGTAATAACGATTTATGTCTTTTGTATATGAACTTATGTATGTTTATATTTATTTGTTCATGTATGAATGTATGTACGTATGTATGCATGTATGCATGCATGTATGTATGTATGTATGTATGTATGTATTTATGTATGTATTTATGTATGTATGAATATTCGTAAGTATGTATGTATCTATCTGTTTGTGAGGTGGATGAGTTTTATATTTAAGACTTTTGTTTTGTTGCGATGATAGATATGCCTTTGTTCTTGTTGTTCTTGTTATATAGATTTAGAGGCTGTTGTTACTAATTCAGTTGTAAACACAAAAAAAACAGAAATGTAGCTATATAATTTTAATAACGGTAAAGTACATTAAATTATGCTATTTTTATTGCACAATAAAAAATATTGCGCTTAAGTTCGTGTGTGCGTGCGCTTGAGTTTAAGGACTGTTTAAAAGCGTTGTTTTATTAATTAAACATTTATTTGCATTTAAAAATTAATTTTACATTTTTATTTTTTTTCGGCTTTATTAAATATTTTATTTCAAGCAGACAAAAATATAAACATACATTAATGCCTACTTACATACATATGTATGTACATACATTATGTATGCTTCTGCCTTGTGTATGGCTGTGTAGCACCTTTTGGCTTTAATTTATTTCTTTTACATTCATTCGCTTTTATTTGTTTAAATGCCAACAATATGTTTCCTTTTAGTGGTTATTGTTGTTGTTATTCGTTTGCACTTGGGACAAGCTACTGCTGTTGTTGTAATTTTGAAAAATTACCGTTGTATATGTAAATAGGTATGATTGAATGTTTAAATGTAGCGTGTGCTTAAACCTTTTAAATAAAAGTACTCAAGCGGCCATCTATGATTAGTTTGTGTGTGTGTGTGTCTGTGCCGGGGTTTTTTTGGGTCTATGTTTTGTGGTCTTGCTCCTTTGTTGTTGTGAATATCCATGTAAAGGTTTGTATATGTATGCATTTGTAGGTATGTATATACTGGGTGTATGTGTGTGTGTATGTTTTCCTTTTGATGTATAAACGTTTGCTTGTTTGTTGAAACTTTCATGGGTCCTCTTGTATCTGCTGCTTGTTCTTTTCGTTGGCTTGCTGGTTGGCTGGTTATCTGGCTGTCTGTCTGTCTGTTTGGCTTTGCCTTTACTTTTTGCTTTGATATTATTTCTGTTTGTTTGTTTGTTTGTTTGTGTGTATTTCTGTAGTTATGGTTGGGGCATAGTTGGTTATTTATTTTATTTATTTAAACTGTTGGCAAACACATTTATAAGTTTTTGGCATAAGCTTGGCCTGAATTTATAATCTTTGTAAGTTTTTTTTCAACTACTCAATATTATTAAATAATAATGTTTCTGTTTTTTGCCTAATTTTTTCTTATACATATTGTTTTTTTTTTTAAATAAAATATTTGATGTATTAAGCTAATTGTAAAGCACATAAACACTCACTTAACCTCCAAAAAAAAACAAATTTCAATTTAATTATAAAATATTTGTTTGATAATAAGCCCAAAAAGAAGAAGAGCATACAGTATAATGTATAATGTTGTTGGACGTTCATACATTTAAGTTAAGGTTTTGCCTTATGAATTTTGCCACGAACAAAATTTAGAAAAGCTTCTTAATTTAAACACACAAGATTGAAGAAGAAAAGGACAATGAAAGTTGCCTCATTACTAATAGTTCATAAGAAATGGTTGCAGAACCGTCAGGTAATTGGGCCTGCAGTCTAACTTAGTGCGCATTGATTTTCTAATCTTGATGACAAAAAAAAAAAAAAAAAACCAATTTTTTGTCATAGCCTTTGTATGAAGAAAAATTATGACTGTTTCTTTATCAATGTCTATACCATATTAAAACGAGTCGAATAAATGTTTTTGACTAACTTATTTTCATAGACCTGTCTAAAGCCGCTGACATTAAATTAAGCTTCCTAAACACAGCTTGATCAAGCAAAGGGGTCAAGTGCGTTTTTTATGTAACTGAATCGTAACCAACAGCCATTCAAAATGTGGGGATATTATTTATGATTTATCTAAGTAACTACTGACATAGGAAATGTTACAATGTCATCTTAACATATTGTATATTTACTCTTTTAATATTAATCAGAATATTTTTCATAATACAAATATGACATTGAATTTATTTTGAAATTCTCAACAATTATTTTTTATGTCTTTAACATTATTTAATTTCAGTAATAGTTTCACTGTTAAATAATGTTTGGTATGTTAATACTTAAATTTTAATAACAGACTAAACATGGCATTTAATTGCAAAAATCACACACAAACAAGAGAAAGAGAAATTTTTTTTCGTGAGCATATGCATACACATATGTATGTATACATACATATGTATGTAAATACAAGTTTATTTTTTGATTTGCTTTTACTTTTTGCTTATTTTGAACAAAGCTCGTTGCATTATCACTATCACAAAATAATTATATAAAAAAATTTTAAATAATAATAATAATTTTTCATTGTTTAAATAATAACGAGAGAGATAGAGGCTGATTATTTATAAATTCATTTGTCCATATTGTTGGATTTAAACAATTTATTGTGGGGTAAAATAAAGAATACAAAAGAAAAAGAAAAAAAAACAAACATTAAAGATTTCTTTTTTATTTGCAGTGATTTAAAATGCTTGAAGAGCACGTAATATAAACTAGAAAAACAATTAATAATACAAATTTTTTTAAATAGCTCACACACACACACACACACACACACACAAAATTTTAATAACTTCGTAAAAAGACACACGATAAAACAAACACTCTGAATGACAAAAAGTACTTTTTTTTTAAACTGCTCTGTGTTTTGTATTTTTTTTCCAACTTGGTTATTAAAAATTTTTAATTTTAATTATTGATCACACACAAACATACTTCACTTAAGCCACACTGTATAATTCATTTTAGTTACAAATTTGTTTTATGGTTTTTCATTAGTTTTTCTTTTTTTTTTTTTAATTAAAATTTTATATGTTTAAAGAGCTCTGTTTTATGACAGTAATTATTTTAGGTGTTTTTCGTTTTCAATCTAACCTTGTAAACACAGCACTGGTTTTAGTGTTAAAAAAAAAGAAACCTCAATGGCTTGGGTTAAAGATTTAATTATTTAACCTCAAAATTAGAATAAATTATACACAATGTTTTTGTTTCATTTTCTGCAATATTTAGAGAACAGGAACGGAAAACACATTAGTCTGTTAGTAATTTGTAACAAAACTAGTATTTATTTTTACATATTTAATTGACAAATTAAAAAGCATTTCAATTTAGGAAATGTAACTTTTTTTTCGACAAATTATTTAATTTTTTTTATGTTTTCCGAGATTATGTTTTAGGCCTATAGTAAGTAAAAGTGATTCATCAACCAAGTTCTAACAATTTACGTATGTAAGTTAAAAAAAAATCAATTTAGTTTTTGTTTTTTTAAAGCTTTGAAAATTATTCACGTTATTTTTATGACGCCATTATTTTTTTTTAACTTTTTTTTTCGGTTACATTCCACAAAATATTAATTTTCTTGCTTTAATAAGCTGAATTATTTATAATAATTATTATTATTTCCACTACTTTCAGCAACAATTTTTCAGAAGAAAGGTATTTTTATATGACCTTGTTATATGTTAAAAATAAAAATATTAAAAAAAAACACTCAAAAATAAAAAAAACAAAACCTTAAAAACTATTCAAGCAAAGTTGTATTTAACTTTTATGCATTTTACACTTTGAACTCGTTTTATATTTCTAACGGAATTTACAAAAAGTTCGATTGAAAAAAATTCAGTTTTCCATGTCTGTGTTAATTTTTAAACCTTTAAAAAACACTTACCTTGGTAAATTGGCCAAATAGCGTGATTGTTTTTCACGTCTCAATTCATCGGTTAAACGACAATAGGTATTATTAATGCAAACACTGCGTCTAAGGTTTGTTTCCGAATCCTTAATACGTTCCAATTTATGGGCACATAGTTGTAAAATGCGTTTGCGTTCCTCACGCTGACGCAATTTCGGAGAAATCATAGGAACGCGTGAGCGATGATGATGATAACCAATTGGTGGGGAGGTGCGAGGCGGACCGAACATATCCGAATCATCGTCGCTTTGATTGTTGGGTGTAATACTAGGCAAGGTCATTTTTGGCTTCTACTGCTGCTGCTGTTGCTAATACCACAGTCTATTAGTGGCGTAGATCTAGCCTTTGTGGCTTAAATCCGAAGTTAAAGTTTAAATAAGGAAATTTAATTTATAAAAAAAATCCCCAAATACAGGGAGCTGAAAAATTTTTTTTCTTGAAAAAATCCGTTAGTTTTAATTTCTCTTGTTTTATTGGTTGCTATTTGTTGTACTCTTTCTCAGTTTAATCACTTGTTTGTAAATTATGTTGCGTTTGCGTTTGCTTGTGTTGTTTTTATTTTATTTTTCCTTTTTTTTTTTGCTAATATGTAGTTTTGTTTGCTTCTTTCTTTAGATTTTCTTTATAATTGTTAACGTCACTTAGGGAAATGCCGCTTAATTTGAAAATATGCTTTTAAGTATCTTTAAGATAAATTTTTGGTACCATTTAATAGTAAAATTGTTACTTGTTGTTGTAATAAGCCTTAAATTATATTATATACTTATTTTTTTTAATATGTAACTGGAATTTCCACTTTTTCTTTAAAAATGAATTGCCTTTTTGTTGTGTTTCTTATTTGTTTTTGATTGTGTATGCATTTGGTTTTGTTGGTTTCTTTTGGCAAAAATACAAAAATTTATGCTTAATGTTACTGAGATGATAATAAATTTTTGTTGTTGCTTAATGTGATTGTTGTTATAACGCAAGGTAAACCACAAGTTTTTTTTACAAATAATTTTGTTGTTTGTGTAATAATTTTAGGAGATTTTCTTTTTTCTTTTAATTAGCCAAAAAAACAAACAACACAATAATTAAACAGAACAAAGTAATTTAAAGCCAATTTTAGTTAATTTTTATTTAATCTCTGAGATTGCAGTGACATATAACTTTTAATGCCTTAACAAGTTTGTGTATTTTTATAGTGTTAATTGACAGTTTAACTGTTTTTTTTTTAATTAAGGGAAAAAAATTCAAAATAATCCAGGACTTTTGAATTTTTTTTTTTATTTCAATGAAAATAAAATTGCGATTAATTAATTGCACTCATTGTATGTAAATAACATGAATTGTTAATTAATAAGAATTTATTTTATTTGTTTTTATACAAATTAAAATTAATTATGTGTTTTGTTTTTAATCACGATGGTTCCGCGTAATAATTTGGCACGTCCACACCGTTCTCACGTTCGCATAGAACTGAACCAGAGTATCACCGTTTGTGTAAAAAATGTTCGGTTCGTTTGGTTGTGGCAAACCGACTGAATATACAACAGGCCGTCAACAATGCAGGCTTGCCTTCCTTTTAACTACACACAAGCCAACCAACAACAAAACCAATATCATAACAATATTATCACACTCATACATAATCTCTGCCTCTCAAGCTCTTTAGCTTTCATCAAAAACATGTTTTTACTTCAGTTTATTTTACTGTTTTTGGTTTATTGCCTTTGTGTGTTTATCTCCTTTGTTAAAAATAATATTCAAATAAAGAGCTACACTTGTAAGGGAGCATAAGTGACAAAATTCTCTTAAAAATCTCTTATAATTAATATGGGGTCTCTTTAAAAGAAGCAGATTTAATCTCTTAAATGTTTAAAGTAATACAATTGCAGCTAGCAAAAAAAAAAAAAAAACAAAAACAAAAACTGAGGAATATTATTGCTTGGCTTGGTTTTCTTTTTGTTTTTTTTTTTACAAGTAGTTATTTATAATTGTGTGTTTGTAAACGGTATATTTCAATTGATTTCATCGTTTGAAAAGATAACAAAAGTGAGAGCAGACCACGACTAGTACCGCTTTTTGGTGGTATTTTATGATATTAATCAATTCAAAAATTTGTAAATTATGTATTTAACAAAAAATTTTATAAATTTATAAGTTTTTACAAAAATGAGCAAGACACAACAGCAATAAACATTTACATACACTAGTTTTTCCATAAACATAAGTATGTACATATGTAAATACATGTATGTATGTATACACGTACTTAGCAAGGGTAAGCATTTTCTTTTCGTTACAGGTAATAAATTTTGTTACCACTTTTTAAGCAACACTAGGTTTTTCTTCAATTGTTGAGTTAGAAAATAGTTAAATACTATTTATGTGTGTATACATACATACATATTTATATGTATGTATGTGCGTATGTATATTTATTAAATTTAAATTTATTTTTTTGCTCACTACCCAAAATGTCAAAATAAAAACTTTCTCATATGCAGGTATGGGCAATTTTTGCGTTCACACTTACATATAATAACATTCTACTTACACACATTTTTATACACATTTTCATGTCTACGTACATACGTATGTAATTTGTTTGTTTCTTCATGCTTTATTTTCAATTTCCTTATAGAGTCTAAAAAATTTACAAACATATTATGTTTCAATAATAATCATTATAATGAAGTGTATGTATTATAATTGCAAAACGTTTGTAAGCTTACATACATATGTACATACATTCATATGTAGTATATTAAAGCCAAGTAACGTACATACATACATACCTACTTTATTATTTTGCTGCCAATTTACAAACATATATAAATACGTACGTTTAACCCACAGTTATAGTTAAAACATACTTAGTTTCATTAGTACATACATTCATACATACAATCATATAGTGTAGATATTTACATTTGTACATACGTAGTTATTTACAAACATATAAAATATAATTTTCCTACTACTCCTCTACACAACAACAGCCATTTAAATAAATCTTTCACACATTTTACATATATACTCAATCATAAAAGCATACGTGATGTTATATGTACGTACATATGTATATTCATTTAAACATCCATACGTGTTTTATATATACACTGAGCATCATCAAACTATGGAATTGTCATGTGAAGGAATTTATTGAACCTTTGTTGCCAGATTCATGACTTTTAATTTGAAATTGTTTAGTTGAAGCTACAGAAATGCTTATCTTTTCCTGAAAAAGGTAAGATTTTATTTCGATTCTAAGGATAAAAATGAGTCTATAGGCTCCAAAAATTTTACTTTTTTTTCATACGCATTTTTTCTTTTAAATCTTTAACCACAAAAAGTGGAAGAAAAGGTATATCAAGTTTTTCATTCCGTCGAGTGAGCCATGTCAATCTGTCCGTCCGTGTTAGTGTTGAATTCATGTTTGCCAGGCAGTAGATCAGCTAGAGAAAATTTAAATATGATCGGACATAATTACAAAAATTTTTCTATTGAAAATCAGCAAATCAAAGCAGCGGAAAAACACCACGCCTGCCTAAGTTTTCCACATTATTTGTAACAATTCTAGTTTAGTGAAATTATTCCAATTAAAATAATCAGCATCTATGGAAATCTAGTTAAGTGAAGAAACTCCAATCAAAAAAGCAAATATTGGGGTAAAAAAAAATCGGCTCCTAATGGGTTAAGCATTTTAAAAAAATTTAAGTATATCCTTAAAAATCTCTTTAAAAGCTTTTAAATGATAATCATATTGATATTTTAAAAAATTTGAAAATTTCAAAGCCCCGTAACTCGGAAAATATGGGCGAGCGCCAATTTTTTCACTTGATATTTTTTTCTTATTTTTTAATTCTCTGTCGGCCCATATATTTATTTTTTTGATTGAAGTTACTGTATTGTTCAAAATGACTTAAAAAAATTAAAGGTAGGCGTGGTGTTTTGCCTGCTGCCTTGAAGAACAGGGACCGATCATGCTGATTTCCAACAGCACCTCTTTCTACACTATATCTGATCGATGTTTTTTTTTTTTTGAGAAATCAAGTTGATTTCAACACTAACACGGACGGACAGACGGAGATCGCTTATTCGACTTCGCTATGCATAAGAAGTCAGAATATAAACACTTTATGGAGTCGGAAATGGGTATTGTTGTAAATACACACAAAATGACAAACTTAGTTATACCCTTTTTCCGCTTTTTGTGGTGAAGGGTATTAAAACAAATGTTTGAATTAAAAAATAAGAAAAATATCAAGTAAAGAAATTGGCACTCGCTCATGTTTTTCGAGTTATGGTCCTCTGAACTTTTTATACGATTGCGCACCATATTTTTTAAGATATCAATATTGGTATCATTTAAAAGCTTTTGGAGAGATTTTTTAGGAGAGAGTAAAATTTTTTGAAATCATTATTTCTTATTTGAAAAAATTAAAATTAAAAATTGAATGAATTAGTAATTTCGATCATTTTCAGTAAAACGTAAGTCTAAATTTCTATACCACTTCGGAATAACGTAGTTTTTCGAATTATTGAGATTAGTATAAAAATAATAAGTAAAACATCAATTATGGGAGTTTCCGTAACCAGAATATTATCATCTGCTTACTAAAGATTTTGTACTTTCTTACCCTCTGCCACGACTACCTGGACATTCGAAAAACGTCAAATATTAAGTTAAATTTCTGTTACCATTGAACCTTTCAAAGGTTTCTATGATGGTTTTCCACTTAAAAAATTAATCTTTTAGAAGTCTACATTCACAAAAAATCACCAGGTAATTTGCTTGTAGAAACAGGCCAACACAAATTAAATGACGGTTAAAATTTATAATAAAAGAAGCTAAAACTTGAAATTGCCTTTGTATAAATATAATTGACAAACTTATAATCATACTCCTCTTTATTCCGCATCTTATTCAAAACAGATTTCTTCTGTCAGTCTCCAATGGTTCAAAAGCATGGCCACCTTTACCAAATTACTTTAACTATTGGCAACCCCTTCATCTCCAAACTATATACCTGTTAGAGCAGACTTAGCAGTACAGCTCCTTGTTAATTTCAGCCGTCTGTCTGCAACTGTTCAACAGTTTCACAGGTCACCCTTTAACTTACAGTTTAAAATATTTATATGTACTTATTATAACAAACAAAGCCATATAATTCAAACTGCATCAATTTTGGGGAATCTCTTTAATATCTAAGTTCAAATTGTATACGGTTCAAAAGATACAGCTTTATAGGTCAAATTAAATTAATTTTGGGAACACCCTTTAATTTCTAAATTCCATTTATGAACTTGTTGCTTAAGCGGAGTTGGCAATACAGGTTCCTTGTAAGTTTCGGCTGTCTGTATACAACGGTTAAAAAATTTGGCCACATACATTAAATTACATTAACTTTTGCGACACCCATTACCATCCAAATCCAAATTATATACTTGTTGTTTGTTGTAAATTTCAAGCGTCTATCTACAACGGTTAAAAGTGTGGCCATATAAATTAACTGAAATTAACTATTGGAGTACCCTTTAATTTATAATTTTGAATATAAATATTTTTTACTATAATGGTCATAGCAATCGACATCTGTCCCTTTTGCGTGCGTTTGTCCATAACGGTTTAAAGGATAGGCCCATACATATCAATTTAAGTCACCTATGGGGACACCCTCTAATTTCAAGATCTATTGTTGTATTACTTTTTGCCAATGGAAGCTATAGTAATACGCAGTTTTTTAAATTTGAAAGTTATGCTCTTAACGTTTCATAATACACGTAAAAAACATGTATGTTTTATGAGCACACCCTTTAATTTTTAAGATTATGAACTGTTATTTAAATGGCATCAATTTGCCAGCATCACCTTTCACCTATAAAAGAAATCTTCAAAATCGATTCAAAAATAACAGAGTTTTGCGGGCACAAATATAAAAAACCAACATTCAGTCGAATTGCTTACCTTCTTCTTTTTTTGAAGTCGGTTAAAAAAGAAAAATTGAGTTCCACATTAAAATAGTTCACAGTGTATGTACATATATTTACTACTGTTATCTCTCCGTGAGTATTGAGTTTGAGAGACTTTAGCTAATATATATACACACGGATTACTTATTGTATTTGTATAGTTGCCACATAAAACAAATGGAAAAATTAGACGAATTTTGTAGCAAATCCAAAAAATCTTAAAGATTACAAATAAAACTCAGCTGTTGATAATAAAATCACAAATTGCTTGTTACAGATATTTGAGTGATTTTATTGTAATTATATTTAGGTTCTTAAATAATTATTACAATGCACTATAGGAAAATTTTCCCCCTTTTTTGGCCAAAATTAATTACAGCCAAACGGCAGGACCTATTTGAATGATTTCTTTTAACATGACTTTTGGAAGATTATTAAAAGGGAGGGACGGATGCTTAAGGTTTTGCATACACTAAAAAGAAAAAAAAAAAAAACGTAAGTAAAGTTAACTTATTATATATTATAAGAATTAGTTCCAAAGGGGTACACGCAAAGAAAAAATATGGTTGAGGTAACCATAATCTAAGAGCAACATACTATGGTTGCATTATATGGTTGCTAACAAAAAATTGTAATGTTACATTTGCAACCATATTGTTGTCCAAAGTATAAACATAATTATGTTCAAATATAACCATTAAATGCTTTACATACATGCATATTTACTTCAACTTTTTTTTTTTAAATGTTTTGGTTCCTTTTTTATTTGTTTTCATATTTAGCATATTATTTTTGATTATTTATTTTGTACATAAATTTCTATTTTTTCACTTTCTTTAACAATAAAAAAATTTCAAATTTTAGCTATCAGAAAAATTACTAAAGTGATAATATATTATTGTTAAATATTTTATATTATTTTTAATAAATTATAAAACTTTGGTTGTGGTTGAAATTTTTTAACCATGTTGAATTTTTGGTGCACAGTAACCATATAATCGTTAAAAGTTAATGAAAAATGTTTATCGTGACTAAAGTTTTGGTGAAAATAACTAAACTTGGTTCTCCGCAACCATACATTGTTACAAAGAACATAATATGGTTATTGTGACCATATCACAACCATGTTTTTTCTGCGTATAGGTTTATAGGTTTCCGTATCCCTGATTTTTTAAATATTTGGTAGACTTTCTGGTGTTCTAAAATTTTTTTACAAAAATTTTTTCGAGATAGCAGTAGAAATTAAGCTTACCAGCCTTCCAGGCTTCAATTTAGTGAAGACAGAATGCGTTTCAGGTTTTCTGAACGAAGTATTACCTTAAATCCAAACAGCATGCTGTTTTTAAGAAACTTTGAAACTTCTACAACTTGTATGCCATTTCACATTCATATTTGAACAAAATTTTCTTGACTGCTCCTTTATATATTATTTAAAGCTTTCGGAACAATCACTGTCACTAAAATATGAAAAGACATAAGCAGATATAGCTGCTCTTTTGTCATATTCGTTGTGTTGCTCTCGCCATGTACTGAATAACTCTGAATTTTACACGCAGTAGTCACCTGAAAAAATGCGTCTTTAAAAATTTGTTTGCAGATATCCGTAGTTGAAATTTATCAAATTAGGAAGGTAATTGATTTTCCTAAAGATATATTATGGTTTTATGGCTAGTATTTTTTTGGAACTCTAAATAAAATTCCAATTCATAATTCCATAAGTTCAGCTTAAGGTCACTTTAATTTTTCCAATTTAATCGATTTAATAGATGAGTTAACCAACATTTCACTATATATCATTGAAGTACTCACCCTCGATTTTATTTTGCATTACTTAGTTTTTGCAAATAATAAATTATTATTATGAATTTTTTTATAACTCAATCGTATTTTTTGATAACTAATTTACAAATCCCAAGCAAAACATGTGATAAAGTAACAGTCAGTCAATTCTTTCGCAAAATTTAAACAGAGATGTTTAATTTGTTATTGTTTCTTTATATTAAAAAAAATTACACTTAGCAAAAATTTTGATTTCGACCAAAAATTTGAGAAAAATTTCCTATAGTGCAATGATTTAAATTTATAAAAAAATTTTCTATTTTCTTTCAAATAAAATATCGTATTTATTTATTTTTCATATTTTGTATAACAACTCATATTTAAAAGTTTTTAATCTACTTCCTTATTTCCAAATTATCCTTTGATGTAAAATATTTATTTCCTAAAATCAGTTAACGTTTCTTACATCTTTTTTATTTAATTTACGGACTCCGAAACGTAAAATAAGTTATCTTTTCAGACGATCTATAAAACGACCGATTTTCGAAGAACATAAGTGAACTTTAGAAGAAGTGTGCATAAATGTATTTTTATCGAGGATTGTCCTGACGAAATCATGGACATTAAGCCTATTTCCCCCGTAGCAACTGCTATTCACAGGGGCAAAATGCTACAGAAAATTAAATTTTTCCCCCACTGAAATTGTTTGTTGTATTCAGTGTCGCAGATAAAATTGCGTGGAAATATCCTAAAACCAGTTTTAAATTCTGTAAATATGCGCTATATGGCACGTGGTGCCATATAGATGCATTTTTTCAGATGTTATAAGGTCTGTGGTGAATTGATTTCACTCCACGGGCACCAATTATTAACCGAACCAGTCAAGACAGAAATATGCCTCATCACTGAAGACAATTTTGCGATAAAAAATCGAAACTTTTTGAAACTTTTCTAGATCTCAATCGGCGAAATAACGATGCATGTGATGGTCTAGTAGCTTTTATTTCTGCACTAACTGGATTTTTTACGGGTGAGGATCAAGATTTTGGTGCAAAATGTTCATCGTAGTAAACATAAAAATATATTTTCTGAAGTATGCACATTCGTTGATGTGTCGGTGTTATTTCATCATTTAGAGAGTATGTGGCATGTAATCTATTCTTAGTTGAACGGATGGTTTTCTGAGATGGACCACTATGTGCGCCATTAAAATCATAAATCCTCTATAAAATGCGCTATGATGCCTCATAATGATTTGCCAGATTATACTGATGATAAATGTAAAATGACAATTCCTTTGAAAGTAAACCCTGTTGAAAGTTCTATCGGATTAAAAAACACCAGATATAATTGGAATATTCTGTTTAAACCTTCCAACACTGGAGCACACACAACCTGTTCTACAATTCGATTATTGAATGACGTTTTTCTGCGAAGACTAACGGCAATTTGGCATGGCCAGCCAGGTCTTCGGATTAAACAGCACTAGTCTTTTTCTTATGGGCTTTTTTTAAAATCAAGAGTTTATGTGAATAAGCTCAAAACGATTTAACATTTTAAAGACAATATTCGCCACGAAATTTAAGAAATTCAGCCTGAGATGTTGCAGAATGTTATGTAAAATGCCTTAAACAAGACCAAAAGTTGCATAGCGATATTACTCTACAATCATAAAGAAAAGAAATTTAACGGCCAAAAAAACTTTTTTGAAAGCCAAAATTACTTATCGTTTCTTTGAAAAAAACTATAGGAATCAAAATGAAAATGGGACTTTTGCGCCGCCATAAAGGGCATAAAATTCATTCCAAAATTAAACGTTACCCTTAAAACGATATTCAACTCATTTTGTGTAATAAGTCAAAAGAAATTTTTTTTATCGAAATCAAGAAATAAGTTATGCCAACTTTTGCATTCAAAAGAAGATCCTATTTGGTATCTTTAGTCGCCAAAATGCTAATAAATCGTCAAATCTGGTAACAATATTTGTTATTATTTTTGTTCTTTCATTCGTTCTATTTGACATTATGTTAACAAATTTGCAGTGATAAATTTATTTGTTATGCGGTTCATTTATTAATAAATCGGTTGTTAATACAAACATATGCATAAATAACATACACATATATTTAAATATAAATAAATTTGAATGTTTTTTTAATACATTTATTATTGAAATTCTATTGAACACTATTTTATACATATGTATATATATATTAATACATATACATACTAACATAAGTATGTGCATATACATAGGTAAATACACTCATATAAATAAATACATACATTCATAAGTTGGTGTAAATTTGTATGTACATAACATATTTACATACAATTTTAATATTTCCTTAAGCAGTTATTATTAGTTAATGAAAGTCAATTTTGATTTTGAGTGAGAAGTAGAATTGTAATGTTTTTTTGTATATTATTGTTTTCTGTGTAATTTTCCGTATTTTGCTAAAATTGCGAAATAATGATTTTTTTGTAAACTTTTTATGTGCTTTTTAGTGAAATTATGAAATTATATATTTTTATTTGGACGTTTTGAGATGTAAGGTTAATCAAGTTGTTTCTTAAAATGTCGCTGTTTTGCTAATATTTAACGGTAAAATTTGATATATAGGTTAAATATTATCCTTTTGGCAACAAAGTTGCTTATAAGCAACTTTGCTTTAAAAATTATACAATTTAAAACAAAACTTTAAGCAAAAAAAAAAAAAAAAAAAAGAAAAAAAAAAACAATAATTTTTGTCTTAACTTTATTTTTGGACAAAAATCTTTAGTTTATTTAAATTTTTTGTGAAAAGTTGCCTAAAGAGCTAAGTAAGTGGTAGCAAAATGGTCATCACGACGTGCTTTTACCCTCAATAATCAATACCGGTGATTTCATTAATTAATCGGAATATTCGTAGTAGAAAATAGCACGAAAAAAAGGTTTTTTTTTGTTTATTTTAAAAACATTTTTCACACATTACGGGACTCTGAAATTAATTTTTTTTTTAAATATCAATATGGGTATTATGTTAAGCTTTTAAAGAGATCTTTAAGGAAATACTAAATTTTTTTTATACTCGTAATGCTTTACCCATTTAAAGCCGATGTCATTTTTTTCATTTTCATTTCATTTATTTTTCCCAAATATTCACATAAACTTTTAACAGTTAAATTAAAAATAAGCAGCCGCAAAACAAATTTCTTACATGCTAAAGCATTTTCCAAGAACTTCATTAATCAAATTTAATAGTAAAAATTTTTTTAGTACATCTCTCAAACATTAAACAAAAAATTAACAAAATTGCAAAAAAAAGGGATAAAAAAGGAGGCGCTGAGGATTCTACTTAAAATTAAAGATACTTAAAAAACTAAAACTTAAAAACTAAAACAAAAATAACAAAATAATAAAATAATAATAATAATAATAATAATAATAATAATAATAATAATAATAATAATAATAATAATAATAATAATAATAATAATAATAATAATGGTAATAAAAGCAAAACAAATTCATATTATATAAATTTAAATAAAATACGAATAACGGTTACACAAAAATTAACATAAAAAACATGAATTAACAATTACACAAAAAATAAATAAATACAAAATAAATTATTGAACAATGCTATAAACAGTGTTCCCTATATCCAATGAACGCAGCCTCCTGTGATAAAACAAGAGGTCTGCATTCTCATAGAGAAGGCCAGCTCCCCTAAGATTCAACAAGTCCACAGGTGAGAAATATCTCGACACACGAACGGTCTCCAAACTCCCCAACCTCTAGAGAAGCACTCCCTAATCAGGGAGTTCTCTGAGGATCGTGCGCCTTCCAGGAATTTCACAGCTAATTCCACCATGTAGGCATCTATGCGCTCAAAATCAATCGCGCTGTAGATTGACCTACATGATGGCCTGCGAATCTCCCCATTTGGTCCTAAATAGGGCCTCAAGCCGAGGCAAGCAACCAAAATCATTCTCTCCCATCGCCTAAGCCTCTCCATCTGGTGAGAAGAAATAACAAACCAAGCTGGAAAGGCATAGGCGATGACAGGGCGAATAACCTAAGACGCACTCTCCTATCAAGACTTCCCCTACGCTTCAAAATACCATCGCATCGTTCAAGGTAAGACCCCATCTTGCAAAAAAGTCCGTCAGTACCGTCAAGTATCGGTTCAGTCTTTCATTAGTATTTCTTGCTCTTCCACCTGATGAGGCAATCAGAATATCATCGGCGTACATAAGTAAAAGATCCTCCCGTAATGGTTGTGGTATGCCAGAGACAAAGATATTGTATAGCACAGGGCCCAACAACGAGCACTACAGCAGAAATCAAGCCTTCGTTGGACCTTACGTCACTAAACGTACTCTGAAAGATCGGTCCCTTAGGAAATTGTCCACTATACGGCAAATGCCGACACCAAAACCAATGCTTATCATTTTAAATACAAGGCCATCATGCCAAACCATATCAAAAGCCTTGGCAAAGTCCAGGCTAACAGCTAACCTAACCTTCTATTCAGACCCCTGGCAACAAAGTCCGTCAGTACCGTCATTGTGTGAGTTGTCGAAAGTCCGCTTCTAAATCCAAATTGGAAATCATTCAAAATGTCCTTGTCAATTATCACGTTATTTATCTTTGCCAGGAGAAAGAACTCAAACAGCTTTCCGAAGGCAGACAGCAGGGAAATGGGCCTATAGCTACCACACGCAACAGGATCCGATCTGAGTTTTATAATAGGAACGATGAGGGCGGATCTCCACGCTTTCGGAAAATAACCAATGTTATAGCAATGGTTAAAAACTATAGCTAGAAATCTCCATGCCACAACATTGGTTCTTTTCAGCACATTACAGATATCCCGTCCACTCCACAATCGCACCATCAGCATCCACCAAGTTTCGAATTACGGGTCGATTGTAGAGTCTCGCCGCCGACTTTATGTTTCTAAAAGTCCTGTCGTTAAGTCGAATTTTTTGAAGAAAGTTAGTTCAGTGGTCACGTTCAAAAGTAGCTATGGCTCCTTGTATAATTCTGTCCAAATTTCGAACGTCTGCTTTTAAAATATTCCGTCTACCTGGATCTTCGCATCTATGCAATTTTCGTCTTAGTCGTTTCTTCTCGTCAATGAAATGAAGAATGTGTCGTGGCAGCTTCCTTAACCCTCTACCTCCTGCGGAGAGTTTCGGTATGGAATGCTCCATGGCATCTTGGAAGGCCCTCTACATTGCTGCAACACATTCATCAATTTCAGTCTCTGTCACGTTTCTGTCCAAAGGTAGTCCACACGTTTCCAAATTTAGAGCCAGTCTGCTAGTAAATCGTCGTCTATCCATTTGATCATAGTCATACTTAGTGGGGCGTTCACGTATTATAAAGTCACTAGTCATGATTTCTATCACTACAGCCTTGTGGCCCGATTCATAATCCAAGGTCCTAAGGTAGTGCGTACTTGCCGAAGTGATGTCCACAGATGTCAGGAAAAAGTCAATGAAGGAAGAGGAAACGTTATTAATTCTTGTCGGTCCGTAAGTTTATCGTATTTCTATGTCAGGACTCGAGAATAAAAATTCTCGGAGGTTCCGCCCACTTGCGTTTATAAGCGGATCTCCCCAGTAGGGATGCTTTGCATTGAGGTCAGCACCAATTACCACACTACTGTAGTGCATCTATACTTAGTAAAGGCACTGTAAGAATATTATTTAATATAAGTTAATTGAACTTGAAATTCAATCCATATTTGTTTACAATAAGTATTTTTAAGAATTAAGTAAAGTAAAATTATGAATTGAATTTGTGCTTGGTCAGCATAAATGAACATTAAACATTTTGTGGTGAACTGTTGCCATAGGAATAATGTATATGATTTTTGTAATGTAATATGATTTTTGAATATTCTCTAAATAATTGTTTTCACGCGCCAACAAATTATGGTAACTAAAAAAAAAAGAAATAAAGAATTTGTCAAAAGTGCAAATTCCCGTGGGAACAGCGAATTCACTGTAGAATGGTTATTGTGCCAAATTAATGCTGACCATAGAATAAATTAGTATATAAGTTGGAAATTTAAAAAAATAAAGACAGAATTGATTGAACAGCTTAAAGAAAAAAAGGTCTTTCTTTCTCTTCTCATTTGGAAATCGGCACTGTTGGGTGCTGAAGGAAAACGGCTGCAGAGCTTAGCAAATACTGAAAAAAGTCCTTGTTTTTTTTGGACTATAAATAAACTCATTATATGGCGATCCTGCCAATCTAAAAAGAATCCTATAAATAAACAGGATAAAATTGTTTTTTTTTTTGGAGGAATTTTTTTTTAAATTTTTTTTTCCTTGACGGAGAGTTCTACAATTTTAAATGACTCAACAAAAGGTAGACGAAATTTTTGAGAAGTGGAAAAAATATCTGCACGAAGAATACGTTCCAGAAGGAACATCAGTTGAAGAACCAACCACCTATACACCCACACCAAAGTCTGCTGGCCCTAAGCCAATTACAATAGAGCAGTATCAGACGAGACAGAAGAATCAGAAACCACAACTACAAAACTTTAGAAACCAAGCCACAAGTAAAAAGAAGAAAGGAGGAAAGAAGCTAAAATTTCAGAAAGCCTGCAAGGACCTGCAGCGTATAATAGGCATCAGTGAGGCAAGACAAAAACAACGATTGATACAGCAACTGATAGAACTCAGAAAGGCCGGTTGGAGAAACCATAATAAAATATAATATAATAATAAAAAAAAAAATAAAACATTCTTCTAGGATTTTGATGTAACATTAAAATTGCACTTTAAAGATTTTGTATATACATATATATTTTTCATAAAAATGTATAGAAAAATAAGAAAAAACCCAAGAAAGTTTTGAACAGTGATGAATCTAGAATTACATACTTTTCAGATAACAGAGGAAGATAGAATAGAATATACATTAGAACAAATCAAAATGGGTATCGCAGATGCAAAAGTAGAGGGCCATGCGATTGCCAACGCTACAAATACAAATAAAATAACAATAGACCAGGAAATAATAATAATTCTATTATTAATTTTCGTAGTAGTAGTAATATTCAAGTTTCTACAACACTATATAAAAAAACAGGTTGTAATAAATTCTGTACAAAATGCATAAATAATAAAACAAAAATAAAAAAAAAAAAAAAAAAATTCAATGGAGCAGATCTTTGACGAATTAGAAAGATTAATTGTGAATGCTAGGAAATCAATAACAAAAAAATATACAAAAGAAACTATACAAGAAAAACTAAAGCTAATAGAGCAGTTAGGTGAAAAATTCGGAAAACTTGTAGGACATTTAGAGATTCCCTTAAGAGACGAAAAGATTATTCAATTTAGAGACTTGAAAGAAACAGCAATTCAGCTATTGACAGAACATAAAGAGGAAAAAGTTGAAAATCTTAGAATCATGTCGAACTTTGACTGTAAAAAGGCTTCGGAAACAATACCAGTTTTCGACGGAAATCCAAAACATGTTCATATTTTCCTTTCAATGATAGAAATGGTTCATTCTGAACTTAATGAGCAAGGAAGAAAGAACCTGATAAAATATATATTTGCAATAAAATTAGTAGACAAAGTCAGGGACATTTTGATTATACAAAATACTCCTGAAACTTTCGATGAGCTGAAGACAGCTTTGGCAAAACATTTCAAATCAACAAGAACGTCAAGCAGCATACATTATGAATTAAGAAATACAAGACAAAAAGGAAATGTACTTAATTACAAAGAACGTATTAACACTTTGATAGCAGACTTGACATTGGTACAAATTTCGGAACTTGAGGACAGTTCAAATCAGGTAGCTCGATCTACGATTAAGGCTATGAATGAAAAACTAGCTTTAGAAATTTTTCAAGAAGGTTTATATAAAGATATAAGAACAGCTGGAATAGCCGCACAACCCAAGACCTTGTCACAAGCCTTTGATATTGCAAGCACACAGGAAAGATCACTACAAATATCAGATACATTTACAACATTACAAATAAATAATAATAGACGAAACTATTACAATAACACAAATAGAAACAATTTAGGTTTTAGAAATTACGTACCAATGGCTGTATTTCATCAAAGCATTCCGCAGTGAAATTGCCACTGGGTTTAAGGTACATTGAAATTGCTATTAAATCCACACTATTTAGTCTTTGAATAAGGACAGCCGTATTCTCAACCGAACCAGTGCTTAGTACAATTTCCTCGCAATGCAAATCATCCCTAACGAAGACAGCCGTCCCTCCTCCTCTTCCATTCTGTCGGTCGAAATTTACAATCAGTGAATCAGTAAATTTTTATGATCTCTTTTCATGAAAACATTTCATGTTACAATTTCACTAACGTAAATCTTGTGATTCGTTCTTCCAAAGTTTTGAATTTAAAATCGAGTTCTTATGCTTTTTAAATTATTGCACATATGAGAATTTCATTCAGTCAAGAAAATAGAAAAAGAATAACAAAAGAAAAAAAAAACAGTAAATAAAACAATTTATTTTTATTTATCTCATTCTTTTTTGCAATTTAAAGCTTTGGGAATTTGGAAAAGTATATTTTAAACTCCTATAACAACATTATAATCGATAACATTATTACACCAAAATCTTAAATTGAAAAGCAACAAATTTCCAATTATAGTTTTTAATTTACGAAACTTTTCTGTTTTATCATTTCTTATAATTATTATAAATTATTACATGTGTTATCTAAGTTCCAAAGAAAAGAGTTTCATTTACAACGAGTATATAGCACGTGCCAAATATTTTATCATTTTATTTGAAAATAAAAAAATACTTGATTTGTTGCCTACAATTTGATTATTTAAACGTTTCTTTTTTTGTTTTGTTTTTGGGGCGACAATTATCGTTTAGGGTCAATAACATTTCAAGAGTGCGCTGTGTGCAAAAAAATATATAAAATTTTTTAAATTAATGCGCTTATTTTTAAAAGATTAAATTTCTTGTACAGTAAAACAATTCTCAAAAGTTCTTTGGGACATTAAATTATTTATGTTTTCAATTTAAAATTCGTAAATAAAATTTTAAGGAATTAAAAACTTGCTTAATGCATTTTCAACTAACTCAAAGCAGTTTTGGCAGATTTTAAAAGTTTGTTTTTGAATTAAAGCGTGAAACACAATTTGAATTTTTCAGAACTGTTGCTTTCATTATAAACAATTAAATTGAAAAGCATAAAAAAAGAACAACACTAAACCACTTTAAATAATTATAGCTTAAAATAATACAATATACATATACAATATACAGTGTGTTGAAAATGTATGTAAACATTCATAAATTTTTTTAGAAATTGTCTTCAATTTGTTCTATTTATTTTATAAAAAAAGAAAAAAAAAAATAAACTCTCATTTATTAAGGAAACCAGAATATACTCTTTTACTTCTACACTGAGGATAATTATTAAATAGTGAACTTTAGTTTTTGGGATGCATCGATACAACTTTTGGACGTTACGAAAACAATACCCAAGAGAAAAATAACGGCAATATCAAATCAGTGAAGGAGAAAAATGATTTTACAAATTTAAACTCTAGAAGTTAGAGTGCTATAATCGGCTATGCCGAATCTTATATACCCTTCACCATAAATAACGCCATGGCCGTAGCCGCAACCGTAACCATGGCCATAATCATATTTACTGGCAGCGAATAGTGATGCCATAGCGATAAGCAACTCTTATTTGGTTTGCCGCTTGTTAAGAAAGCAGCTCAATGAAAAATATAACTCGCCAATACAATGCAGCGAACGTGAAAAATAAGAACAAAATAAAAAACAAACAGTCAATACCTAAATTCAATAGACAACTGTATATGGTTGTGGTAAAAATCAAAATTTAGTTAATTGTTACCGCTACTGTTTTTACCTACTCAAAAATGCAATAATGCATTTTTGCAGTTATCTTATATATACTATTATACTTACCATACTACTATTTTATTATATTATAAGACGTTATTTCCGCTCACGTTGTAGTCAAGCATCAAAAGTATTACCTTACCAATTAATTGTTAAGTATCGCCAAGCTGGTGGTTTGACAGCAAAAGAATTAAAAAATTTGTTAGCGATATTCGCTGCCGATGGCTTGTGAAGAATAACAACGCACGTTGTATTTATAGAACAGAAGTTTCTTACAACACAACTTGTTACCAGAGAATAAAGAATTTCTAAAAGCCACACGAGTGTTGTTATTCTTCACAAGCCATCGGCAGCGAATATCGCTAACAGTTAATATCTATGGTTGTGGTTATGGCTATGGCATTATGGCATGTCACTAATAATCAAATACAGCGTTTCCTTTAAGGTTGGTTTGAACAGCTGTTTTCTATGGTTATGGTTATGGCTATGGCACGTCTAATTGAACCTTAAGTGAAGTAACTGCAATCAAAAACAAATATTAGGGTGACAAAGAATTAAGAAATTAAAAAAATAAAATAAATTGCTATATGTAATTTTAAATAAAAATGTCATCGGCTCTTAATGGGTTAAGCATTTTTAAATCTTTTTGCGGAAAGGTCTCACAATCATACATATATATATATATATATATATATATATATATATATATATATATATATATATATATATTATTTTTTTGGTTATATTTGTTCCAAATGATATGGAAAAATTAAAATAAAAACATAAACATTCTTTATGGTATGGAACCCTTTGCACAAAAGTCTAACTCGTGGTTGACTGACGAGTTTTAAAAACAAATATTTATTTCTTCTGAATTCTTATGCATAGAGAAGTGTACTGAGCGATGTCCTTCTATCCGTCTGTCCATTCGTGTTAGTGATTAAATCAAGCTTGCTAAAGCACTAGATCAGCTAGAGAAAATTTAAATAAGCTAATTGATCATACATAGTTTCAAAAATCTTGCTGTTGTATACCAGCAATATCGGTCTTGGAGGCAGCGGGCAAAACACCTTGCCTGCTATTTTAAACAATGAAGTAACTCTAATCAAAAACCAGATACATGAAACAATAGAGTATTAAAAAATAAGAAAAAAAAACATTCAATGAATAAATTAGCGCTCATCCATACTTTCCGAGTTATGGGCCTCTGAACTTTTAATAGAAAAGTAAGATTGTGTACCATATTTTTTAAGATATCGATATGGGTATTATTAATAAGTTTTTGAAGAGATGTTTCAAGAAATGGTATAAATGTGGAGATATGTTCAAAAAAAGGCGTACGACACTAGTTTCCTTACGTGTTTTAGATGGATTTGTGCTTTATTTGTTGGTTATTGTTTTTTTGCTTTGATGTATTGATAACCGTATTTTCACAAAAAAACAATACGAGGGCTGCTATATATATTTCTGGCCTGGCAACACTGAGTGCTACCAAGTGCAATCTGACATTTCCATTGGAAAGTTTGTAATTTTTAAGCATAATCGTACTCAAAACGTTTTGACGTACGACCATTATTTGTGTTGTTTACAGTGACTTGAAAAAATTAATATAGAAAAAAATGGAATTAACTCGTGAACATTTTCGTGCCATCATTTTTCATAACTTTCGACGTAGATTATCACGACAAGAGTGCATTGATGAACTTAAATCTTTGTATGGCGATGAAGCACCATCCTATAGCACTGTGAAAAATTGGTATAATGAATTTAATCGTGGCCGAAGCTCGCTCAAAGACGAATTCCGTGAAGGTCGTCCAAAAACGGCTGTTGTGCCAGAAAACATTGATGCCGTGCGTGAACTCATAATACAAGATCGACATGCGACATACCGAGAGATAGAGACATCCTTGGACATTTCTTCCACCAGCATACATTCGATACTGCATGAACACCTGGCCGTAAACCAGGTTTGTTCTCGTTGGATCCCGCACAATTTGAAAGTCGCTCAAAAAAAAAACTCGTGTCGATTGGTGCAAGGAAATGTTGCAAAAATACGATTGCGGTGCTTCAAAAGACGTTTATAAGATCGTCACAGGTGACGAATCATGGATCTATGCGTATGAGCCCGAAACGAAACAACAATCGACCGTGTGGGTTTTTGACCGGCCAAAACGTCGAATTAATGGGTCATCCGCCGTACAGCCCTGACTTGGCACCTAATGACTTCTTCTTGTTTCCGCATATCAAGAAAAAAATGCGTGGTCAACGATTTTCGTCGCCAGAAGAAGCTGTTGAAGTGTTCAAAAACCATGTTTTAGAGGTGTCTCAATCGAAGTGGAAAAAGTGCTTCGACAACTGGTTTGAGCGCATGCAAAAGTTTATAAATCATGCTGAAGAATACTTTGAAAATCAATAAAACCATTTTTGATTATAAATATTCGCATTTTCACTATTAGGCCAGAAATATATAGAGCAGCCCTCGTATATATAAATTACCAGGAAATTAAAATATCACAAAACTAACTAAATTTCACAAAAATATTACATCTTCACCAATATTAAAAATTGCTAAAAAATTGTTTTTGCAATAATAATTTGAAATTTCATTAAAAACCAAAAATGCAATAAAAAAAACTTTAGATTCGCAAAAAAAGAAAAAAATTAAATTTCACTAAATTTCACTATATTTAATTTCGAATATATTTTAATTTTTTCAAAATATTTTTAGTTGAATAAAAAATTTGGTGTCATACGAAATCGCAAATACACAATAGATGTATAAAATCTATCAAAAATTTAAAAGGATTTAAAGAACTGAATATTTTGAGAAAAAATGTACAATTCTTTTGGTGAAGGGTATAAAAGATTCGGCACAGCCAAATATATCACTTGTTAGTTTTATTTTAATTGTTCGCACTTTTCCTTATAACAAACATAACATACATGCTTTATGTGACTTTTAAGCGTCTACCTATCCGGGTTAAGAAATAAGGTCATAGTCGCCAATATCACGCTCTCTATAAAAATACCCTTTAATCCGTAAATTTTTTTAATAATACTTATTTGTAATTTGGTCACATTTGTAGCTTAATTAAAATTTTTATTTTTTGTATTACTTGCTATAGCGCACAAGTCTTTACTAACACTGAGCAAATTTGACATGTCCGCCTATCACAGTTCAAAAAATAACAACATTTTTTGGAATAGCATGTGACTTTTGGAAAAACCTTTTATTTTTAGAATTTGGGGATGTAGTTATACACCCTACTGTTCCAGACATAGAAGACTGTGGCACACGAGCAGACGGATAAACATTCTAGCAAAAATATTAGGTTTACGTTTTTATGCTTTGAGTACGGAACCCTAAAAATATAATTTGTTAAAAGAGTGTTTTTGGCAACAGTTTTTTTTTAATTGCCGGCCGTTTTGTCTGCTGTCAAGCTTATGTTTAGTTTGGTTTGGCATTTTAACATAATTGGACTAACGCCTGAATAAAACTTCCAAACTTATTTTGGAAGCCATGGTTCTAGTCGAAAAATGTATCACGCCTTATCTTCATTTAAGGGTCAAAATAATCGTTCATCTGAGCTCTACGTTTACTCTAAACGAGACGTCGTGTAATGCCTAAAGAAAAAGTCATTGCTACTGTAAGCAAAGCTTAGAACAAGACCCTACTCATTCTATCCACCATCATGTACAGGAATTGAATATGTATCCATCTATTTAATGGAATATTTTCCGGAAAGATCTAGATTAACGTGCTTACAAAATCCAACAACAAAATGGAAGCTGCACGATGACCTAGGAAGACGTAGTATTGGTGAATGGGCACAAGACAAAATTACAGTTCTTCTTGATTTTCAAAAGCATGTTTTGTTAATCAATGAAGCTCACTTTTGGTTGAATGGATACGGCATTAAAAAAAACAGAGGTATTTGGAGAGGTGATAATCCTATAGTGTATGTTGAGACATTCAATAGTGACCTCTATAGAGTCATGGTTTTTAATTATCCGTTTATCAATTTAACAGCCATTATATGCAGGATATAAACGTTTAATATCCGCTTAGTTGTACGTTCGGATCCGTGAATTGCACTCCAAGATGGGGTTATTTGAAGTCACTACTCTACGTCGATAAGGCCGAAATGATCGCAAACTTTGAGGATAATATTCGCCGCATTATTGGCGATATAACACTATAAGTTTTGGAAAATGTCAGCGAAAACTGGATCTTCAAATTAGACTACGTCAGACAGACGTTAGGGCCATATGCCAGAAATTACATTAATATTATAATGACAGAAGATAATCTTTCGAATAAAGTAAATTTTATGTCAATTTAAAAAAAATTCATCTTTGTTTTATTCCATTTCCAAGTTCTATACGAATATAAAAAACAGGCGATAACTACATATATAGGATGATTAGAAACTATTTTGTATAGAGTGGGGTACCCATCTCTGCCACCAGTACCACCAGGCTTTAGTTTTAAAACGCACTTTACTGGCCGAAAAACCGATACCACTTCTAAGCCTCCATTCTATTGCTAAAACACACTTTATTATCAGTGTAACTTTTACACATAGAGTAATTATGAACTACTTTATATGTGGAGCACCCTTTCCCATGCCGCTAGAAAATACTATCTAATTAAAGTCTGCAGTTTGCCGGTGAGGCAGTGCTAAAATTCCAAAATGAACGGTCTTGCCGATGAAATAGATGGTCTAATAATTTTAAAATCAATCTAAAAGATTAAAGAAAAAGAAATTAAATCTTGCTTTGTCATTTAATCTAAAAGCATCTTTCAACTTTAGCTAAAAAATTGATTTATGATAGACAACCCGAAGAAAAATTTGGAATTCAATATTTTTTGATTTTGTTACTCAAGTTAACCTATGATTATTTTTTATCTCCGACCAGCACTCATGGGATGACTTTTATTCAAGCAATGCTTTGTGCCAGAACTAAAAATTAGGTTACGGGATAGAGGATAGAGGGATACGTGTTTGAAGACATTCGATATGAGTTTTCCTACATTAAAAGTGACAAGGAATACCCCAGCAGGAAGATAAGCTCTTAATGAAAAGCCTGTTGTACGCAAAAACGTACAGATATCGGAAACGAGTTCCCTAATATTTTCCATAAAGTTGGATATCCTACTGTCAGCTATGGTCCTCTCCTGCACCTGGTCGATTAAGTCCGAAACAGACTTTGGAGCACCGACCCATACATGAGTGTTGTATTCCATTTTTGACCAGGTGAAACCTCTTTTACCCTTTCAAAAAAAACGAGGCACTTCAAAGCATTTTTTAAGGCTTTAAAAATGTATTTAGTCCATCGAATATCATTTGGAATTTTTATGACACCACTCATAATTTCAGGCGAAGCACCATTTTCGATCGCACGAGATAGTGTATTAAAAAAGAAATAATATTTGCAGTATAAGAAATCTATACAAGGGTACCTAAGTATGTTTATTTCAGAAAAGGAGAATTTTTCGGGTAAAAAAAAAAACAAATTTATAGGATTTTTGGTAACACAAATTTTTAAATTGGGAATTCGAGTTGCAACAATTCTGAAAAATCTGAGCTCAAAAACTTTGTCAAACAGTCAATAATAAACAGTGTTGCCAAAACGGCAAGTTTTGGAAAAGTTTTACTTGACGGATTTTAAGCGTTTTTTAAGCTACAATAAGATTTGTTTGTTACAAAGTAAGCTCAACTTTGCATTTCTAACCTTTTATATAAATATATAGATTATCCGTCTTTGCCTTGCTTTTTTAAAACTCTTAAAGCAATTAATCTTAAAGTAAATAACAATGTCATTTCACATTAGCAGAAAAAAAGGATGTCTGTCAATATTTGGAACAACTGGGTTATAGCCCGGAAATATTTGAAACAATTTTAAATAAAAGCGCTAAATGGAATAATCTAATAGATACTACATCTTTTTGGTACGAAGCTTTTGAGTATCAAAATTCGGCAGGAAATAAAATTTTTTAAAGAGCTAACTTAGTTTGACTTACGATTATTATGCATGACTGGTCTAATGCGGAAGTGGAACGAGTTTTTAGCCAACTTAATATAGCTAAATCAAAGCTCAGAAATCGTTTGCAAACCAATATTGTAAATGCTATTTTAACTGTTAAGTATGTCAATTGCTCAAGGATATAATAATAGTATTCTATGTAAAAAAAAAAAAAAAAAAAAAAAAAAAACAAAAAAAAATACGTGCTCTTCTTACGTTATCTTCATTATTTAGCCTATGTAAGAGATGATAGCAAAAAAAAAAAAAAACTAAAATAAAACACTATTACAACCAAACGAAAGCTAGAGTTGATGCGCTTGACGACCCAGTTGCTATCCAGACATGTATGGGCATATTTTAAAATATGATAGACGTATCAGCAAGTAACTCCTACGTTATTTGGACTGATATGCATCCTACCTAGAATTTCCAAAAAATTTCAGATATAGGTTTTATCTGGTAGAGTCTGCCAACTCAGCTAATAAAGGAGCATATTTTGTGAAGGAAAGTTTTGCCACTTAGACTATCAGCAAGAAATTTTGTTAAAAATATTAAGGAACAAATTGATCGCACAGGTGCCTCGCAATAGTACAAATTCACCATTGTCCAGTAACTTACCAAATAAACCACAGCGGTGTTGCACACAAATTCTTAAGTTAATATACATTAGTATTAAAAATACAATTATTTGTCTCCGTCGACATACAAAATACTGCTTCGATTACAAGGTTCCGAAAAAATTTGTAAACTTAATTCGAACCTCGTATATTTATTCCAGTTCTCAAAACGAAACTACTATGTAGAGATAAGCAAAATCTTAACTAGAGATGGACAATTATTGCCATATTCATAAATTAAATTTATTTTATGAATACGGCAATTTGTATTAAAATATAAATTTTTTATATAGTTTTTTAGCAGTTTATGTCAGCGTTTTTTTCGTTTCAATAGTTTTGGCAACACTGATAATAAACAATAATCGAGAATATTTAAATATTGCTAAAGGGCTGTGTAAAAGCATAAAGGTGACTTAAAATTTACGCACAGCTTAAGATTTTATTTAACGAAAGTTGAAAAAAATTCACTAGTTCACAAAATATGCTGACCACAATTCCGCCAAAATAAAAACAAATTTAGTTTTCTCTCCTTCGAAACTGTGGTGATTTTGAGATTTTAAAGATTTTTATATGATGTAGAGTTGCCATATGTTTCAGGGAAATTGAGAACTTTATAAACTAAGAATGCAATATCATTTCGAAAGTGAATTTCTAAACTAATAAAACTGTGATAGCGAACAACCAAATATAGTCCAGATTTATACTATGCAATTTTTTGAGGCATTTTTTTTCTCTTAATTTTCTATTTAAGTTACAGCGTTATACGTTATTTAAAATTAAACATTAGCAACAGTAACATCCTCTCAAAACTTAAGCAATACCATATTGCTTACTCCTCCTGCTTTACACACAAACAAAAATTTTATGCAATTTTCATGAAAAATTGCATAGTGTAAGTGCGGTAAAAGTCGCAGTATAGATGAAATTTTGTCTGATGTAAATAGAGCATTAAAAATATACAAAAACTAAGTTAATTAATAGATGTTTAATACAATATCCGCAGCTGTAGTAGTGTGCGAGACAGTTGAAACAACCGCAGTTTTATCTAATACTATTTGTACATACATATTTATACAACATAAATACATGACCGCTGTAATCAAGTTTCTATTAAATCCGGTTCACGTACTCTTTTTCATGAACTTAATTCACAAGACAATAATTTTTTCCAAGTTTTCTTGTCTTAAATAAATGTCTTAGATCAAATAGACTGATTACAGTTTAAAATATTCAGTTTTAAAATAGATTTGAATTTGAAACTTTTGGCTTAACCTCGGCAAAATATTAATTATAAATGCTTTTATTTATTTTTTTTTTTTTTGGTTCATATATTTTTATTAAAAAAACATATATATATTTATATGAGTTTGTATTGTATGTATGTAAAAAAAAATAACAACGTTTATAAAATTATCTTTGTATGTTTCCACTCTTTCTAGAGTGAAGACTCTATATAATAAATAATACTGCTTTTTCTACTTCTTTTGTTCGTTAAAAAGTTTTTAATCTACAGCAAATATTATCAAGGACACGTACAACAACCAACGTTGTTATACCTACACAAAATACAAGTATAAAAATTTACATTATTATATACATAAATATATATACCTAGACATCATAAAAATGTATGCATACATTGTATCATACACCGCATTGATACATACATTTTAGGAAAATACCTTTACAATAAGAAACATCTTAACTGCACCTCTACAAAGATGAACATAAAACAAACAAAATAGATAAAAACACATAATTTGGGATTTTCTTCTTTCAGCTGCATCCTTTCTTTAGAAACTATTTTATGATTGCAGATATGTACATATTTAAAAAAAATCCAAATAAAAACAATTGTATTCTTGACCATTGTTGAAGACAGCGCTCTTAGTGCCCTGTTGTTAATGTATTCGTCAAAAGAAATGTGATTGATATGAAAACGTATTACCTGATTGGTTTTTGGTGCTGATTCCAAATATGATATTAAAAAAGCTGTATCACCCACAATTTCTTCACATTTCATAGTTAAATTTATTAAATTTAGCGATTTTTAAAGAACTGAACCGCTTTAATATCAAATGAATAACTGAAATCTAGGTCTATTGGTGTGGATAAGTTGGTAGCACTGCTGAAATACATTTGCTGGCCAAATTAGGTTGACTCATTTTTTCTGTTAACAGGTGATGTTTTGTTTACTGTCAAACTAACTTCACAATGTAATTATAATCGTGATTGTTAAAACTCTGCTGACAGTTTTTGTAATATTTGTGATGAGTTTGGGATTAAAAAAACCCCAAAGAAACGTTAAAGACTTTATCATAAAGGTTTTTCTATCATACTTTGAAACTAAACTTGGTGATCAGAATTAATTTTGGGTCCCTGAACACCGTATATGTGTTTATAATTCAACGCATGTTGCTAAGGGTGATGAAAAAAATAATGCCAGATTTAGATTCGGCACATAAGAATCTATAGAGATCAGCTATTAAAGTTAAAAGAGTTTTCAAACAAAATTTTTTCTTTGACCTGTGTAATTTACTGTATACACAGCAAACCAAAACATTGGCTTAACGCTTCTTTTAATACAATTTGAGTAATAAAATCGTCATAGGAAATGGTTGCAGAATCTAATCTGGCTAATTTTTACACCATTTTTAGTTACTTATGATCTCTTCTTGTTTTAACGGGGTTAAAAAATCTTACTTGGGAATTATTTCGGAAAATCTTATACGAGGGCTGCTATATATATTTCTGGCCTGGCAACACTGAGTGCTGCCAAGTGCAATCTGACATTTCCATTGGAAAGTTTGTCATTTTTAAGCATAATCGTACTCAAAACGTTTTGACGTACGACCATTATTTGTGTTGTTTACAGTGACTTGAAAAAATTACTATAGAAAAAAATGGAATTAACTCGTGAACATTTTCGTGCCATCATTTTTTACAACTTTCGACGTGGATTATCACGACAAGAGTGCATTGATGAACTTAAATCTTTGTATGGCGATGAAGCACCATCCTATAGCACTGTGAAAAATTGGTATAATGAATTTAATCGTGGCCGAGGCTCGCTCAAACACGAATTCCGTGACTGTCGTCCAAAAACGGCTGTTGTGCCAGAGAACATTGATGCCGTGCGTGAACTCATAATGCAAGATCGACATGCGACTTACCGAGAGATAGAGACATCCTTGGACATTTCTTCCACCAGCATACATTCGATACTGCATGAACACCTGGCCGTAAAAAAGCTTTGTTCTTGTTGGATCCCGCACAATTTGAAAGTCGCTCAAAAAAAAAAAAGGCTCGTGTCGATTGGTGCAAAGAAATGTTGCAAAAATACGATTGCGGTGCTTCAAAAGACGTTTATAAGACAATCACAGGTGACGAATCATGGATCTATGCGTATGAAACGAAACAACAATCGACCGTGTGGGTCTTCAAAGACGAGCAAAATCCAACGAAAGTTGTTCGTGGAAGAAGCATTTTGAAGCAAATGGTCACCTGTTTCTTCGTCAAAACTGGTCATGTGGCGACTGTTCCGCTTGAGTAACGTAGGACGGTCACTTCTGAGTGGTATACTACAATTTGTTTGCCTGAAGTCATCGGAAAAATTCGAAAAACCAACAAGAGAAGACGAATCATTGTTCACCATGACAATGCGAGCTCTCACACATTGGCTCAAACCAGAGCGTTTTTGACCGGCCAAAACGTCGAATTAATGGGTCATCCGCCGTACAGCCCTGAATTGGCACCTAATGACTTTTTCTTGTTTCCGCACATCAAGAAAAAAATGCGTGGTCAACGATTTTCGTCGCCAGAAGAAGCTGTTGAAGTGTTCAAAAACCATGTTTTAGAGGTGTCTCAATCGGAGTGGAAAAAGTGCTTCGACAACTGGTTTGAGCGCATGCAAAAGTGTATAAATCGTGCTGGAGAATACTTTGAAAAACAATAAAACCATTTTTGATTATAAATATTGGCATTTTCACTATTAGGCCAGAAATATATAGAGCAGCCCTCGTATACATATTTTGGGAATTTGTTTTATTTTTCATTTGTTTTAATATTAATACAACTAGACCAATCTACTTTAAGGAGAATCAAAGAAATAAAGCGTGATCCGTACCTACCCTTATATTAAATGGATTTAGGTAGTGAAATAGAGGAAGAAATTCAACGCGCATTATCAGCTTAATGATTAAAAGTAAAGAATACGTACTTTTGTTATAAAAAAAGTTTATTGCAACAAATGGCAAAATGTTTCCCATTAGTCACCCATAGGGACACCAATCCTTATTGGTTTTAAAAATCCCGTATTGTGGGATTTTGTAAATTCCAAAGCTGGAATAAAGAAATTTTTGGGGATTTAGAAATACTCATAAGATTTCGATGTTTTCAGCATTTCGGATTTTCTTGTTCTATTTTATTGTACAATATTTTGTTTCTTGGAAAAATAACTTTTACATATAATTGACTGTTTGATGTTCTGCAAATCGCAGGATTTTAAATAACTTATTAATTTCAGACATTCCAAGCAGAAAAGTAAACAATAATATTGGGATACTTTAAATAATCTCAGAATATTTTAAAAAATATTTTAAGTTTCTTTTTGTTGTTGGGGTCACTTATGTTACGCCAAATGACGCCAAGTTCAAATATTAAAAAGCCTCAAAACTACAATTTTGAATAAGAACAAGTAAGAGTGCAATACTGGCCTATGCCGAATAGTATATACCCTTCACCATCTAAGTAAATCTAGTATAGTAAATTAACTCCATTCAAAAAGGCAAATATTGGATTGATGAGAGTTGAAAAAAATTACGTACTACATATACATATGTATAATATATATAATTTTACGTAAGTATCCAATCGGCTCTTAATGGTTTAAGCATTTTTTTTTTAATTTTTAGTATTTCCTTAAAGATCTCTTCAAAAGCTTTAAAATGATACCTATTTTGATATTTAAAAAAAATTTGAAAATTTCAGAGCCCCGTAACTCGGAAAATATAGGCGAAAGCCACTTTTTTCACATAATGTTTTTTTTTCTTATTTTTTAATTCTCTATCACCCCACAGATTTCGTTTTTTAATTGGAGTAACTTTATTGTTTTAAATTACATGAAAAAAATTGAGGTAGGCGTGGTGTTTTGCCTGCTGCCTGAAAGACTTGGACCGATTATGCTGATTTTCAATAGCAACTCTTTCGACAGTATATCTAATCGATTGACATATTTATTTTTTTCTGAACTCGGCAAACTTGATTTCAACACTAACACGGAAGGACAGACGACTTCGCTATACATAAGAAGTCAGAATGTATATACTTTATGGGGTCGGAATTGGATATTGTAGAAATTACACACGGAATGACAAAATCAGTTATACCCTTTTTCCACATTTTTGTGATGAAGGGTATAAAAATTATCCTTTCGTTTTGCTTTCTGCAATAGAAAAGATTGAGTCATTTTTCATAGGTCATATTAAAGTAGTATTAATAAAATTGTATTGATAAATTTTATTCGGTATATAAATTGTTTTTGTTTTTTTCAGGTAATAATTAAAAAATATCTAAAACATTTTTTCCCGGTAAATCCCGGAAATTATAATATTTAATACTAATTTTTTCAAGGGTTTTTTGGGGTAGCATAAACTGATTCGTGGATACCTTTGGGCATTAAAACTTTTCATTGGTGGATTGGACTCAGAAAAATATATAAAAACCTGCGCTTATATTTTTTTTTAGAAATTTGAATTTAAAAATAGCAGGGGTACTTAACCATAGCGTCAGGATCTCCCACAAATTTTTAGATATATGTAAAAAGTCTCTCCAGGAACTGCACATCGATCTATACCTTCGTATAGAAAGTAATAAATCCTGAACAGGATATTCAAGTATAAATAATTATCTATTTTTGTTATTTGTTATTTTATTTGAAAACACGACAGCATTTTTGTAAAAGCCAGTTGAAAAAAACGTGCTTCTTTGATTATAACCTCACTTTCTTGTAAAACGTAAACAGATGTTCCCCCTTCAAAATAAAGTAATAAACTGAACCCTGCACTTATTTAAAAAATTGTAGACGAGTTTATCGATTGCTATTCCCTTAACAATGTTACCATACTTTTATAAAATTTAATACGTTCTGAAAATATAACAATGAAAACTAAGCACAAAAGAAAATATAGAAGGAACCAATTTCGAAACAGACCGATGGTCAATCTATAAAAAAAATCAAATGGTACCAGTCTGTAAGCAAAAGTTATAAAAAAAGTTATAGCGAAGTCGCTTGTCCGTCTGTTGGTCTGTCCGGAAAACTTGAATTTACAAAAAAAAAAAAAAAAAAAAAATAAAGAAACATGTCAATAGATCAGTTATGCTGTCGAAAGAGGTGCTATTGGAAATCAGCATGATCGGTCCATGTCCTTCAAGGTCATTTGGAACAATAAAGTAACTCCAATCAAAAAAATAAAAAATAAATATATGGGGCGATCGAAAAAAAAACATCAAATGAAAGAATGGGCGCTCGCCGATATTTTCCGAGTTACGGGGCTCTGAAATTTTCAAAAATCAATGTGGGTGTCATTTTAAAGCTTTTGAAGAGAACTTTAAGGAAATACTAAAATTTTGAAAAAATGACTAACCCATTAAGGGCCGATGTCATTTTTATGTAAAATTATATATACGTAGTACCATTTTTTATTTATTTTTAGAATCTCGGTCCCCCCAATATTTGCTTTTTTGATTGGAGTTACTTTACTAAACTATGAAGGGTATATAAGATTTGGCATTGCCGAATATAGCACTCCTACTTGTTTTTTTATGTACTTGTGTCTCCATAAAAGTCATTTCTGAATCGATGTTGAGAATTCTACTTTATTTGAAAGGTATTGATTCAAGTTTGGTCCCGCTTTAACATCAGTTCATAATTTCAAAAATTAAAGTGTGTCCCTATACAGCATACTTGTTTTTGATGTGTATTATAAACCGTAAAGGGCGCCATTTTAAAATTAGAAAAAAAAAACTGGACAGAATGTCGATTGCTGTGACCGTTATTGTAACAAGTATTTATATTCAAAACTACGTGTTAAAGGATACTTCATTTAGCTTGGCGTTGATGGCCATACTTTTAAACAGTTGTAGACAGACGCTTGAAATTTAAAACGAACCTGCATGGTTCTTGTTCCGCTACGATAACAAGAATAAAATTTGGGTTTAGAAATTAAAAGGTGTGCCAATAGTTAATGTTGTTTGATGTATGTGGTCATACTTTTGAACCGTTATAAGCAGACAGGTGAAATTTTTTTCGCAAGAATTATTGAGATACGACTATTTTTAAATAGCGATTTTGAGTATATAGATCGGTCATTTACTGACATTTCCTATAAGATTATTAAAAAAAAAATGGAGATAACCCCTTCTTCTTAAGTTGGCAGTTTAATTTAATTTTATTTTCTGTACCTTCTGCGCAAATTTGAAGATTCTTTTTACTAAGATTCATATGGTAATCTTAGGGGAATACTTGAAAATTGCTTTTTGCTTGGGGCACACTTTATGTTGTTAGTACTTGTTCGGGTAGCGGCTGTAGAATTAAACTCTGCTTAAATTTCAGTGTCTATCTTTTACAGTTTCAGCAATAGGCACACCATTTATATTAACGTTTTGTGTTTAAAAAATTTTGGTGTCCGCCAAAAACGATTAAAAAATGTTTTAAAATTACGTGAGTTTTATGAGAACACCCTTTATTTTTTTTTTCTTTAATTTAACAGTCGGGGCTGTTTAAAGTTAAGACACGCAAAATTTAATTATACAGAAAAGTTAGGCAGCCTTCAGCCTCTACTTGAGACTCTTAACATTTTTGAGCGATTTTAGTTTTTTCCTATTTGTATTGGATAATTGTTCATCGTACACTCCTATTGAAACTCTTCGCTTTAATGATGATAATATTTTTTATGCCTTACAGCAGCTATCCAGCCATAATACTTGCTTATCGGTATCAGTAATTGGCATCAAATGTGGCTCTAAAGGGCCGGTCGATTTACGAGCTCTCTCCAGAGATCTGAAGTAATCTCCTGTTTTTAGAAATGCATACGAATGGATAACCTTTCACTTTTTATTAAACAAATAGTTAGTTGTTACAAACCAGAACAAGTGTTCTGTTTAACAAGGAATTTTAAGTTCTTTTAATTTATAGAAAAACAAAAAATACTGGTAATATAACGGTAGTTTTGTTCCACAGCGCAAAAACTGGCGCACAAATAAAAAAAATGAAATGAAATTCTCCGTTAATACTATCGGCTTAACAACTAGTCTGACCTTCTAAGGTCAACAAATTGTATAATACAGGTTTTATTTACTTCCACTTAAACGAGTAAAACGAACAAACAAACAAAAAATACAAAAACAAAAACACATAACACGATACGCAGATACATATAATAAACCAACAGATACCCAAATGGACAGACAGGCGGACTAACAAAGAAAACATGTGCTTTAAAAATTTTAAGGTTTTAACACCAACAACAATAATGGCTACTAAAATACAGACGAAAACATACAGGTAATTTAATAACCCAACAAACAAGCAATTTCCAAGCAGAGGGTTTTAAAGTGATTTGATTTAAAATTTACGTTTCATTTTTCAAAATTATGATAATACGAGGGCTGCTCTATATATTTCTGGCCTAATAGTGAAAATGGGAATATTTATAATCAAAAATGGTTTTATTGTTTTTCAAAGTATTCTCCAGCATGATTTATACACTTTTGCATGCGCTCAAACCAGTTGTCGAAGCACTTTTTCCACTCCGATTGAGACACCTCTAAAACATGGTTTTTGAACACTTCAACAGCTTCTTCTGGCGACGAAAATCGTTGACCACGCATTTTTTTTTTTGATGTGCGGAAACAAGAAGAAGTCATTAGGTGCCAAGTCAAGGCTGTACGGCGGATGACCCATTAATTCGACGTTTTGGCCGGTAAAAAACGCTCTGGTTTGAGCCGATGTGTGAGAGCTCGCATTGTCGTGGTGAACAATGATTCGCCTTCTCTTGTTGGTTTTTCGAATTTCTCCGATGACTTCAGGCAAACGAATTGTAGTGTACCACTCAGAAGTGACCGTCAGAACAGTCGCCACATGACCAGTTTTGCCGAAGAAACAGGCGACCATTTGCTTCGAAGTGCTTCTTCCATGAACAACTTTCGTTGGATTTTGCTCGTCTTTGAAGACCCACACGGTCGATTGTTGTTTCGTTTCGGGCTCATACGCATAGATCCGTGATTTGTCACCTGTGACGACCTTATAAACGTCTTTTGAAGCACCGCAATCGTATTTTGCAACGTTTCTTTGCACCAATCGACACGAGCCTTTTTTTGAGCGACTTTCAAATTGTGCGGGATCCAACGAGAACTAACCTTTTTTACGGCCAGGTGTTCATGCAGTATCGAATGTATGCTGGTGGAAGAAATGTCCAAGGATGTCCTATCTCTCGGTATGTCGCATGTCGATCTTGCATTATGATTTCACGCACGGCATCAATTTTCTCTGGCAAAACAGCCGTTTTTTGACGACCTTCACGGAATTCGTCTTTGAGCGAGCTTTGGCCACGTTTAAATTCATTATACCAATTTTTCACAGTGCTATAGGATGGTGCTTCATCGCCATACAAAGATTTAAGTTCATCAATGCACTCTTGTCGTGATAATCTACGTCGAAAGTTGTGAAAAATGATGGCACGAAAATGTTCAGGAGTTAATTCCATTTTTTTCTATATTAATTTTTTCAAGCCACTGTTAACAACACAAATAATGGTCGTACGTCAAAACGTTTTGAGTACGATAATGCTTAAAAATGAAAAACTTTCCAATGGAAATGTCAGATTGCACTTGGCAGCACTCAGTGTTGCCAGGCCAGAAATATATATAGCAGCCCTCGTAAAATATAGTGTAAAAATGTGTGTCTGTCTTTTAAAAGATAAACAGGCCGTTAATGTGCTTAAGGTTAATCAGAGTTGTTGCAATCTTGTATATACAAAAACATAAAATGTGAGGGAAAAGATTTAAGAAATAACAAACTAAGTCTTTAAAACTTTAAAAATAATTGTAAACAATTTGAAGGCTTTAAAAACATAATATATGATAACTATTTTTAGTTATTATAGCTTTAAATATTTTTTAGTCACTGCTAAAATGATTTTAATGAATCTTGAAACGTATTAGACAGATATTTTTTGTTCTCTGTAACAACACATGATTGATTAATAATTTTTCTAGAATTTGAACAACAAGCAACTTTTTATCACAAACTATTACAAAGCAATATTATATTTTTTACTGTAATATGGTTTCAATAAAAATAATATATTAAACAAATTAATTAAGATCACTTTTATACTCTTCACCAAAAAAAGTGGAAAAAGGGTATAACTAAGTTTGTCATTCCGTTTGTAATTTTTACAATATCCATTTCCGACCTCATAAAGTATATATATTCTGAGTTCTTATGCCTAGCGATGTCCGTCCGTGTTTGGGTTGAAATCAACTTTGCCAAGGCACAAGATGAGCTACAGAAAATTTTAATACGCCAATCGATCAGACATAGTTTCAAAAATTTTGCTATAGATAATCAGCGAGATCGGACCATGCCCTTGAGGCAGCGGGAAAAATACAAAGCCTGCATATGGAGCTCTACCATATCTTTTCAGATTTTTCAGGAAATACCCAAATAAAAAGTTCTTAACCCATTAAGAGCCAATGACATTTTTATGTATAATTACATTCTCTGTCACCTCACTACTTTTTTTAATTGCAGTTACTTCGGCATACCCGAATATAGCACTATTATGGTATAAACACAACTGGGACGAACGACGAATTTCACACAGCACTACGAATTCGTCATTCAGCTATCTTTGCGTAAATTCGTCGACTCAAACTCAATTAGGACGACAAAATTATTTATAAATTAATTAGAAAATATATTTTTGTTTACATATGCCACTTGCAAGAGTTACATGGTCACTGTAAACAGGAAACATTAATTTTTATATTTTTTATGTAAAATATTTTTTATAAATGATTTATTTTTTTCCGGTTTTTATATTGCCAGTCGAATATGTAGAATTATTATAGTAGAGGACATTTCTTGCTAGTGCAGGTAAATATTTCGCTGTTAACCAACACTTATGCAGAGAAATAAGTATATCTAAAAAATCTTTGTATTTCACATCATATAAATAGCAGATATAATTCATAACTACTTCGTTGATGTATACTGATGAAGGTTGTAGCGACTCCAACCAAAAAATAATTATTTGGGGTGACAGAGAATTAAAAAATAAAAAAAATAAAAAAATTTGGTACTGCATATAAATTATTTTGCATAAAAATGCCATCGTGTTAAGCATTAAAAAAATTGTATTTCCTTAAAGATCTCTTCAAAAGCTTTTAAATGATACCCATGTTGATATTTTAAAAAGTTTGAAAATTTCAGAGCCCTGCTACTCGGAAAATATGGGAGAGAGAGGATTTTTTCACTTGATGTTTTTTCTTATTTTTTATTTCTCTATCTCCCAATATATTTATATTTTTAATTGGAGTTACTTTATTGTTTCAAATGTCTGGTGAAAAATTAGAGGTAGGCGTGAAGTTTTGCCTGCTGTCTTGGAGGACATGGCTCGATCGTGTTGATTTCCAATAGCATCTCTTTCGATACTATATTTGGTTGATTGACATATTTTTTTTTTGTGAATTTAAGTTTGCCGAGGCACACTAACACGGATGGACAGACGGATATCGCTTCATCGACTTTGCTATGCAGAAGAAGTGCGAATATATATACTTTATGGGGTCGGATATGGATTGCTACAATAACACACGGAATGTCAAACTTAGGGTATAAAAAATTTTAAAATTAAACATAATCAGATATGTTCTGAATTCCACATGAAATTTTACAAAAACAATGCCTTGAAAAAAAAAATAAAATGAAAATTTTGTGTGGAATTCAGAACATGCCTAATTATAAAAAAGGTATATTTTTTATATAAGGGCTATAAATAGAAAGAAAACAAACTTTAAAATAAAAAAAAAATAAAACACTTTAAAAAATAAACCGAAAAACGGTGTGTCGTTTGACGACACAAAAAAATATAAATGAACCTTTCGCAGAGTTCTTTACGCACGACGAATTTCGTCGACGCATTGATTGTGCTCATTATGACGAATAATGGCGACGAAAAATTCGTCGTTCGTGCCAAATGAAATGCTGAATACTTGTTTGTTTTAATTTCTGAAATCTTTATTAGGAAAAAATATTTACAGATTACCGCGTGCGCTTTCTACATTCAAACGAAAATATAGTTAAGGTAACCATAATCTACGAGCAACATATTATGGTTGTAGGCAAAAATTAGTATTAGAAAAAAATAGTATTGTTACACTTAATAATAATTTAGTTTAGTTTGGTTGGTTAAGAGAACCATATACATAGTTTAGCGAAACACAGACTTGAGATTTGCGACAGTGGGTATGGTTACTCCCATACAAATTGAAAATTGTTGTAGTTTACATATGGAACTGTATACGGAACTTAAAATTTTTTAAAATAAAAAACTGACTAAATTGGAAGATTGGTCGTGATACTATTATTTTCACCTGGAATAGAGAAGCTCCTCGGAAATAACCAAAAGTTACAACAAATTACATTTACTATAGGGACACCCTCTGATTTTCGAATCAAAACTTTTTTATAGGGGATTTAGCAATACAGGGTTTTTTTTTGTAAATTTCAACTGTCTGTCTATGAAGGTTCAAAAGTTTGGCCATATACATCAAATTATTATTATTTATAATTTCGTTTATTTAAACATGTTACTATAACGGTCAGAGCAATCGACATTCTGTCCAATTTTCAATCGTTTATCTATAACTTTTTAAAAGGCAGGTCCATATAGGTCAATTAACGTTACCTTTCAGGACACTCTCTTATTTTTGAATTTATTTTTGTATTACTTTGTGCTATTGGGATTTATAGTGATACGCAATTTTTTAAATTGTAAAGTGGCGTCGCGACGTCGTCCTGTTAAAACCACACGTCTTTGGTCTCCCTAATATCCAATTTAGGCCAACGATATTGCTATTTATCGCTGAAAACGATTTTTTGATGAAAATATAAAACGAACTTTACAGCCATTTTCATCAAACAATTTTAGAATTTGTGCTTTAATTCTTAGTTTTTAAAAAAAGGGTTTGTATTTTAGTGATGTGCAAAGTTTTATATTTCTAGAAAAAGTCCATAGTCTAAATCGTTTGAAACCTCAAAAAAAAAAAAAATATAAATAAATAATTGTTATGTTGCACAAACTACAATTAACAAAAACAAAGCAAAGCTCCCAAATATTTAGTTGTTGTAAAGATAACAGTGAATACTAAAGAGACTGACAAATCACAAAAAGAATTTAAAAAATAACATGAAAATAAATCGAAGAATTGAGAAGAAATCTTTCTCTTAGTATTTTTCCTCACTTTTGATAACGTTTGCATTATTTGAGACATTTTTAGTTACTGTAATATTGTTGCATCGTTTGAAAATGTTTAAAATATTTAAAACTAATTCAATTGCTCAACATAAGTTTTATTTTTCTTACTTTTATACCTTTCGTTTCTTTTATCTTTTTCTACAACTTCTTATTGTGCCAATGTTTGTGTGTAGTTCAATAGTTGTTTAAAAAACACAAAAAAGAAGAAGACACAACGGTAAAAACTAAAACACTGTAACAAACAAACTTCAACATACATACATACATACACATGTATAAACAGTCATTTATACTGACTGAAGAATGATATTAAAATTTAAAATAAGACACGTACAAAAATGAAATCAAAATTTTTTTACTCGTTCTCTGGTCATTCCTTTGTTAAGTTTAATTTGAAAACAAGAATTAAAGTTGAATAAAATGAAAATTAAAAATAAAAATAAAAACGAAAATGTTGCCAAATACCAAAAGACAACAAAACGTTTTGTCTACAATTCAGCGGGGTGTAACGGCAAAAATTAAAAAAAAAAAACGAAAGTTTTTATTTTATAATACTTTTTCATGAGTTCTGTGTAGCTTTAATATTTTGTTTGCTGCCATTGCAAATCGCTATTATCATGGCAACAATTTTAAATTAACATAAAAACAAATACAATTAATTTTATTTTATTAAAATGAAAACAAAACCAAAAACAAAAAAAAAAAAAAAACAAATTTTATTAGATGCGTATTTAAAAAAAATTTTACGAGGTCAACACTGCTTTTGTTAAAACTTAATGCCTGGAGATTGTGTCACGTATTATTCAAACAATGTTGTACGGAACTAAAACAAACGTCCCCTGCTTATGAATCAATGTATTTAACGTGTAGGCCGGGTAAATAACATATTTAAATTTTTAGGCCTTAAACTGAAACTCGAAGACCAGATTAGTTGGCATAACAAAATACATACAAGTTTTTAATTTCATTGTTAAATTTGCTGATAAATAATCATGCTGATAAATAATAAACACAAAACAAAATAAGTTGGGTTTTAACCGATGACGATAGTTGAATTTACTCCGCATTTGCTAACTGTTTACTAGTTGAATTGGTAAAAAATTTCTTCTATTTTGTTGTTACAAATTTAAAAAAAAAAATTACATTTAACAATTTACGCAATAAAAAGGTTTGGTGATTTTTATATCACTTTTAATAATTTGTTTTGTGCAATCTGAAGAGATGCACTAAATATTACAATTTTAAAACTAACATTTTCTGTGACATGTCTGTATATATAATTTTACATTAAAATGTCATCGGCTTTTTAGTATTTTCTGAAAGGCCTCAATATGATATCCATACTGATATTTAAAAAAGTATGGTGCACAATCGTTCTTTTGTATAGAAAGTTCAGAGGCACATAATTCAGAAAATATGGGCGAGCGTAAAATTTTTTCGATTGTCCCATATACTTATTTTTATGGGACTAAACTAGAATTGTTCCAAATGGTAGAGAACTTTTAGAGGCAGACGTGTGTTTTGCCCACTGCCTTCAATGACATGGACCAATCTTGCTGATTTTAAATAGCAAAATTTTCAAAACTATGTCTGATCGATCGGCAATTCAGTTCAAAAAAGCTTTTTTTTTCTAAAATTGGAGATTTTGTTTAGGTTTGTTGTCCCAGCTTAATAATTGAAAATGTTACTCTATTAGTATATTTCTGTGGTGAATATGTAATAAGTCGTGAAAAGCTCGCAAATTTCTCATAGCTTTTCCATAAATATTTTTTATCGTGAGTACGAACGAAAGTTGAAAAACCGATATCGATAAATTAAAGGCGTGGTATTTTACCCGTTACCTCGAAGGTAATGGACCAATCTCGCTTATTTTTAATGAAAAAATTTTCGAAGCTGTGTCTGAATGATTGGAGTTAATGACTTTTCTCTAGCTCATCTTGTGCCTTGGCGAAGTTAATTTCAACACGGACGGACAAATGAACATTAGCCTTTTCACAACTGTATTTACAATTTTTCTTCAATTGACATTCAACTTATACAATAAACGTGTTAAGTTAACTTTAGTAAAAATGTATATAATAATCTGAATTATTTAAGGGCTATAAGTACAAATTTATGTAATAATCTTAATGATTTATGGGCCATTAATACAACTTGCCGTTTGTTAATGGTAGGATTTTGTCTGCCCGATGAATAGCCTTGCATTATTAAAACTTTGGTTTTAATTAAAGACACAAGAATAATATTAAATTACTTAATTAAAAAAAAAAAGCTTTGTGCTATATATCCCGATTAAATTAATTACCAATATTGATGGTCTCGATGGCCATTTCCCTACCGTTTACTTAGCTCTTTAACAAACTTCTGTTTTTTAATGTTATTATTATTGATAATATAAATTATTATTAAATAGATAAATGAATATTTAACAATGCTAAGCTATTTATCAGTCCAACAAAAGGCTACTTTTAGTCAAAATAATGGCCTTGAAAGAGGTTACAATACAAAAAACTTTTTCACATTCAAAAATTGGAAGTAGCACATAACCTAGCAAATGACATGACATTAATGGTGAAAGACCAATGCAAGCGGCATGCGGCAACAATATTACCTATTTGAAAAAAATTAGCTTGTTAATAAAAATACTCATAAAAAATGTTTAACACGTTGAATTTAATTTAATGTGGCAATTCCGTCAAAAGCGGCCGAGTGGCAATGTTAAATTTTAGTTCAACAGTATTCTTTTTGTGTTTCTTTTTTTTCATTATATCGTTGTTTATTTTATTTATTTTTAATTTCTCAATTTTTAGCATTTAAATTTATTTATTTCTGCGTCAAAAAACTACAAATGTTTTATACTCGTATATTTTACACAAGTTTCTACTTCAAGAAGCCGCGTTCATTTGCCTATCTAAAATAAATTCAAGCTGCAAAAAGAACAGCTGATTGCCGCCCGCGTCCGCATGCCGCTTACATTGGCCTTTCGCTATAATATGTAGCCAGGCTGAACTCCCTTCATAAATAGTAGTTGGTGTTTTTATTAGGGATCTTTTAATTATGATGGTATAAACTCGCTTTCAGCGCTTGTACAACGGGTGTACGTAAACAGCCATTCATATTCAGCTGAAGTTTTAGATACGATTTGCCTTTTTTCTTTCCTATCGATTCGGGTTGATCGATTATTGTGCTTTACATACTATTGTTTAAATAAATGAAAATTTAATTTATCATTCTCTTGATTTAAATCAGGAATATGAGCCAAACTTGTGCCAATGGTTTCGTAAGCTAAAAACTTCCTTGTGATGGTTAAAGAAACCTTTTATCTTTAAAGCGTATTCTTTTGTTTGTTGGAATGTTATTTATGAAGGCGATTTTAGGTCTTTCGGACTTAACGTCTGATCTTTCCGATCCCAGTATATTTTGTGATAAATAAAAATTAACTTCAATTGCTGATCGAATGTAATTGTCAAAAGTCCTTTAATACATTTTTCACCCCTTGAAATTTACAACAAATGTGGGACACATTAAAAGTATATACACTAAAATAATACCCATTTCATTGTTTTTAAGTATAGCTTTCTTCATATCATATATATTACGGTATACTATACCACTTAACACACCACTTATACCACAATATCCGAAATAGTGTTTATCTGTAATGCAAATAAATTTTAAAAGACATTCGCAATGATAGCTTTCAATAAAATACGAATTTACCACTTTGGTGTGTTTTACTTATAGCTCAAGAGCTTCTAAAAATTCTTTCCAACTTAAAAATTTTACCTTATTTATTTAAGCAATTATTGCACCCAAATTTTATTCAGAACTTTAAATTTTCTCCATGAATGGTTAAGGGCTTATTGTCACAGACCTTTGTCGTCAAATAAATCCTTAAAAAGAAAATAAAAAATATAGAGAAATAATAAAGTTAACGGCCAAACAAATACTCCTGTAGTCATTGAATTGTTGTATGGCTTTTAGTATCATCTTGCTCAATGTGAGAGAGAGAGAGAGAGAAATCTTTTCATGTCGTAATATAGAGCACCAGTAATAACCAAAACATGTTGCATTTGGTTTTCCATAAACTCATATGAGTTCTTCGAACCCAAGTGCAATAACAAAATTACCCCTTAATTTCCAAAGCGTGCACATGTAAAAACTTGGTTTTCTTTTTATTTATCATTTAAGGATTTTCATTACTTTACTACAACTAATAAGTGTTAATATAATAATTTAAAAAGAGTGAGTGGCCTTATTTGACACGGATTCCTTTATATTGAACCAGCACTCAGGGAATGAACTTCAGTCAAGCAAAATCTTGTGTCAGATGTAGAAAATGAGGTTATGGGAGAGAGAACAGAGGGAGTAGTGTTTGTCAACATTCGATTTGATTTTTACTACATTGAAAGTGTAAGAAAAGAAATCTCTGCAGAAAAGTGACTCCACATATGAACTGTTCGGCTAAAAACGAATTCTCTTTATCTCATAGTACGACTAACTGGCCAATCGATAACAAATGAAAATCGACAAAAATGAAAAGAAAAAACAAGTTTCCTAATCTCATTAGAGCACATTCCATTCTAGTATCAATAAAACAGCGCAACATAACCCATAATTAGGTCGATGTTCAATAGTGTCAATGAAGTTGGATACTCTACTGTCATCTAGGAGCCTCTTCGCCCTGTTCTTCATGCGGGCGATTAATTCGAAAACAGACTTTGGAGCACTGGACCACACATGAGAGTTGTATTCCATTTTTGCTCCGATGTGGATGGTATAAGTTGTGAGGGAATCAGTTGAAGTGAAATATCTTTTACAAAAAACCGAGAAACTTCAAAAATTCTTTTATTACTTGAAAAAATGATTTTTTATTCCAAGAATCTTAAAAGATTCTGGTTCCTTATTACTGATACTACCCAGATGATTACAAACGAAGCACCATTTTGGGTCGAACATATGTGCGTAAGCATACAACTTTGACTGTAACGAGCATTAAAATCCACTCTATTCGCCCGGACCCAATACCTTTAGTTGGTTTCTTACACTTATTTGCCTTGAACATTATAATTAACAATATGTGCACAGTTTTAAGCAATCTAATTTAATGAATTTCAATTAAACAAAACTCTTAGTTTAATATCTTACAAAGTATTTTTATAGAAGTAGTCAGATTAAATTTCTACTTATCTGATAGAAGAAACACTAATGTTATTTGGTTAAAAATTTAATTGTGTCTTAGATAGAGTTAACTAAGACATTACTTTTTACCGCTAACTGGTTGTTTGGATGATAAAATTAAAAAAGATTGTAAGTTCAAGTCCCAACGAAGATCGATCGTAATGGATCTGTTGTTTAAAGCACTTGTAATAGCAAAATGGTAAATTTAAGGTCAATGAAGTCTTTAGTAGAACTGCTTATAGTGCCTTTTCTAGTAGACAACAGTTTACATCTGACTGGAGTCGTCATATAAAAGAAAATTATAATTGTCGAGATGTGTTGATGGTTAAGGCGTCTTTATAGTTAAAAGATGATCTAAAGTTTCTTATCTTGTCACAGCTTTTGAAAAGATAGTAACTTTTCGCTTAAGTGGTTCAGATGCCGGTTTGGTTAGCAAAGCTGCATGACTATGACTCTACAACGAAAAGACATTGTGTTAACTGAGCCACAAAGAAATCGAGCTTACCAGACTAAATGTAAAAGGTGTGCTTATATTTACAATTAAAAGAATTATAGCTCTATGGTGTTTAAAAATATTTGTAAAATCAGACCCATAAGTTTAAAATAGCACACTTAGCAAATCGTGAATAAAGACTTACAAAAATCACTTGACTAAAAGGAGCACTTTAAATTTGACAATTGTACGAGGGCTGCTCTATATATTTCTGGCCTAATAGTGAAAATTCGAATATTTATAATCAAAAATGGTTTTATTGTTTTTTCCAAGTATTTGTAGTGTTTGTCAACATTCGATTTGATTTTTACTACATTGAAAGTGTAAGAAAAGAAATCTCTGCAGAAAAGTGACTCCACATATGAACTGTTCGGCTAAAAACGAATTCTCTTTATCTCATAGTACGACTAACTGGCCAATCGATAACAAATGAAAATCGACAAAAATGAAAAGAAAAAACAAGTTTCCTAATCTCATTAGAGCACATTCCATTCTAGTATCAATAAAACAGCGCAACATAACCCATAATTAGGTCGATGTTCAATAGTGTCAATGAAGTTGGATACTCTACTGTCATCTAGGAGCCTCTTCGCCCTGTTCTTCATGCGGGCGATTAATTCGAAAACAGACTTTGGAGCACTGGACCACACATGAGAGTTGTATTCCATTTTTGCTCCGATGTGGATGGTATAAGTTGTGAGGGAATCAGTTGAAGTGAAATATCTTTTACAAAAAACCGAGAAACTTCAAAAATTCTTTTATTACTTGAAAAAATGATTTTTTATTCCAAGAATCTTAAAAGATTCTGGTTCCTTATTACTGATACTACCCAGATGATTACAAACGAAGCACCATTTTGGGTCGAACATATGTGCGTAAGCATACAACTTTGACTGTAACGAGCATTAAAATCCACTCTATTCGCCCGGACCCAATACCTTTAGTTGGTTTCTTACACTTATTTGCCTTGAACATTATAATTAACAATATGTGCACAGTTTTAAGCAATCTAATTTAATGAATTTCAATTAAACAAAACTCTTAGTTTAATATCTTACAAAGTATTTTTATAGAAGTAGTCAGATTAAATTTCTACTTATCTGATAGAAGAAACACTAATGTTATTTGGTTAAAAATTTAATTGTGTATTAGATAGAGTTAACTAAGACATTACTTTTTACCGCTAACTGGTTGTTTGGATGATAAAATTAAAAAAGATTGTAAGTTCAAGTCCCAACGAAGATCGATCGTAATGGATCTGTTGTTTAAAGCACTTGTAATAGCAAAATGGTAAATTTAAGGTCAATGAAGTCTTTAGTAGAACTGCTTATAGTGCCTTTTCTAGTAGACAACAGTTTACATCTGACTGGAGTCGTCATATAAAAGAAAATTATAATTGTCGAGATGTGTTGATGGTTAAGGCGTCTTTATAGTTAAAAGATGATCTAAAGTTTCTTATCTTGTCACAGCTTTTGAAAAGATAGTAACTTTTCGCTTAAGTGGTTCAGATGCCGGTTTGGTTAGCAAAGCTGCATGACTATGACTCTACAACGAAAAGACATTGTGTTAACTGAGCCACAAAGAAATCGAGCTTACCAGACTAAATGTAAAAGGTGTGCTTATATTTACAATTAAAAGAATTATAGCTCTATGGTGTTTAAAAATATTTGTAAAATCAGACCCATAAGTTTAAAATAGCACACTTAGCAAATCGTGAATAAAGACTTACAAAAATCACTTGACTAAAAGGAGCACTTTAAATTTGACAATTGTACGAGGGCTGCTCTATATATTTCTGGCCTAATAGTGAAAATTCGAATATTTATAATCAAAAATGGTTTTATTGTTTTTTCCAAGTATTCTCCAGCATGATTTATACACTTTTGCATGCGCTCAAACCAGTTGTCGAAGCACCTTTACCAGTCCGATAGAGACACCTCTAAAACATGGTTTTTCAACACTTCAACAGCTACTTCTAGCGACGAAAATCGTTGACCACGCATTTTTTTCTTGATGTGCGGAAACAAGAAGAAGTCATTAGGTGCCAAGTCAGGGCTGTACGGCGGATGACCAATTAATTCGACGTTTTGGCCGGTCAAAATCGCTCTGGTTTGAGCCGATGTGTGAGAGCTTGCATTGTCATGGTGAACAATGATTCGTCTTCTCTAGTTGGTTTTTCGAATTTCTTTGATGACTTCAGGCAAACAAATTGTAGTGTACTACTTAGAAGTGACCGTCCTACGTTGCTCAAGCGGAACAGTCGCCACATGACCAGTTTTGCCGAAGAAACAGACGACCATTTGCTTCGAAGTGCTTCTTTCACGAACAATTTTCGTTGGATTTTGCTCGTCTTTGAAGAGCCACACGGTCGATTGTTGTTTCGTTTCGGGCTCATACGCATAGATCCATGATTCGTCACCTGTGACGATCTTATAAACGTCTTTTGAAGCACCGCAATCGTATTTTTGCAACATTTCTTTGCACCAATCGACACGAGCCTTTTTTTGAGCGACTTTCAAATTGTGCGGGATCCAACGAGAACAAACCTTTTTTACGGCCAGGTGTTCATGCAGTATCGAATGTATGCTGGTGGAAGAAATGTCCAAGGATGTCTTTATCACTCGGTATGTCGCATGTCGATCTTGCATTATGAGTTCACGCACGGCATCAATGTTCTCTGGCACAACAGCCGTTTTTGGACGACCTTCACGGAATTCGTCTTTGAGCGAGCTTCGGCCACGATTAAATTCGTAAACCTTTGCATTTTTGAAAACAAAAAAAAAAAAGAAAACAAAAAATACATCTCAAATTATGAGCAGCCTTTTGTTATGCGCCCACAAGACTTTGAAAACTAGGTAAGGTATTCCATTGAGGGTGTTAAAACATGTGTTCTTTAATAACCTTTGAAAGCGTAGTATATTTATGTTTTGTCAATCTCACTGTGAAACAAACGGTGAAAACGGTCTTAAAAAATTTAGAACAGGAATAGATCTTTATTTAAGAGTGGTGGAGGGGTGAGTGTGGGATAGAAAAAAAGCGCTATAACGATTTTAGCAAGAAGCAAAATTAAAGATACTTATAATACAGATGCATAAGGAAATCTGTTGTACCTTCCGTATTAAAGTGAAAAATCAAATGCAAAAACTGGCTTAGAAGAGTAGTCAAGTTATGATAGTTTGCACTGGGGTAGCGCAGCGCACCAGGATTAGTTAGTATAATATAAAAGTTCGTTTTTCCTAAGTATTTCAATAAATAAAATTACAATGTCAAATATAAAATAAAATTGAATTTTCCACCCCTGATTCTGTAGCCATTTACTTACTATATCTTTAATAATTAAGAGCATTACTAGAAATTAGTTTTATTTTGATTTAAATATTCATACCTACAACAATTACAATTTTAGTTTAAACTTATGAATATGATACGACTTGAAATTATCTTGTTCCAAATCTAGAAATTCTACTTAAAAATTATCAAAGTTTAGTGTTTGATGTTGTTGTTTTTGCCTTTGTTTTAATCCAAACAACAGCAGTATATAGACACTCATTATTATTTGTCCACTTTGTTGCTGTTATAAACTCCCAGTAGTGAAATACGAAACCATATGAATAAATGCCACAAACTCGTCCATACATTGAACATTCACATAAACATTTTGAGCCACTCACTGGCGGTGGTAGCAGCAGTCGGTGGTGGTTGTGAAGCGATGATTATTATTTCTTTTGATGATGAAAAAAAAAAAAAAATAAATCAACAGAAAAAATGAAATCATACAAGACAAAGAATATAAAAACTAAACTAAAGAAGGCAAATGAAGTAGAAGCAAAGTAGAAGTGAAGTAGTAAGAAGTAGCAAGCGAAAAGCAAAACCTTCAGAATATTTATTTTTTAATGGAAAAATCACGCTCATTTGCCGCCAAAAATAAAATGTTGTTGTATTGATAAAAACACAAGAAATAATTAAACAAACATAAAAACACAACAACTATGACGAAATTATTACAATGACAGCCAGTTCAAAAGAAAAAGGCATCAAGAGAGTCATGCATTTTTATATTTTATTTACACTTTTTTTTCTTTTTGTAAATTTAACGATAACAAAAGAACAACTGCTGAATCTTTAAAAAAAGAGAAGATAAGAAGAAGAAAAAAAAAAATAACATACAAATTTTAAAGCATCCAAACATCTTTGAAGTAAAATGGTTAAGTATTTTGTTCACTGTTGTTGTTACAGTTTGATAAATATTTTTTCCTACTGCCAGCAGAAGCTGTCTGCTGATGAGATCTCATGCACACAACACTGCCATCCATACATAATCATACCAAATGTTTGATAATCATTAAAGGAATATTTACAATTTTTCACAAGTATGAGTGGAAAAATGTGTTAACGTGTGTGTGTGAGTGTGCGAATGCTTGAATGTAGAGATTTGTATGAGGAAACTAAAGTGGGTGTGATATAAAGGCTGTTATAGAGGATGTTTTTTTTTTGCCCTTTGAAAAAAATTTTTTTTAACACTTTCGTAAATATGAGTGAATGGAAATTGTGTTTAAGTGTTTAAATTAAATTATTTACGTTGTGAATATGTTTACACACAAACATATTTAAAACTAGGTGCTTGTTTCATTTTTTATTTATTTATTTTATTGATTTATTTTCAAATGGGTCTGTATAAGTTACTATTGACAAATATTTCAAGAAGTCGTATTTCATATTTGTGTGTGACACTTTGTTGGTTTTCTAGTACGTAGAACTTGACAAACATTTGAAAGCATACAATAAAATTTTATACAAATAAATTTAATGATGCAGCTATTTTACTCAAAATAAATTTCTCAAGATTTATTTGACGCACATTAATAGAAAAAGAAATGTTCTTCAAACGTAATTTTTTTGATAAAAACATTACATGTTCTCTTCTTTTTCGAAATATCGAACCATTTTGCGTATGCATGTATTTAGCTGAAATAGGCATGCAAAGTGCTTAGACTTAGGGGTGCGGTGGGTGCCACTTCCGGATCGCTTTCACAAAAATAAACCTCTAGCCGCACATTACTTTTTTTTACTTTATATTAGCTCTGAAAATTTACTGAGTGTACCTAGATTAATGAAACTTAACAAAAAAATCTGCTATGGTCATGAGCTATTAAAGCTAGAAAACATAAAAAATGGACCAAGGAGAAAATAATTCCCCGTAGAAGAACTAATCCTACTGAAAAATGAAAGTTTTTTTAACTTTCAAGTCAATTTTTTTTTTAGCAATTACAAGGCAAGGAATGTTTAGTTAAGTTGGACTCAAGAGATTCTAAAATACCATTTTTGCCCCGCCCCTTTTTGTGGGCGATAAAATAATTTATTATTTGAAAAAATAATGTAATTATTAAATGAAATGGATTACACACACCTTAAAACCATAGAATTTAATTTATATGGGCAGGGAGTGGTATTCCTCCAATCCCAGCCCCAAAAACGTCCCTGTGAAAAAAATTTTTTAAAATTTTTTTTTTGCCAAATTCCAAAAAATTTTTATTATTAAGCTTTCCAATGCGTTACCAATCCCCGTCTCCCAATAATATTATTAAAACGATATTTTTGTAATTTATTACTTTATAGTATTTTATTAATCTGAAAATAATTAATTTATTCATAATATATTTTATTTATTATTTCTTCGTCTAAAGCTTCAAAGAAGTCTTTCGAATCTTCAGCCCTAGGTACAGGTGGAAGCATAAAAAGGTAATAACTTTTTTTGGTGTGGGTCTTATACTAGTAAATAGTGGGTTGGGCGCGAAACCGCGCAACGTTTTTTTCTACAGTATAAAAGAAGAGATCGTAAATTTTATAGTGATATATAACATTTTTACGACCGCGATGGAGATCACTTTCAAGAAACTATTAAGTTTTTTTTTGACAAAAAATTTTACAAAAAAATCCTTTTTCTATTTTCGAACGAAATTTTTTATCTTAAAAATGTAAAACAAAATTTTTCTAAAAATTAATATAAGTAGTGGCAAATATAGCCTTTCACAGGAAATAATAACTACAAAATCTTTATTCGTTTAGTCACAAAAAAATATACTGCTAACCTCTCAAAATTTTATAAGGTCGATAAAAACAGAAAAAGGTGAAATTAAAAAAAAATGGAATAAAAACGCCAAACTTTTTTTCTATAGTATAAAAGTGCAGATCGCAAATTTTATATAACATTTTCATATGATGGAGATCATTCTTAAACCATTTCACTTTTTTTTAACTAAAAATTTTACAAAAAAAATCCTTTTTTTCCTTTTGAGAGAAATTTTTTATCATTAAAATTAAAAAAAAAAAATTTTAAATTAATATAAGCAAGTATAGCCTTTCACAGAAAAAAAATCCATACAAAATCTTTACTCGCTTAGCCACAAGAAAATATATGGCAAACCTCTCCAACTTTCTTGACTTTAACAGCGTCCCAAAACGACAATTCTCAAGCAAAAGCCTTGAATATTTAATATACGATGCAGAATTTTGTTATCTGTCAAGTTGTGCACTTAAATATTCACCCTTATTCTTTTTGGCGTTGTCAACATCGTCGCCAATTTTAAAACAAAATCAACTTAACAAAACATCAATACTAATTTGGTATTTCCTAACAAACTAATGACGACGTTCGGTGCAAAAAAATCCTACCTTTAACTGACTGCCTTTTTTTCATTGGGATGGATTCTTTCTAACTCTTCCACTAATTTTCCAAATTGGCAGAAGTTGGTAATTTTTGTTTTTTTCCATTTGTTCTTTGTTATTTTGTATATTTCTTATTTTGTTATTTCAAATATTGCTGTATACTTTTTCATGTTTTTTTAAATTTTCCTTTGAACACAACACAACTCAACATCAAAAATGGCGACGACAAACTAAACGGTAACATCAACATTAATCGTTCTTAGAAAATACCAAACATATGGCGACAGTCATCGATTAATGACAATATTGACAACGGGAATACCGATTTACAACAAACGAAAAAAACGACATCGTTTTGTGTTGACGTCGCCAAACAGAATATGGGTGATTTACTTTTCTCGTAATTAATTTTTGACCTAATGTCCGACTATATTGACAAAATACCCCTCTATTAGTCTTATGTGCACAGAGAAATTGATTGAAATTTAATAAAATTTTAATTTAAAACACAATTATATAAATAACTGAACAATAAACTGAAATTTTGTAATTAAGTTATTAGTTGAATCAATTATATATTTAATTAAAAAGGAAGCAAAAATTTTATTGTATTTAATAAATATTCTTTCGGAAAAGAAAAAAAACCTTAGCAGTGCAAAAACTTTCTTCTGTGTATATTGTTTACTGATTTTTATATTAAATATGGATTGCTGGGGCATTCTAAATATGATTTTAAAAAAGTAAGCTCTGTATAGCACCTAATAGCTATTTTTGTATTTTTATTGGGACTTTCGGTTTTAGTAGTTGGCTTACATTTCCTTGATTGATTTCATTCATTTGATTGATTCATTCATTTTATTTTTTAACAATTCGCAAAAATATGATTGACGTTTATATTGCGTTTTGGGTGCAATTTCATGATTTTGTGTCACAGCGTGGGAAAACTCCAGAAAATACTCCATTAATCTTAAACCTTCTTCGTATCTAATTTGAAAGAAGGAAGTTGTATATTTTCTGAGATTTAAAAGATATCTGCATTTGCTGCTCTTAGCCTGTGATTTTTTACTTTAATTTTAAGGAAAATTTTATTTTTTCTAATCACTAGTCCAAAAAAAAAAAACACAAAAGAAAAATGGTTTCTCCTCCTTTAAATATGCATTTTGTTTATTTTTAACTATACGAGGGTTGCTATATATATTTCTGGCCTGGCAACACTGAGTGCTGCCAAGTGCAATCTGATATTTCCATTGGAAAGTTTGTCATTTCTAAGCATAATCGTACTTAAAACGTTTTGACGTACGACCATTATTTGTGTTGTTTACAGTGACTTGAAAAAATTAATATAGAAAAAAATGGAATTAACTCGTGAACATTTTCGTGCCATCATTTTTCACAACTTTCGACGTGGATTATCACGACAAGAGTGCATTGATGAACTTTAATCTTTGTATGGCGATAAAGCACCATCCTATAGCACTGTGAAAAATTTGTATAATGAATTTAATCGTGGCCAAAGCTCGCTCAAAGACGAATTCCGTGAAGGTCGTCCAAAAACGGCTGTTGTGCCAGAAAACATTGATGCCGTGAGTGAACTCATAATGCAAGATCGACATGCGACATACCGAGAGATAGAGACTCCTTGGACATTTCTTCCACCAGCATACATTCGATACTGCATGAACACCTGGCCGTAAAAAAGGTTTGTTCTCGTTGGATCCCGCACAATTTGAAAGTCGCTCAAAAAAAGGCTCGTGTCGATTGGTGCAAAGAAATGTGGCAAAAATACGATTGCGGTGCTTCAAAAGACGTTTATAAGATCGTCACAGGTGACGAATCATGGATCTATGCATATGAGCCCGAAACGAAACAACAATCGACCGTGTGGGTCTTCAAAGACGAGCAAAATCCAACGAAAGTTGTTCGTAGAAGAAGCACTTCGAAGCAAATGGTCATGTGGCGACTGTTCCGCTTGAGCAACGTAGGACGGTCACTTCTGAGTGGTACACTACAATTTGTTTTCCTGAAGTCATCGGAGAAATTCGAAAAACCAACAAGAGAAAACGAACCATTTTTCACCATGACAATGCGAGCTCTCACACATCGGCTTAAACCAGAGCGTTTTTGACCGGCCAAAATGTCGAATAAATGCGTCATCCGCCGTACAGCCCTGGCTTGGCACCTAATGACTTCTTCTTGTTTCCGCACATGAAGAAAGAATTCGTCGCCAGAAAAAGCTGTTGAAGTGTTGAAAAACCATGTTTTAGAGGTGTCTCAATCGGAGTGGAAAAAGTGCTTCGACAACTGGTTTGAGCGCATGCAAAAGTATATAAATCATGCTGGAGTATACTTTGAAAAACAAAAAACCATTTTTGATTATAAATATTCGCATTTTCACTATTAGGCCAGAAATATATAGAGCAGCCCTCATAACGATTTCCAAAATATAATATTTTACATATATACTTCTATACATTAATATGAACATAGTTTTAAGAAAACTTATGTGAGTCACTGTAGCAACATTTGTAATTTATAAGCACTTTAAAACCATGACATGATGCCAAGAAGTTTTGTATTTAAAAATCCCTAATAAAGCAATAAAATAGTGTTGTTGCTTTAAACTGTTTTTTAGGGTCAGAGAACCGTTTCATATTTAGCGCGTTTATAAATCATTGTTAGCATGTGTGACAGCTTTAATTTTTTTTTTTTTTTTTGGTGTTTTACTGATAAGTAGATATGTGTCATACAAATTCTACCACATTTTTCCACAATAAATATTTATTAACATGTGTGTATTGTCTAGAAAATGTTTTTATTTCATGTTAATTGCAAACACTTTTGCATAAACACAAAGTCAGCAATTACCCAATTTAGTGCTACCACAAAATTTACGAAATAATGGCTTCGCATATGCTTTACATATCGTGTGCGTATATATATATTCTTATTGATATGTGTAGTTATAGTATGTGCGCGTTTGTATTACCAATATTGCAATTGTGTTTTATTAGTAACAATATTTATATGACAATAAATTAATTATAATTACTTTATAATTTAAAAAGATCTGAAAAAAGTGATTTGGAGTTTGAACGAAAACGAGTACATTAAATATGTGTATTATATTCAAATATGAAAAAAAAATCTAAAATGGTTCCATTGTGTTGTGAAAAATTCCCATTTGCTGACCCCTACTGTTTTGTGCCAGAACTGCGAAATTAGGCTTTGTGAAGGAGGATAGAGGAAGAAGTGTTTGTGTACAAGAAAGAAATCTGCAGGAACGAATTCTCTCTGTATGATTTTCTCTGTGAGATTCACTGCCCAATCGACCACAAATTAATGAGCTCTTTTTGAAAAGCGTGCTGTACGCAAAACGTGCCGATGGCGGAAACGATTTCCCTAATCTTATTAGAGCACATTCCATTGTATCTATAAAACAGCGACACTTTAAACACATTCCGTCAATGTTCAAGAGATTCAAGAGAGTTGACACCTATCAGCCTTTTCGCGCTCTGAAGCACTGGCCCTACATTCGGCCATCTTTGACAGTATAAATAGTAAGATGGAGTGAAATATATTTTACACCGTTTAAAAAAATTAATGTTAAAAGCTTCTTTTAAAACTTGAAAAATATTTTGAATCCATCGAACATCGCACTGAAATTTTATGCCAATAACATCTGATGCCTTAATATAGATGATGCACCATTTTCCGTCAAACGTACGTGCTTACGCAGACAACATTAAGTCTAACGAGCCTTAAAACCGACTCTATTCGCACCACCCGAATCAGATACTGACCCTTATTATAAGTTGCATTCGATTTTCGAACTTCGCTGACTAACGAAAATCGATAATCGATTGTCAAATTCGTATTATGAGTTGGTAGCACTGTCAAAAATTTCGTTGTGCAACGAATTTTCAATCGAATACAATTTTTCCTTCGATGGCTTGTGTCAGTTTGTAAAACTTATTAATAATGTAAGAAGTTGTGATTTTTTTTTGCAAATGGTGGCAATAAAGTAGTCATTTTAATTAATAATTACTTTAATTTTTCGTTTATAAATTAGTAAAACAATATTTCTTTACAGTGACAGCTGATAAACATGTACTATTGTGAGTAACCAAATTGAGTAAAATTCACAATAGCACTATTTTTATCGAATGTGCGCCATAATACCAAATCAAAATTCGTTCCATCAGCTTTTTCGACTACAGTCGAAGATCTAAAGTTGCTCATAATAGGCACCATTGTTATAAGAACATGATTGAGCGTTTTGTTCATATTGTTTCCTTGACTTCAATGTCTTAAACTCATTTGAACTGTTTTGAAACAAGCAAACAACACATCTTTTATATCCTTAAAATCGTATACATTTTAGAGTCATTCTCTCTTATTGGGATAAACAGCAATCAACTCCAAAACTCTTAAAATTGAAAATAATTGGATGTACATATAAATAGAATTATAAATGTCATTTATATAGATAATGGAAGCTGGTTTAGTTTCAGAAATTGTATATTAAGCTTCTCTTAAAAGGCTCTAATAGAGTGGGGTTATGTTTGCATAGAACTGTGTTTTGAAAAGTCACTACAAAATTCAGTCATTCAGCGATCTTGACAATTATAACAAAACGACAAATTAAGAAATAAGGGTACCTGTAAATTTAAAGTGGGTTTTAAGTAGGGCTCGTTTAGTTTTTGTCGTTACTTTATCTTTTGGAACCACGTGTTCTCTAGTAACTCTTTACGTTACATTAACATTTGCCGCTATTTGCTTTTATTTAAAAGTATAGTTTAATTTATACTTTCTTTCTTTCACAAAATGTTATTTTATTTCTTTAAAATCTCTAAAATTTAAAGTACTTGAAACACTTTTTAGGTTGCCCTTAGGAATTTCCACATACAAAAATCAATTTAAATAATTAAAAAAGTCAAAACAATATATTAATTAACATCTGTTAGTGAATCGCATTCCGTCTCTCTCTCTTTCTCTCACGTTCTTACCACACATGGTGTATCGTCAAAACCGACTAAAAGATTAACTAACTGCATATAATTACAAGAACAAACCATCGACTACTACAACAACACAGCTTAATCTCATTCCACTACGTTAACAGACGGTGAGAACAATGATTATGAAAAAAGCAACAACAAAAAAGGGTATAATTAAATGCCAGATTCAACGGTTACTGTTACCTTACTTCATTTAGCTTTGTTGTAGGTTTTATCCCTTGGCTATGTTGACAGTGAAAACAACAAAAGCAATAATAACCGCTCCATACAAAAAGAAGAATAAACAAACAACCTTAAGCAGCAACTAAAAGGAGGAAGAAGAAATTCTCTGACAATATAAATATTTTTTGGTTCAGCCTTTTGAATTAGAAAAGAAGAAGAAGGCAGAAACAAATACAGTCATGGAAATAATACTGTTTTTTTTAGATATTGCCAGGATATTGTTGTGGTGGCATCGAGCTGGGATTTAGTAAAATTATTTTTTTTAAATTATTTTTAGATACTTTTTGAAGTTTTTATGGTATTTTTTATTAATTGAATTTAATATATAAATATTAGATTTAATAAAAAATCGCAGGTTTCTCAATTGTTTTATAAAAAAAAACTTTTTCAGCAACAAAATGATTCTTATATAACCTTCATATGTAAATCTAGTTTAGTGATGGAACTCCAATAGAAAAGACAAATATTGGCGTAAAAGAGATTTAAAAAATAAGAAAAATTTTAGTACCGCATATAAATAATTTTACATAAAAATGCCAGCGGCTCTTAATGGGTTAAGCATTTTTAAAAAAATTTAGTATTTCCTGAAAGATCTCTTCAAAAGCTACTTAATGATACCCGTATTCATCTATTCAAAAATATGGTGCACAATCATACTTTTTTATGAAAAGTTCTGTCGGCCATAACTCGGAATTAATGGGTTAGATTTGTTCCAAATGATATGGAACAATTAGAGGCAGGTTTGGTGTTTTGCACGCTGCCTCGGAGAACACGAATTGATCTTGTTGATTTTAAATAACAAATGTTTGTGAGAAGTTTCCTGAAGAGCTAATAAACGGTAGCGAAATGGCCATCGAGACGTGCTTTCACCTTTAATTATCAAAATGAGTGGTTTTAGTAATTTGTTCAGGATAATTAGCACCATATTTTTTTAAAGATAATAAATTTAATTAAAAACTCCCGTTATTTAATTTTAATACAATTTTTTTTTGGTAAAACAATTATTTTTAACAAAGTTTTATATTTTTGGTGAAATGTTAGGCGAAATGTAAAATTATGGTGAAATACACAGGCTTTTATTTTGTTATAAAATATTTCGGTTTAACATGTCTACACTATTTGTAGAGCGATGTTGCCACATTTCAATAGCATCTGTTTCAAGAGAGAATGCTGGTCATCTGGGGACTTGGTAAAACTAATTTCAACCCGATCACGGAAAGACGGTCATGGCTAAGTCGACTACCATATGTATAAGCATCAAAAATATATTTAGTGTTTTGTGGTCAGAAATAAATACTCACCTGTGGCGAAGGGTCTTAAAACATATCGGACCTTTTTATTATAATGTTGTAGTGAACTTATTAATACTCCATGTACTGTATAGTGACTGATACGTACTTTATACTCTGCAATATGATTAAAAAGGTACAGTTAAAAAGGCAACAACAATGCTGCAAACAAAATGGAAAATTGTGGTTAAGCTATAAAACAATAAACTTTATTAAGTGTCAAATAAAAGATGAAAAAGAAAAGTCTTTCACTTTAACAAATTGAAAAAAATGTCATTAAATAGTGAAACATTAATGAAAACATATTGAACATTTTTACATAATTAAAAAATCCTCGAGAAAAAATTAAATTTTTTTCTCTTTTCTGTTTATAAGAAACATTCATACACATAGACTGAAATAGTAAATGCTTCTGAAAAAGAAAGAAAAAAATGCATGTCACAAATAAGTGACATTTATTCAAAAATTAAAACCTTAAATTATTAAGACAAAAATTTATTACTTCTGATTTTTAAACTGGGGTTGATAAAAAAATTGTTCAATTTGTCTGTATATTTAAATTGTGTGTATTCTTTACATATACCAAGAATGAACTGTAGCCTGTGTATTTTATATCCTTCGCCACAGATGGAAAGGGTATTATATAAGTTTATCATATTCCATTTGTAATTTCTACAATATTTATTTTCAACACCTTAATCGGGTTGAAATCAGTTTTGGCACGTTCTTAAATGAGCTACATAAAATTTATTAACGCCATTCTCTTAGACTTAGTTTCGAATGAGGCGCATTAAAATTTAGCAACATTGATCTATAAATGGAATGGAAAAAAGACAAGAGCTTCAATTGTCCACACATTTTTAAAATTTTGTTTTTTTTTTGTTTTGTTGGATACTATTGTTTTTTGCCAAAAAAAAACTAAAATTTTCAAAAAAAAAAAAAAAACCGTATATTACGTGGTAATTGGAATTTTGCTAAACCATTTTGATTTCACCAAGATATTACATTTTCACCAACATTTAACCAAAAGTATTAAACTTTGCTTAACATTCGTTTTTGCGATAAATTAACTGGTAATTTATTTTAAAACTGAAAATTCAGCAAAAAATCTCTTGGTTAGGGAAAAATATGAATTTCGGCAGCTGATTAAAATTTCATAAAAATATTTTTTTTCAGGAAAATTTCACCAAAAATTAAAATTTTTCCAAATATAATTTTACCTACAATATAAAATTTGAAATTCTGTCAAAAATCGATAATGCATAAAAAATAACTAAAAACTATCAACAAAGTTAAAAGTTTTCTCTAAAACACTTCTTTCCACAAAAAAAAAAAATCAAAACATCAAAAAAACCCATTGTTTTGTTGAAGGGTATATAAAAATCGGCACACGCCTACTTGTGTTATTTCAAACGGGCGCATCGCTTACTATAGAAAGGCAATATGGATTTTTGTAAAGCTGGAGAACTATAATCTTATATCGCTCATTCACTTCAAGAACGTCATAACTCAAAAAATTCATTTCGAGATAAAATCAGTTTAAGTTTTTGACTTGTTCTCACCATCGATAAATATATCAGACTGCTTAAGGTCACACTACAATAAGTAAAATGATCCATAAATAAAAGATTTATTTAAGAAAACTTTCATCAATTATATATTAAAGGGGAGCTCTTGGACAAACTATGTTGGATGTTTGAATTGTGACATTAATGCTGTAAAAATATATTCGATAGTGTGTCGTAAACTAAAATATGTCGTTAATTGTGAAAAGAAAAACGGAGTTTCACTTAATATATTTCATCAACACAGCCATAATTTAAAATAATACATTACACTGGTGTACAGCCAAAAAAATACCAAGAACACCACATGGCTAGATAAGTTAATTAAGACCTCCTGAACACAAAAAACGTCGTTGGAAAGGTAATTGAATGCCTTTTCCGTTGATATGTTGCAACTTTCTATCTGTCAAGAAATGGCTGAGTTATGGCACCTTAAAGTTCAAAATTTGTCTATTTTTAAAAATTTTTATTTTGATATGGGTTTTTTTCTAAGTTATAGTAAAGATCTGGAATGTTTTATTCTTTTACCAAATAGTTTATTTTATTACCAATATTTTAAGTATAATTTGAAAAAGAACGGATAAAAAATAAAGTTTTTATTGAGGATTTTGTGAAACGACAATATTTTTATTTTTATTGCTCACACACGATATTCGGCGTAAATTTAAGAAATTTAAATTAAAATGACGAGCGACTTGAAGTTTTGCATTTTTTTTCAGATGGATCTTCGCGAATCAGGAACCAACAAGAATCCGCCATCATTTGTTCATCCCACCAGCCTTTGTAACGGTTCTCGATTTCTTCTTGTTCATCACTTTCGGAGCCCAAGTCCGTGGGAAAAATTTTAAAAATTCTCCACAAGGGTTTGAGTGGGACCATACATCGAAAACCACAAAAGTACCGTTATCTAAAAAACGGTACTTGGAAAAAATAATTACAGCGTTTTTCGTCTTCAGGAGATGCCAAATAACTTATCTAGCCATGTGGTGTTCTTGGTATTTTTCCAAATTAAAAATTTGTAAAGCTGTGTTATATGTGAGTATTAATTAAGTAATATATATATAGTTTTACATACAAATGTCATCTGCTCTTAATGGGTTAAACATTTTAAAAAATTTTAGTATTTCCTTAAAGATCTGTTTAAAATATGGTGCACAATTGTACTCTTATATGAAAAGTTTAAAGGCTCATAGCTCGGAAAATATAGGCGAGAGCAAAATTTTATTTACTTGATGCTTTTTTTTTTCTTATTTTTTAATTCTCTATTGCCCCATATATTTGTCTTTTTCATTAGAGTAACTTCACTAAACTAGATTTGTTCAAAATGATATAAAAAAATGAGAGGCAGGCGTGTCGTTTTGCCCGCTCTTTTGAAGAACATGGCCAGATATAGCTAATTTTTAATAGCAACATTTCGAAACTTTGACTCATCGATTAGTGTATTAAATTTTTTCTAGCTCATCTAGTGCCTTGGCAAAGTTGATTTCAACACGAACACGGTAAGACAGACGGACATCGCTTAATCGACTTCGCTATGCATAAGAACTTAGAATTTATGGGTCGGAAATCTATATTGTAGAAATTACAAGCTGAAGGAAATCTGGATAGACAGTGGGATACTGTCAAAAAATGCACCAGTGTCCTTAAATAAACTGGCACCACGGAAACCGGTAGCCCATACAGTTAGCCGCCCATTTCTATCACGTGGTGGAGGATTTTTATAGTCTCAAGCAAGGGGAAGTTCATGGTCCTGTAAGCCATGTTCTTGAAATTACAACTCTGTTTGCTACGTCCGATGGAGGGCGCTAGTCGACGCTTTGTATTTCACTCAGTGGTAAGACCACCGTCAGGTTAGGCCATCGTGGCAGGTACTGACGCGAATCTTGATTACATATATATGCCTTTTTTCCATCTGTGGTGAAAGCTATAAAAAGAAAATGCTAATGTAGTAGAAGTTTTATATATTGAACATCTACGTTTTCCGTACCTGGCCTTGAAATTTTTTTTGCTAAAATAATCAAATTTAAAATTAAGCAATAATGCTTCGTGTTAATTCTTTTGAATGCTTGAGAAAAAACATTTCTCGTTAGTCTAGTCTAATAATTATGAATGTGTTCCATCAGGGATAACAGCAGTTTATACAACCCCTTTTTTATATTTTGCTGCTTTATTACAATATTTGAGAAATGTTTAAAAAAAAGACAGTGTGAGGTAAAGTGAATTTAAATGTCGGACACCCTTAAGCAGCAACAACTTTTACCCCTTTTTTTTAAGTACAAAATGATTTTTTATATTTTTTGTATTTTGCCAAGAAGGAATAATATTTATTATTTTTATGATTACTTTTGCTGAAAATTGTGTATTTTTTTCTTTCACTCTTTTTAACGAAACTTCCTTATTTTTAAGGATATGCGTTTGTTGTATTTTTTGTTTTTTTTCTGCTATCAATAGCTGCTCTCAAGTGTAATACATTAATTATGTTAAATACATTTTTTCTTTAAATTTTATCACATTTTTGCCATTTTCTTTGTTACGTACAACCATTTCGAGAAAGTAGAAAAAAGACAAGAATGACTAGAAATATATTTAAAAAAACAGGCAGTTTGAAGTTGTTGAAAATTCTATCACCAAAAAAAAAAATATTTGTACGTATGAACACACCATTTGTAAATTAAAATGAAATGGAAGTAAAAGAAAACTATAAACACATGCAAACGACTGTGCACATACAATGAATACATAGCTATGTATTTATGTATCTGTAGTAAACGACAATGAAATTTTAGATATTTTCTGAACATTTGTAAGTTGTTTCTTCGATTTCATGTACGTGCTTTAGTAATTGATTTATTTACTTTTCCTTCATTGGCAATTTTACTGTAAGTGCAAGTACGATTACATTTTTGAATTTCTTTGACTGTGTTGAATATATACAGGGTCCGCCATTTGACGTTTTTTATCAACTAGTGCTTATTTTGTGAATGGTAACACTTAGCGCATGTCTGATTTGACAGGTAATGAGTTTTATCCTTCCGCGGAACGAATATGGTTGGGTATACGCTTGAACAACGCTGGGAAATATTGCCACATTACTTTGAAAATGTGTGCGATAATTGTTTACAGATTTTGGAAGAAGAGAAGCACCGCCAGCCTCGTATGATCCTTATCTTGTAAAAAGTAAAGCGTCAAAAGCCAAAAATAGTGCGTACACCCGAGAATATTGCTACTTTGGCAGAAAGTGTGACTGAAGCGCCAAAAACATCAATTCATCGTCGTTCTCAATAATTGAACATTTCGGAGACATCGTTGAGGCCAATTTTGCATAAAGACCAGGTATGACGCCATACAAAGTCCATTTGCGATCTCTTGTTCGCTAAGCCGGCGATATATTTACTGTAGTTTTTGATTATACTTTGTCGCCATACACAGCACTGAGTTCTTTGTAGCAATTTTATTGAGAAAATCTACATCGAAAGTTGTGATAATTAATTCAACGTAAACCTTTTCTTACAATTTCCATTTTTTTGTAAAATTGATTTTCTGAAATCACTGCAGACAAAGCAAATACCACTTACATCCAAACCTAACTAAGCGCGTAACGCGTAGTTTATCTGTCAGAACTGCTTATGTACATACAAAATGTATGAAGCAAACCATAATAGCGCGGCGTTAAAGCTTAGCAATTGGAAAATCTGGTTTTGACAGTAAATTAGGAAGTGAAGTTGACTGCGTATTTGTGTGTTTTGTTTTGTTATTGTTGAAAAGTAATTACAATTTAGTTATTTTCAAGGCAGTCTGGCAGTTTTATATCTTCTTTATTCTTATGCAGCGGGTTTTATAAAATATAATTAGTTAAAATTATCGTTTAAGACACAGAGTTGACGCTCTTATTTAGGTATGACACTCCAGCGCAAGGGCTATGCAACAAATTGCTTTTCGTCTTATGCGCTAATTTAGGTTTGTCTGTTATACATCAAAACGTTGTAAGGACGTTTATGTTGAAAAATGTCAAACTTTTCTAAGGTGTTGCCAGATTTTAGTTAATGACATTATTGTTGCGAATTCCCAAAATATAAATAGTAGAATTCGTATAACTTCTCTGTAAAATTATTACCTTGTCTTATATAAACGTTCATCGGTCAAAATCGTACTCAAAACATTTTGATGTACGACCATTATTTGTGTTGTTTACAGTGACTTGAAAAAATTAATATAGAAAAAAATGGACTGAACTCGTGAACATTTTCGTGCCATCATTTTTCACAACTTTCGACGCGGAATATCACGACAAGAGTGCATTGATGAACTTAAATCTTTGTATGGCGATGAAGCACCATCCGATAGCAGTGTGAAAAATTGGTATAATGAATTTAATCGTGGCCGAAGCTCGCTCAAAGACGAATTCCGTGAAGGTCGTCCAAAAACGGCTGTTGTGCCAGAGAACATTGATGCCGTGCGTGAACTCATAATGCAAGATCGATATGCGACATACCGAGAGATATAGACATCCTTGGACATTTCTTCCACCAGCATACATTCGATACTGCATGAACACCTGGCCGTAAAAAAGGTTTGTTCTCGTTGGATCCCGCACAACTTGAAAGTCGATCAAAAAAAGGCTCGTGTCGATTGGTGCAAAGAAATGTTGCAAAAATACGATTGCGGTGCTTCAAAAGACGTTTATAAGATCGTCATAGGTGACGAATCATGGATCTATGCGTATGAGCCCGAAACGAAACAACAATCGACCGTGTGGGTCTTCAAAGACGAGCAAAATCCAACGAAAGTTGTTCGTGGAAGAAGCACTTCGAAGCAAATGGTCGCCTGTTTCTTCGGCAAAACTGGTCATGTGGCGACTGTTCCACTTGAGCAACGTAGGACGGTCACTTCTGAGTGGTACACTACAATTTGTTTGCCTGAAGTCATCGGAGAAATTCGAAAAACCAACAAGAGAAGACGAATCATTGTTCACCATGACAATGCGAGCTCTCACACATCGGCTCAAACCAGAGCGTTTTTGACCGGCCTAAACGTCGAAGTAATGGGTCATTCGCCGTACAGCCCTGATTTGGCACCTAATGACTTCTTCTTGTTTCCGCACATCAAGAAAAAAATGCGTGGTCAACGATTTTCATCGCCAGAAGAAGCTGTTGAAGTGTTCAAAAACAATGTCTTAGAGGTGTCTCAATCGGAGTGAAAAAAGTGCTTCGACAACTGGTTTGAGCGCATGCAAAAGTGTATAAATCATGCTGGAGAATACTTTGAAAAACAGTAAAACCATTTTTGATTATAAATATTCCCATTTTCACTATTAGGCCAAAAACATATAGAGCTGCCCTCGTATCAGTTGTTAATTAAATAAAAATTTTATTTTTAATAACTTTTAATTTCATTCACTATAAAGGACTGTGGCCATCATGGAATTCAAGAGGGTTTGAAATTTAAAAATAAATTCTACATGAAATTTCGATTAATATCGCAGAGTGTAATTTGCGTCTAGACTAATTTAAATACTTAAACACTTTGATATGTTTGCATATTTACATACTAATATTCTATATTCTTCAATTCAATTCTTTTACTGTCGTTTACATTTGTTAAGTCATTGAATTAAAATCTGTATTTGAAATACATATAAAGATTTTCCGTTCGATAAGCATCTTGTGTATTTCATTTGAAGCGTACGTCCGCCAGCCAAACTGTAAAACGCCAGGGAATGATAAAAAATGTATTGAATTTTTTTTTCAGATTTTTATGGTTTCGCTCAACAGTGGTGACATGCTAGATGCAACAACAACATTAACGACTACAAATCTTTGGACTTGAGATCTTATCTAAAGAAAACTTAATCGAATAGAAAAAAATATTAGAAATAAAGTCGAATTAATTAGATTTCCATTTCCAAGCATCGAATCAAATTGTTTACAAAAAAGTAAAGTAAATAAACAAACAACTACAAAAAAAAAACAACAATAATAATAATATTACTCTGTTTACCAACTTAAACACAATTGACGACGTAATTTAATAAACAAATTTATACAGTAATGACGAAAACATTTAGGACTGAGTTGATACATTCATTGGAGTAATTAATTAGAAGCAAATTTCATTAACATTGAATGAGAAATAATGCTTAGGTTTTTTTAGCATTAACGTTATATTTAATAATGCTGATGATTTTTAATCAAAGGAGTTTGTTGATAAAACGAAATTTATTATCATTAACTAGTGATTAAATGGTTTCAAACCATTACCATCATTCCTTGTCTTTGTTCACTAGATAAACATTCTTAGAGCAGTAAAGCATTATTTAAAAATAACATTGAACTGTGCCTCAGTTAGAGATTAAGTTAAGTAACAATCTTATTTTTGTGTTATTAATTAAGTGAAATTGCAGTCGTGCCTGCAAGACTGGAGTGTTCATCTTTTAAGTTGTTATGCTCGTTAAAGCAGCACCGAGAGCTCAGATGTCCAGAAATGATTGAAACGCGGTTACGTGGAACGCTAAATAGACTCTACGGAGCAACCACTAAAGACCAAGAGAGTGCTCAATAAAGCTCATAATTCGCCACTGAAGTTCGTAGCACCCAGAGGACCCTACAAGAGCCAAAAAACATAGATGAAAATGGTTGCATGGGGAAGGAGGAAAATATATAGGTCCGTTGTTATGCTTTTTCAGCTGCAAAAATGGATGATCATTAGCAGTGATTAAGAATGCTTGACTATTTTCAATGCATATGTAGTTGCTCAACTGTTGCTGTGGAAAAATGTGCAGCAAAAGCAAAAAGCAAATGCAAAAAACAAGAAAGAAACGCATTTGCTTTAACTGACTATATATTTCTTTTTGCAGCAAAGAAATAAGCAAAGCAATTACTTTAAAAACGTGTGCTGTTGCTTAAGCAATCGTGCTTCGTTTTTGATGAAATATTTTGTTAATAATGAGGCAATTAGTTCTTTTTTATTTGATGAAAAACATGTAAGCAAAGCAACGTTTTTAGTGCTGTTGCTATTTTTAAGCAAGCATTTTAAACCCTGCCATTAGTTACTCATGTACTTCAGCCATCAGAGAAGCGCAGAAGGGCCAATGGTGTGGTGGGGGAGGGATGTTCAACATGTCCTAAGGCGGCAAATACGCGATTCAGACTCATCAGTATATTAACTTTTAATAGAAGAAAATTAATAGTATTTTCTGGTCTAAGTTACGAAAAGGAATTGATTTAATATAATCATAAGATTTATCATAATAATAAAAAAACAGTAATAATACAAATATAATTAACAAAATAATTTTGGTTACCACTGTAGGTGCGTTGTTTGTATGTTTAAGCAACAGTTAAATAATTTTTTTAATAAGCAAAAAACAAGCTGTTGGAGACCTCCCCTTAAACACAAACAAAAACACATCGAAACAGCAGCATAAATAAAATAAGAAAATAAAAACCCAATTACAATAATAACTATTTCAACGGCTACGTCGGCAATGACAATATAAAATACAAAGAAAATAAAAAACGAACATAACCAAAACAAACCAAAAGCTGTTAAGAGTATAAAACCAAACGAGTCAACAAATAAAACCAGCAGCATGTCGGCAACAACAAGTATCTAGATACTTATGTACAGCTGGGTTCGTAGTTTTAGTTTACATATTCAATTTTTCTTTACACTTTATTTTTAAATTTTAATAAATTTTTTTTTTTAATTCTAGAATAAAATTTCTAGTTTATTAAAGTGAAACGCAAAATTGTTTATGTGAATTTAGTTCCTTTAATGTCATTATCGTCAAATGTTAATAGTAGATTAATTATATGTCAACTCTAAAATTAAGGTAACATTATCAAAAAGTAATTACCAGTGCTAAGCGGCTAGGGTTGCCAGACGGGCCTGATTTGGCCTGATTGTCAAGTTTTTTAATGCGCGTCAAGTGTCAAGTGAAAAAGTGATTTGTCAATGTTTTTTGTAAGTTAATTTTCTTTCTCAAATTTATTCTAGCTACATATGTAATAATACTTAAAAAAGTAAGTTTATATTTCTAAAAAACACATCGAAAGAGCATATTTTTACTATCTATATTTCTTAAGATAGTACCTATATTTTTTTTAAATAACGCCTAAGTTTTCTCTAAAATATATAACGACTGAATTTTTATTCTTATATTGTTTTTTGTTTCTTTCACATTGTTTCTGTTATTTTTACTTTTAACGATATTTTTGTTTTTATTCTAATAATTTTTATGAAAAAAATAATAAAAAAATTAAATCTGGAATCGAATAGCATCGACAACTAGCATGTATTCAACAGCCATCAAAAATATATTGACGTTGCTGACGGATTATAACACACCTATGCCTCAAAAACCCAGCGAATCGCTTTACCCTACAGCTTTGGTAGAGCTAGATGACAGCCTATGCTTTTTTAATAAAAACTCAACTAACGCTTCATGCTTTAAAAAAATGTTTCAGGAGAAGGTCAATAATTTTACTCCAGAGATAATTTTTTATACCGATGGCTCTTTTAAAGAGCACATAACATCTTACGCAATTGCAAAGCAGATTGACAATCAATACGTTACTGTTAACGAGACCAGATTGCCCGATCACACTGGAATTTTTACCGCAGAGATTTCTGCAATAAAAACAGCCATAACATTATCGGTTGAAAGTGGCAAAAAATATTTAATATGCAGCGACAGCTTAAGTGCAGTCAAAGCCCTAATCAAAAATCAAAATGGGGCTTATAACGAAATATTATGGCTGGAAAATAGTAGAAACAAAATCAGGGTCCTATGGATACCATCGCATATCGGAATCGCAGGTAATGAACATTCAGACTCAGCAGCAAAACAAGCCTTTAGTATGCCAGAAGTAACAGAAATTCCATGTCAGCCTAAAACAATAACAGCACCATTTGTAGCGACACTTACAACAACAAAAAGGCCCGATTACAATACAAACCTGTCCAGGAATAACTGCATATTACTCGCTCGATTGAGGGTAGGTAAAGCTTTATTCAACTCCAGGCACTACTACGGGAGGACTGAGCCACCTATATGTAGAAACTGCAATGTTGGTCTTACAGTCGCACACATACTCTCAGAATGTCACTTGCCTAAAACAAATATACCTTTGGATAAATTGCTTGATTGCAGCATTGAAGGGAACTTAAGGACGATCAAAAGAAGTCTGCAGAAACACAATATTTTACAGATTTAGGTTTTTTTTTCGGTTAACATTAATCACATAATCATTTTGCCACTTGAATTTTATTCTATTGATTTTTCTTGCTAATTTAATTTAGAAACGACTCATGTTCCACTGTTTAGTAGTTCCATAAATGTAGTATTATTACTTTTAATTTGATTTTCGATACATGCGCATTTGGTCCTGTTATCCGGCGCATTTGTTTTTCTATATTTTGTAAATTTATTTTATAAAATATATTACTGATAAATAAATAATAAATAAAATTAAATAAAAACCAATAGTATGAGTGTTTTTATTTGTCAAGTTTTTTTTTCAAAATCAAGTTTTTTTTGGGCAATGTCAAGCTTTTTGGCAAATTGGATCTGGCAAGCCTATAAGCGGCACAAGGGCGTTTGCGATTTCTAGTGCATGGCGACAACTCTCTTGAATTAAATGACAATACATGACAGGGTTTAATAAAAAAAAAATTAAAGGTTAAATTAAACGTTTAATGTAATTATCTTTTAATTTTAGGTTGTGTTACAATTTTGTTTATAGATTCCCATCCTTGGCGAAGTAAACAAGGATGCAATAGCTACTAAAACTAATTTATTATCAAAATAAAATCAATTTATTGGTGAGTCTTAAGAAAATTGTTCATGAAATTTCCTTGCCTGAAGAAATCTACCAATTTTAATTAAGAAATGTTCCCAGCAAATAGAATAAACGCTTCTAAAAGCCTTTGAGGTGGATTTACATATTCAATTCGAAAGTCTAAGTTTTGCAACATGGCTGGTTAACTTTTTCCATGAAGTATTAGAATGTTACTTCGGAAGGCTCTAAAGAGCGTATCTGTGTGAGCATGACTATTGGTTAGTTATTGAGCCCCTTGCTCTGGGTTTCTTTTTATAGAATGTTAAGTACTTAAGGATAATTGAAAGAATTATAATTAAAGGTTCAATAATACTTGACATCTCTAACTGGCTCCGATAACTGGAACAAGGTGAACTAGACCATAAACTTTGCATTTGCTACTTCTCTGTGCTGCTTAAGGTACAGCTCTCTTTGAAGCTTTGCTAGACTAAAGACGGAGAATCTATTTTAAAAATTATTTTGGGAATTTTTATAATATTATTTATTATATTATGCTAATATCCCATAACATTTTTAATTAAAAATGCAATTTATTTGTTGGTTGGAAAAGCAGGTATCTATACGTATTTCGCCGGTTGCTTAAGCCAGCTCATCAGGAAACCTTTATCCAAATTTTTAGAAAAACCAAAAACATTTCCTTTAAGTATAAAAACTTCAAAAACAACATGAGAGTTATTTAAGAAGCCAATACAGAAATGTTAAGGCTTTAACAAAAATTACCAACAAACAAACCACGTTTTTATTTTTGCTTACATTCCCTTCTGCGGTAGGTTGGTTATATGCCAACTCTTAATGCAGACGTAAGGCGTATTAAAAATAAAAACAACACAGTTATTTTTTAATTTCTCAAGAGAAAGAAAAAAACAACAGTGATGCCAACAGTTTGCACAAGCAATTGCATATAAATTTTATTTTAAAAATTATTTTGGGAATTTTTATAATATTATTTATTATATTATGCTAATATCCCATAGCATTTTTAAATAAAAATGCAATTTATTTGTTGGTTGGAAAAGCAGGTATCTATACGGAGAATCTTGTTATTCCAATACCTTTTTACCGCTTTCAGTTGGAATCCAGACACTTAGCCTAATTTTGCTTACGATCTTGAATCGCTAATCTATATCTAACTACTCTCAATACGTTTCTTTTCTTTAGGTTAATTTTTGCTTTGATTCTTTTTAGTTTAATATACGGTCTAATGTAATGTGTTTTCGACTTCAATTAAGTATTATATCAATTCACTACTTCTGTAAGACATGTACTTACTATTACAAGCCAAATGTAAAACTACAACCAAAACAATATACCAAACGAGGTTAACCTAAATCGGAGACGGCATGGAAAATCAAATCCGTGAGATTAAGGGCTCGACTTGTTGGGATCTGCTTAGAATTATTTACTTCGCTTATTTTGAAAGAAAAAAAAAAAAAAACAGTGAATGTAGAATATTATCAAAGCAAAGGCGGTGAAAAGAGTAAGTGAAGGATTCAACTACAGTTTCGATGGAAAACGTGTGTAATAAATCCAAGTTGAACCAGTAGCTTATATCAGTCACAAGCGAATTTTGAAATACTTCCAAATCTTATTTTAATTAAAAAGAGGGCTCAAAAATTTTATTTACACTGAACACAATAAACGCATTTACTGAAGGTCAAGCATCAGCAAAGTCGAAACCTTAATAATCGAAACGTTCTACTCAGAGTTACTAAAGTATACGTACGACCTAATTATTGCGTTTTTTGTATTACGAATATCAACCCACATAAATGATCTTACGTTTTGTGAACGTGTTACATTTACGGACGAGTGCAAATTTATGGTTTTTTGAGGAGATGGACGTGCCACGGTTTAGATCAAACCCAATGAGGAGTTGCTAAAAAAATATTAATTCGACAGTTAAACAAAGTGGAGGCTCTTTAAAGGTCTACAAATGTATGTTCGCAAGTTGTATTGGATGTTTAAGATCTATTGAGGGAACTATGGATATGACCATGTACATTGAAATGCTGAAGGACTGCTAACTTCCCAGCCTGAAAAGAACTAGGCATCCAAGGAAATAGCATAGCAAGGAATGGTTGCTGTATATTGTTGAAAAGCAGTTAAAGCATCCATCTTAATTACTAGATTTAAATATTATAGAACATATATGGGATCACCTTGAACGAGCCAATCAAGTAAAAAAGCAGGATACAAGATATTGAAAAATATTTTCAATTTTTTTTTAGAATCATGTGTACACTTTAGTGACTTTTGTCAACATGTACGATAAGACAAGTTTTGGAGGATATTAAAGTAAAAATTTTTATTTATATTGTTCTATTTTGTTTTTAATTATATAAAAACATTTAATTAAAACAACCAAGTTTTACTTGTTTTCGAAATAACATGGAAATAACTTACTGTATGTATATTTTAGTAACAAAGTCTACATTACAAGATGGAATAATTCTTTGTCCAATACAGAAGTCAAGCTTATTTTAAGAGGTGCTAAATAGCTAGTCTCAATTGTATATGAGAAAATACATATTAATGATAGGGACAGAACACAGTTTAGTAAAAATAATAACTCACTTTAATTTTCCCGCATTCGAGAAAGCGGTTAACCAAAAGCCTCTTGATAAAGTCAGGAGAACAGCTACCATTTTGATTACTGGGTCTCTCCGAACTACCTCGAAAGAGGCTTTGTATGCCCTTCTCCACTAGATACCTACCAAACTCCTGGTATTACAACATGCCAAAAGCTGTGCAGCTAGACTTAATGCCCTTTCACGCTGGCTTAGGCCGGTCATGGGCCACTCCAAGTTTATCGTTCGGGATGTGCCCATACCATCAATGGTGGACTACATCTCTTCTACACCTGCTCTGGTCTACGGGTTTCAAATCTATATTTCCAGTAGGGAGGAATCAGTCTGTAACGAAGTGGTTGTGAGCAATACTGTTGACATCTACATGGATGGCTCCAAGCTGGATGGCACCGTCGGTTGCGGAATCCTCTCCAATAACCTTCGATTCAGACTCTCCTTTAGACTCCCTGACTACTGCAGCGTCTTCCAAGCCAAGATAATGGCTATTACAAAAACATCCGAAGTAGTGCTTGGGGGCGAAATTTTCGGCCTTGGCATTCGGAACTTTTCGGACAGTCAGGCGGCAATCAAGGCGCTGACTGTTGCATATTGTACATCTAAGCTGGTCCTGAGATGTCGCTTCTTTATAAACATACTATCGGAGCGATCACAGATTGACCTGTTTTGGGTCCCTCGTCACAGGGATATCCTGGAAAACTGTGAGGCCGATGATCTCGCTAAATGGGGCATATTGCTTTTTAGCGTCTCCTCATTACCCGACATTGGAATTCCTCTGGCAACGGTTAAAATGGCAATAATGAACCACTACCTCAATTTAGCTCGCAAATTATGGGTGGAGAAATGTTCCTGCTTTATCTCCAGACAACTGTTGACTACACTGGACCTCAGGCGAACCAAGAAGCTGCTCGGACTGATCAGGAAATCCATAAGCATTACGGTCTCGATACTTACTAGTCACTTTCTAATCGATAGGCATAGGGTTTGCCCTATAATGATTTCTGTCGTAGCTGTGGCTCGGAGGATGAGGAAAAGACCGTACTTCACCTCCTGTGCCATTGCCCATCCCTCGTTCGAAGAAGATTTAGAATTTTGGGCTCTGCTTTCTTCGGGACTCTTACGGAGCTATCATCTCACTCTATAGGGGACATAGCGAAATTCATCCGGGAATCTTCATGGTTCTCAATTGAGTAGGGGGAGTCGCGCCGCCTTCCTCTTGGTATCACAACGGGCCATACAATTGTGATCAAGTGAGCTTTGTCGTAATTTTGTAAAAAAGATTAAATTATTTGCGATTTAGTACGTGGTAGATTCAACGGTTTTAAGGATAGTAAAGCTACACTTGAACGCACCGTCCCTTGGCTTATTAACGTGCTATTTTTGTTTTAAAGAAATTTTTTCTACACTGAGTATTTTAACACTGATATGAAAATATCGTTAATTTAAAATGAAAGCTACTCTTTTCTAATCAGTTTAAATAATTTTAAATGGAGTTAGTCAATTTGGTTACTGAAAATAATAATTTGGTTAGTTTTTAAAGTTGTTTGGGTGACTTTAAGCAAAAATTTATCAGTTTTACTAGAGTTACTGCACAATGCAGTGCATAACAATTTTATGTGTACAGTTTCTCAGTAGTTTTTCTTATTTTACTTACGAAAACATAAAAAACAAGTAAGAGTGCTATAGTCAGCTATGCCGAATCTTATATAATCTTCATCATATATGTAAATCTAGTTAAGTGGAAAAACTTTAATCAAAAAAACAAATAGTGGGGTGACATATATTTAAAAAAAAGTTAAGTACTGCATATGTGGTTATAATTGTGCATAAAAATATCATTGGCTCTTAATGGTTTAAGCAATTTAAAAGAACGTGTTTTCCGTAAATATCTCGTTAAAAGCTTTAAAATGATACCCATTTTGATATTTTAAAAAATTTGAAAATTTCAGAGCCCCGCAGCTCGGTAAATTTGGGTGAGCGCCAATTTGTTTACGTAATGTTTTTTTTCTTATTTTTTAGTTGTCTATCGCACTATATATTTATTTTTTTGATTGGAGTTACTTTATTGTTCCAAATGACATGAAAAAATTAGAGGTAGGCGTGGCGTTTTTCCCGCTGCGTCTAAAGACATGGACCGATCTAGCTGATTTCCAGTATTACCTCTTTCGGTCATCGCTCAATCGTTTTTGATATGCATACTTATGATATATATATTTTATGGTGTCGGAAACGAATATTGTAAAAAATACAAACGCAATGACAAATTTAGATATACCGTTTTTCCACTTTTTGTGGTGAAGTGTATAATAATAAAATAGCAGCAGCAATATCAACAGAATTAACACAAAAAAACAAGCAGTAAACTAAAATATCTAAACCAACACAAGACAGAATCTAGTAGAATAACGAAAGCCACTAATGTAGCAACAACACAACACACAAATAATTCCATTACAATCTTGACAACGCGACGTAATTATGCGATGACTTCTCTTGTGTTAAAATAACCATACGTTTTACGAATACGAATATTTTTTAATGCCATTGTTTTTTTGTTTTCATACGAATTACTCCCTATTTGTCTGTCTCTCTTTTTTTTTCTGTATAAAATGTATTTTATGGGTGCAATAATACTACGTCTGTCCATCTTAAAATTTCATTTTTCTTTGTTCCATTAAATCATCGTACAAAACGACCGAATGTTTGATTATAAAAATGCATGAATATGTTGCCTTTGAGTTTTTATTTTTTATTTTTCATGTTAAATTGTTTTTTATAGATTCGAGAACAAATAAGTTAATTTATGTATTTATCTGTAAGTACGTGCCTGTACACTGGTGAACAAAAACTAACACAATCAACGCTATATATTCAGGTAATAGAAATATTATATAAAACAAATGGAAAAAAATGTCTTTTAATTTAGTAATTTGTGCGCCATTTACTTAAGAATTGTAATAATAGCAATTATTCCTGTTGAGAAAATTTATAATTGTTTTTTTTTTAAATATTTATTTTTCAACTATTTCTTGAAGTCGTAAATAAAGCAAATAATCAAATACGTAAACAGGTATCCCGTTGCTCCACGGTTTTAAGATTTTTTAATTTTTAACTGGCTGTTCACAATTTTGATCGTTCTCGATTCTCAGCCTGACTTGTGTAAATTAATAGTTTGTTTAAGTACAGCGATCGTTTTCATATGCCTTCCTTATGAACTATCAGCAAAATCCAATTTAACAAATTATACAACTGATTAGTTTCAAGGAATAACTAAGTTATTTAGGAACACAGTTAAAGCTTTTGAAATATTTGAGCTTAATGGATATTTTTGAGATTCTTTAAGAAAAATTCAAATTTGTCCCGTTTTAAAAACAGTTAATAACTAAAGGGTGTCCCATTCAAAATGCATGTTTTTTACGTTTATTATGAATCGTAAAGAGCAGCATTTTATAAATAAATAAAAAAACACTGTGTATCGCTTTCACTCCTATTAGCAAAAATTAATACAAAAATAAATCTAAAAATAAAATGGTGTCCCCATGGTTGACGTAAATTTACCTATAAATTGACCCATATTTTGAACCGTTATAGACAAACGCTTGAAAATTGAATAGAAAAACTATGACCATTTTAATAAAAATAATCAAAATTATAAATTAAAGGGTGACCTAATAGTTCACTTAATTTTATGGATATGGCCATATTTAGGAATAGTTATAGACAGACGCTTGAAATTTACAAAGAACCTGTATTGCTGACTCCGCTATAACAAGTATTAAATTTGAATATGTAAATTAAAGGGTGTCCCAATAGTTGGTGCAATTTGATGAATATGTCCAAACATAAGAACCGTTATACACAGACAGCAAAAACTTACAATGGACCTGTATTGCTAGGTCCGATATAATAAAAAGTATTTAATTTAAATTTAGAAATCAAATGGTGTTTCCAAAACTAATGTAATTTTACCTATATAAGCCAAACCTTTTGAACCGTTGCACAGAGGGGTATTTGGCCAATCTAATTTTGTATGCAAAATATCTAGAACAGACATGTTGTGGCATTTAAAATTGTAAATTTATATAAACAAGCAAAAAGACGTAGGGTACTAAGACGGTATTTCCCCAAACCAATTAAACTCTAAGTCGTGCAGTATGAAAAATTAACAAACAATTCTGTTTTTATTGAAAAGATAAAAATATGATATAAAATAAAATATATCGGCCATTTCTTCATTGCCTGAGCTGAAAATATCTTCTTTATTTAATTCATAAATGTTGCCTTCGTTGTTGGAAAAAAACCCTTTTATCCACGGCTGATTAGCTTTAATGAAAACACTGGCTTTTCTATGGGCTTCAGCCCACTTTTTTTTAAATCGCTTTTGAATTTCGCAAAGCTATTTTTTAACAAAGTTATATCTTCTTTAGAATAATTTCCGGATTGTATTTCATGTTTTTCGGCATCAGGCTATATTAGCAATTATTGATGAAATATTGCAGATTTCGGAAATTCGTGAAACGTCTTCACGAACTATGAATTTGACCTTTGAAGAACCTAGATTTGGAAACAAAAAATTCTGAAATTGCTCAATTTTAAAATTAAATGTGTAAAAGAAGTGTCCAATAAAGCAGCATGTACAGTAAAGCATTAGAATTTTTGGTAAATTTTTCAGCAGTAGCATACTTCAAAGGGACATAAAATAGTCATCCGCACATATCTGCAGCCAATCTATTTTTTTTTTTTCAAACCATGAAATATCAATTAACACACCCGAGCGAGAATCTCAATTGCGTTAATCGGTGTTATACAACTTTATGACTATAGTTAATTTTTTTAATCAATTAAAATTAACAAAAATACCATAATTTTCAATGTAGCTCTGCCGGTACCAGAATATATTATAGTCTTATTAAACTATGGGAATTATATCATATTTACCTGCATTACAATTATCCATTTTAATAAAATTCATAAACTGAAAACACGCTTTACTCAATTTTTTTCACGTTGACTTGTCTCAAACACAGAAGAAAAGCATATGCCTACTTAGCAACACGAAACTTTGACTGCGTGGCGAGAGTGAACGAAAGCAAAAAGGAATTAAAAAATAACGGGATCCAGCATTCTATTCTCTTCACCCTACGGTGGGTAGTTAAAGAAAAAGTAAGTTTTGAAAATTTGAATTTTGGCCGCTTAAATTGAACAAATACCCTTCTGTGCGTTGTATACGAACACTTGAAAATAAGAGAGAATGTTCACTTTTTTGTGTGCTATAATTAGAAGTGTAACTATTTAAAATTTTAAATTTAGGGGTGCTACAATTGTTGATGTTATTTGATGTACATGGCCAAACTGTTGAATTGTTGTAGACAAACAGTTGAAACCAGGAGGTTTTAAAGGGTACAGTCTAAAGAATTATTAGACTTTTATACACCTCGCTAAAACACAAAATTTTAATAAAAACATCTAACAAACAAGGTCAAGGCCATTAAATACTAGGAAGTACGAGAATATTCTGAGTATATTTGGTATTATCCATTTAATTTTCTATAATTTTTCACAATTTACGCAAATATAAGCAAAGAAGCTTTAAGTGCTGTGGTAACTATTTGTTGTGTTGTTTTGGCAGTTAAATGCCAATGTTTTGTACTACGAAGTTATAAAATATTATATTATCTTCGAATACAGAGCAATTGATATTTTTTTGAAGTCAGTCGTATTACTATTGTCAGTTTAAAATGTTAGGAGTGCTATTCTTCGTAACTACACTTAGAAATACTTTAAAATGTTTTCTGACTAAACCTAAAGGTATGTTAGCCCTTTCAAAGTTTAGTCCCGAGCCACAAGAACCTTGAAAACATGCTGGTTTCTTTACTTCTATAGCTGCTCCTCACTTGTATCTACACTATAAACTTAAAAAACTTTAGCTTAGTTTTGCATGGTGCTGGTGACTTCCAAAGATACGATTCTATAAGCTTTTAATGATACTCCTTATTATTGTTATTATTGTGCTTTAATTATTTAGTTATATAACGAAAACTATTTATTTTTCTGGATATCGTCACTTCTCATTGTGTTGCTCACGTGCCTTAAGCACCTTAAGGTACATACCTATACACGACTGTGTGAGTTATATATCATTCTGCATGTGCTTCAAAATTGGTATTTTACAGAAGACTCTTAATATTTGGTTACAAACGTACATGCATGTATAACAAAATTGTTATTTGTTTACAACAGCTGATCAAACTCTCTTTTTTTACTGGACAGATATCTAAGCCGTCCGGTTTTAAAATGGCTTGTAGTCGTCTTTAAATATTTTTGCGTTCGTTACGGAAAGAAGACTTGTCAATTTTAATCATTTTCTTTTTACTCTAAATATGAACAAAAACAGTTTGCATTGAATAATGATACAGAAATTACATAATTGTTATCAAATAGTTAAAAGCAATTTTAGATTTTGGTCAGATAAAATATTACCATCAGCCGGCTAATGCTACCGCCAATATTCAACCGCCGTTGATTGTTTTCATACGGCATAGGTTTATGGCAATACTTTTTAGAATTTATCTGATGTCAGATCGTAATAAAATACATTCTAAACGAAATTTTGTTAGATGACTTTTCACATGTATTTTACAGAAGCAATGATTCAACAGCCTCACATGACATGTATGTATTTAACAATGGGAAATTTGAAAAATCAGATGTAAAAAACATGTCATCTATGGGCAGCTTGAGTAGTAGATTTTTACTTATAATATTCCCAGAATTCTTATGGCTGTATAGATATAATTTAATTACTATTATTATTTATGACCATATAAAATGCCACGCCTTTATTTTAAATTATTTTATTTTTCCCACGGAGAAGAGGGCTACAAAACCCTCTTGCTACTAGATAAAAAATGTCTACTTTTCCTAAAAAAATTTTAAGTTTAAAAATACTTTAGTAAGCTCATGCATTTGTATACAAAAACTTTAAAATGTCTTAGTAACTTTTGTTTTTGCCATCAGCGTAGGTATGTTTATTTATGCTATTGAAAAATGTGAGTGACCAATATATACATCTGCTTAACCAACTGCTAAAATGGTGGTATAAATTTGAATCTTAAGGGTACATAAAATAATATTGCATAAATACATCCCATATTGAAACTTTAAATGTTTTAACATACAAACAAAAATGCAGACTTACTTACGTATAAATTTGCAGGAAAGAATATTGAATATTATATATAAAACTAATTTAAAAGAATTGATTCTTGCAGCATAATATCTGCAAAAAATTTAAATTGAAAAACAAGTAAGAGTGGTATATTCGGCTATGCCGATCCTTAATGGTTAACCATTTTAAAAAAAATTTTTGTATTTACTTAAGGATCTCTTCAAAAGCTTTTAAATGATACCCATATTTATATTTTGAAAAATTTGAAAAGTTCATAGTCCCATAACTCGGGAAATGTAGGAGAGCGAAAATTTTTTTGCTTAATATTCTATTCCTATTTTTTATTTCTCTATCACCCCACATATTTGTTTGTTTGATTGGAGTTACTTCGGTCAACTAGATTTTTTCGCTGCCTCGAAGGACATGGGTCGATATTGCTTATTTTCAGAGGAAAAATTTTCGATTAGCGTATTTAAATTTTCTTTACCTCATCTAGTGCCTTGGCAAAGTCGATTTCAACCCGAACATGGGCGGACAAATGGACATCGCTCAATCGAGTAAACTATGCACAAGTACTTCTAGAAATATTAAAAGGAAGTTTATTGACAAATTACATAAATCAGGAAAGTCTCGGAAAAGGAGTGTATGTGCTAATAGATCTGCAGTTAAACGTTTTACTCATTTGGATAATTTAGAGTTCTGCTTTTTTACTCGTGAAGAACAAAGAAATGCGCTAAAAAAGTACAATTTCTCCTGAAATGAAGTCCACCTCATATTGAAAAAAATCAGGTCAATTGTAGTCAACAGGGCGAAAATACAGTTCGTCGCTTAAATTAAATTTCCTTGATATTGTTACGAATAATAAAATCTGGCAACCCCTGTAGTTGTTTCCGTATGAGTGTGGTGAATAAGCTAATACAACTAATGGTATGTTTATAGAATAACAAAACCACAAGTTAGCCAATAAAAGCTGAGCAGCCTCAATGGCTACGTTGGTAGAGGTGCGTACTACAAACCAGGGGGTCCGAGTTCGATACCGCATGCGGGCATGCGTGCAACGAAAAAAATAATAATTGTTATAAGCAATTAAAATTAATAAACAGCAGTACAAACCTCCCGAGAGGCAAAGACAATTATTGTGTGAAGCCATGGCAGACAATTTAGTGAAGACGTGTAATTTAATAAAAGGAGTAACAGATAATTGTCAAGAAGCCCCTTATAATAAAAAAAGTAAGATCAACAGCGGTTAGCGCGGGGAAGTTTAACAGCATAACAACAGTGTATGGCAGACGTGTGTTGTGGCTACTGGATTAAAGGAGATGACTGGCTTGGATAAAAGGAGTAGTGAAGTTGTCTGTGGATGGATAAGGTTACTAAACAAGGCATCGAGTAGTTCATGTCTCGCAGGAGTAACACAGTAGTGTAGCGTGGACGGCTGCGTTTGTGGTGAGAACGCATGTTTAGTAAATACGAAAACAAGGGTTCACAAGTCCGGTAGGATTGAGAAGTTATAGCCAGAGAAAGCCATAAAGTTTGAAGACAGAATATAGCCACGGTGGTATTTGCAATCAAAAGAATCCGTACGTTTGCCTGCTAAAAAGGGTAAAACGTAACAATATATTTACACCAACTTTTCAGTGAAAAGTTTTCACCAAACTTGCATATAGTTATTTAGCTGTGTTCTTCTCTCATTTAGTTGTCAGCTGTCAACATAATTGGCGCTAAATTCAAAGTTTCAGTACACTCTTTATTTTAAGAAAAGGGTAAATAAAAAAGAAAAATCAATACATTTTCTTTGGATTTTTCTTTTCTAAACAGAGTCTTAACAATCTAATTCGTTTTCCTTTTTTGTAGAAAAAGATTTTATACATTTAAATATTTGAATTCATTGATATCCAGTTCATTGAAAGCAAAACGAAATAAATAACTCATTAAATGTCTGGTTTATTTAAGAATGTCGGTCGTTTAGTTAGCTGCTCTTACAGAGAGTGTGATAGAGAGAGAGAGAGGGGATGTTGAGTTACAAAAATTAAACAGCACTTCAGAGACTCACTTGTCAGTCAAACCATTTTCATATTTATACAAACTCCTCGACAATGGCGACGATATCAATGACTCTGTTGTAACTATAATCAGTATCCACCTTGTCTTTACATGTACGACGCTTTGATAGAGTCATGGTGGTTGTTTGTTGTTGTAAACTGGTGTAAGAAAATATTTCAGCACGCGAGTTATTGTGGCGTGGTAGTAGAAAGAAGTATGGAAACATTTACGTACATAAAGTTTGCCATAGAAATGTCTACATATTGTGGCAGGAAATATTAACACGCGCTCTTTCTGTTGTACACACACACACGCACACACTTTAACATATTTTAGTGTTATTCATACATTATTTTTACTACCACATTTTCTTACTCTGCGTCTTTAATTTATTTTGCATTGGCATACTGGGATATCAAAGTATCCAGATATAAAACACACAAATGCACACACACATACTTATACACCATCATACAGCTTGTATCTCTTGGTTATGGAATTTAAACAGATAAAAAAGTAAAATCACCAAAAATATACAACAAATAAAAAAAAAAATAAAAATAAATCGACTAAAAAATGAACAGAGTGTTAAGTCGAGAGTATCTTCACGCTGTTATTAAAGCGATTTGTTGCTTTTGTTTTTTACTTGTTTTTTTATGAGCTGAATTCATTTTATGCTGTTTTTATTTGAAGTTTTTTTTTGTGTCTTTAAATATTTGAGTTGCCGGTGTAAGAGCTTCGTTTGTTATTTATTGCACATATTTGTTGAATTGTTGATTTTGTTAATTTAACTGACTTAAAAAAATGAAGGAGATTATCAATTCGTCTGAATGTTGCTTTTTTAATGTTTGTGCCTGCAGAACTCAGTCATTCCTGAACCAATTTTGATAACCGATTTCGTAATTTGATAGACTATGTTAACAGATTGGTCCCGTTTTAAAAACACTTCATAATATTAAAAATTAAAGGGTGTCTCCTTACAACATACGTGTGTTTTACTTGTATTAGGAACCGTTAAAGGCACTACTCTAGAATTTGAAAAAACTGATTGTCACTATTGCTCCCAATAGACAAAAGGAATAGAAACATTAATCTAGGGGTCGTAATTGGCCTATATATGCTTAACTTTTAAACCGTTATATACAAGCGCTTGAAAATTAAATTAAATGGCGGCCTTTATAATTACTATTACAAATTTTCAATGTTATTCAGTTTCATGCATGTGACCAGACTTTTGAACAGTTATGGACAGACAGCTGAAATATACAAGGAACTTATATTGATAAGTCCTCTTTAACAACAACAAGACATAACAAACACAAAACAAAAAGGCAACTTGATTGCATTAACAAAATGCATATAAAATGATGAAGAATAAAAAGAAAGCAAAAAATATTCTGCTGTGAAATCAACCCCTTGTTGCGTGAGACGGCTTAGGCATCTGGACGAACACATAGTAAAAATCATATATGTACATGGGCACACTGTATCAAATTTTAACTGCATTCAGGATTACAGTTACTAGTATATGTTTTAATGATAATGAAAATTTATTCGCATTACCATTAAAAGACAAAAGTTGTTAACATGTTATTTATAACACACATTATTATTTTCAAATTAAATAAATAATATCACAAGACATTTGGTTTTCAACTGCGATTAAATTTGCAAATAAAATAGATAGAGTTATCAGTAACATTTTACTGGTAATGCAATTCTAAATTTAGTACCAGTAAAATGTTACTGTTAACTGCATTTGTTGGAAATGAAAAATTTACTTGAAAATATTTTACTGCTAATGACAAAGAAATTTAAGTAATATTTACTAATTACTGATTTAATGGTAATGAAAATTAATTTGCAGTATAATTCAAAATTTTTTGATTATTTAAAAATATTTTAGTAACATTTTCTGGTAACAACAATTAAATGGCAGTAACATGAAAAATGTGTTTAACTGCAACAGTTAAGTGCCCATCTATAAAAAATAACATATAGCAAACTATACGAGGGCTGCTATATATATTTCTGGCCTGGCAACACTGAGTGCTGCCAAGTGCAATCTGACATTTCCATTGGAAAGTTTGTCAGTTTTAAGCATAATCGTAGCGCCATCCTATAGCGCTGTGAAAAATTGGTATAATGAATTTAATCGTGGCCGAAGCTCGCTCAAAGACGAATTCCGTGAAGGTCGTCCAAAAACGGCTGTTGTGCCAGAAAACATTGATGCCGTGCGTGAACTCATAATGCAAGATCGACATGCGACATACCGAGAGATAGAGACTCCTTGGACATTTCTTCCACCATCATACATTCGATACTGCATGAACACCTGGCCGTAAAAAAGGTTTGTTCTCGTTGGATCCCGCACAATTTGAAAGTCCCTCAAAAAAAAAAGGCTTGTGTCGATTGGTGCAAAGAAATGTTGCAAAAATATGATTGCGGTGCTTCAAAAGACGTTTATAAGATCGTCACAGGTGACGAATCATGGATCTATGCGTATGAGCCCGAAACGAAACAACAATCGACCGTGTGGGTCTACAAAGACGAGCAAAATCCAACGAAAATTGTTCGTGGAAGAAGAACTTCGAAGCAAATGGTCGCCTGTTTCTTAGGCAAAACTAGTCATGTGGCGACTGTTCCGCCTGATCAACGTAGGACGGTCACTTCTGAGTGGTACACTACAATTTGTTTGCCTGAAGTCATTGGAGAAATTCGAAAAACCAACAAGAGAAGACGAATCATTGTTCACCATGACAATGTGAGCTCAAACCAGAGCGTTTTTGACCGGCCAAAACGTCGAATTAATAGGTCATCCGCCGTAGAACCCTGACTTGGCACCTAATGACTTCTTCTTGTTTCCGCACATCAAGTAAAAAATGCGTGGTCAACAATTTTCGTCGCCAGAAGAAGCTGTTGAAGTGTTTAAAAACCATGTTTTAGAGGTGTCTCAATCGGAGTGGAAAAAGTGCTTCGACAACTGGTTTGAGCGCATGCAAAAGTGTATAATAAATCATGCTGGAGAATACTTTGAAAAACAATAAAACCATTTTTGATTATAAATATTCGCATTTTCACTATTAGGCCAGAAATATATAGAGCAGACCTCGTAATGCACTCAACAAAAAACTTTTTCTTATGTTTCGTCAATAGTTATTCGATTCACGTAGCTTATCGTATTGTAACAGCTGTTAATTGGTAATAAAATTAAAAGTTGTTCACCGATTTTATTAAAATTTGTTTATTGTAATTTAAAACATAATCGCCTATCAGATCGTAGAGCACAAACGTCACCGTTTAATATAAAATTTTGTTTTAAATTACTTGTTACAGTGGACATAGAAAAACATATTTAGGATAAATTTAAAACAGGGCCTTGTGAAAGTAACGTTACTATTGAAACACCTTTGAATTTTAATTTGTGTACTTGCTTTTATAGCAAACAAACAATACATCTTCTGCGTAAATTAATAGTCTTCCCCTATTGCAGTTCAAACAAGTAAGAGTGCTATATTTGGCTTTGCCGAAGCATATATACCCTTTATCATATTGTGCCATATCCAGCAAAATAACGCAACCAACAAAACAAAAAATATTTTACCGGTAAAGGTTTTTTTCCGACTCCCGATCCATTTTTTTTTGGTGATATTTTTACAATAGCCTAAAATAATTGATATGCTTATTTTAGATTTATATTATCGTTAATTTTCTATTTACAAAAGTGTTGTTGATTATTTACAAAAAATTTTCCGTCTCCTACGTTAGTTTACCGATCATTATTGTAATCAGCTAATTACTTTTATTATTCTCAACTTAAAATTTTATTTTCAACTTAAAAATTTACTTTCTTGAATTTTTGTAATACACATATCGTCATCTAAAATCCAAAAGACCGTAACTCACAAAAAATTTAAATTTGGTTAATTTTTACTAATATCAATTCATTCAATCAAAATTAAGGTTTTAAATTATTTGTCAGGTACGGCCCTTGGTATTTGAGGTGACGATATATTGTTAAATTCTTATATATTTAATTAAATAAATCATACATTTATTTAAATTAATTATATATTATTCATTTTATTTAATTAAATAAATCATATATTGATATTAATCATTTGTTACATTCATCCTTTATCCTATATCAGTGTTTGAGCCGAAGGCATTCTTCGTAAAAGTTGGCGGAATACTGTTTTTTCACATAAAGCTTTGATATCGAAATTTTTAATTTCTGAGAATATGCAAGAGAAGGTTGCTGAACAGAGCGCAGGGAAATATTACAATGAAATACATTCGTATCCACAAGGGTTTGTTCTTGCACTGCAAGTAACTGTTGGCGATTTGTTAGGAGCTCAGACTGTTCGACCAACAATCAAAACTACGAGTGAATACACATTTTACAAAAAAAAAAAAAAAAAATACATAAAAATAACAGTAGATAAATGTAATTTTTTAATTAAATACACGGGAATATTTTCTAATTTATTTAATATTTAAAAAAACTCGATGGCCATTTCGCTACCGCATCCAAATTATCGTAGTGTTTTTGATATTTTATTTTTCATCCTCTTTCAACTGCTCAAAAGATCCGAAAAAAAAGGCAGCCGTGTATAGTGGAGAAAGAAAAATAGAATTACTATTGGTTATTGTTGTTTTTGCTTAAACTATGATTATTGTCTTTGCTTTATTGTTTGGACAAAAATCTTTAATTTATTTAAAATGTTTGTTAGTAGTTTCCTTAAGAGTAAAGTAAGCGGTAACGAAATGGCCATCAAGACGTGCATTGACCCTCAATAATCAATAATCGGTAATTAATTTAATCGGGATATTTTAAAAATAGCACGAAGTTTTTTTATAAAAATTAAATAAATGTAATTTTTGTTTCCAAGTTAATAGTAATTTTTTTTTTATTTTATACTTAATATTTTGCTAATTATATGGCAGCTTTCTCGTTCTTTTTATGTTACTTACGTAATTTGCAGTCACTAATTTAAGCGTATGTGGGTTACGTTAAAATTAAAAGGCTCGTATTTCTTTTATTATTTGGATTATCGATAAAATATTTTACTGGGAAACATGTTGTTACTTACAGAACAATTGTGCAACAAAAACTTAGTTTTGAAAAATATGTTGGTTACGTTATTTTGGTAGTTAAGGCATGATATATGTAAATTTAATTTAGTGAAGTATCTGCAATACAAAAAAAAAAAAACAAATATTGGGGTGACAGAGAATTAATAAATAAGAAAAATTAAGTGCTAAGTGTATATACATAATTTTACATAAAAATGTCATCGTCTCTTAATGGGTTAACCATTTTTTAAAAATTTTGGTATTTCCTAATAAAAGATTCCTCAAATTTTTTTAATGATACCCATATTAAGAACTTAAAAAATATTGTGCACCATCGTACTTTTCTATGAAAGGTTCCAAGGCCCATAACTCGGATAATGTGTTATTTTTAAATTCTCTTTGGCTCCATATGTTTGTTTTTCTGATTGCAGTTACTTCACTAGGCTAGATTTGTTCCAAATTATATAGAAAAATGAGAGGCAGGCGTGGTATTGTTTCCGCTGCCTTAAAGAAAATCTTGCTGATTTTCAAGACAAAATTTTTGAAACTCTGTCTGTTCCTTGGCAAAGTTGATTTCAACCGAACACAGACTATTAATTTAACTAAAATGTTGGGACAATTTAATTAAATTTATCTTGTTTCACTTAAGCCTCTTTAAGATTTTAAAGCTCACTCTTATTTTTATAAGATTACACTGAAATTAATCTAAATTTGGCAAGAAACTAATAACTTAAGAAATAATACAATATTATAATTTTGTTATTGCGATAGTTTGTTTTGCAGTTTTCAGTTTAAGCATAAACAAGAATATTTTGATTTCTGAAAAGCGTCGGCAAATGAAGAGACATTTACATGGATATGTTTGAACACGTTCATAGTATGAGTTTTTAACTCAAGTTAAGTAAAATAAAGTTTGTTATCAAACCCATAAATTCACTTGCCATATAAGATTTAGTTTATTGTTGTGCAAATAGACGAACGTAAATACAAACTTTTATTTAAAGTGAAAAGTATTATCTTATTTTTACTATTTATTTTTATTTTTTTTTACAAAACACAACGGTGGCATATCATAGTGCCCACGAACATAATGTCCATGTACCTTATGCCGCATTCGAAAGTGACGTTGTGTAATTTTTAGCATAGACATAGTGCAAATTTCCATGGACATTAAATCCTTGGACGAATAAATATAAAAAAAATTATACATATTTTTTAAATGTGGAGTTAAACATTTAGAGCTTACGGCGAAAGCAATGATTTCGCCTTTGAGATCACCTGTATTATTTCGCCATGGATGCATCTATAGATGTTTTGTGGGCATCTGCATACAAAAAATTTATAAGATTTAATTGCATGGGGAAAATACGACAAAGTGTTGTATGAAATTTGATATATCCTTTGAATAACAACGTAATTTTTTTTGATATATTCTCCGCTATTGTGAAAAAATAGTTTATGTTGCCATTTATTGCCTATTCCTGACGAACTAAAAAAATTCTCAATTTTATACAAGCCAAAATTTAATGCAATATTTGGTGGCCTGCCGCTCTTAATTAGTTATATTTTGTCATATTCTGGACACAGATAATGGTATTCAATATCTTCCGAAAATTCACTCGATGTTGATTAGCACTGTATATTATACACTGCTTAAATTTCGTATCATTTAACCTTTTACCCGTTCAATCCAAAATCTTAGAACAAATCTATTTGAGCGCTTAGTGTCCCCTTCCTATCAGTGCCATATTAATTAATTTTTAATAAAACTAAGAAGGTCTCAGTTCTTCATGTTCTTTTTGACAATATTTATTCATAGTCCAAAGCTCCGTAAATTTAATTAATTTATGTATATGATATAATGCCTGCATTCGGACGGCTTCTCAAAAGATACTGAAATTGTGTGAAGTTTATTTTATTTCTTACCGACAGTGTTTGGAATTCATTTCATTTATTACATGGGTTCGCAAAGTAAAGGAAGTAGTTTCGTCAGGGGCCATCTTACAGAGCAAATTTGTTTGCTTTGATGTCATAATCACAGTGGTAACTTTGTCACCACTTTTTTTAATTTTTGCAAACCAGCAAAAATTGCTTGCGTCTTCATGTGTGTGCATGCGACCACTACCTGATATCCTTCCGCACTCCTTTTCAAGTAAAATTAAGATTCGAGCACTCTGGTTTGTTTTACTTTAAGTGATGCAAGTAACTAAAGCAGGTGGAAGATAACGCACCCTATTTCGCTCCTCAATGATAAGAAAAAGCTGGAGTAAGAATATTGACTTTCTTATTATTATGACTCATTATTGTTGTTGTTGTAACAGCTCTGCTGCTGTCGAAAGTTTTTCCCTGAAAAGATATAAAACAAAAGAGAAAGCAAAATGTTTAATTGTGTGTATGCGCGTCATCAGGTGGTATTGGGAGGAGGAGAAATTGCGCAACCTCAATCGGTGGTAACTAAAGGTCCCTAGAGTGTAAATTCGTGGGGCTATTGTGACAATTAAAAAAGTGCGCTGGGTAACAGTTTAAAGTGCCGGGAACTATTCTTTCACGGTAGAAGTTGAGAATACTGCACCATACGGCTCTTAATTGTGCTAAGACTGATGTGCCCGGGCGAGAGCCTCTCATCTTCTGAAATCGCGGATGGGTGTTCGTTTAGGACTTTATTACATCTATAGCCCATTATGGCGTCCGAGACAGCCTGCCGATGCAAAAGTTTTTGGGTATCTGTAATAGTCATCCGGTTTATTGATGGAATAATATCCCGGATGTCATTACGATAACGCCTAAAGTCCTGCCGGATGTGTCGGGATGGGTGATCCTGCATTATCACCTCGTGGTTAGAGTGACTGCGCAGACGCCAAGCCACTAGGTATTGCTTGGTCAGTAGTTCATTATGTCGTCTGACCGGAAGCATCCTAGTCTCTTCATTGAGGTCATTTATGTTTGTCATTTCGACACATCCAGTCGCGATTCTGAGCGCAGTCTGTAAGAGTCGCCATCGTCGTAGTACCCAACGGTTATTTATTCTAAAGTAGTACTTTTCAGATATGGTGTAGAAGATATTTCACTTCATCTGATCTCCTTACAAAATATTATATATATCCGGTTAAATATGGAGTACAATTCTTATGTATAACGCGATGCTCCACAGTCTGGAGGTTTATAGGTGTCATTAGCGTATTCAACTTTGTTGACTCTTTAGAACATCGATGGAATGTGAGTTGTGTTAGGCTGTTTTATTGATACGGTGTATTACAGAGAGAACTTGTTTTTTAGCCAAATCATCTTTCTTTCCTGTCACATTCAATGTAGGCAAATTTAAATCGAATGTTTTCATACACTGCTCTCTTCCCATGATAATCTACTTTACTAGTTTTGACACAGAGCATTGGTTGAGTAAGGGTCATTGCCAGAGTGCTGCTCCCAGATTAAAAAAAATCTATTTGCTCGGGCCATTTCTTTTAGTTTGGGTGCAAAATAGGATCGCTGGTAATTACACTCAGATTCCTGGATTTTGCCCACAACTTTATATGTGTGTGCAATCTCGCTTAAGGGAAACCATTTGCTCCTGTCAAGCATTCGTTAAATATCTTTGTCGTCATTGTAAATATGGTCGAATCGATTAATATAATACCATTTAGTGCCATTTTATTTTGAGGAAAATTAAACTAGATAACACTGCGCTTCTCACAAGTTCGTGATTCGCTCGCACAAACTGTAAACTATTGTTTGCACTCTGATATTTTTTCTATTATAGTTTCATGTTTCAGTCAGTGCTATATAAGCGAGCAAAACCGACTATTTATTAGGCTTTAGTTGAAAAATATGTAAATGGTTGCACAATTGTGACTTAAACACACTACGAGGGCTGCTCTATATATTTCTGGCCTAATAGTGAAAATGCGAATATTTATAATCAAAAACGGTTTTATTGTTTTTCGAAGTATCCTCCAGCATGATTTATACACTTTTGCATGCGCTCAAACCAGTTGTCGAAGCACTTTTTCCACTCCGATTGAGACACCTCTAAAACATGGTTTTTGAACACTTCAACAGCTTCTTCTGGCGAGGAAAATCGTTGACCACGCAATTTTTTCTTGATGTGCGGAAACAAGAAGAAGTCATTAGGTGCCAAGTCAGGGCTGTACGGCGGATGACCCATTAATTTGACGTTTTGGCCGGTCAAAAACGCTCTGGTTTGAGCCGATGTGTGAGAGCTCGCATTGTCATGGTGAACAATGATTCGTCTTCTCTTGTTGATTTTTCGAATTTCTCCGATGATTTCAGGCAAACAAATTCTAGTGTACCACTCAGAAGTGACCGCCCTACGTTGCTCAAGCGGAACAGTCGCCACATGACCAGTTTTGCCGAAGAAACAGGCGACCATTTGCTTCGAAGTGCTTCTTCCACGAACAACTTTTGTTTGATTTTGCTCGTCTTTGAAGACCCACACGGTCGATTGTTGTTTCGTTTCGGGCTCATACGCATAGATCCATGATTCGTCACCTGTGACGATCTTATAAACGTCTTTTGAAGCACCGCAATCGTATTTTTGCAACATTTCTTTGCACCAATCGACACGAGCCTTTTTTTGAGCGACTTTCAAATTGTGCGGGATCCAACGAGAACAAACTTTTTTTACGGCCAGGTGTTCATGCAGTATCGAATATATGCTGGTGGAAGAAATGTCCAAGGATGTCTCTATCTCTCGGTATGTCGCATGTCGGTTTTGCATTATGAGTTCACGCACGGCATCAATGTTCTCTGGCACAACAGCCGTTTTTTGGACGACCTTCACGGAATTCGTCTTTAAGCGAGCTTCGGCTACGATTAAATTCATTATACCAATTTTTCACAGTGCTATAGGATGGTGCTTCATCGCCATACAAAGATTTAAGTTCATCAATGCACTCTTGTCGTGATAATCCACGTCGAAAGTTGTGAAAAATGATGGCACGAAAATGTTCACGAGTTAATTCCATTTTTTTCTATATAAATTTTTTCAAGTCACTGTTTACAACACAAATAATGGTCGTACGTCAAAACGTTTTGAGTATGACTATGCTTAAAAATGACAAACTTTCCAATGGAAATGTCAGATTGCACTTGGCAGCACTCAGTGTTGCCAGGCCAGAAATATATATAGAAGCCCTCGTAATAAATATTATATACACAATTATTATACACAATAATAAAGATTTATATTCTAATATACATTTACATATATTTCAACTACTTTTGAAAAGTTTTGCTTACCTTTGTTTTTTGTTTTTTTACTCGTATTACGTATATTGTTTTTAATTATTTATTTGCACATAATTTTTTTTTATTTTCTCTAACATAAAAACAATTTCAACTTTAGGCAAACAAAAAAATTAAAAAGAAAAGAAAAGCATTCTGTCAACACCTAGAAAAAATATTTTTAAACGCAAACAGTATTTTGTTTGCTTTTAATCATACTATTATTAATAAAAATATATTATGGTTAAATATATTTTATTATTTTTAATATGCTATAAGACTTTGGTTGTGGGTCAAATTTTTTCAAGTTAAACCAACCATGTTGTATTTTTTATGCAGAGTAATCATAAAATGGTCATATGTTAAAAGAAAAATGTTTATGGTGACTGAAGTATTGTTGAAAACAACTATAATTTATTCTCCGCAACTATACAATGTTACAGAGAACATAATATGGTTATTGTGCCCATACCACAACCATATTTTTTCTGTGCGTGAACTCAAAAGAGATTACAGAATAATTTAATGTTATATTATTTCTCCAGTTTCGCTTGTGGTGACCTTAAGTATCCGTCCAGAACGTTCAAAATTACTAATGGTTGTCAGTGAAACGAGTTATACAAACAGGTTGTACGGTAAGTTTCTCTTCCTGACAAATTAATTTAATCAATTTGTAATATTGTTTGAGTTCTTGAAATAAATTTTTTTAAACTTGATCAATACTGCCTGTTTTCCGTATTAACGTAATCAAATCAACAATCATTTTGCAAAAAAATAACCAATGACGTTGTACAATACAAATTAATTTTAAGGTACTTACATTTTTAAAACAGCTATTTTCAAATAATAGTATTTATTTACATATATGTATTTTACATTTTTGTATATAAAAAACAACTGTTTATTTATATTTTACTGTCTATTTGGTGGGATTTAGGCTCGTGTAAAATATAAAACATGTGCGTAGTTAAGTTTTTTTTGTTAAAATTTTAGGAAAAGACCTTCAAAACAAGCATTTAAATGTTATTATAAAACATTTAAATATTTGTGGTATTTTTAAATTATTATATATTTATCAAAATCTTAGCCAATATCGAGATTCGTTTAAGGAGCTCTCGTCTACACTACGAAAATTCGTTTCTTCGAAAAGCCGATATATGGACATAAATACTAAAAGTATAAAATAGATGTCGTGACAAAACCTTAGCTTAGGCGAACTTTAAAAACGATCCGTCCTTAATTACGAAATCGCGCGTTCGAGAAATAGTGTCTACTTTAGACAGCACAACGCCTTTGACGATTTTTATACGGACTTTGACTGCTGACGGGGGAATTGTTGGCTCTAGTAGAAATATTAGCAGACTTGGCTTTATCGATGAGGTTGTAGTAGGTAATGCTCCAAAGCGAAGAGCAAACAAGAGATCTAGTGGTATCGATGGTGTATCTGATATTGTTTTGAAGACGGACAATGTGGCTTGGCGATTTTTAGCTATTTTGTTTAATCATTGTCTAAACATTGGGTATTTTCCGAACCCAAGAAAAACTGCACCTGTGGTTCCAATACTTAAACCGAAAAAGGATCACCATGGGAGTGGAAGCTATAGACCTATATCCCTATTATAGGCCTTTGGAAAGCTATTTTAATATTTTCTCCTCGCAAAGATTAATTACGTTATTACTGAAAATGACATTGTAAAAGATTTTCAATTTGGGCTAAGGAGCGGCCCCTCAACGACATACGCCCTAGTTGTACTTACGAGCTATGTCGCCAGGGGTCTCAATAGGAAATGCACTACAATGGCAGCGAGCTTAGATTTTGCCAAAGCCTTTGACACCGTCTGGCATGATGGTCTTATCTACAAATTAATGAGTATAGGCTTTGGTACGGGCATCTGCCGTATGATTGATAGCTTTCTAAAGGACCGCTATTTTAGGGTTCATATTGGGGATGTCCTCTCTTATGAAGTTTCGATTTATGCAGGAGTGCCACAGGGATCGCTGCTGGGTTAAGTTTTGTATAATGTTTTCATATCAGATATACATCCAGCCCCACATGGAGATCCATTGTTGATCTATGTTGATGACTTCCTAATTGCTTCTTTAGGAGCAAGGCCTAGGACTATTTTAACAGGTGGGGCCTCAAATTGAACATTCATTAGACTAACGCTATGATGTTCAAAGGAAGGCGGAAATACATTCAGACCGGAAGAGAGGTGATCACGTTAAAGTACCTTGCTGTCACCTTCCATGAAAACTTTGAGTTTTATCGTCATATCGACAATGTGCTTGAGCTTACTGCGCGTATCAGGGCGTGCTAAAGCGCAAACGTGGACTCGATACAAAAGTACGCCTTTTGGTGTACCGCTATCTACTTTGCCTTTCTAGCTTGGTTAAGAATTTCTTCTTCCCAGATGGATAGTCTTAGGAGGTGGAAGAGGCTGATCTTTGTTGCGTGCTTTGTTTGAGACCGTATATAGGGCGTAACGGAGAGTTCCCTAGACCCTCTTATAGTAGAGCTACAGCGAAGTCGATTTTAGCCGAATAGACTCGTTTATGGTCGGGAAAGCTTTGAAGTTCAGGGAAGGTGCACATTCCGTAGAAAACAGTTTGGCGAGAGAATGTTTATCTCAAGCCTCGAGTCTGAAGAGCATTCAAACAGCAAAGTACCTTTCTCCTGTTGACTCGATGACTTTTGGGGGAGCTGGTAGTTTTAAGTTTATTTCTTTAAAAACAAAAAAATTTTAATTTTTCCTTTTTTGGGGAATTTCTTTTAATCTCTATTTAATTTAGTAATAGTTGTATAAAAAATGTACAGAATTTTTAATAATTTTATTGTAACAATGCTTGAAAATACATTAGTATGTAAACAATTTTTTAATTCTATTGCTAGTTTAAGTTTCTTTTTTTAATAATGAAGTTCTTGGAAAATAAATAATTCAATCAATCAACTACGAAATTGCGTCGAGTAAAATGAAGCCTCTACGCATTTATTTGGCGGGTTTTGCTTCAATTGAAGCATACCTTGCTTGAGAAACATCAATAAAAAGTCCAGATAAAAACTTGCTTCCTTCAAATATTTTTATACTCTTGACCACGGATGGAAAAAGGGTATACCTAAGTTTGTCATCCTCTGTGTAATTTCTACAATATCCATTTCCATAAAGTATATTTATTCTGAGTTCCTAAGCATAGCGAAGTTGACTCAGCAATGTCCATCTGCCCGCCAGTGTTTGGGTTGAAATCAACTTTGCCAAGGCACTAGATGAGCTAGACACAATTTTAATACACCAATCGAATATTTTGTTATTGAAAATTAGCAATATCGGAACATGCCCTTCGAGGTAGAGGGCAAAACACCACATGCCAGTTTACAAGGTTACTGTGTTTTTGTATAAAAAAAATTTTTTGAGTTCTTATGTCCTTTTTGCTTTACTGATTCAATGGAGTTCTTATCAATTTATTTATCAATTTAACTTTTGATATGAGACTCTGAGGATTTCTTTAAAAAATTTGGGTAGAATCCACTGATGAGCTATATGAGCAGTAGCAAAATGGCCATATGAATATGCTTTCCCCGCAGTAATACATTTCATTTTGTAGTTTGAGATAGTAAATATTTTATAAGAATATCATTAAATCTTTGTATTTGAAGAGTTAAAGCACGATTAAAGTAAATAAACATAAAAAAGAACCGAATAATAAATTTTCATATTAATTTTTGAAAAAGTTTTAACAGTATTGGCAGCAGGCTTATAGCACGAAATGATGTTGCTTGAGTCAGGTGCTTGCCAGGATTAGTATCATTACTATTTCCGAATGTTTTCATGATGCCGGAAAAGAGACAATTGGAAGTATGGAGCTAAAAATAAAAAGAATGATTCGTTGAGCGGAGTTTGGTAAATCACCATTGTTGCGGTGATCTTATCACTGGGCTATTCCTTGCATTCAACCCTTAATTAGTAAATTTTATGGCGGAAAGGTGAAAGTTTATGAATCGGTAAACTGCGTCCTTTGATATTGGTATGGGTACTGCACGAGTCTGTAACATTTGGAACAAATACATTCTCCAAGTGGATGGCAAATGTTTTAAATTTTCCCTTAACATTCGTTGCCCATTCACCATTTGGTAGCGTGGCATGTTTTTCACAGATTGCCATAGACTATAGTCTGTTCTTTGGGTTAAGCATTAGCTATGAAAATAATTTTTGAGGATTGCCTCTTTCTCATTCTTCAACGTTTAATTAATTATTAAATAATTCTTGAAAAAAAACCCGACTTTAAAACAGATTTCATCTGTCTTCCATCCAAACTATGGCTACGTACATGAAACTACATTAATTACGAGCTACGGGGCTCTGAAATTTTAAATTTTTTTTTAAATATCAATATGGGTATCATTTTAAAGCTTTTAAAGAGATCTTTAAGAAAATACTAAAATTTTGAAAAATGCTTAACCCATTAAAACCCGATATAATTTTTATGTAAAATAATATACATGCAGTACCAAAAATTTTTTTAGTTATTATTTTTCTGTCACCCCAATATTAGCTGTTTTGAGTGGAGTTACTTCACGAAACTAGATTTGCATAGATGGTAAAGGGTATATAAGATTCGGCATATCCGAATACAGCACTCTTACTTGTTTTTATTTGTTTTCAAATGTAATGTTTATTTTGATCAAATTAAGTTTCTCAAGCCAAATCAAGGGTCAGTTGTAGGCAAAAATAATATTTTGAATTTACTTAAAATGTATAATAAACCACAAAGGTGCCGAATTCTTAAACCTCTATTTCGATAGTTTCAAACGTGGACTTTTTTGAACGTCAAGCCATTTGTTTAAACCTAAAATCTTGATCATGTTTTAAAATCATGTATGATTCACCTAAAATCGAACCAGTTAATTATCAGTTGAACTCTTGTTATTCCCACTTTTTTACATCATCGTTTTTTGCTGTGCATATGAAAAAATGCTTGGAAATATTCATATAGCCATATGCGTGTATACAACATCTACGTGCGTATTTTGTTCAATAGTATTTACTTATTCAAAAGATACTGGTGTGCTGAGATTTTATTTTTTGTTTTTTATTTTTAGTACAATTGGAAAAATAAAATGTTACCAAAAACAAAAATATTAATGAAAAACAAAACAAACAAATAAAGACACCAAATTTAAAACTAACTTGTTTGGCTGTATGTATCTTTAAGATACATTTTCTACACACATTTATATTGTTGTTGTTTCGGTTGGTTTATTAAACTAAATGTCTATGTGAACGTTTGTTGACTTGTTCCTTACTTCAGTTAAGTCGAATCATCATTATCATCATCATAGTAGTGGAGTGCTGGTAGTTGCATAGTTATAAAAGTCTACACTTTTATAATCTTGTAAAAATAAAAAACAAACATAAATTTCAACAGTCAAACTAACAAACAATTCCTACTAAACTCTATAAAATATTTATACACATACAACATGCCTCTACAAACAGTTGATTGTTGTTGTAGTATTTCTGAAATACAAGTATAATTTTTTTTGCATGCAGGTAAATGTATCTCTAACTAACTTTAACAGTCTATCTGTACAATATCATCGAATTTATCTGTCTTTGGCATGAGTTTCATTTGGGTTTTATTGTTGTTTTTGTATGTTGAGTTTGTTCGCTTTTGCCATTGTAATAAAATGTATCTGCATTTGTGCTTACAGTTGCCTGTGTCTCTGTTAATATTAATACTGTTGTTGTAGTTGTTGTTATTACTATTATTACTACACATATTGTTGTTTTTTGTTCTTTATGGCTTTTTTTTTTTTAGAAAAAATCTCGAAATAAATTCTTTTTTATTATATTTTAATAGTGATTTTAATTTCATGTTCAACATTCAATATCTTTCAGAAAGCTTTTTGATCATTGATGTTGTTGTTGTTATAATTGGACTTTTTTGTTTTTTTTTTGTATAAAAGTCGAATTTTTTTATTTTGGCGTTTGCTTGCTATTTAGTTGGTTTTTATATTCGCGTAGAATTTTTTGTTTTTTTTTAATATAAAAGCGTTCGTTTTTGGAAAATCAAGAAAACTAATAGATTTATTATCTTAAATGATAATTGTAATATGGCGTAACATACAAGTTCCTTTTACATATTTTCCAACCATAAATGAAACTCAGCTGATTAATATCAATTGGGATGAAATTTCAAGGAAAGCAATTTGAAAATATTTAAACTTTCCAAATTTGTTGACCTCATTTTTTGAATTTCTTGAATAGATGCAGTTTTATTTTTTAGAGAAGTTTGTAACAAGCGATTCTCGAAAAGATTATCTAAAATATAGCAGTTATAATTTCGCTGAGAAAACCTGCTAAAATTTATAATTCTTACAAAGACCCCAAGTTAATCAAATAAATTTTCAAATAATTTTTCTCCAGTTATCTCAAGTGAAACGTCTACTTTTCTTCAGCAGTTTTGCCAAGACCGAATTTTTGAGGCACTGGCTTGTGCTCCAAAAAAAAAAAAAACGAGTAAAAAAACGTTTCAAGCTGTCTCGTGTAATAGCCATTTTACAAACAAAGACATGCTATCTATTTTAGAATCCATAAATAATTTAATCGGCTCTGTTCAGTAAACCGAAACGTTTTAAAAAAGGAGCGATTTTCAAAACCGAAGAAAAATTTGAAATTAAGTTCGAACTTTTACTTAAACGCCAAAGTCAGCTGTTGATTGAAAAAGTAAACAAATTTATTATTTTAAGGCAAGGATTGAAAATGTCCGGAGCATTTGTATTAAGTTACAATTATCTCAAAAAACGAAAAATACGTCAATTAATACTCGTATAAATATACAAAGGAGGCAATTAAGGGATGCTTCAAATCCTATGAGTGTTTTAAACTTGCCGCTTGTTTATTTATTTTTTGATTTTTGTATAAACATATGGTATTAAAATTTCTGGGTTGTCAAATAAATTTTTTAATACAAAGATTTTTATACAGTTTACGAGTTGTGAACTTTTAAAGTAATATCATATTAATGTTAATCTGAGATATACACACTTTTATAAAATATCGAATATAAAAATCAAACTACAAAAGGACCTAACAAAACTTAAAATAGACAGTCAAAGCAATGATTTCTATTGGAAGTTATTAGTATATTTTATATCTTATTACTGCCTTTGAAAAGTTTGACAAAAAGATTTTCTATTTTTTCGAAGATAGATAAATAAACTGTGATTGCCATATTAAAAATTTTCAGAATTTTAGTGATTTGGTGAAAAATTTGTTTTTAAATTAGATTTGTTAAAATTGAACTTTTATTGTTAATTTGTGTTTACAAAAGATACTTCGTATGTGCGTTTAAAACTTTTACCAAAAAAAAAAGTTTTTTTATTCATGCACCTAATTTTCAACAAGCTTGAGGCAAGAATATGAAGTAATTTAAGAGTGTTTTTAAACTAACTTTTTTATAATATAAAGTATATTAAAATGTATTTAATTTAACTAAGATTAATAATAAAGAATTTAAATTTTTTATTCAAATGGTTATTTACTTGTGCTTTCAGTCATTTTTAAGAATGTAATTGCATTCGATTTACTTTCGACCAGGTTTGTTTACTCAATTTTAAAACGAGTAAAATTGTGCGAATTCGGTTTAGAGAACTCTAAGGAAATGTGAATTCGTTTTAAAACGAGAAATTTACTTGGATTCGTTTTACAGAACAGGGCCGAATATTTGTAAAATATATAAAAATACCAAACATCTACTAAAATTTTCAACTGCAAGAAGAGACAAATATACTGCCGATCATACTAAATAATGACAATATAATTGCAAATTCGGGAGGTATCTTCAGCAGCAAAATCTGCCGGATAGTGCAGTTTTCTGAACTCCTTCCGTAAACATGTAATCGTTGCAATATTTGTGACCAAAGTATTCATGATACCTTGCGTTATTACGTATTAGCAGCAGATTATAGGAACTTCAATTAGTATCAGGCAAAAATAAAGATCATAATCCAGCTGTGATTAGCATGAGGGCTACGTCGACGCACTCGGCGACAAATTAAGCATTAAGTGCGATAAAGTTATTTATTACATATAGATTCAATAAATTTTAATAAAACGAGGTACCATAATATTTTTGGGGTCACCGATTACGATTTCAAGTAGCGGATTCAATATGGCAGACAATTTTTTAAAAATTGTTCGAAATCGCTTAAAACTTATTTCTCTACACTTTCATCTTCTTTAAAGCACAAATATCAAAAAACCCAATTTAGTTAAGGTATTCCCCTTCCTAATATATTTTCATGCACACAAGTATTTTGTTAGAAGATTGCACTGAATGAATAATTTAGTTATTGCAGTTCTGTTAGTTAAAATCTAGTAATGGTATTCCCCTTTTTTCTATTTTTTCGTAGCAGTTAAAGTATACAGCAGTGGTGAGGAAACTGCACAGAATAAAATATTTTGCGAAATAAATATATGTCACGATAATATGCTCTGTTTATGACGAAACGATGGAGTCACCGATTGACTTTTTACATTTGTTAGAAGTTGCTTTATTCAACTTATAAGGAAAAGTCGTTGAACTGTACGGCAATTTTTTATAGCTAACTAAATTCAATTTTTCAATAAATTTACCAAAAAAAAAAGAGTTTAGTAAGCCTACGCTACACATAGTTGATATTTTATAATATACGCAAGGAAAAAACATGGTTGAGGTAACCATAATATAAGAGCAACAATAACTTAGTATTGTTGCATTTAATTATAATGAAGCTGGTCTTGCAACCATATTGTTGTCGAGCATAACCATGACATAGTAAAATCTAAAAATTAGTATGTTGAAATATAAGCATTAAATGGTTAAATTAAAATATCATTATATGGTTGCAAATGTCATGTTATATAATTGAATTATACTATAGTCTTGTAGGTGTAAAATTTTCTGATAAAAATACATTTATTTGTTTTTGAATTCAGAAAAAAGCAATTATTTTCTTATTATAAACACATATATGTATTAGTAATAGGCTGCAAGAATCATTTATGCAAAAAATATAATTTATATTCTCTTTTTCAAATTATATATTTTGTACATGCGTTTTTATTTTTTATTTTCTCTACTAATAAAAATAATTTCAAGTTTAAGCTAACAAAAAAAAAAAAAAAAAATACAAAACTGATAGAAAAGCATTCTGTTAACACTTAGAACGAAACATTATCTTGTTTGCTTTTAATCATACCCTGATTAATAAAAATAAATTATGTTTAAATATATTATATTATTTTTAATAAGTTATAAAACTTAGGTCATGGTTCAAGTTTTCAAGTGCTCAGTAACCATATAATGGTTAAATGTTAACAAAATATGTTTAACGTGACTAAAGTATTGTTGAAAACAACTATAATTTGTTCCCCTCAACTTTACAAAGTTACAAAGAACATATTATGGTTATTGTGACAATATTACAACCATGTTTTTTCTCAGCGTGTAATAACTGTAAATTAAATTAGACACATGATGCTTGAAAATATATTTAAAAAGTTTTAAACTGAAAATTTAAATAAAATTATCGAGTGTAGAAACAATTAACGCTAACGATACTGCTGACTTCTAATAGATAATAATACGCACGTAGAGTCTAATGTGATTCATTAAGAGTTCTTGCAAAAAAACCCGTCTTCAAAACAGATTTAGCTGTCTAACTATAACAGTTTAAAAATTTGCCAACATGCATCAACTTATATTAACTATTGGAACACCCTTTGATTCCCAAATCCAAATATTATACTTGTTAAAGCGAACTTGGCAATACAATTTCGTTGTACATAACATCCGTCTGTCTATATTAGACATTCTGTCTAGTTTTCAAGTGCTTGTATATACGGGTTAAAAGTCAGACCTATAAAGGTTAAATTCAATTTTATTGTGGGAATACCCTTTAATTTCTGAACTCACATATACTTTTTGTAATAGCGAACATAGTGACACTGGTTCCTTGTTAATTTCGACTGTCTATGTATAATGATAATCAAATATATTAACTATTGGCACACCCTTTAATTCCTAAATCAAACCTTATACTTGTTGTTATAGCGGACTAAGCAATATAGGTTTTTTTGTAAATTCTAACCGTCTGTCTAGAACTGTTTAATGTCTGCAACTATTAAATGAACTATTGGGGCACCCTTCAATTTATAATTTTTTAAATTTATACTTGTTACAACGATAATAAAAATCGGCATTTTATTCAATTTCCAAGCATTTGTCTGTAACGGTTTAAAAGATGGGCCCATATAGGTGAATTTGCGTCAACTATGGGGAGAACCTTTATTTTTTTGATTTATTTCTCTATTACTTTTTGCTTTTGGGATTTTCTCAGTTTTTCATTTCTTTATATTAGAGTGGTGCCCTTTACGTTTCATAATACACATAAAAGACATGTATATCGCTTTCTAAGAATGCCGTTTTAGTAAAGAAAAAAATTTCAAAGTCGATTCAGTCGCTAACATAAAAAAATCGATTCAGAAATGTCTTGAATTGATAACCTAATTTCTTTTATTGATGTCGGTTAAAAAATTCGGTTGGTTGATTGCGTACTGGCATGTAAAACATATTAAAAGCAATAGTAGTTACGTTTATGAAAATAAATTTTTGTCGAGTCCATGATGAGAAAGAAGGTAAACAGCTACTAGTTGTTATTTCTACTCAAATCGTTAGAGCCAGTGAAAAAAAAGATGTCGTATAATACCAATCGGCTACTGGAAAACATTAAATAATTTGATTTGATATCGTCCTACATAAGAGCACAATTTTTGCAGCTCTAAATGTTTTTTGTAATAGCAGCCGAGCTGTTAAACCAGTAATTAACGGTAGAAATATAAAAATTAATTATTCTCCAGAAATTACTGCCTGTTTCTCTTGTTATTGTTAGTCTCTTCAAAATCGAAAATTTTACTTGACAGTTGTCTAAATATTGTCTTTACGGTATCATTGTTGTTGTAATGGCGTGTTTTTCATTATTTTATTTACCACGTTTTGCACGTACAAATACAAGTGTTTAAAGTAAAAAAATAAAAATAAATAAATAACTTTACTTTGGAGACATTTAAATACAAACAGTGTCTCACGAAAGTTTTCGTATTTAGCAATTCAAGGTCATTGCTATATTTCTTAAAACAAACGAATGAAACTAATTTTAAGTAAAGTTGATTTTTATTTTATTTTTTAACCCTTTCGGGACGGAGTTTTATTATGTATGGTAAATTTTTTTTCATATTCTAAAAGGTATAATAAAAGTATTATGTTCTCCATACTTAAAAATTTTAAATTCGTCCTTTTATCCTGGGACATATAATCCCAACAAGTATTTTCATGGGACATAAAATCCCAATCAGTGTTCTCGAAGAGCGATTCGAAATTAAAAAGATAACTAAAGTATAAATATTATTAGATTTAGATAAAAGTTAACATTTATTTTTAACATTTTAGGAATGCAATTAGGTATTTATTTGTGGAATGGCCCAAAACACTTGTAACATAAGGCGTTGTTACAACCTGAGCATATCATCTTTGTTCGCTTTTCTATGCCAAGTGAAGAAGAGGGGACACAGCGACAACGCTTCTCTTGCTCTACTGGCAAGTGGTCTTCAATATTGATGCTATCCGTTTTTGGACGTTTGGGAGTTCTACGATTGCGTTGAAAATAAAGAAAAAAGACAGTTTGAAAATTGCTGGGACGTATTATCCCAGTAGTCCCGAAAGGGTTAAAATTTTTTTTACAAATTTATTCAAATTCCGATTTTTTGTGAGATTTTAGCTTTCCTCTTTTTTGGTTCCTTTTTTATTTATGGTTTTTGTGTTTTCTTTGTTAATTGTCAGTCACTGATAAAAATCACCGTTTGTGGCTGGAATTCAGATGTTTTTGGGTGATTTTATTGTGAATGTTTTTTTTTTTGTTGAATTTTTAAGTGAATTTTTAAGTGAATTTTCTATTTCTTAGGTTTGGGTAGCGACTTCTTTTTTTAATTCTATTTGAAAATTTCTACTTATGAAATTATTAACATTACTGGGTTTTTCGACAATCTAATGAAAACCGTTTCAAAAAGTTTCTTTTTTTTTGTCATATTTTTTTTGTTTTTAGTTTTCAGTTTGTAGTGATGTTTTTTCTAAAGTACTCTTGTTTTTTGATAAAATTTCTATTTGTGGTAAAATTTTCATGAAAATGCATTTTTGTTAAATATTCGTTTAGTTTTAAAGAACTTTTTGATTTGTTTTATAAATGATTTTTTTTTATAAATGAGTATAAATTATTTTGGCTTCAGTTCAGTTTATTTTCAATTTCAAAAAATCCTTTTTAGAAATAAAATTTATTTTTACAAATGTATGCGGACGTTTTCCGAAGAAAACAAGAAAAATTAGACGCTAGCACAATGAAATGCTGCACCTTCTGGACCGCTACGACCTTCATCAGTATTCTTCTTATCTATCTAACTTAGTTTTATATTTTTATAAACATCATCTATTTAACCAACTAACTTTGTAAATAAGAATACGAGATATATTCATGTCAACGTTAATTTGGTTAGACGAAATTTACACACAAACCAACATATTTCTTTACTGTTCTCTCTCTGTATTTCGTCTTGTACATTTGTTTTTGCATTGTTTCAAACATCGATTGAAAACGAATGCAAATTTGTTTTTAGTCATTCTTACTTGTTTACTTATAACATTATAGATGCTGTTACAGTATCATTTTTTTATGAATATTTACAGTTCAAATAATGATTTTTTTTATTTATCAATAATAAAAGATATATTGATTTAATGGTAAAAGATAATTTTTGTTAAATTATTAAATAAATGTTATATTCAGATTTATTTTGTGATATCGCTCATTTACTTGTAGAATGTCAAAATTAAAAATTTTGGAGTTAACCATATAGAATTGTTCGCCATTTCATACTTTATATTGTGTATACGTTTCATCTTTATTTCTTTTATACTTTCCATGTTTTAAGAGAATAAGTTACTTATTATGAGCAACTTTAGACGTTCAACTGTAGTGGAAAGAGCTGATCGAACGAATTTTCATTTGGTATTATGTCAAACATTCGAGAAAATACTGCTATTGTGAATTTTCTCAATTTGATTACTCACAATAGTACATGTTTATCAGCTGTCACTCTGAAGAAATATTGTTTTACTAATTTATAAACGAAAAATTAAAATAATTAGTACTTAACATGAATACCACTGAATTATGGTTCGATTGCCGTTGTTATAACGGTTCCATACAATTTGTTGTTGTTGCTTGAACTTTGCGACCATTTGTAAAAAAAAAAAACAAAGAAATTCACAAATACTTACATTTTCAATAAATTTTCAATCGAACACAAACGTTCGAAAGCAAAATTGTGTTCGATTGAAAATTCGTTCGCAACAAAATTTTCGACAGTGCAACCAACTCGTAATACGAATACGATGTACGATTTTTGTTAGCCAGCGAAGATAAAAATCGAATGCAACTTATAAAAAAGGGTCTAAGTCGTTATTTCATTTCATGTGTGGAACGACACGTTTGAGTTGTGGAGTAAACTTCATAACGTAAAAACCATATCGCTTTCTAAAACAGCGTCACATTTCGTTTCGTGACTGTAAATATGAAAAAAAGTTATTTTTAAAATGTATCGACTTTTTGCATATAATGTTTTTTCTTAAGTTATGGCTGTGTTGGTAAAAAATATTATTAAATTAAACTCCGTTTTTTCTTTTCACAAATAACGACACACTATCGGATATATTTTTACAGCAATAATGTCATAATTCAAAGACTTCCCATTTAATTTATAATTGATTTCTTAAATGGATTTTTTATTTATGAATCGTTTTACTAATTGTAGTGGGAACTTAAGCCGTCTGATATTTTGCTCGAAGGTGAGAACGAGTCAAAAACTTAAACTGCGATTATGTCGTAATGAATTGTTTTCAGTTAGAACGTTCTAAAAATAAATTAGCGATACGTAGATTTTTGTGAAATTTTTGTTTGATAAAAATTATATTTTCGAGGAATTTTAATTTTTTATAAAATATTCATATTTAAATGAAATGATATTTTTAAATTTAAGTTACGAATCTGCAAAAATTTTTTTTTAATTTTTTTTAAAGTTTTAATGCGGCTTAGTTTCACGTAAATTTTAATTCAAAATTTATAAAAAAAAAAAAACATATTTTCAAATTTATGCGTTAAGGGTTAAAAAAATGGAAAAAAGCTAGCAGTATACTTACTGCTATGCAGCATTATAAAAATCGCTACATCCATCATCAGCTTTCTTTGAATATGTGGAATAACGTAAAGTCAGTCAATATTAATTTGGTGAGACAAAGTTTGCACAATTTTAAAGTTTTTTCCGTTGCACAGTTACTTAAGCAGTCAGTTGTTTTGAAAATTCTCAAAAGTTTTCTGAGATCTCCAGAAAATCACTTTTGTCCCGGATTTAAAAGACGCACATATCCTTTAAGTTATTACAAAACAACATTACACGTGCGTAAAAATACAAATTCAAATACAGAGGCTATGAATTTTCTTTGCTTAATTATATTTTATAATAAAACGAAAAGTTTTGTATTAACTGTTGTTTTTTTTTCACGTCACACCAGTTTGACGTTTGCCGTTGGATGGCTGGACCAAGTGACACATATGTATTTGTATGTGTGTTTGGTAGCAAATATGTTAAGTCTAATTAAAAAAATGTTTTAGGAGTAAAACACTTAAATTTTTTTTAACGATTGAAACGAGCGGTATGGGATAGCAAATTAAAGAAACTATGTGGAAAAGAAGAAATCATGATGTAAGGGAAGAAGAAGAAAGCTGCATTCAATAGTTCGAATCATAAAATTTGTTCCTATAATTTGTTATTAAAATAAAAGTAAATATTAAAAAATTATTTTGTTTTGTTTTATTCACAATAATATTTTGTAATCACCCAAGAATTATTTTTTAAAATAGTTGTGACTGCTATATTTATTCAGTTACTACAACCGAATTCAAGATAATACACACAACCGACAAAATTCGATTGGCAAAAAATTCGGTTCTTATAAGGAATTTCTTTTCTCTGTGTAAGACTGCTATTGGGCCAGCAAATAAGTAGAGGCCTTTTAAGAGTTGTACTTTTGTAATCAAAGCTCTTTTCTGTATATTTTATAATTCAATAAAATAAAAATTAATTACTTATCCATTAGTGGGTAAAAACACAATTAAATTAAAGTTTCTTAATGAAAAGTATAAGTGGCTTAAGTAGAAATTTTATTTACACTACAAATGAGTTTTAAAGAAAACTAAAAAGAAATAATCGCTTATAAAACAAAAACCGACTTAAAAACAATGAACAAAACACGTCACATTATAAACGCAAGCAAATTTGTGAGCTATTTTTGTTAAAAAATAACCACAGAGCGATGTACCGAGTTTTATCATGCCACATACAGAGTGCATTTAAGCACACACAGTCAAACACGCACAAATAAAAACAAGAGTATATTTATCGTTGTTGTTGTTTCTGTTTTAACTCGTACCATAAATAAATTGTAAACAACCCTAAAAAAATACGAAGTAACACTCGCAATACAACAACAACAACACAAGCAAAACAATAAAACAAGAACAACGAACTTAAAATAAAAATCATTTCAAGCATTGGCATTCAATGCAAACGACAGCAAATGGAAGCCAGTTACTTAGTCAGTCAGTTAGTCAGTCAGCTCTGTTTTTACTTTTTAGCTGTCGGTCTATCGGCAAGTTGTGAAACTTTTTAACTTGCCACTAATAAATTGTATTTTCAAACTTGTGGATGAATCAGTTGAAACTCTTTCTGTTTTCATGTAAACTTTTATCCACTTGATAATTACTTTTAATAAATAAAAAACATAATACTTTAATTCGTATAATAAAATAGAGTACAATAAAGAGTTGTTTAAGAAAACAAATTAGTTGTATTAAGGAAAATATTTTATAGATGTTTGTTTCCTTAACTAAAATAATCACATACTGGAGTTTTTAAAAATTATTTTTTTTTTCATTTCCGACCCCATAAAGTATATATATTCTGAGTTCTTTTGCATACCGAATACGATTGAGCGATCCGTAGAGAACATTTAAATATGCCAATCAATCAGACATAGTATCGAAAGAGGTGCTATTGAAAATCAGCAAGTTCGCTCCATGTCCTTCGAGGCAACGGGTCAAACACCCCGCCTTCTATTTTTCCCGTACTATTTGGAACAAAGAAGTAACTTCAATAAAAAAAAAAAAACAAATATATGGTGCGATAAAGAATTAAAAAATAAGAAAATAATATCAAGTAAAAAAAATAGTGCTCGCCTATATTTTCCGAGTTACGGGTCTCGGAAGTTTTCAAATTTTTTAAAATTTCAATATGGATATCATTTTAAAGCTTTTAAAAAGATCTTTAAGGAAATACTAAATTTAAAAAAAAAAAAACTTAACCCATTAAGAGCCGATAGAACATTTATGTAAAATTATATATAAATACGAGGGCTGCTCTATATATTTCTGGCCTAATAGTGAAAATGCGAATATTTATAATCAAAAATGGTTTAATTGTTTTTCAAAGTATTCTCCAGCATGATTTATACACTTTTGCATGCGCTCAAACCTGTTGTCGAAGCACTTTTTCCACTCCGATTGAGACACCTCTAAAACATGGTTTTTGAACACTTCAACAGTTTCTTCTGGCGACGAAAATCGTTGACCACGCATTTTTTTCTTGATGTGCGGAAACAAGAAAAAGTCATTAGGTGCCAAGTCAGGGCTGTACGGCGGATGACCCATTAATTCGACGTTTTGGCCGGTCAAAAACGCTCTGGTTTGAGCCGATGTGTGAGAGCTCGCATTGTCATGGTGAACAATGATTCGTCTTCTCTTGTTGGTTTTTCGAATTTCCCCGATGACTTCAGGCAAGCAAATTGTAGTGTACCACCCAGAAGTAACCGTCCTACGTTGCTCAAGCAGAACAGTCGCCACATGACCAGTTTTGCCGAAGAAGCAAGCGACCATTTGCTTCGAAGTGCTTCTTCCACGAACAACTTTCGTTAGATTTTGCTCGTCTTTGAAGACCCACACGGTCGATTGTTGTTTCGTTTCGGGCGCATACGCATAGATCCATGATTCGTCACCTGTGACGATCTTATAAACGTCTTTTGAAGCACCGCAATCGTATTTTTGCAACATTTCTTTGCACCAATCGACACGAGCCTTTGTTTGAGCGACTTTCAAATTGTGCGGGATCCAACGAGAACAAACCTTTTTTACGGTTCTCTGGCACAACAGCCGTTTTTGGACGACAGTCACGGAATTCGTGTTTGAGCGAGCCTCGAGCGCGAATAAATTCATTATGCTAATTTTTCATCGCCATACAAAGATTTAAGTTCATCAATGCACTCTTGTCGTGATAATCCACGTCGAAAGTTGTGAAAAATGATGGCACGAAAATGTTCAAGAGTTAATTCCATTTTTTTCTATATTAATTTTTTCAAGTCGCTGTAAACAACACAAATAATGGTCGTACGTCAAAACGTTTTGAGTACGATTGTGCTTAAAAATGACAAACTTTCCAATGGAAATGTCAGATTGCACTTGGCAGTACTCAGTGTTGCCAGGCCAGAAATATATATAGCAGCCCTTCAAGTACTTCAATTTTTTTCGTATTTTTTAATTTTCTGTCACCCCAATATTTGCTTCTTTGATTGGATTTGGACTAGATTTATATAGATGGTGAAGGGTACATAAGATTCGGCATAGCTGAATATAGCGCTCTTACTTGTTTATATTTTTTAATACGAAAGAAATAATGCGAAATTGAAAACTAAATTCTTAAAGTAACTTAAGTTCACTGTTTGTCTTTAATTCGGCCTGGGATTTAAAAATTTAAAGCGAATTTAGTGAAGAAAGAGAAGTAATGAAGAAATTTAGAATTAATACAAATGTTTTCTTAAATTTTTAACGGCCAATTATTTAAATTCATTTCCCATTCTAATGCTTTTTCTTACAGCTGAAAAGGGTGTATTATTTGATTATTCAAAAACCGGTTTTCTGATTTTTGAAAATCCAGTTTCGGCGTCTAATTATTTTCAGAAGATAAAATTTTTCATCTTCTTTTGTTTTGAAACAAAAATTGCGCATTGAAAATGTTATTTCATAAGAATGTACTTGTTGGACAAATTGAAAAAAAAATTTCACAAAATCCTCATTGACTGTAACGGCCACTTCTCATTTTCGAAGAAAAATGGCCCAATTATGTCTCTGGACCAAAATCCGCACCAAACAGTGTCGCGTTTTGGATGCACCGGCTTTTCAATGTATACGTGCGGCTTTTCTGTGCCCCAAATGCGACAGTTTTGCTTGTTTGCATGCCCGCCATCTTAATGTCGCAATATTTTCAAGCGTAGTTAAAGCGTTTATACAACCATATTCGTGCTGCGGAAGGATAAAACTAATTATCTGTTAAATCAGACATGAGCTAAGTGTTACCATTCACGAAATAAGCACTATTTAAAAAAGACGTTAGATGGCGGACCCTGTAATTTATTTAAAATGTTTGTGAGAAGTTTCCTGAAGAGTTAAGCAAGCGGTAGCGAAATGGCCATCGAGACGTTGTTTCACTTTTAATAAACAAAATCGGTGATTTTAATAAATTTTTGGTAATAATTAACACAATATCTTTAAAGATAATAAATTTAATTTAAAATTCCGTAATTTAATTTTAATAAAAAAAAAAATATAAAAAAATTTTAACACAAAAATCCGAAGAATTGAAATTCACATGGTTCTTGACATTACTAAATGGAGCAGCACATCAGGAAAATATAATACGCGTCTTTTTTTTTACTACATTCGCGCTTTTTTGTCGAAAAATTTCGAACTATTTTCTATGTATAAAATTTTAGTTAAAATTTTAAAACTCATTTAAAACTCAAATATGACAAAAAACAAATATTAATGTTAATAGAGCAATTATTATTTAGCAAAATGAAAGAATACAATATTATTTAAAATAATTTACTTAAACTTAAATTTTTTCTACTCCTAATTAACGCTATAACTTCAACGTAACGATATTTAAAATTTAATTCTTAATAAATTGAAATATTATTGTATCGAGACGTATTTTACAATTTAGAATAGGTAAAAGAGCATAGAACAAACGCCTAGTAAACTGTACCAAAATGAAATTGGTTTAGACAATTCCTGATGTTTCTCTAATCGGTTATATCCTTTAAAACGAAAATATACTTTGAGAAAGAACTTTTGATGCAAAATATTTTATTTAAAAATTCAAATATAATACTCAAATACTATGAGGCTGATGCAGGTAACATAAGACTCAAAAAAATATAAAAAATTATTTAAAATAACAAGCGGTTGTAAAGTAAGTTACTTTTTGTTATTTGTCAACTATTATTAAAGAATAAATTTTTTTCCTCTTTACTTCCAAGTTATCGGAGAAGAAAAGCTTTATTATTTGGTACTTTTCTTAAATTTGAGCATTTAAATGATAAAAGTATAACCCACATTGGTACATTGCAAACATCGTTAATGTACATTTATACAGGTAATTAATATTTTATTATCAAAAGTCTAAAAAAAAATAATTAGGGGACCCACGAAAATGCAACAAAAGGAGTAAGTAGCGTATAATTTGTTTATCCCAAAAACCACTGCTTCAAATGATATATAAGTAAAGCAGAAGCACAGTTTATTAAAAGTCATATTAAATTTAACAATAAAAGAGTACATTTGAGGATTAACTTTGGTACTTTTTTTTGAAGAGAAAGAAATATTTTATTTTCTAATAAAAATTGATTTTTTAGTCCTAATAAAACACAGCTAACTTAAGTAAAAATTCTATTAAAGACGATTTGAGATATTGAAACCCTCAAGGTACTAAAAGAGAATAAGAAAAAATTTAATAATTTGGGAAGTAAAATTTTTTAATTTTTAAAATAAAAGCTGTTGTAATAAGAATCCTTTTTATTTTTTTTAGGGACACTTCAAGTTTTTCATGTATTTAGTAAACAAAGAACTGGGAAAACGGGATGATCTCATTATTTTTTAATGGTTCTACTTTGGCTTTTAAGTATTTTAAATAGGAACTATTTCTGAAAGAACCCCTTTTAATACAAAGAAATGCTTGGTGTAATACGAATAAAAAATTTAAAATAAGTTAAATAAATATTTGCTGTAAATAATGGATTTTCTGTACTAGGATGTTATAATTACATGTGATTACAACTCCAATATTTTGGTTAATCCCACTCTTGCAGATAATATGCTTGCACTTGGTCTTAATTCCCCTAATACGACTAATCCTATTCATTTCACGAATACCAACAGTACACTTCTTGATCTATTTTTTGTCAGTGATCTTTCCAATGTGTTGCTTTTCACGTCACGACCTAATTTTTCTGACATATAATTTTCATTTAAATCTACCTGAGCAAGTTGTTGAATACCGGGATTTGGGGAAAAAAGATTATAATGTGCTAGAGCTAGAATTTTTTAATATAGATAACATATAGACTGATTTTTGTAGATGATCAACTCTCCTTCCTGCAATATAACATTCAGAACCTATACAATCTGCCAGTTCCTTTGAGAACAAAGAGAATTAATATTCATGATAAACCCTGGTTCACTCGCGATATAAAGCAGTCTGTCGATTGCAGAAATAATTTATATACCCGGTGGAAACGTTTTAGAACAACTGGAATGTATGAGGAATACCGAGTATCACGCAGAATAACTAATAGGTTAATCAAGAAGGCAAAAACTGAATACTATGCCGCAAAATTTTCTACTGCGATAGGATCAAGAATTCGTGAAATAGGCATTGCTAGATCTTGTATCGAGGAACCCTGTGTAGTCGACGCCAACACTCTAAATGAAAAGTTTTTGAATACACCGAATGTGCAACCATCTTCCGACTACTACCATTTCTCCAATGATGTTTCGGACAATACATGTTCTTTTGTGAACGTAACCCAGTATGATGTCTTGTTTAGCATATTATCGATTAAATCCAATGCTGTTGGTGTGGATGAAATGGACACAAGGTTTTTGAAAATTCTTATCCCACAACTTCTTCCATTTATAACCTTTATTTTTAACAAAATTTTTACTACCTACTGCTACCCCAAAATTTGGAAATTGGCTAAGGTTGTTCCTATTCCTAAATCGAATTTTGATTACAGGCCAATAGCAATCTTGCTTTTTTTATCTAAAGCTTTTGAAAGGTTGATGCATAATCAAGTTACACAGTTTCTTGAGGTTGAGAATTTGCTTAGTGATCGGCAATCGGGCTTTCGTAAAAATAACTGTTGTATTACGGCTCTAGTGGAAGTTGTTGAAGACATCAGGCAGCAGGTGGACTTTGGTAACGTGACATTTTTAGTTCTTTTAGATCATTCTAGAGCATTTGATAGTGTTGACCATAAGGTTTTGAGCATTAAACTTGAATATATGTTTAGATTTACGTCATCTGCAGTGGCTCTTATACACTCATATCGAGTTGATAGATATCAATACGTTCAAGCTCCTACCTCAAGGTCTAGATGATTACCATTGAAACGAGGTGTTCCACAGGGCTCTATCTTAGGTCCTCTACTTTTTTCTTTAAATGATCTTCAGGACAAGTTCCAACACTGTACGATTAGATTATATGCTGATGACATTCAGCTTTACATGAGCTGCAGAAACACTGCTGTCGATGAGTGTGTAAGGACCTTAAACGTGAGGTTACATGTTGTGTACGAGTGGGCTACTGCTAATGGCTTGCAAATTAATCCTGCAAAGTCGAAGTGTTTGATTATGAGGAAAAGATTAATGAGACTGGATTACATCCTGTTTTAATTTTGAACGGTCAGCCTATAGATATTTTACACTCTGCTAAAAAGCTTGGTATATATATTAATGACACTTTAACTTGGTCTAACCACATTAATATAGCGTGTGGTCGCACGATTTCTATGTTAAGGAATCTCTGGCAAACTCATGACTGTACTCCGATGATAATTAGAATACTTCTCGCCAAATCGTATTTATTACCAATTTTGCTGTATGGCTGTGAACTATTTGGCAGTTGTGATAGTGAAAGTAAGAGAAAACTTGAGAAAACATGGTCTGCGAACGTTTGATCATATTTCCCCCTATGTCACCTCGGTTTATGGCATGAATTTTGATGACTACTTGAGGGTTCATATCTTATTGTTCTTGCATAAGATTATATATACACAACAACCTAGACACCTTTATGATCGATTACACTTTTCGACACTTGATAGGGGTAAAAGGCTTCTTACTTTTGGACATCATTTCTTTATTAATGCTATCAGTCTCTGGAACGCAATTCCATTTAGATTACAAATCATTAGTAACGCACGTTAATTTACAAAAAAAAAAATTGTATGTCATTTTTCTCATTAAGCTTTAATGTAAATATAGTTACTATTTTATTATTATGTTCTTATTGTTTTAATGTTTGTGATAAACTCGATCTCACTTTGATGCATGCCTTGAAGTTGTAATTAATTACTTTTAAATTCCTAGTTAGTTAATACATATTTTGATTTTTATTATTAATATGTTTTTCTGTATCTTATAATTTTTATTTTAATTTAATTTATATTTTGGCATATGCTCAGTTTCATACTTAATATAAGACTTAGGTCTTGTATATGGAACATATGAATGAAATAAATTAATAAAAATAAAAAATAATGTTTAAAAACAGAGTCAAGTAATTGTATATAATTATCTAATGATTAGTTTCAATTATCATCGAGAAATTGTTTTTATATTTTGAAACTAAAATGGAGTAGGGAAAAAAGTTGTATCGAAAAATCTAATTTTGTCATTAAGTTTTCATTTGGGCCTTAGTAACAAAACGAGAACTGTAAAGAAACATAACAGTTTTACTTTGACCTCAATTTAATCTTCCAAAAAAAAAAAAAAAAAAACAAAAAACAAGGTGGACTAACCCCACCTTGTTAGTTGTGTTTGTTTGTTTCTGTTTGAGTTGATTCTTTTAATTGTGTGTGGTTGCATCTTGGCAACTTTTATTTTAAATATTCAAATAAATATTTAAATTACAGCTGACAAGTTTAAATAGAAGTTTGGTTTGAATGTATAAAAGCAACTACAAAAATATTCAAATAAGTAAATTGTTGTTTTTGTATTTAAAATACGAATTATATTATTTTGAAGATCGATCCCCGCGCACAAACAAAATAAAAAAATATAAAAGAAAAAATGTGCCGGAAGTTATTTATTGTGTGAACATGCTTGTTACTTACAAACTGAGGGACAGACGACTTGTTTTATATGCATAAACAAGATTCATATGCATGTATGTATGTACATATAAATACTCTTTCCGATATGCAGTATATATACATATGTATGTATATGTACAAACATTAGTACATACTACTTGTAATGTTGACAAGAAACTTGAAATTCAATACACAGTTTCTGTTTAAAAATTACAATAAAAATTACCTCAGATAAATTTTTTTGTATCTTTTAATTTAATAAATATCTATATATATTTATATACATATATAAAAATATTTAATTATAATTAATAATGTTTTATGAAAAATAATAGTATAAAGAGTAAATCAAATGAACATAAACTGTATTAAATAAAAAAACCTGCAATTTTAATTTAACCTTATTAAGTATCTCAAAGATACGCATTCGCTATGCATAAATACAATAGAAAATAAAAAAATAAAAAAAACAAAAAAAGCACACTTAATTACAATAACCACAACAGATAGCACAAGGCATAAGCATACAATTAAAATACAAACATCTACATATGTATATAACAATCATATAAATATTCGAAGTCACAGCCACGGACACTGTTACATAGATACACACTTAAATAGGTGAGAACTTATACGAGTTTAATGTATTTTCTTATTACTTTGAAAGAGCATAATTATGAGCAAATTAATTACTGAGAGCCTTCTAAAGCACAAAGCAAAGTTATTTAATAAAAAAAAAACAAATAAATAAACAATTTTACTAATTTTCAAAGAGAGCAAAATTATAAAAAAAAAACTGAGCAAGAAGTTGTGTATCTCGTAATTTTTTTGTTTTTGTTTAATGCAAAAAATCGACAACAATCTTAAAGATACACACTGAAATATTTTTCAAAACAAACTAAGCTAAGCATAAACAAACCCAACAAACACAAGACCCTGACATCAGCTGTTTTCCAATAGCGTGTTGCGAATTTCATGACAAACATGAATTCTCACTCTCTCTTTTCCTCTTTGACTCTCAAAAATTATGAAAACCCAAGAGAGACATAAAAAAGTGTAAAAGAGAATATATAATAAGAGAAGTTAAAGAGTAAAAATAGAAATTGCAAATAACTGAAATCTAGCAGATACAATTACTTAGTGAGAGTGTTTTTTAAATAATTTTTACGAAATTATGAAAATGAATTAAATCGTTTTTTTAATTACAATGTCTTATTAGTTAAGGTTTAGCTAAGAGTTTAAAAAGTACATTGACGTTGAACGTCTTTGACGAAACTTATCTTTAGATTAAATTTAAGTTGTTCGTTTTTTACAGTTATTGCTCAACAGCTGTCTATTGGAAACATTAATTGCTCTTTATTTAAACAGTTTCTCAGAAATACACACGATATTTTATTAAAGAGTTTTTAATGTATAATTAAATTTTTGTTATGGAAGCACTTAAAATACAAAGAAATTAAAAAAAAAAATTGTTTTCTTATCAATTTGTTGTTTTTATATTTTTAGACGCCATAGAACAGCCAAATAAAAATACAAACTAGTATTTTTTTCTTATTCCATTTAGTGGCCTGTTCTATTTAAATCAAAATATTCTATAGAATATTTCTGTAAATATTTCCTTTTAATTCAATGAAATTATTTTTTTGTTTTCATTTTGCTAATAACCTAAAAAATTACTTTAAATGCAAAGCAATGAGAAATACAAAAAAAAAAATAATATTTCAGTATATAGAAAAACTTAAATAACAAATTTGAAAAAAAGTTGTATAATTTTTTTTACACTGGGTTTTGAGTTTACAGCTCAAGTCTACTTGTTTCATTACAAAGAGCATGATACTAAAAGTAGTAGAAACATTCGTAGTTTTTGTTGTTGTATCCATAAGTACGTGCATTTTGTATTTGTATCTGGTATACATTGTTTGTATATTTGTGCGAATATTTGTTTGTACGAAAAGTATGTCTGATGGTGGCTTCATTTTTTTTTAAATAATTTTTTCTTTTGCTGTTTTATAAACTGAAAAGACATTGAACGTTGTTTTTGTGGTGCATAAAGAAAGCATAGTTTGAAAGAATAAATTAATTGTAAAATTTAATCTGGCGTTGTTTAGTATTTGCCTTAATTTTTTGAAACTTTGTGCGAGACATTTTATTTATTTTATCTTATCTTCTAACAATTTATATCACATGTATCAAATCTTACTTATGGGCTAGAATTGTCGAGTATTTTTTTTTTTTGCAACACTTGGACCGCCTGCAGACAGAGTACTCAGAAGCCTAAAGGCCCAACTATAATGTGCATAAGCTAGCTTTAGCTTATGTCAAAAATTCAACGAAAAGCCTGTCAAATGCTTAGGTAACTTATCAAAGAAATTTATGTGGCTACAATGTACATATATAAATTTAGTAACTTATTTGCCACAGTTGCACATTTATGTTTATTTCGTACTTTTGCCAAAAATAATTTCTATATAAATCAACAAAATTTTAAAACTAAAAGGCTTTAAAGAAAATATTTTATATATTTAATAACATTACAAACACATTTACATAGTTTGGTTTATGTTCTAAGAAAATGTAAAAAAAAAAATTATTACAAATTATTTTCTGTTTTGTGTTTGTGGCCAACCGTACTAAAAAATGCAACGATGTTAATCGTTTATATGGTATACATATGTGTGTATAAATACAAATTTAATTAAAAATATATTATAATTGTAAAAAATTAGCCATAAAGAAAAATGTTATTTTTTCTAACATTTTTTATTGAATTAAAAACTAAAAAATTTAACAATTTAGATCTTAATCAGAATATTTCTTTATTAATGTATAAACCAAAGCACAATCAGCTGTTTCCGTACGGAAAGTGCGATCAGTTTCGTACCTTGCATAAAGAAATGAAATTTAACGAAACTTGACGAAAAGTTATCTTATTCACATTATAGTTTACCACATATAATTTAATGTATTTGCACAGTTGTATAAGTTGGCATAAGCTAGTTTATGCACATTATAGTTGGGCCTTAAGAACAGAGGTCGCCATGCAGAGATTGTGCGTACAATGAGTTACAATCATAATAAATTGTAAAATTAAATTGTCTCATTGTCTTAGATAAACACAAAATTATTTATTATATAACAACAAAGTTATTGACTAACTGAATTCTGAATGATTTTTACAATTAAAAAACATCAACAAATAATAAGAAATGTATATTTTATGATTATTTTAAAATATTCAGAGAGTACTTGTTTCTCTGAAAAATTCCTTTTTTTTTGAGAGCTGGCGTCTGTGTGTGTGTGATGTGTTTTGCTATATTTGTTGAGAGTTTTTTGTGGTTGTATTGCATACGTAAGCCCGCACGGGCTGTTTGGCGATCACTGCTCATAAAATGGAGCGTTAGTCAAATGTTCAAAGTTCTTTGCTGCTTAACCGCTATCGTAATAATATACTTAATGATACGTGTTTCGCTGTTTTTCTTTAATGTTAAAAATTCCATGCCGTAGGCGTGCGGGCTTAATTACTCTATTAAAAAACGTTGACCGTTGCCAACTCGGAGTAGTAGACCTAAAGTTTAAATTATGAGCTCTGTGTAGATGGAAATTTTACTTAGAACATAGATATCAGACAGAATTGGTGGTGGCAGCATCGGAAACCTTATAAAAAGGAGAGATTCATTTCCGAAGTCGTATCGAATAAAATTGACTGTGGAGGACTGAGCGACTCAAAGCAATATGGGGCAGAGAAGTCTTTCTCTTCTTTTCTAATAGAGAGAGAGCAGAGGCGAAAGATAAAACGTCATGAGGAGCAGGGAACATCAACTCTATTCATACATAATTGGGTGATGGAGGGGGGAAAAAATTATTAGCTATAAACCTGGCAGTTCGAACCTGATGCAATCACTGAAGAGCAGTGGTAGATACCTTAAAAATGAGGTCAACCTAGATCACTCTATTGCGAGAGTCATAGGAACGACATTGGTGTGAGCTAGGGTCTAGCAATGCTTGGGATCCATAAATCTAAAAGGAGGCTGGGAGGCATATACAGTATTGTTCGAAACCTAAGCAACTTTTTTCCACTAAGTAATAACAGACTCATATCTTTTCTTTAAATAAATTTATAGATAATATTTTTTTTATTTACTATTACACAATAGGTCTATAACCTAAAAATAACAACAAAAATTAAATTCCATTTCTCTGGAAGCTATAATAAAATAAAAACAAAATTAACTTAAAAATTTGCTGTTCAAGACTTAAGCAACTTTTAAAATTTGGTATGAAATCCTTTGTTTCTTACGACCTTACGGTGTTGGTATAGCTTCCCACTCTGCTTTTAGGGAGTTCATCAACTCCTGTTTATTTTAAAGCGTCGAGTTCCAACTCTCCGTTTTATAATTGCAAAGAGGTTCTCTATGGGATGCAAGTCTTGCGATTGAGGTGGCCAATCCAAAACTTGAACCCCATTAGCTGATAACTAATCCTTGACTAACTTCGATGAGTGTTTTGGGTCATTGTGCTGTTGAAGCACCCATCGAAGTGGCATTTCCCACTCGGCATTTGTAAGCATGTGAGTTGCTAAAATGTCTCTGTAAACAAAACGGTCCATTTTTGTTTAAATTTCTACAAAGGTACCAACACCACTGGCTGAAAAACAAGTCCAAACCATCACATTTCCACCCCCATGCTTTATTATGGCTTTTGAGTACCGAGGATGTAGAATTTTAAACAAAATTTTTGTTGTTGTTTTAGTTAATATTTCGCAACAAATGCAACAATGTAAAAGTTGCTTAGGTTTCGAACAGCGAATTTTTAAGTTAATTTTGTTTTTGTTTTATAAATTCTTCCAAAGACATAAAATGTATTTTTTGTTGTTATTATTAGTATGTAGACTATATATATAATAATAAATAAAAGGGATACTTTTCATTAATCTATTTAAATAGAACATATGCAACTATGAGTATTTACTGGGGAGATTTGCTTAGGTTTCGAACAATACTGTATATACATGATGATCAAACGGCACTTTTTAGAATGACGTAGAACAAATTTAGAGGTAACCCCTTTGCAATACGCTTAATTATTGAATAGGCTCACGGAAGGCAATTATTCTTCAATATGACTTCAGTATTGTAGAAAAAAATTATTATTATGTAGTTTTATAAATAAAACTTAAAGAAGATATTATTATCCTAACAATTAGTAAATGTTACGGATTTCAAAGGCATTTATTTTTTTTTAACAAAAAATTTGTTTATAAAAAATTATTTTCTTTTGAGTGATTGCATTTGCAATAAAAGAAATCATTCCTTGAAATATTTATAGAGAATGAAAAAGTCTTGTATACTCTAAATTTCATCTTACTATACGACGGCTTACATTATTACAACTTACAAACAAACATCTATCCATCCATGCAAACATTTCTATTCATACAATATTTTATATCTTTTTTACATTTTAACGTTTAGGTATATAAAAAAAAAAGAAAAAAAGCAAGTATGTATATGTGTATAAAAACATATTTACAAAAATTCACAAAATATTGCCGAAAGGAAAAATTGTATCTAACAAATTCTTTGATAATCAAGCGTGTATAACAACTAAAAGTTATAAAATGGAATAACATGCTTATTTGTAAAATGTCTTTTTATGTTAAATACAATAAAATTAAATAAACTAAAATGGAATAGAATGTAAATAAGAAAACACACACACACACAAATAGCTTTAAATATATATAAACTTTTACTGTTTTTATTTAAACATTTAATAAAACTACTTTAAAAGCAACAAACATAATCTCTTAATAAACTGCTAGAAACATAAAGACAAAAAAAATAAAAATTTAATTTGTGTTCAATATTAAATTTTATTTGGATTCTACAAGATAATTAAAAAAAAATGTTAAATTATTTAATTCACAGCGTGCTAAATTCCCAGTTAATTAATCTTAATTCTGTAAAATTTGCTATTTTAGGTTAATGGCCATTTTGTTGTCACTCATTTATTCTTCACGAAAAACTTCAAACTAATGATTTCTGTTTATACAATTTGACTAAATCAGTGTAATCAAGTCAACAGCAAAGTCATAAATATAAATACAAACAAAACAAACAACTACCAAAGAAATATATGTTTAATGCTTTTTTTTCCAAATACATTAAAACTGTTACTATTCTTTCTTAATACAAAATCACTAAAACAAATAATAAGTTTAAGAATGACAATATTGTATATTCAACTGTTATAGAAATAAATTAACAAATTGTTTTTTTTTCGAAGCATTTAATTAAAATTGTGACATTAAAAATATAAATTTTTATTTCTTTCAATTGTATTTAGATGAATCTAAAATCAACTCAATTGAACTGCTATCAACCGCATCGGTAGCATCATCATAAAAAAACCAAAATTAAATTAATTGAAAAAGTTTTTGTTGTTATATGTTTTGTTGTGTTTGTTTACTAACTGCTTAGAAATTAAACATCATTAGGAAAAAAAAACTATTAAATTAACTCTGTATATTTATACTCTTTAGGTATGTCTTTCTCTCTTTTACTGACGTGAACAATAAAAAAAAAAAACAAAAAAAAAATGCGTGAGAAAAATACATATCAAGACTGTTTAACATCCCCACGTTCACTTCCACTTAGCCTTAAGTATATGGAAATACATATACATTATAGTTTTTTTTTTGTTTTTATCAAATTAAACCAAGAAACAAATGTAGTTTCAACATTAAAAAAATAAAATAAAATCATGACAATAAATTATACACTCAAAAAGTAAATTAGAAAATGAAACTAAAACGTACAGTCGTTCCGTCAAATGAAGAAACAATTTTTCAAACCAACAAATAAAACTATTTTGAAAGAAATATATGTACATATGTATGTATAAAAACTGTATTGATATGTATATGAATAGAAATACATAAATATATGTAAATTCTTTTGATTAACATCGGCTTATTACTCAAAGTGTTATAAAGATGCAATAGAAAATATTTTAAAATTATTTGCTCTATATTCAGCCCTGTCGAGAGAAACATTGATGTCGTGCGTGAACTCATAATGCAAGATCGACATGCGACATACCGAGAGATAGAGACATCCTTGGACATTTCTTCCACCAGCATACATTCGATACTGCATGAACACCTGGCCGTAAAAAAGGTTTGTTCTCGTTGGATCCCGCACAATTTGAAAGTCGCTCAAAAAAAGGCTCGTGTCGATTGGTGCAAAGAAATGTTGCAAAAATACGATTGCGGTGCTTCAAAAGACGTTTATAAGACAATCACAGGTGACGAATCATGGATCTATGCGTATGTGCCCGAAACGAAACAACAATCGACCGTGTGGGTCTTCAAAGACGAGCAAAATCCAACGAAAGTTGTTCGTGGAAGAAGCATTTTGAAGCAAATGGTCGCCTGTTTCTTCGTCAAAACTGGTCATGTGGCGACTGTTCCGCTTGAGCAACGTAGGACGGTCACTTCTGAGTGGTACACTACAATTTGTTTGCCTGAAGTCATCGGAGAAATTCGAAAAACCAACAAGAGAAGATGAATCATTGTTCACCATGACAATGCGAGCTCTCACACATCGGCTCAAACCAGAGCGTTTTTGACCGAAACGTCAAATTAATGGGACATCCGCCGTACAGCCCTGACTTGGCACCTAATGACTTCTTCTTGTCATCGTGGTCAACGATTTTCGTCGCCAGAAGAAGCTGTTGAAGTGTTCAAAAACCATGTTTTAGAGGTGTCTCAATCGGAGTGGAAGAAGTGCTTCGACAACTGGTTTGAACGCATGCAAAAGTGTATAAATCATGCTGGAGAATACTCTGAAAAACAATAAAACCATTTTTGATTATAAATATTCGCATTTTCACTATTAGGCCAGAAATATATAGAGCAACCCTCGTATACGTAATATAATATTCCTTTTCATTAAAGGGCAACAGTCCCTAGTAAAATCTTATCTCTTTTCTTCTTTTGTCCTTTTTATATAATTCCTTGTTTTTATATTTCTTACTCCATGGCTCTGGCTAAATTTGTTATTACGATTTCCTGTGTACTGATCTTGCGTTTTAATAAAATCACACAGTGATCCGGCGAGAATCAAATTACTCATTGTCTGTGTTTAGCTACCCCCCTAGGGGCACCAATAGTCTGTGCTGATCTTTCCTAGGCGCCGACGAGGATTCTCGTGGGTAAAGGGGGAACCAGTCCCCAGTGTTCAGGCACCAAATCTGGACAGACAGTAGGATACTGTTGAAGAATATACCACTGTCCTAAATAAACTGGCACCACGGGAACCGGTAGCCCGTACAAAGAGCCGCCCATCTCTGTAGACGGTTGTTGATGAAATCCCTTCAGAGTACACTTGGTAGCTGTTGGTTAAAGTTGGTGTCCCCAGGTCTGGTACGGTGCTAACAAAGTGTACTGTTGCACTCTCAACAGAGGAGTTTTATGGGTAGGCTCCGACCCTATAGCAAGGGAAAGTTTAATGGAAGCCATGGACTTAAAATTGAAACTTAGTAGTAGTAAGACCACCCACCGTGTGGTAAGAGCCCTGGGCCAGGTGTAGACGTCAATCCAATCACTTCTCTGTCTGTGTTTAGCAAATCTGCGCCTTTAATCCGTTCGGCAAACTTAGCCACGACTGTCACACATTATTGTCATGTTGTTATTTTTCTCTCTAACTAAGGCTTCGCTTTGCCTTCACCGGTTTACCACCCGCCTTACCTAAATTTTTGAAAGTTAAAACTGTTGTTTTTCATTTATATGTTTTAAACACCTCAGTAGTGTATTCAACAACGGTTATTTTCTGTAATACTTATGGCTCTGATCGGACATGAACTCACGTAAATATGATCCTTTTATAGCAGCTTTTACACGAAATGTTTTTACGTATGTCATGTCAGTTCGAAAATACATATGTAATTTCGCAAGTCTATCAAAATTGTTGATTTATAGATGACTAATAACTTTTGCGTTCAAACGTATACTCTGAGATGGCTAAGCAGATAGTTTGCGAATGCCCAGCACTGGCAGGCATGAAAGTGGAGATTGCCATGGGTGATATTATTTTCAAACAAAACTTAAAAGTATGCAACGGAAAGGTAAGTTGGCCGTCAGAATTTACTGGTCTAGAGTAAAAGCTGATTAAGCGACCGAGGATTTAGTGAAGAAGTAACCTTTCTGTCATTAAGAGAAACTCAAGATGGTGTGCTTTAATACTTCCCCTATTCTGATCTTATTCTATTAAAAAGAGGGTCTCTGAATCCCAAATACACAAACTTTCTGGTAGTGCGAAATAATAAAGTCGAAAAATAAGTTAGCATTCAACCTTTTCGCTTTTTTCAACAAAAGAAAAGAGTTGTAGTAGAAATTGGCAGTAAACCTATATTTCATCTACAACATCAGAGTATTCATCGAAATGAACTTTATTCGTAGGTTATGCATTTACTTGAGAACATACTTTGCTCTCAGAGTGATCTCTGTGTATCAAATTAGGAGGGCCTAACTGTTGTAGTTCTCTATAGGGAGTAATTACTTTTTAAGCCTTTACTCGAAAAGGGGCGTTAGTCCTATACTACTAATTTTAAGACATCAAAGATACCCATTATCGTTTAAAAGCTTTTGAAGAAATTTTTTAGAAAATGCATTTTTTTTGTAAAAATATTTAAGTACTATATATTTTCTATTTTTTAATTCTGTGACCTCAATCTTTGTGGAGTTCCAAAAACAGTAATTAGAAACCCAACTAGCAGTAGGAAATTTTAAGATCTCTTAGTCTTCTTGTAACATGATATTGTAATTTTTAAGGCTTAAAAACGAGCGTAAAAGTCATCTGTAGTTTTTTCAGTTAACAACTATAGGTCACAAGGTGATCTTCTTGAGCCCATGTAGTTCCTTGTTTTGTAGAATTTCCTAACCTTTGATTTTTAATATATAACGGAACAAAGATATCATGTATCATTTCTTTCTAATAGTGTCGTTTGAACTACGATTGGGTTAATTAACTAAAATTCAAAAAAAAAAAAAAAACAAAGAAGACAAAGTGAAAATTAAATGCAATAAATAAATTTTGTGTAAATTGTATGCGTTTTGAAATCATTTGGCTTTTACTAGTCGTGATATTTCTTTTATAAGTTGTTTCTCTCTGCTTAACGTAGTTAAAAAAAAAAAAACTTTTTAAATATGTATAAACGAAAAGACTGTGCATTTGCACAACTTTTGTTATAAAAGCAAAAAACAAAAAAATATATATCAAAAAAACTCGTTTCAAATGCAATTAAAAAGAAGAGAAAAATTAAAAATATAAAACAGCAGACACAAGAATGCACACGTTGTTATGAAGTGCTTAAAGAGCAATTTACTCCTCACAAATGGAGGAAATCAAGCAGCAACAAAGCAACTACCAAATGAATATCAGTGTTGCCAGGGAGGACAGAAAAATGTTACGCCTTTTTATTAAAAGTTCAATTTTTTAATTTTCCTAAAATAAATGGTAATTTAATGTAATTTATATAAAATCGAGTAAAAAGTTTTACTCAATATTTCAGGGAATTTAACAAGGCAACAAATTCATTTACTGAAAAAAAAACAAAACGAAAAAAAATAAACGTATGAAAAAAAGTTTCTTACCGACGATACTCATGAGGATTTAAATTAGGACTCAATACTAATATTTCGGTATGGAAAAGTGCATAAAATTAGTTTAAGTGGAATTATTTTAATAAATCCGTTTCTGTTTCTTTAAAGGATTGAGCTTCGATAAAATTTATTACACTAATTATTTTAAAACATAGATTAATTAACACCTAATTTGCTTAAAACTTAAACATAAAATTATTGAAAATTTGTCTGTAATATAATGACTTTTCCTGACGGAAATTACAACAAATTTCTACTTAATTGAGATTTTAATACGGTTGTAAATTTTTTCAAGCGGAATAACTAAAGTTGCTAAAAATATTCGCAAGTTTAAATACAATATTGAGTTCTCCGCACGAAATGAATCTCATATTATTTCTCAGTGGGAATGAATTGTTGCCAGAAACATTTTGTTGTTTCTAAACATGCTGCAAGAAACAGTACGTGATATCTCACAAATTGAACAGAGTAAAACAATATATATACAGTTAAACCTCGATTAACCGGGCCTCTATTATTCGGTAACATATATTAACCGGCATGAGGTTATTTTTATTTTTTTCTTCTATTATCCGTGTTTTAGGTTTATACTTCTATAAACCGTGCTTTACATCTCTTATCCGTGCAGCATTCATATGTCTTTTATAATGTAAATCTAATTCTAGTGTTTTCCCTTTTTAAGTTCATGTGTCCACATATAAGAATATATTTTTATATAGTAAGTGAAATTTGATCTGCTAACACCTTAACGATGGCTTCTTAAAATAGTAAATTACCAAATAGAGCAAGAAAAGTTCTTTCAATTAAAGACAAAATTACTTTGATTTATGACTACGACTCAAACATATTTTTTAAGTTTTTTATTATTTCTATATATTTTAATATATCTTCTGTTAGCCGTGTATTTCGATAATCCGTAATGGTGTCGGTCCTTCACGTGCCGGATAATCGGGGTTAAACTGCATATTTTTTTGTTTGTTTTGATTGCGTTTATTTTGTATCTGTACCAAAAGTTACGAAAATTTGGCCTAATATAACAAAATAATACATGTTACGTGGAACCTTCAAAAGTTTCAAAAAAAAGTAAAAAATGTAACCAAACGGTAATACTGATGAATTTACTTACTTATATATAGATATGTGTGTGAGTTGTTGAGTATGTATACCTACATATGTGTGATTTTATAAAATTTGTAATTAATTTAATTAAACACTGATAACACCTGTGTGTTAATACAATTGTAAAGGCAATTTTGAATGATAAATTTATTGTTTTAATGAACTTAAAATTTAATGTGTTATTGATTATAATTCATATGAGGAAATAAGTGGGTGTTGAACTTTAAGAGACTAAATACTTATGTATGAATAATAACAGTTTAAGAAAACGTGCCACATACAAAATAAAATATCCAAACCTTGACTCGTAAATTTATACTAGTCTGCAAGTTAAGATCTTAATATATGCTAAATAATAAAGAGTTTAATTTTTGTGGGAAAAAATTCGAGTATTTAAAAAAATTTTAACATTTCACTTTAATTTTCGTTAAACGTTTGCAAATTTTTTTAACACATTAATTAATTATTTTTTTTTAATAATAGAACACTTTGAGCAAAGATCCTGTTAGAAATAGAATTTTCTAAACACAATCCAAAGAAGGAGATGTCTTGTTCTCTTTTTGAATTTTTAAGTCTATTTTTAAACTTGTTATCAATAACTGTTGCGTTAAATGCCGTTCTCCTTGTATTCGCCTGTTAAAGAAGTCATCTGTCATGTCGACCCAACGAAAAAAATATTTCTCTTGATACTTAAGCTGCCGTTGGGACTTAAACTCATGTCTCGGCAATTTCTGTTTAAAACTTTCCTCTTGGTCTGTTTTTTTCATATACACACCACACTAGTAAGTGGTATGAAACAATAATTTATTTGCGACACACAGACATAATTTTAAGCTCATCTTAGCCGAAAGCAACACTACTGATTTAAGTTTTATTGTTTTAAATGTGTGTAAATTTGCTATTTTTCTCTTCTAAAGAGTGAACAAATTATTAAATCAAGTATTTTTTGTTTTTTTTTTTTAGAAAGGTACAAAGGCCACTTATTACGTTATACAGTCATACATTTTGCTTATCGTTGAAATTTTATTTAAACATAAGATTTGTTCTCGTTATATCCTTCAATACAAAAAGTAGAAAAAGGGTATATCTAAGTTTGTCATTCCCTGTCTAATTTCTGCAATATCAATTTCTGGCCTCTTAAAGTATATATATTCCGTCTGTCCGTCTGTTCGTGTTAGTGCTGAAATCAATTCACAAAAAAAAAATAAGAATGTCGATCGATCAGATATAGTGTTGAAGAGGTGCTATTTGAAATTAGCATGATCGGACCATGTCCTCCGAGGAAGCAGGCAAAGCACCACGCCTACCTCTAATGTTTTCATGTTATTTGGAACAATTAAGTAACTCCAATAAAAAAAACTAAATATATGGGGTGATAGAAAATTAAAAAATAAGAAAAAAAAACATTAAGTGAAAAAATTGGCCTTCGCCCATATTTTCCGAGTTACGGGGCTCTGAAATTTAAAATTTTTTAAAATATCAATATGGGTATCATCTTTAAGCTTTTGAAGAGATCTTTAAGGAAATAATAAAAATTTTTGAAAATGCTTAACCCACTAAGAGCCGATGGCATTTTATGTTAAATTTTATATATGCAGTACCAAATTATTTTTAATTTTGAATTCTATTTCACGCAATATTTAGAGTTACATCCTAAACTGGATTCACATAGATGGTGAAGGGTATAAAAGATTCGGAATAGCCGATTATAGCACTCTTACTTGTTTAGTTTACGTTAGTCTTATTAATGAACAATGAAATAATACTCAGCTTTGTTATGAGTTCGTTATACGAAATACTGATCACATGAACTTTCTTATTATTAGTAATTAATTTGAAGTTCTGTTTTAAATACTTTATTTATAATATTTATAACGTGTTGAAATCTGTATTCGTGATTACTGCAAATATCACTTTGTGCTCCGTAATTACTACGTAATGTTGTCTATTTGGTTTCTTTAAATTTCGATGCCTATTGTCGTATTCAACAGTCACTAATTGTATATTATTAGAAACGTAATCTAGTTATGATTGTTGTAGTGTATATTATTTCAATTACAATTTTTCCTTTTACCCTAAAAAATTATCATATTATTTGAAAATAATTTCCATCTCTAAAAAATACAAAATATTTAAACATCATTAAAAATTTTTTAGCGAATAAATTTCAAAAAGAATTCAGCTAAAAATATTTATAAACTAAATAAAGTAAGTAAGGACCATAAAGGACAACCTTTTTTTACTTTAAACTTATACACACACATGGATATACGTATTAATAATAAATAAGATTCTTGATTGTTGTTCAATTACCCTCTTAAAAATGATTCAAAAATTTATGATGCTATAAACCATTCGAGTTTCTGCGGTTAATTACAGTAAGCACTTACAAGTCAGCCATAAAAATATTAATTTACACACAAACAATTTTACGATGGAAAATATTAAATACTTCATTTAAGAGTATAAGCATTATTGCAACCATTACAATTTTTATTACTTTGAAAATTAACTTAAAATTATTGGATTTTTATCGCTTTGGAGAACTTAATATTTGCATAAATTGCAATATTTTTTTCTTAAACGTTTATTTATTTACGTTTAAAAAAAGTTTGCTAAGAAAATTTTTTTAATTTAAAAAAAAAAAATAATTACGATTTTTTGTATTTTTAAAAGAATAATATTCTTAAAATTAATGAAACTGCAAAAAAAAAAATTTAATGCTATTAATGATTGTATACTTATGTTCCAGACTATATGACTGTCGTAGCTGATAAGTAACGCTGGCGGCATTGACAAGTAACCTAATATGATCTGGTACATAGCAGACCACATCAGTGTGGGGTAACTTAACCAACCGTAAATCCGTGAAAAATCTTAGAGAGTCACTGACCAGACTTGCCCATAAATATATCTAGTGACATATAACGCAGAGCTTCAGCAAAATAGTTAAAAGGCTGACTCCTGCTTTTTAGAACGAGTCTAGATGCATAATTTCCAAACTTTTCGAAAACAGAGATGTACCGTCTACTAAAAGTCATTCTTTAAGATAGATATTACAACCGACGCTTAAATCACCAAATTGCAGCAATATTATTATCCAGGTGACTTTATTTATCGTCTTTGATGATATGATGAAAACAACAAAAAATAATAGTTCATCAGTTGTTTCTTTAAGCAATTGTGTCTTGCACCAAGAGGAATGTGACTCCGTTCTGTAAAAACCAGAAAGATTAATGCCAGTCTATTTAGAAATGAAAAAGTTTATAAATATTTGCCCTATTCACAAGCCTCCTAGTACGTGCTAAGTGCTAACAAAATACAACGGTGCTAGCTGTGTTGTTGGTAATTTTCATGCAAACATGCGATACAACACTTAGTAATTTTTTTTTCATATGTTTTTCAAACGTTGTATTTGTTTAAATGTTTTATGTTTAAATGAATTATTATTTTTGTGTTCATGTGTGAATTATATTAAATTAAATTGAATTAAGAGATATTTTTATTAGTTTTATTTATTTAATTTATTGATTTGACTGATTTATTAGAAAGTTGAAGTTCAAAGTTGAAAGTTGCCAATATAAAAACTGTTCTTTAAGATTTAATATTGCTTTAATGACTCGATTTATAATATTTTGTATGGTACCGCCATCACCTATACCAAAAAGAGATGCTACCTTACGAACACAAGCACCATTTCCTGCAGATCCCAAGCAGTAAAGTACATTTTTAAGCTGCAAGTCAATGCGTAGTTGGAGTCTTTCGCCAATTGTCTGAAGAACATCGTCATTTTTTATAAGGTTGAATATATAGGCAAATTCCTCTGGCCGTAGTCGTATCATATGAAGAAATCAGTTTTCATCAAAATATCTTAAAACCCGATTATGCCATAATGATGATTTTAGTAGCCCTAAATATATAATTCTGCGACTGGAGAGCAAGTACATTAGTTCATCCTAAAAATGTCTTGAATTACATCCTCACACAAAAAATTTATTAATTTACTTTTATCTGTTTTCTCACCCATTTGGCTTCTAAATAACAAATGATGAATAGCACTTTTCTTCTTCTTATTTACTTTTTGACGTATGAAGTACAATGTACAATGGCACACTGATACAATGGTTGTTCACAAAGAAGTAAACAAAAGTTAGTATGCAATACTACCTACACCTTAGCAGAGCTTGTGAATACGGCAATTGTCTCTTGACCTTTTACCGTTGATTTTAATATTTTGCCAATATGATGTTTAACTTATATCTTGTGGAGTAACCTCGCTTCAAATGCGACAATTATGTTTATTAACGTAACTATATATCGCTTAAAAATTACGAACGGAAGAAGTTTCTCCTTAGAGATAATCAGTAGTTTAGCCTAGACGATTTTTTTGTTTCGGCGATAAATAACCAATTTCCTTTTTCGTTTAACCAACATCCAACAGGCACAGTTAATAACATATTTCCTACCCAGATGATATCTGAAGTCGACGCGGTTCTTCAGGAAATTTATATCGCATCTAAATAACGTCTTCGCTTTTCTGCTAAGGAGCTCCATTAAAATATGCCTGCTTGTAGTTGTTTCTCGCCATTTACCTAAGATTTTGTAAAATTTATATTATCAATTCAGTAATTTCTGAATCGATTTTGAAAATTTCTTCTTTATTTGCAAGGTTATGCTTACAGATTGGTCCCGGTTGAAAAACAGTTTATAACTTTAAAAACTAAAAGGGTGATCCCATACATCATACATGTTTTTTAAGTGCATTATGAATTGTATAGAGTACCACTCTAAAATTGAAAAAAAATTGAGTAGTTCCCAATAGCAAAAAGTGATAAAAAAAAATAAATCTAAAAATTAAACGGTGTCCCCATAGTTCACGCAAACTGACGTATGTGAGCACATCTTTTGAGCCGTTATAGAAAAACGCCTAAAAATTAAAAAAACGCCGATTACTAGGACCGTAATAATAACAAGTATAAATTTCTTATAAATGAAAGGGTGTCCCAATAGTTCATTCATACTTTTGAACAGTTGTAGACAGGCGGTTAAAATTTAGAAAGAACCTGTATTGCTAATTCCGCTATAACAATAAATTTAAAGTTTAAATTTAAGAATTAAAGGGTATGCCAATAGTTGATATAATTTGATGTATGCGACAGAACTTATGAAATGTTATAGGCAGATAGTTGAAATAAACAAGAAATCTGCATTGCTAAGTCCGCTATAATAACAAGTATAAAATTTAGATCTGAAAATAAGAGGGTGTTCCCCTAATTGATGTAATTTGACGTATATTAAACTGTTACATACAATTAACCGAAAACTAAAAAAATTTTCACTACTTCATCTAGTATATAAGAAGTATAAATATTTAAGAATACAAAATTAAAGGGTGTTATATTAGTTAATGTTATTTTATATATATGGCCAAACTGATGATCAGTTGTAGAACGTTCAAATTTATAGAGAAACTGTATTGCTAAGTTCGCTATAATAAAAACATTACAAAACTTGGATGTGGATATTAAAGGGTATCATAATAAATAACGTAATTTGATGAATGTTGCCGAAATTTTAACCCCCATAGATATACAGCTAAAATCTATTTTAAAGTCGTTTTAAAATTCATTATTGATATTATTATTATTATAATGTTGAATTTAATAGTTCAATGGATGGTTCAATTCATATAATTAAATAATTCTATAAAAAGGATATACATTGGTGTTAAATGAAACCAATAAATTACTCGACCAAGACGTCTCTCAGGCAACAATTTAATAGTCTCATGTGGCAACGTTGTCTTGTTGACTCGTCCTTAGCAATAAGAGCACCCAAGTAATGACACAATATTATTATTATTATTATTATTAATATATTTATTTAGTAGTATTTAAATACTTTCTTATTTACTCTATTACATTAGATCATCAACATTTCAATTGCTCTAATAAATAGAATTTTTTATAAATTGAACACAATTTCGTTTAAATATATTTATGTTTCTTTCGTTTTTAACTCTACTAGGTAGTAGATTAAATAGTTGTAGTCCTTTATATAGTAAACACCTCTTCATTGCATTGTTTGTTGCTCGATGTATCCTAAAATCGTTTGCATTTCTAAGACTGTAAGGTTGGCATTCGTTAACATATATTAGTTGATCCGTTAGATATTCCGGTGTGTTGCCCATTTTCATTTTGTAAATAAAGGTAAACGTATTTAATTGAAGTCTTTGCCTAATGTTGAGCCATTTCAGTGTATCTAGCATGAGTTGTATTGATGTAAACCTGTTGCATTTAATTATAGACCTCATAGCTCTGTTCTGTAACTTTTGTAGTCTATCTATTTGCATGCTTGTACAGCATGTATATAATATTGTAGAACCAAATTCAAAGTGTGGCTTAATGATCGTGTTATATATATTAATTGCAGTCATTGTTGATATTTTATTTCTTATTCTTTTGAAGAATCCAATTTTTTTCCCGATCTTTTTACATATATAATTTAAATGTTCTTTAAAATTCAAGTTTTTATCTATTTTGAATCCCAAATATTTTATATTTTCCACTTTCTCAATTATTTTATTATTAATTTTAAAATCTGTTTCATTATTCATATTTATTTCTAATATTTTTGTTTTATTTTCGTTTAGTTTAAGTTTATTCATTTTCAACCAATTATTCACAATTATCATATCATGTTCTAATTTTATTTGGCACTGTTCATCAGTTTCAGATTCATTAAAAATAAGTGTATCATCTGCATATAAAACTATTTCACACTTTTCTATTATATTGGGAAGATCATTTATATATATAATAAATAAAAGAGCCCCAAGAATCGACCCTTGAGGAACTCCGTAGTCATTGTTTAAAGCACTAGATATTATATCGTTTACTTTAGTCATTTGTTTTCTATTTGATAGATATGATTTAAACCAATTTAATTCTTTATCTTGTACTCCATATTTATACATCTTGCGCAATAATATATCTCTATCAATTGTTTCGAAAGCTCTTTTAAAGTCAAGAAAAATTGCCATTATCTTCTTATTTCTATCAATATTTTTCCACCTATTAATAACATAATTTACCGCTGTTTCACATGAAAAGTTTTTCCGAAAACCAGATTGATATTTCGATATTATGTTATTTTTTTCCATGTAGTCTTCAAGCTGTTGTTTTACGATTTTCTCTAAGATTTTTTCACACAGTTTTAAAGAGTTTATAGGACGGAATTCTTCACATTTATTTGTTTTTGCTATTTTCTCAATTGGTGTAATCATTGAAGTTTTCCAATTATCTGGAAAAACTCCCGTATCTAATGATGAATTGATTATTCTCAACATTATATTTCCACATAAATGCCAATTATCTAAGATTAAACATATATTTACTTTATTATAATCTGGTTTTTTCTTTATCGTTTTACAAATTGTTTTAAGTTCTGAAATAGTTATTGTACGAAAAATAAATCTATTGTTTCTCACGTTTATTTGACTATCATATTGCACATCTTCTATACATTCTCTTATCTCTTTAATGCTGTTTATAAAATATTCATTAAATTGGTTAGCTATATCGGAGCTGTTATTATATTCTACATTATTAAATATCACATTTTTAATCACAGATTTATTCTTTTTTAGAACTAAGTCTTTTATATTATTCCACATTTGTTTTTGATCTTTGGTATTTCCTATTTTTTTGTTAATATATGTATTTTTTTCATTTTCTAGTTTAATTTTATATATATTTCTGGCATTTTTATAATTATTCCATGCTACAGTAGTATTTTCACATTTTGCTATATGGTACTTCACTATTTTATCTTTTTTAAATGCTTGTAATTGTCTGTTGAACCACTTATTTACTCTGCTTTTTTCATGAATCGTTTTTCTCACGGTAAGTTTTTTAATTGTGTCTTCAATCGACTTATCAAAGTTATTTACATTACAATTTAACTCTAAGTTTTCATCAAATTTTAATATTTCTTTAATTTCTCTTTTAAATTTGTGTTTTTCGTATTTAAAGAAATTTACTTGTTTTTTGCTCTCATGCTCATTATACACTTTGGTTTCTATACAAATTTCTACTATTTCATGATCAGATATTTTATTTATTCTGCTGTTATTTACCTTTATATTGAAATTGTTTGTTATAATGTAATCTATTATCGTTTTTGAGTTTTGCGTAATTCTTGTATACTCGGTAATAACTTGTACAAGTCCATTATCGTTTATGATCTGTTGCAATCTCTGTTTATAAAAACTTAATGCAACTAAATTAAAACCTGTAGTTTAAGGGTCTGTTCCAGATGCATAACAAAATGGTTCTTACTTTTGAGAGTAAAAAGGAAATTGCTCTCTGAATGTGACAAAGTTGTTCGAAATTGCTAGAACGCAAAAAACCACAATTTAACATCCTAAAATACTAATGGTGCTGACTTATTTAAATAAATTTTATTTAAGTGATTTTAGACGCTTAAAATAAAAATATTTTAAAAACAAAGCATTTGCTAACAGCTGTAAAAAGTGATTGAATATAAAAGGTATAAACCAGTTATTATTTGAAATTCTATTTAGAATTTTTTTTGATAAATGGAGACCCAAGTAACTATTATATGTTACATAAACTCAAATACAAATATTTTAAAACTCCAAAATGTTTCCTAAATTCTTCCTCTGTGTATTGAGATATCATATTTTCTAAATAATTATTAATGTTGTTTCTTCTTTCTACTTCGAAAGCAGCAAGAACTACAACCAAAATTTCTCCCCATCAAAATCTTCAGCAACTAATACCAAAATGTAGTGTTGGTCAGTCTCTGACGTGTCCATGACTTCTTTAATGATCTATAAAAGCATATTTTATTAAAAAAGTGATAAAAATCCACAAATATATATACAAGTATTCACAACGACAAGTTTATTTGAAAAGTCTTTCATTTTGCCTTTTAAGTAAAACTTTATGTATTTACTTAGAAGTTATTTAATTTTTAAAGTAAACAAAAAACAGCTGATAATTTAATTCTAGTCTGAACTTACCGAAAGAAAAAGTTCGTACAAATTTGTACAGAAAATCAGTTTTGCCAAAACTATTAAGCCAATTCCCGCTAGATATTACTTTAAAAAACGCAAGAAACCGCCAACTAGTCGAAAAAAAAACTCTGACATAAACCGCTAAAAAATTTCTTGAACAATTTATTTTTATACCCTTCACCGAGGCAACCTCAATCGATCAAATCAATAAAAAAAAAATATCGGGGTGACAGAGAATTAAATAAATGGTACTGCATACATATTATACTAAATAAAGATTCCATCGGCTCTTACTGGGTTAAATATCTCTTCAAAAGCTTTAAAATGATACCCATATTGATATTTCAAATAATTTGAAAATTTCAGAGAATATGGGTGGGCGTCAATTTTTGTCACTTAATGTTTCTTTCTTACTTTAAAATTCTCTATCACCCCATACATTTGTTTTTTTGATTGGAGTTAATTTATTTTTCCAAATGGCATAAAAAAATTAAAGGTAGGCGTGGTGTTTTGCCTGCTTGCTCAAAGGATATGGACCGATCATTCTGATTTCCAAAGCACCACTTTCGACACTATATCTGATTGGTTGACATACTTATTTTTTTGTGAAATCAAGTTTGCTTCGACACTAACCCGGACGAACATACTGACATCACTCGACTTTATGGGGTCGAAAATGGATATTGTAAAAGTTACACACAGAATGACAAACTAATATTTACCCTTTTTCCACTTTTAGTGGTAAAGGGTATAAAAATAAAAGTGTAAATTACCAGGTAATTGGAATCTTAGCAAAAATACTTAACAAATTATTTTCGCAGCAAAAAATTAAAACTTCATTAAAAACCAAAAATCCAAAAAAAAAGTCAAGATAAGCAAAAAATTAGAAGAATGATATTTTATTAAATATTTATTTTCTTGAAAATTTCATTAAAAATTTAAATTTTTCCAAAAAAAAAAATTTACATGCAACGCAAATTTTAAATTTGATTTAAAACCGAAACTACACCAAAAATAATTTAAAATATTAACAATTTAAAAAATTTCTAAACTTTGGCGGGTGCAGAGCAGACTCCATGGTGACAAATAAACAAATCGGGTTTACCCAAAATAACTTCGTTTAATCAGAAATATACATATTTTGAAAAAAGAAAACATATATAGAAAATAAATACCCAATTCCTTTCATGAAGGGTGTATAAGATTCGGCACAGCTGTATATATATATCTCTCTCTCCCTCTCTCTCTCTTGTTTAAATTATTTTTTTTTTATTCAATAACTTAAAAAGCAACTAAACGCCTAATTAAACATTTAAACTCTAACAGCAACATCTAAATGAATAAAAAAAAATTAAAAGAAAGAAAATCAGTCAAAGAAAAACAAAATGAATGGGCAACAATTTGCTGAATCACCCAAGAAGACACGTTCCTGTTTTAAGTGTTGAAATGACATGTAGACATTAACAAGATATTAAATGATAAATTCAGATATGTATGTATCTTAAAGATACTTTATTACTTGTGTTAGGTAGTTGTTGTTGGTTGAACATGATGTTTCCTTTTAGTTTCATTATCTAATTATTTGAGATGCTTGATCTGAGGTAAATGTTTGGTAAATTTGGTGTGCGATGCGTATGTGTGTGTATGTCAGTCAATATGTGTTGTTATTATTTTTTAGGTCTGTCCATAAGATTTCATTGAACCGGATTTTTTTTTTTTGTTAAGTTGTCCGTCCAATAACAGGGTCGCTTCGGCTTTTGCTTTTGTTAAAAATTAGTTTTAAGTTTTGCTTCTTTTGTGCATTTTTCTTTGACTTTTGTTTTGTATTTTATTTTTATCGCAATCATTTTCAGTATTTAGCAAAAACGATTAATACATAATGTCCGACTGGAATAGCTGGATGCCTGTCTTACTGTTCGACTGACTGACTGACTGACTGCTTGGCTTGACTGTCTGTTTAATTGTGTTTATATTTTTTTTCTCGGTGGCTCTGTTCATTAAGGTAGAAGTTGTGAAAGGAAAAATGGCAACAGCAAATATGTTTCACATACTGTTTCTTGCTGTTGTTGTTGTTGTATATTTTGTTTCGTTATACGTAGAAATACTTTTTCACTTAAATGTTGTGCAGTCTTCGAATCCTCACAGTTTTTGCTCGTATATATTCATTCGTTCACTAAATAATTATTTTCTTTATCAGTTATGGCTTACGTTGCTGTTGTTGTAGTTATTATTTTTGTTGTAGTAGTTGTATAAAGAAAGCAAACAAATAGAGGCCATAAAATATTCATCCATCCATCCATCCACTACGTACTCTTTTGATTCTGTTTGATACTCCAGTATCTGTGTCTGTGTCTATGGCTTTGACTTTGTCAGTGGTTGTAATTGAGCCTGTGCCTGTTTATGAATATTTGTACATTTTCCTTTATGTACTATTTATATATGTATGTCTACATGAGATGTGTTATGTAGTGATGTATTTTTGAAAGGGTCTTTGCCTTTGAGCGTTTCTTGAATTTTATTTAACTATTCTAACTGCTGATGTTGCTTCTGTCTTTATTTTTAATACTAATGATGTGAATGCTGATAATGATGATGATGTCGATAATGATGGTTGGCTCCTTTGTCGTGGTTTATAAAAAGTAAATGAAAAAAAAAATTAAATGAACGATGACACACATTGCCAGGCGATGAATATAAGTCATTATAAATGTCAGAGTTTCTTAAAGGCTGTCTGATTGTGTTTTCCAGAAGTTTCAAATGGTGTTTCATACAAGTTGCATATTTTGCTGGTTCAGGCTCAAACGGATCAAGAGTAGTTTTGGCAGGTACAGCGATAGTTTTCGCCTTACACTTAGTTACGGCAGATTTTAAGTTGTAATTATAAATCCTCTTGGCTACAGCTGGTAGCAAGCTTCTAGTTAAGTCTTTCTTGTTGGGAGACATGCTGTCGACCTCCAGTTTTAACAAAGACTTAATATTTTAAATTTGAATCTACACCCCTGTACAATGAATTCTTGTAAGAGATGGCGTTATTACTGTTTAAAGGAACTCTGGTTTTTGGGATTTTAAAGCCATTAAAGGGTAAGTATAACTACCGTCTAGTCAGTATGAAAATGGAAGAATATAATAATTTCATACTGTGTGGGGAAGAGGCTGAGATCATGGAGCACATTTTGTGTGAATATCCAGCGCTGGCCTTCATTAGGCCTAGGACTACAAGCATATACGTATTTAATATGGATGCTACGAAAAACTTTGTAATGAGCAATATAATTGTAGGCCTAATTACCGGTTCTCAGTCTGAAATCATTCAAAAAAAAAAACACTAGTGAAGGCGTGAACTCAGTGAAGGTAAGGTTCTCATATATTATCCATCGAGTACCTGATAAGCAAACTGCATCCAGTGTTTAAATTGCCTGCTTACAAACAGCAACAGCAATAAAATCTTTGCTTTGCTTACATATTTTTCAGCAAATAAAAAAAAACTAAATGCCTCAGCATTTACAAAACATTTCATTATAAACGAAGCAACAACAAAAAGCAAATGCAAAAAAAAGAGAAAGAAATGCTGCATTGCTGATTTGCTGCATCTGACTATGTGTTTCTTTCTGCAGCAAAGTAATCAGCAAAGCATTTATTTTGAAAACGTTTGCTGTTGCTTAAGCAATAAGTTATTGTTTGTTTCTTCTTTTGTTGATGATTTTTAAAAAGCAAAAAAAAAAAACACAATTTAATGCTGTAACGTTTTTAAAATGTATTTTCTTATGTATTGTAAGTAATTAATACATAAATACGTTTCCAAAGTTAAGAGGAATGAAAAGCAGCGAGTAACAGCAACAAATAGCAATCGTAGTCAGCCACAACTTCATAGTAAAGAGTTAAGCATAAGCTAAAATAAAAATAAAAACAACTGATTGTTTAAGCAACAGCAAACGTTTTTATATTAATTGCTTTGCTGCAGAGAGAAACACATAGTTAGCTGTAGCAAATGCATTTCTTTCTCTTTTTTTGCATTTGCTTTTTGCTTTTGCTGAACATTTTTCCACAGCAACAGTTAAGCAACAACATATGCATTGAAAATAGTCAAGCATTTTTGATCACTGTCTGTAGCGTATTCTTAATTAAGATTTTAGTATTTTTTTTGACAAGATTTTATTTCTTTTTTTAAATCATAAGCTTAATTTATCCACGAAAAAAAAATTACCGAAAAAACTCTAATTCACAAATAAAAATTTTTATTTCCATTATTAAAAAAAAAATTCCCCGCTTTGGGTATGAACACCTGAATTTTACAGCATTGTATTGAGAAGAGAGATCGTTGTATTGGTAACTAAACATCAGTAAGAGAATACTAGAAGAAATAATTTTAAGGTAATTTTCCTTTGGACGTAATTGTCAAAAACTTACATCAAATTTTACTGCGGTTATTCAAGGTTCTTTATTTTCTCTCCTATTTCTGAGTATTGTAAACTATATGCTCTCTGGGTTCAACAGCTGTTAAGAGGTTGCATAAGCAGATTCTTTGGTTTTAATGGCCTCAAGGAAATTATCGATATTGATTCAGGAATTTCAAGGAACATACTGAAAAGATTCTTCAGGTGGACAAGAAAGAAGAACTTGGAAAAAATTATCTTGTTCTCTTTACTACGAGAAGGAAAATATTTACTTTCAGACCTTCTAAATTAAAAGCCCAGCTAATTTTCTAGTAACTATTTAATGTAACTAATTAAATTGCAATAATAATTTAAATGAATAAATTAGACAAACTTAAGGGAAAGGCTTAAACAGCGACAGAAATGGCCGTTGTTATTGCTGAAGGTTTTACCGAGCACCTTTCGTTGCCTGTTAGGGAGAGTGAAAGCCACTCCACAATAGTAGCGATAGGATGATGCTTAACTTTATGCTAGTAGACAAAATGGTCTTAGAAAACAGGTTTATTGATGACCCGATATATTTTTTTGTATTTTGTTTGGTATAATTCCATTCAAAAACTTTGTTTTAAAATAACTATGAAATTTAACCTTTAATGATAAGTTAATTGAATATTATTTTGAAAGTGTAAAGAAACAACTATATAAAACAAGAAGGACGCTATAACTTCGACTTATATTCAGTGTTGAATATTGATTAAATTTTTTCATTTTTTTGGAACTTTTGAAGGCTTCACGTAACATGTATAATGTTGTTATATTAGGCCACCTTTCTTAACATATCAATTCGATTTTAATAACAAAAGTTACCAGCATATGCAATCTAAATTCCATATAAAAATTAGTTTGAAATAAACAATAAATAACATTGCTTACTGTGTTCAATTCATGAGAAATCACGAAATGTTCCTTGCAGCATGTTTATAAACAGCAAAATGTTTAAGGCAACATTTCATTTCAACTGTGATATAATATGAGCTGTATTTCGTGAGGAAAACTAAGCATACTTTTTAAACTTGTGAAAATTGTTAGCAACTTCACTAATTCTGCTTGGAAACTTTGACAACCGTTTTAATAACTCGATTTAGAAGAAAGTTGTCTTTTAATTTCCTTCAGAAAGTGCCTGATTATATTACAGAAAAATGTTTAGTAAATTTATGTTGAAGTTTTAAGCACATAAGGCTTAACGGCTGTTTTAAAATAATTAGTGTAGGTAAAACGATTTAAAAAAAAATTTCTACTTTAACTAATTTTATTGAATGGCGAAAGCATGCACTTTTCCATAACGAAATCTTAGTATAGAGTCCTAATTGAAATCCTCATGAGTATCATCGGTATGAACTTTTTTTCACATATTTTAAATTTCGTTTTGTTTTGTATATGAAATAAAATTTTTACTATATTTTACTTTTAATTTTCTAAAAAATTCAAATTTAACTATATTTCAGATTTCTGTAGACAGTTTAAAACTTTTCCATCTTCAAAAATAAAAAGTGCTGACAACTGTTTTAGTACTATTATACCCGTATAATTGGATGCTTTGACAATTGTATCTCTATTTTGTCTACGAAATGACCTATTATAACCTAAAAAAGTATTCTATATTGAAACCAAGTTTCTAAGGGACCTCCTCACAAAATTATGTTCTAATCCATCCAGTAGTTATTATTATTACGGCATTCGCATTCATATAGATCGAAATTTGAATAGGATTTAAATGCAAGTTTCAATCGATATCGAATGCCGTAATTTGGTCCCAGATATTTTGCATGTATTCTTTATCGATTATTATCTACACCAACAATAAAATTTTCAATTATATTTCATGTACAGAAATGACCCCGTTACTGTTTTATTTTATGTTTAGATAAATTATATTAAATTACTATTTATTTAACTCTCATAAGGTCTTCGGGTGGAATTTCACCCATTTTCAATTTTAAAGCCATATATCTCTAACATATTTTACTAAATAAAAATGAAACTTTTTCTAATTTTCTAAATTAGTATTTTGTATTAAAATAACTAAAAATTTTCTATTACGTTAAAGTCCCTCGGGTGAAATTTCAGCCGTCGAAACTGGCATAATATGGTATACAACTGTGGAATCTGTGTGACAGTATGGCAAATTTTGCATGGAATTTGCAAATATACACTGGTAAGTCAACTCCTGATGCAGCACCCGAAAAAATCAAGGCCAAAGAGTGATTCTAGACCTAATCAGAAATCTAAGAGGGCGAAATATAACGTGTGATAATTTTTTTTACATCATATGATCTCGAACTTGAGTTGCTAAAAAGACAATAGGGTCAAATTATACGTTTTTACCGAAATCAACGAAAGAAGAACTTCGTAAGCGTACAGTTTTCTCTGGCATGTTCTTTTTCTACGACAAGATTTGACTGTTGCAAAACGTTCCAAAAAAGTACAAAATTGTCAACGTCCTTAGTACTCTTCATCATGAAAATCTGTATTGAATGAAGCAAATAAATTGCCCAAAATTATATCATTTTATAATAAAACTAAAACCATACATATCAGCAGTAAATGCAAACGTTTTGTGGCAAGAAATAAACAACAATTGCAATAAATAAAAAAAGGAGGTTGTTTCTTCATGAAGTAGGAATAGAACAGCGGCGCCCTCATTTACCAAAGTCAGATCCCACAATTACTTTGGTGAACACCATATGTCAAACTAGCGATGAACCTTCTAAGTCATCAAATGGGAAAAGAAGAAAACTGAGTTCGGGTTCCCGATGTGAGATTTTACCGAAAAATGATAGGAAGGCTAATTCGTCATGTGCAACCTGCCAAAAATTTATTTGCTAACTATATCAAGCTAAATTTTTTGTTGTGGTATTAACATCCGGTTGAATTTAATGGATGATTAAAGTTGTTTTTTTTATTCTTTAATATATTATTTTTTTAAAAAGTGAAAATTAATTAAAATTAATTAAAAATGAAATTAGCATATTTTGAGAAACGTATTAGGGTTAAGGAAATTTTCAAAAAATAACTTTTGATGAAAAAATTTAACTTTTTTTGAAGGTAAAGCCTTACAGCCATACCTAAATAAAAACGGAAAGCGGAACGTTTTCTTCCGCATAGCTTTGACGCTGAAATGCCATACCTAAACAAAAGCGGCAACGGTTTGTCAAAATGATAAAAAACAGTGTTATTAAAAACATTAAGGCTTAAGTCTAATTAACGGACGCACCTCAAAAAGGATATAAAGCTTGTCTACGGGGTGTAAATGAAAATCTAAGCAATAAATTACCTTTCCTATGAATCCCATATCGTCCCATTCCCCCATTAAATACTCGATATGTACCATATTATACATACAAACGTTGGAGGTGCGTAACTCCGAAGCTAAAGGTCAACTCCAAAATTTTCACTTAAAATTATACACCCCGGACACAATTTTTTTTTATTTCTGCAATAGATTTTTCCAAAAATATATATAAATTCCCTAAATATTTAAGAAGAATAACAATTCTGCTGTTTATGTTGTGTAAATTGAAAATTTTATAAAAAAAACCCAAATTTGTTTTGTTTTTGTTTTTGTTTATTTTTAATTTTTTTATTATTAAACGCTTTGTCAAAATCGGATTTTCCAATTGCAAAGCGTTGCCGCCGCGTTATTTCGGTATGCTCCATACAAAATGTACTAGCATGAGAACTTTTGACAGCAAAAAAACGCTTTCCGCCCTTGTTTAGGTATGGCTGTAACTGGTTTCCCGTCTTTCCTTGGCAACACTGATTATATTCATGTAGACTTACTCAAACTAGTTTGTTTTACTCTGTTTGTGATAACGAAAAGAATTCTTAAGAATTACAAGATTTTGGTTTTTCTCAACAAAATTCCGTTTCTTATTCTGACCTGAATATTATCTGGGCATTAGTCTTGATAAATAAATATTCAACAATAAATGTCCTTATCGCCAGTAGTAATCATTCTTTTCTTTTATGCGGGTTTGTTAACATTAACAATTTACGTTAGTTGCTCGATTCAGTTGCTGAAGCATTAGTAAAAACAAATTTATATGCTGCCGTGCATATCACAAAAAGTGTGACACGTAAGAGCGATAAAGAACCACTGCTAAACATATGGCCTTTCATTTGCCTCTTATGTTTTTTTAACAGCAGCCAGGCAGGCCCCTTTATACCATACAAAATTTCAAGAATACACAAAGTAAAAACCTCTTAATCTCTCATTGCATCCCTTTTCTCACTCTCCTGTTAAAGCAAATAAATAAAACTGTGTTGGTTTCTTTTTTTTTTGTGAGGTAGTGGTGGCTGATAGTGTGACCAGATCTTTGTGATGCTACATTTGGAAATATCAAAAAGTGTTTAATTTAAAATGTAAAAGCTAAAAATGCAGTTTTTGGTGCCTATTATGAGCAAATTTCGATCTTCGAATGTAGTCGACAGAGCTGATCGAAAGAGTTTTCATTTGATATTATGGCGCACATTCGATAAAAATAGTGTTATTGTGAATTTTAGTCAATTGGATTATTCACAATATTACATGTTTATTAATTACAATGACTTCAACGGAATTATGATTCGATTGCTGTTGTTCTTATGGGTGATCCATACCATTTAGCTCCTGTGTAATTTCTACCCATTTTTTGCCCGCTTGAACTTTTGTGCATATTCCTTTTTCCAGCTGTGGATTTTGTTCCACTAGAGAAACGAGCTTTTCTAATTGTTGTTTGTACCTTAGACCTGCATGTAACTGAAATAATTTATTGCTAGCATTTCTAGAAAAAGACTAAAAATTCACAAATACTTTAATTTACAATAAGTTTTACAAACTGACACAAACCATCGAAGCCCAAATTGTGTTCGATTGAAAATTCGTTGCACAACGAAATATTCGGCAGTGCTACCAATTCGAATTTGACAATCGATACTCGATATTGGTTAGTCAGCGAAGATCGAAAATCGAATGCAACTCATAATAAGGGTCTTTCCTAGTAGTGTAGAGATGAAGAGGAAAGCATTTGCGTACAGGTGACACAGCAACTGTTAGAAGTTCCATGGATTTGACTGTGGCCTGTTGCCTATCTAATTTTAATAATAACAATGAATATTTCAGTAACTTTGATGTAGAATCAATAAGAAAATGAATAAAAACTGTAGGACCGTTTGCTTTCGACTTTTTACTGCTTGCTTTTTACTTTGAAGGTTATTTCACTTCTTACAATTGGATTTATAGAGAATCGAGAACTTAGGTCAAGTCTATAGTGTTATATCGTATTGCAAACAGATTTGATAGCTGATGGTCCGACAGCCGCCCATACCTAATTTGCACCTAAAGAAATTCTTCTGACACAGATATATTTCAAAGATGCAAAAATTTTAATGAAGAATGTAAAATGAAGCCTTAAAATGGTTGAGTCGTTTTTCAAAATCCACATGATATTTTGAAACTAGTAACTCTAGGTGAAGGAATGAATTCCACATTCATAATATCGATAAATATTTTATTTTCTAAGTCTGTTTACTTAGTTTTCAATTCTTTACACTTTAACGTCAGGACTTTTGCTCGACTTAGTTTGACATTTCTTTGTTTCAGTTCACAGTAGGGCAGATCAATAATGGCTAAAATACCATTTGTAAAGGGCTAGGCTATTGATCCAAAATTTTTATGAGCATAAGTAAATTAATTAAATTTTAAAAGATTCCGAATAATAAATTTTTCATTTTGATTTAAGCATTTGATAAATTTTTATTTTTGATTAATTTTCTCTCGGATGAAAATTTGGAGTTTTTCTATTTTTGTTTTTTTTTTCATATACATATGTATTCGATTTTTGCGTTTTAAAATTTTTCTTAAATTTTCTGCTTTTGATGTTTTTTTATCTTTCACCACAAAAAGTGGAAAAAGGGTATAACTATGTTTGTCAATCCTTTGTAATTTCTACAATATCAATTTCCACTCCAATGAAGTATATATATGTTATGAGTTCTTATGCATAGCGAAGTCGATTAAGCGATGTCTGTCTGTCCGTTCGTGTTAAATAAGCCAATCGATCAGACATAGTATCGAAAGAAGTGCTATTGGAAATCAGCAGCGGTCCATGTCCTTAGACGCAGCGTGCAAAACACCACGCCAACCTCTAATTTTTTTATAATATTTGAAACAATAAAGTTACTCCAATGTGAAAAAATTGGCGCTCACCCATATTTTCCGAGTTCGGGGCTTCTGAAATTTTTTGTAATATCAATATGGGTATCGTTTAAAGGCTTTTGAAGAGATATTTAAGGATATACAAAAATTTTGTAAAAATGTTTAACCCATTAAGAGCCAATGGCATTTTTATGTAAAATTATATCTATGGAGTATTTCATTATAATACTCTTTGCCACAGAAAGTGGAACAACGATATAACTAAGTTTGTTGTTCCGTTTTTAATTTCTACAATATCCATTTCCCATCGAAAATAAGATATGGAAGAAATTACAAACAGAATGGCAAGCTAAGTGATATCCGTCTTTTCACTTTTTATGGTGAAGGGTAGAAAAATTAGAAAAAAAAACTGCAACAGTCATAATTTTAGCGCATAATCAGTTATTAATTAGTTATCTTTTGAAAACGCTATTAACTATTTTTGCAAGTGAAAAAAACTTTTCCATATTTTATGAAGAGAATAAAAAAGTCTTAATGGTCACACTAGTATTTCAATTTGTAGATTACTTTTGGATGACAAATAGTCAGTGTGAACAAAACATTGTTACGGTCTTTTCCTATATTCATCCATTTTTCTGCCAGCCTGTCTATCAATCCAAACAAACTGATGAGGGCAGTGATAAACCAACCAACTGCTCGCTGGTTCCACCTTCTACTGTTTACTTTATTCCAATGTACATGTGTTTATGCATTTACAAGTCTGTGTGGAAAAATAAACGATTTCAAAGAAATTTTTCTCATGTGTTTGTTGTGCCAGTAAATATTTGTAGAAGTATGTGTATTACGAAATTATGTTTGTGTATCTATCAATTTATGAAACTAAATCACTCATTCAGTTAGTGCCTTGTAAGAAGAATCAATTACATTTTTGTTGTTTTTATTTTTGTTTTTGTTATTTCTAATTTTTACTTTTGTTAAGTTTTTATTATTGTTGCTTTTTGAATCTCTAGATTTGCCTACTTGCTGTAAATTTTTTTCCCGCTTTGACAAATTTTTGTTTGGCCTCTCTAGAAACGAAAAAAAAGCAACAACAAAAATTTCATTTTATACACTCAGATACGTGGGATATTATTCTTTTGTAAATGTAAGAGCAAGAAGTGGTTGTTGATGCGGTAGAATTTAATTTTGAAATCGTTTATACTGTGTGGTATTTTGTTTGTTCAAAATATTATTTATGTTAAACATTTTACACTAAATATTGTAGATGTTATGCTGACTTAACATTTGTGTGGCTGCTGTCTGTTGTTGTGTTTGATTTAAATTTGTTATCATGATAAAGAATTTAAAGCAGCAGTTAAGAAAAAATTAGATTTTTTTTTGTGATTGATTTTGTTTATTTTTGTTTAAGATTTCTTCAATTATTTATGACATCTTCTATGAAAATACACAAAATTGTATTTTATAGATACACATCATATATGTAATTTCGAGAATACATTTTTACACACAGATTAGCTACATATACATATACGATTGTTTGTTTTTCTTGACTTCTTAAGAGATGTGTGCTCGAGGTTTAATTTGATAATAAATTATTGTATTTGTGTTTTTTTATGTCAATACATTTGTGTATTTTATAATCTCTAAAACTTATTGGGCAATTTTTTTTACACACATACATCTATTTCAACATTCTTGGGTTTAAATTTATTACCACTGTCAAGTTAAGTATTTAAAGCAATGTCTTTAGAAATCCCTATTTTACTAAACAATTATATATAATAACTTTTCCATGGAAATCAATGTTTCAAAAACTTTCATTAAGGCAATAATCTATATAATCTTTCCTTACAAACTTTTCCATTTAAATAAGTTTTGTCTTTCTTCTTATTTAGGCAATATTTAATCACATTTTTGTTGAATAGGTTTTAGTTTGATTTTAAGCATAATTTCAGCGTACTCGTATTTAATTGCCCTATTCACAAGCCCCCTAGTACGTGCTAAGTGCTAACAAAATACAACGGTGCTAGCTGTGTTGTTGGTAATTTTCATGCAAACATGCGATACAACACTTAGTACTTTTTTCCATATGTTTTTCAAACGTTGTATTTGTTTAAATGTTTTATGTTTAAATGAATTATTATTTTTCTGTTTATGTGTGAATTATATTAAATTAAATTGAATTTAAAGATATTTTTATTAGTTTTATTTATTTAATTTATTGATTTGACTGATTTATTAGAAAGTTGAAGTTCAAAGTTGCCAATATAAAAACTGTTCTTTATGATTTAATATTGCTTTAATGACTCGATTTCTAATATTTTGTATGGAACCGCCATCACCTATACCAAAAAGAGATGCTACCTTACAAACACAACCACCATTTCCTGAAGATCCCAAGCAGTAAAGTACAATTTTAAGCTGCAAGTTAATGCGTAGTTGGAGCCTTTCGCCAATTGTGTGAAAAACATCGTCATTTTTTATAAGGTTGAATATATAGGCAAATTCCTCTGGCCGTAGTCGTATCATATGAAGAAATCTGTTTTCATCAAAATATCTTAAAACCCGATTATGCCATAATGTTGATTTTGGTAGCCCTAAATGTATAATTCTGCGACTGGAGAGCAAGTACTTTAGGTTCATTCTAAAAATGTCTTGAATTTCATCCTCACACAAAAAATTTATTAATTTACTTTTTTCTGTTTTCTCCCCCATTTGGCTTATAAATAACAAATGATGAATAGCACTTTTCTTCTTCTTATTTACTTTTTGACGTATGAAGTACAATGTACAATGGCACACTGATACAATGGTTGTTCACAAAGAAGTAAACAAAAGGTAGTATGCAATACTACCTACACCTTAGCAGAGCTTGTGAATACGGCAAATGTTTCTTATACAATTTTTATTTTTCCAAAAATATATTTATGTAAATTTCTTCATATTCAGCTGATTTTTATTTGGAAATTTTAAAAATTTACAACATCTATTTTTCAAGTGTTTACAATATCTCTGCCAGGTGCATTTTAAAATTTTATGACAAGCATTCAAAAACATTCACCTGTTGAAGTTTGGCTTCAGGTCAAAAAAATTAGTGTAGAGCAGTTATGAAATAGCCATTAAGGTTTGAAACCATTTACCTGAAGACAGGCAACAAAACAAAACGAAAAAAATATATAATGAAAGAAAGACATGAAATCCAGAAAAGCTAATTTTTTGTAAATGATTTTAATGATGTTGCATTCAAAAATTGCACAGAGTTGGTCACAACTACAACACTATTTTATTATAATGAAGGAAAGCATATGAATATACATTACAGTTATGACAAGTTAATAACAGTCAATTTCGAGTTGGATTAACACATAAAGGTTTCCTTATTTTTTAATTTTAACATTCTTAGTGTTATTCCTTATTGATATTTTTAAACATCTTGCCTTTTACGATACAAAACATAAGAAATTGTGCGTAAAAATCAGAATGGAAAACTTTACAATCAACAACCTTTAAATTTTAATTAAATACTTGTACCTCTAGCGTGAACAGTTTATACAACATATTTTTTATAAAGGTACGAGGGCTGCTATATATATTTCTGGCCTGGCAGCACTCAGTGCAATCTGACATTTCCATTGGAAAGTTTGTCATTTTTAAGCATAATTGTACTCAAAACGTTTTGACGTACGACCATTATTTGTGTTGTTTACAGTGACTTGAAAAAATTAATATAGAAAAAAATGGAATTAACTCGTGAACATTTTCGTGCCATCATTTTTCACAACTTTCGACGTGGATTATCACGACAAGAGTACATTGATGAACTTAAATCTTTGTATGGCAATGAAGCACCATCCTATAGCACTGTGAAAAATTGGTATAGTGAATTTAATCGTGGCCGAAGCTCGCTCAAAGACGAATTCCGTGAAGGTCGTCCAAAAACATTGATGCCGTGCCTGAACTCATAATGCAAGATCGACATGCGACATACCGAGAGATAGAGACATCCTTGGACATTTCTTCCACCAGCATACATTCGATACTGCATGAACACCTGGCCGTAGAAAAGGTTTGTTCTCGTTGGATCCCGCACAATTTGAAAGTCGCTCAATAAAAGGCTCGTGTCGATTGGTGCAAAGAAATGTTGCAAAAATACGATTTCGGTGCTTCAAAAGACGTTTATAAGATCGTCACAGGTGATGTATCATGGATCTATGCGTTTGATCTCGAAACGAAACAACAATCGACCGTGTGGGTCTTCAAAGACGAGCAAAATCCAAAGAAAGTTGTTCGTGAAAGAAGCACTTCGAAGCAAATGGTCGCCTGTTTCTTCAGCAAAAGTGGTCATGTGGCGACTGTTCCGCTTGAGCATCGCAGGACAGTCACTTCTGAGTGGTACACTACAATTTGTTTACCTGAAGTCATCGGAGAAATTCGAAAAACCAACAAGAGAAGACGAATCATTGTTCACCATGACAATGCGAGCTCTCACACATCGGCTCAAACCAGAGCTTTTTTGACCGGCCAAAACGTCGAATTAATGGGTCATCCGCCGTACAGCCCTGACTTGGCACCGAATGACTTCTTCTTGTTTCCGCACATCAAGAAAAAAATGCGTGGTCAACGATTTTCGTCGCCAGAAGAAACTGTTGAAGTGTTCAAAAACCATGTTTTAGAGGTGTCTCAATCGGAGTGGAAAAAGTGCTTCGACAACTGGTTTGAGCGCATGCAAAAGTGAACAAATCATGCTGGAGAATACTTTGAAAAACAATAAAACCATGTTTGATTATAAATATTCGCATTCTCACTTTTAGGCCAGAAATATATAGAGTAGCCCTCGTAAAAAGATCTCATAAGTGTATGTAACGTTTTTCTAGGCTCACACTTAAATTTTTTTCTAACTTGTGCTTTTAGGAGACATAACAATAAATAGTCTGTATAAATTTCAATCGAGGTACCATAATTGAGTGCATTAGTTACAGCTGTTTTAATGAAAAATATGTACAATAGGAAATTACCTCTACTATTCAGCTGTGCTTAAGTTTTTCAATTAATTTTTCAAATAAAGAAAAGCTGTATAAAATATCACTAAAATAAAAAATAAAAAAAAGCAACAAGTGATATTTTTTGAATGAAATTTTACCTAGAATATCTCCAAACATATAAAAGACATTACATCAAGTTTTTATCCCATTAAACACCAATATGTACATAACTAAAATCAGTAAAATTAGAAACATTACAAATAAAATATCATTTTTTGTGTAGATAAAAAATTTTTATTTTTTTTAATCGACTCTCCAGACCTCATTTATGCGCAGGATGTCTACAAAATTTGGAAAAATACTAAAAACTAATCGTACTAGAATAGTGGGTTTTAAAAATAATAAAAATCCGCATGCAATTTTTTTAGAGTCACGAACAATTAGCTTTTTGTTAAAAAATTGCCCATTTTTGAACAATGCTGACTGTAGAGGGCTTCACAACATTTCAATAAAGAGACTTCAGATGGATTACACCAGGCCTTTTCTTAAAGAAAAAGTTAAAAATTTTGTAAATTTACTAAAAAAAAAATTGAATATCCAATTAAAAAAACTGAAAGTGCTTTTTGATCAAAATTTTACATCTTATGAAATTTCAAATTAAAAAAATTATTACCACTAAAATAATGAAGTCAAAGAAAAATTTCTTTTACAAGTTATTTCTTATATTATTATCTTTCCAAATCTGTTTTAGAATAGTTCTATCTTGTATTTAAAAAAAACTACAGGTGAAAACTAAAAAATGCGAAGGTAAAAATTTTGTATTTTAAGTTTAAAAGTCGAATTTCTCTAATTAAAGATACCATGAAAAGTCCAAGCATGTTTTTCCTTTATCTATCTATGTAGATTACTCAAAATAATAAGAGATTACTAAAAAAATTTTTTTAAAATTGGTTCACTTTTGATAAAGTTATAAGTTCTGGAACATTTTTCAAACAAGAGGTTGCCTACTTTAATGAGCTGTAACCAAGCTTAAGTCCTTCTCTATAAATCGCTTTGTATCATAAAAATCGGGCAAATAGTTTAGAAGTTCCAAACTTTTATTTAATTTTTTTTAATTTCACGCCACTGTGCGTCACTTAAGAAACACCCTTTATAAGTTATTTCTATTTGAGGTTTAAATATAATTTCACGTATGTGAAAATTACGTCACTATTGGGTCACCCTTTAATTTGTAGTTTGTACATGACTTTCTCACCACCCTTTATTTTTGCTCTTTGTTGTTATACCTAACACAAAATTACGTAAACTTAATGTATCAGCTCAATACAGTTTAAAAACAGCGTCACGTAAATGAAGATTATGTCACTGTTAGAACACCCTTTTCTTTTTTGTACTTGTTGCAGTAGAGGGCTTAGTCTTTAGTGCACGGTTTGTAGTTGACAAACCTGCCTATCACCGTCCAAAAAAAAAAAAAACTATAATTTATGATTATCATATCACTTTCGTAACACTCTTAGTTTGGGATATTTGCTATAGCTGCTTTAAAAATACCCCTTCTTTAAAAATTTTGATTCCAAAGATAGAGGGCTGAGACTGACTTTTCGTTCATCAATTAAAAAACCATAATATGCAGGAGCTGTGGTTTCAACAATATGGCCGCATAACATGGCACACAGCTCGTGCCACAAATGATGTAAAAAGGAATCGTGTGGTAACGCTTTATTTTAACGTTTCGCAATCGTATATTGGCCACCAAGATAGTATGATTCAACGACGCTATAAAATTTTTTGTGAGGATATGTTAAGTCGCTAGTCTACGCCGTTAAACCCGAAATGATTCCAAGCTTTGAAGGTAACATTTGCCGCGTTATTGCCGATGTGCAAATAAAAAGTCATCGATAATTTGATCCCCGGATTAGTCATAATGTGAATTTAAAAAATTCATGTCTGTATCGTACGTCTTAAAATACAGCAGCAAAGCAATCAGCAAAGTAATAATTTTGAATACGTTTGCTGTTGCTTGAGCAATCAGTTTTTTATTTTTATTTTTGCTTTTGCTTAACTCTTTACTATGAAGTTGTGGCTGACTACGATTGCTGTAACTCACGGCTTTTCATCCTTTTTAACATTGGAAACGTATTTATGTGTTTTTTTTACGCACAATACAAAAGAAAATACATTTTAAAGACGTTGTTTTTATTACACCATTAAATTGTGTGTTTCTTTTCTTAAAAAGCAACAGCAAAAGAAGAAACAAACATCAACTTATTGCTTAAGCAACAGCAAACGTTTTCAAAATAAATGGTTTGATGATTGCTTTGCTGCAGAAAAAAACATATATTCAGACAAAGCAAATGCCTTTCTTTCTCTTTCTCTGTTTTTGCATTTGCTTTTTGCTGTTGCTTCGATTATAGTGAAATGTTTTGCAAATGCTAAGACATTTAGTTTTTTTATTTGCTGAAAAATATGTAAGTAAGTAAAGCAAAGATTTTAGGGCTGTTGCTATTTGTAAGCAAGCAATTTAGACCCTGTTTTAAATTTAACTAGTAGCTTTTGCGTGATTCATGCACAGACAAACAAACAAAAATTTCAATAATATGTATTCCTAATCAATTTGCATTATGAGATTTAGTAAATAATATTTCCAGTAAAAATAATCATAAGCGATAAAGAACATTTGTTACTCGTTATTATTAGATTTTAGGGGGATGGCACGTAAGTATGTGGTTATCGCAATACGCATTATTGTTTGATGGAAATGCTTGATGCCGGTCAAATATTAAGAAGAGTTCTTTCTTACTGCCATCCCTAAATTAGCGCGTAAAGCGCAAGATAACTGTCAAAATTTCTCATGTACATACAAAATGTATGAAGCATCCCTAAATTGCATGGCGTCAACGCTTAGCAATTGGAAAATCCAATTTCGACAGTGCGTTAGGAAGTGAAGTTTGCTGTTTTTGGTTTGTTTTGTTTTGTTATGGTTGAAAAGTAATGACAATTTAGTAATTTTCAAGGCAATCTAGCGGTTTTATCTCTTCTTTATTCTTATACAGCGGGTTTTATGAAATAAAATGAGTTAACATTACTTTTAACGATACGAAGTTAACGCTGTTATTTAGGGATGACATTCCAGCGCAAAAGCTATGAATTACATTGCTTTGCGTCTTACGCGCTAATTTAGGGATGGCAGTTAATGTAAATGATATATGTTTTACGCAGGATCGTGCCTCTCCACTAAACTATTCGATTATTGCAAAGGATATTGCTCGATTGCATAACTCCCTAGATCGTTCGATTTAAAGCTTGACACTTTTTGTTTGATGGATCAGTTCTAATAGGTCTTTAATAATAAAAAAAATTTAACAAGTTACGGTTGTTAAAAAATGTAAATTCACGCAAATGTTTTGCCCACCATCAAGTTTAAATTTTAATTGATTAAAATGTTTCTTGTATTTTGTATGGCACACGTGTTTTAAAGATTTTAATTTAGTGATTATTTTTTATTCAATCCTTTATCGGAAGCATTATCATTCTTTTTTATGTTTGGACTTTTATTGTTCCCTTTGCTTGTGTTGTTTGTATCAACATTCTTTCGCCTTCATTTTCATTTATTTGTTTATTAAATTCTTTTTTTGTTTGGTATGTTTTTTGCAGTGCTGGCTTTTTGAAAATAAAATGAATATGTGTGTGCATGTGTGATTTTTAAATTTGCGCCGTTTTTGTTGTTTTCGTTTTCCTTTCTCTCTAGTTTTTTGACCTGATTCTTAAACCACTTACACGACTTGCATGACTGTATGTACGAATCAATATTCGTTTTTCTATTTTTGTTTGTTGTAATTTTTGTTGTCGTTGTACTGGCTGTTTTTTATTTTCCTGATTCCCATTTGTTTGGTTTGTTTTTTTTTCATTTTTATTGTTGTTTGTTTTTGTAACTAACTGCACATTGCATTTGATTGCGGTTTTTTCCTGTATATTTTGTTGCAGTTTTGCTAGTGTGTGTTTGTGTTTTTTTTTATTTATTTAAACCATTAATTTTTTATAATTTTTGAGAGTATTCTTTTTCTTAAAAGACAATTCAATTGTCATTAAAAAAATAATAATACAAATATGTATAAAGAAAATAATAATCAGCTGTTTCTATATTACAGACAGCAGAATTTGTATAAAAAAAAACTTAAAAATTAAAGTGCTGTTTCTGTATTACAGGTGATCAAATCGTCTGAAAAATTTGTATGAAAAGCACTCACTTTCTTGAGTTATTTCCATATAAATTTTCCAGACGAGTTGATCGGCTGTAATACAGAAACAGCACTTAAAAATTTTTAAATTTCTAACTTATTGTCTTTACCAACTTGTCTTTAAATTTGACATATCTACAATATTCATTTCCAAACCCCATTTAGAATATATCATCTTGATCCTTATACATAGGGAAGTAGATTTAGCCATATCCGTTTGTCCGTAATCCGGTTGACATCAGTCTCCCAAATATCTGTCCATATGTTCAAAGTAAAACAAGCTCTTCTCTTTTCCTTATGTTTTTTTTAGGTTTAATTGCTCTTTTTTGCTGGTTGTTGTTGTTTCTTGCTTTGTGGTATTGAAAACCGATTTTTTTTTTTAAATTACCAGATAATTGGAATATAATTAAACCATTTAAATTTCACCAAAATTTTCATTTTCATTAACATTTCACCAAAAATATTAAACTTTTCTAAAAAAATGTTTTTGCAGTAATAAATTGGAATTTACATTAAATCCGTTAAATTCTGATAAAAAATTTTCAGATGAGCAGAAAATGCAATATTACTAAACAATTTAAGTTTCACCATATTTTATAATTTTATGAAAATTTCACCAAAAGGTTTAATTCTTTGCAAAAATTGAACTGAGAATTTAAAATTGAATGTTTCATTAAAAACGGAAAATGCACAAAAGATAACTTAAAAACTATAAAAAATTTTAAAGCTTTCTAAAAATGCCAAAATTTTAAGAAATTTATTGGTGAAGGATGTATAGGATTCGGGACAGCTGGATGCAGCACTCCGACTTCTTCTTTGCTAAACTGGATTTTAAAGATCACTTATGTGGCTTGAAGTGTGCTTTTGCTTTTTCTTTGCACTTATTTACTTTATAAAAGATTTTTGTTGATATTTATTTTATTGTTAATATTATTATTATTGTTATTATTGTTATTATTATTTTATTATTATCGTTGTTATTATTATTATTCATTTTTAGTTTTTTGTTATGTATACGGAATGCTAATTAAATTATTTTCTAGTAAAACTTTAATTTACTTCTTACTCCAGGTCTGCCTTGATCTTTTTTTAATTCTAACGAAGGTCTTGTAAAAAACAGTCTAACCTTTTTACACTAACTTCTAAAAGGTCTTTTATAGATTCTTAATTCTCTTCGCCTGGAAAGAATACAAGAACAGCATCTACAGTATTTCCATGTGGAATGCTGGCGGTTAGCATCGCCTATAAATCGTCTGTAAGTTAAAAAAATCATGCCAGCTAAAAATTTTAAAAATTGAATAAACTGAGACCCGAGGAAATATCTGCCTGTTCCCTGCTATACCTACTACTAACAGACTGGCTGATGACCTGCTGGATTTATGGCCCTTACGCTTGAGGTTAGGCACCTCACTGTGACATTGTAATTTGTTTTAGAATGTCCCAAAGAAACTCCTTTGCAAACAATTACTCCAACCTACTTAGTCCACCACATTTTAAAAGTCTTGAGCCATCATATTAATTTTTACACATGCTCATAATTTATTCACCGGTTTTATTTTTAATAAAAAAGAAATTTTTGTCTTACATCACAAAATAGTTTCAGATTTGAATAAACAAATTAAAAGAAGTTAAACAACAATGTTTGTCCTTAAAAGAAAAATTTTAAGAAAAATTTAAATTATTGGAAAAAAAATTAAAAAACTTAATTAAAACAAAATAAATTATTAATATTATTTCGTTATTTCCTTCTCTTCCAGGTTATACTGCATCTTCACGTGGAAGCTGTCCATGCGTTAAGTTTATGCACATGTTTCTGTTCAGGTAAGTTATTTTGGCTTATACAACTTTTATTAAACTTTGTAAATTTTTTTTATTTTCTTCGATAAGGAAAGTAGTACTAGTATAAAATCAACTGACAGCAATACAAAAACAGGCTGAGCTCACCCTAAAATATCGCGAACTTAGGTCAAAACTTTTTTTGAGAAATAAAGCGTGTACAACGAAAAGGTATGTTTATGTATGTTTCCCTTTCAATCCTGGCTAAATAATTAATAAAATGTATTTTTATATTGTTCATATGTAATCTGTCGTTAGTGTACGAAGTCTAAGGTCGAACACCTAGCACCTCAGGAAGCTGTGATGCTGATAAGAAGCTGGTCCCACGAGGTAGTTGTGTGGTAAACATTTTCTTTCACTTGATTTTTATGATTAATTTTCCTCTTTACTTCTTTCTTAACTTTCTTTGTATTTGGGAATTCTTATTTGAAATTTTTCGTTACTTTTTTTTTAAATTTTTCTACATTTAATATTTAAATTTAGTTTTCTCTTCTTCAAATTTTTGTTACTTTGAGGTCACCTGCTTCTAGCTTTAGCTTCTAGACTTAAAGTTAAATTTTATAATATTATAGTCCTTAATTTTTATTTTAATTTGCCCATTTAGTTTTAGCACCATTTTAGACATTTTGTAATATCATGATTCTTTTCAACGTAATTATATAGTATGTTAAATAATATAACAATAAATACTTTTCTAATTTTCTTATATGCGTTTTTTTACTTTTATTGAGGTTCTAGAAATTTAATAAAGATGTCACTTGTCACACCTTCCTTCTTCCAATCAAGAACATTTTATTCTTGGCTACTCAAGTAATCGCTTGGTCGCATTTGCAGGGCCCACATGACCAGGGTTTAAATTGCTTGTTTGAAAATAGCAACAGCGCTAAATCTTTGCTGTGCTTACATGTTTTTCAGCACAACAAAAAAAAAAACTAAATGTCCCAGCATTTAAAAAATATTTTATTATAATAGAAGCAACAGAAAAAAGCAAATGCAAGAAAAGAGAAAGAAACGCATTTGCTGCAGCTGACTATGTGCTTCTTTCTGCAGCAAAGCAATCATCAAAGCATTTATTTTGAAAACGTTTGCTGTTGCTTAAGCAATAAGTTGAAGTTTGTTACTTCTTTTGTTGTTGCTTTTTAAGAAAAAAAGCACACACACACACAATTTAATGTTGTAATAAAAATAATGGCCCAAATTCATAGTTATAGAAAAAAGTCGACTCTTGCTAAAGTATACTCTAAAATAAAAAGCTCTTATTATCTTTTTTGCTTTCATAGTCAAGAATAAAGTATACTTTAAGTTTAGACGCCTTCCACTGGGTGCCAACTGAAATTTGATAAATGTTTTCATACAATTTCTACACAAACATTTGAAAAAAGTAACCTTGTTTTTATTTTGTTCACTTTGGTATAAAAATCAGATAAAGAGTATTGTGTTCTTAAACCAAATAAAATAATTTTGTAAAAATGAGTTAAAAACAGCTTTAGGTAGTTTTAAAATTTAGAGTTGACTTTCTCTCCAAAAGTATATTTTAAATTGTCTATGAATGAGTTAGAGTCGATTCTAAAGTAAAACTGACTTTAGTTCCCATAAAGTATACTTTATTTTAACTGTGAATATGGGCCAATGTTTTTAAAATGTGTTTTCTTGCCAATTGTAAGCACATAATCAATATATAAATTCGATTCCAATGGTAAAGGAGATGAAAAGCAGCGAGTTACAACGAGTAACAGCAGGAAAAGCAATCGTAGTCAGGTGCAACTTCATAGAAAAGAGTTAACTAATAGCAAAAATAAGAAAACAACTGATTGCTTAAGCAACAGCAAACGATTTTAAAGTAATTGCTTTGCTGAGTGCTTTGCTGCAAAAAGAAACACATAGTCATCTAATGCATCTTTGTTTTGCTTTGCACCTAAATGAACCTAAGCCAAATTAAATATTTTTAGGAAATTTAAAATTTTGATTATTGTCAATATAGTTTTCAAAAAGGAACAACTCTAAAATGGAGTTCAAAGGTTAAAGAAAATAGAGACAAAAAGTTCATGTAACAGTGTGTAACGCATTGTCAGAAAGGGATAAAAGTTGCAAAAGTAATGAAATCTAAATTATTTTATTAAAGCAAACAAAGTAAGAATATTTATAAAACAAAATTTTATAAAATTTGAGGTAAGAAAAAAAAATTGATATACAATTTTTAATTTTAATAACTCAAGATCATGCAATATATGTATGTATATTTAAACAAAAGGGAACAAATGAATTCTGAAAGTTGACAACTAAACCCTCATAATGGTATAGCATTTCATAAAACAATAAAAAGTTAGAAGAGTTTATCCAGGTTTGAATTACCATTTATGTGGGTCTTAAAATTTAATTAGCCTAAAGGTCCTGGAAAATTTCTTTGGCCTATTATAGACAAATTTTTTGATTTAAAACAGTGGACGTTTTGCTTGTCAGTGCTAATCTTGTTGGAATGAGTTCCCTGAAGTATTCTTCAATGGGTGTCTAAAGAGTAAACAGAAAGGACAACAAGCTATGTAAAGATTTTATTAGATATTTTGATAAAGCAACGAAAATATCCTCCAAAACTAAAAATTTTTATTTTATAAGGCCTGCTACGGAAAATCTTTAAAGAAATATAAAGTTAAAGATCCTTAAGCAGACTTCTTTCAAAATATTAGCAAAGGACCTGATACGCTTTGACAACAGATATATGTATATGAATGTAGAATGCTTCTAGTTCTTCTGGCTTCATGTTGTTTTTTGTTTTTGTTGAAGCTTTAGATTGCCTTAACAAGTTCGTCGTTAATATTTACAGATGGAAAGATTTTGTTAAACCTATATACCTTTTAGTAGCTTACGAGCATTTGAACTTAAATTTAAAGGTTCAGCTTTCCAGCCCTTCCTGGAGCGTTCGATAGGGCATAAATATAGGTCTTCTCGAATATGCTAGTTTTGCAGAGGTTTAACATTTTTCTATCAGATTTCAACTTTTTTCCAGCTTAAAAGCTGTTAAAGTTAAATCGTTTATGTGACATATTCAAATAATAAAGTGAGAAAATATTTCAGGTTTAGAAAAACCGTATCTCGTACTTTCTAAAGCATTCAGTAAAAGTTCCAAAATACCTATTCTTTACACTTTTACCAATAAAATTCACATTTGCCCATAGGGTTATGAAATATATACGTATATAGTTTTAGCAAGATGTCACCCCTTGCTTGTTTCACCAATAAAATCGTTTAAAATAAAAAATCACACAGGTCATAAATTAACATCTTTTATTTGGTGGCACTTCATAACGTCTCAGGACATTTCTTTTATTAAAGAGAATTAGCACTTCAGCATAACCTATTTAGTTATAGGTAACCGTACTAGATTCTTTAAGAAATGGATAGATAAGAGATAGACAGGTGGTGAAAGGAGATATATATATATAGCCATTTTATTAAATATTTTACTTCGCAGGCGAATATGCTATGAAGAAGTACCGACGAAGGAGGAGGCACAATTATTTTAATTTAATGTTAAATCTGATCATGTATTTTTGCCATTAAACCGAAAAAAAAAACAATTTTATTTTTTGACTGCTGAGAGGGTTGAACCCAGGGCAACCAAATTTGTAGTCAACGTGCATTTCACTTCGACTACAGCAGCCTCAATTGCAGCTATTGGCAACCTTTAGACATATTTACATATATCATGTAGTCGATCGTGAGAGCTATGGTTATTTTTCTAACCTTTTGCATTTATATTATTTAAAACAAGTGAGAGTGCTATATTCAGCTATGCCGAATCTTATATACCCTTTGCCATCGACGTAAATCTAGTTTAGTGAAGTACTGCATATATATAATTTCACATAAAAATGACATCGGCTCTTAATGAGTTAAGCACTTTTAAAAAATTTTAGTATTTCCTTAAAAATATCTTCAAAAGCTTTAAAATGATACCCATATTGATATTTTAAAAGTTTGAAAATTTCAGAGTCCCGTAGCTCGGAAATATGGGCGAGCGTCGATTTTTGCACTTGATGTTTTTTCTTTTATTTTAATTATCTATCGCCTCATATATTTATTTTTTTGATTGGAGTTACGTTATTGTTTCAAATGACATGAAAAAATGAGAGGTAGTGTTTTGCCTGCTGCCTCGAAGGACATGGAACGATTATGCTGATTTTAAATACGTCGATTGACGTATTTATTTTTTTTTCAGCTCTAACACGGACGGAGAGACGGACATCGGTCAATCGACTTCGCTATGCATAAGAATGACAAATTTTATGTATACTTTTTTCCACTTTTTGTGGTGAAAGGTTTAATAAATCTATAACATGTCAGGTATGATTTGGAAATAAAATAGTATGAATTATTTACGTTTAGGCGCATTAAATCTTCCTCGTTTGCCACCCAGCCATTTGAAGTTAGAAGATGTATTTTAACAAGCTCTTTTAATTTGACTAAAATTATTAATTTAATAATTTATTTTGTGGCCTGTATAAAACTTTTGTGTAATATTCAGGTGATAGAAAAAATGCTTGTTTGCTATTAATTTAAAATTTTTTTTAAATGCTTTTTAATTGTAATTTATATCAAATTTGTTTAGAGTTGAAAAGTGATTACTTTAAATTATTGTTGTAACTGCTACTGAATTACATACTTACATATGACCTTTTAGAAGTATTACGATAAAGTACTTTCATATATTTCTTACATTATATTTTATTTTATCCATGTAAATCTCTGATTAATCCATTAATCCCCTTTCAATTGTAATAACCCGCCCTTGGGGTGTTAATAATTTTATTTTTGTTGTGTATTCATTCGTTCGTTAGTTTCTTTTTTTGTTTTTTTTGTTTTGTTTTAGTTGTTCCTGCTGGTTCTTACAACGTATTTTAATTTATATTTAAGCACTTTATGGCGAACTGATGTTATTCAATGAAAAAACGAACAAACAATCGTTGCTTTTAAATGCCATCATCGAAAAGCCAGTGCAAATATGTATATCAGACCGACTGTCTGTCTGTCTGTCTGTTTGCCACTGTGTCAGACATACAGCCAACCATCCAACGATTACGCCAAACGACCAGGCATTCAAGTGAAATCACAATATATATTGTTGACTAAAAGTTGTATTGCTGTTGGCTGCTATTTTTTTTCTTCTTCTTCTATTATTGCTGTTGCTTTTGTGGTTTTCGGTTGAGTTTTCGTTTTCATTATTTTCTTTTGTTTTGTCATATTTCCCGTTTGAATACACTTTTTTTTTCAATATTTTCAAGTGTTCGAATTGAGAACGGGTATGAAACGTAGTTGGACGTATGTGTGTGTGTGTCTGTAACAGCAACATAAAATATGATGAAAAAAAATGAATGGTAGCACCTCATACTAAATATTTTTTTACTCACATTTTATTTTTGTTATTGCTACTACAACTGCGCTTGCTGCTGTTGCTGTACACTTTTGTTTTTTGTAATTCTACTGAAGCCGATGCTGGCGTCGATGATGTCGATTATGCTGCTACTTATCAACTTATTTCATTAAGTTTCTTTTCAGACCACAAACAAAACAATATTTTGAGTATCATACATATTTACTAGCTATTCCCGGTGCGCTTCGCTGCCTCAATGAGAATAATTGTTACTCGACCACTTTTTGAAGTCAGATCTTTATTTGATAATGCACATTTTTAAAGAAGTTTCAACAGATTTCCTTCTGCCTTTTGGAATCAGGATTTATCTCTATTTCAAACATATTTAACACCGTTTTTTTATTTAAATCGGCTTAGGATTTTTTTCCGCTCCCCCGCTCAGAGATAGATAAGTTACTGGAGGAAGTTCCTGTAGGAACTTCTCTTTTAAAATTTATTTTAAATTGTTTAGCCGTAAGTGCCCGTTATTTCCCTTTTCCTCGGATGGGACGTATCAAAATTTCGGAAATGGGGGAAGCTTTTCTGCTATCCTAGTCCGCTATTTAAAAATATAGATACTACTTTTACTCTGAGGATAAATATCTACCAGCGTTTTAAGTTTTATTAAAATCGGTTCAGTCGTGTAGCCGTGATTGACGCACGCACAAACAAACAAACAAACTTACAAAGATTTATAATATACATATATGTATATATAAGGTATAGGATATTGTTGAATATAATGGTTTTCCCAAAATGTTATGTAAGTGTTAAATTTGTCGTTATTTGTGAAGTAAAGTTTTTTCAATCCTTAAAACATCACATCGGTAACAGTTGACAAGGTGGCGACGTCGGGCATCTACCCACGGACATATTTCGATCACGGTAATTTAATGACTAAATACTATGTATATGGATGAATCGAAGTCGTAATCAGGATTTGTGGGAGCTTCTTTATTATTATCAGATTAAGATTTCAGCCATCAGTGGTTGTTTAATGTAGGAAAAATATACACACAAAAAGGCCGGGATAAACTGCTTTATGCATACTCGATATAAATGATAAGTTTTGGACCAGATGATTTAGAGGGTTTACTTGACTTGACGTAAACCTTACAATTGGTTCACTACCTTCACAACGACTTATGTAGAAGTTTTCATGAAAAGGAGGGACTGCTGTTTTTGTTTCAAATCACTTATCCGAGCATCGATACTATATAAATTGTTTCGGAATATTCTGCAGTGCTCCATTGTCGTATTGAAAATGAGCTAGCAGATCTTAGACCCGTTTATATTTACTTAAATAAAATTGCGGTTTGTGGCTAGCGGGCCATGCTACTTTTACCCAATATCGCAAAATAAAATGAAGCTTTTTCTGTCTCATGTTTTTATAATCAGAAACGGTCCCATAGTTTTTGCGATTTAACACCACTGGATTTGTTTTTAACCGATTTCACAAAAAGAAGATGGTTATCAAGTCGACTGAATGTTGCTTTTTTAGAACTCAGTCATTTCTGAACCAATTTGGAAATTTTATTCTTTTTTGTAAGATTATGCTTACAGATTGTTCCCGTTTTATAAACACTTCTTAATCCTAAAAAATAAAGGCTGTCTCCATAAAAAAAATTCATATTTTTTACGTGTTTTATAAAGCATAAAAAGCACCACTAGCTTCAAGTGGCAAAAGGTAATACAAAAATAAATCTAAAAATTAAAGGGTGTCCTCATAGTTGACATGAATTGATCTTTTAATACGTTATAGACAAACGCTTGCAAATTGTACAGAATGTCGACATTTAAAATTATAAACTAAAGGGTTCCCCAATAGTTTATTTAATTGATATATGTGATCATACTTTAAAAAAGTTGTGGACAGATGCTTGAAATTTACAAAGAACCTGCATTGCTAACTCCGCTGTAACAACAAGTATTAAATTTGGATATAGAAAAAAGAGGGTGCCGTAATAGTTTATTTAATGTATGTGGCCAAAACAGTTAGACAGCTGAAATATACAATTGGCTTCTATTGTGAAGCTCGCTATAACAACAAGTTTATAATTTTAGTTCAAAAATTAAAGGGTGTCCCGAAAATTTATGTACATTGGCCAATATGGGCCTATTTTTTTAACTGTTATAAACCAATACTTGAAAATTAGACAGAACGTCCACTACTTTGTGTTGTATAATAAGAAGTATGAATATTTTAAATTAGAAATTAATGTGTATTACAAAAGTTTATGTAATTTTCTGTACATGGCCAAACTCTTGAACCTTTGTAGACAGACGGTTAAAATTTACAAAAAGCCTGATCGCTAAGTCTACTACATCAGCAAGTATAAAATTTGAATGTGGTAAATAAAGGATGCACCAATAGTTGATTTAACTGATTGTCAAGCTCTTAAACAGTTGTCCACAGACGTTGAAACTAACAAGGAGCTTAAGTACCTTTATGCTTTAGTAAGGAATGATGGAATGTAATAGTTAATGTAATTTAATGTATACTTTTAAACCGCTATAGAAACACAGATGAAATCTGTTTTGAAGTCGAATTTTAAGCAAAACATCTAAGATAACAAGTTAACAAATAATAGTGCATTAAAACACAGTGCTGCCTGCTATTATGTGAAATAGTCAAGAAATATTTGGACACCAAATTCTCTATGTCATCGCGTCATTTATAGTATTGACTGCAAATCAAGAGCAAATGTCGCACTCTTTTATAAATTTACAGCTCTACGTTCACCTCCACTGACGCTACAAGTACATTAAATACACATACATAAATTTATTTGTTCTGTTTCTGTTAATTTTTGTTTTGTTTTTTTTTTTTCATTTTACACCCCTTCACATCATCAGATTATCATTACTCACTTGAAGTGGTGTTGCTTGCATGCCTGCCACTTTTATTCATAACAACGGTGATAATGAAGATGATGAGTCTGGTGACGACGAATACATTGGCGCTGTGATACAACAATTTTATAAAAGTATGAACATACATGAACAAGAGCAAGCAAATACTCATTCATTCATTCATATCTTTTTAAACACCCATAAGAACTTACATAAAACATTTTTTTACAGTTACAAACGCTATCCGAGATTGAATTTAAGGGAACAATTTATTCTCTTGCCATAGAGTTTTTCCTCTGAGGGGGGTGGAGTTTTTTTTTTAATAAGCCATTGAATAATAAAATATTTTATTGTTTTCATTTTTTAAATTTTCATTTAGCACAGCTATTTCATTAAAATATCTTGTGATACCAGCTGTACATACATACTTATGTTCAATATGCTCAGAGTTACATTCAGAATTTTATCAAATGAAAATATTTACTAATGATTTAAAGATTTAGAATATTTCAACATTAAGGTAGTTTTTATTATCAAAGTTTATTAATAATAATGTGTGAAATCTCTTTTTAATAAAACAAGTAAGAGAGCTATATTCGACTATGCCGAATTTTATATACGCTTCACCATCTATTTAAATCTAGTTTAGTGAAGTAACTTCAATCAAAATAGCAAATATTGGGGTGACAGGAAATTAAAAAAGAAAAAAATTGGTATATAATTTTATATAAGTATGACATCGTCCCTTAATAGGTTAAGAATTAAAAAAATTTTTTTTGCATTTCTTTCAAGATCTCTTCTAAAGCTTTAAAATGATACCCATATCGATATTCCAAAAAAATTTGAAAATTTTAGATCCCCGTAACTCGGAAAATATGGGCGAGCAGCAATTTTTTTACTTGATATTAATTTCTTATTTTTTAATTCTATATCGCCCCATATATTTATTTTTTTTTTGATTGGAGTTACTTAATTGTTTCAAATGACTTGAAAAAATTAGAGGTAGACATGGTGTTTTGCCTGCTTCCTCAATGGACATGGACCGATCATGCTGATTATTAATAGCACTTCTTTTGACACTATATCTGATCGATTGACATTTTTTTTTTTTTTTTGAACTCAAGTTTGCCTCGTCTAACTTGACTTCAACACTAACACGGATGGGCAGACGGATATTTCTCAATCGACTTTGCTATGCATTAGAAACCAGAATATATACACTTTATACGGTCGGAAATGGATATTGTAGAATGAAAATAACATGTATATGATGTGTAAAAGTGAACAATTTATTATAAAAAATATATTTTAAATGAATTCCTTAAAGTATTAATAATCAACATTTTCTCGTGTAAACACTTGTCGTGTTATTTGATTTTTCAATATCACCATAAATTAAAGGATATTTTATTCTTTCTCTTTGTATTTCCTCCTTTTATGGCTGTTCTAAAGGATGAAAAAAAAATTAGCACAGCCATCCATAAGTCAATATTTTCATTCACTTTGTTTTCTATATCAGTCTGAATCTGTGTTTATGATGGTATCCACAGGACTGTATATTTGTCTTTATGTTTTATAATAAACATTTTTCAAAGGTTCGTGTCGAATCCTTCATTTCAGTTATTAAATTCATGGTTTATATTTTATAAAGTTATTAATTTTTGCTTCAGTTTTCATGACGAGTCCGTGTGTCTTGTGTGTATGTGTAGGCGACATTATGCATTGTAAAACATGAATCGATTGAAGAGCACATCAACACAGTGCTCGAAATATATAAGATACGACAAACATTTGAAGTTGGCTCATACTGCAAAGACTAGGAAAACAAAAAACGAAAGAAAATAGTATTTGCTGGCATTTTGTGTCAAACCTATAAATATTTAATGGATGTACATACATACGTACATATCGCTCCTTTATTGCAACATAGTCATATCTCAAAAAATTAAAAATTTGTAGTTACTTAAGCAAAACTGCTCTTTTATACCTTCTGTACATGTTGAAAAAAAATCAGTTTTATATCCCAAGCTGAACCGAAGTTATAGCAATTGCAACTGTGGCAATTAGATCAAAGGACTTGTGTTTTGAAAACTTAAATCGCATTTTGCCAAGTTCAAGTTTTTTTGAGATATGACTATGTTGCAATAAAGGAGCGATATGTGTGCTCTTGTTTTTTCAAAGAAAAACAAAAAGAACACAAAATAGACAAATGTTAGATAGAAATGTTTATTAAAGATTAAAGAGGCTAAAATAAAGTATACTAAGTTTATTGTCATTTTTATTTAGTAAAGGCAATTTTAAATGTTGCCAATGATTGTCCAACCAAGACGCGTGATGTTAATTGTACATACTTATGTATGTAAATAAAACAAAACGTTTTAAGGGAATAAGCTTAATATTTTTAATTGTAATAGAATAATCTATGACAATAATATGTGAAAGAAAAAATGGGTCAAATTCTCGACAATGCTTCGGTGGCATACAGAATCTGTTTGAAGGTCCATATTTTCAATGACTCTGAGACACAACTTTAAGGTGCAATGTCGTTAATTTGCCCAATTGTCTTTTCTTTTAGCTCTTGAATTGTTCTTGGTTTAGGGACGCATCATTTTTTTTAAGTACCCCACAAAAGAAAGTCCAACGGTGTCAAATCACATGATCATAGCGGCTAGTTAACATAGCCACGATATGAGACAACATGGCCATTGAATTTCCCGTGCAAAAGACCCATTGTTTTGTTGGCTGTGTGGCAGTTGGAACCACTTACGATCTACGTAAATATCCGCAAATTCTGGTCACAAGTAGTCTGTTTTCATCTCATGACATCGAACGCCATTAAAAAAGCATTGGCTTTTCAACAAACACTTTTGAATTCTCATTTTCCCAAATACGGTAACCCTGCTTATTAACAATCCACATAGGTAATAGTCTAACTTGTCGTTCAAGATGACTTTCTTTGTGATACCTTCACAAATTTTGCTATTGATGTTTTTAAAAATATAAGATTTTAAGCAGTGGCTGTAATAATTCGTGTTAACGTCTGTATTCAACTTTGGAGCAGTAAACCATAACTTTCGGTCAAAAAAAGTATGGATTTTAAAATCTATGTAGAATCCTTATATTTGGAAGTTTATTTTCCTTTATTCGCCTTTTTTTTCTTCTGTTTTTTTTTTTTATAATTTTAACAAATTTTTGTTATTTTTATTGCTTAAAACAATTATAGTGAAGGCGTGTTAATGTCGGTTTTTAAGGTTTTTTTTAATACGTAAAGAAAAAACATGCTTGAGGTAGCCATAATCTGAGAGCAACGTACAATGGTTGTCTGGAAAATGAAGTATTGTTACATTTAATAATAATATAGTTAATCTTGAAAACAACTGTTGTCTATCATTACAATAACATGATCAAATTTAAAAAATATTGTGTTTAAAACGTAACCCCATATCATAATTAAATAAAATAATATTATGTTAAAATATAAACATTAACAGCCATATTCATAAAAAATAAAATTCGTTTGAAATGTACTTTATGACAAAATTTTCACACAATTTTGTCCTAAGATACATTTAAAATCTATTTTAATATTTTATGAATATGGCAGTAAAGATTTAAATTTAAATCTTATAATATAAAAATGTCTTGTAATGTAAATTTATCATAATGTAGTCTCGTACGTACAAATATTCCCAAAAATAAATGACTTATTTATTTATTGTTTTCTTTATTAAATATACATGTTACGAAAATTATTTAAAAGCAATAATTCGCAAAAAAATCTAATAATAATTATTTATTTCTATATATTTATTTTTGATTAAGTTTTTTTTTATTTTCTTTACACCGTTTTCACATGAACCGATAGTTAATAAACAATTTACTAAACTGATAAAAAACCATTCTGTCAAGTCCTAGAAATAGATACTTTTAATACAATTATTATCTTCATTTTTTTATGTAGTTTTAATCATACTTTTATTAATAATAATATATTATTCTTAAATATATTATATTATTTTAATAAGTAATAAAACTTTGATTGTTTCGAAATTTTAAAATTTTTATCATTGCTGGGATATTGCACGCAAAGAAAAAAAATGGTTGAGGTAACAATAATATAAGAAGAACATATTATGGTTGTATTATATGGTTTTTAACAAAACATAGTATTGTTGCAGTTAATAATAATATAGCTGACCATCCATATTGCAACCATATTGTTGTCGAGCAAAACAACAACATAGTAAAATATTAAGATAATTATGTTGAAATATAAACATTAAATGGTTGAAAATGTCATGTTATAAAATTGAGTTATACTATGGTCTCGTAAGTGCAAATATTTCCTGACATAAAAGACTTACTGCCGTATTCATAGAAAATAAAATAACTTTGAAGTTAGTTTTATGAAAATTTTTTTTTTAACAAATTTGTCCTAAAATGTATTTCAAATCTATTTTGATTTTCTATGAATTCGGTAGTTATTGTTTAATTTATTATTGATTTTTCACAAAAATTATATAAAAACATAAATTCACATAAAAGCAATTAATTTCTTTTTAGTTATACATATCATTATACAAAGAATATAATTTATGAGCCGAAATAACGATATTTTATCTTCATTCCTACGTTAACATCCATTTATGGAGTAAACTTTATATTCTCTTATGGAAGATATCACACGATACGTAATGGTAATGCTTAACTGACTCCACATTTATCCAAAGATTCTAACACGTTTTTCTGGCGTATGCGGTGATATATTTTGCTTAATAATAGCAATTACTGTTTGATATATAAAAAGACAGCTTTAAACCAAAAATATTTTTTTCTCTAACAATATAAATAATTTCAACTTAAGTTAACAAAAAATTACTGATAGAAAAGCGTTCTGTCAAGACTTACAACAAAATATTTTAAAGCGCAAACATATTTTGATTGCTTTTAATCGTACTCTGGTTAATAAAAATATATTATGGTTAAATAAATTATATTATTTTAAAGTTATAAAACTTTGGCCATGGTTCATCCATGTTGTAGTTTTTGTGCACAGTAACCATATAATGTTTAAATGTTAAAAGAAAAATGTTTATCGTGACTGAAGTACTGTTGAAAACAACTAAAATTTGTTCTCCTTAACTATACAATGTTACAAAGAACATAATATGGTGATTGTGACCATATCACAACCATGTTTCTTCTTTGCGTGTGTAGAAAACAACTGTAATTAGCTCGACACAACAATACATTATTACAGAGAATAAATATAGTTACAGTGCTTGTACGTAAAATTTTTTAGTCTTTTTTTGCTAATGCTAAAGTTTGCTAGGCTGTTAATTTTAAAACAACCTAAAAAAATATTATCCTTTAAGACACTGACTAATTTTACTGTTGTTAGTCATCCAAATAAAAAAGGTATTAGGATGGCCTAAAAATTAACATCCAAACGTATTTATTATAATTTTTAACAAAAAATAAAAAAAATTTCTTCAAAGGTAATTTAGTAAAATATTTTACAAGCGCATAGAATAACCTTTCGATTATTTACTCATACTTTACTCATTTAATTTAGAGTAAAATACGGAAGTAGTAGAATTTTTCAAGATTATTTTGATTAAAATTTAAGCTTAAACGTTTTCAAACATAAAAGTTGTAATAACACTGAACCGTTTAATATGAGAATCACATTGAAAATGATTTATCTGTTTTACAGTTTTTAACAAAGCTTTGGGCTTAAAATTAAGTGTCGGAATACTGAACTTATGCGGCAGTCAGTGATGAAATTACTATAAAAATTGTGTCACGTCAATGTGTCACAAAAAAAAAAAAAAAAAAAAAAAAAAAATGGAGAATTTTTCTGAACGTGGCGCTGTTGGTTTTTTTTCATTTGTTTGCTGAAACATTAGTTTTATTTGAATTTGTTGGATTAAGAAAGACAAATTTTACACGCACAAAGCAAAGATAACAAAATGGTAAGAAATTTAAAATAAATCGAGATATGAATACAAATTAATTTTGTATTATTGTAAGTTTTGTTGTGGCTGTTCTTGTCATTTTTATTTATTATTACTTTTATGGTTATTGTTTCAACAGCATCACAATTTCATAGCATGCATTAAAGAGATTTCCAAAAACACACAAACATTCATAAATGCATCCAACCTCATAGACAATTTACACATCTTTATCAATATTCTAGAAATCGAATTCATACCACAAGCAATTCATATACACATTGCATAAGTATCTATTCGAGTTTTTTTTTCACTTCAGACTTCAGACTAGCAAGTCAGACTGAATATTTAGCAGGCTCCATAGAAATATACAACAACAAAACTGAAACCAATAACAAACAGATAACAAATTTTATACATATTAAAAAGAGAAACAACAACGTACCAGAAAGATTTCATAAAAAATAAAACACAAGCAACGAAAAAATGACATCTACAATTAGAGTAAACCCCAGGGACGTTGCCGGAGACAGCAGATGTGGTTATTTGATTTGAAAATTAAGACAATCATCTCAAACAATAGTTGCAAAGAAATAAACATTTTAGTTAAAAATTAAATAAAAAATAAAAAAAATGTGGAAAATTGTTTTTAAATTAAACTCAATTTTTAATGAATTGCGCCTTATCCAAGCTTAGGCCCTTCCATGAATTTAAAAAATATATAATGGCAAAAAGTATATTTTTTATTATTTTTAAATGTGAAAATTATTAAAAAAAATAAAACCCAGAATATAATTATTATTGTAATACAATTCAAATAAATTGTTAAAATACCAAAAATAATAAACATTTCTCAAAACTACTGAAAACAAATCAGCTTTTGCTGCAAAGAAAATATTGTCAAGTATGGTCTAAATTTAGGAGGACATTTTTGATTTCAGATGCTTAAAATTATATGATAAGAAAATGTCCGCACGCTGAAACCACGATTATCCAAATCGTTAAAATAAAGAAAACCAAAAACATGCTTGTAATATAGTCACAAAAAGAGAATAGCATGGGGTCAGTGGGGGAGAGGCCAAATGCGTAATTTTATGAATATTAACCGACCTTAATTAAATAAGTTTATGATGATATTTCAAGAATCTTTTTTTTTTTTTGAAAGAGAAGTAGCACTTCAGGCATTAATACCTTCTTAGTTTGTAACCGTGCGACATTCTTTAGGAAATGGATAGATGAGAGAGAAGACAGGTGGTGAAAGGAGATAGATATAGCTGCATGTTTTAATGTTAAATCTGATTATGTATTATACCATTAAACAGAAAAAAACGTCTTTTATTTTTTGACTGCCTGCCAAGGTTTGAACCCACGGCAGCCAGATTTGTAGTCGTGCTTACCACATTGACTACAGCAGCCCTATCTAACCTAAATGTTTTCATGGATATGTCACATGTTCAGACAGCGATGCCAGAATGAAGATTTTTTAATCAAAATTTGATTTGAAGATCTTTTCCCAAAATTAAGATTTATTTTTTTATTAAGTTGCTTGACACCTAATATTTCAACTTCCTGTAAAAATTTATTAAACATAAATGAATTAAAATTGATTTCGGCTTAAGTTCATTTTTAATTTTTTAAGTTTATAAAAAATTTTTGGAAGCTTTAGGACGTTTTCCTAAGAAAACAAGAAAAATTAGACACCAGCAGAATCGAATGCTACATTTTTTGGATCGCTACATCCTATATCAGCATTACTCGCATCTTTCTACTTTAGGTTGTGTACATTGTAAACATCATCTATTTAACCAACTACTTTAATTAATATTTATTTGGTTAGAGGAAGTCCACACATAACCTAAAGCAATTCTTTCTCGTTCTCTCTGTAACTCGTCTTGTACATTTGTTTTTGCTTCGTAACATTCTTGGGTATATCCACGAAGTCCAATTTTTTAATTTTTAACATTTTTACTTGTTTGATCATAACATTATAGATGGTGTTCCAGTATCATGTTGACGGGTATGAGTTAAATATGGATGTAAATACGCTGTGCCTTCCGTTTATTTTAATTTAAAATGTTTTTTCCAGTCAGGATTTGAACCATGGGTATTATTAATGAATTTAAATTGACTTTTTTCGGCTTAGGTTAATTTTTTTAATTTTTACGGCCGTATGCATAACAAAAACTTAGCATATGGTTAACATAAATGACGAAACTAAGCAGCGTCTCTGCAAGTCTCTTCATACAATTTGGCACCGAAAATAGTCACAAAATATAGTTATAAATCATGGCAACAATCTAGGCCGTACGGCAAAACGAACTGTTACATCGACGATAATGTTTATTGCTCAACAAAATCTATTACTGCAGATGTAGACGATTTACATAACCACACTTTTCAAATATAATACGACGAATTTTAGTTTTCTATTGACGTTGAAACCTTAGAAATTATAAACAAATAATTGAAATTTTTGTCAACTTATATTATAAATGAAATTTTTTAACAAATAAATACCTAAGTCTTTTATTTCAGGATTATTTGCACATACGAGACCATATTATGATTCAATTACATGATATTTTGAACCAAATTATAATATTTTAATTTATACAAAATTAGGGTAAAATACACTGATGAGCTATATGAGCAGTAGCGAAATGGCCATATGGATATGCTTTCCTCACAGTAATACATTTCATTTTGTATTTTTTAATAATAAATATTTCATGATTTTTTCATATATTTGAAGGAATCAAGCATGATTAAAGTAAATAAATCGCTAAATGTTAATATTTGAACACTATATTATTACAATTAATTAAAACATATTACCATTTCAATTATAATGATGTTTATACTTTACTATGTTATTGTTATGCTAAACTAAAATATGTTTCCAACACTAGCTATATTATAATTAAACGTAACAATACTATATTTTGCTTACAAACATATAATACAATCATAATATGTTGCTCTTAAATAATGTTCTTTTTTCTTTCTTTGTGCTTAACCTCATTTTTGGGGGCTCCAGGCGATCTTTTTCTTCGTCAGAACATTTAATTGCACTAAAGGCTGAAATTCCGTTTACAAACAAAAACAAAATATAATTTGGATTAAATTATTTGAAGCCACTTGGAGACCGAAAAATGTACAATTAACAACTAAAAATACAAATGTAACCTCTGCTTTCTCCAACCATGCCACAACCATTTTTTAAATAATAAATAAAATGGTATTGAAATTAAACTTGCTGCCATAAAAAACTGAAAAATTTCAAAAATTCACAGCTGACAATGTTCTTTAATGTGCGTACGCCTTTCCGTTTGTTGTCATCTTTTTTTCTCTTTAAGTTTATTTCGATTACTATACTTATTCAATAAAGAATATGGAATCGAACGAAAAATAAAAATGTACAAAGAAAATAGAATTTTAAATTTTTTTATGGAAGTAACAGTAGCAATGAAATAGTTACAGTGCGTAGTGTTTATGTAAATACAATTGAATTTTACTTTAACTTTTTCTGTTTCTCTTAAAATTTAAGAGAGGAAATGGTTGGGTTTATAATACTGACTAATCGAAATGCATTCTTTGATTGATGAATGACTGTGGCTTATGTCTCATGAGAATTAATTTGACATCGCTGATAATTCGAAATGTATAGAATTTAGCATTACAAACTGATAAAGTGTTTAATTTAAATAAATAAAAAAAAAAAACAGTTATATCACATATTTTCATAACATATCGTGAAATTTATTTATACTTTCTAAAGGGATCTAAATACATTACCAGGTTACATTAAAAATTATTTTCTGTTTTTAAGTTGTTGCGAGTTGATAACTGATAACTGCTTGTGCTTACGAGTTATACATTTTTTAATTTTTCTTCTTATTTAACAATCACTAAGTGTATTTTATATGGCCAACAAGAAATTTTTTGTGAATAAGCAAAACCATTTCCGTTTCATATGAATCGATTTATCATAACAGAAGAAGTGTTAAAAGCTTTAGCATTCGTAAATGAGGCTTTTCAAATTTAGTTTGAACAGCCGATAGAAATAGAAGATAAGCCTTGAATTTCTTTAATATACTCGTATGTATACAAAACTTACGTAGATTTACTATGTTAATAGACTAATAAGAAAACAGTATAAGTGATTAGATTAACGTCTGTACCTACCAGTAAGCCCCTATCAGTCGGGACCATGAATCTACCTCTTGCTATAGGGTTGGAGCCTATCTTTAAACTCCTCTGTTAAGAGTGCAACAGCACACTTCCAGCTATTCCACAACAGACCCACACAAATAGCCTAATTTGTCCACACCCACCACGTGTACCCCGAAGGGACCTCACAAATAACCGGCTACAGAGATGGGCGGCTCTCTATATGGGCTACTGGTTTTCGTGGTGCCAGTTTATTGAGGCTATTATTATGTATACATTATTATCATTTAAGGAAACTGGTAAAATTCTTCGACAGTACCCAACTGTCTATCCAGCTTCATTGCCTGCACACCGGGGGACTGGTTCCTCCTATACCCCTGAGAACCCTTGTCTGCACCTAGGTTAGGTCAGCACAGATTCTTGGTGCCCTCGGGGGCGGGGGATTAATAAGAAAACCGTTATCGGTGCAAAACTGCATCGATGAGTATAACTGGCTTTTAGGGAAAAAAAATCGGTACTTTGATATGTCACGAGCCCTAAGACAGCACCTGTAGATTAAGCTGATGCTTCACATATGGACGTATTTAATTTCGATGTGTTTAAAATGCGACCCAAAACGGCTAAACCTATTTGATCAAAATGATTTAAGCGACGTTTTAAGAGATATTGGATTGTCAAAACCAGTGATTCAAAATGCTTGACTATTTTCAATGTATATGTATTTGCTTAACTGTTGTTGTAGAAAAATGTTCTTTTTTCTTAAAAGGCCATAGCAAAAGAAAAAACAAACATCAACTTATTGCTTAAGCAACAGCAAACGTTTTCAAATAAATGCTTTGCTGATTGCTTTGTTGCAGAAATAAACACATAGTCAGCTGAAGCAAAGGCTTTCCTTTCTTTTTTTGTTTTGTAAATGCTGAGGCATTTAGTTTTTTCTTCATTTGCTGAAAAACATGTAAGCAAAGCAAAGATTTTAGTGCTGTTGCTATTTTTAAGCAAACAGTTGAAACCCCGGTCTAATCCTGCTTCTGAAATCTTTGCTTCTAAACAAAAAGGAAGTACTTGGTAATTTTATACTGTTTGTTATATGTTGCCTCTTTTTTCGTATGAAAACATATATACGTGAAACCATACAAGCAACTACATGCAAAGAAAAAACATGGTTGAGGTAACCATAAATTAAGAACAACATGGTATTGTTACACTTAATAACAATATATTTGGTCTCGGTGTAATATTGTTGTCCAGCATGACAATAACATGATCAAATATAAAAAAAATTATGTTTAAAATGTAAACATGTAACTATATTATGATCAAATATAAACATTAAAGGAATTAATTTTTAAAAAATATAGAGCCATTTTATATCCCGATTAAATTCTTAAGTATTGATTAAAGAGGGTGAAAGTTTTTCTCGATGACCATTTCGCTACCGCTTAGTTAGCACTTAAAGAAACTTCTCAAAACATTTGAAATAAACTAAATATTTTTGTCCAAACAATCGAGTAAAGACAAACACCATATTCACAAAAAAAAACATAACCAACAATGTTTTTATTCTTCTTTTATCCACTGTATAAGGCTGACTTTTTTTTGCCTCTTTTATACGATAATTTACTTCTATGCACTGGCACTTTGCAAGTTATTAAATAAAATTAAATTAAATAACAGGAGTTTTTCACTAAATTAAGTTTCAAAAATAGAAATTGCACTTTTATTTTAAAATGTAATGGGATATTAGCATAATATGGTTGTATAATAATTTTATCTCATAACATCGAATATTTTCTGAAGACTTAGAGTTTTTACAGTTTTATTTATTACAAAAATTATTTGATGATTTTTTGATCAATAATAATATAATATGCTTAAAAATATTATTTTAATTTTTTATAAATTATAAAACTTTGCTTGTGGTGGTAAATGTTTTAGTTTACCAACATTTTCACTGTCCTTGTTTTTCAGTGATTATTACTTTGTGATAGAGTCCACCTGCTTTTTTTCCATTTCTTTAACAAAATTCAAAGTCTGTAGAGCAAAGCTACCAGAAGTTGCTGTAGGTGCAGATAGATATGCAATATATTTAAAAAGGTTCTCCATCCACAATAATTAATTTATAAACGAATATGTTTGTTGAAGTTTATAGCTTCAGAAAATTTTTAATAATGAAAACTTTTGATTACTATTTTGAAAAGCATATGAAAACAAAATCTAAGGTGTTTAAATTTAACAATAATTATTCTATAAATATCGAAGTATACATATATTGTAAACAAAAGAGCAATTTAAATTTCCAGAATCAGTATTTAAACATTAATTCGTTTTGAATTTTTTTTTTACATTTTGTCGCCTGGTGTAGTTGATGCAGTTATTTGTTGTTGGCTTTTTCAGCACCCGATTGCCACTCTCATTGATGACGTTTTTCGACACTGCATTTTCGTTTTCCTAATGTTGTTACAGTTGTTTTTGCCGTCAATTAGATCTTCTCTGCTTAAAAAATTCTATAAACATGTATTTAATGTACTTGTTGTTGTACACAAATTTGTTGTTGTGTCATACTTAATTCAAAACACATTTTTATTTTCAAATTTTTTTTCCATCGTTTGTTTTTTTATTTTAGTAATTTTGTTTTGTTTTCGATTTTTCTTTGTTTCTTACATATTTTTAAACAAAGCAAAAAGCTCAAAAATTTAATTGTGTTCAATGAATCAGTAAATGATTTATATTGTACAAAAGTTTAAACATGCTCGCACATAAACATGGAAGAGATTGAATGGAAGTTGTAAAAATTTTAATTAAATTATTTTTGTTTTTTTATTTTTCTCACTATATGTTTTTCGTTGTTCATGGTTATTTTATTATTTGCGTACCTTTGTTAAATTAAATTTAAAACTTTATTATTTTTTATGGTTACATAATAAATACTCGAATGTAAAATTGTGATTAAAAACTTTAGTTTCTTGCACTTTTTCGAAAAATCAAGAGTGTAAAAGTTGCGTTACAATAATCACTACTGATTCCATTAAAAATGTGCATTCTGGATCGTTGAAGGCAAACAGATTTAGGTTTTCCAATACTTTAGCAGGTGGCATGTTTAGTCGCAGATTTTAGTGAAAACATATAACTTTCTGTGTATAAATCAACCCTGTTGGCAAGAATCCATTCATAGGTAATTGCAAGATCGTATTAATAGTGTATCATTTATATTTAATTGCATGTCTCTAATCTCTAATAGAAAAATCTATTACCATTTGTGAAAGAGAGAATTGGAAGTTTGGCAGAGAATGCTATTTAGGAACATCGGAAATAGGATAGAAAGGAAGGAGTTCTGCGCTAATCCGAAATTAATTTTTAATACATAAAAATAGAGAATTTATGCCACGTTCTCCCATAACACTTGAAAACCATCTAACGTTAGCCAACAAGGAGTATGAGGCGACAATCGTCTGTCAACATCATGATGCATACATAAATGTTAAAGCAAATATTTCCTAAGAATCTCTCTGATATATTAAAATTTAAAAATTGAATACAAAATATTAAAGCTTAACTTTAATCTTCTTTCCTACACTAATCATCTAATTTTAAATGAAAAGATTTTTTCTTATTGTTCCCTTCATACAATGTGTACATGCTATGGTACACAGTTTGATGCTAAGCGGTCGTGCAGATTCATACATAAATTGTGTTCCAGTTTCCTTAAGGAACACACTACAAACATAAATTTTCTCAAATTTTATTTCAGTTAATACTCGTAATATGTACAGTTTTATTGGTCTTCTTCTAAGACTGTACACTTACCAATATAAATAATGTGTTTGGGGTACGAACTCATGAACTTTATTTTTATTTATTTATTTAGCTATCATGACTTTAAGAATGAAATTCTTTTACAGTCTAGTGGTATTATATAATGGGCACCATACGTTTACAAAAATTGATTTTAACAATTAATAACACAAATAAAAATTACAATATAGCAATTTGTATTAAAAACTGACAAAAAATTTAAAAATTAAGAAAAACAAATAAATTAAATCCAAAAAAAAACTAAATAAATAATAAGGAATGGAATAACAATAACAAATAAAAAGTAAAATATTTAGCAAGAATATGAAAAAAAGTAATGGAATAGAATAACTTTATTAGAAAATTTAGTGGACGAAGAATAAGATAGAAAGAGGGAGAATGAGTTAAACTATATATCACGTATAAAAAATTCCCTGAGGGATTTCTTAAAACTCTGTCGGTCAGCAATGAGTTTTATGTTTACGGGTAATCAGTGCTAGAGCTTTATCGCATTGATGAAGAAGAATCTACTTGCGTTTAGATAGTTGTATCTTGGTGTTATTAACAACAAACCCCTGGCTGACGTTCCAAATGAGATTTTGTTAAACAAATAGGCAGGTGATGATTATGAATTTGTGCAGAAAAATCAAATTGCGCATTTTTAGATAGTCCAATAGGTCACAACCAATAATCATACTTCTACAGGACGAGATACTACTAAATCTGTGAATACCATATAAATATCGCGTAGCATTGTTGAATGATACTTCTAACTTATGAAGCGAATACGAGTCTAATTTGCTATTTACCTCAGCAGAGCTAGTGATAATAGGTACAATTAGTTGTAATACAAGACGTTTCTTTACATCTATTGGTGTGTAATTTAAGGTTATTATTAAATTACTTAGTGTTAGATACACTCTACGAGGGCTGCTCTATATATTTCTGGCGTAATAGTGAAAATGCGAATATTTATAATCAAAAATGGTTTCATTGTTTTTCAAAGTATTCTCCAGCATGATTTATACACTTTTGCATGCGCTCAAACCAGTTGTCGAAGCACTTTTTCCACTCCGATTGAGACACTTTTAAAACATGGTTTTTGAGCACTTCAACAGCTTCTTCTGGCTTTTCTTGATGTGCGGAAACAAGAAGAAGTCATTAGGTGCCAAGTCAGGGCTGGACGGCGGATGACCCATTAATTCGACGTTTTGGCCGGTCAAAAACGCTCTGGTTTGAGCCGATGTGTGAGAGCTCGCATTGTCATGGTGAACAATGATTCGTCTTCTATTGTTGGTTTTTCGAATTTCTCCGATGACTTCAGGCAAACAAATTGTAGTGTACCACTCAAAAGTGACCGTCCTACGTTGCTCAAGCGGAACAGTCGCCACATGACCAGTTTTGCCGAAGAAACAGGCGACCATTTGCTTCGAAGTGATTTTTCCACGAACAAATTTCATTGGATTTTGCTCGTCTTTGAAGACCCACACGGTCGATTGTTGTTTCGTTTCGGGCTCATACGCATAGATCCATGATTCGTCGCCTGTGACGATCTTATAAACGTCTTTTGAAGCACCGCAATCGTATTTTTGCAACATTTCTTTGCACCAATCGACACGAGCCTTTTTTTAAGCGACTTTCAAATTGTGCGAGATCCAACGAGAACAAACCTTTTTTACGGCCAGGTGTTCATGCAGTATCGAATGTATGCTGGTGGAAGAAATGTCCAAGGATGTCTCTATCTCTCGGTATGTCGCATGTCGATCTTACATCATGAGTTCACGCAAGGCATCAATGTTCTCTGGCACAACAGCCGTTTTTGGACGACCTTCACGGAATTCGTCTTTGAGCGAGCTTCAGCCACGATTAAATTCATTATACCAATTTTTCACAGTGCTATAGGATGGTGCTTTATCGCCATACAAAGATTTAAGTTCATCAATGCACTCTTTTCGTGATTATCCACGTCGAAAGTTGTAAAAAATGATGGCACGAAAATGTTCACGAGTTAATTCCATTTTTTTCTATAGTAATTTTTTTAAGTCACTGTAAACAACACAAATAATGGTCGATTATGCTTAAAAATGACAAACTTTCCAATGGAAATGTCAGATTGCACTTGGCAGCACTCAGTGTTGCCAGGCCAGAAATATATATAGCAGCCCTCGTACGCACTGTATTGTTAATGTGATCACAGCATGTTAACGACGAGTTGAGGATAAATCCTAGATATTTAACTTTTTCCACATAAACAAGTGGAGTATCACCTAACTTAACAGTTGGAAGCTGGTTGAAATGGAGGTTGTTCCTGGTGATAGGTAATAGAACCGATTTGGTTGGGTTAAGCGTAAGGTTATTCTTTTTAGCCTACATGCGAGCATCATTTAGGTCCTCATTAAGTTTATAACATATATCGTCAACAAGACCAATGCGGCAACATGTGTAAAGTTGGATATCATCAGCATACGCATGAATATTAACAAATTTAACTACATTAAAAATATCGTTGATAAAAATACTGAACAGCAAAGGCCCAAGAACTGAGCCTTGTGGAACTCCAGAATTCACGCACACAAAGCTTAACTCCCTCGAACCAACAACAACTTTCTGTAAACGTTCAGATAAGTAATTTCTTATTAGCAACACTGCGCAGTGGTCAAACCCAAAGAAGCATTCTAGTTTTCTACAAAGAATTGCATGATTAACTCTATCAAACGCCTTTGAGAAATCTAAAAGGCACATAAGGGACAAGTCACCCATATTATATGCCGGTCTGATATCATCAATAACTTTTAGCACTGCAGTAGTACAACTATGGTTTGAACGAAACCCAGATTGCAGCGGAGACAGCAAACAATTGACATTGATGAAATCAATCATTTGTCGAAACATTATTGTTTCACAAAATTTTCCAAGAACAGGAAGTATACTTATTGGCCTAAAGTCACTAAGGGCAGACGGTAAGTTCGTTTTTGCAACTGGTATAATCCTGCCAATTTTCCATACTTTAAGGAAGGTAGAAGTTGTGAAGCAATGATTAATGATATGTGTAATAAATCCAACAATATACTGTAAAATTTTTTTTAGAAATCGTATACATCACCATCCCCACCAATAGCATTATAGCGAATGCTCATCACAGTTCTAAAGACTTCGTCATCAGAAACAGTGGAGAACCGGAACTTATTCGGTCAATAATAAGTAGGCTGAATAGTAGATAAGTCCGGTTTGTTTGGATCATTCGCAGAAAAGAATTCGTTTAGAGTTCTAGAATCTAAAAGGCAATCCGAGTTTTCTCTCGAAAAGACACCTATCCTTTTGATATTTTTCCAAAGCTGACCAGGTGGTAAGGACGTGCTTAGCTTTCGTGAAAAATAAAGTTTCTTTGCTTCTCTTATAGCCAAGTTAGCTCGATTTCTAGCCCTGTTACAATTAGATGGGTTTTTTTCCATCTATTATAAAACAGATTGCGCTCACGAATTGACTGCTTCACAGGTGCATTAAACCACGGACAAGAACAATTTTTGATGTAATTAATAGAACCGTGATCTAAAGTAAATCGTTGGTTATTGATTATTATTAAAAGCTTACTGTTGCAGCATAAGATTCAATTTATTTCCTTTGCGTGCTAGTATTCTCAATTCGTTAATCGATTTGCCGGTTTCACTACAAAAAGTTCTATGCCAAAATGTTTGTGGCTTTTTACGTAGTCGAACGAATTCCCAGGATAGAGCAGCATGTAATTTCATCGTAGGGCTTTCCATATCTTATCTTTCTTATTTGATATTCTGCTATTGAAAAATTCTCCATAGATCTTCATGCGATATAATTCTGGGCCAACAACTTATAAAGCTATAAAGTTTAAGCTTCGTTTCTACAGTAAGTTATCATGTTTCTGTGTCATAGAAGAGCACAGCTTTTTTGCAGGCCTTAAAAATTCTGCATTTATTTGCAGTGCTTATGCTGCTTGAACTCCATATATTTCGCAGTTTAGCGAATGCCGCGTAAGCCTTCTGGCTATTTATACTGAATGATATATCGTCGGGTGCTTTAATTCGCAACGATTCCTCTTTGTTATAAATGTTCACAACTTATAAAATAACACAAAATATATAAAAATAACCGTTTACAAATAAACTGCTTCCATTATTGGTCTATTGGTCGTGTATAATGAATATAATCCAATATTTTCATTTATTATTGTCATTAGGGTCATTTAGAGCAGCGTTATAAAACATCTGATAAGGTTAATTTTTCTGGTATTTCTCCATTGGCTTTAAAGACAAATTTACCAGCGGTATTTTTCACTCTTGTTATTGTTGATGACATCATGATAATGATCATATCATGAAAACTAAACTAATTAAACTTATATAGTTTAAAGCAATGTGGTGTGAAGGAATTTAACAGCTCATTTTTTTATTTTGACTTTAATGTCACTTTCACTATTATTGATAAAATTTTTCACTTAACGATATTTTTTAATGTAGCAAGTATTGATCAAAAGTAATATTTGTTACGAAAACAAACTTACCGTGTTTCAAGAGTTTATCGCAAAAATCGTCATTTTTTGAGCAAAAATCGGCAAATCAGCACTTTGATAATTTTGAGGTTTTTAATGGGTAAAATGTCAATAAATTGGCAAATATGGCAGGCCTGACTCAACAGTCAAATCAGTCTCTCTCTCGCTCTCTCTAGTGAATAAAACTGAAAAAATAAACTGACATCAAGAATAAAATAAGGAATAAACGAATAAGAGTGCTATATGTGGCTGTGGCGAATCGTATACACCCTTCAATAAAGGATGTTTTTAATAAAAATCAATAAAGTATATCTTTTTTTTATCAGAATATGTAAACAAGACATTTTGGGGTGCACTTGAGTTGTTTATTTGTCATTTTGGGATTTGGTCTGCACTCTGCTTCATTAAACAATCTATTAAAATAAGCAATCTAATTAAATGTATTAAAATAAACGCATAAGCCAGGATCTTTGGAAGCCGAGCTTTAGGTGAAAGGAATATTTTAAAGTTGACAAATATGTTTTTCAGCTTTGCTTGTGTAGTTGTAATTTAAAAATTATTATTATTATTTGCGGAATTTTTATCAAATTTTTAAACTGTAGTTTTGTTATTTTTTGTTTGTTTTTTTACATGTTCGTTTTAAATAAAATTGCAAGTAAAACTTTTTAGAAAAATTAAAATTTTTGGTGAAATTTTCTTGAAAATAAATATTTTGATGACATTTTAATCGTTTAGTGAAATTCAATTTTTTTTTATGCTGAACTACAGTTTTTGGTTTTTAATAAAATTTCAAATTTTTTGGGCAAAAACAATTTTTTAGTAATGCTTAAAATTTTTTTATATGTTGGTGAAAATGTAATAAATGTAGTTGTGAAATTTACGTGGTTGAATTATATTCCAATTACCTAGTAATGTAAAGTTTTTTTTTATACAATTTTGGTTTTCCATAAAACAAAATAAAACCAACAATAACCGTCAAAAATGGCATACTTTTATCTGAAAAACGTAACTAAAATAGAGGTGCTCGCAATTTATTAAACAAATCTCATAAATTATGGACTGATGTTGCTAAATTTCACTAGGATCTCTTTCCTACCTATGGCTGGAGAAATAGTGGTCCTAAATATTCTGCTTAATCGAGTCCCCTATGTGTAAATATCATGTTTAACTAACTGATTGACTATGGATATGTGTTTGTGCAGCTCTCTGGTACTGTCTAAACGTACAAAAACATTTTTTCCGCTTTTCTATTGACATATAATAATTCGTATAGTGGAATAGACTTAAAACAATAAATGTTAGATAAACTTTGCAGACATACATACATTGCTATGATTTATTTTATGAATGTATAGATGTTTGTTAGAATGTCTAAAGTCGTCATCATCTATGTATTCATTCACTTAACATTTATTTCTACCCGTGTATTTAGTTTTCTTAAGAACTGTTAAAAATGTTTTTTGTTATTTACAACTAATTTTTCTGCCACATAATGCAACACGTGTACAGTTTAAAGCGCATTTAACAAATAAAAAAGGAAACAGCAATATGGAAAACAAATATAGAAAACCACAGAGCAGCAATATTCATAACGTCAACTTAAAAAAGGTGATTTTTAGTTAGAGGAGCAAATATTATGTGACTGTAGATAACTGTTTAACTGAATGTTTTATTACCAAAATAAAAATATGAATGTTTGTACTAAATTTGTATTCCGTCTGTAGTGAAATTTTAAGGTTTCGCAGTAAATTATTTAAAAAACGAATTTTTCTAAAAACAAATTTAAACCATAATCCCGAAAAATTCAAATACAAATTAAAGTAAACATTAAGCAGGGTTAACATTTGCAGGGGTTTAAGCAGAGTTAAAAGTGTTATTATGGGAAATAAAGAATTTTATATATTGAGAGTTATCTGGAAAGTAGCATAGATTGGTTTGAACCCAAAATGAATTTCGTTTTGTAACTAATTACTTAATTAAAAATTAGTTTTCATATTCTTTGATTAAATTATATATAAATAGTAATATTTTTCTATTAATTTTTATTTAAATATCTAATCAAATCAATTAACTAAAAAATTAAATAAATTTTATAGAATATTTTTTCATATTAAATTTGAGTTTAATAATAAAATGTAGATAAAGTTCTTTAGAAGAGGACTGCATTAAACAACTTTCGGCAACGATATGCTTTGTGGCAACAAACCTTAAGCAACTTTAATATACTTAAGCAAACAAAAAAAAAAAATAATTCTTGCAAATAACCGACTTTAACACAGATTTCATTCGTCTGTCTATAACGGTTCAAAAGTACGGCTACATACATCAAATTTTATTAACTATTGGGACACCCTTGTATTTCATCCCCAAACCTTATACTTGGTATAGCAGTTTTAGCACTAAAGTTCCTTGTTAATTTCAAGAGTCTGTCTACAACTTTTTAACATCAAATTAAATTAACTATAGAAGCATCCTTTAATTTTCAAATTTTAGACTGTCTGTTGTAGTAGACTTAGCAATCAGGTTCTTTGTAAATATTAACCGTCTGTCTATAACGGTAAAAAAGTTTAGCTACTAACATTAAATTACATAAAATATTGATGTCCCGATAGTTTCCAAATCCAAACTTTATACTTGTTATGGCGGAGTTAGCGGAGTTTGATAAACCTCTTCGGTTTTTGAAGTCGGTTAAAAAAAGAAAAATCACGCAGTTAGTAGTATGAATATGGCGCTTCTAGATAGAAATGTGCAAAGGAAAAATGTGCATACCTTAACCCTTTAACGGTCGATCGGGTTAAATTCGACCCCATGATATTTTGTGTTATGAGGCGGCAGCGTGTTCGGTTTTGCTTAAAGTGAAGTCGTGGTGGATGTTATTTTTGTTGAAGTGAAGTCGTAACATTCGACCCCATGATATTTAGCGTGTTCGGTTTTGCTTAAAGTGAAGTCGTGGTGGATGTTATTTTTGTTGAAGTGAAGTCGTAACATTCGACCCCATGATATTTAGCGTGTTCGGTTTTGCTTAAAGTGAAGTCGTGGTGGATGTTATTTTTGTTGAAGTGAAATCGTAACATTGAATGTTCGTCGTTTAGAGGGTTAATACAATATGAATTAAACTACATTAGGGCGGTTTACGAATGTCTGTGTTTTTTTGCTAGTATTTAATAAATAAAATTCATTTACTGCGGTATATATTAATATCCCTAATACTACACGTATTTGTTATCAGTATAAAATGTTAACCACATTATTTAAAAACAAAACATTTATTTATTTTTGGTATTCATCATCATCATATACCAACATACTTATAAAACATATGTATATTAGCAACAATTCTATATTTTTGTAGACTAAATAATTTACAATTACACATAACACTCGAATCAGTCGTAATTTGCTTCAATTTAAAACAATTTTCAAAATGAACATCATGAACTGATGAATTTACTTAGTCCAAATCTTCATATAAAGGTAAGATTTCAACTCTCATGGTCTGATGATTATACAAAGAATCAACTAAAGTTTCATTTTCAGTTCCTATTCGATTCATTGTAAATAATATTGCTATTCAACTCAAGTATTTATAATAAACTAATACATTACAATCAAGTGTAGGAGTAATTATAATGTTTTTACTATCTAACAAAAAAAATATAATAAAATAATAACAAATATTTTTTTTTTTGAATTTTTTTACTTAAATTTTTTTATTATTTTTTTTTTTTTAATTTTATCTATTAGATGGAAATATTAATAATAGTTCATTTTTTAATTTTAATAACATTCGATTAAAAAAATAAAAATCAACAAATAATTTCGGCTTCCGTTTCAGTTCAGTGTCGTCGTCGTCAATGGCATTTAAGAGTCAGGTTGCTTCTTTAGTGTATCTTGAGCTAGAAAGATCACAAAAAAAAAAATAATATTTAGATTAAATAATAATAAAATAAATAAAATAACTATTTACCAAAAATTACCTGTTGCAGCTGCATGTATATTTAGCTCGTAATATTCATTGCTGCTGCTGCTACCTTTACTACCTTTGCTACCTTTTCTATCTTTAGTAAGATAGTAGGTATTACGCTGAAATTCTTCTATGGTATCGTCGTCTAGCGTTTCGTTGAATATACCAGGTAGGTATATGTATTTGGTGTTTTCAACCAAACAACGAACTTTTTTTCCATAAGGCGTCTGGACACGCTCCATTTTGGTGATTTTGTATTTATATTCAAAAAGCATCTCCTTTATGGGGAGAATGCTTTTTGTTTGGTTTTTTTTAAAAATTGTTTTTAGGTGTGCTTCCATTTTTTAACTTGACTTGTACTTAATTTGAATAGTAATTAAAGAAAAACTAGATGGAGGAGGCTTTTATATAAAATTATGAGAAGTAATTTTACAGCTTATCATTCTTTTCAATAAAATTTTAAAACAATATTTCTGATGCGGTTTGTCCGTTGTTTATAAAGTTTCTATTTGATTAAATGGTGTGAGAAAGTTTTAAAAAGTTTCTGTTGCGGTTTTTCCGTGTTGATAAAGTCTATGCTTTTAAATTATAATAAAAATTCATTATACATAATGCTTGATCCCAACTGTTATCGATAAGGGAACATTTACAGGTATCAGGTCCACAAGTTGTTTCATCGTTGAACCACACACAATTGTTATAATGATATCCAAATTTTGATTTACTTTTCTTATAAAATGCATATTCATCGAATTGAGCTTTTAATTTTTTCAAAATAATCTCATGATCATAACACAAAAGCTTTTCTTCCTTCATGAATTTATGTAAAATTTTCGAATAAAACTCGTTATTCATTATTTTCTTATTTTAACTTTTTTTTTTTTTTTTTAAATAAAACCTCTTATCACATTAACATCAAAGTTTATACTAACTAACTAATAGTAAATGTATTTCATCATATCAGCTAATTTATATTATTTCCATATCCAAATCATGTGTGTAATCTTGAATGTTGATTAATGTAACATCGGATCGGTACGTTGTATCATCCTCAGAAGCCACCTCAATTTCACCATTACTTAAAATTCTCTCGTATTCAACTTGACGGTATTCGAAGCATGAAATATTTAATCGACGTTTCAAGTAATTGCTGTCATATGTACAACGGATTCTCAATTTTATATTATCTTTGTATTGAAGTTGAAAATGTCTATAAAATGGAGCCGAACTTTCAATTATTCCTGCAATATTTTTTTCTTTTTTTACTAAATCTTGCCTAAATGTTTCAATAGCTTGTTCAACAGTAAAAGGTTGACTAATAGGCGGTGGGGAGTCTTCTTGTTCTTCGTTTGATTTATTTTCTGCTTTTGTTGTTAACTCGATGTTTTTATTTAAATCATTACTATACTTTAAAAGTTTGAAATTTAGTTGTATGCTCACAGTATCATTATTCGGTAATTTTATAGCAAATTCTGTATTTTTAAGTTCATTTTCACTCAAATCAATAGGTAATGAAGCTGAAAACACTTGTATGATATGGATATATGAAAAAAATATGATAAAAATATTTTTCATTTTAGTTTTTCTTTTTAATAGACGTGTTCTTAAGTTAGCGATATATTTTTAAATGAGATGATAAGAATTGTTTCTCATATTTATATACTAATTTAATAATCGTCGTATTCAACTGAGTCGCCACCAACGTTACCACCACCTTTCTTAACTTTACTATCATTAACTATTTTTTGAAGGAGAAGAGGTTTTTGTTGATTTTTATTCAATGAGTGGATATCAGTCTTACTATTATATAGTTTATTTGTATCTCTGAAAACAATAGCCTCTATTTCACTATAAACGCACGATGGTTTGTATGAGTGTACATTTATATCTTTAAAACCACCCTCATAGACTGTTCCAACTAGTGATATCATACCACCGATAACCTCAATTTTTATATGTTGATTGTGACTAAAATGAAATATTGGAATATTTGTTGACATTTCTTGTCCTCTATTAAGAGAAAAAATTTGAGTTCTTGTCCCTCCTTCTGCGGTTAGGAACACCTGCATTATAATATCCAAAACTACTGCATTTATTATTTGAAAAGTTTTCCACTGTGCATGACAAGTACAATATTTATCACCAGTTTTTAAAAATTGACCCCAATACATATTTAACAAAGTTTTTTAATTCAACTAAATCTCTCATTATAAATAACGTATATATATAACACAAACTTGGATACAATAAGATTAAAACACCAGCTGTTTATATATATTATTACATACATACATACGTATACTTTTTTAATATTTATGCTTAACCGCAATTGATAAGAAGTTATTAAAATATCTAAAAACACCTTATAGTATCAATTATTGAATACAAAGAATCAGTTTGATAATTCGTTTTACGGTGAAAAGTTAAAAGCAAAATAATGAGAGCAAGTTTAAGAAAATTGTTTCAAAATCCTAATATTATATACTTACCTTTAAAGGATATGGAAGAAAATACTGCATATGAAATCAACAAGATAGAACGAGTAGATACAAAATATGGTGAAAGTATAAGATGTCTTGTAAATAAAGAATATCATATTTATTTACCTAAACGATTTCTGATTATTACTAAAAATCAGATGGATTATCTAAACGCAAATCCACACATTTTAAAGAAAGTTAAAGAAGTGAATGGATTATATACTCTAATCATTAAAAAGAAGAAGCAATATGTATTCTACAACAACTTGTATGACAGTACTGAAGAAGAAGAAGAAGATAACGATGATGATGATGAAATAGAAGAAACATTTTAAACAGAAACCTTTTAAAATTAAAATCATATATATATATATATATACTCTGCATACATTAAAATTTCTTTCACATTTGATTAAATAGAAGCTTTATAAAAAAATAAAACGGAAAAACCGCAACAGAAACTTTTTAAAACTTTCTCACGCCATTTAATCAAATAGAAACTTTTTAAACAACGGTTACTAAACAATGTCGGAGGAGAGAATTTTAGTTGTAGACGTACAAGGTTTTTATCTAAACAATAAATTCCTTGTAAAAGAACTGAGTATTTCAATTGATGACTCACAAGTTCAAACATTTATTATTAAGCCACCTTCTCCATATTCATCGTTGACAACAAAAGAAAAAGCTTTAAATGACTGGCTTTATAATCATCATCATGGATTAAAATGGAAAGATGGTGATTCAACCTTATCAAATATTATGAACTATTATATTACACATGTTAAAGACAACAATTTTATTTATTATGTTAAAGGATTAGAAAAAATTAAGTGGATTCAAAATATTTTTAAAGATGAAATTAATTTTTATAACCTAGATGACGATCTAAATTGTCCAAATTTGAAAACATTATATAAAAATGATAAATCTGTAAATGTTTGTTCTTATCATAGGAAATATTGTATATGTGCTGAAAAAAATGTAATACTCTTAAGAAAGTTTATTAAATCAAATATTAATAAAGAAAACATAAAATTATAAAAAAAAGGAAATTTTTGATTATTATTATTTAACACTTAAATCGACTAAAATAAACATCAATCATCAGTTCATTCTGAATACTTGTAATGTCAATAACGATCTCTTTAACCGGAAACACTTCAACTTTGGTTGGAGAATATTTTCCTCCAATTGAACTCCCTACAAAATATGTTTGTGGACTTATTGATTTTGTAGCATTCAATTCCATACCCAATGTAGATGTTTACAACAATTTGTTTCATATAGGAAATCATGTTATTACTATTCCAGTTGGTTCATACGAACTTGAAGATATTGATTTTTTCCTAAACTCAAGCTTAAGAGATATCGATGAATCAATTTACCTAATAATTGAAGCTAATAATAACACACTTAAAACTGAAATAACCTCATCTATGGATATAGATTTTTCACAACCAAACAGTATAGGAAAATTACTCGGATTTAGTAAAACAAAACTAGAAGTAAATTCAACTAACTATTATAATACTAATCAAAATTTTAAAAATGATAAATCTTTGGAAGTGATGATTGTAGATGTTAATTCATTGAATACTAGAAAGTTATTTGAATCTGATTTACCTACACATATTACGAATGTTAATACAATACGCATTGAAAGCAACTTAACAACCGGTTCATTTATTAATAATACTTCGAATCATACTATTCATGAATTTCCTCTTGATGTTCCTCCAGGATATAAAATAAACGAAAAACCTCGAAATGTTATTTATTTACCCGTCAACTGTCAACAAATAAACAACATAACGATTAGAATCTTAAATCAAGACGGTGAACTTATAAATTTTAGAGGAGAAAAAATCACTCTTAGACTCCACTTCAAACCAGAATAATGATCATTTACAATAAAAACATAGTGCAGAGAGGATTTCCATTCAATACCGCACCAACTCACATTCGAGAAAGTATAAAAAATAAAAAACTGTTGTCCTCATCTAATACAGAATACTTAAAATCGTTGGGATTTAATCTTCAACAATGAATGAAATACTAAATGTTCTTCAAAAACCTATGTATGATGAGAGTATTGTAAAAAGGGAATATCATAGTTACTCTCCATATCTAAAATCTTTTAACAACAACGATGAGATTCGTATACCAATTCAAAATCAGGATCTCTTCGTCTTACCAAGTGAGAGTATGATTTACATTCATGGTTTTATAGTAAAGAAGGAAGCAACCAAAGAGGTTCCAGCTATAGATGTGAAATTAAAAAACAACTTTGCTTCATATTTGTTTGATGAAATTCGTTACGAAATTAATGGTTTTGAAGTTGATCGTACACGTAAACTTGGAATTTCATCCACCATGAAAAATTTCGTATCGTTGAATAAGGCTGAAAGTGATGTATTAAAAAACGCTGGTTGGTCTCTTACTGAAACTTACGCTTTAGTAAAAGGTCATTTTAGTTGTTGCATACCTCTGAAAATGTTGCTGGGTTTTGCTGAAGATTATAACAAAATACTATTAAATTCGAAACATGAGCTTATCCTTCAACGTTCTACATCCGATGAGAGATCATATTATTCTACAAATGCAACTGATCAGTTGAAATTAACAATTCTGGATATAACATGGAAAATGCCACACATTCAACTATCGGACTTTGCAAAATTGGAAATGTTTAAGATAATCAACAGCAAACATTCTATACCAATTGCGTTTAGAAGTTGGGACTGTCATGTAAATCCTGTTTTGCCCAAGAGTACAAAGGTTTTATGGAATGTAAAGCTTTCTCCACAAAACGAAAGACCACGATTTCTTATAATTGGTTTACAAAAAGAGAAAATTAAAGAAGAAGGAAATATATTTGATCATTGCAATATCTCTAATTTAAAAGTTTATCTAAACTCAGAGTCATATCCATATGATGATTTAAATAATCGTTTCGAAATGGGTCAGTATTCTGTTCTATATAATATGTATGCAAAATTTCAACAAAGCTTTTACATGCGAGAACCTGAACCATTATTAAATGTTGATGAATATAAGACTTATGCACCGCTTATTGTTGTTGATGTTTCACATCAAAATGAGGCTGTTAAAATAGGACCTATTGATGTACGAATTGAATTTGATACTGAAGCAAACAAACTAATTCCAGATAATACATCAGCATACTGTTTAGTTATTCATGATCGTTTAATCGAATACTCACCTCTAACAAGCGAAATTAGAAAACTTATTTAATTATATTTATTTTAAATTTTTTTAATAAATGAAATAATATGTTTATTTATAAATAAAACAAATTCTTAATCAATGTATTTTATTAAAACAATTATAGTTTCTTTTTAGTTTAGTTTCGAAAACAAAAACTTTAAACATAAATGACCGCAATTTATTGTATTAAAATTTTGATATCTATCATAATTATAACTTATGTTTTTTCCTAAATATTTTATTAATTGTTTCGGTGGTTGCAAGTTACCAAAGCTATCAAAATATTCAATTTGATTGTTGTTTTTCCAGTACGCTACCCAATGTGTGCCCGATCCCTTTGAAGTATCCAGATTAATTATTCCACATTCTTTTTTAAATGATGTACTTGGAAGAGTGTTGCACATAAACACACCTCTAAAATTTGGAATATGTTTTGCATATTTTCTCAAGTCTACATCAGAAAGGGCTCTTTTAGGTAGCTTCATTAAAAATTTTGTTGATAAGGCTTTAAATATAATCCAAAACCTTTTTTATATGGTTTTAAGAACATGCCTTTTCCCATCGCAATGGCTTCCATTGTATTATTGTGTCGTTTTGCTTCAGTCAGCTGTTCCTTTCCATTTTTAACTGCATTGATTGCTTTTGTAATACCAGATACACCACCAGCTAAACCACCAAGTGCACCCAGTGCAGCAAATATAGGGGCAAGTGGAAGAAAACCTCCAGATTTTGGTAGCGGTATTATTCGAGGTGTTTTTATTAACGATTTTTTCTTCCCCTTGAAAATATTGTTTACAACTTTTCGTGAAATCTTTATAGCATCTTTCAAGTTTTCACTTTTCTTTATATTCTTTCTTGCACTTTTCAATGCATGTGTAAATAGTTTGTGGGTATTTACTGGAGACGACTTTTTAGTTTTACTAATAACGTTACCCATACCGAATTTTGTTTTTGCTTTCATTGCAGTAGCAACAAACCAAGCGTTTGATTTTTCACCCAAACTACTATCGCTTGCTTTGACCCTTTGCCAAGCCTTTTCCGTTAAAATTCTATCAGCAATATGTCTTTTCTCTAAATCTTTATTGTTTGAGTATGCTATATCGTGCTCTCTGCAAGCAGTATCCAATGGATTGATTCCTTGATCACCTCTAGCTAAACGTTTCTTTAATTTTGTACCAGGTCCGCAAAATTGATAGCCGGGTAGATGAAGTTCAATGGGTAGTTTATTAATTATTTTATTTAGAAAACCTTTACCAATGAAGGATGGATGGCGACTGAATAACTTTTTATAAATGATAGTCATATCTATTAATACTTTATCGATTTAAGATTGAAATTAAATTGATTGAAAACAAATAAAAGAGACTGGTTTATATATTATGTTATCATTAGATTTCAGAATGCGTTTTTTTAAACAACATAAAAGGATTGATGTAAAGAATATCGAATCAAAGTTCGATTCGTCATCAAATAAAATTCGTCATAGTTCATTACTATCGAATTCTATTCGAGCTCTTATTGTGGGTCCATCAAATTGCGGAAAAACAAATGTTATGATCAGTCTTATTGAAAGTCCTCATGGATTGAAATTTAAAAATATTTACTTATATTCAAAGTCAACACAACAACCGAAATATAAGTACTTAGAAAGTCTAATTAAACCCATTAAGGAGATAAATTTTTCATCATTTTCTAATAATGATGATGTTCTATCCCCAGACGAAGTTAAACCGAATTCAATATTTATATTCGATGATATAGCTTGTGAGAAACAAAATCATGTACGTTCTTACTTCTGTATGGGCCGCCATAAAGACATTGATAGTTTTTATTTATGTCAAACTTATACACGTATACCAAAACACTTGATTCGCGATAATGCAAATATGATTATAATTTTTAAACAGGATGTAATGAATATTAAGCATATTTACAATGATCATGTTGGTTCTGATATGACTTTAAAAACATTTTATAAGTTATGTACCGAGTGTTGGAAAGAAAAATATGGTTTTCTAGTTATTAACAAAGATGATTCTATGAATAATGGTCGATATAGAAAAGGTTTCGATATATTTATAAATCTATAAAAGAAATATTACAGATATTTTAAAATCAGTACAAGATTTATTATTAAACTAATAACTTCTCAACTATAATCTGACGCTAGCTATTAAATTGCTAACTGTTAAACTGATCTGTTTGATTTGTTTCTATTTCAATATATCAATATGAATACAAATCTAGTTAATAATCTTATTAAAACTCGAAATATTTTGAAAAAGAAATATAAAAATATTTTGCTTGGAGAAATCGCAAATGATGAGATGTTAGAAAAAACATTTAAACCAATATCAAAACCATTAAAAGAAATAGTTCAATCAACAAATAATAATAATATAAAACATGAAAAGTATCCGGATAACTCTTTTAAACATGATCTTGAGAATAATAAAGTTGCCTTCAGTACCCCATATAAAAAGAGTAAGCTTGATTATAATACGTTTTCTCCAAGCTTTGATAACAAGAAAATCGAAAAAAGTTCGAACACGTTTAAATCATTTGATGATGATGAAAATAATGTTGATGACTATGATGATGATAATGTTGATAATAATGATAATAATAGTGTTGATAATGTTGATGATGATAATGATGAAAACACCATTGCAATACAACCCGATCAAAGTATTCAATATGATTTATCGAAAGTTGATTTAAATATATATGACAAAACCTATGGACCTCGTAAAGATAAAAAAAATCAAATATGGAGACTGGGTAATGAACCCATTACTTTCAATTCAACCAATATTACTGTAGGTAATTCAAAATGGCCCTTCACATCAGGTTTATATGAATTGTTAGTCTATAAGGAACCAATCAGTTATAATAAAACAGATTTAAATAATTATAAACAAATATTGGAGATGACTAATGTTTATAAGCGAAATAACAGCATAAATGGTCAAATTAAAGGAAATCGTTCAACTAAATATACAAAGATTATTAAAAACCTATTTAAACAACAGAAAATTCATAAGGGAAAAGGTTTAATGAAGTTGAATAGAAAAAAGACCAATTATGTTTATTGGGATGATCCTAACGAATTGGTTGATAGATTGCGTCTATTGATTTCATCCACAACAGCTGGTCACTCAAATCATAATAATGAAATTGTATCAATTATTGAGGAATTGAGAGAAGCAAAGATTATTATATAAATAGACTTAAAAATATTTAACAATTAATATTCATAAAATGCCTATCGATAAGTTTGGACATTATATTGAACAATCTGCAAGATATCAAAATCCACATTTCAAGATTCATTTAGATAGTGATCGTAATTTCAACTTTAACTTGCGGAGAATAAAAAATATTGCTAATCCTGTATTGGAAAATGATGCTGTGAACAAAATTTTTATGAAAAGTTATTTTAATGAAATAAAGAAACAACTGGATGCAATGTGTATGGAGAGAATTAAGGAAACGGAGAATCGTTTTAACGAAATAATACAACAACAAAACGTGTTGTGTACAGAAAAATTTGTAAATTTAGAAACAAGTTTAAGTAAACTAATACACGATCAAAGTATCTTACAAAATAATCTCGATCAATCACTAAAAGAAATGAGATCATTATTTAATTATAAAATTGATTCAGTTGAAGAACATCTTAAGCTCATTACAAAACATTTAAACATTGAAATATAAATCGTTTTGATTTAAATCCTACGTCAACAGCATTTAAATTGATGTAATCTAAGATAGATGTTAGAAATGGAGCGACAAGAAGTGGTTCAGGAGCTTCATAAACAAGCACGCAGAAATTTCATTCGACGTCGAGTGGTACACAAGGGAATTGATGATCTTTGGCAAGCAGATCTTGTTGAAATGGGTGCTTACTCAAAATATAACAAAGGCTATAGATTTATTTTAACAGTTATAGATACATTTTCAAAGTTTGCTTGGGCTGTACCCGTAAAATCGAAAGGTAGTGAAGATATTACCAATGCTATGAAATCTATTTTTTCGTTAAAGAGAATTCCGAAAAACTTACAAACTGATAATGGTAAAGAGTTCTATAATAAAATATTTCAAAACCTGATGAAAAAACATAATATCAATCACTATTCAACATATAGTATCATGAAAGCGTCTATTGTAGAACGATTTAATAGAACTCTAAAAGGAATGATGTGGAAAAAGTTTAGTCTACAAGGAAATTATCAATGGATACATATATTGAGGGATTTAATTAATGAATATAATAATAAAAAACATAGAACAATTGGAATGAAGCCAAATGCTGTTAACATAAAAAATGAAAGTTCTATATTAAAACAAGCCTATAATTATCCCAAAATATATAAATTTGGTAAACTAAAAGTTGGAGATCACGTTCGAATCAGCAAATACAAACATATTTTTGCAAAAGGATATACTCCAAACTGGACAACTGAAATTTTTAAAATTCGTACTTTACAGAACACAAATCCCATTACTTATTTATTAGAAGACTATCAAAGGAATCCGATTGTTGGTGGATTCTATGAACATGAACTATTAAAGACACATTTTCCAAATACATACTTGATTGAAAAAGTTATTAAAACTAAGGGGCATCAGGCGTACGTAAAATGGTTGGGATTTTCCAATCAACATAATTCTTGGATCAATAAAGATGAACTTCAATAATATTATAAATACTTCAATATGAGACTTATTTTTATTATATTATAAAATTCTCCAAAAAAAAAAAAAAAAAAAAAAAAATAAAATAATATATAAAAAAGTTTTGTTTTGATTTTTTTATTTCTAAGCGATTAAATTTTATATCAACTTAGTTGAGTAAGGTTAAGAACAAGCACGATTAAATTTTATTCACACAAAAACAAATTGTGGTTACTTGTGTTTAAAATTCCTATTCAATAGATAACTATAGTTTAAAATAAAAACAAACTAAAATATTTTATTGATATTCTTTATTTATTTATTTATTGTTTATATATATTCATTTATAATCTAAAATCACTTAATACTATTGTACAATATTATCACTTGAAGATGATGTTAATACATTTTCATTGGGATATGATGATGATGATGATGATGGTTGTTGACTATTTATTGCATAATGTCCCCATGCATATGTATTAATACTATTATCTCTAATAAATCGCTTATCATCTAAATAACTTAATGCTAATTTACTAATGTGTTGAGTATATATTTCATGAATCTTTGATCTAAATACATACATAGAATCATAGTACATTTTTTTTTCAAATAAACATTTTCTAAAGTCATTAATCGTTAGTCTATTGGTTACGCATTTTTTAACTCCTTTAATTTTTTTAATTTCTTTTTCCTCTTCATCAATTTTAATTGAATACATTTTAGCGCGTAAACCAATGAACTCTTTAATTATTTTACCATTACATTCATCCTTCATCATTCCTAAAACCTTTTTGTTTAACAAGGGTATATTAAAAACATTATCTTTCGGATAAGCAGACGTATCAAACTGTAAGATGATATCATCTAGAATATCCTTATATAGATCATATGTCTTAATATCGTAAACAAAGGAATCAGTATCCATATAATTTAGATAAATATTTTCCTGATATTTAGGTTTCATGTATTCATAATGAAAATTATACATTTTCAACTTAGATAATTCTAGAACAGAAAACCCAATATAAATTGGTTTATTATATTCCGTTCGCACTCGACTCATTTCAATTACAATCATTTCTTCTTGAATCTTAAGTAAACTATGGAAATTTGGCTTAGCTATAAGAGCTCTAGCTCCCAACCTCTTACCTCTACTCTCCCATGAACAAACTATTTTAACATCTTTTCTCTTATCTACATTTTCCATTGTTTTACCGTATACCGCATTATTTAAAAGTTTAAAAAAATTTTTTTCAAATTCATTTTCGGCATTGGTTCTATGATCATTATTTAAATCAATATACCTTTTCAACCAATCCGACTGATTGAATTTAAGAATTCTATGAATTTTCTTTAGAATAAGACCATGTTTAATACATTGTTTAAGATTTCTATAGTGTATTACATATTTTGTTTTATTATTTAAATCCGTTATTAATTTAGACTGTTTCATATGTTCAATTTTTTTATTTTCTGCACAAAATGGGAAATCATTGTGATGATCGTGTATGGTGGATGGATATTCTAAATCCACTTCCAATATATACCCTAATGGTGAATCATCTTCCACAGCATTAAAATTAAAATTTTCAATGTTTTCAACCCATTCAAAATTTTTATAAGGAAGGTACTGTGACATGGCATAACCGTATAAATTGTTTACATCTAAATAAATAAGATAATTCGATTCTTTAGTAGAATCATAATCACTTACATATTTATTGTTAGCTACAGAATGTCGTTTACAACATTGAACAATTCCTCCCCTAATACCACGTGTAACAAAATTATACATGTTAATGTCAGTTAATAGTTCTAACTCTATTTTTGTTTTTTTCAACATTGCATCCCAAGATAATCCAGGAACAGTATAATATTGACATGGATCTAAATTATAAATGTTTATGCAAACTTTACGGAAATTTTCAAAAACATCACATAGTAATAAAACATCTACTTTCAAGTATAATAGTAAATAGTCCAAGAGAGTCGTACATCTAAATGTATTCCATACCTTTTCAGCATGTTTATAATTATCTTCACTACACGCTTCATCAGTTAGTTTATTAAAGAAGAGAGAACGAGGTGGTAATTGTGTTTCCATGAGACGATTCTTTGAATCCAAATAATCATAGGGAAAGACACCTTTACGTTTCATTAAATCGAATTCATTATCATTTAAACAAACCGATTTTACAGTTTTCAAATCATCATCAGACAAGAAACCTGCAAGTTGATCTAAACTTGATGCCATAAAACGATATGAATCGAGAAAACGTAGCTCAATAGTATCTTTTTCACTCACCCTAATTCTCTTCGATACGGATACATATAATTCCTTATTTAAAGGAATGATTTTTATATCACCTGCTACTGATGAAAGTTCTCTTATAAATAAATGACAATCATATGCCGAAAGGTTGTGAAAAAATATAGGGATAAAATTTCCAATTTGATACTCTAAGTTACATATATTATGTGCAGGACCTCTATAATCACCTGTTAAATGACAATGGTCAGTTACTTTATCTCCAATAGATATGATTTCACCGCATATATGACAATTCATATCTTCATCTTGTCTTTTTTGTTGTTCAAACGTTAAAGGTTTCATTGGTATTACTACACTCAAATAGTTACTATAAATATATAATGCGTCCTCGACTAAACTTTTAAAAAAATGTGTTGATGCATTTTCACCACTATAAATTCTATGTATATCTAAACTAGAATTATAGGAACATTTAATATAATAACTAAATGCAAATGGAATATGCTTTTGTACTGAATTAATATTAGCTGAGTTTTGAATATCAACTGATTCCAGAATACATTCGAAATCTGCATAAACTACAAACGGAACATTTAATTGGTTTTTATGATTCTTAAATCTAAGTATAGAATTTTTATCGGTTGGCATTATAGTTACAATTTTGTTGCATTCCACCTCCTTATGTTTCTTTAAAGATGATTCTTGGTAAAAGTGTATGAGGCATGTATTACAAATATACACCTTATGTTGATGTTTTGTAACTTTACTTCTTAATAATCTATAATTAAAGAAATATAAAAGGAAACATAATTAGTTTAATTTCACTTTGAGTATAAATTTAAATAACACTAAACATACCTTGATATATTTTTTATCCAGACATAATGGAATCGTTCTTCATCTTCCATCAATAATAAATTTATATGTTTACTTTTTTCTTCTTTAGAGAAATAATATGGTCCCACAACATTATAAACTTCTAAATACGTATCTTTTTCAAGTATAGACGTTTTCTTCTTCTTTTCAAAAGATCTTTCCAGACCAAAGACATTTATGCTCATTCCCGGGTTGTTGTCTTCAAACTGCTGTATTTTGTTGACAGATAGTGGGAAATTTAAATTTTTAAAATTTAATATTATATTATTTTCCAGGACTATAATATCATCTTGAATGTTGGTTATGTTATACGAAGAACAAATTACGCTATTATTTTCTATTGGATATAGCGCTGATATTATAGCCCACTTAAAACAGTATACGTCATTGTTTTGTACATTAACACAAGCTTTTTTCTTTGATATGTATGTTGGTAAAGAAATATACTGCGAACCTTTTATACATGCATATTTATTAATATTAACATCAAGGTAATTAATTTTTGTTAACGCAAAACCACTATCACGTTCTTGGAACTCATCCATTTTTTGCATAATTATTTCCAATTTATTTGCATAAAATCTTTCAATATCATTCATATGGTTAGTTAAAGACAAAATATGCATTTTTGTTTGATGTAGTATTACAGTAATTATGGGTTCTTCATCGTCTTTCATCTTTATATATTCACACAGTAATTCGAAATTGAATTTTAAGCTTGTATGTTTTTGTAGATGATCTTTCAAAACACATGCTACATTATCCTTTATGTTATTGAAAAACAATTTAGGATTTAGATTATCCATATTGTTGTTTTTAAACCGAAATGTAGTAATACGGTTTTTGAAACAAGCATCTAAACACTTTATATTATTGATTTCATCAACAATTTTTAAACAATTATCTTTATGTTTGTTTGTGCGTTGATGATATATCCACTGTTTCCTTACTACATCTTCTTTACAATCCTTACAGTGTATAATTTCTCTCTTTTGATTATTTTGATGCTCTATTAAGTGGGTATGTTTAAGATAATCTTGCTTACTTGAAAAATTAATGTTGCAAGTCGTACACCTTAATGAACCTTGATGATGATGCATCCTGATATGTCTCTTTAATGAAAAGTTGCGGCTGTACACTTTTCCACAAATATCACAAATAAATTTGCCACCCATTTTAATTTGATTTATTTTATTATTTTTTTTTTTGAATAAATAACTAAAAGTATAATCACACCTTAGAGTTTAGCACAACAATGAATATATTTTATTAATTTGATTTCATTTTATTATAAATGTTAACCACTTAATTAAATAATGTGGTTAACATTTTATACTGATAACAAATACGTGTAGTATTAGGGATATTAATATATACCGCAGTAAATGAATTTTATTTATTAAATACTAGCAAAAAAACACAGACATTCGTAAACCGCCCTAATGTAGTTTAATTCATATTGTATTAACCCTCTAAACGACGAACATTCAATGTTACGATTTCACTTCAACAAAAATAACATCCACCACGACTTCACTTTAAGCAAAACCGAACACGCTAAATATCATGGGGTCGAATGTTACGACTTCACTTCAACAAAAATAACATCCACCACGACTTCACTTTAAGCAAAACCGAACACGCTAAATATCATGGGGTCGAATGTTACGACTTCACTTCAACAAAAATAACATCCACCACGACTTCACTTTAAGCAAAACCGAACACGCTGCCGCCTCATAACACAAAATATCATGGGGTCGAATTTAACCCGATCGACCGTTAAAGGGTTAAGGTATGCACATTTTTCCTTTGCACATTTCTATCTAGAAGCGCCATATTCATACTACTGCAGTTGAAAAGTTTTCTGGGTAGACAACCTTTCCCTATTCTTTTATATAGTTGACAGCAAGGGCTAAAGAACTCTATTTAATTAAGTTCGAATATTTGAAGATTTTCCTCGTACGACAGCAATACTTCCAAGATTTTTTTATCTTCTCAACCGCATGCAGGAGATATTGAAGATCAATATGAGCTAGTAGCGATAAAAAAATGTAGTCAACATCCTGTCAGTGCATCCTAATGCGCTAACGAGAAATAAATTAAATATTTTTGCAAAAAGTAAAAGTAAGAGAAGTAACAATGATTCCCTTTAAGAAATAAATAAATAAATAGAAAATGCTGAAAAGGATTTGGTTAAATTTAGGCTGTATAAAATTTTTAACAAAAACTCACAATAAATAATGATAGTTGCGGAAAATTTTCTAAAATTTTTTTAAAAATACTTCAAACTATATTTATATGTACAGTATTGTTCGAAACCTAAGCAACCTTTTCCCACTTAGTAATAATAGACTCATATCTTTTCGTTAAATAAATTTATAGATAAATTTATTTACTACTACACAATGTGTCTATAACCTAAAAATAACAACAAAAATTAAATTCTATTTCTTTGGAAGTTATAATAAAATAAAAAAAAAATAACTTAAAAATTCGCTGTTCAAAACCTAAAAAACTTTTAATATTTGTTATGATATCCTTTGTTTCTTACGACCTTAGCGCATCTTTTGGGCACAGATTCAATAAGATTCGATAGAACAGATGTGGTATAGCTTCCCACTCTGATTTTAGACAGTTCATCAACTTCTGTTTATTTTTAAAGCGTCAAGTTCCAACTCTCTGTTTTAAAATTCCAAAGAGGTTGTCTATGGGATTCAAGCCTGGCGATTGCGGTGGCCAATCCAAAACTTGAACACCATTAGCTAATAACCAATCCTTGACTAACTTCAATGAGTGTTTTGGGTCATTGTCATGTTGAAACACCCATCAAAGTGGCATTTCCTACTCAGCATAGTTAAGCATCTGAGTTGCTAAAATGTCTCTGTAAACAAAAGGGTCCATTTTTATTTGAATTTCTACAAAGGGACCAACGCCACTAGCCGAAAAACAAGTCCAAACCATCACATTTCCATCCCCATGCTTTATTGTGGTTTTTGAGTACCGATGATGTAGCCGCTTTCCTTTTGGTCTTCTCACGTGGCAAACTCCATCTGAATTTAGTAAGTTAAATTTAGATTCATCACTAAACAAAACAGTTCTCCATTTGGATATAGTCCAATCCATATGTGCTCTAGCAAAATCCAACTTAAAACAACCAAAAAGCTGAGAAAATTAGAGACTACGTTGCAATCAATCAAACAAACTTCTTTTTCAAATGCTTCTTAGTCAGCATAGGCTTCTTAGATGGCATGAAGCTCCTTAAGTTTTGTTCGTTTTGTTTGTTAAATGGATTTTTTTAACTAGACGAAAAATTGTCTGGTCTGTTCGCTTAGAAGTTTTTCGAGGTCGCCCACCGCTATTGGCTTCCTCTACTTTCCCAGTAGCTTTATACTTTTTTATAAGTCGGGAAACTGTTGATTTATTAATATACAATTGGTTTGCTATAGCAATTTGGATTTACCGTTATTAAAAAGTTTAATAATTTTTAGCTTAAAAGCTGATCCATAACGTGTTCGCGTCATTGTTGCACTTCTTAAAAATTGGTACCACTTAAATGCATAAAATCAACCAAAATTACTTTTTTCAATAGCAATCATAACGGGAATAAAATTTTTGTTTAAAATTTTTGTTGTTGTTTTAGTTTATATTTCGCAACAAATGCAACAATGTAAAAGTTGCTTAGGTTTCGAACAGCGAATTTTTAAGTTAATTTTGTTTTTATTTTATAAATTCTTCCAAAGACATAAAATGTATTTTTTGTTGTTATTATTGGTATGTAGACTATGTGTATAATAATAAATAAAAGGGGAATTTTTCATTAATCTATTTAAATAAAACATATACGACCATGAGTATTTACTGGGAAAAAGTTGCTTTGGTTTCGAACAGTACTGTATATAAAAATAAGTTGTCCTACGTTCGTGATTTTATAACTCGAGAACCACTCAATCACTCGAGTACATGCATTTAAAGGTCTAATTTCACTGATTGTTTTATAAAAAAAAACATCGAACAATTTGTACGAATATGCGTTATACGCGCAATTTAACGATGGTGTGTTTTCCTTATAAAATGTATTTTTTTCTTATGAGAATAACATTTTGTCGGTACAAGGCTCTGTTTGCTCGCATCATTTCACTTATTTATTTTCTTTGTGTGTGTGTTGATGGTTTACCTAAAATTTGCACGAATTCAGTCGGAGTTCGAAAGTTATGACTTTTTACGAACTTATACAACTGCACCAATTTAAAAGAGATAGAATCTATTTTAACATAAAACAATTTTAATAATATTTGAAAGATAAATAAGCCGTGATTCATAAGGTCCAATTGGCAGAAGGAAATCTGTGATAGCTTTCATATTAATCAAATAAAATACTTTTGTTTGAAAGAGAGGTTGATTACTCTCATTATAGTAGCGAAGCGCCCCGGGCACAACTAGTAATATTATAATCCCTTATTAAATGATTAAATTTTATTGTATGAAATTTTTTTCAAAAGAATAATATTTTCAATAATAATTTACAACTTTTCGACAGTGGTTGTAGTTCTAATTTTTAAATATTATCTAAGAAATAAGCCTCAACCTTTAAACACACAAGTTTATAATAATATTGTCAATGCATTAGAAACAACTGACAAGAAAAACCCCCTTAAAATTTAATTATAAATTCATTGATTCTGTGAAACAGTAATGGTTATGTCACACTCCCTCGCACACAAAGACGACATTTTAACAACCACAATGTGAATGATTCAAAGCATGTGTAAGGGACTGTAAGTATTTATTTATTAAATGGCACAGACATAAACATTTAACTAACCTCATTTTTATGATCTAAACACATAAATTCAAATCGAAATACTTTAATAAAACTACAACCACTCGATACAAAAATAACAACAATAAAATTCAAAAGAAGAAAAATTTAATGAAAAGTGTTAAAATGTTTTTTTTTTAACTCTCTACAAAACATTTACCAAACACAAAAAAAAACCAAAAGCACTAACAACAACAATGGCGGGTAGCTCTACACATAATAAATAAACACTTTTGTATCTACATTTTAAGCCCATAATAAATATGAACAATATTCTTATACACACACAGTTACACAAACAATCGCACACATGTTTTCAAACACTTACAAGACGTGCCCAACCATACAAGTTAACAAACGTGTGAACGAGTGAGAGCGAAAGAGAGAGAGAAGAGCAAACAAAAGTTATAATTCATTAGCCAAGTCATTCATTTAGTCAGTCGTAATGTCCATAGCCGCAGGCAGTCAGTCCATAATAAACAAATTCAGTGAAACCATTTAGAGCGTTTGTTTGTAAATAAATGTTCACAGCTGATGCGAATGAAGCGTTTAATTTTTATGATGTCACTTGTTAAGCAAGTCTGAGTTTCAGCCCAACTGCCTGCGCTGTGCTCAAAATCCATACGATACAGAAAGCAGTATCAGCAGCAGGAACCAACAAAAATCAAAATAATGTGAACGTCATTCATATATGAGTTTATAAATATAGAGAGAAGAAATGTAGTTTCACTTTAATTGAGTATCAAAGAGTAAATTGAAAACAATGAGAGAATAATTGAGTATTTTGTTGAATTGAAGAGATGTGATTTTAAATTCATTAAAAAGAAATTTTAGCTTTAAGGGGTTGCAGCGCTTTGTATCTCGAAATAAGGAACTGTAGCAATTTTTTTAGTATTTAAATTTCAAACAATAAAGAAACACACATTACGTTATTTTTAGCGTGAAACCATTATTATAATAATTACGTACTTTTATATTTAAGACACATTTAAAAACATTACAAGAAATATTAGTTTTAAATATATTACAAAATATTTTGATTGTATTTGAAGCTCATGTTGTAAATATTGTTGTACAACGTTTCACATTTCACTTCCAGCTTTAACAACGACAATAACAATATTTATAATAAATAAATATATTGATCAATTTTTTGATACATATATACGTATGTATGTATATATTTATGTACTTATCCAATACGAACTTTTCATACAAAAATGACGCCGCATTTTGTCGTCTACTGACCCTGAAATACATTTTATAGATACTTGTTTGCAAAGATATAATAACAATAACAACAACAACAAGCCAATTGCTTGCTCGCATTCGTGAGTGTGGCTGTATGCTCAAGTATCGAAGAGGTTGGTTTTTCATCATCATAAAAACAAACAGACTGACTGACACACAAACGTACTGACTCATGCATAAACATAAATACATTAAATAAATGCTTAATTCACTTGGATGGTCTTGCTTGTGTTAAACGGCAGTTGTTAAGTCTATTACGGCAAATCCAACTAAAAGACTGATGGTACAAATGTCAGGCCAACAAACAATTAAAAATATGTCTCTAGTATCTCTTGTTTAAATATTCAACGTTTGGGTTGTTTTGAAACTCTTACATTTTTTCTAGTATCGCTTTGGTTACTGTTTTGGTTTTGAAGTTAGAAATTTTGTTTGTTAAAGTAAAAGAATATTTAAGGGACAAGTTAAACAAGTGAGACAGCTATATTTGGCTGTGCCGAATCTTATATACCCTTCATCATACATGTAAATCTAGGTTATTGAAGTAACTTTAATCAAAATAATAATTATTGAGCTGACAGAGAATTAAAAAATATAAATGAAAAATTTTAACAATAAGTTAAAATACAAGTTATATCATTTTCGTAAATACTCCTATAATAACCCATTTTCCTGTATCGTGCTTGCAGTTAGTTCATCATAATTTATTTTAAAGTTTTATTCTAAAACTGAAGTGACTCTATTATATTATATATGTAATGTCAGTGATCTTTAGAAAATAAATGCACTATATCTAAAATTTTAAAACAGAACAACCTTTAAGATCCATTTTTATACTTCACCACAAACAGTGGAAAAAGGGCATATGTATGTATAAAAGTCATTCCGTGTGTAGTTTCTACAATATCCTTTCCGACCCCACAAAGTGTATATGTCCGTCCGTCTGTCCGGAAAAAAATATGTCAATCGCCCAGAAGTATTGTCGAAGGAGGTGCTATTGCAAATCAGCATGATAGGTCCGTGTCCGTCGAGGCAGCAGGCAAAACACCACGCCTACCTCTAAATTTTTCATGTCATTTGGAACAATAAGCTAACTCCAATCAAAAATGAATATATGGGGCGATAGAAAATTAAAAAATAAGAAAAAAAACATCAAGTAAAAAAATTGCCGCTGGCCCATATTTTCCCAGTTATGGGGCCCTGAAATTAAATATCGATATGGGTATCATTTTAAAGTTTGTGAAAAGATCTTTAAAGAAATTTTAAAACTTTTTTAAAATACTTAACCCATTAAGAGCCGATGGCATTTTGAAGTAACAAAATTTTCTTTATTTATTAATTCTCTGTCACCCAAATATTTGTTTTTTTTTCTTCTTTTGATTAGAGTTACTTCACTAAACTTGATTTACATAGATGGTAAAGGCCATTTACGATTCGGCATAACCGAATATAGCACTCTTACTTGTTTTCAACTATTTCATTAAACGTTTGCAGTTTATTTCTTACAAAAAGTTTTCAAAACAGGCCATTATTTTTTTTTCAAATTTTTTCTTTAATAATTATATGCTTTAATTTAATTGGGAAACAAAGTTAAAGTTTCACATAAAAAATCTAAGGTTTTTGGTATTTATTTATACCTTTAATAATTATTCAAACTATTAAACCTGTTTAATTTTGTGTATCTTTTTGTTGATGACACACTGTCCATAACCTTCGCATGAATGTGGAATGTATGTTGCTATTTCGTTTTTTTGTACAAAGTAAATTCCATTTATGTAAAGTACGAGTAATAATTTAATCCGCTTTGTAAACGAAGCAGCGAACATAGCAACAGTATCAATTATTGTTTTATTTTATATATACAAACATACATATTTATATGCATGCATAGTTATAACACTGGTCTTTAGTCATATTACCCAGCTAACAAAGTTGTTTCTATATAAGTTTTTTCTCTTCACGAATGCGACAACCGTTATTACCCATAGAAAACAAATTTGTTCAAAAAGATTTTTAAAATGAAACAAAATAAATCGAAGCATTAGAGCTTTTTTTAACCATTTTTCTTAATTTAAATATAGGTCTGTACTTACCTAACGTCTATACCTGATATAAATTTGTCTTGACACGTAACAAAACGTCGGCAGAGCAGCTGTCAAGTTTTTGTTCATTAAAGAGTGGGGGAAGACGTATTTTATTTATTATCATGACAAATCATAGTTTAGTTTTCGTCGTGAAAGAAGGTTATTATGCTCTGCCGAACTTCTTCCAAAGATTTTCTCCTTTACAATATGTGGAACACGTATGTATGTATGTATGTATGTGTGTAAAGCTAAGAACCGAAACAATTAACACGAATAATATTTGCCAAAAATATAAAAATTACTTCTTGGCGCAATTTATTTGTTGAATAAAAACATGTAAATAAAAAGAAATGACATCTAACTGACGTTTATTATCAAGACAAAGCTGTATGAGGTTGAGGTATGATAAAATTGTCTCAACGTTGCAATAACACTAATAAGAGAAGTCTAAACCTGTTAAATTTTTACCACTAGGTTAGGCCCATTCACACTATAATACAGGTCTTATGATTTGCATTAAATTTTGTAAAAAAGAAATTAATGAGAATGACATTTTGTTTTTACACTATCACATTTCAAGTAAAATAAAAATTCCCAGCAAACCATAAGAATGCGAAAGTAAACTTTACTAACTTATATCTCGTAGCTTTTGTGTTTTTTATGAGTACAAAAAATAATCATTTATCATCCGAAAACTTGCAGAAATTAGGGATTTTCCTGTCAAACTGGTTCGGCTTAGTTTATTACAGAAACGACTATTTTAAATAGATTCTTTTGTCTCTTAAAGAGCTCTTAAATTTATGGATCTAAAGATACATATATTTGGGTGTCGTATAGGAGCATGCTCAGAAATATCTCCATAGGTGGATTCTTCTAAGAATCTCTTTTAGGAATGCTCATTTAATGGTTGGGTGGGTTATAAGAAGCAAAACAACCCTGATCAAATGAAAAATCAGAGTTTTTAGAAAAATTTCGGAAATTGAATTTGTATTCTGGGATGTCGAATTTCTTTCCGTAGTATTTAACATACATATATGTACATTATAGTTGTTTTCACACTATCAACCTTTTTCATAATACGAGTACTTAGGTATTTGACAAATCCCAATAGTGTGAAACAGGCTTTACTAATATTTTTTTTATAATTCCTGAAATGTTATTTTTGTTTTACTGTTCAATCAAAATCTTAGCAAATTGCGATAAAGTAATAAAATTTTACAACAAAAAACATATGTGAGAAGCAAACATTTCATTCAGTAGCTTGTTACCTTTAAACGGAATATGGACCCATATTCGATACAATTATACGTTGCAATTTAAAATGTATTGCAAATATTAAAAACTTTTTAGGTGCATCGCTAAGAATTAATAATTAATTTATTTTAAGAGTTTGACATTTAAATCTAATATATTTAAAAGTTGTTTATGATTTACAACAAAAGAGGGACTTCATCAGTACAAACGATTTTCCTGAAATGTTCATATTTTATTGGCAGATGCCTCGAAGAACTAAATGCTTTTTGTATTTTTTTAATTAAATAAAGCGAGAATTGTAAAATCTTGTACGATTTTCTTAGTTGACATGTAAAATGATAGGATTAGAGCAGTAGGCATGGTACTTTCCATATAAAATATGTGTATGTTCTACTACTGTCTAGAAACTATAACACGTAGATTCGTAAAATTTAATACTACAAACGCTGCTCTTAGTATTCGTACACAGTGGCCATGCGAATTCTTTTAAGTTAAATGATAATTTTCCAAATTTGGCAAAGTAGATTTGAACCCGAACACGAACGGACAGACGGACATCGCTCAATCGACTTCGCTACACATAAGAACTCAGAATATATATATATATTTTATGGGGTTGGAAATTGTAGAAATTACAAACGGACAAACTTAGATATACCCCTTTTTCACTTTTTGTGGTGAAGGTTAGAAAAACATAAAGTCGGGCTAAAATATAAATATAATATTGAATATACATACATAAAGATATTAACACTTGTTTGTTTAAATTTTTTATACATTCTCTTTATTTTTTCTCTGATTCCCACAGCAAAATTTATCCATTTCACTAGGAATGCAAAAAAAGTCAATGCAGCGATAAAAAACTTGCAATATTTTTAGTATAAAAACAGCAAAAAAAAAAAAAAACAAAAAAAACCTTAAAAGATTGAAGTAGTATTTACCAGACTTAAGCTTTAAGATTAATTTCGTTTATTCATAGTTTTTGGTTTTTATATCTCTTTTCTTTTTTGTATCTTTCAAGTAAATTTATACATATATAATTAATAGGGTGGTACTTATTTCGTTTATAAATTAACTTTAAGTCTGAAGACTTATGAATGAAGAGGACTTTGAAATAATGTTTCTTTCTTTCGCAATTTAGTTAATGTTTGGTCAATTCTCAAATACTGTCTTAAATAACCCAATTTTTGCAGCGTGGACTGGAAAACTGTTTTGATATTTTTTTAAAGTGTACTTCTTTGTTGTAGTTTAGAAAAAGAAGCTTTTATTATTAAGCTAAAGGAAGTGTTCTGCAGATTTGTGTTTACTAAAGTCTGCAACATGTTTTCAAATCATTCTAGTCCTCCAAATCTTGAATGAAAATGTCTATTGCCTTCCATTCACAAAACAAAAACGAAAAATATCTTTCAGATAGGAATATAACAAAATAAAATAAATTGTTGTTTAGAAATTAACATTCGGTTTTCATAATAAACCATCATATTTTTGCGCAATTATGAATAAAGTCCAATAGGCGGAAGAATTGGAAAAATACCATAAAATTCTAAGAAGTGATAATTTATACAGCTCAGCCCCTCCGGTTCTTACGATTATAAAAATGATAAAGACATCAAAGGAATAAGACGTAATTTCAACATTTTTGTAATATTTTAAGGGTCTAAATTTTAACACTAAGCACACGACATTTCTTACAGCACGCGTAACACAGTATTATCCTAGTGAAAAACTTACGCTACTTTTAATGTGAAAAGACTTTAAATATCTGGGCCCACAAATTGGCCAAGTATACATACCGCATATGCTCATAAGTGCCTAAATTTGTTGTTAGATTTTTTATAAGGGCAAAGTCACTTGCTGTCATGAAAAGTCATAACTTACGAACGTGTTCGATTTCGTTCAACCAACTATAAGCCATCTACATGAACTTACGAATAAACGCTAGATTTTAATCGAATTCGGTTTGACCGATCGTAAGTTATAAACTCATAACACACTTGCAACAATTTTTTAAATATTAGCCCTATTCACGATCTTTGTGCAATGGTCTTGCATCATAGCATTTGCAAAAAAGTGTAGCATACTTTTGGTTCACACCAACAAAACACACAGTAATGAGTAAAATATGCTACACATTTTGCAAATGATATGATGCAAGACCATTGCACAAAGATCGTGAATAGAGCTATTGTTTTTAATGTTTTTACAAAGCATGGAGCTGAAATAGAAATGTAATCAAATAAAAAAGGAAACATACAGCTCAAGCTACGTATTAACAAATTAGTAGCTGCAACCTCATCATTTCATAATAAAAATCACCCTAAAAAAAGAGCGAAGGTTCACTCTTCATTTATTGAATAATTCTATATGAATGCTATTTTTAAGTTCAATAATAAACATGTTACGAAATTATTGCATCTAATATGTTGAGAAGCATTTGTTAACTCTTCAATCATGGGAAAGAAATGAGTGCCTTAGCAAGAAAAAGCAACTCTTTTTAAAATTATACAGCATCTAGTTCGTATATTTTGGTATTCTCCATATATTTCTGCCACTTAAAATTCAAATTTTATGCATTTTTTTTTATTAATCTGTCAGTTTTAAAAGATTTTTTTTTGTTGCAATTTTACCATTTTCCAATTTTTTTCTTTAAAGGGTGAAAAACAATAAAAAATACATGGGCTTGCAGAGAATACTTAAAACATTCCCTAGAGTTCTGGTAACTACTTGGAGTCCCTTAAATACAATAATGATTCCAAGAGATTTACGGCCTATAGTGAAAATTTATACAGTTTCATGTATGGTATTACATAGCAGCATATTGTTTCAAAAATTTAGTACTCTAAAAATGGGAATCTTAGACACATTTACATTATACTAATCATCCTGAGCATCCGAAAGTAATAAAAATGGCTACACAGTCACCTGATATCAAGATTACATAATAGGGATAAGCTTACTCGCACAAAGGATTAGAGTGCGATTTTTTTCTTTCTAATTTAACGAGAGGCTAAAAATTCCTCTGGACTATTGCAAAAAAAAAATCATCAGCAGTTGCTTACCCGAAGGATATTGAAAAAATATTAAAAATATTTTACACAACTTAAGGTAAATGGATGCGTAGAATGCTGATAAAGGATGTAGCGATCCAGAAAAACGGTGTTACATTCTGCTAGTGTTTAATTTTTCTTGTTTTCTTTGGAAAACGTCCGCAAATATTTGTAAATAAGTTTTTTTTCTAAAAATTTTGTTGAAAAAAATAAAACAATGAACCAAAGCTTAAAAAGAAGTCAATTTTAATATTAAAAAATTTAATTTTTTTTTAATGTCTTGTATGACTTTGAGTGGCTGCTGTTTTTGCTTACCGTTATATTAAAAGGAAGTAATTTGTGCTTTTGTACCTGAAATTTTTTATGTCTTTAAGTATATGTATGTCCTGAAACGGTACGAGCGATAGTTCTGTAATGTAGTCTATCTTGAAATTCTTTCGTATGTTTTTTTATTTTCAACCAATAAGAAATAAAATGTGCCCTAATAATTTTCACAGATGCTCCCTGTATGACGTTTTATTATTTTGTTTTATTCTATCTAAATTTGTTATTTTATTTTTTACGAATATTCTTTACAGATCGGAGACAACAAACTTAGTCTAGATGAGTAGACCAAGTTTCTGAAGCCATTGTTCCATCATGATGATTTAATTAATGCAATGTATTCCTCGTAAAAGAATAAGCAATTTTATAGCTAATTTGAAAAAATGCTTTCCTTTAATATTCTAGAAAGAGTATGTTGCCTGTGTTCTCAAAAACGTATAACATAAAATTGAAAAACAAAATCTCTTTCTTGAGATAAAACCGAGAATTTGAAATTTGTTTAAGGGCGACCCTAATAAATACTGGAAAAAATTGTTTTTTGCCTGAAAAAAAATCAGTAAAGTGAAGCAAACACAAAAAGGAATAACTTAACATACACAGTTGCTAGGCGAGTAGAAATATATTGAGACTTTTTACTATAACTACCAGATAGCAAAATGAAACCACTCAAACACTTATTCAAACACACAGAGAGTATTTAACAAAAGCAACAAAGAATGCATTTTGATAATATGCTGTAATTTAAAAACTATAAAGCAACGAAGAAAAAAGAAGAATTGAAAAAGAATAAATATTTACTCATGAAAAAAAAAAGTGAGCGACATTTGCCAAAAAGCAGCAGGCGGTAAACATTGAAAACAAGACTGGGGACACAACAACAGCAACTAGCGAACTAACAAAAAACAACACTAGTTGTGATGTGATGACGATGGCAATTACAACGTAGCAACAAGTAAATGCAAAAACAGCAGCAAAAACAATAACAACAATAGCAGCAAATGTTATAAATGCAAAAATAAAACTAATAAATTGAAGGCAAAAAGCATTGAGGAAGAGACGTAAACTGTAAAAAATATATATATTTTACGAGGACAGTCTGAATATTGGCTTTAATATTATATACAAATCTAGGCTTGGAAGGCTGCGGCCAGGTTGAAGGCTGCTCTAATAACGTTGACTACAAATATGGTTGTCCGGGGTTCAATACATGCGGCAATCAAAAATTAAAAATCTTTTTTCTGTTGAATAGTATAGATACATATTCAAAATTAACATTGTCCGCGAAGAAAAAAACCTAATAAAATGGCTATATCTTTCTTGCTTCACAACTTTTCTTATCTCTTATCTATCCCTTTCCTAAATAATGTAGCACGGTGACCGAATAGGTTATGCCTTAAGTGCTACTTCTCTTTAAAAGAAAAGAAATAAGTTAAAAGCAGGACGTATTTCGAATTTTACACAAAATATACAATTAATAAAAAATAATTTTACGTCATTAGTATTTCAATACAATTTAGGACATCTAAGCTTGGTTTAAATATATTGCATTCTGGAAATTGAATTCTCAGCATCTTTTTTAAGCAACCCTCCCAGTTTTTCCAATTAATTCAACATTCTCAGGGTTAAATTGGAAGATATTTGTGGATCGTTAAATTGATTTCAAGAAGAAATGCATAAGTATAGTGTTATCTTTTGTTCGTCTATTTTATGACACCGCGCATGGTAGGTTACAGGACTGTGGTGAAAAGAATAATCTTGCACAAAATCTTATTCCATAGTGGTGCAAACATCTCCAAACCTTGAGGTGGTTCCAATACACATCGATAGAGAATATTAGGTCAAAACTGAAGATCAACTTTAAAATTTATTTAAAACAGAACATGTGAAGGAAATGGTATTTTTTCGGTTTCTGTTTCTACAGCAATTAAATTTTGAAAGGAAGAAGGCTGAGATCCATTCATCATCTAAGTCTTCCTTAATACTACGCCTCACAGGAGTAAACGTTTCTGCAGAGGAATTGTATAATAATCCATGGTTAATTGAAGTAGTCGCTCCGATGGATTTGTCACATGGCAAAGGGAGTAGTGCATAGTAATAGAAGAAGAAATTAGTTAGGCGTCTTTTCAAAACGTGGATCCAGAGTTCAGATAAGAAATGAACATCAGGAATCTGTTACAAATAAAACAATTTCAATAAAGAATAGAATTTTGCCTTATTTTTAATCTCTGATCTGGGTAAACTGATCAACAGATTTTAAATGAAATATGTAGATACTTATCTCTAAGATGTCTAATTACAAAACGTGGATATAGGGGAGAAATAAGGTAACCCAAGCAAAGTCAGAATGCAATATTTGTGAGATTCAAATGTTTTTTATCCCGGAAATTTAATTTCAGAACTGTTTTTACAGCTTTTTGTGATTTGGGTGCATAAAGCTTAGAAGACTATAATAGTAATAAAAAAAAAAAAAAAAAAATAATAATAAAAGTGATTGCACGCAAAGTTACTGAAGGAGAGAGTAATATTTTAAATGTATTAGAAACCCTTTTCGTTGTTCATTGATGTGGTGACACGTCATAATGTCCAACGACATATTGTTTGTGCACACTTTGCCCACGAGAAAGTTACATAATGACCTTGGATATTGTAAGCTTGTTTTATGGTATTCTATGTAAGAAAGTTGCAACGTTTTTCTAAACAGGCTTGTAGAATATCTCTTGTAAGTGAAGCCGGTGCTGGTTATACTATAGAGGAGAAATTCCTTGCGCCTGGCCGAAGGCCGGTTGTGCAAAAAATCTTTGGTCAGCGATGTCGGTGTTGGTTATACGACAGAGAAGAAAATCCTTACGCGCGGCCGAAGCCCATCTACGCAGAAAATCTTTGGTAAGCGAAGCCGACGTTGGTTAAACGATGGAGGAAAAAGTTCATGCGCTCGGCCGAAGTCTGGCTATGCAAAAATTTTTTGGTAAGCCTGTATTGTTGGCATGAGTGGTGTTCACGGACATAATGTCCATTGGCACTATGTCGTTTTTCAAATTCCATAGAAATTACGTCAATTTTTATTTGGACATAAAGTCCACGGACATTATGTCCTTATGCCATGTCACCAATGATATACTTAATGCATCCTTGCTCATTGATTTGATTTGCATTTATTTTAAATTAAGGTTAGTTTTCTCTATGTCATCCTCTCTCGATACATGTCTGTATAATCTGCACTGTCTTTTAAATCCTCTTCTGCTCGTATCATCGTTAATAAAATTAATCCAAAGTTGTCGTGTAATGACTCCAATGTTTTTTTTTTATCGATTTGAGACACTTAGTAGCTTTAGAACTGGCCAACAGGTAACTGTTAATTTTGAGCTTTACAGAATGCAACTCCCATATAATTTTATAATACATCACAGAGTCATTGTTGAAACATATTAAAATTTTCTTTCACTATTTTCATTTCTTTGTTCTTACGAATGAATAATTACATTCTCTGTCTACTGCCGCTGGTTTAATTTTCCTATCTTCTTAGATTAATAGTCCACTTTATAAACCCACTTTTCAACTCAGGCCACAATATAACCTCTTCTCTACCTCTTTTCTTAGTCAGCACATCAAGTGAAAGCCTTTTTCCATTTACCGCCAATTTGACCGCTATCAAAGCGTTTTACTTTTAGCTAATGATAATAAAACTATCTTACCTCCCTTTAAGCTTAGTAATATTTTAAATTATAGAATAGTTTAAAGCCACCCTCGTACACTGTATTTATACTTTATTAGCGCATACTTTTGTATCACTCTTCTGCTAGTTGTGTGTTTTTTCTGTATGTACACAAAAACATCTGAATATTTAAACAAAAACAAAAACTATGACAGAGAACTTAAATAAATCTTTGTAAACAAAATAAAACAAGAAAACTAAAAAATCTATTATGATGACGACACTATTTCATCCTACAACTACAAGGTAGATCGATATCTGTTGTTGTTTTGTTTGAAATATAGCAATTTTGTTATGAACAAATTTATAATAAAAATACCAGTCGTATTTTTAAGTGGTGCTTTAAATACGTAATAAGATATGTAAATTTTTAACACTACAAGTAAATATAAAGAAATATGTAAGTCAATTAGTCAAGCTATATTTAAATAAAAAATACAGGTGTTGATATGAAAAAAGTAAATAATAACATGCAATAAGTTAGAAAGCTTTTAATATGACAAGATCAAAATGAAAACATACAACAAATAATAAATAATCAAATGGTTTCAATATTTGCAAAGCAAAACAATATTTGAGCCTTTGCCTGGAAAGTTGTTGCGGGTTACAGTACCTGTGATCGCTCCGTTGTAAGTTAAATTAAAAAAACAAAAATTAAAAATTAGCATAAAACACATTTGAGATAATTTCAATCCAATAAGTAAGAGTGCTATATTTGGCTATGGCGAATTTTATATACCCTTCACCATATACATACATACAGTGGCACCTAAAACTATACATACCCCCAAATAACTGCATTTTATATAAACCTTAAAAATTTTCATCAATAATATTTTTACTCTATTATTCGTTATAAAAAATAAAACTTTTTCAACCTAAATAATTTTTGAAAAATGGAAATATTTATCAAATAATTCAATTATTAATACACAGAAAAGTATACATTGTTGGTCAATGGTACTTTTCCAATTAAGGAACTTACACATATTTTGCCATTACGTTGTTATGGTCTATGACTCTCAGTTAATAAGTGCAAAGCTTTGCAACCAGTCCTTCTTAATTTTGGAGGTCATGTGTCCAAAAGTTGAAGAAAAAAAGCTAAGATATTAAAAATCTCATTGTTCAGCATTAAGAGAATGAAAAATCGTTGGGTGAAATTTCCGAAATTTTTAGGTATTCAAAGTCTAGTGTACAAACATTTTTAAGGAATTGTAAAAATAACAGCACTATTAATTGTAGACCAGGCAGGCCACCAAAAATTACTCCACGTATAAAATGATACATATTAAAACAAATTTACAAAAACCTGAGGACAACGGCTGTTGATGTAGCAAAATACATGGAAACAATGTTAATTGCCACTGTTAATCTTGAAACAGTACGCAGTGTATTGAGAAGTGGTGGTTTTCATAGCCGAGTGCCTCGAAAAAACACAATCATAAGTGATATTAATAACCCCAAGCGAATGGAGTTTGTTAAAAACCATAAAAATTACGATAAAAACTTTTGGAAAAACGTTTCTTTAGTGAAGAAAGTAAACTTAACAAATTCGGGTTTGATGGAAAACAAATAGTTTAGCGCAAAAAGAATGGAGAGTTGGAACATAAAAATTTGATGCCAACAGTAAAACACGCAGGTGGTTCCATTATGACTTGGGGAGGTATGTCGGCGGCTGGGGTTGGAAATTTAGTTTTATTAAGACAGCAATGGATCAATTTATGTATTTGAATGTATTAAAATATAATTTAAAGGAGTCAGCATCAAAAATGTGTCTGTCTGGAAGTTGGTACTAACGACCCAAAGTACACTGCAGACGTAAGAAGGAATGGCTGTTGTACAATGTGCCTAAACAAACGCATTCTTCTCCCCAGTTGCCTGACATAAACTCCACTTAAAATTTATGGGATGAATTAGATCGCAGTATAAGAAAACTGCGATAAGGAACAACCAGGACCTAGAAAAGGCTCTTAACAAAGAATCGTACAAAATGTCTTCGGAAACTACCGGTAAACTGGTATATTATATAAATAATCGCTTAAATGCCTTTTTTCTTATTTTTTTTTTTTAATTCTCTATCGCGCCATTATTTTTTCTTTGATTGGAGTTACTTCTTTAATTAGAAGCAGGCGTGCCTTTTGTCAGCTGTTTCTTATAAACTTCACCACAAACAGTGGAAAAAGGGTATAACTAATCATTATCATACCGTTTGTAACTTCAACAATATCCATTTCCGTCCCTATAACCTATATATATATATATATATATATATATATATGTATTATTGAAATAAATTTAGTTTTTTCTTGTGAAATGTGTTTAGAAACATCTAAAACAATGTAAATAAAAAAAAACTAATAATAAATGTTATATATTTTACCTAAAAACAAAGGTTTATCTTAAAGTTTTTAATTTTCTTTAGTTTTGAAAACAATTTTTTTACAAACTGTATATGTAGCGAAGTCTATACCAGTCTGTCCATCTCTACTTCCGTATTAGTGTTGAAATCAAGTTTGCATTTGGAAAATTTAAATATGTATGCCAATCGATCAAACATAGTGTCGAAAGACCACGCTTCCCGCTTATTTTTTTACGTCATTTGGAACAATAAAGTAACTCCAATAAAAAAAAACAAATATATGGGGCGACAGAGAATTGAAAAATAAGAACAAATTTAAAACTCACCCGTATTTACCAACGGGCCTCTGAAATTTAAAATTATCATATGGGTATCATTCAAAAGCTTTTGAAGAGATCTTTCAGGAATTGCTTCAATTTTTTAAAAATGTTTAACCCATTAAGAGCCAGTGTTATTTTTATGTAAAATTATATATAGTATTTACATTTTTACTTATTTTTAAATATTCTATCACTCCAATATTTGCTTTTTTGATTGGAGTTACTTTACTAAACTTGATTTACATAGATGATGAAGGGTATAAAAGATTCGGCATAGCCGAATAGAGCACAGTCTCTTGATTTTCTTGAAACGCAAATAGAAGATTGAAATACAGATGAAAAAAGCCATTTGCGAAAATTTCTTAAATTGCTTTTAAATAGCAGGTGAAAAATAAAGAATCTGTAAACATTTTTCAAAATAATTTTTACAGCATCTCTATGGTTTTTTAATAGCGGATTTTTCCATTTCAGATCAAAAATATACTTTTAAAATAAATGTAGAAAATCTTCTTTATTTGCTTTTCTGGAAATAAGTTTATTTTTTATTTAATTTGTCATAAAATTATATATCTAAGGTTTCTTTCCGGTTTGTCTAGTGGACATGGAAGTCAATTATCATCGCAGTGAAAAAAATTACAGGGATATTTAGGAGTGAGATTGGGATACTTTTGCGTGACCTTACAAAATTGATTTTATTGGTATTATGACGTGTGTATTCAATTTATTTTAATAATAACATTAGTTTTGTGTCACCTGCCAAAAAATTATGCGGTGCTTAAATAGAAGTTTAACGATATGAAGTTTCATTGAACTTAAAAGTTGCTTTTGCTAAACAGAAGTATGGGAAACTTCAGAGGTTGAATTAATTTTTTTTCTAAGTGGAACTTTTTTCTCCTTGGTTCGATTTCTTGACCGTATATTTCTCATTCCGTATGCAATTTCTACAATATCCATTTCCGACCCCATATAGTATATATATTTTGACTTCTTATGCAAAGCGAAGTCGATTGAGCGATGTCCGTCAACCGATCAGATATAGTGTCGAAAGAGTTGCTACTGCAAATCAGCATTTTTTCGTGTCATTTTGAACAATAAAGTAACTCCAATCAAACAAAAAGAAAAAAATTAATATATGGGGCGAAAGAGAATTAAAAGTAAAGAAAAAAACTACAAGCGAAAAAATTTGCGCTTGCCCATATTTTGCGAGTTAGGGAGCTCTGAAATTTTCGAATTTTGTAAAAAATCAATATGGTTATAATTTGCTCTTTTGATTGGAGTTACTTTACTAAACTAGATTTTCATAGATGGTGAAGGGTGCATAAGATCCGGCACAGCCGAATATAGCACTCTTACTTGTTTTAATTTCAAGGCAATATAAACAAAAAACAAAAGTATTGTCCGGCTAAATTGCCAAAATATCCATTGGTGTGTCGGTTAGGTATCAAGATTATTTCTATTTTCATTCTTAAGTGTTGTAAGCTTTGAACTATGAATTTTTTCCTAACTAGAAACCAAAAGTAAGCGCTTTAAAGGATTCCAGAATTTTTGCAAATTGAGCTTAACGAATAATAACTATTCGAGAAATTGTTGTACAAGAGATGAGTGAGATGTTGGTAAGTTGAGCATGCAAAATGTATAACTGTGTAATTGAGGAGTATTTGCAAGTATTTTTAAACAACTATAAATTGCAAAATCCTTTGTTGGCTTTTCCTGAAACTTGCTAATAACTTATTTAATTTTGTGATGTGACTGACATATTTCTTGTTTGTTGTTTTTGCTCAGATTTCTCGTAAACAGCATGAAAATGACAACAAAAGTTTTAAACTACTATTAGCAAAAGAAAAGGAATATGAAACAAATACTGATAACCTTTGAGAAAAATTATTACACGCACGCACGTACGCACACACACACACACGCACATAAATAGTCCTTTGCTGTGGTGAATAAAAAATGAAGTTCTTTTTCAAAATATTTTCCTTCTCTATTAAATCTATTGTTACTTTGCGTTCATAAAAATCCATTAAGAATTTTCTTAAGGACAATTTTTGTTAAATAGTTTTGTTTGTGTTTTCTTAGCTCACGTTTTGTATCAGTTTATGTTTTGCTTGTAGTCGTGTGTTCATATGTTTTCTTTTGTTTAAGGAGACAGCAGATGTTTTAAAAAATGTGTTGACTGTGTTGTAAATCTTAATTGAGACTCTGACAGTGAAGAGATACGCCAACTGATTTGCATTTATTTTTAACCATTTTGAATTATTTTTTACACTTTAAGCATTTTAATTTAAATCAGATTTAATCAGATTAATTAAGGTTTTACAGCTAAAGAGATGTTCTGCATGTTTTTCTAAGAAGAAACATACTCATTAAAATATCATAAAAATAAATTAAATTCTGCTTTAATTTGCTGCCGATATACATATTTGCCGATATACAATGTTACAATACATTTACTTTTGGCGTGTTTGTTTTTATTGTTTTTTATAAAATGTTTTAAATGGTAGAGATAAACTATCATTTATTTTGTAAACAGTTTCCGGAAATTTACAAATAAACACTTAAATGTCACTTAAGTATGAAACAAACAATTTAAATTAGCTCTTTTTTAAATAGATTTTGCGCTCTTTTAAACTCATTCTCATCATGTGTCATACAATAATACAGATAAAATATCTTAAAGATATTTTAACTATAAATATGTTTTTAACATATTCGCATCTATGAGATACAAAACTTTTTAACCAAATATCTCTTTATCTCTTTATTTCAAGAGAAAACTCTCTTTAAGAGTTTTTATTTAAAGAAATTAAGAGTTTTATAAAGAAATGTATACCCAGTTAGCATTTTTTTGAATTATTAATCATATTCGAGTCTTTTTTGACTCTTCTACACGATTAAAATAATCGTTTATGCGCTCGTTTTAGAGTCGAAAATGATTGTTTTGTCGGTAGAAAATGGTACCCTAGCCGCGACTCTTCTGAACGAGTCCCTTATGACTCGCGTTTTCGACACATTTTCGATACTGTTTTTAATCGTACTTATAATCAAATACGATACTTTTTCGAGTCAATTTTTGATCATATTACTAGCCGTATGCGAGTCTTCTTCGAAACATATTATACGAATATTTCTTATTATATTTTCCCAAAATTAAACATTGCAAACTAAGTTTTGCTTATTGTTTATTACACGCTGTCTTGACGAACCATTGATTTGTTCAAACATTGAAAATTTCATGTGCGCACATTAAAATGGCTTGTGTAGACCATCGTTGTCGATGTCATGTCGTTTTCAAACAACGAGAAATCGAAGCATTAACCTCGCCAAGTTTCCTCCACGCAGACAAACATGAACAAATGTTTGAAACCTATTCTGCTGACGTTTTGTTCATGTGCGAACCAATCAATTGCTCGTCAAGACGTAGTGTTACATTCGTTTGCATGTTATTCGTAATTTTCTTAAAATTTAAATAAATTAATTTTAAAAAAATTTATTTTACATTTGTGTCTCTATTTTCTTTATGAAGTGACATAAAAATAAAATATGTATTTGAATCATTTTTTCATCGTTAGGCTGCGTTTAATATGTCTCTAAAATAATTCTAAAAACAGTCGAATTTCAAGCATTTGCTTTTTGTACTTTTTGTTTTTTTAGAAAGTCGTTTTCTTTGCGTTTGTCGGAGTTATATTCGAGTCTCTTTTTAAACGCACAACTGATGAATCAGTTTTAAGTCATCTTGGGTAGTCTTAAAAGACTCACTTTGGTGATTTTTGTAAAAACAATCTTCCAAATGCTAACTGGGTAATTTTTTGTATCTTAAAAGTTATATTTCGTTTGTATTTGTTTCTCTGTTTGTGTTTTCTTTTGTTTGTTTTTGAAGTCAACAAACTAAACTTAATCACAGCAAGGTTGTGAATGACTGACTAAACAAAACAATTAATGAGATAATTTACTTATTAATCGGCTGGTTCGTTAGTTAGTTGGTCTGTTAGTCGGTCAGATGGATGGTATGGCCGTTAGTATTTTATTTTTCTCACTTTTGCTGTTTAGTACTCCAATGTGTACTTGAATGAATCTACAAACAAATATCTGTATCTCACTTTAAAACGATGTTTTTGCTTTTTACTTCGTTGCTTTTGCTTTTGTTTTTGTTATTGTTTTATTAATATTTATTTTTGCTTCATTTTATGTTTAATATATTAACACCATATGTTGTTGTTGTTGCTGTTTTGTGATGTTGGAAAGAAAAGAATAACGTCATCATTTTTTGCTCGCATGTTGCTTTTGAATGGTTTAAAATTCTGTATTTGCAAGACATATGCAAGTGAATAAATGCTCACTGCTAGGTATGTGTTTTTGATTTTCATGATTATCTTTCACATACAAATGTGAACATGTTTACATATGCACACAAATACATACATATATATGTATGTTTTTACTTGTTTGCTTGCGGTTTTTTGTTTCTTTTTATATTTTTCAGATTTTTTTTCAATTAAATTATTCAAACTAAGGACTTCCTTAGAGTTAGTTTGATTCCTATGATCATTAGCTTATTAAACATGCGCTATACTGAACGCAGCTAAACGCGCTACGGTAGTGTTTACCCAGCGAGCTATAAACTACTCGATTTCTTGTTTAGTAAACGTAACCATTTACAGACTACTTACGGTGTACATCTAAGCTAGTCATTCCCTTTAATAACCACAAAAAAAGAAGACGGTTATCAGTTCTTCTGAATATTGCTTTTTTTAATGTTCGTGCCCACAGAAGTCAGTCATTTCTAAACCTTTTTTGAAAATATTTTCTTTATTTGAGAGGTGATGATGACAAATTGGTTCTATTTTAAAAACAGTTCATAATTTTAACAAGTAAATGTGCTATATAAGGATATGCCGAATTTTATATACCCTTCATAATATAAATAAATCTAGTTTAGTGAAGTAACTTCAATCAAAACATACCAATATTGGGGTGATAAGGAATTAAGAAAGCAAGTAAGAAGTTAAGTCCTACACAGAAAAAAGTACCTTATAAATACATATTAAATTAGAACAAAGTTTATAAGATTTCTCTACGGTTTTTTTTCAAGAAGAGATTCTTATTATTTTTATAAGGAAAACCTTTTTGAAAAAATCAAAAAGAAAACTTAGGATTTTTGATAGATTCTCTTCTTGATTTTTAAAAAAAGTTTTTCTTCTTGAACTTATAAGGCTTTCTCTTTGTTTTTTTTTCAAAAAGGTTTTCTTCTTAAAATTATTATGCTTTCTTATTTTTTTTTTGCAATTTTATAAAAAATCTCTTAATTTTTTAAATAATTCTTCTTCAAAGAACTGGCATTTTGTATCTCAGCAATTTTTTTCTACTTGTTTACCTCTAGAAAGAAGGCATCTGATCCCATGGATTGCAATTGCTTGAAATACTTATCTTTAAAAAAGAAAGATGTGTAAAGATGTACACATATCAATTACAGAAATTATAAATATTCATACCGTTATGTAAATCTTTAAAAGATTCGTGCAGTGACAGCATAGTCATCGAATTTTTCTTTTTTAAAATTGTCAAACGAGAAAAAAATTATCCTATTGTATTTTTGCTGTTAAAGTCTTTTGATCCGACATTGTTCAATTATTATTTTTTTGTTTTATTTGAACTTTTTTTTTTGTCTTTAAACAAAACTTACTCTAGCTAAATCTAATATAATGAAGCTAGTTCATTAATGTGAATAAATTCCGAGTAAGTACAGCGGCGTTTAAAATTCTCTAAGAGTCTATTTATTTTAGAATCTAGTGGATTCTACATCTGCTAGTGCGTGTAGACGTGTAGTTGAAAAAAACCATGGTAGGTTAAACATTAATTTTAGTAGTTTGTTTTGTGAAATTTGAAGCTTCTTTATGTGACATTTAGCTATGTTTGCCCATACTGGCGCAGCATAAAACATTACTGCTTGGAAAATTGTTTTTAGAATAAGTTTCTTGTTGGCAATATTGAGTTTGGAATTTCTATTTATAAGTGGGTATAAGATACGTGTCAGTACATTTATTTTATTTATAACGTAAGGTATGTGGTCTTTAAATTTTAACCTGGTGTCTAGAACTACACCAAGGTACTTCACGTTTTCCTCCCACTAGACTGACATTTGTTGTATGTTTATACTAAATATCTTCTCTATGTTGGTTTGTTCGTGATATGACAAGCCAGCTAACATGACCAAGAAGATATTCTTATTAACAAATTAATAAGATAATTTGCACATAATCAAATAGAAACCACATGCAATTAATAAGCCGCACTCTTAAAAAAAATATTAAGTAGCCTAATGAATTCTATAAGAAATACTTTTTTGTAACAACTCAGAAGAAAACCTAATAGAATCAAGAAGTTTTTATCTATGAATTTTGTTTTTGTGTCAAAAATAAGGGTCAAATTTGACCCAGTTAGAAAATTCAATATGAAAAAACTTGTTTTCTTTCATTAAGTTTGTTTTTTAAGTTAGTACTTTTTTTAGCTTTGTTTCGAATATTAAAGCTGCACGTTTTGTTTATTTATTACGAATTCATATATGTATATGTTTATTTTAAATAAAGAAAGTTGAGTTCTTGGCAAGGAATTTCGCTGTTTTATATAGGGCGTGGCAAACTACAATCCTAAATATTCCAAAAAATGACGACGTTTGGCAAAACAGGTTTCTTTCCAACCATTACTAGCCGATCTAAATAAAATAAAAGCATTGAAAGCTTATATATCTAAAAAGTTGCAAAATACAACTTGAGGTCATCTATTGGTTTTCCTTTTGCAAGTGCAACATGAACAACTTTATCCAGAGTATCAACTCCTCCTTTACATTTATTACAGTCTAGTATCATTTGCGGCTTATGTCCTCACGATTGCTTATTTCTGGACTATGATGCAAAGTGCTAAGAAGATTCACAGACTTATTTTTCTTTGGAATATATGAAACGAGAGTAGTGTCCTTAGTGAAGCAAAAAAATGATGAAAATACCGGTCTTCCTTTAGGTGACAAAAGCTTAGGTGTCAATTGAATCCTTATTGTCAAATCTTATTACTCTAGAAAGACTTTTGAATCTTCTCAATGGCATAATTGCTCTAAAAATTGGTATTCCTTTCTCAGAGTCCCATGCACCTTCTGTATTTTCATTATTTCATCTTTACACTCCAGCTAACAAAAGTGTACCTATAAAGGTGTCGTCAACTTCAGTCCAATCCATATCAAAAACACGATTACTTTTATTATTGGTATATTTCAAAATATTGTTTATTACAGGTGGCGGGAAAAACAATTGAAAACTGGAAATTTACTTTGTGATTATCGAACAAGAGTGGCGGGTGAGGAGTGGTTTCACGCTAATAATGTTCTTGCTCCGGAATCTTCCTTGACTATTTGTAAGAGGTTGTCTGAAATATCTTATTCCACCAACTTTTGTTGTCATTGCTGCAGTTGCTGCTACATCAATTTCATTTCCACTAAAACTGTCAGTTGTCTCCGCGATTCTAAGTTATCTTCATATTCTGAACAAATTTCCTCTTCGCCCGATAGTGCATTTAGCAAATTTTCTATTTCACTAGTATTCATTTTCCGACAAGAAATACAGACTCGACACTTTATAACGTTGATACGTTTGACTGAAAACAGTTTTGCATAAGAAAATAAGCTTTGCTTTTTACATGGGGACCCGTTTTTCATACCAGTAATGTTCAGCAAAAATGGAGAAAATAAAGGAGACAGATATATTGACTTTTAATTTTGGTGAAAAAAACATTTGCCATTTTTCTTTACAAATAAATTATTTTAACAAAACTGTGTAAAAACATAAAGATTTTGTTCCGGGTCAAATTTGACCCGAAGGTCTTAAGTGCTTAAAACTGCATAATTTTTTTTTGGTACAATATTTTCTTATAAAAACCAAAAATAGTTATTAGTATTCCAAAATAAATAAAATTCATAAAATATCTAAAATCTAAACCCCCTACTTTCGGAAAAAAATATAATTTTCTTGCAAAATGGGTCAAATTTGACCCGAAGACCTAATGAAGGTTAAAAAGATTTTCCACTTGAAAATAAAAAGGGAATCTCTACGAAAAAATTCTCGCTTCTCTCTGCTAGTATACCCCTTAGAATAAAAACCTTTCATTTGCTTGGTTTAATAAGATGATGAATATAGTCAAACCGTAGTGCATGGAGCTATAGTGTTATGTCCGCTATAACAAGTATAAAGTTTGAAGGTGGAATATAAGGTGTCTGAATTGTTCAAATAACAGGTGGGAGGAAAGTATCTTCAAAATAAACGTGTGTCCTCCAGCACGGTAAATTAATTATTCTTTATGGGTCACTGACACCACTACCAAAGCATTGACCGTTAGTGGTTTATCCACTTTTTGAGGGATCTTTACAAGAGGGGCTTTACAAGAGGGATATAATTACAAGACACTGAATCTTGTGTAAGTAGAATAGAAGTTTAAAATTGCTGGCTTGAAATTGTATGTCCTTTTCGTGTAATTTCAAATAAGCCAAAATCATAAAGAGATTTGACTTTGGGAAGAGTGTATTCAACTGGAGAATGTATTTGTTGTTGTACTATCTGAACTAAAGGGATTTATTTCACTAAACGTCACAGATTTTATAAAATGTAAATATTTATTATTCACTTTAATTGGTTTTTGCCTCTAACTATTTTATTGTGTTTGATAATGATGTTAAGGGTGGATAATCGATTCTGATTTTATTCTGGTTTTATTTTTGTAATCTAGAAGTGTGAAAATATTAAATCCATTTATTGCATTGAAAAGGAGTTATTGTTTAAGCAACGATTGCTGCTCTTTATTTCAATCTGTGACCATAAAAATAGTTTCGTGTTTTTGTCTGGCTTTTCCTTTTATTTAACACTCTAACGCTTAAGGGTTGTTGTGTTTACTTCCCTTAGTTGAATCTTTTTTTGCTTTTTATATTTTTTAATTTGGCACTCCGTGTGCAATTTGTACAATATCCATTTCCGACCCCTTAAAGTATATATTTTTACTTCTTATGCATAGCGGAGTCGATTGAGCGATGTCCGTCTGTCCGTCCGTGTTAGTGTTGAAATCTCACAAAAAAATAAAGAGATGCTATTGAAAATTAGCATGATCGGCCCATGCCCTTCGAGGCAGCAGACAAAACACCACAGCTACTCCAAATTTTTCATGTTATTTATATAACTAAAAGTAGCTCCAATCAAAAAAATTCATATAAGTGGCGAAAAAGAATTAAGAAATACGTAAAAAACATCAGGTGAAAAAATTGCCGCTCGCCTATAATTTCCAAATTACGGGGCTCTGAAATTATCCAATTTTTTTAAACAGCAATATGCGTATCATTTTTAAGCTTTTGAAGAGATCTTTAAAGAAATACTAAAATTTTTTGTAAATACCCATTTAGAGCCGATGTCATTTTTATTTAAAATTATGTATATGCAGTACCAAAAATTTTTTATTTTCTTAATCTCTGTCACCCCAATATTTGCTTTTTTGATTAGAGTTACTTCCCTAAACTAGATTTACATAGATAGTGAAGGGTATATATGATTTGGCGTAACCGAATATAGCACTCTTACTTGTTAACTAAGTTTTATTACATACTTGCTTATTATACCTGGTGTTAAGTAGATCTAACTGAAGGGATTTTGCGGGCACTGTGTAATATAGGTATAATAGCCTTGTTTGCTATAGGAATCAGTTTGGATCTTATAGATCAGGTGATATCTACATCTTAAATATCTCTATTATCTCACTTTTTTAAGGTCGATTAATTAAAAAATTGCGCACTTATCTTCTCTCCTAGTTTTTTTTTCCTATTCTGATTTATTTTTAATAATCATGGAATTTTATACCCCTTAGATAAATATCTAACTAAATTTACAGTTGTTTTGTAATCGGTACCGCATACGCCAGATTAACGTGTTAGAAGTCTTGGATAAATATGGTGTCAGTTGCGAATTACCATTATATGCTTACATGCATACATTTCAACTATTTTTGAAATCTTTTGCTTACCTTTTCATATGTTTTTATACGTGAATTGTATATTATTTTTAAATGATTAGTTTGTACATTATTTTTTTTCATTTTCTCTAACAATAAAAGCAATTTCAACTTAAAACTAACAAAAAATTATTAACTGATAGGGAATCATTCTGTCAAGACCTAGAACAAAATATTTTTAAGCGCAAACATTATTTTGTTTGCTATTTATCATACTCTGATTAATAAAAATATATAATTGTTAAATATATTAAATTATTTTTAATAAGTTATAAAACTTTGGTTGTGTTTTAATTTTTTTACGTTAAACCAACCACACAGTAACCATATCAGTGTTGAAAAAGTTGTTATGATCGTACTTTTTTTTGATACTTTATGTTTAAAAAAAAAACCATGTTACTCCTCTGTAACATTTGATACTCTCAGTGAAACGTCTACAATTTAAAACCATTGATTTTCTTAAATTCATCTGTTTTAGCATTTCCCCTTTATCACTTATAGTTTACGAAAATGGCAACTCGATTCGAACGCTACCGAATGCCGAATTCGGTTATTCGATACGTCACGAAATTTTACTCGATACGAAACCTCTCTCGATCACGAATGCGACAATTTTGCCCCAGCTGTTACGTTTTTTGTGTTTCTTTTGATAGAATTTTACATCTTAATACAAACAAGTAAGACTGCTATATTCGGCAAGTATAATTTGTTATCTGCAACTTTACAATGTAACAAAAAACATATTATGTTTATGGTGACCATATCGCAACCATGTTTTTTATTTGTCCGTATAGGCTTTCACTGATTGTAAAAGACATATAATAGATTGTTGAACACCACAAAATAATACGAGGGCTGCTATATATATTTCTGGCCTGGCAACACTGAGTGCTGCCAAGTGCAATCTGACATTTCCATTGGAAAGTTTGTCATTTTTAAGCATAATCGTACTCAAAACGTTTTGACTTACGACCATTATTTGTGTTGTTTTCAGTGACTTGAAAAAATTAATATAGAAAAAAGTGGAATTAGCTCCTAAACATTTTCATGCCATAATTTTTCACAACTTTCGACGTGGATTATCACGACAAGACTGCATTGATGACCTTAAATCTTTGTATGGCGATGAAGCACCATCCTATAGCATTGCGAAAAATTGGTATAGTGAATTTAATCGTGGCCGAAGCTCGCTCAAAGACGAATTCCGTGAAGGTCGTCCAAAAACATTGATGGCGTGCGTGAACTCATAATGCAAGATCGACATGCGACATACCGAGAATAGAGACATCCTTGGACATTTCTTCCACCAGCATACATTCGATACTGCATGAACACCTGGCCGTAAAAAAGGTTTGTTCTCGTTGGATCCCGCACAATTTGAAAGTCCCTCAAAAAAAAAAAGACTCGTGTCGATTGGTGCAAAGAAATGCTGCAAAAATACGATTGCGTTGCTTCAAAAGACGTTTATAAGATCGTCACAGGTGACGAATCATATATCTATACGTATGAGCCCGAAACGAAACAACAATCGACCGTGTGGGTCTTCAAAGACGAGGAAAATCCAACGAAAGTTAATCGTGCACTTCGAAGCAAATGGTCGCCTGTTTCTTCGGCAAAACTGGTCATGTGGCGACTGTTCCGCTTGAACAACGTAGGACGGTCACTTCTGAGTGGTATACTACAATTTGTTTGTCTGAAGTCATCGGAGAAATTCGAAAAACCAACAAGAGAAGAGGAATCATTGTTCACCATGACAATGCGAGCTCTCACACATCGGTTCAAACCAGAGCGTTTTTGACCGGCCAAAACGTCAAATTAGTGGGTCATCCGCCGTACAGCCCTGACTTGGCACCTAGTGACTTCTTCTTGTTTCCGCACATCAACAAAAAAATGCGTGGTCAACGATTTTCGTCGCCAGAAGAAGCTGTTGAAGTGTTTAAAAACCATGTTTTAGAGGTGTCTCAATCCGAGTGGAAAAAGTGCTTCGACAACTGGTTTGAGCGCATGCAAAAGTGTATAAATCATGCTGGAGAATACTTTGAAAAACAATAAAACCATTTTTGATTGTAAATATTCGCATTTTCACTATTAGGCCAGAAATATATAGAGCAGCCCTCGTAATTTATTGCAATGTCTTGGTTATTTTATAATTATTCTATATCTCGTTTCCAATTTGCCAACTAATTTTGTAAGTTTTAACAGTTCTTTTTTATTTTTTCTTTTTTATACCTGACGTTTTATTTATTATTATTAACATTTTTATCGCTCCATATATTGTTTTTTTTTTATTGGAGTTACTTCATTTCCCCCAATGGAAAAATTAGAGGCAGGCGTGGTGTTTTGCCCGCTGTTTCGAAAGACATGGACCGCTCATACTAATTTTCAATAGCAAAATTGTCGAAACTATGTGTGATCGACGGGCGATTTTATCAAGCTCATCTAGTCCCTTAGCAAGGTTGTCCTTAACATTAACACGAACGGATAGACGGATAGACGGACATCATTCAATCGACTTTGCTATGAATAAGAAGTAAGAATATTATACTTTATGGGTTTGAAAATGGATATTATAGAAATTACAAACGAAATGACAACTAAGATATTCGCTTTTTCCACTTCTTGTTGTGAGGGGTATAAAAACTGCGGAAATGTTAAAATCGAAAAATATTTAAATCCGCATCTATGACTACCAGTTAAAGAAATATGGCGCTCTCCTGTTCGTCAAAGTAAAAATTAGATCCTTAATTTATAGCAATGAGACCAAGCGGCTGATTTTTTGTTAATAATTTCCTATCAAAACCCCATTTTACATTGGCTGTTTTTGTAGCTATGATGTATAGCAATTAAGTAGTTTTCGTTGCTTAACTAGTCTCTCAAGATAAAATGAAAAATACTACATAGAGTTTCTCTATATTAAATGTAAATATTTGATTCAAAACTAAAAAAACATAAATTAAAATTAAATTATTTATGCAATATTTTGTAACAATTTCATCGCCAAAGAAATATTTAACAATGATTGAACTAACATAAATAAACATGAATGAGTAATTTTATGATTACAGGAATAAATAAATAATTGAAATGAATAATTGAATGATTGTATATTTTAATGGTTGAGTGAATTCACACTCAATGCATCTGAATATAAAACTACACACTCCAAGCATAGTGAAAATTATACAAAAGGAGACTGCCATTAGTTTCAGGCAATAATTGCCTTGTATATTTGTATTAAATACACTTTTATAAATATCAACCAGCGAAACAAAAAAAAAAAAAAAAAAAAAAACAAAATGAGAATGAAGTTAATAAATTATTAATCATATGGTTTAGAAAGCTATGAAAATAAGGTAAATAAAGCAGGTTGTAATACAAAGAAGATATGCAGTAATTAAACAAATGACTTCTATCACCATTCCAGGTATTTTATTTCTTTCAATAATGGTTAATTTTAACAAAACTCTTTGTAATTTGTTTTCATCACGCAAAGAAAACACGTGGTTGAAGTAGCCAAAATCTTAAGATAACATAGTATTGTTGTACTATTCATATATGGTTGTAGGCAACACAAATCTTGGAATCATATTAGAGTTAAGCATTAAAATATTTTACTTTATTATATTGCAAAAAAATGACATCTTAAAAATTTTTTTCGTATTATTTTAACTCGGAAAAAATTTTTTAAATTTTTTATATAATTATATATGTAGCTAAGTGATTGCAAGTTGCCGTTTAGACGAGCGAACATTTGGATGGGAAACATTTAGTTTAATAGAAAATTACGGGTGGGGAAGAGAGAATCGTTTTTGTGTTCGGTACACGGCGATACGCTTTGTTGACATTTTCTTTGCGTACATTTAAAATCGAACAATAACAATACTGATGAAATGTTGCCGACAACATATTCGCCTGTGTGAACGCGAATGTAAAAACAAAAGAGAATTTAAAATGTTTTTCTTCCAAATGTTTGTCCGTCTAAGCTCGGACTAAAGGATTTTAACAATTTGACTACATGCTGATTTTTTTATATTTTTGCATCCATTACTCAGTTATTTTTGGATCGATTATAAAAATTTTTTTTTTGTTTGTTTTAAAAACAGTTCATAATCTTAATAATTAAAGGGTGTCCCATACAAAAAAGATGTTTTTAC